>CM062296.1:57992333-59256083 GCA_031216915.1 Pictodentalium vernedei
GTAATATGATGCTTGAGAATAATTAATTTTGACTTGAGCTGTGCGGTCGATTTTGGCTAAAAGCTGACAGTGGGGACGGAGGGAGAGGCTTAATTGAATCCGGTTGTATATTAATTTTGAGCTCACAGGGCGCAAATGGTAGGTCTGAGAGAGGTGGGTGGGGAGTTAGATGAGTTAAACACTTATCGAGCGTCATAAAAGCTCTCAGCTGATTGACCAGCGGGTAGAATGCACGAAAATTATTGTCTACCAGGATTTCATAACTTTTATCCTATTTAGCGCGAAATTGAACAAATTTTTACAAGTTTGTGCAAGCCAAACAGAAGACAGTAAGCCAACTGCTTGTACGTGGATAAATCTAAGTCGGAATTTAACAGAATGTCTGCAGAAAATACACCGTTTCATTACACCTGGACTTCGAGTCTTGGGTGAATATTGTCGAACTTGCAAAAAACGTATTTATTATTCCTGCCTCCGTCCAAGAAAAAACACACAAGACACCGACATCGCCAAAAACCTTTGCAATTCATTCCTTCGCCGCGTCGAGACATGAAAAATGAAAGAAAGCTTAAATACGATCATTTCTGAGGAACGAAAGGGGCTTGCCCCACACCGTCCCCGCACGCCTTCGGTGCACAGAAAATATCATTTCAAGTTGCCCGGGGAAGTTATTTTCCCCCAAGTCTGCACTTATCTCGCCTTATTGGGTGGGTAATACCGAACCGCGTATCTCCTTCCATTTTTGCGGCTAATGGGATAACAGCGTTTATCCCACTTTTACAATAGGCGGGGTGCGAAAAGAAAAGTACTGAACAACTGCTGTTTTTCTCCATAGGCACTGTCAAAACCTGAACGATAGAATGGTACGTTTTTCGGGGGGGGGGGGGGAGCGGGTATGTTTATTCATTTCCAGGAATAAATCGCTCGAAAATGGGATATTATTTTGGCTTGAGGTGTAGTCGAGATATAGCTGTGAGTGTTGAAACTGATGCCACCACAGATATTAAATCAGAAATAAACCCATAACGTACGAATGTCGTATTACATAGTCTATGAGTGTCGTTGTTTCTTGCTTGACAGAATAATGTTTGTGGTTGTTCCTCGTTGATTTGTGAAACCCAAAGCTTTTTTTCTGATACTTTTGATAAAGGGATAATAATGCATAACGGCTTTGGAAAATTATCTGAAAAATTCCAGAAAACCATAACACGGTCCAACACAAAGTTGCGCACACACGACAAAAACATTCAAAGATTGCGGCAAGGGAGGTAATTCTCGCGTTTCACGGCTAATTCTCTACAATCACACTACTGTGCATTTTTTTATCATATATATTTTCTGTTTGACAAAATGCATTTTTTTATTAGACCATAAAATAAATAGTGTTCTTAAAGAGGATTACCATAATAGCTTGGAGGGAATTTATGCTTATTCCTATTTCTATGAATGATTTTCCAAGTTCGATTTTCGGACACTCACAATGTGCGAAGTCCAAGACCAGATTTAGTTTCAAAATTTTATTCTTGAGTTATTTGGATCGAAATGGATTTCTTAATTCTCACTCCTCGTGTGCTATTTCGCATTCGTTGAACCGTTCAATTTGTGATATTTATTTTGGTTTCGCAAATTAATCATCCAGCTTGTGATAGTTCATTGAGACAACGAATTTAGTCCGTTTCCATGATTTGAACAATTACTGTGCGCTGTGTTTTCCAATCTTCCGCAATTTGAGTGCAAGTTTTATAACATCAGTGGCTCAACATTTCCCCAACTTGCCGATCTTATTGAGAAATTAGTGATTTGTAAATATTGTTAGACAAAATAAAATGTATTGAACATTGAACAGTCTTTTGTTGTCCCAAGTCAGGACATAAAGTCAGAAGGCCACTGGGTAAGTATTAAAAAAAAAAAAATAGCACTGGTTTTTGGATATCAAGTAACTATGTGTTACAATAGAAACCAATAAATACGGCGGTGTCCCCAAGCGGGGTCCCCACAACCAGGGTAGATCTATACGCTATATACTACTCAGGTACAAAACACCGCGACTCAATTTTTATTACATTTTCATTTTTTTCTCAAAAAAATAAAAGTTGATCCCTCATTGCCACAAGCTCTCCGAGCGTGTTCCGTTGAAGGACCAAAAACTATGTTTTTGAGGCAAAAATGGCAGCTTTTAATTATTCAATTTATTCAAAGTATCACCCGCCAATTGGATTGGATGGAGAGTTGAAATATATGGTCTATTTTTTCCGCAGTGCACATGCATTTGATGTCCATCTCATACGTGTCTTCTAATATCATCTAACCCTTTACCCAACGTCACGACCAAAACCGACAAGCGCTATTCACAAAAATCGCCAATTAATTTTAATTATATTTTCGTTTCTGGTCTCAAAAACATAGGCTATGACTCTTCTTTGGAACGAGCTTGTCGAGCGCGTTCCAAAGAGGGGTCATAACCTATGTTTTGGAGACAAAAAATTAAAAAAAATTAGTTATTCACGAATTTTGTTTGCAAGTGACGTCTGCTTTTCTTGTTAGGTAAAGTGTTAAGTGGAGACAACAATTTTGTCGCATGCTAATGAAAAGATTAGGGTCTGACATGGAAATTAGGATCGTTCTGAAAATCCGAACCATTTTATGTTTTTCCTCAGTGTAATGCATCACAAGGAAGGTGGAATAATATTAATGTTATCAAATTGGTCATAAAATGTCATCAAAACCATATCATTTGAGTACGGATTGTCGAGCTCGTTCCGGTGGGTAGTTTTGTTGAAACTGTTGGAAAAACAAAATCTACCGTTTACAAATACAGACATGTTTTTCATCACAAACAGTAGATAATAGAATTGCTTGACTGTGTGAAGTCGCTAAAAGATATTTTATACCTGGTTGCTGAGTTGCGGCATAATCCTCAAAACTCTAAACTTTTCCGTGACCAGGAACCAATACTATGAAACGTTTACAATTGTATTTCCTGGAACTGTATTTTCTACCTATTATTATAACTGACTGAAATGACTCATTATCATTTTAAAAGATATGGCAATTTGCCAGCTGGCAAATTGCCAGATCTTTGAAAATGTTAATGGTTCATTTTAACCCATCTAAAGGCATAACTAAAAAACACAATTCTAGAAAATACAATTGTAAAACTTTTATAGTATTGGCTCCAGTTCGAAATTTTGATATAATTTCTTCTATATTTATGCATGGTTGCTAAAAAAGACGGAAATCACCAAGGACTACAGGCAGAGACTATGACCCCTTAGCTGAGTTGAATGTTTTTTGTTTTTGATGATATCTGTTCTTCGGGAAATTTAGATGCAGTGCATCTGATACAGGTTTGAATTTCTGACATAACCGATCCCATCCAAACACTGTCCGAGAGTGACTGTTGTGGTGTCTTATTCCTAAATTTTAAATCTATATCATAGAGGCTGCATCTAAACATTCAGAATAACAAATACCACCAGTAACCAAAAATTTCGAAACTTACTACCAGTGGCTCTTCTGTGACCAATAAAGATGGAACAAACATGGCTCCCTGGGGTATTTTAATGCGAACCATTGTGGCTCCCCTGCAATTTTCAAAATGACAAGAACAAAAATGGGTTGGAATTGCTTTTGATCAGGATCCCTGTGACAGGGAAACATCAAAAGTGAACAACACTTCCAATTAGAAATAATAGTTTTATTTTGAATGCTTTAATCAGCATTCCCCATATTTGGCCACGTGAGGGAGGGGGGTCGTTGGTGGGCACACTTGATCCTTGCTTCCATAACAAACCACACGTGTGACACGAAATAGAATGCAAACGTTGACGGATACCATCAATCGCTTCATATTTTATTTATTTATTTATTTATTTATTTATTTATAAATAATTTATTTATTTATTCATTTATTTATTGGTGTTTAATGTCATATATTTCTGCACATTGGCTAATCGTGACTGCTACATGGAGATAAATCATATTTGGTCAATCGTTTATACCAATGGTACCCATCTTAGAGGACTTCCACCCCAGGAACCGGGCACCGGAATCCATTATACCAGTATTTATTTATTGGTATATAAGATCACATATTTCAGCACAATGGCTAATCGTGAACGCAACATGGAGATAAAGGCATGTTTAGTCAATCGTTTATACCCATGTTGCCCATTTTATAGGACTTCCACCCTAAATATTGGTGACTGGGTCTTATTTTACCAGAAAAACAAGCATGTTTTCCACATTAAACAAGCACTATTTCACTTTCTATGGTTCCCTCGGGGGAGTAACTTCCTTCAACAAGACCACCACCATGTACATTAGATTGGAACATGTGTTATACATGTACAGTATGGCCGCCGTGGACTGGTCACTTTCCAGGGGTGGGCAATATTTCCACGGACGAAATATTAGATTCCACCCGGTGCTTCATAACCTAAAATTTTGATGATGCTGATTTTATTACCTGGTAAACGTATGTGTGGACATTGCCCATTTTGGAGAACTTTCGCCCTAAATATCGAATTTTAGTGCACACCCACGCAGTGGCGTGGGCGCACATAGGTAATGGGTACGTGTCCATGATTTTATAATTTTTCTATATACCATGCAACAGAGTTTGGGGTGCCATCTGGCGGCGTGGCTCTCCCACTGGCAAAAAATCCAGAATCATTGTAACGGATACTTAATTGTGTTGGGCCTTTCAAAGAACATTATGTAAAATATATTGTTGCAGAATGCTGGAAACTATGATAAATAATCAAGTAATGCAGTGACTTTCGAAGTTAGGTAGTTGTTGGCGAGTTAGGTATTGTTTGAAAGTTCGAAGTGCCAATGCCGTCCGTTGCCGGTTTCGTCAGATTTAAAGCCCAGTTTCAATTTTAATTGAGAACGTACACTTCACAAATTGTTGACAACGAATAAAAAATAAAACAAGTGATTTATTGACACTTTTAGTGGGCCTTTTTCATTTGTGGGGAACTTAGCGCGGTTTCCTTAGAAACAGCCGGAGTTCGGATGAATTCAAGTAACTTATGTTGACGTAAGGTCTGGGGAAATCTTTGTTCTCAAAACACGGGCATGCAGTCTTGTATTAAAGTTTTACAGAAACAGACATGCACACGAACAGCGATACCTATTCATTTATTCCCTAGATTTTTTCTTCACAAGTTTACTGGATCCAGTCTATGAACTATTTTTACCAATGATACAATCCAATGTCAGTTTAAGACTGGCAGAATTACAGTGTAGCGGCCAGCCAATTTTGTGATCTGACGTGTTTTCCCGAAGACTAAATACCAGAATCACTCAGAACTCCCATTTAAATTACATGCACACTTCCTCTGTGTTTTGGTAAACAATGTTTTAATTACTGGATGCTTTAGGCATTGCAATCAGAACAGAACTGAATTCATCTTCAAACTAGTCAATGTCGCCCTCCTCGTCTGACCAACATCTTGAGGTGGGGATTCTGATATTTAGACTTGAGTATGTTTCTCCAAAAATGGCAAAAAACTTTTAAAAAGCCTAAATACCAACCTCCCTAGAACCGACCTCTAAATAATATTTGGCACTGCACTACAGAATCATTATTTGATGGTTTCCCACATTTTAATGGTGCTATGAGATAACATATGACCTGCACTGTCATGCTGTTGGAAAAAAATTTAAAAAATCAATGTGTAATGTTTTATCAGAGACATACCATACCATTGACTCAAAGTGCCTTAATTAAGAAATGTGAAGGATTGAAAATTTTTTTTTTTTTTTTACAAATATTCATCAAACACAATGTGAAATATCTTAAGAAGCCAGAATGTGATTTAAAAACTATCAGAAATGTGACATTTAATATCATAAGAGGTTTGTTTTGTGTCAACATCAATTAATTTATGAATTATATCATAATTTGTGATGAAAGTGGGTATGCTGGGGTCTAGAGGACACATTCAGGGCTATATTTTACCACATCAATATGTAGAAGAAAATTTTACATAATTTGTTAGGATAAAATGGCACTGTCTATTGATATTGGTGATTTATATAGCTGCAACACCAGTTTTTAAATCAAAATTGACATTCATTTTGTTTTGTGTGGAGTGGGGGGGGGGGGGGGGGGGGGACACCACTCTTTCTCTTGCAGTATGGTTAAATGAGACAGATTTTTCCCCAAACTATTGTCTCCTGATGCAGATTTTAGTTTTATTTTGGGATTGAGGTAGTTTTTAAAGAAAGCAGTGAATTCTCATGCAGAAATGACTCTTTTATCAAATGAAAGAGATAAAATGTATCTTTGGAAGGATTAGAACGTAGGTTAAAATCCCCCCTACAAAAAATACCCCCAATCATTTTTACACACTTAGCAAAAATTACCCCCACAGTTTTTGAGTAGTACCGGTACCACATTCTCTCACATTATTTTAAGAGCAGTACAAAAATCTCCCTCCAAAAGGTTAAAAGGCAGTCCAAAAGGATTTAAAAACTTATGTATTTAATTTGTAAATTACATAAACACTCATCACTATTTACAAGAAAACATGCCTCAATAACTATTTATCAAAACAGTTATTTATTTATTGGAGTTTAAGGACACTTTCAACAGCCAGTATCACCTCGTGTCGGACAGTTTTATGGGTAGAGGAAACTAAAGTGCACTGAGAGAACCTCTGGGCAACAGTGAGCAATTATCCAGCGTGCTAACTCCACACAAGCAAAGTTAGCATTGATTGAAGCGACAAGTGCTCAGCCTCAAGTGGTAAAAAAGCTTTGGACATTTTTGTATGGCTTTAAATATACATGTACTTCTAAAAATTTAGGGGGTGGGGGATTTTTGTTCACCAGAAATTATGGAGGGAGGAATTTCTGTTCACCTGAAAAAAAACATGGGGGGGGGGATTTTTGCACATTGTGTGAAAATGATTGTAGGGGGGGGGGGGGGGGGAAGAGAATTTTTGTCGGGGAAAAGTATTGTAGGTTACCCTTCGAAAGGTTTGTGTTTGATTATAGGAAATAAGTACATGTACATTGTAAATGTACATGTATTTTGGCTTCCAACACTGATTTAATTATATTTTTTTGGATATTACACATATTTCACTTTTAAATGTTCATTTGAGAACCACATACTGAATAATACTGTTTTATTTTTGGAAAAGTTATATTTTTGTCACAGTCGGCAATAAAGGCCATATATTGCCAAAAATAATGCAGTTAAATGCATCATGAGCAAGTGTGGCATCCAGAACTGAGAAGCACACTATAACCTCTGGCAAAAGACAAATACATGTACACACGTAACCACCTTTTTCACCCTATTAACACATCTAATGAAACCATGCTTTCCCCTCATTGTACTTGTAATAGAGGGGATTCCAATTATATTCCAATCCTCTCCCAAATCACCATCCAAACATTTAGCCAGAAAACCCATACTTCACTTGTATTCGCTGAAAAAGCTCATTCCAATAAGGGAGGCATAAGCTATGTTTTTGAAGCCAAAAAATGCAAAAAAAAAATTAACATTGAATGGCAATTTTGGTGAATGGTGCTAGCCGGTTTTGGCCATTACATTGAGTGAATGATTAATAAAAGCTTTCTCCATATTATGATGTTAACCCTTTACCTTACATGAAAAGAAGATAGCACTTTCGAATAACTAATTTCTTTTCATTTTTTTGCGTCAAAAACATAGTTATGACCCCCACTGGATTGAGCTGAACGAGCTCATTCCAATGAGGGGTCATAAGCTATGTTTTTGGTGCAAAAATAATGAACATTGAATGGCAATTTCGGTGAATGGTGCTAGCCTGTTTTGGCCATTACATTGAGTGAGTGATTAAAAATGTTAAAAAACAATTTCTTCATTCACAGTGTATTTTGGAACATAACTTTGGGGAAAGGGGGTACAGTGGGAAAAGTAACAAAGTTGCAAATGTGAATGAATGGCTTTTGTGCACAGCTACCGATATAGTAGTCTGATACTAGTGCTGGCAGGGTCCCCATGTTATAGCACAAAACTGCATTGACAATTGTTCCTCTACCACCCATACTAAACCCTTCAGCTGATGAGAAAGTTAACAGCATGCACTCTCAGTTTCCTATGATTTGCTTTAGTACTGCAGCACTCAGAGTCCAGTGAGTTTTTTTCTGTTTTGACAACCCTGTCCTGGCTCTTCTCGCTATATTTTTGATTGTATGTCAGTCAGTATTCCTATGTACATGTAGAATGTCACTTTCAAAATATGTGATCGCATGGCTGTCTGTCCATCATACCATTCCTATGTACATGTAGACTGTTTCCTTCAAGATATGTGATTGCATGTCTGTCTGTCTGTCCATCATGCAAAGTGTTGGTTTGTTTCCATTTTCACAGTTCTACATTTTCAGTAACTGGCAATTGACCTCCCCCCCCCCCCCCCCCCCCACACACACACACACCCATACAGACACAAACACAAATATATTAAACATTAAAGAGCACTACATTCCAGAAGCAAATATCTGAGTCATCCTCACTGGATACTAGGCATGCATGTATTTTCCCTAATTTCACCCTTTTTATCAGAATGGATGCCTGCAGGGATTAAATCCAAGGTTGTAAACGAGCTCTTGTGGGTGCATGTACTTGTTGGACATGCACATCACTACAGAATCAATATTCGATGGTTTTAGGCATTTTAACAGTATGCTGTAACATAGGAGCAGTGCTCAGATGGTCATGCTGTTGGAAAAAATCAGTGTTTAATGTTGTGTCAGTGCCATACCAATGACTCTTAAGTGTCTTAACTGAGCAATGTGAAATATCTTCAGAAGCCAGAATGTGATTTAGAAATTATCACAAATGGGAAATTTAATATCACAAGCGGTTTGTTATATGTCAACATCAATTAATTTATGAACTTTATCACAGTTTTTGATAAAAAGGGGCATACTAGGGGGACACCTTCAGGGCTATATTTTGCCACATCAGTATGCAGAAGAACATTTGACATCAGTTGTTAGGATAAAATGGTACTGTCTATTGATATTGGTGAATTATATAGCTGCAACCCCAATTTTTGATTTAAAATTGACATTTATATGGTTTCATGGTGTTGGAACACCACTCTTTGTCTTGCTGTATGGTTAAAGGAGACAATTTATTCCTCAAAGTATTACATGCTGATGCAGATTTTAGTTTTATTTTGGGATTGGGTTAGTTTTCTTAAAAATCTACATGAATTCCTTTAGGTAACAGAGCAAAACAGAGTAGAAAAATGTATTGGAGGCAACAGCAGTTTTTAAGCCATTTGACACAGTTTGGACAGTTTTCTTTAAAAGAACAAATTTCCCATGTTTTTAACTCAGTGGAAGCCAAAAGTTGAATTCTCATGCAGAAATGACTCTTTTGTCACATGAAATAGGTAGGTAAAATGTATCTTTGATAGGATTGGGGTTGATTAAGGAAATACATAATTTGGCTTCCGAACCTGATTTAATTATTATTTTGAGAGATTATTTCACAGTTAAAAATTCATTGGGGTACCACACACCTTACAATACTTTTTTATTGTTTTGAAAAGTATGTTTTTGTCATCATCAGCAATAAGGGCTATATATTGTAAGTAAATTCACATCTTGAGCAAGTGTAGCCTCCAGTGGCACACTACAGCCCCCAGCAAATGCCAAATAACAACCCATTTTACCATACATGTATTAATAAATGTAATTAAACCATGGTTCCCCATCATAGTACAGGGGCAGAGGGGGGTTCCAATCTTCCAACCTCTTCCAAATCACCATTCAAACCCACAGCCAGAAAACCCATATTGCACTTTCATTTACTGGCATTTACATGTTTGCCTGAATTATGCTGTTAACCCTTTACTTACATGTAACATGAAAAGCTGTTTACCTTTGCCCACAAACTTATTGACTTACTAATTTTTGTGTCAAAAACATGACTTTTTATACCATTGGAATGACCTCATTCCAATGAGGGGTCATAAGCTATGTGTTTCACACAAAAAAAACGAGAAAATAATGAACATGGAATGGCAATGCGTGTGAGTAGCACCAGCAGCTTTTGACCGTTATATTTGGTAAAGGGTTGAAAAGTGTTAGAAAATAATTTATTCATTGAAAGAGTATTTTAGAACACAAATATCGACGAAGCACGGTTGACTGACGGCGCGTTTGAATCTCGGTGCTTTTCACTTCAATCGTCATCATTTCGAACACAGTCAACCGTGCTTCGTCGATACGAGCCCGTTCCGTTTTATGCGTCCGGTATTCCATTAGTCAAACTCTCCCGAAGATTTCAATTTAAACATGGCGACCTCCGTTGTTGATCAGCTGACGAATTTCGAGTGAAAATACAACGTTTAGAATTTATCAAGCGATCGACACGTTTTTATATAGATATAATTGCTCAGTAAATATTCTTTTTTCGATCACATACTAACACAAAGCTTCAGGATATGCCATATTGTTCTCACGAGGCGAGATAGACCAGCAAGTAAATCGTTTACTGGTCATATAGTACACCACGGAGATCGAGAGCGTTGGACCTACAGGCCGTACCAACGCCAAAAATTATATTACGGACTGTGGGTCCAAGTTTGGACTAATGAATATCAAGCCACAAATCAAATATCAAAATCCGTCCAGAAATAACTAAGTTTTTTAGCAAAAAGGGCCGGCGAACGGCCCTCGCCATACCAATAGTGAAGGTTTTTTTGTTGAAACATTCGACTGAAAATAGGAAACTAAATGAAAAGAATTAAATGAGTATGTATAATGATATCACACAAAATGAAGAGAAATAGCCGGATTATGCTTTTTAAAACTGGCAATAATTGCTTATCAACTAATATTACTGTCTTACGTTTGTTAACGATTCCTATTTTCCTACCGCCCCAAGAGATTCTTCTTTTAAATAGCGAACCCGGACCAGAAGAAACGGATAAATTACCAAATAACGCCGACGTAATTTCGTAAATCCCCGACGGAACACCGGCGACGTTTTTTTTTCTCGAGTCTGGGAACTAATCGACAACATTGGTGTCATTAAATTGAGATAGGTCGGATATCACACATAAATCTGCTATTACGCACCCCTCCCCCTTATACATCCTGCAAGTATAAATATCTCGATATTAAAATGTCTTGCCTGATGTTCCCTCTATGGGTTAACTTGGAGGGAGGGGGGGGGGGGGGCATATGGCTGATTTTTAGCTCATCGAAGGGAACTTAACTTATCACTTGCCGTCCGTCGTGAACTTTACATTATTGACTTCTCCTCCCAAACTACTGGACCAAATTGAACCAAATTTGGCGTGCATGTTCCTTATCATATGTCAATTCAAGTTTGTACAAATAACCTTGCCGCGCCGAACCACAAGGGGCATTACTCTGCTAGTACCCATACATTTTTAAAAAAAATTAAAAAATCTACTTCTCCAGAACCATCATTGAGCTCCCTCTAGGAGCCCGAATTTTAACTTTGTGAAATATGAGGAAATTTCTTTAAAAATCTTGCATATTTGGTATGAATGCTTTCATATTTGGTGTACAACATTTCTAGGGGGGGGGGGGGGGGGGGGCAGATTCAAGTTTGTACAAATCGGGTCCCTCAGTATTTGGGCTCTCTATTGGAGCCCAAAGTTTAACTTTGTGCAATTTGAGGAAATTTCTTTAAAAATCTTCTTCAGATTCAGACCCACCAGTCAGAATCCTTTCATGTTTCGTATACAACATCTAAAGGGGGTCAGATTCAAGTTTGTTCAAATCGAATCCCTGGGTTTATATTTGGGCTGCCTGTGGCAGCCTGAATTTTAACTTAGTGCAATATGAGGGAATTTCTTCAAAAGTCTTTTTCTTCAGATTCACCAGTCAGAATCCATTCATATTTGGTACGCAACATCTTGCAGTGGGTCAGTTTCAGTTTTGTTCAAATTGGTTACCTGGGTAAATATTTTGGCTCCCTGTTGGAGCCCAAAGTTTAACTTAATGCAATGTGAGGACATTTCTTTTAAAACCCCTTTCTTCAGATCCACCGGCCAGAATTCTTTCGTATTTGGTATATAACATCTCATGGGGGATCAGGTTCAAATTTGTTCAATTCGAGTCCCTGGCTTATTATTTGGGCTCTCTATGGGCGGGGTGGGGGTGGCATGGGGAGCATGTTAGGTTTGTTCAAATCGATTCCTTAGTGTTTTTCCATAAAATTTGCCTTTCATGACTTCATTCCTTTGTAGAGTTGATGAACCATGTATAACTGAATGTGACCCCAAATTCTTCTTTGAACCACTTTGGCAGGTGAGCGATTACAGCCCCTTGGGGCCTCTTATTTAGTCAAGTTGTGACGAAGTCAAAGCTCGACTTATAGCTTGGTGAATGGCGGGCGGGTGTAAACAGTTGGTTTCCAGATGATAACTTGGTAATGGTTCGACCAACGTCATGTAACTTCATAGGTAGGTTGGCATCGGTGAGTGGAAGAACCCTATTTATTTTGGACTTGCTTGGCCAAAGGTCAAGGTCACAGTGACCATGAACATAGTAAATTGTAAACAATTGGTTTCCGGATGATAACTTGTCCATAGTTAAACTCACATTCATGAAACTTCATACGCAGGTAATGGTTGGCGTTCATGAGAGGAAAAACCCTATTATTTTGGACTCACTAGGTCAAAGGTCAAGGTCGCAGTGACCCTGAACATAGTAAATCAAAACAATTGGTTTCCGGATGATAACTTTATAATGGTTCGACCCACGTTCATAACACTTCATAGGTAGGATGGCATCAGTGAGATGAAGAACCCTATTTATTTTGGACTTGCTAGGTGAAAGGTCAAGGCCACAGTGACCTTCAACATAGTAAATTGTAAACAATTGGTTTCCGGGTGCTACCTTGACTACGGTTGAAGCCACATTCATGAAACTTCATAGGTAGGTTGGCCTAGGTGAATGGAAGACACCTATTTATCATGGACTCGCTAGGTCAAAGGTCAAGGTCACAGTGACCTTGAGCATAATAAATCGTAAACAATTGGTTTCCAGGTGATAATTTGACAATGGTTCCACCCACGTTCATGAAACTTCATAGGTAGGTTGGCATTATTGCGAGAAAGAGCCCTATTTATTTTGGAATCAGTAGGTCAAAGGTCAAGGTCACAGTGACCCTTCACATAGTAAATTGTAAACAATTAGTTTCCGGATGATAAGATCATAATGTTTAAACCCACTTTTGTACTGTCCAACTCGACATTGGATCGGTGATCCTATCGAAATTATTTTTGTTTTGTGTGTGTGTGTGGGGGGGGGGGGGGGGTGTGCCCCCAGAACGCCCCCATGGCTGCGCCACCGTGCCCCCACTTGAGCAATCGTGATTAAGTGCCTTGCCCAATGACACAACGCAGTAACCCCTGCTGGGGATCGAACCGTGGATCTCTCGGGTTGATGTTAGTAGTAGATCATATACCCGATCGACCCACATTGGCCGGATCTCATGTGACGTCATAGGCACATGGCCCAGTTACTTCATATTTGGTTGTCATGGTAACGTGCGTGAACGCCATCTTGTGACAACATCCCCATAGTGATACGTGGTCCTAGTGTGCATGCGCAGCGCGTTTTGTTGAGGTGAGACGAGTGTACGTCGTCCATTTTGTATATCTGAGGCCGCCATCTTGGTTTCTATGGTAGCACATGGTCGCTATGTGACCCAAAACCTTCTAGTAGGAAAGGGGTGTGTTCGGAGGGTGTGTTCGATTGAATAGGAGTAATTTTAATTACAGCAAACAACCCGACAATCCCTCTCAATAATCAAAAACTACCGAGACGGACTTAGAAAACCCCCACCTAGGGTTTATACTAGTAGCACGTAGTGCTAAATGAATGATGAGAGGTCTCATGTGGATAAATTGAAGTGAACTAGAATACATCGAATTACCACAAACATCCAGCCAATCTCTCTAAACCATCAAAACAATTTTATTTGGCACGGATTCCTCAATACTGGGCTTAAAAGAGTAGCATACAGTGCTTTAAGGTGCGTTTCCTGGTACGCGTAATTGTATTTGTTCGAATACTTTGTAAAATTACCCAAATAAATCCAACAGTTCTTTTACTAGTGCGGATTTCCCACTAAATATTCGGTTTCTATCTGTTGTCCCTAGAATTCTTATTTTTGCCCGACAATAGACACATTCCTTTGTATAAGATTAACTTTATTGTTTCGGATGCACCATAGTCTCGGTATTTTATCTATCCCGATATTTTCTGTTGTTTATCCTATCTCCTGGCCTGTTTTGCCTTTTACTGGTCCCATTTCTGCCTATCCCAGCAGACTATTTTGTCCTGGCCGTCTCTGTTTTTGCCTTTCCTGTGTATAACGAAGTCCTCTATGATCCTCAAACCCAAAATACAATCAAGCAGGGTTAGGTATTATTCGAACGACTCGAATCTTATCGAGCAAATAAGCTTTTGAGCAGTTACTGAAAAAGTCACTACTCGGACGACTCAAATCCCATTGAGCAGATGTGTATCGAAAGAGTGATTTCTTTTACGACTCTTAATGCTCATCGGGGTATAGGAGGATACCTATGACATGATGATGTAGTACTATATATACCTGGTGATAATTTAGCACCTAGCATCTGCCCAGTTCTAGACCCCTCCATGATCTTCATATCTACAACACCACTATTACTGATTTTCCCAATATTGCCATCGTCTGTCCTATGATTAGCTTTTACAGTAGTCACCAAATCCCGCAGTCTTCTTCCACTCTTGCGGCCTTGTACCATTACTAGTACAGGCTTGCTAACCATCTCAGATTGCTCGAACGACCAGAATCCCATCGAACAAATGAGCCATAGAGTAATTGCCTGAACGAGTGACTCCACGTACGACTATTTTGCTCGTCTAGGTATTGAAGGATGGGAAGGGTCTTGGGAACTAACAACGTGATATAATAACCTTAGTTATTGAAATTGACGTACAATCCCGCTTATAATATAGCCTTGGTTTTTGAAAGTGTTGTTAAACCACACTGAACCTATGTGCCATTGAATTATGATCTTTTGTCAGTTTAAAAAATGAAGGTTTGTTTTACTATAGCTTGTCTGAAGTTTGATCCTTCCGCAATCTTTCAAAACTTCTCGATTGCCATATTTGTCGCCAAATTAACATATGAACATACATGTGTGGTTCTGCGTTTATTGCATGTCGCTGTACAACACGTTTTGGCAAATTGTTATATTTCACATGACCGCAGCTATTTCTGCGATATATACCATCTCTTTCCTGAAAAATCTTGCTTGGGGCCTGCAATATTTACCGAAATTAACAATATTGGGTGTGCAACATTACGTGTCGCGTATTTTCATATTACATCTCTAGCTTGAGCTTCTAAAATTCGACATCGGTGGCCTAATTCGGGATCGCCATCGAATCGGCTTCACTGTTCTAATATTTTCGAATCAGGTAACTCATGATTTTTCACGCAGTGACGATAGCACCCAAGTGTCTCCTACCGGTGGTATAATGACGCAAAACTGAAACAAAAATAACTGCTAGCTGCGTTTGCTGTTCAACTGGATTATCGGCATGCATGTCTGCCCTACATGTACAAGTCACATTCTTACAAACGTAATAAATTGTATTTTATACACCAGAATATAGATGATGGAAATGAATCATTAACATTTGAAAAGATATAGCAATTTGCCAACTGGCAAATTGCCACATCTTTGAAAATGATAATGGTTCATTTCAGTTATTTATTTATTTATTGGGGTATAACGACACTTTATACGGCCAGGGTCACCTCGTGTCGGACAGATTTAAGGGTGGAGGAAGCCGGAGTACCTGGAGGGAACCACAGAGCAACGGCGAGCAACTGCCAGACTCCCCATCCAACAAACTCCACACAAGCAGGGTTATCATTGGTTGAAGAAAAGTGCACCATCGACGTGCACAACACCATCGTACCCCCACTTGGGCAATTGGGATTAAGTCCTTTGCCCAATGACACAATGCTGTTGACCTCTCGGCTTGCAGCCTGTAACTCTTCCTACTAAGCCACCTTGATTCTATTTCAGTCAGTTATTTCCAGTGCTCAAAATAACTTTTTTTCTTTGCGTAGCAAAATGCTACAAATTTCCAAAAATGAATAGCATTTTGTAAAAATTACATAGCTATTTTTGTATACCAGAGTTATGTTATGCTGTTTTGTATTGAATTCTTCTAAGTAGATTGAATAGTTTCCATCCATTTCTGGGCATTTCCAAATGATCTGTAACACATGAAACATTAACTATGTTTTTTTTTAACTGAACTGTCTTCAAGGGTTGCATGGACTTGGATATTTTCAAATAGCGTCTTGGTTGATTCAATAGAGTTCTCAAAATGGAAGTTGGGATTTTTAATTTGATGGGCTTGAAGTTATTTTTAATGTACATTTTATGCAAAATGTTGTAAAAACAGGAAGAATTTAAACCAATAGAATTCATCTTACATATGAAGTTGCTAATGATGGTTGGTGGAGAGTTAATCTGATTTATGCCTGGAATGTTCCACAATGAGAAGTAAAGCATCAGTGAACTAGTTTTCAAATTTGTTTGCAAATTTTCATTTACATTTTTCGATACAAGATAATCAACTGCAGCCTAATAGGCTGCAGTTGATTATCTTGTATCGCAAAATGTTATACATAATTGAACACTGCGTAGCTTTATGCAAGTTTTGCATAGCAAAAAGCGACGCGACACCGCTTATTTTGAGCCCTGGTTATTTCCATAAATAGAAAATACAATTCTGAAAAATAGAACTAAAAAAGTTTTATAGTATTTGTATCAGGGTGGATGGGCGAAGAAAAAAACATAAAGCGTAACTTGAGTGACGTCTTGCCCCACTCAATGCGCGACACATTGTGCAAACTAGAAGCAACGCGATCTCCTCTATTGTTTCAAATAACATGTTTAAGATTTTTCCGACTAATTTTTTGTTATCTAGTAGGACTCAATATGGACAATCTCATTCGTCAGAAAGTCGACATTAAAAGAAATTATGAAATTCAAAATTTACGAGACTCGAAGTTTTTGGAATACCCGAGATGTTTTCGAGTTAATGGGTGAAGGATTATCTATAACAAACCGTTTTTGCATTAAGCCAGTTCTCAACTTCTATTCGTTCAGAGACACTAAAAGTTTTTTTATTTTAGCATATGTGTTGAAAAAGTGATTTTTAAAAAAGATAGCGATGTTGTTTTTTATTATAGTTTAAAGACACATTAACAGCCAGAGTTATATCATGTCGATGACGGTTTTAAAGCTCTCCAACATCGTAACTCTGAACTCTGCACCGCGGCACAAGCAGGGTTAGATTGATTGAAGACATGCGCACTGTCGACGTGCAGTACGCCATAGTACATAGCGTCATCGTTCCCCCATGTAGGCAAACGGGGTTAAGTGATATCAGCGGTGATTTGTTTTTTTAATTTGTTGTTGCATAAAGCAAAAAAAAAAAAAACACCAAAAAAATTCTTACATACTGTTAAAACGAGTAGTACCGCCATGAACTGTGCGCTTATCTCGGCTTAATTGCGCGTAGAAATTGCGCGCAATTGCCATAGCGAATGGCATCCAAAGCACGACGGGTTCTCCTGGTTACTAATAGCAAACACAAGCAATGTTTCTGCCAATGGACCTCCGTGTTACCCGGATTTTCATTGGCTGAAACATTGACTGTACACAGGTCATATGTAATATAATTTCTCGCGGTTGACCGGCAGGGAATTAGAGAGAAATTAATTTCTCCGCATCAATCGACTGACCACAAGGTGGCGTTTTGTCTTTTGTTTGGCTGTCGCACGGGATTTTGTCATTCAGTGCGACAACTGTCCTATGTGCTGGTTGTATTTTCTGTCTCTCCTACTGTTAAATTGTCCTGCCTTCACATATATTTTCCATATGGAATCTGATGGGGAACAAGAAAATTCTCAACATATCAGTACTGTGCCTAAACCTACTGATCCCACTCTGCTGTGTATTTTGGATGAACTTAAGTCACAAAAGAGAGATTTCATTGCTTTCAAGGAAGAAATTAAAGAATCTACCCATTCTGTGGCTAGTCAGTTTAAAAAGTTACGGTCGGAGTCGGAATATACGTGGAAACGCGAGGGAAATCGTATACAACATACTTGCAATTCAGAACTTCAGGATTTACTTGTTCAGGCTTCTTGGGCGCTCGACAACAAGAAATATTCGTATTGTCAGGAGTTACTGGAGGATTCTATTTCTAAAATTAAGCAACGGAACAAACTCATAAAGTTAGCCGATTCATCGGAAGGCGGTTGGGAGACAGTGAAACAGTACGAAATTAATCCAGTGGCGAGTGATAGCGAAGACGAAAAACGCATTCTCAAGGCAGAGGGACGCGCCCTCCGCAAGAAAAAATCTTACAAAGGCAAAAAGAATTATGCACAATCTAAGCCCTATTCTACTGGTGGTGTTAACTACCCTATCCAAGATATGTTTGGAGTTCCAGGTCCCAGTAATCAACGGATTTCACCATACCCTTCAAAAGGTCCGCTTTTTCGACCCTACGAAGTCCAGCGTAGGTCAGGTTGCTGTTACGGATGTGGCGAGTTCTCACATTTCAGAAAAGATTGTCCATACGTCAACAAGATGTCCAGTCACGGACCCAGCATTCAAAAGACCGGTAGTTAAGGATCCAACTGGTGACAGTTCATCTGGTGTTCGAGACATGAATTATACTCTAAAAGATAAGTATAATACTCAGTTTTGTCACTGTCTTACTGATTGCGAGTGTGAATTTGGTATGTCTTCCCGGAATTATGTAAGTTTAGAAGCCGATGTACCACAACATTTTTTCACAGATGATTATTATGAGTACGAGCAAAATCATACTCCTATTTTGGTTAAAGGTCGACTCAAACAGCATGTTAGGTTTTGGGAAGCGCTCGAACCAGGTCATTTCATTCTCGATATTATCAATACTGGTTATAAAATTCCGTTCTATTCACTCCCTGATCAACAATGTTTGCCAAACAATGCGTCAGCTTTTATTCATAAGGAATTCGTGCGTGACGCCGTTTTGGACTTGGAAGCGAGAGGTTTGATTGTCTGTTGCGATGATCAACCGAAGATTGTTAACCCTTTATCCGTTTCCGTCCAACCAAATGGTAAGAAACGGTTGATTTTAGATTTACGGGTTGTTAATTTACATATATGGAAGCAGTCTATTAAATATGAAGATATTCGCACCGCTTTGCTTTATTTTAAGAAAGGTTATTGGCTATATCAATTTGATATTCATTCAGCTTATCACCATATTGATGTATTTCCACCGCATACGGACTATCTGGGTTTTTCGTGGCAATTTGATGGCATTACTAAGTATTTTCGGTTCCTCGTGTTACCATTTGGTTTACGCACAGCGCCTTTCGCGTTCAGTAAGTTGGTCCGCCCATTGATTAAGAAATGGAGGGGTGAAGGTAAAGAAATTGTTATGTACCTTGATGATGGCTTGGGTGGTAATTGTGATGTGAATGTGGCATCCAGTAACGCAACCGCTGTTAAATCTGATTTAATTAGTAGTGGTTTTGTTCCTAAATCTGATAAATGTATCTGGGCACCATCGCAGAGTCTTACGTGGTTGGGCATGAACATAAACACTGTAGAGGGTACACTACGGGTGTCGTGTCGGCGTATTGACAAGCTGATCCATGGAATCGCGGAGTTACATAAAAATTTGGCTTCAAATAACAAAGTTGCGGTTCGCAAATGTGCATCCATTGTTGGTCAAATCATTTCCATGTCTTTTGTTATTGGCTCTGTCTCACAACTAATGACCAAAAACTTAAGCATTGATATTTTAACTGCACCGTCGTGGAATGCAAATATATCACTGTCTCAAGAGAGTAGGAATCAACTGAAATTTTGGCAATCAAATATTCACTTACTTAATTTTCGTTCTTTGGTCTTCAATTCTTCGTGCAACAAAATTGTTTATTCCGACGCCAGTGATGTGGGGTATGGGGGTTATGAAGTCGATACCCCGTCAGGAGTTGTACACGGTCAGTGGTCCGTTATGGAACGACATAACAGCTCTACTTGGAAGGAGATTGTAGCTGTTAAAAGAATTTTGCTGGCTTTGTATATGTCGTTGAAAGAGAGTAGAATTAAATGGTTC
Source organism: Pictodentalium vernedei (assembly GCA_031216915.1). NCBI lineage: Eukaryota > Metazoa > Mollusca > Scaphopoda > Dentaliida > Dentaliidae > Pictodentalium > Pictodentalium vernedei. The sequence goes on from CM062296.1 coordinate 58,012,533, forward strand.
ACAGACAATCAAAATGTCGTTTCTATTCTTCACAAAGGTAGTATGAAATCTGACTTACAAAACATTGCTCTCGAAGTGTTTACCTTCTGTATGAAATATGGTATTATTTTAGAAGTAGAATGGATTCCCAGATCGAAGAATGAAAAGGCTGATTTTCTCAGCAAAATAATTGACCTTGATGATTGGGGTGTTGCCTTTTCGGTATTCACTGAGCTCAATGATTTATGGGGCCCATATGAGGTTGACTGGTTTGCATCTCATTACAATGCTAAATTGCAAAAATTTTACTCACGATTTTGGAATCCATTTTCTTCGGGCATCGACGCCTTTACGGCTGATTGGTCATCGGTAAATGGGTGGTTTGTGCCCCCTGTGTGTCTTGTATCACGTGTGTTAAAACACATGCACAGATGTAAAGCCTTCGGGACACTCGTAGTACCAATGTGGAAGTCCGCGCCTTTTTGGCCAGTTATATGTGATCAGACTCATAACTTTGTTCCACAAGTTCAAGATATGGTTTTGTTACCCAGTAAAAAAGAGTTCTATTCTCCTGGTCATTCTCGGAAATCGATTTTTGGTACCAAAGATTTGTCTTTCCAAATGATGGCATTGAAAATGGATTTTCGGGATTCTCTCGCTAATTGAGTAGAATATATTGTTACCTATACGTTCGGATGAAGGCTGTGTGAGGCTGGGAAGCCTTGAGAATATCTTTGTGCCAGAAGGTCATGATATGATAGCCATATGGTCCGAATACACATGATCAAGAGGCATGTGGTCAGACTTAATAGTCTGATTAATTATTATTTAGAATGTTAATTTTTCCTAAGATGGACAATGGTATTAATGCATCCGTTTTTACGTGGCTTAATTTAGCACGTTCTTTTCTGTCACATGATCATTTGATCAGTATTTGCTGTTCGGCTGTGGAGCCTTTAGAATACCTAGTCAAACGAAGTGTTTGGACTTTATGGGACTTTATCACCTGCTAGTAATATGTTTTGTTTTTCTTCTCATATCCTCCCTCGTGGCCTAACAGTCTGTCTATGAGGGGATTCGGGCAATTCATGTTGTTATGACCGGCGTTGTATTATCGTGCTCACTTATTTACGGGCTCTTTTATACATTTGTTTTTTCAGGCTTATAGGCCAGATATTATGGATTTACCAGATTCCTTAATAAGTGCAGTGAGTGGTTTGACTGATATCATTAAAGACTCTCGAGCTGAATCGACAACACAACAATATTTCCGAGGCTTTTTAAGATGGCGTTCTTGGGCAACTGCCAATGGACTACGGCAATCTGACATTTTACCTGCAAAACCTTTTTTATTTGCATTGTATTTGGTATCCCTTATTCAATGTAGCCATTCTCCAAGTCCAGTTTCGTCCGCCTATTACGGTATTCGTTGGGCACATTCTATGGCGAGTCTATCTTCACCTACTGATTCGCCGCTTGTTCAAAATGTTTTCGAAGCTGCCAAACGTCGGTTGTCCAAGCCAGTTAATAAAAAATGTCCCGTAACTCCAGACATGTTGCGTAGGGTTCATGCTAACCTTTTTCAACAGGGCAATGTACTGAATCAACGCATTCTTGCCGCCATACTTCTTGCGTACGCGGGATTTCTCAGATCGGCTGAGCTTTTGCGTATTAAACGCTGTGATTTAGTGTTTGAACCAACACACTTGTGCTTATTTTTGGAAACCAGTAAGACTGATATTTATCGAGATGGATCTTGGCTCATTATTGCTAAAACAGATTCGCCACTTTGTCCTGTACAAAATTTATTACATTATTTAGACTGGGCGCGCATTGATGAAAATTCCTCGGAATTTATATTCCGTCGACTGACTAAAACTGCTTCCGGTTATCAATTACGTGCTTGTGATAAGCCCTTATGCTACACTCGACTTCGGGAACTATTTGTTGAGGCGTTGCGACCTGTTGTTCATAATGTTAACGACTTTGGTCTTCATAGCTTGCGTGCTGGAGGAGCTACCTTTGCTGCTAATAAGGGAATTAAGGATAGATTGTTTAAACGTCATGGCCGTTGGAGGTCAGAAAATGCTAAGGACGGATACATCGCGGACTCACTCAAAGATCGTTTATTGGTTTCCCAATCATTGGGTTTATAATGCTTTTTTTTTTTTTTTTTTTCTGTATCAGTACTATTTAAAGTATCATTTTTGTAATCATCATACTTGAAGCAAAAGACCAACACTGTGTTTTTTGTTGGCCGCCGTATACCCCTTTTTGGCATACACCCGTTCTTTGAGTCAGCGCCTGTTGTCGTGCATTGAATATTCCAATTCAATGTGTTGTTATTCTTGTGGGGGGTATGTGTGGGGAGAAATATAATTTCTCGCGGTTGACCGGCAGGGAATTAGAGAGAAATTAATTTCTCCGCATCAGTCGACTGACCACAAGGTGGCGTTTTGTCTTTTGTTTGGCTGTCGCACGGGATTTTGTCATTCAGTGCGACAACTGTCCTATGTGCTGGTTGTATTAAAAAAAAAAAAAAAAAACTATATGAATACATTAATTCTGTTTCTGCTGTATAGAATATCGTCCTTCGAGTGTGATATCAATGATTGGGTACTGCGGATAATGCCATTCATTGAATAATAGGGTGACTTTGTGGGTGTTTTACTGTCTGTAAGGTGTGTATTACGTACATAGTATAAGTCAATAAACAGCGCCTGTTGTCGTGCATTGAATATTCCAATTCAATGTGTTGTTATTCTTGTGGGGGGTATGTGTGGGGAGAACAGAATTTGATAGCCTTAATATAGTCATAACGTGTAGATTCACGAGCAGAACGAAGTGCTATTTATGCGCATTTCATGACAGGTCGTCTAGTTTTAACTGTAGTGTATTTATATTAGGTGTCGTCATCATGAAAGATCAGTTCTAGGTTTTGGTCTTGGTCGTCAAACTCATTTTCATTATGAAACAGAATGTATACGCCATTGGTAATTGACATTCGGAAGTGGTATACTGGTTACTAGTATGCATTTAATTAGATACTGTAGTATGGTGTCAATTTGGAAATAGTTTGAAACTTTGATGACTAGTTTTTTTTTTAACTCAGTAACTAAGGATGAAACCGTTGATAGATTGTGTTTTCCCAGAACGACGTTTACACAGATATTTAATCCTTAATCACACGTACAATGTATGCAGACACATTAACAACAACACAAAAATAGCTAAAGCATTTCTTTTCGCATTGAAACTTTAGCTTGTGTTCCTGAAAACAATGAGGGTCATAAGCTATCCTATGTGACAAGCGTTATAAAAATAATTAACATTGCAAAGTATAGTACAGTTGCCGTGGACTGGACACGTTCCACGGGTGGGCAATATTTCCACGGACGCAATAAAATTAGATTCCAAACACTAATTATAGAAATAATCATCAGAAAGTTAATTAATGAAGCACCGGGTAAAACCCGGTGCTTCATTAATTAATTTTTTGATGATGACTTTTATGACCTAGTAAGCGCATGCGTTAACATCACTGCCCAGGCGTGGAATATGACCACTCCACGGCGACTGTAATGTATTTGTTTTTGCGAATAACACTGATCGGTTATAACGGTAATTATAAGTAAATGGTTAAACCTTTGCCTAAATAGTCGTCCGCATCTGCTTAGTAATATACAAATTTATGCCCAGTGTATTTATGTATCTTGGGGGAAGCCGGAATATTCAGAGAGAACCAACGAGCAGCGGCGAGCAACTGTCAGACTCCCTCAACGCACTGACTACACACAGGCTGAGTTTGCATTGGTTGAAAACAAGTACACCATCGACGTGCAGTACGTGACCACATGTGGGCAATCTGGATTAAGTGCTTTGCCCATGGACACAATGCAGTTACCCCTTGCGGGTTTCGAATCGTGGACCTTTCGGTTGAAGTCCAAAACCGTAACCACTGAGGCACCGCGCTCCCAAATTAAGCCGTGCAAAAAAGATTTTTCAACAATTTCAACAAAACCATATCACGTGAATCCTTATTAGAACGAGCTCGCCACGCGAGCTTGTCGAGCGCGTTGCAATGAGGCTCCACATGATATAGTTTTGTTGAAAAGTATGGAAAAGTCTGAATAAATAATATTTTAAATAATAAATGTTGATACTGTCTACGTTGGGTAAAAGGGCTAAATTAAATGAAACATGAATATCACCCGGGGAAGAAGATGCAATCTCGATCAAAAAGATTTGTAGAATACCCGCCCAAATGTAGAAGCAATGCTCCGTTATCTTCCTGGAACATCCATACGCTAGTTTGTTTACAAAATGGTAGTACCGGTGGGTCTGTCCAATATCAATATACAGGGAGGATAAAATAAAAAATGCAGTCTGCAGCCATCTGGCTGCAGACTGCAGTTATTATTTTATCATCAATACCCCCGTGTATAGACCTCTTATAATAAGACAAAATGGGGACGAAATTATGCCTTGAACCGAAAAATCGGTCTTTCGTGTTCAAGGAGTTAAGTAGACATGGGTTAATGTGATTGTGTGCACGACTGTTGTCAACCTACTGCCCGTGAAATCATAATAATGTTTATTTAATGGACAATGTGAACGAGAATATTTCACAAAGAACGGACGAGTCTTATCATCTATAATAAATAGCAAGTCATTTGGTGAAACTTTGAAGGTAATCCGAGAATATGTAGATTCTGCAGCTGAGCGAGTATTGATCTACATCCTACATAAATCTAACTCGTTTTTTTAATTATATGTTTCCGCTAAAAATATAAGGAAATATCGAAAACGTATCCATACATGGAGGACATACGATTACGTAATTTGGAAATCGTAATTTTCTCTTTTTTTTAAATAAATATTTTATTTCTGTAAAAGAAAAGGGTTCTGCAAACAGGCTATGCCTATAAGTAGCCTCACGCAACAACAATAAACATTTCAGTATTTGAATTGTGCAGGTGCAAAAGGAGATGACTGGTATTCCATTAACAAAGAATTCGGTATGCATATTGATACAGAACCTCAAGACTTTAATTGGGCATTAACCACATAGCTGCAGCTTAACAACACGGAGGAACGACAGCGTCTTCAATAACACACACAACACACACACACATATATTAGTATAGGTGGTAGAAACGCTTGGTGTCATTAACACTTTATCCAACATGGAAAGCAGACGACACTTGCAAAAAAAGTCTTGAAATAACTATTTTTTTTCATTTTTTGTCTCAAAAACATAGGTTATGACCCCTAGTTGGAACGAGCTCATCTTTGAAAATGCTAATAGTTCATTTCAATTACTTATTTCCAGAAATAGAAAATACAATTCTGAAAAATACAACTGTAAATGTTTTATAGTATTGGCCCCAAGGAAATAACCTCATGAAAAATAACTGTCTGTCCGTCGGTCTGTTTTGAAAGTCGAGGTAACAGGTCTTTGCATTTTGTGAGACAATTGTGTGTAGCCGGTTTTCAAATTCATGTCTTGTCTTGAGGGATCTCACTGGTTTATACAACTGGATTGCAAGAACGCTCTTGGCAATATATACCCGGATGTTGCTATAAATAAGCAATGCTCAACAACAACACAATTCTCCAACGTTTTTAATTTCCCGAGGCCTCGTAATCGCAGATACCTCTTATTACACATCCATTCAACTTTAAACCCTTATATTTAATGGAATATCAATGGGTGATGTACAAGCCAGAACTTCTTTTCCCAGCACCGTTCATACTAGTTCTTTTCCCATCGAGTCATTAGTTACGCTTCGAAAAGTTTCCAAATTTCGTTATACAATTATCGACAGTCTGTCGCAGAGTGTGAAAATGAAAACGTCCAAAGCAAAATAAAGTCGGTTCACAAAAAATTAGTTAACCAAAGATGAGATAATATTTTTAAAAACCCAAATCATTTCCAACCAGAACATTAACCCAGTCCCGTGTCCGTCTAGTTTTGTGGATCCGTGATATCTAAATTGGTCAACTTCATTTCGGTAAATCTTCGTACATCTTGACATGCTTCGAACTTCTTTTAAAAATGTTTATCCCAGCTGTTTTGCTAATCTGCAAAATTTGTACAGTAACAGTCAACAGTAATAACCACCAAATGGTTAGGCGTGAACTGGCACCAGCCGAAGAGAAACAGCTATACGAATTTCAACAAACACTGGTTCCCAAAAGGTTGCTTTGATTTTTTATCGATCCATTTGATCAGTACAACTTCAGTCACAACAAAGAGACTCTTCACCTTTGGGTTTAAACATCGGAATTAAAATTTGTTTATTTAAATGTATTCTAATTCATGGGTTGTGTAATAAACACTGGACGGCTCTCGCAAAATATGACTGCGCCATTCCAACTCGTTATGTAAAGCACCCACCGATTCAAACACACATCGCGTCCTGTCTATTTAGTACACACCCATCAAAGTTAAACCCCTGCATTTAACGGAATCGCCCCCATCACGTAAATGTTTCTGTATTTAACTGGTGAAACACAAGTCGGAACTTTCCCCCGTACCGTTTAGGCTACAGTTAAAACTAGCAGTCCTGTCATGAAATGGGCACAAATAGCACGTTGATATGCGCGTTAATGTACGCGTTATGGCCTAAGTAAAGCTATCAAATTCTGTACATATGGCCTGTGCATAAGCAATGTTTCAGCCAATGGACCTCCGGGTAACCCGGAGGTCCATTGGCAGAAACATTGTATGTGTTTGCTATGAGTAACCAAGAGAACCTGCCGTGCTTTGGATGCCATTCGATATGGCAATTGCGCGCTGTTCCAACGCGCAATTAAGCCTAGATAGGCGCACTATTCGTGACAGGACTTCTAGTTTTAACTCTAGTTCCTTTCCCATCAAGTCATTAGTTACGCTTCCAAAAGTTTCCAAGTTTCGTTATACAATTATCGATTTTCTGCCTTTCTCCCAGCTGTTTTGTAAATACGCCGAAATCTGTACTTATATTTTTACTGTCAGTGATAGCCATTAAATGGTTAGGTTTGAATGGGCACCAGCCAAAGAGAAACTGCGATATAAATTTCACCAAACAAGCCCAATAGAAAAGATAATGAATCTAATTTAGACTGGTTCCCTAAATGTTGTTTTGAATTTTTTATCGATCCATTTGAACAGTACCGCTTCAAACAAAAATAACGGACTCTTCACCTTTGGGTTTGAACATCGAAATTAAAATTTATTTATTTAATTGAATTTTAATGCATGGGGTTGTGTAATAAACATCAGGACGCGATTATGACCGGTTCTCGCGAAATTTGACTACGCCGTTCGAACTCGTCATGTAAAACACCCACAGACAGGCCTTGAAATTCTTCCCAACTAACGAGGGTAAACGCTGTGCCCAAATAAGATAATTGCGCCCAAATTATGCGTAGTTTTCCTAAGTTTTGCAGTGTTTCGACAATATATAGTTTGGCCAGGTTTCCCTGATGCTTGCAATATAGCTTAGAGCTTACCTTCGAATCAAACAATGCATCCATGAATATTTTTTTTTAAAAACCCACAGGGGTCGTATACGACACTGTTAACGGTGATTGATTTTCTGTGGCGAATTCCATACGATCATGCACTTTAAGCTTGAGATCTATCATTTTTATGTTTGTGGCAATTTTCAGTAAACGCCATGCGTAATTTACATTAAAATAGACCTTTGGCTCGACACTGGGAAACTACGAAGCCTTCTCGTGTTAGTCGAGCAAACTTACACCAAAGGGTGGTGTTAGAGAAGGGATGTGGGGGGGGGGGGGGGGGGGGGGGGGGCAGTGATAATGGTGAAGGCCTATAACAAGGAGTTGTAGACTAGCATTTTAACCCTTTACCTAACGTGAAAAGCAGACGACACTTGCAAAAAAAATTCTTGAATAACTAAATTTTTTCATTTTTTGTCTCAAAAACATAGGTTATGACCCCTCGTTGGAACGAGCTCGACGAGCTCGTTCCAACGAGGGGTCATAACCTATGTTTTTGAGACAAAAAATGAAAATATTTTGAAAATTAATTGGCGATTTTTGAGAATAGCCCTGGCCGGTTTTGGCCGTTACGTTGGGTAGCATTTTAAGACAGGGGACCTGAAACCTAAAATAGACGCCAAGAAGAAGAAAATACCGATACTTTATCTCCAACCATGCAGTCCACATCCAAATTTGCCGTTGTGGCCAAATTAGACTGATCTAAAGGTATGCCCACAGATTCAAACACACGTCGCGTTCTGTCTCTTTACAGAAAACACTTTGATGTCTGTAAAACAATTGATAATTATGTTGGCGATGTGCACATTTTTCGCATCAACACAAATTGAATTTGTAGAAGATATGTTAGTGATTACTGGCACAAAACAAGTTCCGAGACTGAAACGCTGATGGCAAGTAACGAGTGTTGGTGTTTGGTACATACCGCGGCGTTTGTGAATAAGTGAAAACTGTTAATACAGTCACATCGTAATAGCTTTCACGTCACCTAACGCCATCAATTGGGTGGAGTTGTCGCGTTGACTTAATGTCATCTTGTGGGAGTGTAACTGAGTTGTGGTTCGTCGCTTACGTTCCAACAAACTTGTTTTGAGATTGGTGACGAATGCTCATTCGAAATAGCTAGCGCTGGAACTGTGTATTGGAGACGATGTTTCCATGTTCTTATTTAAAAACTGAGGGTAGAATTTGCGAACCCTCCCTGTTCACATGGCGAAACCAGTAACCGTTACGCTTTTATAATAATTTTCTGACTTCGAATTTAATTAAGAATTGAATGCAATTTTTATAATCTTTATTGGAGTATGGACGTGTGGCAAATTATGTATGAATCCCGAAGGGATGTAATTATAAGATTTGAATGCAATTTTTATAATCTCCAATAAAGATTATAAAAATTGCATTCAATTCTAAAAATTACATTCCGTAATTGTTTAAACTACTTTTTACCAAACAACAAAGCAGAAAGACGAAATGAAACATGTACGAACGAACGAGGCGAAAAACCAACCTCACACAAAAGACAAAGCACACAACTTTGAGTTGAGCGCCGGTTTTCGGCATTGAACCAAATTTGTCAAATTGCCGTCTTTCGCAACGAAACTTGGAATGTTCAAAACAATTTATTTAACATATTAGTAAACTATAATCACTGATCTCTGCGAGAGACGCTAAAAGTTATAAACCCGACCAAACACCGCCTGAATTACATTCTGTCAACTGAACTCTACCGTAAATGTGGGTCAAAATTCAACCAAATGTATTCATTGGAAAATGAATTACATTTAGTCATGACGTTTTCATCCAGCTGACCAATGGGAACTGAGTATTTGGACCCAAAAGGTATAACTACATTAACAATGTAATTATATTTTAATGCATGTCGAGGCAAGACAGCGAAGGTTTCCTTAAACGACGTTTCTGTGGTTTTCTATTGCTAAATACCGACCGTGTTTTTGGGTGGATGTTTTCAGGTATGTCAACGTGAGAAGTCGTTTGTGTGAATGAACATGTGTGTTCTTATCGTTTACTCTTTTGGAAAATTTGAACTCAACACACCTAGAACAACAAAAAACCCTTTGCATCCCCAATCGATGATTCAGAGATTTGTAAAAGTAAAACTCCAAATTGTCATTTGTTTTACATCTTATTGAAGGTTCCTCCCCTCTCCCGGGGAGGGGGGTAGATTAGCAGTTGAAGATCAACTCTGCATCAAGAGTCCAGATTCATTATTTTGGGGTAGACCAATTAACACGTACAACATGCGGCCCGCTGTGCTTTGTTTACCCCACCCCCATATTGACTTGCTCATCGATCAATTTATTTATGAATTTGGAATGTATCTCCCTGTCCCATTGATAACAACTATTCTCTAGAATCAGTTTGGTTGAAGACCAAATGTGTTCATATTCACTCAACCCAGTTGATTGGGTTAAGTTGTAACCTAAATGATTTTAGAGTGTAGTTTTCTGTTCCAAATGGTTAACCCTTTACCCAAAGTAACGACCCCAAAAGGCCAGTGCTATTCACAAAAGTCGCCAATTAATTTCCATTATTTTTTCATTTTTTTTTGTCTCAAAAACATAGGTTTTGACCCCTCAAACGAGCTTGTTCCAATGAGAGGTCATAACCTATGTTTTTGAGACACAAAATGAAAAAAAAATAGTTATTCAATAATTTTGTTTGCAAGTGTCGTCTGCTTTTCATGTTAGGTAAAGAGTTAAACTGTATACCTGTTTTGAACATAAAGCCTCATCCAAGTAGCATATTTCGGAGGACTTTGATCTGGACTCCTAGAATATAATGGAATCCCATATGTAGGTTCGAGATGTTGGTTTATAGTTTTCCAGGTACAACATACGTCAAACTGGCTGGTTAGATATTTAGTTCCGGAGAGACGAAATATATATTCCAGAATCAAATTTAATGAACAACCAATATGGGCAAACTTTTATTCAAAGATTATCAAGTATAATGTGTCATCTGAAACAATCCATACAGTTGTTACATTAACCCTTTGAGAATTAGCCGTCGTTGTTCCGATCAGGAACATGATATGTCATAATTTCATTGAATAGGATGTATGCTGAGTGCATGTGTGTGGAAGACCAATCAATATTTTCAACGAGCAGCCACAAGGCTGCACGTTGAAAATATTAATTGGTCTACGCCTAAATAATGAATATGGACTCTTTCAGTTGCAGTCATTGAACTAATATGGAAGATACCACCAGGATTCAAAGGGTTGAAGTTAATGGCTGTTTTAATGCAAATTTTAGGTAAACGCAATACCAAGCTAGCATAACTATCGAGGCCATTTTCTAGTGATGTTCACTGCAAGCCGCTCGCTGGTCACAAGGTGTGACCTCAGCTGTGAGAAATTATTTCAGACATCCCATGCAACCTCATGTGTATCTCAGTCTCGTATAATTGCATAACATGAACAGACATTAAAAAAAACCTTCTTCAGAAATATTTTTGTTCAAGGTATGATGATCATGGTAATATATTATTTTGGGTAAATATTTAGATCAGAACACAATCAGCATAATGTAGTCAAGGGGGCCTATTGTCTGAAGTTCTGAACTGATAAGATACGTGAATACCAGCAGTAAACAACTGGGCCCGGAGGTGATTGGATCGTGTATTTATTACACGCCTATTCCACGAACTCCCCGTCTATAGCAACACTAAACCATGCGGAAAATGAAAATCTGTTCGCATCGGAATTAAAGTGTGGGTTTAAACATCGGAATGTTTAAAAGATGTGCGAAACTGAAATCGTTGACGGACATTTTTTATAAAAAAGCGAAATTTTACTCACAATCTTGGTTGGCAATAAAATGTGTTCTTTTTGTTGATAGTTGTCAAATTAATTGCTGTGTGTCCTTCTAAGAATGTTTTTTTATAGAGGTGGAGGCATGTAATAAACACAGAACGACACGCGTGTGTGAACCCATTCACACGCGCGTGTCGTTCTGAGTTTTTGTTAGTCATCCAGGTGCAAAACCTGTATTGATCTAAATAAAGGTGCAGGTAAAACCACCATGAAACTGGAATAATTTTATACACTTATTTCCCAGTCTGAGAAGACTACTACAATACATATCGTTCATTGGAAGCATAAAGGCGTCAACAACAATGCTTAGTCGGTGAGTCATATACTGTACTTGCCACAATAAAGTGTAGGAGAACAATCCGCATAAACATCAGTAACTTTGAATGTAGTATGTAGTTGGTATTAGAGCTGTGGGTTAACCGAATCCGAACCGAGGTTTTTAGTTTTTTTTAAAAAACCGAAACAGAAACCGTCGACATCCCGTAATCTAAGGTTTTTCGTTTTTTATTAAATACTCTCTTGCTGCAGAAATTCACAGAATGTAGCCACCCCAGAGTAGTGAGAGTATCCAGACACTGCCAATGGCAGTGTCTGGGTACTCTCGCTACTCTGGGAAGGTTACATTCTGTGAATTTCCGACATTTCAGTTTAGTTGTGTTTGCAGCTTTCCTCAAGTTACGTGTAAGTGTCAGACCTCGAAAAAATGGCCAAGCACAATAAAAGTTCTGTATATTTAGGTAATTATTATATTGGCCTTCCTGGTTCTTCATGTATTATAGCTTATTTCGGGCATTCATTAAGTTTCGCTCGATTTCACTGCCATTCAGTTATGACTCCGGACATAAGAATGAATTTTATTGAATTTTATTTGGCCTCATGAACAAACTGAAAACCGAACCGAACCGAGGTTTTACTCCACCTGAAAAACCAAAACCGAAACCGAACAAGAAATTTAAAAACCTACAGCTCTAGTTGGTATGTCCCACGGCCACGTCAAGCTAAATATTATAGTACGTCTATTGTTAGAGCAAATTTTAAGGCAAAGTGTCGTTCAACTAGTTCAACCGTCTATGCCTATCACATAAAGTATTGATAAATACCTAAGCCTAATCTGGGTTCAAAGTATTGATAACGTTTCATTAAAAGATTGTTATATACTAGTCGTGATCTTAATCAATAATGGCAAGTAATATTTTGTAACAAATCGAAAGAACAGTGCTGGCGTCTCGGCTCGAGCTTACGATTCCTATCACAGAAGGTAACCTATTTATCACAAGGCCGAGAGAACCGGGCGAATTAGGTTGTTTTGCAAATGATCTATACAGTCAAAACTAGAAGTTCTGTCAAGAAATGCGCACAAATAGCACGTCGATCTGCGCGTTAATCTACGCGTTAAGACCACAGTAAGGCTATCAAATTCTGTGCATATGGCCTGTGTACAAGCAATGTTTCAGCCAATGGACCTCCGGGTAACCCGGATGTCCATTGGCAGAAACATTGCCTGTGTTTCCTATGAGTAGCCAGGAGAACCTGCCGTGCTTTGGATGCAATTCGATATGATATTTGCGCGCAATTCCTATGCGCAATTAAGCCTAGATAAGCGCACATTTCATGTCAGGACTTCTAGTTTTAACTGTACACCTCGACCGCTACAATACTTTCCCATTCTTTTTTTGCGACCCAGGAGGAGGAGCTTACTAACGTAGGGAATTTGGATTGCGATGCATGGTTGGTGAACAGCAAAAAAAAAAAAAAAATAAACCCGGAAGAATGAGTAGTGGTCGAGATATAAACGCCGTTTACCTACCGAATTGGTTGGGGCGGATCTCTTAATCCTTTGAATCAGACTGACCGCTTTACCGACCAGGAACATGATACGTCATATCGTCATTAAATAGGCTGGCTGTTCAGTTAATGTGTGGGTTAAACCAACCAATATTTTCAACGTGCAGCCCCGAGACTGCACGTTGAAAATATTGATTGGTCTATCTCAAATAATGAATATGGACTACTGTATCCCTTCTATTGGACTGGCATGGAAGATACCACCAACGTTCAAAGGGTTAACCTTGTGACGAATAGGTTGTTTCTGCGCTACGAATCGTAGATTTGAGCTTCTCCCGAGCTGTCACACATCAAATGTATGTCTCTTTTTAACCCTTTACCCAACGTAACGGCCAAAACCGGCCAGCGCTATTCTCAAAAATCGCCAATTAATTTTCATTATTTTTTCATTTTTTGTCTCAAAAACATAGGTTATGACCCCTCGTTGGAACGAGCTCGACGAGCTCCTTCCAACGAGGGGTCATAACCTATGTTTTTGAGACAAAAAATGAAAAAAATAGTGAAAATTAATTGGCGATTTTTGAGAATAGCGCTGGCCGGTTTTGGCCGTTACGTTAGGTAAAGGGTTAACCCAGTATGAAACTTAACAAAACACAAAACAAACATACAACATATTACCTTGTTTTACCTTTGGCAGCTCAAACCTTGCCGACAAGTGTTTTTCAAGATGGGGAGGAGAATGGACGGGGAAAAGAGATGACACGTGCAAATGACACATCAGCTCTAATCAATGAATAGTGATTCTCCCTCACCCAGGTTTCCTTAAAAGAAGCCCATGTGATTTTTATTGGAAAATTAGAAAAGCAAAAACAATTTTAAAACAGCAAATAAAGCAAAACATCAAATTTGAAACACATCATATCAATTTAAAGCTTGGAAACTGAAATGTCAGTTTCCCAGCCCAGCATCGTGATACGAACTACGTTCATAAGGTAGATAGTTGGTTAGTGAATTCGGGGAGCTTGTCCAATCAAGATTTGCGTCTTAGAGTTTCAAGGCTGCACGTGAATAATATTGATTGCTTTTCACTCAAGAAATGAATATAAATTGTACCACTTCATCCCCGGAGTTCCAATGTGTTCTTTGTGCCTACTGGCACGTAGAACACATTGGAACCCAGAGGGTGACTTGGTGACTCTCGGCTACAACAAAGGGTTAAATCAATATACTACATCATTGCTGATTCGGGGTTCATTATATGGAAACTACAGTTAAAACTAGAAGTCCTGTCACGAAGAGTGCGCTTATCTAGGCTTAATTGCGCGTTGGAATTGCGCGCAATTGCCATATCGAATGGCATCCATAGCACGGCAGGTTCTCTTGGTTACTCATAGCAAACACATGCAATGTTTCTGCCAATGGACCTCCGGGGTACCCGGAGGTCCATTGGCGGAAACATTGCTTGTACACAGGCCATATGTACAGAATTTGATAGCTTTACTTGGGCCATAACGCGTATATTAACGCGCATATCAACGTGCTATTTGTGCGCATTTCATGACAGGACTTCTAGTTTAAACTGTAATAGAAGAGTTACCGAACACAGCCTTTCGAAGAACAACTGTATTCAACTCTTTTAATCTCCATCTGCTAAGTGGCATCCACCATTTCGAAAGATGCAGATAAGAGATATTAATTCCCTTACTATGCACGCCAAACCACCACTTTTTGGTGTTATGCTGTGAAACCAGATTATCAGTTCTTCTGTTTTGCTCCAAGTTTGAACAAAGTAGGACGATCTTGTAAAAAGTTGTTTAAAACAGTATTTTTACCGAAATATTTTGTGCCAGATGTACACGCAGATGGTTGACAGTACTTTTTACCGTATTTTCAACGAGCCTTTTCTACACTGTATGATCTGACATTTTTCCTGACTATTTAGAAGATACAACGCAGGGTCATTCGACGTGATTTGAGATCTTATAGAACTTTCCATCATTGTTGGGAAAAATTTTTGATAGTGTCTTCAGCTCGTCGCAAATATTTTCTGAAATTGACGAAACCCTTCCAATAAATTTGGTCAGTTACGGTCCAAAACGAATTTACTTGGATCGTGTTATGAACTGAACTGTGTATCTAGATACCACATCATAGAATCAAATTGGCTGTTATACGTCGGCTTGAGGGGTGAGCTATGCAGGATCCATTGCAACTTTAACTTGGTCGCCTCCGGCTGCATTGATTTTCAAGTTACTGAGCTTATCCCAATCCATAACAGTTCTTATAAAGAAGGAAAGCTGAAACTACTCAGTTTTTCTTTCTTGTATAAAGAATGCTTTGCTGTTATTTCGCACTGACTTTTTTGCAATGTGCTGGCATTGTAGTGCCGTGCTCTGATTGGGCGTTCACATTTTTTTATGTTCCAATAAGACTAAAATCCCTCTCCTCTGATTGGACGAGAGATCGCTTAGTATATTCTATGTTTACCACTCAAGTGGCAAATGTTACCGTCTGATGTCACAAGGCGAAATATTTGCAATGACGTCGTCCGTTTCGTAACTGTTTCTTCTTCAACTGAGTGACTAGCAAGCCGCTTGAATTTTCTGGATGTTTCCCGTGTGCAGCAGACGGTGATCCGGGTGAAGAGTTGTTTAAATTGCAAACCGATGTACGATTTGAACTAAGATGGAATGAGTTTACGTGAAGCAGACGGTGTTCCGGATGAAGTGTTATTTAAATTAAAAACCGATTTACGATTTGAAATAAGATGGAATGAGTTTATCTGGTTCATTGATTATTTACCCAGTGCCGTCGTGGATACAGGAGAGATTTATTACTAAACCTGTGGTCGTTAAAAGTTGTCTTGAACAAGGCAACTTTTAACGATCACAAGTTTAATAAATAAGCCTCTCGAGTTTCGCGAGGTAGGTTTTGGGCTTATTTAAACGAATGCCTCGGTAACATGGTCTGACGTTTACTCCTGGCGCGTATGTTCCACCTCGACGCTTCGCGTCTCGGTTGAACATAAGCTCCGTGCAGCAAACCTCAGACCATGTTACCGTCAATTCATCACAATAACTTATAGTGTCATGAGCTACAGACTCGTCGGGTATCCACAATATCCTCAAGGTCTTCGTTGTGCACAACTGAATACATATTTTCTGAAGACAAAGATTGCCATTGCTCGAAGCTGTAACGGACAAAAAACACCAACCGAGTCTTCTTATAGTTATAAAAACAAACAATTAAAAACAGTTATTTTATGATAAAACCCTCTACCAAGAGATTGTTCACCACCAACAAAAAGTTTGCACTCCTTTCAAGAATGGCCGTGCATTCTTTGAGGAATGTCCGGGCGTTTTTGTAAATGATACGCGTCTATTGCACTAGCACAAACATTCAACCTGTTATTTTGTGATTGGCGATACATGCGATGTAAATTCGGGGACTAAATTTGTTTTATTTTCAAGTAAGGAGTCCTGTGACGTCGCTAGTAATATTTTAATTTTTGAATTGCGTCAGTCATTCCCAGAACAGGGTTAAACAACACCTGAATGGTCGAAAATTGTATGGTACATTTTGAAAACTTTAAAAGTTTGTTTCTGCCTCTTCGGAGATAGTGTGTATGCTTTTCAGAATTTTCTTCCATACTTTTTATAACATTAAGATATTTTTATATTTTTAGATATCTGAGATATTTTTAACCCTTAAGTTAAAACTAGAAGTCCTGTCACGAATAGTGCGCTTATCTAGGCTTAATTGAGCGTTGGAATTGCGCGCAATTGCCATATCGAATGGCACCCAAAGCACGGCAGGTTCTCCTGGTTACTCATAGCAAACACATGCAATGTTTCTTCCAATGGACCCCCGGGTTACCCGGAGGTCCATTGGCTGAAACATTGCTTGTGCACAGGCCATATGAACAGAATTTGACAGCTTTATTATGGCCATAAAGCGTATATTAACGCGCTGATCAACGTGCTATTTGTGCGCATTTCATGACAGGACTTCTAGTTTTAACTGTAACTGTGAAAGTTGGGTATCTTATATACCTAATTACTTGAGAATAAAATATATCGCCTCTTTGCGTGCAACAAGGCGCCATCTGCAATGCTTCAGCATTGCAGATGGCGCCTAGTTGCACTCATTGGTGTTTCTGTTTAATTAAGTGTTCTAATATAACCAAACGCGCATGAAAATGTCAGCTATTTCCGGTTATGTCACCGCCACACCAAAACTGTCAGCTATTTCCGATTATGTCACCACCACACCAAAACTGTCAGCTATTTCCGGTTATGTCACCACCACACCACGACAGTTCATTTCAAGGTGTACAAACTCTTGAAAGAAAGGATACTCCTCCCAAAAGTATAGCAATGCGTGTTTCATGTTGACAAGAAGCGAATATCTCACATGTGTATGAATTTGTCTGCCAACACAGAAGAAGCGCCACCTGGTTCATCGATTTCGTTGGTTGATACACTTGGAATTATGAACCTCTGATCCTCTGATTTAAGAGAGTCTGTATTCGATTGTCTTCTGCATTTGCTTCGAAATTTTTTAAGGTCCTTCTTCACTGCATTCCGAAAGCAATCCATCCTTAAGGAATATATGAAAACGTTTACCGCTGTGCTCATGTATACCAGGATGCGGATTGTAGCCCTGAAAATATAAAGAATATAGCGTGTTTTGATCTGGAATTAGTTCATTGTAGTGGGACGCAATTTCGGTCTCTTTCTCCAACACATCACTATCTGGGCCAATACTATAAAACTTTTTCAGTTGTATTTTCTAGAATTGTATTTTTTAGTTGTTACTTTAAATGGATTGAAATAAACTATTAGCATTTTCAAAGATGTGGTAATTTGCCAATTGGCAAATTGCCATATCTTTTAATATGCCAATGATTCATGCAGTCAGTTATATTAATATGAAGAAAATACAATAGTAAAAGATTTATGGCATTGGCTACCGGACGGAACACACTCGCGATCCTGTTCGAGCTTGTCTGTTCGCTGTTATAATCACGCCATTGTAAACGATCATCGCGTATGGCTAGGTGTGTTACTATTATTGATTTCCTAATTGATTAATCGCCGAAGATAATGGTTTGCAATCGATTAATCGCACCAAAGTGCACCCCTCAATAATGTTACAAAAATTGGCCCCAAAACATCGAATGACCCACGTGGATGTGATAAAGTCTGTTTTTTCATATTACCTCTTACACCCTTCACGGTACATTTCTAGGCGTTTATCTATTTCTTATTTCATGGGACGTGGCTAGAGGGTTTCGATTGCGGGGGAGTGGGGGTGGGGGGGGGGGGGTTGTAGGGTAGTGAAATTCACTACCGAAAAACATTTTGAAACTGAAGCCACGAAAGGACCATACAGTTTATTCTAGTAACTGAAATGCCAACACATTTATGACAGAAGTATCAGGTTATTATTATTTGGTATTATTCTGGGAAATGAATATGTGCTAAACCAATGCTCAAGCTGAGAATTTTGAGCAATTCACACTGTCCCAACATTAAATCAGATTCTCTGCAGGAATGATCAATTTTCTATGTTTCATCAGTTTGTAACTGTAAATGATGGAATTGACTCTGGATAACGATTTTACATGATGTGATTTTCTTGAAGTGCATTTCGAGGATTTTTCTTATTTCGATAAATAACATTGTATAGAAATCTCGCACCGATTGACATCGTGCATACTTATGAAGCTCGATATTGCGTACACTGTAGTTGTAAACACTAACAGTTAGAATGTTAGCCCATTTGAAACTGAGATGGAATTTTGGGAAGTGAAGGAGACATCAGCATCACCAAAGAAACTCTAAAATCCAGAGGGATGCAATTTCCAACTACTCATGACTTGCTTTCCGAATTTCCAATTACAGCAAATTTTTACCAGGATTGGGGGGGGGGGGGGGGTACACCCCCACGCCCCCCCCCCCCCCCCACACGTCCCTGATATCACGCCCTCGCCACATCTTGGATATCATCTTCAACAATAAAAACATATCTAAGAATATAATACCGACCTAGAACGGTTATTGCCGAATTTGATGGGACGTCATTTTGGTCAAAGTCATGAAAATTAAATGACGTCGGATTTATGACATTTCTGTATTTTGTAGAGATCGCGAAATTAACAGACAGCTATTTTTCACTTTTTAAATTTTATAAGTATTATCACAGGGTTGTTATTTTAAGGTTATTCTAAATTTTAAAAATAAGTAAACAATCCGAGTTATGTAGAATAAATGAAAGAAAGAAACTTTTTAATAATCAATATGACCAAACGGTCCGCCTGTAAAGTGGAACCACGCGTTACTTCCACTGGGGAATCACTCATTCAGGTGTCTATACAGGTGTTAGCACTTTCTGATAAATAGAAATTACTGTCCCCAGGAACGTCGCTGTGGCAACGTCTTGGAGAGAGTGAATATTTATTTGCCACAGGGCGCTTGTCAGCGGAGGGTCAAGGCTGGGGTTGACTAACTTTGCCGGGGACCTAAGATACTCTTTTACCGGGGACAGGGGATTTTCACTAGCTCACTTTTGTAGATTGCAATTGCTTATTCACAAACCACAGAGTAGCGCCGCGCTTTAGTCAATTGCTTTCAACGGTAATGAACTAGCATGGGCTAATTTCTTGGCGGGGCTGAGGTTCCATCAATTCCTAGGGTACTCAGGGCATCTTCATTAATAAGATAAAGACTATTAACAAACCAACAATTTTTATATATAAATCTTCTATATTCTTATTTACAAATAGCCAACAAATCCTAAATAAATAATCTCAACACTACTGAAATGAGTTTTGTGACTAGCCACTGAATCCCACCGAAAACAAGTACTAAAATATTATCTAAAATTAAATTGTTTCCCAAACTTATATTCGTAGAGAAAGGTCGAAGCTGCGACTACTGATAAGAAATCACGAAATCTTTCACTCAACCGCTCATGCGCGTATTTATCCTGTTGCGCCTACCACATTACGGGGAATTACCTTTAATACTAAATTTCACCTTTTAGAATATTCGATCATCTACAATTTCTGCTAATAGTGCTTCTAACTCGCAATAATAACAACTGATCATCTAATAACACAGATTCACTAATACACTTAAAACTGTTAACTAATAACTATGTAACTACCACGAGTTATCACAACTAAATACTGTAAACTAAATACTACATATACTCATCGATTCTTCTTCGGCGTCTCCCCTCGATGCAAATCATCAGATCGGGAATCCTGTCGTCCAAATGACGGCTTACCGGAACCACACAAATACATTAACGCTTTACTACACCGCGTGAACTAACAATTATTCCATCCTAGCGAGTCTGTCTTGAGGTTAACTCGAGGGGTCTTATATAGGCGCGCGCATCACCTATCAAAAACTTAATTTGGGCAAAGGTGCTAATTTAGAAAAGACGGCTTTGATGACTTGCAGTGACATGAACTGACTTTTCAATAAGTTCTAATTTGGAATGCATTGTTTACACAGTCCCTGCATATATCACAGGGTTGTTATTTTAAGGTTATTCTAAATTTTAAAAATAAGTAAACAATCCGAGTGATGTAGAATAAATGAAAGCATATATCACAGGGTTGTTATTTTAAGGTTATTCTAAATTTTAAAAATAAGTAAACAATCCGAGTTATGTAGAATAAATGAAAGAAAGAAACTTTTTAATAATCAGTATGAGTAAACTGGGTAAGCGCATTAATTTAATTAAGTTCGTATTCGGAAAGTGTTCTTTGTTCAGTCGCTGTCATGCAGGGACTGTGTAAACAATGCATTCCAAATTAGAACTTATTGAAAAGTCAGTTCATGTCACTGCAAGTCATCAAAGCCGTCTTTTCTAAATTAGCACCTTTGCCCAAATTAAGTTTTTGATAGGTGATGCGCGCGCCTATATAAGACCCCTCGAGTTAACCTCAAGACAGACTCGCTAGGATGGAATAATCGTTAGTTCACGCGGTGTAGTAAAGCGTTAATGTATTTGTGTGGTTCCGGTAAGCCGTCATTTGGACGACAGGATTCCCGATCTGATGATTTGCATCGAGGGGAGACGCCGAAGAAGAATCGATGAGTATATGTAGTATTTAGTTTATAGTATTTAGTTGTGATAACACGTCGTAGTTACATAGTTATTAGTGAACAGTTTTAAGTGTATTAGTGAATCTGTGTTATTAGATGATCAGTTGTTATTATTGCGAGTTAGAAGCACTATTAGCAGAAATTGTAGATGATCGAATATTCTAAAAGGTGAAATTTAGTATTAAAGGTAATTCCCCGTAATGTGGTAGGCGCAACAGGATAAATACGCGCATGAGCGGTTGAGTGAAAGATTTCGTGATTTCTTATCAGTAGTCGCAGCTTCGACCTTTCTCTACGAATATAAGTTTGGGAAACAATTTAATTTTAGATAATATTTTAGTACTTGTTTTCGGTGGGATTCAGTGGCTAGTCACAAAACTCATTTCAGTAGTGTTAAGATTATTTATTTAGGATTTGTTGGCTATTTGTAAATAAGAATATAGAAGATTTATATATAAAAATTGTTGGTTTGTTAATAGTCTTTATCTTATTAATGAAGAAGCCCTGAGTACCCTAGGAATTGATGGAACCTCAGCCCCGCCAAGAAATTAGCCCATGCTAGTTCATTACCGTTGAAAGCAATTGACTAAAGCGCGGCGCTACTCTGTGGTTTGTGAATAAGCAATTGCAATCTACAAAAGTGAGCTAGTGAAAATCCCCTGTCCCCGGTAAAAGAGTATCTTAGGTCCCCGGCAAAGTTAATCAACCCCAGCCTTGACCCTCCGCTGACAAGCGCCCTCTGGCAAATAAATATTCACTCTCTCCAAGACGTTGCCACAGCGACGTTCCTGGGGACAGTAATTTCTATTTATCAGAAAGTGCTAACACCTGTATAGACACCTGAATGAGTGATTCCCCAGTGGAAGTAACGCGTGGTTCCACTTTACAGGCGGACCGTTTGGTCATAGTATCGCCATTTATCGGCGTCACTTGAAACTTGTAACCATTCTTCACATTTCATTGAAGCGCGATATGCTTTGAAAAGGTTTACAAGCCTCAATCCACCGCATACACTTCATACTTCATCACCCAATATGCGTGAGTAGGAAACACAGAGACGAGTTTCACCTTCCTTCATGGAACAGATGAGAAAACAGGAAACGAGAAACACGTCCCATGGGGCCCAGAGGCGGTTTCTGTAGTACAGAGTGCAATGACCATGTTTAGTGGATTTCCTAGAGCAAAAAAAAAACACTCGGAAACTTTGAAATAGCTACCCCAAGAAGTTTACTCCCAACACATGGTACTACAGTTCAGGCAGTGGCGGCGCCAGAAATTTTTTTTGTGGGGGGGGGGGGGGGGCAACTAGGGGGGCAGACTCCCATGAAGGGAGGCAAATGCGTAAAGGATCATATGATTCGTATCATTACTTTGTTATGAGGTAGTCCAAACTTGGACCCAAAGTCCGTAATATACTTTTTTGGTTTGGTACGTCCTGTGGACGTACCAAACCAAAAAATTATATTACGGACTTTGGGTCCAGGTTTCGACTAAATTTAATGGTAATTAGCGGTCCACCTTTCAAAAAATCCTGGATCCGCGCCTGGTGGGTCTGTGCGTGAGAGAGAGAGAGAGAGAGGAGAGAGAGAGGAGAGAGAGAGAGAGAGAGAGAGAGAGAGAGAGAGAGAGAGAGAGAGAGAATAATTGAACAGTGCAGGGGAGATAATGCCCGTCTGTCATAATGCGAAATCCATGATTTTTTTTAGACAAGGGATATGGATAGACATGCCTTTGTTGGCTCATAACTTAATTATAACTTATAAGTATCTGCATCCGAGTCTTTAAATCTCTACTGCCTGGATGTGTTCATCAGCTAGCCTGAGGCTTTGGGCTAAGTGTGTATGGGAATAAAAAAAGAGAGGGGTGTGTGTGTGTGAGAGAGAGTGACTGAATGTGTTTGTGTGTGAGGGTGGATGGAAATGCATGCGAGATGGTTGGGGGGAACAACTGTGGGGGCAAAGCCTTCGTTTGGGGGGGGGGGGGAATGCCCCCCCCCCCCCCCCCCCCCCCTCCCCCGCCATGCCCCCCCCCCCCCCCCCCCCCGTAGCGCCGCCACTGAGTTCAGGTGTGAGATACGCACTACTTTTAAGCCACAGGGAGCAGAGGTGGACGAATTTTTTTGTGTCTTGGAATTTTGAAAGGCTGCATTATAACTCTTTCTGGCGAAGACTATATTTCGTTGAATGACATCTGGAAATTCGCTTTTCGATTTCAAAACCATCTTGTCATATTTGCATTTTCGTCTGCAACGGAGTGTTTATTTAAAAGCATTCAACGATTATGGAAAAAACATAATAATGGCTACAAACAGAGGTGAAATTATGAAGGGTGCTTACCTAACAAACGTTGACTCAAGACAGCCGTTACAAAAGTAATCTGCATAGAAATATGTGATCATTGGAGTCCATAGACCAGCAAACACACCCAACAAAACGGCTACCGTTATCGTCGCTTTCCACTCTCGCCCACTGTTTCGGATTTTGCAGATTTTCTCATCTTTCATGGTCTAATCAAGAAACAAAAATAAGAAAATCATTTCCAACTTGAGTATTTATAACACAAACAGCTAATACAAATATGAATCTAGTCTACAAGTTCCAGATATTCATTATTACCAACTCTTTATTTGAAGAAATGGGTGTCTGTCAATTCTGTTTTGATGATGAAGCGAGAGTTAAAGACTTACCTTTTAACCCTTTACCTAACAAGAAAAGCAGACGACACTTGCAAAAAAATTCTTGAATAACTATTTTTTTTCATTTTTTGTCTCAAAAACATAGGTTATGACCCCTTGTTGGAACGAGCTCGACGAGCTCGTTCCAACGAGGGGTCATAACCTATGTTTTTGAGACAAAAAATGAAAATATTTTGAAACTTAATTGGCGATTTTTGAGAATAGCGCTGGCCGGTTTTGACCGTTACGTTGGGTAAAGGGTTAACCCTTTACCCAAAGTAACGGTCAAAACCTGCCAGGGGTATTCACAAAAACACCATACAATATTCATTATTATTTCATTTTGTTTGTCTCAAAAACGTAGCTTATGACTCTCATTGGAACGTGCTCGTTCAACTCTTTCCATTCTGGGTCATAAGCTATGTGTTTGACGCAAAGATTATCTAAAAAATAGTTATTTGAGCATTATGTCTGTAAGTATCGTCTGCCTTGCCTTTAAGGTTAAGGATTAAGAAGTTTCCGATATCAAATTTGAGACATAATGAGACCGCTTTCGATCAAATAACGTATGAATTAGCTTATTAAATAAAGAGAGCCGGGAAAGGTAAGTCGTCGGTGTCAGATCCCGTCCTGCACTGGTATCGAGAATGTTGGCCCCGAAGCCGAGTTTGGTCGAAATTGTATAACCCCTAAGTCTATATAAACTACAGTTACAGTTAAAACTAGAAGTCCTGTCATGAAACGCGCACATATAACACGTCGATCTGGGCGTTAATCTACGCGTTATGCCCATAGGAAGGCTATCAAATTCTGTACATATGGTCTGTGCACAAACAATGTTTCTGCCAATGGACCTCCGGGTAACCCAGAAATCCATTGGCAGAAACAATGCTTGTGTTTGCTATGAGTAACTAGGAGAACCTGTAGTGTTTTGGATTCTATTCGATATGGCAATTGCGCGCAATTCCTACGCACAACTAAGCCTAGATGAGCGCACAGTTCACGACAGGACTTCTAGTTTTAACTGTACAGGATTAAATCATTGAGATGTGCGCTCACCTCATTATTTTTCGATTACGCACATGCACTGTGCAAACACATCAACCGTGCATTGTTTGATTACATACAAAAACTAAATTTTAAAGCTTCCTGGTATGCGTCGGATGTCCTGGGCTATCTCTTGTCCACTTCAATGATATGTACATGGCATTCCAAAAAAATGTGTCTGTCTGAACTAAAATACGTTGTATAGCAAATACATATTTTCTGTAATAAAAACGTCGTTGAGGACGAATATCACTTTCTTTTGAAATGCCAATTTTACAATGACATCCGGCAAACATTGCTCAACTCTTTTTCAGTAGAAGACTTGGCGAAAGTATTAATGGATAGAAATGCACTTCAGGTTGTGGTTTTAAGTTATCCGCGCCAATGTGCTGTTTATTTGTTGACAGCTTATTTGAGAAGAAAAAATACACAATTTAATATTTCTTCAGATTGAAGTAGTTATTTGTTGTCTCCGTGTGAGCGACAGCCTGCACTCCGGACCTCCAGAAGGCCCGCTGCGTGGGCTGTTGTTTACACGAAGTTAGCACAGTGAACTTTTTATAGAATATTTTATTTGATATGCGTTGGTGCCCTCTTGAGGTCAGTTTAAATGCCATAAACGTATATTAGGCGAGGGGGTTGGGTTGAATCTCCACAGTTTATCGGGAAGGGAAAAACACAAGTGATTACATAATATCACGAGGAAAAGTTTTCGTTTTCATGATGACGGGAGAGGTTTTCTTGCTTTATTGTTTTCTGTTTGACTTTACAGTCAAACAGAAAACAATAAAGCACCGTTAACCCTTTACCTAACCTGAAAAGCAGACGACACTTGCCAATTTTTTTTTGAATAACTAATTTTTTTCATTTTTTTGTCTCAAAAACATAAGTTATGACCCCTCGTTGGAACGAGCTCGACGAGCTCGTTCCAACGAGGGGTCATAACCTATGTTTTTGAGACAAAAAATGAAAACATAATGAAAATTAATCGGCGATTTTTCAGAATAGCGCTGGCCGGTTTTGGCCGTTACGTTGGGTAAAGGGTTAAGCTGATTGTACAATGCATTGTATTGTGAACAAAACGTCATTGAAGACGAATATCACTTATTTTTGAAAATTCCATTTAACTGTGTTTGGAGCTACAATGGACGGTGTGTCAAGCATGACTGAGATTGTTGGTGGTAAACGGCTTGTCAAACAATGTTAAGGGCATGCCATGTTTTTTTTTCAAGTGAAGAACTGGGTGACATATAGACCCATTGGGTCGGATGCTGATATTAATGGTTCTCTTTATTACACATCCATTAAACTTTAAACCCTTGTATTCAACGGAATCGCCGCTATGATATAAATGAATCTGTATTAAAGGGTGATATACAAGCCGGAACTTTTTATAGCACCGTTTAGTTACGCTTCGAAAAGTTTCCAAATTTCGTTACACAATCATCGACCGTCTGTCGCATAGTGTGAAAATGAAAACGTC
This sequence comes from Pictodentalium vernedei, assembly GCA_031216915.1. Taxonomy (NCBI): domain Eukaryota; kingdom Metazoa; phylum Mollusca; class Scaphopoda; order Dentaliida; family Dentaliidae; genus Pictodentalium; species Pictodentalium vernedei. The sequence continues at coordinate 58,038,971 of CM062296.1, forward strand.
CAAAGCAAAAAGTCGGTTCACAAAAATTAGCCAAAAATGAGATAATATTTTTAAAAAAGACAATCATTTCCAACCAGAACATTAACCCAGTCCCGTTACCGTCTCGTTTTGTGGATCCCATTATATCTAAATTGGCCAACTTTATTTCGGTAAATCTTCGTACACCTTGACATGCTTCGGACTTCTTTTAAAGACGTTTCTCCCAGCTGTTTTTTCTAATCTGTACATATTTGTACTTATATTTTTACTAACAGTAATAGCCACCAAATGGTTAGGTGTGAATGGGCACCAGCCAGCCCATTCACGCTTAACTATTTGGTGGCTATTACTGTTAGTGAACAGCGATAGGAATTTCAACAAACACTGGTTCCGAAAAGGTTGTTTTGATTTTTTATCGATCCATATGATCAGTACAGCTTCAGTCAAAACAAACTCTTCACCTTTGGGTTAAATTATCGGAATTAAAATATGTTTATTTAAATGCATTTTAATGCATGAGTTGTGTAATAAACACAGAACGCGATGTGTGTTTGAATCGGTGGGACGGCTCTCGCGAAATATGACTACGCCATTCCAACTCGTTATGTAAAACACCCACCGATTCAAACACACATCGCGTTCTGTCTATTTATAATATAGCTTATGACGCCTCATTGGAACAGCTCAACGAGAAATCACAGGAGTAAAGATTCCATGTACCCACTTTCGTCTAATGCCCAATCAAGCTCTCATGCTATCAGGCTAATTCTGATTTGAAGGCGATGCTGTTATGGGTTTGTTTGTGGAAATTTGCGCGTAGACGGCCGTTGATGTAAAGTGACATGCCTTTATTTACAAAGAATACACATAGAATAAAGGTATAATGTTTTCAAGTGAAACACTTATTCTACGAATAGGATTAAGAATGAAACCGACGAGTCTCTGGCAAGTCGGTTTCCCTCTTAATCCTACGAGTAGAAATATGTTTTTACTTGAAAACTCTATACGTTTATTTTGGTTATTCCATAAATCATTTACAGGGCAGTCGCGGCGAAATCGTACTGTTACTCGCTTCAAAACACTGCGAGAAGTGGTCCAATTCGATCGACAAGCACAACTCCTAAAGATAAACAAGGCGTAGTGATAAATGTCTGCCTAAAAATAATTCCCCTACAAACTTGAGCTAAAGCTGCAAAAATACTTTATTAAATGAACAATGTTTATCTTTTCTATTGTTGTTTTTTTTTCGTCGTCGATTCAGCTTGAGTTTTATAAACAAAGCAGACGGCACGTGCATTTGTTTACTTACACTTTCCTAATTTGGAAAATGAAACTTCGTTCATCAACATCATGCCCCGCCTTTCACAATCGAATTTGTATGCTTTTCAACGTTTGGTTTCGATTGATTTACTTTGTGCTTTCTTTGTTAATTGTTGTTCGTTTTATTGTTAGAGGGAGATGAAATATGTCATATATTCTAAAACTGATCATTTCAGCGACGGTCAACGTTTGATAAACGTCGGTTCATTTTGTCTCCCACAAACGTAAAACAGGTCATGACAACACGAAGTCAACAAGTCCGTCTCTACTATTGGAATAAATTATTTCAGTGTTGAACCTACGGGGAAAATGCATCACCCTGCTAGCTGCTGTTACTAGGTTAATAAAGCAACACATTAGTCTTCACTTTTTATTGTCATCAAATCAAATCAAATAAAGTCTCAATTGGACAACATTTCTCCCTTTGATTCACAGAAAATGAATCTTATGAAATGTTTCTGACTACATCATCAAGAATATATCAGTTGAAATATTCCAGACGAGAGCACCTAAACATGGACGATGATCGATCGCTGAGCTAGTCTGGTTGTAGGCCATAACGCAGTCAAAATTCTTCCAGACTTGGTCTGGTGGCATGGGAACTCGATTTCCATACAGATTATAACCAGAGTGTGTGTCTCCGTGAATTCAGATCAAGTCCAGTTGTAGGGACAGAACAGTATTTCGACGAGCCCGTTAGGGCGAGTCGAAATGCGATTCTCTGCCTACAACGAGACTTGATCAGAATTTCCGGAGATATACACTGTGGTGATGATAAATTTATCTCACAATATTGACCACAAAATGTGTTATAAAACTATTTTAAGAGGAACGTTTTCATTTGCCTTATCGATGTTCGTTTTATTGTTTGACAGAGTTGAAATGTGTCATATATTCTAAAACTAAACATTTCAGCGACGGTCAACGTTTGATAAACGTCGGTTCATTTTGTCTCCCACAAACGTAAAACATGTCATGACAACACGAAGTCAACACGTCCGTCTCTACTATTGGAATAAATTATTTCAGTGTTAAACCTACGCGGAAAACGATATCAAAATTTATTATTTTAAAGATCATTTTTTTTCATGTAAATTCCGAAATAAAAGGCAACAACGAACTCAATAGTCCCAACATATATAATTGTTTTGTGTTGTTCTGTGCCACACGACGACAAAACAAAACAAAAAATATATAACGGCCTGTGGAGCAAAGTTTGGACTGCATGGTCAGTCCATTAAAGAGGAACTAAATTCAAGTCGACTAGACGTCTTTTCTTTTGAGATTTAAGGAGTGTGGCTGGGAGTAGTTTTGGAAACATTATTGAACTCAGTCAACGTTGTTCCAATATACAGTACGTGGAGAATGGATTGTAACAAAATCACCCGTAGAGTGGAATTATCACCCAAAGTATCACTTTCAAATTCTGCACATATGGACAAAAATCACAAACAATGCTTCAGCCAATGGACCTCCGTGCTTAACCCGGAGGTCTATTGGCTGGAACTTTGCTTGTGCTTGCTATGGTTTGCAACAAATGTGCAATTATTGCTGGGTGGAATCGCCACTCCAGGGGTGATTTAGTGATAATACACTATCAACGTACTGTATAATAATAGTTTTAAATTTACAAATACGTGAACGTTATTGGCGCTTTCATTTTTTTCACTTTAACCCCATTCCCTTCAATATATGGTTCAGTCCAGGGTATTACCAAATTGCACAGCAGCGAAATGGTTAAATGTTTAAAAAAATCATAATTTGTTATCAAAGCCTTGTTGTATTTTAGGGGTTAACATAATCTATATTGTGAAATATCTGGCAGGATTTCGACGCGATAAGTTTATACAGTTTAAAATGAAGTTTTTGTATCTGTTTAATTTACGTAATAGTGTTTTATACCTGAAATGTTTACAAATCACTTATTACAACAAGTAACACTACCGTATCGTGACGTAGATATCTTAAACATGAGTAATTTATTAATTCTGCATCCGGTCTTACCTGTCAAACTGAAGGAGTTTCAACATCTTTGAACGCGTAAGTCTAATATTTGACAAAGAAAAGGTCGAAAGTTCTACTGACGCCACATATTAGATGTCGCCAAGACGAAATGCATTACAGGGCGATCTACTGGAGTGCCCCTTCCTGTCGCTTAGCTATCTACGTAGCATAACTACTGGTGTATTTTTGGAACTCAATCTGCACACACACCTCAACCCCATAAGATGTCAGGTCAGTCAACGTGATTGCTCCTCCCACCTGATGACGTTTGATTACGTAAAAGCTGTTCCGCTGTGACTGTGGTCACAGCGTAACAGGTTTTACGCTATCAAATGTCATGTTGTTTTTCAAGCACGAACGCAAGTTCCAGGGTATCAGTGTTCTAATCCCAGACCTTGTTTTGTGTCAATTAAAAGTCAAATATTTTGTACCTGTTCAATTTGCCTCGAAAAATGTGCTTATAATCAACATGGTTATCCAGTTACAAGGTATCAATTAACCAATCTTGAAACTTATTTGTGTCTATAATAATTAATACATAGATGATACCTAAGCTGTTTTAGTGAATCAGACCCACGCGAATGAGATAATTCCCGATATTCCCTGAAAATGCGTAGCTTTTCATTTTATTTGCTATGACATTTTACTACGCAATATTCAACCCAATTCGACTACTATCACGTAGGCTTCAACACAATAACAAAGATTAGCTGATCGTCCCTTCACGGTGACGTCATGCGCCGAAGCATGACTTCCTTTTGGAAGCAACTGAGGTATATTCGTCGTTATCCATCAAGTAGGTAGGCATCGAGAAATATCTTTTAGATAAGTTACGATTATTCATACGCTAGCATATAATAATTGTTACTATTTAAAATATTACCTTGTACTGCCGCGAAAATCTGCACTTCATCAACAGGGTTTAATATATTCCCGTTTTTTCTATAGAAACGGGAACGGGAATGAAACTACACTCAGAACAGGGAACCGGGAACCGGAAAATGTTCCGGATAATATCAAGTACATTTACGAGATAGCAACACATATTTATTTCGTGAAAATGGAAACATTTTATTGGAAAAATGCCGTCTCCACACGGATACGTTCTTTTCCTAAGAGAAGTGCGAAAACTCGAGCCCGCTTCCAACTCGTCTCCATTTTTTGGAATCGCCAGTTTTATCGCCATTATATCTCCGGCTTCAACTCTCTCTCCACTGCCGTAGCCAGTCTCCTCTGCTTACAGAAGAGGAGACTGGTGACGGCAGTGAAGAAGGAGTTGATGTTGAAGGAGGTTGTGAGTAGTAAGTGATACTAGTGATTCTAAAAATGACGACGAGGTTGAACTTTGAAGCGAGCGAAGATCTTGCTGTTGAAGAGAGGAGTCCCCCGGCAACGGATTGCGAACTACAGTGGTTTGGTGAGAAAACTTCCCCAGGAAGCAGGCTTGTAAAAGGTTCGAACGTATAAGGGCTAACGAAATCTTACAAAGCTGTGATGGGCATTTTTTCAATTCAGAAAACTTGAGTTCAGCACACAAACACTGCCATGTTTGATTCTCGGTTCCGTGCTATAGATTTCTCGGGTATCGTGGAGGGGCTTTCGGAAAAAAGGAAATATTTGGTTATTCAATAACATTTGTTTTTCAGTGTCGTGTGTCACGTTACGCCCCTGTCACGTCTTTGCGATTTTTTGTACGAATATCCACGAATATCCAATTCAAATTTTCAATACTGACCAGGAGTTTGTAAAACAAATCGCCCCGAATCGGCTTCTCCCACGACCTTACGCGACATTCACACGACCTTCATACGACCTTGTACAGTTCAGCACGACTGCAGTAAGAATCTACTAATATTTTCCAAGCGATTCAGTACGAATTGATATGACCTTGTAAGATGCTCGCACGACATCGGTACGAAATAGTAAGATGATATAAGACCTAGCAAAAAATCATCGGCAGTCAGAACAGAATGATTTCAGAGCCGCTGATTGCCGAGGTCTGTATCCATTTTGTCGGGAATCGTGGTGGAAACGTGTGAGTTCTTGGAATTTCCTACTAGATCTTAAAGGAATCGTATCAAAATCGTCCAGAATCTTGAAACTTCGCAGAGATCCTTAGTGCAGCCGTACTAGTTCTTACTGATACCGTGATAAATCTTGGTAAGCCGTACTATAATCGTGAGAAAGTCGTACGGAGTCTTGGTGGAGTCGTACGAAACTCGTAGTGCCGTCGTAGGAGATCGTAATGGATCATAGTAGTTCTTAATGAATCTTGACGCAACCGTACTGGACAAGTGCGCAGGAACACTCACGAACACTCAAGAATACCCAAAAATACCCCGTACGGTTTAGTACGACGCGGTATGGAATTGAAAAATCGCACGAAGGATTTCGAAAGTTTTAAACAGCCTAAAACTTTCGCACGTGTGTGCCGTTCAACCAAGAATGCTCAGGAATGATTACGAATAAGTACGAATCTTGGTAAGGATATCCACGACTGCCTATGGTTTCCATGTTGCAGTAGATCTTGTCGAAAAATCGCAAATATGTGACAGGGGGTTCAGGTAAAAGTATTTGTTACCTTGGTCGAGTAAACGACAAGAATTCTCTTTTTTCAAATTGTATTGAATTAAGTAATGTTAAACAAATTAAACAGAATTGACATCGGATTTTCGTGTGAATAATGAAATTATTGTATTAGAGGCCCTATTTCAATATTCTCCTAAAAAATGCATCCTCTGTTATCTTGTAATGTTCGAAAGTACATTATGTCTGCACAAGATCCCGAGGTTTCTCGGAACATTTTTATGTATTCCTTTATCACTCACATGGTCAGTTATACAGTCATAATTTAATGTACTGCACAGTCATCGTGTACTAGTTGTAATCCACGCGTGGGCAGTAAAGTCCACTCATGTGTTTACCAGGTAATGGAAATCATCATCAGCAAAATTTTAATTAATTTTTTTGTTCCCGGTGCTTCGTTAATTAAATTGTTGATGATTATCCCAACAGTTAGTGTTTGGAGTCTAATGTTACTGCGTCCAGGGGGAGGCCACCAAAAATTTGTAAGACGTGTTGTGGGGGTGGATGGGTCTCTTGAGTGCGCCAAAAATGTGCATTTCCAACCTGTAAAATTTTTTGAATTTTTAAAAAAATATATCAATATATCAGCTAATATATACCATCATTTGTGTTTCAAACCTTAAAGATGATGTTGTACATCACACTCTTAATATAAATACAACATCAGGAGGCTTTGTATGTGAGAATATTGGGCTTAATCTGGGAAAATGTCACACGTTAGTAGGGGGTGGGTGTCTTGTTCGAAATGTAGAAAATGTGCAGACAATATTTTGGAAACAATTCAAATGAAAATTTGTTTCCGTATATGTACACCTGCTCTGGCCAAGCCTGATAATGAACAGCTTGTCATTTGTAGATTGGGGCGCACAGCAGCCCACAGAGGTTTAAATTGGTGGTACCAGTTTAACCCTTTACCTAACATGAAAAGCAGACGACACTTGCCAAAAAATGATTGAATAACTAATTTTTTTCATTTTTTGTCTCAAAAACATAGGTTATGACCCCTCATTGGAACGAGCTCGACGAGCTCGTTCCAATGAGGGGTCATAACCTATGTTTTTGAGACAAAAAATGAAAAAATAATAAAAATTAATTGGCGATTTTTGAGAATAAGGCGGCCGTTTTTTGCCGTTACTTTGGGTAAAGGGTTAAGAACATTATGAAAACCCCCTAAAGACAGCTGTGCCTACTAAGTTTATAAGCTTATTTTGGATTTTAATGGGAGAGTGGGGGTGCGTGTCTGACAACGGTAGTAGAAAATTTGCACGTAGTGGGTGGGTGGGTGTAAAAAGGAGCCGAATAAAAAATAGGACGTCACGTCTTGCAAATTTTTAGCCCCCCCCCCCCCTTGCAGCATCCGTGGAAATATTGCCCGCTCGTGGAAGGTATCCAGTCCATGGCCACCATACTGCAAGCCCATTGTGAACATTTGTATACGTTCTTGGTTATAACCCTTCGAATCCTGATGCTACAAATCATGAAAAAGTTCTTAATCTATAGACAAATTAATATTTTTAACCCTTTACCCAACGCAGACGATATCAAAAATTATTATTTTAAATATTATTTTTTTTTATTTTTCCAAAAAATTCAACAAAACCATATCATGTGACCCCTCGTTGGAACGAGCTCGACGAACTCGTTCCAACGAGAGGTCACATGATATGGTTTTGTTGAAATGTTTTGAAAAATAATATCTTTTCAACTGCTGAATTTGCATAATACGCGGGCGGATGCAGGCGATTCGTTAGGTAAAGGGTTAACCTGCACGTTGAAAATACTGATTGGTGTATCCCACACAAGCACTTAGCAACCATCCTACTTACATTAAATTATGACGTATCAGGTCCATGGACCGGGAAGCCAATGGTGCCAAATATACTTTTGGAACGTCTCAAATGATTTGTGGTTTATTATGTCAGTGAGTCGTTTTTGATAAAATCTCGCTGCCTGACAGCACGAGCGAGATTAAATTCATGCCTATCAAGTCATCTATATTTATCCCATAAATGGTAGTTTATTCGAACAATAAAAGCCTTGGGTAAATGTTTGCTTTTTTCACCTAGTAGGGTGAAAATTTTTCCCATGAGTTTAACACTGAACGAATTTATTCCTATAGTAGAGACGACGTCGTTGACCTCTGACCTCTTCCGCACTCCTGTAGTATAATTAGCAGTTCAATTGTTGTTTTCTTTAACCCTTTACCCAACGTAACGGCCAAAATCGACCAGCGCTATTCTAAAAAAATCGCCTATTAATTTTCATTATTTTTTTCATTTTTGTCTCAAAAACATAGGTTATGACCCCTATTCGGAACGAGCTCGTCGAGCTTGTTCCAAACAGGGATCATAACCTATGTTTTGAGAAAAGAAAACAATTAGTTATTCAAGAATTTTGTTTGCAAGTGTCGTATGTTTTTCACGTTAGGTAAAGGGTTAAACCATTTTGAAAGTATTACACAATGCCAGTAGAAAACATTACACATTGTTCCTTTAATAAACTATTTTTGTAAGTTTAGCTCAAGTTTGTAGAGAAATTGTTTTTAGATAGAAATGTATCACTGCGCCTTATTATTTTTGGCAATTTTGCTTGTCATAGAACTGGACTCGCTGTGTTGTGTAGCGAGTAACAGGATGATTTCTCCGCGACTGCCCTGTAAAAGATTTATGGGATAAACGAAATAAACGTATAATGTTTTCAAGTAAATAATTATTCTACTCGTAAAACTAAGAAAGAAACCGACTGACCAGAGACCCGTCGGTTTCATTCTTAATCCTACTCGTAGAATAGATTTTCCATTTGAAAACACTATACGTTTATTTTTTTGTAACAGCTATCATCACGGGCTCTTTGATATGGATCAACTGAATTAGCAGTTTATCTATTTATGAAAATATAACAATGTTACTTCATCGTTTTTATGATCCTTCTGGAGGAAAATAAACTGTTTGCTACTATTTTATTTGGAGGTAATAAACAGTGAGTAAATAATAATGATGAAATTATTTTCTAAATGTTATTTATTTATTTATTTATTTATTTATTTATTTATTTATTTATTTTTTTGTTCATTGTGGTTATTTTCAACTGAAATATTCAGAAGAGCCAGGTACAGTTAAAACTAGAAATCATGCTATGAAATGCGCACAAATAGCACGTTGATCTGCACGTTAATCTATGCGTTATGACCATAGTTAGGATATCAAATTCTGTACATATGACCTGTGCACACGCAATGTTACCAATGGACCTCCAAGTAACCCCTAGGTCCATTGGTAGAAGCATTGCCTGTGTTTAGCGTAGATAAGCGCGCAATTTAGCCTAGATAAGCGCACAGTTCATGACAGGTTTTAAAGGTAATGCATTTTTGTTTTCCTTTGAGTGCAACAAGGCGCCACTGAATTTGGCCAGTAATAATTTAATCATACAGCCATATGGGTGCATATGAATAATTTATTACCCCCCCCCCCCCCCCCCCCTTCAACAATGAGGAAAATTGACTCGGACATAATATTGTTGTTCTCCAACACTTAGCTATTCGCAAATGTCTACAAAACCTCCATAGATTCCTCTTTTGAACAGATTTCCCTTCTCTGAGAATTCGTATATATGGCTTGAAAGGGTTAAATATGTCGAGAACAGCCGCAAAAGTTATAATGTAATCTATCTACACTACATCATTAAAAGCAAATAGTTGTATAAATTGCTAAAAATCTATTTGCTCATAATTGGAAGATGCCCTCGGGCTTTATTTACGATTGCCATATAAATATCAAAGCATTTTATATTTTTAAAAAAATGAATCAATTGGAAGAACAAATTCTCAATATGAAGACCTTCTTTCCCCTAAACCTTACAGTTAAAACTAGAAGTCCTGTCATGAAATGCACACAATTAGCACGTCGATCTGCGCGTTAAGCTACGCGTTATGATCATAGTATGGCTATCACATTATGTCCATATGGCCTGTGCACAAGCAATGTTTCAGCCAATGGACCCCCGGGTAACCCGGAGGTCCATTGGCAGAAACATTGCATGTGTTTGCTATGAGTAACCAGGAGAATCAGCCGTGCTTTGGATGTCATTCCTACGCACAATTAAGCCGAGATAAGCGTACAGTTCACGTACAGTTTACGACAGGACTTCTAGTTTTAACTGCAATTGAAGTTGGTTGAAGTTGGTTTTGATTGCCACGATTACGAGTTTTAAGAGGTTTTGGTTTGTTGAAGTACGTACTATAAACGCTAAGTGAGGATATAATGTCTGTCCTTCACCTTTCACCACATAAATATTTATCACTCTCAGTACTTTCACTTCCAGAACATATCTGTCAACCCCTCTTTGAAACGCGTTTGTTGAGATAGTTCTACGAAGAGCGTATTGATTGTGGTATTATGATCGCAAAAAACATTCGTTTTTTCTCAGATCACAATGAGGTCGCAACGTGGCCGGGCAGAAATTTCGGACGAGTTTCATAAATATTATATGAGAAAAACACTAATTTCATATTCTATTTATCATATGACACACACGCGCACAAATTAACCACTTAGTATGACTTTTTAACCCATCACCTAACTTGTGCTGCAGACGGCACTTGGAAAACACATCCTCATATAACTAAAAAGTTTCATTTTTGCTTCCAAAACATCGGTTATGACTCGTCGAGCTCGCTCCAATGAGGGGTCATAACCTATGTTTTGGAAGCAAAAAGTGAAAATATAAAAAAAAATGAATGGCGTTTTTCTTGTAGGTAAAATATTAATACAATATAACCCACTCTAAATAGGACAGATGACGTAAATTCTCGCTAATGAAAGAATGCAAATGTGACCCAGTTGTATTTTGTTTAGCCAATCAAATAGTCCAGTTTTGAAATTGACCAATGAAACACCCCAACTCTAATTATGCAAAGTATGAAAATGTGGCCCAGTTGTATTTTGTTCAGCCAATCAATTGTCTAGTTTTGAAACTGACCAATAAAATTGACGGAAGGCTTTATTTATCACTGATTAATATGAAAACAAAATATCAAATGTTTTAAAGTGAACAAAACGGACGAGTCATATGATAAATTTTGATACGAAATGATAGTATTAACTGTTGTCGTAGTATGTCATATACAGAATTAGCCGTTACCGGCAACCACGTCCCGACTGCCGATGAAGCTTCAGCTCGCGTCGTTTAAAGAAAAGCATGATCATATTACAGATGATGTTACACAGCCTGGGGTGATTATTTTCCATCAAAAATATGAATTTTCCCTCGGCGTTCATCACAGAGAAGTTCTGATTTTCAAGCTCTAATCTGTGAAAAACGCTATTCCGGATAAATCCATATTGAGCACATTCCATCACGAAATGCAGTTCAGTTTCTACCGCTCCAGAGTCACGTGATCTGCAAACCCTTTCGTCTACGGGAGTCGAAGGCTGCACATGTCTGCCCTTTTCGATCATTAGACAATGATTACTGATACGTAATCGAGTAAACATAATTTTTGCTTCAGGCGATGCGGTGTTTGTCAAGTACGTTTCAAGGGTGTAAGCTTTCTTGAATTGTCTATACGTCCTCAGTTTATTTAACCCTTTACCTAACATGAAAAGCAGACGACACTTGCAAAAAAAATTCTTGAATAACTATTTTTTTTCATTTTTTGTCTCAAAAACATAGGTTATGACCCCTCGTTGGAACGAGCTCGACGAGCTCGTTCCAACGAGGGGTCATAACCTATGTTTTTGAGACAAAAAATGAAAATATTTTGAAAATTAATTGGCGATTTTTGAGAATAGCGCTGGCCGGTTTTGGCCGTTACGTTGGGTAAAGGGTTAAACCCTTTTTCTTATTATCATCATGGATATTATTATAAAAGGCGTCGCGATGAAGGTTTTGTAGTTTCTCTTTAACTTTATTGTAGTCATGTGGATGGAGTAGTGGGTTGTTATTAACAAGAACTTCTCGATATTTCAGCCACATAGAATCTGGCTGTAAATATTTTTCGGCTTCTAACCGAGCATCCACACGCTAAAAACTAAAGTGTTAAAACTGACACTTTCAAGGTGTTAAACCCATTCTAACTCTTAGGGTTTGATTTTAATACTCAAAGTGCAATTCTTTAAGCACTTAGACATTACAATCGTCAGACATCTGAAACTTGAATGGATGGCACTTCCCATGTGTCTAGCATTGGTGGTTATTCCAGAATAGTCCATAATTTGATTTGCGCTTGGTGGGTACATAATTAAAAGGACACAACGCAGATGACGCGGATCAGGCTCGAGACTTCGAGCCTGATCCGCGTCATCTGCGTTGTTCCCTTTTAAGTGTCGCGACATTACACTTGTCAAGTGGTATTATTGTAACACCTGTCAAGTTCTGGGATATCTACACTTGAACAAAGTGACAGTTCAGCACGTAGTAAGTGCTAAATACAGCACTTCAAGTGTAGTTATTAACACTTTAGTTTTTAGCGTGCAGTAATAATTTAGATGACGGAGATTGAAATAATTTTGACATAAATTTTACAAGTTGCATCTTTGCGTCAATATATAATGGATATTGTCCAAGTTCAGCTCTAACTGCGTGATTTACTGTTTACGCCAAGTATAGATCGTAGAATTGAAGTTGTACACGTTCACATGGGGTAGTATCAAAATTGATTTCATTTATCTCAGAAGCCCAGAGTTCACTTCCATACATAAGGATGGGTTTTATTAGAGAATCGAACAATTTTAACAAGATGCCAATAGAGGGCGACCATTTCTTCTGAAAGGTATTAAATAAGCTATGTAAGACCTTTCACCCCTTCAGCCTTAGCTCCCTTTGAGTGATTTGTAATTTACCATTGGATGAGAAAACAAGTCCAAAGTACGTATATTCGGGAGTATAATCGATTGTTTGTGTGCCGATCTGAAAGTTAGGAAGATTAGTTTTTTTTCGAGAATTGAAAAGGATGACCTTTGTTTTATCAACATTAATGATCAGTTTATTTTCATCGCAATATTCGGGTAATTTGTTAAATACGTTTTGGACTCCATGTGGAGTGTCCGAAGAAAAGGCTAAGTCATCGGCAAACAAAAGATGTTTTAGTGGTGAACCATTAATGATGATAGGGGAGCAGTCGTCATTAAAGCATAAGCCCAAGTCATCAATGAAAATTTTAAAAGGTGTCAGCGAGACAACACAGCCTTGCCTTACGCCGGTGGTCGATAACCGGGGTGGTCCTATACCCTGGGTGGTTTCTACGTGGTAGTAACTTGACTGGTACATAGATTGCAGAACTTAAAATATATTATTGCACACACCTAAACGTTCCAGTTTTTCGAACAGACGCGGCCTATTTACTGTGTCGAAGGCCTTCTTAAAATCAATAAACACCGCATACAACGGCTTTTTTTAATACCGTGTATTTGTTGATGATCGCTTTAGGAATAAAAAGACTATCAATCGTACTTCGTCCCGCCCTAAATACGAATTGGTTCTCGCTTATAAGATTGTTGTCTTCTGTGAAGGCATTAATCCTCTCGTTTATCACCTTATTAAATAATTTGCCTAACGCGTTACTCACAGCGATAGCTCTCTAATTGGCTGGATCGTGACGGTCCCCTTTTTTGTATATTGTTGTCAAAACAGATTTGCTCCAATCCACAGAGAAGTGATGAGACTGAAATACTAGGGCTGTCACGATTTTTAAATTTAGGGATCGATTAATCGTCGCAAATAATCGATGATAATCGATTAATCGTACCTAAATGCCCACCCCCCCCCCCACCCCCTCTCTCGCTCTTCGAAGCTGATAAAAATGAAGTTCAAGTCAGTTGACCTACATCAAGGAAACAACGAAGACGATCCTGTTTTAAGGTATATTCAAAGCTTTGATGTTCTGAACTTTTGAACCGTCAGTGTAACAATCAAGACCGGTCGGCAGTTGCGAACTTCGCAACAGCCGACCGGTCTTGATTATTACACTGACGGTTCAAAAGTTCAGAACATCAAAGCTTTGATGAATGCACCTGAAAGATAATTGCTTCCAACAGCTTCTTGGGGGTTTAACATCGATATTCTTAACTCTTTACCTTTAGAAACAATAGTTTTTTCATCAAATTTTCTTTTAATTATTACACGTCTAAAACGGGATACAATTTACTGATTATTCGACAACGAAAAATACTAATCGATTTCGCCGTGACCGATCAACAGTCGATTAATCGATTAATCGTGACAGCCCTATGAAATACTTGATTGAATAATTTTATACAATGATGTACGATATATGGCGTTAGGCTTTTCCGAAGTTCATTAGAAATGTTGTCATCGCCTACAGCTTTTTTATTTTTAAGTTTCTTTATGGAGTTGAGTATTTCGGTGGCCGTGATTGAATCGTTATTTAGAGGATATTGGGCTTGAACCATCCCCACTGAACTTGTTTTTATGAACGATGCGTTTTGTGGTTGACACAACAGAGTACTGAAGTAATCAACAGCTCGATCTGGATCTAGGTGGTTTTCCACAACACTATTTGTGCGCAAGGTGCTAATAGCCTACCTGTATACTTTCGGGTCAGTTGTCGTTAAATTGTCGAGTTTGTCACACAATTCCTTGAAGTGAAGTTTTGACTTTCTTTTTGTTGCTTTCTTGTAAGCTTTTTTAGCAGAGAAGAAATTTTGGATGAGAGAAGTGTCAAACGGATTTTGTTTGAGAGAAGTCAAGGCACGTTTCAATGAAAATTCCAGGTCCTTGCATTCCTGATCAAACCATTTCCGTTTGGACCTCTTTTTCATAGAGGAATGGGGAGTTAGTTTTGTTGCATATGTGTTTACGTCGGCTATAATCTCGCGACAGTTCCAGACCACGTTTTCTGTTCCATCTTTGTTATTTGGGTATGTCTTCATCATAAATCGCTGTGCTTTAATTTGTAGATCGCGGTTACAGAATGCTTGTCTAGACTTTCCTGCGCTATCGGGTAGCCACTTTTGCCTGAATGATGGTTTTACATACAGTTAAAACTAGAAGTCCTGTCCTGAAATGCGCACAAATAGCACGTCGATTTGCGCGTTAATCTACGTGTTATGACGATAGTAAGGCTATCAAATTCTGCACATACGGCCTGTGCACAAGCAAAGTTTCAGCCAATGGACCTCCGGGTAACCCGGAGGTCCATTGGCAGGAAAATTGCTTGTGTTTGCTATGGGTGACAAGGAGAACCTGCCATGCTTAGAGTGCCATTCGATATGGCAATTTCGCGCAATTCCTACGCGCAATTAAGCCTAGATAAGCGCACAGTTCGTGACAGGACTTCCAGTTTTAACTGTAGACATATTTAGTATTCGCCCTTTTACTGATAACACTTGTGTATTTTAAGTGCGGCTAAGTTGACTGTGGTCTGAATATTCGATTAGCGATTTCACACAAAAGTAGTCTACATCTGAAAAATGCTTATCTGATATTATAATATATTAGATGTCACGTGACCCCCCCCCCCCCCCCCCACACACACACATACTCACACATATAATATAATAAATATAGCGTGACTTTTGGTTGACTATGCCAAAATAGTGGTCCTCCAGGAGAGAATAGTCCCTCCGCTACGCGTCGGGACTATCCTCCCCTCGATACCCACTATTTTGGCATAGTCAACTCAAAGCCATGCTATATTTATTAAGAAGTCTACAACACTGGCACCATTATACTGACAACTTGTAAAGTTACCCATATAACCCCAAGGAATTCTGCCGTTAATTATTCTCATTTTGGTAGCCCGACACATGGAAAGAAGTTGTTGCCCATACGTGTTTGTTCGTTTATCTAGGCTTTGACGTTTTGACGTTTTTCACATTGATCAATTGTATAGATGTCGGGGAGGTGGGGGAGGGGGGGGTGCTTGTCGCAGTCATCTGTAATATAATCCGGCAGTTCTCCAGTGCGTGAATTACAATCTCCTCCCATAATGATTAGATCGTTTTCCCCACGCAGCTTAAGTTTTTGCTCTAGGTTTCCGTACACAGAATCCAGTTTTTTCTCGTGATTGCCAAAATGTTGAGTTAGATGGAGGAATATAAACTGAGACAAAACAACTGTTGCATTCATATTAAATATTTCCCCATCAAATTCTACCCACATCAATAGATCATCGATGGAATCAGATTTTCGAAAGAATGGTTTATATTTATCAAGATAGTAAAAAGCAACACCGCCTCGATTAGACTTGGTGTTGTTGCGGCACATATCTAGACATGTATAACCCGGCAACGTAATGTCAGTTGTTTTACAATGCCAAGATTCGGACAAACATAACAATCTATACTTGTTTAACAGGGAGATGAATTCAGGGGCCATCTACCTTGTGTACGAAATCCGAAACGTTCCAGGCTGTACAGGCTATTTTCTTTTTACTTTTTCTTAAGTTTCCTACACACATACTCTTAACAGAAAAAAAACTATTTACATAGCGTGCATTAATTAAATGCTATAGGAACACTGAGAACCGAACATAATAATTATGAGTGAACACTGGCATACCCCCCCCCCCCCCCACACACCCCCCCACACACACATACACAGTACACACATACACACACGCGCACACACAGGCGCGGGTATTTACACTCTTGTGATTGGGACACCAAGTCCACATGGCAGATAACTATAACGATGACAGGGATTTATTAAGTCTGTCCTGTGAGTAAAAAAGTAGCGTTGATTGTTAAATGGTCATGGTGGAAATATTGTACAGTGCAGTGTTCACTTTACGCAATCAAATTTAGAAGATGGACTACCATCAGACTACCGAAACTCGAAATATAAAAAAGCGTGTTTACAGTCCAAATCCCTGTAGTAGGATGGATAACTGCTTGTTCAAACAAGCACGAATGAGCAATCATCCAATTGACCATTTCCGTGCCTAGGCGAACAAAAAGCCATAATGCATGAAGGGCGGTATAAAAATGAGAGGAGTTTGAACTTAATTAGAATAGTTTATATATTTTAGAATATTACATAGTTGTTGGCGAACAAAAGATATGTCATTATTTCGACTGTATTGAGGCAAGTCAAACAGGCTGGGCGCAGTACGCACCTGAGTTGAACGTTTCACTGTATCTGCAAATTTGTTGATCTGTTCATATGTATGTTCGTTACGGCCATTCTCAGTAGCCGTAAATACTCACCGTGGTATGTACCATATATCACTTCCTTTTCGTGCGTTTTGATTTGCAAAAGGTATGAACTGTCCGACACGATGTATGCTTGAGTGGTGAAGGTTTCTTTAAATCCCAGGATACAAACAGTTGAACGTACGTATTAGCTTTTGCACAAACGAGTTCAAAGCTATTAATGTTGAACGACACTCTTACCTTAACATGTTGGCGTGCTACTCTTGCAATACGGATATAAAGGAGTATCATGGTGATCAGTGGAATCCCCAGCGCCAAAGCAAACAATAAACTGATGCGCTTCACCCCGAACATCTTCTCGTACATACATTCATGTTCGTAATCCTTTACTGAAATATGATATGATAAGCCATTCAGTGGCTAGTCTCGCAAAAATGGATTCTCTGAATATTAATTTCACTGTCATGGGTACATAACAAGTGCATTTAGGCCCCATAAAGTAAATCTTCTGTTTCTCAGGCCATTTTTTGTAAAATTGCATGTCGCGGGCGGTTTTTTATTTATTTTTTTATTTTTGAAATTATTTCTGTGACATCAAATGTTCATGTTCTCGGTTTTATGTTTTAGGCCTCATAATGTACAGAGTAGCATGGGTGGTGGTGTATTTCGTCCCTTGAGTGCAACAAAGCTTTGTCATGCTAAAGCATGGCAAAGCCTTGTCGCACTCAAAGGACAAATTTATCAATTTTAATAACTTGAGTAAAATATCAGACATTTAATTTTGTTTTTAAGTTTACATTGGTTTATACAAAGAGTACATGCGGCAGCCAAACAAGACCATGCGGGAGGGCCTGAGAAACAGATTTTTAACTTGTTGAGGCCTTAATGCTCATTTCTCAAATAAATGATGGAGTTTCTCAAATGAATGATGCAGTTGGGCGAAAGTGAGTGGTTCGGATTCAGATTCTTTATTTACGGTATACATATATAAACATTATACAAGAGTAACAAATAGCATACCGTGGGAAGAAGTGGCATAACCTGATTGACTGTCTACCCTGTCACCCCATCAAGGAAAGAGAACGCGCGAACAGACTGTGACCGGATGGGTAAACATGGAACGGCCCATCTTATCTGTGATAGGGATGCCGGTTTTTTCCGATCCTTGGCTCGAAACTATGTTCTTGTGTAAAAAGCCTGGATAAAGAACCAACAGGAGGGTGGTGTTTCTGCTTAGGCAGAGAGCAACCTGCTTGCCAAATTATCTCCATTGTTCTGCGCAAAGTTCAAGAGCCAAAATCAGTCAAATCGAGTGGTTAATATCGTTCCAAATTGAGAAGATCATGATCTTTATAATTGGACGAGGGGTGTATTTCGGCGGGCTCACCATGGGGGGCGGGGGGGGGGGGGGGGGGTGGCGAATTCCGTAAACTAGCTGACATCATTTAGGTGTGGGCCAGTTCACCACAAGTGACTCACCATGATTGGCCGACCGACTTGACCAAGCACTTGCTTAACCATTAACTCTGGTGGAATATTCCAAGTAAGTTCAAAGCCAGCAGTATGAAGAGTCCATATTCAGTATTTGGGGATAGACCAATTAATATCCCCAACGTGCAGTCATGATGCTGCACGATGAACATATTGATTGGTCAACCCCACACATTAGCTAAACAGACCCTCCACTTAACCCTTTACCCAACGTAACGGCCAAAACCGGCCAGCGCTATTCTTAAAAATCGCAAATTAATTTTCATTATTTTTTCATTTTTTCTCAAAAACATAGGTTATGACCCCTCATTGGAACGAGCTCGTCGAGCTCGTTCCAATGAGGGGTCATAACCTATGTTTTTGAGACAAAAAATGAAAAAAATTAGTTATTCAAGAATTTTTTTTTGCAAGTGTCGTCTGCTTTTCATGTTAGGTAAAGGGTTAATGAAATTATGAGTGAGATAAACAAAAAATATGTTCGTTCACCAATGAAGCAAGTTGGACTTTTCTTCAGTGGCAATAAAAGAAACACACATTTTTTTGATGTCACGTCGAATTGAAATATTTGGGTATACTTTAGAACATTTTGCAAATATAGTGAAATAAAAATTCGGAACATAACCAGCTCCAATGACTTTGAGAGATCCATTTTTGTATTTAAATGGATGGCCTAATACTGTTATTTGATGCGGGTGAACGTTGTATTTAACTGAATTATTTTGAACTAAACAATGCTATCCTTTAGGTATGAATATTAAGGTTTTCTGATAAATAATTGCGCGTTGCGCCACCTACACTGTAACAATTGTCGTTAAATTGCGGCAGAGGTACCGGAACCCATTTGGGTTTACTTCTACCGAGAATATTACAGTGGAGCCTATTGCTAAACATTGTTGCATCACAGAATCGGATCCACTGTGGGGAGGGGGTGAGGGTAGTAACCCCGGGGCCCGAAACTTTGGGGGCCCAAATTTGGCTCCAGGTGTCCAGAATTCTTGGATCAGGCCTGGGCCTCCGCAATTTCGAAGTAAATTTTCCGCTGAGTGCCCTTTCCATAGTTAGTACCGTTATAACGTTATCAGCATTTTAGTTCTACACAACAGAACTAGTCGGTCTTATTAATAACGCATTTCGGTTGTAATTTTAGACTGCATGATTTTTTGGAGTTACATCTTTATTAAATCAATTTAACATAAATGTATCACTTTAAGAATTGTACAGCCAAAAGCTATAAGTCTAGGTCACTGGATACGCATTTGAACTTGTAAATTTGAAACATGTTGCTAAATACGTAATTTTGTCGGTCAAAAAAATAATTTAATCATTTCCCCGCCTCTGCGTTTGATTGGCTGAAAGCATACAGCGTGAAAATCGTCAAAATCGTATAAACAAATTCACGTA
Organism: Pictodentalium vernedei; assembly: GCA_031216915.1. Classification (NCBI taxonomy): domain Eukaryota; kingdom Metazoa; phylum Mollusca; class Scaphopoda; order Dentaliida; family Dentaliidae; genus Pictodentalium; species Pictodentalium vernedei. The sequence goes on from CM062296.1 coordinate 58,058,863, forward strand.
ATGATTTGGAATGTCTACACGTTCGCACATCCGGTCCAACTTTAAAGACTCTGGAAGCCCCACCCACTCAATCCAATTGTCACCGCGAGGGCGTGACGGCAGACTGATAGAGGGATAACAAGCTTGTAAACAAAGATCAATGATCGATTTTTCATCGCCTCCAGTAAGCGAGAATATAATGATAATTTCTCGGGAACAATTGAATTTAATAAAATATATCGAAGTGGGAGACGAATAAAAGATCATACATCCAAACATGATTTTGGGGGAACTTAAAAAAATGCCTTTAATGATATTATTACGTGACTTGCTAAATATCTGTCGTCTGCGATCGAAAATCAAAACAACAAACAATTTGACAATGATTGACGTGACCTGTTTGGGGCACACTTTCCTGAGTTTGACTGTTGGCTTTTGCGAAAATTAAGTTTTTCGTTCACGTACACATAGTTTTTATATTTTAATATTACAGCCGGATTAAATTATAAGAAATAACTGTTGTTTTCCTTCAGTTTATGCGATATAAGCCGAACATTTTCAGCACGAGCTTAATCATAACTCGCTACGCGAGTTATGATTAAGCTTGTGCTGAAAATTTTCGGTTTATATCGCATAAAACGAAGGAAAACAACGGCTATTTCTTAAAGAACATGATTTTACATCCCAAAAGCAGCCAGAAGTCTCCATTTAATAACTGATTTCAAACTTGTAGTGGAGAGCCCCCCCCCCCCCCCCCCCCCGAAAATAAAAACAACTCTCCTTATCAACGCTCATGCCTCCCCGTGGGAACCCCGGGAAGTAATCAGCACTTGTTTACTGTGGTAAACCAGTTCCGCTTTACTAGTAAAATAGGACCCAGTCACCAATGCTTGTGGTGAAAGTCCTCTACAATGGGCAACATGTTGATCAACGATTGACTAAAGTTGACTTCATCTCCATGTTGTGTCACGATTAGCCATGGTGCATAAATATGTGACGTTAACCACCAACAAACAAACAAACAAACAACGCTCATGCCGACCGCACCTGCATCATTGTCCCGTTACTTTCGAAAGGGGGCCCTTCACAGTCTTAGCCCTAGGACCGAATTTCCTCTCCCCGACCCTGTTGCATCATATGAAAACGTAGAGTGGAGTTTTCATGAACGGCGGAGCAAGGTTATTCTTTTGAAGAATGAACCCATTCCCACTTTTTGCGAAATGACATCCTCCATGCCGATGGCAAGCCTTGTTTTACAAGAATCAGTTTTAAGGCAGTCAAATTAATGTCTTTAACTTGCAACCTAATGGAATTATCGGATATAACAGCCGTTGAATAGGTGTACCCAAGAATTTGTCTTGGTGCCAATACGTGCCCTACACCACATTAACGATCTCCAAATCTCCCAAAGTCAGTAAACTCACTAGTGAGGCTATTTGCATACTACTGCCTATTGTATGGAAAATAACGAGCGAGAATAGAATAGAAAGAACACATCATCAGTGTTTGCAACAGGGCAAACTCCTCTCTCGGATTTCTCCAAAAGAACCTCCAACACTGTCCAAGGGAATGCCTAAACACGGCCTACATTGCACTTGTAAGGTCGATAATGGAATATGGAGCTATCATCTGGAACCCATACACAAAGAACGAGATCACATAACTAGATAGCATGCATAGAAAAGGTGCATGGTACATTACGAAAAAGAAGAGTGGTGTGCGACAAAAATCCATCAAGTTCCAGAACAAAAAGTGACACATCCGGGTGAAAAAATGACGTGGCATCTTCAGTAAGGAACAATAGAAGATCCGTAACTGTCCCAGCTTGAAAACAAACACGCGTTCTTTGCGTTCACAGCAACCGATTGGAACCACCTGAACGAAAGAGCTCAGGCAGCTAGCACACTAGAGGGCTTCACTAGGGCTGTCACGATTTTTAAATTTAGGAATCGATTAATCGTCGCAAATAATCGATGATAATCGATCGGTCTCGTACCAAAATGCCCGCCCCCTCCCCCCCTCTCTTTGAAGTCGATAAAAATGAAGTTCAAGTCAGTTGACCTACCTCAAGGAAACATCGAAAACGATCCTTTTTTAGGTACATTCAAAGCTTTGATGTTCTGAACTTTTGAACCGTCAGTGTAACAATCAAGACCGGTCGGCAGTTGCGAACTTCGCTACTGCCGACCGGTCTTGATTATTACACTGACGGTTCAAAAGTTCAGAACATCAAAGCTTTGATGAATGTACCTGAAAGATAATTGCTTCCAACAGCTTCTTGGGGGTTTAACATCGATGTTCTTAACTCTTTACCTTTAGAAACAATAGTTTTTTCATCAAATTTTCTTTTAATTACTAAACGTCTAAAACGGGATACAATTTACTGATTATTTGACAACGAAAAATACTAATAGATTTCGCCGTGACCGATCAACAGTCGATTAATCGTGACAGCCCTAGGCTTCACATCTGCCCCAGCGGGTCATCAATGTCCGTCATGGTTTAGCCTAGTGGGGACTCTTTTTTCGTATCTATACATTAGTAGTGGCAGTGGTAGAGTAGTGTCTTTATTTTCCTGACATGAGCTTTCCACAATACAGATACAAAGTAAAAAAATAACATAGATTTAAATTTTCACCCGGCCCAGTGGGCCTTTTTGTCACCTAAGACTCCAAGGTTTGACAAGAATGTGTACATGCTGCGGGGTAGTGCAAGATAATAATATTTGTGTATGACATTCGCTCTAATGCGGTCATACGAGCTGCAATACACCAATTTTCAGTCAAACCTCACAATCGCATGCCCGGGCACCCAGAGTTGCACAAACAGATACAGATACAGATGCCCCTAAGTACTAAGGTGTACTGCACTCTCTGCTCCAGAAACAGCCAAACCTCGGTTAGACATCATTGCTAAGTCTTAAGATTCACAAGGTATGATACGAATTATGGAAATTGACCAGTCCCTTAAGGAGTCTCGATTTGTTTTCAATAGATTTTATGGTGCGAACAATGATTATGAACTTCCTTGAATTTTTTAAGATAGTCTAGATGAGCATGTGCAACTCTGCTTATTTTCAAATCAGATGGACCGCTTTGTTGCTCGCCTCAAAACTAGAGTTCGGTCAAAGTTCATACGTGTGGGTTAGATCGAGCATTATGCTGTTTGGTCGAGTAAACAAACCTTTTGCCAAAATAGTGGCGTCCAGGCTATTGAAGAACTGTGTATATACCAAAGTGTCTTTGTAAAAGAATACTGTAGTACAATGTGCGTTGTCTGAAAATGCTCTGGTGTAGCAAGCTGGGAGCCTGTTATTTTGGGGTGGTTTAGAACGATTGGTGATGTACCACAGCACCCATCCCTGACTTACGTCATCGGAAATCGATTTTTGATGAAGTTATCTCCGTTGAAATTATTAAATATGTGAGGGAGGTCCAATTAAGACGCCAGTAATTGTTGATAATCACCTATGGCATCAGAAAATAAAACCAAGTTTCTTTTAGTTTTCTTCAATAAACGAAAACAACAGACAGCTCTAGGAGCGCCTGTTGTTTTCGTTTATCGAAAATTACAAAAGGAAACTTGGCTTTTTATGGAACGCTGTTTAGAAGCAACCACTTCAAAGATAATCTGTAATTAAGAATAGCTATCTGTATCACACCTACCAACACTACGTAGATGTCCACTTTGACTCTTTGTTTTTTTGAAATGTGTTTTTTGACAGTGATTTGCAAGTTTTAATCTTCCAAGGGGAAAAGATAGCAAATCTCACGTCCTAGACCTTTCTATTAATGGAAAGGAGACTGTCTGTATTATATATCACAGTGAGTACACTGTCGATATAATGATCAGAAAAAACGTTACAGAGCAGCAAAAGATGGTGAAATCACGGCTTTCTCATTTTTAAATGACTTCAATGGCGTATACTATTCAAATGTTTAAACCGATTTGGACAAAATTGTGAAAAGTCAACTTCTGTTTTTTATCACTTTGCAAAGTGTAATTTACTGGGATTTCCGGATTTGATTATAAACGATAACGTAACAAGTGAATTATGCAATCAACAATTGGGTCATGTATCTGACCGCACAAACGAAGACGCTTTGTCGTGGGTGTAATGGGGACTTCATTGTTTTTTAACCCTTTATCCTACATGAAAAGCGGACGACACTTGCAAAAAAAAATTCTTGAATAACTATTTTTTTCATTTTTTGTCTCAAAAACTTAGGTTATGACCCTCATTGGAACGAGCTCGACGAGCTCGTTCCAATGAGGGGTAACAACCTATGTTTTAGGGACAAAAAATGAAAAAAATAATGAAAATTAATTGGCGATTTTTTTAGAATAGCTCTGGCCGGCCGTTACGTTGGGTAAAGGGTTAAATAATATAATTATCGTTAATAATGAAAAGTAATAAACAGAGTAATCGCTTGACTGGACTGGTTACATGAAATAATTCATTCGAGGCGAGGAATTTTATTGTAAAACACTCGTACGCATTCGCGCACTCGTGTTTGTACAACGTCTCTCACCTCTCATGAATTATTTCACGAAACCAGTCCAGTCAAGTGATTGCTCTCTATCATATACTTCTTAACATGAATATGTCTGAAGTTCGTGAAGTGTGCGCACATCAATGATACAGCTTTACTAACATTTCCAAATTTCAATTTTTTATATGAAATTCCCATACCCTAAGTGATAAACTTACTGATGCTCAGTGCTCAAAATAACTTTTTTTCTTTGCGTAGCAAAATGCTAAACATTTCCATAAAATGAATAGCATTTTGTAAAAATTACATAGCTATTTTTGTATACCAGAGTTATGTTATGCTGTTTTGTATTGAATTCTTCTGAGGAGATGGAATAGCTTGCATCCATTTCTGGGCATTTCTAAATGATCTTCAACACATGAAACATTTACTATGCTTTTTTTTTTAACTGAACTGCCTTTAAGGGTTGCATGGACTTGGATATTTCAAAGAGCGTCTTGGTTGTTCAATAGAGTTCTCAAAATGGAAGTTGGGATTTTTAATTTGATGGGCTTGAAGTTATTTTTAATGGACATTTTATGCAAAATGTTGTAAAAACAGGAAGAATTTAAACTAATAGAATTCATCTTACACATGAAGCTGCTAATGATACTTGATAATCTGAGTTATGCCTGGAATGTTCCACAATCAGAAGTAAAGCATCAGTGAACTAGTTTTCAAATTTGTTTGCAAATTTTCATTTACATTTTGCGATACAAGATAATCAACTGCAGCCTAAAAGGCAGCAGTTGATTATCTTGTATCGCAAAATGCTATACATAATTGAACATTGTATAGCTTTTTGCAAGTTTTGCATAGCAAAAAGCGACGCGACACCGCTTATTTTGAGCCCTGTTGGTGCTTAACTGATAAAGTGATGGAAGCCCATATTTGGGCATTATTCTGAAGTGTGTGTACCACACTTCGAAGGCCCATATTCAGTACATGTGCTTAGTATTATCTTTAAAGTGATATTATTTAGTCTGTAAGGGTTTGCCTTGTTATAATTTATGGGAGAGTGCCCATAGGCACTCTCCCATAAATTGCAACAAGGCAAAGACATGTGTACAAGATATGATGTCCAAAACCAATTTAGCACTCTACCAGTTGAGAAAAATATGGAGCGCTAATGTTGCTGTCAATCTCTTCGAATGACGAAAATGGTCAATCGTGTTTTTTATTTCTATGAAGCACTGGAACAATCTCCCAGAGAAGACGTTTAGTTGGTACTTTTCCCTTGACGATTCGAGAGAGACTTTCAGGTATACCTTGATCATTATCCTGGAAAAGCCCCGTATGTTATATTGTGGACATGAAATTTAACATTTACTTTATCGGATTTTCCTCCTGTATGAAGACGTGTTCGTATCACACCATGAACTATTGTGAAGCAGCATCACCAGGCTGACTTCCGGATGCATCGGCCGTCAGCTGTTTTAGGGCAGTACTCAGTGCTATTTGGCTTTCGAAATATGGTGCAGTGGAGGGAGATTCGAAAGATTGGACGTCGCCAAATCAAATTCCATGCCCGATTCCCAAATCTGGAATTAAATTTCGGATATTCCGAGGGTCTTCAAGAAGAGGTTGCCTGGGTTCTTAGAATTTTGACTGAAGTCTATTTCATTTTTTTTTAAATCCTGTATGGACAAAAAGGAGAGAATATATTGCCTCACGCAGACTTGTTTCAGTACTTACACCAACTTAAAAGTACCGATGAGATCACCAACGTAAAATATTAACAATCTGAGTTGTACACGCTTATTTGTAATCAGCGGACAGGCACACTCCAATAATTTGTAATGAAACAGATTTATATAAACAAAATATATATATATTTGCCGCAATAACATGCATAGATTATGACCAGGGACATTCCTAGAGTGTCTTGGATTAATAGGCTGTACACCATTTGAATTATTTCCAGCTATACGCACCCCCCCCCCCCCCCCACCCACCCGCCTCGCTGCAGGACATCGAGCTGTTGATAAAATCGCTTGCCATCCCCTTTATAAAGAAATTTTCAAATGCTCTCTTTGATATTTTTGTACGTGTTATTGCGTACGAAATATTTTGTTTAATTTAGCCCTTTGATACTTTTGTACTTATTATTACGTACGAAACATTTTGTTTACTTTAGCCCTTTGATACTTTTGTAAGTGTTATTACGTACGAAATATTTTGTTTAATTTAGCCCTTTGATACTTTTGTACTTGTTATTACGTACCAAATCTTTTGTTTAATTTAGCCCTTTGATATTTTTGTACGTGTTATTACGTACGAAATATTTTGTTTAATTTAGCCCTTTGATACTTTTGTACTTGTTATTACGTACGAAACATTTTGTTTAATTTAGCCCTTTGATACTTTTGTAAGTGTTATTACGTACGAAATATTTTGTTTAATTTAGCCCTTTGATACTTTTGTACTTGTTATTACGTACGAAATAATTTGTTTAATTTAGCCCTTTGATACTTTTGTACATGTTATTACGTACGAAATATTTTGTTTAATTTAGCCCTTTGATACTTTTGTACATGTTATTACGTACGAAATATTTTGTTTAATTTAGCCCTTTGTTACTTTTGTACTTGTTATTACGTACCAAATCTTTTGTTTAATTTAGCCCTTTGATATTTTTGTACGTGTTATTACGTACGAAACATTTTGTTTAATTTAGCCCTTTGATACTTTTGTAAGTGTTATTACGTACGAAATATTTTGTTTAATTTAGCCCTTTGATACTTTTGTACTTGTTATTACGTACGAAATATTTTGTTTAATTTAGCCCTTTGAAACTTTTGTACATGTTATTACGTACGAAATATTTTGTTTAATTTAGCCCTTTGATACTTTTGTACAGGTTATTACGTACGAAATATTTTGTTTAATTTAGCCCTTTGATACTTTTGTACATGTTATTACGTACGAAATATTTTGTTTAATTTAGCCCTTTGATACTTTTGTACATGTTATTACGTACGTAATATTTTGTTTAATTTAACCCTTTGATACATTTGTACGTGTTATTACGTACGAGATATTTTGTTTAATTTAACCCTTTGATACTTTTGTTAGTGTTAGTACGTACGAAATCCAACAGCACGTTGACACGTTTGTGGTCATTTGGTTTGTTATTATTTTTTGACATTTTAAAGTTTTAACCTCAAATTCCGATTTTCCCCCGAATAATGCTCAGTGATAACTGTTGAGCCAGTTGTTATCGCAGCTAACAAAACTTACATGATCCTGCTGTCAAGACTTCTTGACTGGTTGAGTGCTAGAAGCCACCATCAGGGCTTTCAAAAAACGAGGATAACAGAGCAAAAGCCAACACTTTCCTTGCTTGTATTTCATATTCAGTCAAACACAAATAATATTTTGTTTATATAAATTTGTTTTATTACAAATTATTGGAGGGTGCATGTGGGTACTCTCCACTAATTTGTAATAAAACAAGTTTTAATAACAAATTCTGTCCACCAAAAATAATCTAGCCCTCAACCAGATAATTACTAACGTGAAAAATATCTTGTTATTGATACTTTCCGACGTTTGACGTCACATTTTGAAAAACGTTGAAGAAACTGAATTCCTAGTGATGCTTGGACGTCAGGATAATTAACCCTTTACCCAACGTAACGGCCAAAACCGGCCAGCGCTATTCTTAAAAAATCGCCAATTAATTTTCATTATTTTTTCATTTTTTTGTCTCAAAAACATAGGTTATGACCCCTCATTGGAACGAGCTCGTCGAGCTCGTTCCAATGAGGGGTCATAACCTATGTTTTTGAGACAAAAAATGAAAAAAATTAGTTATTCAAGAATTTTTTTTGCAAGTGTCGTCTGCTTTTCATGTTAGGTAAAGGGTTAAAGTCTCAAAGGGTTAGTGGTAGTGCCAGGGGCAGTTCACCCACTCCCCCAATGATCATGTCTGTCGGACGCTTTTGTTCTCCGTCGGAAAAAAAAACTGTTGGTTGCTAGCACTTGCGCTTGTCTGACTTTTCTCGTCAGAGAAAATCGACTTTCGAAAAAGTTAACTCCCTTTAATTTATTAGAGGGGCAAGGAATGTTCAATTCAGCAGAATTTTATTGTTCAGAAAACACATATACCATCAGTAGAAAATAAAGTGAAGTTTCTAGTTATTACTTTCAATGAACAAAAACAGCTGATAGCACAATGAGCTGTCTGTTGTTTTCGTTCATTAAAGGTTACAAAATTAAATTTGTTTTTAATAACAAGCTAATGAGAAGCAACTACTTAACTGTGCACTTGTGCTCTTTGTTTAGCGAACATGTTTTTACAGTAGTTTCCCAGTTTTTATTCTTCCAAGGGAAAGTGATTAGCAAATCTGACCCATCAGAGATTATATTAATGAAAAGGAGCTTGTCTGTGTTATATGCCATGATGCGCACACTGGTGATATAATATATAGACTGAAAGTTTCAGAACATCAAAAGATAGAGAAAGCGCCATTTTCGTATTCTTAAACGGGTTTATACAGAAATTCATAGTCAAACGTTCAAACTGAAAAAAAATGTAAAAATCAAGCTTCTATATTTCATCACACATCCATTCAACTTTTAACCCTTGTATTTAAAGGAATAGCCGGTATGACAAAAATGATTCTGTATTCATTGGGTGATGTACAAGCCGGAACTTTTTTCTCAGCACCGTTCATACCAGTTCCTTTCAAATCGAGTCATTCGTTACGCTTCGAAAAGTTTCCAAATTTCGTTATACAATTATCGACAGTCTGTCGCAGTGTGAAAATGAAAACGTCCAAAGCAAAATAAAGGCGGTTCACAAAAAATTACTTAACCAAAAATGAGATAATATTAAAAAAAACCCGATAATTTCCAGCCAGAACATTAACCCAGTTCCGTGGCCTTCTCGTTATGTGGATCTGTTATATCTAAATTGGTCAACTTTATTTCGGTAAATCTTCGTACATCTTGACATGCTTCGAACTTCTTTTTAAAATGTTTCTCCCAGCTGTTTGGCAAATCTGCACAAGTCAGTACTTATATTTTTACTAACAGTAATAGCCACCAAATGGTTAGGCGTGGATGGGCACCAGCCGAACAGAAACAGCGATACGAATTTTAACAAACACTGGTTCCGAAAAGGTTGTTTTGATCTTTTATCGACCCTTTTGATCAGTACAGCTTCAGTCAAAACAAACAGACTCTTCACCCTGAGGTTTAAACATCGGAATTAATATTTGTTTATTTAAATGAATTTTAACCCTTTACCCAACGCAGACGATATCAAAATTTATTATTTTAAATATCATTTTTAAAAATTTTTCAAAATATTTCAACAAAACCATATCATGTGACCCCATCGTTGGAACGAGCTCGACGAGCTCGTTCCAACGAGGGGTCACATGATATGGTTTTGTTGAAGTCTTTTGAAAAATTTTTTTTTCAACTGCTGAATTTGCATATTACGCGGGCGGATGCGGCCGATTAGTTGGGTAAAGGGTTAATGTATGGGATGTGTAATAAACACAGAACGCGGTGTGTGTTTGAATCGGTGGGTGTTTTACTTAAGCTTTGGAATGGCGTAATCATATTTCGCGAAAGCCGTACATCGAAATATGACCACGCCATTCCAACTCGTTATGTAAAACACCCACCGATTTAAACACACATCGCGTTCTGTCTATTTATACTACTCTTCAGGAATATGCCTGACGTTTGTGAAATGATGAGCACCTCGATGATACAACGACGCTAACATTGAAATTCCCATACCCTCAAGATTAAATTTACTGACAACCTTAGAAAATTAAAGGGAGCTAACTTTCCCGTTAATCTCTCCCAACAGCAAAAATTATCAGCATTGGAACATCTGGAAGCATACATATTTTTTCCGCAACAATATGGCGTAAGACCAAGGATGTTCCTAGTGGGTCTTGGATTAACCCTTTACCCAACGAACCGCCGCATCCACCCGCGTAATATGTAAATTGAGCAGTTGAAAAAATTTAATTTTTCAAAATATTTCAACAAAACTATATCATGTGACCCCCTCGTTGGAACGAGCTCGATGAGGGGTCACCTCGATGAGGGGTCACATGAAAAATTAAAAAAAAGATATTTAAAATAATAAATTTTGATATCGTGTGCGTTGGGTAAAGGGTTAATGGGCAGTAAACCAAATGAATTATTTCCGGCTCTGCGCTCCCCTCGCTGCCATACATCGAGCAGTTGATAAAATCGTTTGCAATCCCCTTGGTAAAGAATGTTCCAACTACTGTCTGTGTATTTGTCCAACCGTTGAAGAAGCCGAACACAAACTCTCCTTTATTTTCGAAATATGTGACTTTTTGTGTGTTAGAGTCTATAAGTCGTCTATTAAGTGTAGCAAGGTACACACTCCAGCTAGAAAATATCATGACATATGTTTAAAAATAACTCTAAATGCATGTTACAAACAACCACAGCTACAAAAATACCATTAACTCAAGAACCACAGGGCACGGAATTTACAACTGTTTTGGGGTTGAGACTTACAATTCCTAACTATTTAAAATGTTGGCTTGGGATGGGGGGGGGGAGGAGACACTGTCACCCACCACAGCCCGACCCGTCCCCATGTCCCTGCTTGTGACGTATCAATAAAAGAGTCCGGCTCGTCACAAGCAGGGCCCATATGCTAATAACAAAAAACTGAATGGATATTTTTGTGAATAGCTGTAGGACGGTTCTGAGGATACATTTGACGAAAGTTTAACAAACAAATAATCAATTTATGTGGTAAGTTCACAAGAAAACTAAAACTTACTTGGCTTGCTATTATAATAAATTAAAAGAGATGTGAGGATAGCCAATGCCCATATGCCTATAACACAACGTACTGCTACTGTCTTTGTGATGTATATCTTGTAATGCAGAGGCTTAATTACAGCCAAATACCGTGTTATCGTTATCGCAAGTAAATGGAACGACGAACAAAAACAGCAAGGAACAAAGTACTATCATAATTCCGTCACAAACTGACCAGTTCCCTGGAAATAAAATAAACTGATAAGTAGCCTTATCGTTGAAGAACAAATTAACCCTTAACTGGTAGAGTGCTAAGTTATTTTTGGTCATCAAAATTTGTTCATGTGCCTTAGCCTTGTTACAATTTATGGGAGAGTGCCAAGAGGCACTCTCCCATAAATTGTAACAAGGCAAACCCATATAGACTAAGTAATTTCACTTCTAAGATAATATGAAGCACCTCCACAGAATATGACACCTTTAGGCTGGTGTACCTACTCTTCATATTAAAGCCCTGCTAGTGGCTTCTAGCACTCTACCAGTTAAGGGCCTGGATATGTTTATGTGTATTTTTGATATACCTTGAAAGTCTACATGTACCTCCTATGGCTTTGCAGTTGTTTCTAGACAAGTCTTGAACTCCCGAAGGCACTTAGAAAAGAAGTTTTGAGTTTAGTCAAGCAATGCATGTTGGGACACCTGTTCATTTGCATTAAAAAGTTATCAAGGTCAGAATTGGACCCTTAAGGGTATTAAAATTCAAATAAAGTCAAATCATACAGTTGTACATATCGTGTCCTATTGAGATAATCACATTCGTTGTATCAAAAACAACGTGGAACCGATGTCAGATTTTACCTTCAAATTAGTGGAAAACGGTCTGCTTATTTCCCCTGAATATGTCGTTTTGGGGATTGGAAATTAGCATGGAGATAGGAAAGTTTTACACCTCCTAAAATTAAATAAAATACTCAAAAGTTGCATTAGTTAGAAAATACAATTTCGAGAGAATATTTCGCTAATACGAAATAATAGTTGTTATTTGAAATAAATATTTTATTAAAGCGAAATAAATTGAAAAACAAGTATGTCCTTCCTGGGGCTCCATTGTGCCCAGCGGATTATTCTAAACATCGACGTGATATTCCATTCTGAAATATACCTGTCGAATTTTCTAGCACTATCGAATTATCACAATAAGTAAATAATTGAAATATTTGTTTTTTAAATCCCCCCAAATAGCACCATCAAAAACAGTAAATGAAAGGAAAAAATAATTAAAACAAATCCCCCAAATAGGACTACGAAACCTTCGATCGAAGGGAATGGTAACTCACAACAGGCAACCCGGAATTAAGAAGAGAAAAAAAAAAGTATTTTTAGGCAGAAAAAAAGTGTTTTGATTCTCAGGCAATCTCTCATTGAATGTGAACCCCCTCATTAGAAATTGGTATTGCATTTCAGTGTCCTCCAATATTAGTACAAACTCAGGTAGGCCCGAAACTTTTTACATTTTTGGATTGGTGCATATTTATTTATTTTGCGTCACCAATATGTTTGCCTTCTTACAATTTATGGGAGAGTACCTATAGGTACCCTCCCATCAATTATAACAAGCCAAATCCCCATAGATTAACCCTTTACCTAACGTAACGGCCAAAACCGGCCAGCGCTATTCTCAAAAATCGCCAATTAATTTTCATTATTTTTTTCATTTTTTGTCTCAAAAACATAGGTTATGACCCCTCGTTGGAACGAGCTCGTTGAGCTCGTTCCAACGTGGGGTCATAACCTATGTTTTTGAGACAAAAAATAAAAAAAAAATAGTTATTCAAGAATTATTTTTGCAAGTGTCGTCTGCTTTTCAGGTTAGGTGAAGGGTTAAATACTTTTACTTCAAAGATAATATAAATAGCATCGATAACATATGAAGCCGTTGAATTGCAGTATCTACAAAATATTTTGAGAGGAATGTTTTTCTTTTCAAATTAAATAGATTTATTTGTATAAATATTAACTTTCTATATTTCTGTGTAAAAACACAACCGTAATCCTCTCCATGTTTGTTCACTTTTTGGAAAATAAAAATTCAAACGCTCCCTCCCTGACTGATTTGAAAAAAAAATTGTATGAGAATCAATTAAATTATTTTGAGTGTCCTTATTTTTGTCACATTTCCTGATGGCCATCAGTAGTATGTCTCGGACTTTTCATCCCATATTGGCAGGACCTCGGTGCAGGACCCCGGAAGCGACGTCATGTCACGTGACCCAGTGTCGCCGTGTTGTGTTGACATGGTAACCCGCGTGAGCAGCCATGTTGTGACGTCATCCCCATAGTCATACCCCTCATTGCCTAATACAACTAAAAAGGGATTCTCCAAAAGGTATCCTCGAAAGGTATCCTCAAATAATACAATACCAGGCGATAGGTATCCTCAAATACCCGTATTTGCCTATGTGCTAGTGCACAATGTGTACACATTGTGCCTTTTCGCATAAGCACATATTGGCACATTCAGCATATGCCTATGTTTTATCTGCAATGTGTACAATAGACCATAAACATGTTTAGGGAAGTCAGAATAAATGGAACAAAGAAGTCATAAAAAGAGATTCAGAGGGGAATCCGAACCAGAAAAAATACTTCTATTCAATCTAACTTACCCCCGGTACCCCCTCTGTACTATTGCACTACGTGCTACTATTATAAGCCAAAGTATGGCGATCCTCAAAAGATTCTGAGGGAAAACCGTATCAAGTAAAGTCAATTTCTGTGATTTGGAGGAATTATCGTGTTGTTTGTGATATTTCTACGAATTGGGAAATTACTCCTGTTTAATCGAACACATCCTTCGAACATACCCCTATCCTATAGGAAGGTTTTAGGTCACACAGAAACTACGTCCTACTATAGAAACCAAGATGGCGGCCTCCAGTATACAAAATGGACGACGGAAACACGTATCACCTTAACATCACGAGCTGTACATGCGAACTAAAACCACGTATTACTGTGACGTCACAACATGGCCGCTCACGTGGGTTACCATGACAACACAACATGGCGCCACTGGGTCACGTGATATACTGTCACTTCCGGAATCCTTGCACTATATGGGGTGAAAAGCCCGAGATATACTACTGCCATCTTAAATATTTTGCTTCCAGGCAGGATTTTTGCAACCTTTTCCCGGATATACATACAGTTATATATTATCAACACTCTGAGACCTTAGTCTGTTAGAATACTAACAATACCATTGCGGTATATTAAATTTAGCTCAGGTAATTATTCGGTTGATAACGAATGTCGAATAAGAAACTGGGAATAAGTTGTCACATCCGCTTTCTTACGTTGCTTCGCCACCATTTTAAAATTTCAGATTGAGGGAGTTTTATATTTTATAATTTCTATAATCTCCGGAGACTGAGACTGTCCAGTTAATCAGGTTTCCATACCAAGACAAGCTAACGAGCCAGTTTTGGTTCCTGGATGAACCATCATTTCTCCGTTTCAGGCTGTTAAATGAGTGTATGAGAGGAGGGGGTGGGCACGCTTGAACATATACCTTGAAAACAGCTGTCGACGCCTTTCCGTGTGGCGTCACTTATTATAATGTTATTTCAGCAAATGTTCAAATATCCATTGAGCGCTCTATCATGGTGTGCCTGGCCACGATGTGGTCCTTTCCTCACCATCAACCATTTAGCAACCAGAAGGTTCAAATACGGTTGAGATAGAAAGCATTGGTCGAACTGCCTCGATGTGTAGTTCATCGGCAAAACGCCAGTAAATTTGTTTATATTTGAAAACAATACATCATTTGAATGCCCTCTGTTTTAATATCTGCTCTCAAACATTCAAACCTATTATGCAATCATGTAGACAACCTGTGGAGAAACGTGGGTGTGTGTGGGGGCGAGGGAATGCCTACAATTTTGTATCCCTAAATGTGTGTTTGTGAATTGGAGGACGGGGGGGGGGGGGGGGGGGGGGTTGGAGGTGCACACACCACTTTGTATCCCTCCAGTTCCCCCGCCTCTGAATTGTACGGAATATAATGGAGGCCACTGACCCGATCTCCTTCGTGGTGATCCCCGGCACATATCAGCAGGTGAAAACATGAGTCACCTTAGCAAATAATAATATAATATTAGAACGTTTCTTTTCATGTTCTATCGGTCGATAGTACCTGAGTTTGTGTGATTTCTGAAATAAACCCTGAAACGAAGAGAAGCTGCTTCAGAGTTTATTTCAGCAATCACACAAACGCAGGTACTATCGACCGATAGAACATGAAAAGAAACGTTCTAATCATTTTATTATGCCGAACAAAAAAATAAGTTTCATTGTTAAGCGTTAACTGCAATGTTCATGCCATCAGTCTTGTAATAACAATGTAGTCGAATCCAAAAACATGACCTCATTTCGAACGAATGACGTCTCTTCGAAAATGACTTGTCATAAGTGCCGTCGCTTTGGGAGTTTATATAAAACCAAATGCCAGTGTTTACAGCTGCATCATGCTGTTCGTGTTATAATGCATTGTTAATGCTTGTGTGATAAGTGGTATAAATTAATGGAATATAAATTCATGTTTCTCGGATGACGACAGTTGATAGAATTAAGCGGAGTGAAACAATTTATTTTGATCTGGAGCGGAGGCTCAGTGAGGTCGAGGAGTACTATTAACTTGTGGAAATATCATTGATTGAAGTCATAACTCATATTCAAGATTCACTGAAGTGGAAATGGAACAACACGTGAGTTTTTAATATGTCTGATTCTTTTGAATTCATTGTTGGCAGTTAAAATTGAAAACACACCCATACATTTGTTGGTAAGTCTGTGTTTACCGGTGACGAAAAAAGTTAAACGGACACGGAGCCAGCGTTTGGTGTTGAGAAATTTCAATCGACGCTGAACAATGGAAGTGGAGCTTACATTTTCTTCGTTCTCTTGTCGCCAGGAAAAAACGTTCCGATAGTACCCGTGGTTTGCCCCAAAACTCCAGTACTATGACTTTTAGAAGGTGTCAAATTAACCAATCACGGCTGATGTTACAAACGCGAGGCATAATAAATATAGAATATACCCACATTTGTTGTTACATAAAGTTACGAAGTCAAATTCCATACCACTCTGGATCTCGTCTAGAGTTATGTTACCCACCATGGTATTCGTCGAGGTCGACAGGACTAGTATTGCTGCAAATATCAAGTGATTTGTTTTTAATTAATACAAAGGCTGCTAAACAAAGGTTTACAATGCTGTAAGAAAGTATTCTTTGGAGATTACTGGTCATTTGAAGTGTTTCTGATGGTCTGACACAATCGATTGAATGGATGGTAAAACGGTGAGTACATGTGTATATAGAAAATATAAATGTATATACAATTATGTACGCTAAGTGCTGCCTACAAAGATTATTTACTTAATCACAGAACATTGTAACCAACCATGTCACCATCCGGGTTCATCTATAGTTAAAGTTGTATGGTCCATCTGGGTTTTGCGCCCTTCGACAGAATTTATAGCGTTCAGTTACCTCATTCACGATGGGCGAGAAATATGTAGAATATACCCATAGTAGCTTGGTGTACCAAATGTTCACCACGAGTGGTGAAGTCGTGTTAACCGCGAGCCTTTGGCGCGCGGTTAACACCACTTCACCACGAGTGGTGAACATTTGGTACACCAAGCTACTTTGGGTATATTTTATTTATACCACTATCGTCAGATTAATAAGAGTTTTAAGGATGAAAAAATCAATATTCACTCGTGCGTTTCTGTTTGCGTTTACATGAGCACCGGTGGATGGCACTTTCGCTGGCAATTTTATCGCCGAAACGAAATACAAAACGAAACTCGCACATTACGGAGCCTTTTTCACTGTAATAACATACGATGTCGAGTTGTGGATGCTTTATTAACATGAGACAACGAAAGTTTGTTTATATTTGGTATCTTATGAGGTAAACAAGGTGATGTGTGATCAGTTCAGATAAGTTTGCATTCAAGGCGAGTAAATTTTAACTATTGAAATCCCTTTGCTGGCGTGTTCACCACTGTTGGCATGTGAAGCCACAATTAATGTCATAGGCTTTTTATACATAGTAGAATAGGTAATCATGGTATACAATAGGTTCACTTAAGGACTCACCAAGTTCTTTTTCAATATTAAGATTGTGAATATGAGAAACTACATACAGTGGATAAACAAAACCCTGGCAAAGGTCTGACAGAGTCAGACCGATAATGAAGAAATTAGCTGGTTTCCGAAGTTCATCGTGTCTCGAAAACGTGGTTATTACCAGTAGGTTTCCAGGAATATTAACACACGTAATCAAACCAAATCCTCCATAATGGTAAATAAGGTTTTCTGTACTGTCTTTCGAGCTAACAAAATCGCTATCGACAGTGGAAATGTTTTCATTTGACATTGTTAGAACTATAGACAGAGAACAATCCTTGAATTATATTCATTCATTTCAGTCAACTTTATTTTTCTGCTGAAATATGTACATGTAATCATCCTTCACAATGATTCAAAACGAAATATTATTTTGATTTTCTCAACATTTTGCAAGATATACTTAACATCCTGTTTAAAATATTGGTGACATTTGTGCACCTTATGCATCTACCAGTCGATCACTGGTTGGTTGATTTACCCACCCACCCCAAGCCAAGTACTAAGATATAATTGTGCCGAGTAATATTTGTACTACTTAATTGGGAAGTTTTTATAGAAACTTTGTTTATCTTTCCATATGCGAACGCCTGGCAGTCAGATTAAACAATCTTTATATACATTTAACATTTAATATTTACATTGACGGATACGTACAAGAGTAGCATTAGCGACAGTCACAAGCATAAAGACTGTACGCTAAAAACTAAAGTGTTAAAAACTACACTTGAAGTGCTGTATTTAACACTTACTGGGTGCTGAACTAGCACTTTGTTAAATGTAGATATTCCAGAACTTGACAGGTGTTACAATAATACCACTTGACAAGTGTAATATCGCGACACTTAAAAGGAAACAACACAGATGACGCGGATCAGGCTCGAACTCTCGAGCCTGATCCGCGTCATCTGCGTTGTGTCCTTTTAATTATGTACCCACCAAGCGCAAATCAAATTATGGACGATTCTGGATGAACCACCAATGCTAGACACATGGGAAGTGCCATCCATTCAAGTTTCTGATGTCTGACGATTGTAATGTCTAGGTGCTTAAAGCATTGCACTTTGAGTGTTAAAATCAAACCCTAAGAGTTAGAATGGGTTTAACACCTTGGAAGTGTCAGTTTTAACGCTTTAGTTTTTAGTGTGTGATGGAGGGAGCTGTTCGGACAAGCGGAAGCGGGAAGGGTATCCACACGTCGATATATAACAGTGGTGGTGTGGGGGGGGGGGGGGGGGTGTTCAGGTGCGTTGACAAGGGATATGAGCGCAGGAATGCAATTCAAAAAACACCGCTGAGAGTATCGCTCTGCTAAGGTGAATAGAGGCGAATTGGGCCAAGAAAACTTTGTCGGGAAACGTACCAAGGGGGTCCCGGAGAAAAGTTTGATTTTTCGAACCGAAAGTACACTGTATCCATCCGTCTAAGAGATCAGCGGCAGTCCACACTGAGGGAAAATTCGATGGCATTTTCGTATTATCTCCAATATCTCTAAATGAAACGAAAGAGCCATTCTTTCAGGCTTACAATTAAAACTAGAAGACCTGTCACGAGCTGTACACTTATCTAGGCTTAATTACGTGTAAGAATTGCGCGCAATTGCCACATCGAATGGCTTCCAAAGCACGCCATGTTCTCTTGGTTACTCATAGCAAACACAGGCAATTTTTTTGCCATTGGACCTTCGGGTTACCCGGAGGTCCATTGACTGAAACATTGCTGGTGCACAGGCCATATGTACATAATTTGATAGCCTTACTATGGTCATAACGCGTAGATTAAGGCGCAGATCGGCGTGCTATTTGTGCGCATTTCGGGACAGGGCTTCTAGTTTTAACTGTATATGTGTTTATGGAGAAGAAGAAAGCCAGAGGTCACGTACGGAAAGGGGGAGCGGCAACCACCACTCTCCTTACCAGTTCCCCAGCTCTTTACATTCAACAGCCGATCCCTCTCCAATGGGAACTGCTCTACACGGAACAACTCGTGGAAACTGAGGTGCAAATGGATGTTGCATTCTGCCCGCTTCCTCCTCCTCACTCGTCGCTTCTATTTGAATCCGGAAAAGCGTGTGTAGGGCTTGATGGGATGATGATAATGGAAACAGGAGAGTTCAAGGCGTCATGTACAAAATCGAACAGAGCACACCTCCATCATATGAAATAAATGACACGCCTGATACTATATAGCTAAGAAAATGAAAAAGAAATCTCGATAACGACGTTTTTTAAAGAATAATTTTATTTTTTTTAATTGAAACCTGGTTTAGTAAACAGACTGGACCTATTTCAGTTACATATCCTAACATAGTCACAAAATTACATTGTTTGGTACTTGTGCAGCTGTGTAAAAGTGCCCAGGGGGTACAGTGCTATACAATATTTACAATTGTATTTTCTGGAATTGCACTTTCTACTTATGTTTTTAACCCTTTACCCAACGTAACGGCCAAAACCGGCCAGCGCTATTCTCAAAAATCGCCTATTAATTTTAATTATTTTTTTCATTTTTTGTCTCAAAAACATAGGTTATGACCCCCCCCCCATTGGAACGAGCTCGTCGAGCTCGTTCCAATGAGGGGTCATAACCTATGTTTTTGAGACAAAAAATGAAAAAAAAATAATTATTCAAGAATTTTTTTTGCAAGTGTCGTCTGCTTTTCATGTTAGGTAAAGGGTTTTAAATGGGTTGAAATGAATGGTTAGTATTTCCAAAGACGTGCCAGTTGGCAAATTGCCATATCTTTTAAAATGCCAAAGATTCATTTTAACCAGTTATATTAATAAGTAGAAAAAACAATTCTAGAAAATACAGTTGTAAAAAGTTTTGTAGTATTAGTCCCTGATATCAATAGGAGCAAACAAATTTTAAACTAGTTTCTTTTGTTGAACTCCCAGACGAAACACGTCCGTAGGCGAATGGTTCCGACAGATAGGAGGTGATGTCCTTTTCTTTTAAATTTCAAACCCGTTCCATAACTAGTCAACCACCACTCTCTGCCCCCCCCCCCCCCCCCCGCAAAAAAAACCAGTTCGTATCCCACAATGTAATTACCGTACCGTCCACTGAGAGTAAGCTGTTGGGGAAACCTCTGGGAGCAGAAATTGCAAAATTTCTGGTTCTTTTGTATGCGATTTGCGGACTATAACTATTGTATTATTTAGTATGATTTTAGAAAGGTTGACGTGAACCGTTGGCATTTTTAAAGATGTAGTGATTTGCTTATTGAAAAATTGTCATATCTTTTGAAATGCTATTAATTTGTTTCAGTCAGTTATATCAACAGGTAGAATATGGAGTTCTGCAGGGTGCTGTTGTACAGTTAAAACTAGAAGTCCTGTAATGAACTGTGCGCAGTTGCCATATCGAATGACATACAAAGCACGACAGGTTCTTCTGGTTACTCATAGCAAACCCAGGCACTGTTTCTGCCAATGGACCTCCGGGTTACCCGGAGGACCTTTAGTTGAAACGTTGCTTGTGCACAGGCCATATGTACAGAATTTGATAGCATTACTATGGTCATAACACGTAGATTAACGCGCAGATCGACATGCTATTTGTGCGCATTATATGACAGGACTTCTAGTTTTAACTCTAGGGGTTTCATAGTATGGGCTCCTAGACGTTCACCATTGGCGCTTATAGGGTATTGTATTTCTTCACATACCAGCCACCATAATGAACCAAGTATTATAGGACTACTGTACTGAATACATTCAACCATGCTACCTATCACATTTTTGCTGTTTTTATTGACATTGTGTCAGACCAGCACGAACCGGAAATGATCAAGATTCACATTTGAAGTGGTACGTTAAATTTGTATCAATTTATGTCTCTACTATACAGTGTAAACCAATTTCCATGACTGTGAGACGGGGTAGCGTTCTGCCTGGTAATGGCGGGTAGCAACACGTTGGACAAGATCCAGACAAAGCAGAATGCGATTTCATCAGCCAGTTCATGGGTAGGATACCTGCCTAAGAAGACGAGGACGATAACCCATTTCGACATCTCAGAGGGGGGTGTGCACATTGCTCACCTGATGACCCTCGTTTTCCACCAGGAAACTCGAAGAATTCATTCTCCCTCCTCTATATAAATTGTCAACGCATCAATTATTACTGGGTCTCACTCATTGAACTCATATTCAATATTCAGGAATCTGGTAACAACTCTGACATTATTGGGTTTCCAAATTCGGCAACCAACTTTCGTATACCCTAAACGGATATCAACCACTTCTATAGAAATGTCGCCCTCCAGAAGAGGACGGACGAGCAGGGCTCAAAATAAGCGGTGTCGCGTCGCTTTTTGCTATGCAAAACTTGCAAAAAGCTACGCAATGTTCAATTATGTATAGCATTTTGCGATACAAGATAATCAACTGCAGCCTATTAGGCTGCAGTTGATTATCTTGTATCGCAAAATGTAAATGAAAATTTGAAAACAAATTTGAAAACTAGTTCACTGATGCTTTACTTCTCATTGTGGAACGTTCCAGGCATAAATAAGATTAACTCTCCACCAAGCATGCATCATTAGCAACTTCATGTGTAAGATGAATTCTATTGGTTTAAATTCTTCCTGTTTTTACAACATTTTGCATAAAATGTACATTAAAAATAACTTCAAGCCCATCAAATTAAAAATCCCAACTTCCATTTTGAGAACTCTATTGATCAACCAAGACGCTATTTGAAAATATCCAAGTCCATGCAACCCTTAAAGGCAGTTCAGTTAAAAAATAAACATAGTAAATGTTTCAAGTGTTACAGATCATTTGGAAATGCCCAGAAATGGATGGAAACTATTCTATCTACTTAGAAGAATTCAATACAAAACAGCATAACATAACTCTGGTGTACAAAAATAGCTATGTAATTTTTACAAAATGCTATTCATTTTTTTGAAATTTGTAGCATTTTGCTACGCAAAGAAAAAAAGTTATTTTGAGCACTGGTTGAGCAGCAAAGTTTCCATCTTACAACTAAACCTTCATGTTAATGGCATGCGATCGCTCTCTCTCTCGTCATAGCTCGTGCAATTACAATTTGTGGTGAATGATCAATCGCACGTGGAAAAACTACGATTATCCGAGGATTTTTTCAAACTTCCACAGTATCTTAAGGTTTATTGTTGGTGTACAATGTTTGTTTATTGAGGTTTAATGATATTTTCAACAGCCAAGGTTACATTACGTTAGAGAGTTTTATAGGTGGAGGAAGCTAGACAAGCAATTGTCTGACTGTCCAATCTTCTAACTCTGCACAAGCAGAGTTAACAGCCGTTCAATGCAAGCTAAGTGCACCACTGAAGTGCAGTATGCCTTAGTACACAGTGTAAATATTTATTTATATCACATGAAACGTCATTAATTTCGACGTAACAACCCATGTCTTATTTCCTGATTATCAACTAGTGTCTAATTGGCGCGTGGCCCCATAGGAAATGTCGCCCTCAAGAAGAGGACGGACGAGGTGGTATCGGACTTTACATTAAAGATGGAATCGATTTCAAAGTTTGCGATGACCTGTCAATTTTTATTCCCCACATCTTTGAGTCCATCTTTATTGAAATAGAAATCAATACATCAAAAAGTGTCATTGCAATCATTTTCAGACCCCTCCAAAGGCTGATTTGGAAAGTTTTCTGTCCAAAATAAACCTTATAACAAATATATTAACCCACGACAATAAAATACCACATATGATGGGTGACTTCAACATTGACCTCCTGAAAGTGAAATCGATCAGAAAAATCGCAGAATACATTGATTTAACTCTTTTGGCGCGGATTAGTGCTCAAACGACTAGTGAATTACAAAGTCGACAAGTCAATACCCAAAAGTCAAGTCGACTTCGACTAGTCATTGGTGATAACCCGTCTCCTTATAACAGTGTTGGTGTTCCGGTAGAGTGCTGAAGGTCCAAATTTGGCCTCACTTGGGCATTCATATACAGCATCTTACTGGAACATTATTCTGTTAATGTGCTTCAAATTATGCTAAGAGTGAATTTATTTAGTCTTATTTAATTTGCCTTGTTGCGATTTATGGGAGAGTGCCTATAGGCACTCTCCCATAAACTGCAACAAGGCAAATTAATAACATATCCTGATAGCCCAAAATAATTCAGCACTCTACTAGTACCAGTTAAAACAAACTACTGTCACTACTATTAGATGGCAATAGATGTATACATTGATTGCCCATTATTGCTGTTCAGACTGTCTGACAGTGGCACAGAAGGGATACTATTTACCTAAAAGCTTAAACTCCTCCGACTAGCCGACTGCACAATTGAGAGTCGACGACTGGTTTGCCCAGAGTCGACATCGACTAGTCGACTAATCGTTTGAGTACTAGGCCGCGTATTATCCCGAGAAACAGAATTCTCAGCGCGTAATAATTTTCAGGAATTTTACTAAAATACGGTTTATTTGATTAAAGAGTTATAATTCTTAAAAGCGTTCCAGGGATCTCATAGACTGTTTTTTCAGAATTGGATAATGATATTTTGTTTTATATATATTTTATGTATATATTGTATATTTTATGTATATATTGCTGTATATTTTAGCAGGATTTTGTGGAGCCATTCTCTACTGATGTCTGTATTTTTGCAGTCAAGATAACACAGTTTGATCTACATTATTAGAGATAATAATAATAATAATAATAATAATAATAATAATAATAATAATAATAATAATAATAATAATTTTTTATTTCAGACACAGTGGTCCATAGAACACACAAAAGAACATAAAAAAAAAATCTCTCTCTCTCTCTCTATATATATATATAATGAATTATACCATGTAATGCAGATGAAATCAGTGAGAATCAATCTCTTTTCCAAATTTCCTGCTTACGGTACAGAATACAGAATTCGGCACTTCTGTTATGCATTTTTTAGGATGAAAGACTCTGACGCCGATGGGGATCGAACCACTGCCTTGATGAGAGTTGACTTCTGCGGCACCAATCGCCTAGCGAAACTGGACCAGCGCCACAGACCACTCGACTACCGACAAGCCCCCAAAAAGGCATGCTAGCAGATCGAGCGTCCATGGAACTGGGACAGTCCACACGAAATTACTCGGTATCCCCCAGAATTAGTTTTTTACAATGAATTATACCATGTAATGCAGATGAAATCAGTGAGAATCAATCTCTTTTCCAAATTTCCTGCTTACGGTACAGAATACAGAATTCGGCACTTCTGTTATGCATTTTTTAGGATGAAAGACTCTGACGCCGATGGGGATCGAACCACTGCCTTGATGAGAGTTGACTTCTGCGGCACCAATCGCCTAGCGAAACTGGACCAGCGCCACAGACCACTCGACTACCGACAAGCCCCAAAAAGGCATGCTAGCAGATCGAGCGTCCATGGAACTGGGACAGTCCACACGAAATTACTCGGTATCCCCCAGAATTAGTTTTTTACAATGAATTATACCATGTAATGCAGATGAAATCAGTGAGAATCAATCTCTTTTCCAAATTTCCTGCTTACGGTACAGAATACAGAATTCGGCACTTCTGTTATGCATTTTTTAGGATGAAAGACTCTGACGCCGATGGGGATCGAACCACTGCCTTGATGAGAGTTGACTTCTGCGGCACCAATCGCCTAGCGAAACTGGACCAGCGCCACAGACCACTCGACTACCGACAAGCCCCCAAAAAAGGCATGCTAGCAGATCGAGCGTCCATGGAACTGGGACAGTCCACACGAAATTACTCGGTATCCTCCAGAATTAGTTTTTTATAATTAATTATACCATGTAATGCAGATGAAATCAGTGAGAATCAATCTCTTTTCCAAATTTCCTGCTTACGGTACAGAATACAGAATTCGGCACTTCTGTTATGCATTTTTTAGGATGCAAGACTCTGACACCGATGGGGATCGAACCACTGCCTTGATGAGAGTTGACTTCTGCGGCACCAATCGCCTAGCAAAACTGGACCAGCGCCACAGACCACTCGACTACCGACAAGCCCCAACAAAGGCATGCTAGCAGATCGAGCGTCCATGGAACTGGGACAGTCCACACGAAATTACTCGGTATCCCCCAGAGATAAATATATATGTTTACAATGGTAGCATCACACAAATACGCGGTAATGTACATGAGGGTAACCGCTTATGACGGGACTACAACATAGACAGTCATGTTTTTAACCTGCAACTCCAAATAATGAGAGAAAAGTTATAGCGGGTGACAGGCGTGAAACTTAATTTAATTAGTAGTACAGTAGAGAGATCCATACGTTGAACAAAGCCGATGAGTACCCGAGGTCTGAGCGTAACAAGGATTGCGTGATTTTGTTTTCGAGAGAGAAAATACGTTCTCGGAAACTATACATGAATCTCCTCCTTAAGGTTAGAAGGGATGGAACTCTGTCTGATGCATTATATATGTTATAATGTGATATAGTCTTTTCAAAGCGTAAAAGTGCCAACTGCAACGCAGATGCGTTGCAGTTGGCACATTTATGCTTTCCAGTGACAATATAGCTGTTCTTGGATAGAATGAAAATCGTGCACGAAACATAAATACCCAGGGAAATGGTAATCTGTTGTCTATGCGTTGGTTCTGTATGTATACGCACGACTCTTGCCATCTTCCGCAGATTAGGAACAATTTTGCTTGCTAATGAGCGGTTAACTACAGTTAAAACTAGAAGTCCTGTCATGTAATGCGCACAAATAGCACGTTGATATGTGCGTTAATGTGCGCGTTATGGCCCAATTAAAGCTATCATATTCTGTGCATATGGCCTGTGCACAGGCAATGTTTCAGCCAATGGACCTCCGGGCAACCCGGAGGTCCATTGGCAGAAACATTGCATGTGTTTGCTATGAGTAACTGGAGAAACTGCCGCGCTTTGAACGCCATTCGATATGGCAATTGCGCGCAATTCCAACGCGCAACTAAGCCTAGATAAGCGCACTATTCGTGACAGGACTTCTAGTTTTAACTGTAGCATAGTCTATGGGGTAGTAAGTTCGTGAGCACAGACTTATTAAAATTTTGAAAATAGGGCCGCTCATCTTTTCGGGCATCTGTTCAAGAGGAGGAGCTGTTACCTTAAATATGTTCGGCGATTGTATGTTTCCTTCACGCAGGAGTTATTGAAAGTTAAGCGGAGGTAACTCTTTATCACTGACTGAACGCGGCAGCTCTGTTATTTTAACAGGTCGACATCTCGTCGATAAGGGAGAAAATGTGACGCTCAGAACACAGCGTCGACTGTATGAACTTCATTAGTTTGTTACCGTGAATAAATCAAAATCAAAATAACATTTAGCCTACCAATCACACAGGCACCGCGAACCTGAATCCGGTCACGTGCTTCTCAATCGAACGCATTAACCAAACGTGCCACACACGGCAGCAACTGGAACGACAGTCCTCCCCCCCCCCCCCATCATCTCTCGACGCCGTACACAACCATATTGACTGTTTATGTAAAACAAGCACGTTTTCAGCTTTATTACCTATACACGCAGTATTTTCAAAAAACGTACTGTGGCAATGATCTGAAAATCACACCAACACAACGCAAACCAACAAGGACCTCCTTTAATGAAGACATCCAATTACCTCGGCCAAGTCATATCCTTCCGGACCTCTCGCATCGGGAAGTAAGTAAATTTATTATGTTCATCCCTTACCCCACCCCACCCACTCGCAGTCCATGAGTGAATACCAACCTTACTCTGCCACCTTTGACTGGAACACACCCACCTGCATTGATCGTTCCTATTAGTAGATGGCCCATCGTCTTCAATTCCCAGTTACTCATAAGTTTGTACGGCCTTGATACACTACAGTTCCTATAGAATAATGTATCTAGACAGTAGAAAGGAAATGTATCTTCCAATGAACTGGACCCTCGTGACTCAGCGTTGGGTCATATTCTGCACACACCTCTCCTCCAGTATGAGCGGCATTATGGCGACGCCCCCGTTCTGTAGTATGCAGTTATGTTCTCAGGTGTCTGCTTTCATACGTGGACCACCTAAACACCGTCTGATGGCATCCAGTGACGAGCCACGTTAGCCATCACTGCAACGTGTAGAGCCACCATGGCGACCCATGCAGCTATGTCCCTTCCCTGTCATAATATAATATCGGCGAATGCGAACTTTAACATTTTAAAGATGCGCGCTCATGCACGCAAGCACGCATGCACCATCCACACTTTTTCAACACGCACGCGGATATGGAAAGTGGGGAGAGGTTCAACCAAGTCAACAATGCATTCGACGCGAAAATAGTGATCTATACACTTTCAGTTTTCCAAAGTTTCTTTTGCAGAAAGTGATGTCGTGACCTCGCTGTATACGTCATTTGCAACGCTGTACAGTACGTGGAGAGTGGATTGTAACTAAATCACCAGCGGAGTGGAGTTATCACCCAAGCGATAACTTTCAAATTGTGCTCATTCCCACAAAAAACACAAGCAATGTTTCAGCCAATGGACCTCCGGGTTTAACCCGGAGGTCCATTGGCTGAAACTTTGCTTGCGCCGGTTATGCTTTGCAACAAATTTGCAATTATTGCTTGGGTGGAATCTCCACTCTGCGGGTGATTTAGTGATAATACACTCTCCACGTACTGTACGTAAACTTAGTGATTGTGTGTCGACACGGTTTTGAACATAAACAATAGTTCACTGCTCGGATTTGAGAACAATTTTTATTCTCGATTGGGGCGGGGCGGGGGATTATTTCACGAGGCGTTTGCCGAGTGAAATAATCCGCACGACCCACGAGAGGAAATCGTACTCGAATCTGAGCAGTGAACTTTTGTATTTATTTTATACTATTCAAAAAATGTCGGCGATATCCAAACTGATGTTGATATTTTCGGAATATGGTATTGGATACGCGTGATTGGACACATCAATACGTTAACAAGTTTAGTGTGGATCATGAATGTCACCGGCAGGTTTTTTGCACGAGCGAGCTAGCAACAGACAGACTGCAGCGGCTCAACTTCTCAACGTTACTCGATCTCCGATTAGCAGGTTGTGGTCACGCCACCGTCAGACAGGCAATGGTGATGACAGACATCGGTCAGGTCGTCCAAGGGTGACAGCTGCTAACCAGGATCGTTTCACCCGAACCACGGCATTATGTAACCGCCAGCAAAGTGCCTCAGAAGTTGAACAGCATCTGCACCGAGCGAAAGATGTGCGAGTCAATGGACAGGCTATACAAAAGCGCATACACCGCTGGAATTTGTACGCTCGACGACCTCGAATAATTCCACGTTTGACTGAACTTCACAGCTCAGCAAGGTGTAATTGGTGTGGAGAACGACAGCGCCGGGACAATCGTATGTTTCCGATGAATCAATGTTTACTCTCGACTTCCACGACGGGCGAAACAGAATGTGGCGGCGGCGGAACGAACGATACCATGACGTAACAGTTAGGTAGCACGATCGTTTTGGTGATGGATCGGTTATGATGTGGGGAGGCATAACCATGACAAGCAGAACAGCATTACATGCCATTCAAGGGCGTGTCGCAGGGACGTACTACCGTGACATGTTAGTAGCCCAGTGTGAGGTATAAAGACAGGACATTCATCTTTGGACTAATGATGAGCCTGTGTGGGTCTCATGACGGTCCGGACCTATAACATTTGACCTCCCAAACGAAGGTAAATGAGTGAAAATTGGTAAATTGGAGAACCAAAATAGAAGCAAATTGAGTATGTTTGTTGATTATTTAACCCTTTACATAACCTGAAAAGCAGACGACACTTGCAAAAATAATTCTTGAATAACTAATTTTTTTCATTTTTTGTCTCAAAAACATAGGTTATGACCCCTCGTTGGAACAAGCTCGACGAGCTCGTTCCAACGAGGGGTCATAACCTATGTTTTTGAGATAAAAAATGAAAAAAATAATGAAAATTAATTGGCGATTTTTGAGAATAGCGCTGGCCGGTTTTGGCCGTTACCTTAGGTAAAGGGTTAAAGTAAACATATTATAATAAGGTCGGGAAATATTTCATCTATAAAGCCAGTTTGACGAACGACATTAAGGAATTTCGTGAGAATCACTATTCTCTATCAATCTTCCAGTGCTGCACGGGTTCGAGACTGACAAGACGAGATATCTACATTCGATTGTCGGAAATTTCTCGTGAAGTCGGGTTTAAGAGACTCTCCGACGGACTGACTAAACATCTCCGACGAGGGGAGCTGGACCTCACCGACGGGTGTGGGTGTGGGGGGGTGGGGTGGGGGTGGGGTGGGGATGTAGCCCTCCCCCGCCCTCCACTCCCCCCCCCCCTTGGCGCCACCACTGAAACGAGACACAATAGTATGTCACTGTAGATATACGACTGGAACTTTCTTCCACTGGGCGGAACTATGGTAGCCTTGAAAAGTTGTGCCCCTCCACTTTTATCGAGCTTTAGCTGTCTCTGACCACCTTTCGTGCCATGTTTAATTCATGTGATAAAATATTCAAATGTCTTTGGATTCCACCAAGCAGTAGTTTTTTTTTTAATAAATTGGTGAGATTTGGGAAGAGGATTGCACTCCTAAGAAATTAGAAGGCGGATTAGTGGTGGGATTCTCTTAGTTCAAATCGGACTAGTGATGTCGTATCGTACACAACAGGAACTCATTTGACATCCTTTATATAAAATCTCTATCATAAGAAGCATCCATTTTATTATACTCTAAACGACAGATTATCGAAAAAATTGTAGAAAAATATAAATCGTATTCCCACTGTGAAGATATAAAAATTTTCACTTTCACGGTATCAATCAAAATAGAGGCTTTCAAACTTCACTTCAAGGTGAATACGAGTCAAATTATCTCTGGAATTGATCAATTTGTTCTAAAAACGTATAATGAAAAGTAAATCGAGTGTTTTGAGTGGATACCGATCATTTCCAGAAATAATTCAACACGAAAGAACGTAGCAAACCAAAAACGTACATTACGGACTTTCAGGCCAAGTTTGGACTAGAAACCCGCCAGCTGAATCAAATTGCAAGAAGCTATCTGTTCCGCGTATCAATCAAACCACTTACGCTTCTCAATAATTCAGTGCATTATTATTTATTTATTTATTGGTGTTTAAGGTCACATATTTCTACACAATGGCTAATCATGACCTCGACAGTTTTACGGGTGGAGGAAGCCGGAGTACCCGGAGAGAAGCACCGAGCAACGGCGAGCAACTGTCAGCTCCCCAACATACTAACTACACACAAGCAGGGTTAGCATTGGTTGAAGACAGTGCACCATCGACGTGCAGTACGCCTTAGTACACAACGTCACCGTGCCCCCACGTGGGCAATGGGAGTTAAGTGTCTTGCCCAAGGACACAACGCAGTTGCCGCAGGTGGGATTCGAACCGAGGTCCTTGGGCAAGACACTTCATCCCGATTGCCTACATGGGGGCACGATGACGCTGTGTACTGAGGCGTACTGCACGTCGATGGTGC
This sequence comes from Pictodentalium vernedei, assembly GCA_031216915.1. Classification (NCBI taxonomy): domain Eukaryota; kingdom Metazoa; phylum Mollusca; class Scaphopoda; order Dentaliida; family Dentaliidae; genus Pictodentalium; species Pictodentalium vernedei. The sequence goes on from CM062296.1 coordinate 58,089,843, forward strand.
GCATGTCTTCAACCAATCTAACACTCCCTGTGCTGCGGTGCAGAGTTCAGAGTTACGATGATGGAGAGCTGACAGCTGTTCGTCGTTGCTCGGTGGTTCTCTCCGGGTACTCCGGCTTCCTCCACCCGTAAAACTGTCACGGTCACGATTCGCCATTGTGCATAAGTATGTGACCTTAAAACATCAATAAATAATTTAATAAATTCGAACCGAATACCTCTCGTCTTGCAGCCTGCACCTCTACCTACTGAGCCACCGCGCCCCCATCCAATGCATTAATTCAAGGTTGAAACTAGCGGAATTATCAGATTCTTATAAAAAGCGTATAATTAAAAGAAAATGTAGGCTTTTTGAGTGGATACTGAAAATTATCTCACTTGTGGACGAGAGAAAGGTTTTTTTTCGCTCGCGCAAGCGATCGTTCGGAACCCACTCAAAAACACTAGATATCCTCTATGCATAAGAAAAGTTACAGATGTCCGTTCCACAAGGCCCCCGCGTTCTCAGCATACACGTGCGCATGCCAGAAAGCCAACGACGACCATTACACTCGCTGTCTCATGGATCGAGCGGCCCAGAACAAATATAGCGCTCACTTGAATATACTAGTGACGCGTTCACATCATAAAATAAATTTAGTTAAACCAAAGAAGAGATACAGTTAAAACTAGAAGTCCTGTCATGAAATGCGCACAAATAGCACGTTGATATGTGCGTTAATGTACGCGTTATGGCCCAGGTAAAGCTATGAAATTCTGTACATATGGCCTGTGCACAAGCAATGTTTCAGCCAATGGACCTCCGGGTAACCCGGAGGTCCATTGGCAGAAACACTGCATGTGTTTGCCATGAGTAACCAAGAGAACCTGCCGTGCTTGGGATGCCATTCGATATAGCAATTGCGCGCAATTCCAACGCGCAATTAAGCCTAGATAAGCGCACTGTTCGTGACAGGATTTCCAGTTTTAACTGTACCTACTCACCTAGTTTTCTTTCGATTTCCACGTTGTGAATATGTCCAATTGTATAGAGCGGATAAACTACTCCAAGGCACAGGTCAGATAACGAAAGACCAACAATGAAGAAGTTTGCTGGTTTTCGAAGCGCATCGTGTCTCAGAAACGTGATTATTACCAGCAAATTTCCGGGAATATTCACACAAGTTATTAATCCAAAGCTCCCATAATGGTATATAAGTGCTGCAGTAGTATCTGTCTCGTTTAAATTTTCAAAATCGTTGAAAGCTGTAGAAACACTTGCATCTGACATTATTATAGAGCTGCAAACCTTTAACTAAAACGATGAGAAGACGATATTTGCATATAAAATTCTATAACAGCTCAAATGTTTCATATTCTTACAGAGACCATGACGTCTGCTGATCTATCTCAGTAGTAATTTCATCAGATGTGTTTATACGATACACATTATTTTCTTCCACCATTTCAATACCAAACCTCTGACCCTTTAAAAAAAAAACATTATTTAGAACCTCTAAATAAAGCAATAAATTATTTATCCGTTATCTGAATCATAAATTCTTCCTCAGGTCACAAGATTTGATTTGGAAGAAAACGCCACATTCAGACACCACTTTTGTGTCTCGACTGAAAATGTTGAAAGTATAAGACTGAAGTAATCTGACAGTCTTCTCACGCGGGGAGAAATTGTTTTGAAACAGTCAGCATTTTGTTGCGGCTTTTTAAACATCCTGTTTGAAATATTCGTGAGATTTGGAGACCTTATACGAATGACCTTATAATTTCACTTGTCGATTAGCTTTCACAATTTCCTCTCGGCATTTTCTATCTGAATGTGTTCATATTCATAATAGAGCTGAAACGGTTAACCGATTAATCAATGGTCCACATCTTCATCGATCCAAAAAGCAATTGATCGATTAACCGTTACTTTTGAACTACTGCATTATATGGGTCAACAAAGGAAGAAACTTGCTCCAAAACAGGCAAACATTGTCACACTGACTCACATCAATTATATGAGACAGAGTAAAGCATGCAAGTTACTTGCTGACATACTTGCTCACTTGCATGCTCATAATACTGTATCAGTAGCTGGAAATGGTCATTCTTAACCCCTTACCCAATGCGGGTAGCAGACGATACTTGCAAACTAAATTCATGAATTACTAAAAATGTTCAATTTTTATCTCAAAAACATAGCTTATGACCCCACATTGGAACGAGCTCAAACGAGATCGTTCCAATGAGGAGTCTCATAAGCTCTGTTTTTCAGACAAAAATTGAACACAGGATAAAGTTGAATGAAGATTTGTGTATATAGGCCTAAACAGAGCTTATGACCCCTCAGTGGAACGAGCTCAACGAGTTCGTTCCAATTAAGGTTCATAAGCTCTGTTTTTGAGACAAAAATTGAAAACATAATAAATTTGAATGGAGATTTTTTGTATATAGGCCTAGACGGTCTTGTTTGTTACGTTGGGTAAAGGGTTCACGCTGCAAATCATCAACGGTATGGCAATTATTCAGATATCTATTTGGGCAAGAGATTAATCGGTTAACCAAGGTTAATCCATGCGATTAATCGATTAAGAAACCCTCTTAACCGTTTCAGCTCTAATTCCTAATTGATCTGATTGAGATCTATCAGTTTTTCATTTACGATAATTTAACTTTGAAAATACGGAAATTAGCATTATTTATCATTCCCTTGAATGGTTAACCATTTCGCTGCTGTGCAATTTGGTAATATCCTGTGCTGAACTATATATTGGAGGGAATGGGGTTAAAGTGAAAAAAATGAAAGCGCCAATAACGTTCACATATTTGTAAATTTAAAACTGTTATTATACAGTACGTGGATAGTGTATTATCACTAAGTCACCCCTGGAGTGGCGATTCCACCCAGCAATAATTGCAGATTTGTTGCAAGCCATAACAAGCACAAGCAAAGTTCCAGCCAATGGACCTCCGGGTTAAACCCGGAGGTCCATTGGCTGAAACATTGTTTGTGATTTTTGTCCATATGTGCAGAATTTGAAAGTGATACTTTGGGTGATACCTCCACTCTACGGGTGATTTTGTTACAATCCATTCTCCACGTACTGTATAATGGAACAACGTTGACTGAGTTCAACAATGTTTCATAAACTACTCCCAGCCACACTCCTTAAATCTCAAAAGAAAAGACGTCTAGTCGACTTGAATTTAGTTCCTATTTAATGGACTGACCATGTAGTCCAAACTTTGCTCCACTGGCCGTTATATAATTTTTGTTTTGTTTTGTCGCCGTGTGGCACAGGACAACAAAAAACAATTATATATGTTGGGACAAGTTTGGACTATTGAGTTCGTTGTTGCCTCGGGTATTTCGGAATTGTCACATAGACGCGAAAAATGGTTGAGATCAAATGGATAATGCCATGTCGTCTGTCGCTTGCATTTCATATAACATGCGTTGTATTGAGAATAACAACGAGCTATGATATCCATTCCCTGTACATGTATGTGGTATCTCCGTACCGAGTACGGACTTATCGCACAGGCCGTCAACAGTTGGTTCCGTACTCAATATGGACCTGTAGCAGCGTAAGGGTTAAATGCTACAGTACAGTCGACGTGGACTGGTCACGTTCCACGGGTGGGTAATATTTCCACGGACGCAATAAAGGATTCCAAACACTTATTATAGGAATAATTTTCAAAAATTTAATTAACGAAGCAGCGGGTACAACCCGGTATGTTGAAATATAAGTCATACAATAAACCTTTTTTTATCGCTACAGTGAAGTGATATGGATCGTCTAATCACGTTTCGTTGAGAAGGTCAGATCGCCGGATCAAACTCGCTGCCAACGGCAGCTTGTTTGATCCGCCGATCTGGCCTTCTCAACTCGATCTGACACGGCGAACTCACTTCACTGTAGCTACATGTATTTATCCGATGTGTTCAATATATTCCACACAATATTGGGAAAAATACGTTGCGGCGTAAGGACAAACATTATGCAGGTCTATCTTCCTCCTTGCATATTTTCTGCTTCGTTTTTACTTCTATCGAAATTACCAACAAAAGGTTGGCGGAATTGTTAATGCTAGCGTTGGCATGCGATGTTGAACTATCAGTCACATAATAAACCTTTTGTCGCTACAGTAAAGTGATCTGTGTCGTCGCATCAGGTCTCGTTGAGGAGGCCAAACTAGCTGTCAGTAGCGTGGAATGGCCGTTTCGAGCGCACCACATTTTTTGGAACAGATCGCACCACTTATTACAGGAATAATTTTCAAAAATTTAATTAACGAAGCACCGGGTACAACCCGGTGCGTCTCTAATTACAATTTTGTTGGTGGTTATTTTTATTACCTGGTAAACGCATGCGTGGACATCACTGCCCGTGTGTGGATTACCACCAGTCCAGGGCTGTACTGCATACTTGTCTGTGGCGTCTACACGGGAAGAAACGGATTGTGTCGAGCGTAACCTTAGGGTCTTGCCAAACGTTCTTATTTGCACAAGAATAATTTCGAAAGGGCTGGTGTCGCCAACCGCCCTCCACCCCCGCCACCCAAGCCCCCTTCCAAAAAAAACAAAACAAAATATGATATAGCAAATACTCGTACAGTGACTCCACTTAATTGCATATCTCTTAATTGAATAACCATGCTAACGAAATATAATATCCAAACACAAAACCATTTACAACACTCTGAGTACAAATTTGACTGTTAATTGCAGATAGGTATAGAGTAATCTCCTGTTAATTGGATACACTAAATAATTTAATGTGTCGATAAATTGCCCTGGCAATAACCGAATTCCTCCTGCCCACGGACCTATTTAACAGTACTGCCTCAGTGCACATCACACAGACATTTAATCTATTATGTCCTTTTGGCAGATCTGCAAGGGCCCTGTCAAATAAGATATAATAGAACGATTCTTCGGTTTATGCCAAAACTATAGAACAAGACCAAGTTTGTTAATTAAATACTCCTGTTATTTGAATAATTTTCATTGGCGAAGAGGCTATTCAATAAACAGGGTTCCCCTCCGCGTATATACAAATTCGGTTCGCCATGTTATCGCGATTTGAAGAAGACAACCCAGTTTTTTTTCTTTGGTAAAAACTGAATAGAAAATTTGTAGAGAAACGTCCAAGTTACACCAAATTTTCTTGTTGTTTACCTGAAATGTAACTGTCGGAGACTTTCATGTCTTTACTTGAAACATGAGCTGGAAGCTAAGCTCACCCTATTTGCATTCCTGATGCAAGTGAAATATCCGGGTGAAGCATGAAGTACTCATAGGCATAAACTGACTGTATGATACCGGTATATGCCCGTGCGATGTGTACATATCGTTACACATTACACACAACCACTGGACAAGTGTGGTAGTGGGGTAATGAAGGTCATCCCAAGGTAGAGTGACCAATAACCTTGAGTCTAATAAAGGTCGCTTGTGCCTGTGTGCTACATGTGTGTTGCGCACTTTGTATATAAGAACACAAGTACATCTCGGCACATCGAGCGCGAAGGTTGGGGGAATTGTTAATGCCAGCGTTGACATGCGCTGTTTAAATATTGCTTCTCATTTGTACTAGCAAGCAGACACATCTGCGAATATCGGGGTAACGAGGCCCAGTCATACACAAGAGCAGTAGATGGTGTATGTGTCCATGAACTGTACATGATATTCGCACGTTGTGCAGTAACACGCAAGCACACCTCGGCTCATCCACCGTGTGTGAATGTGCAGTGTGAGAAATGTGTACATTGCTAAGAATTGTGTCCCTCTTGGGAGTTTGGAGAATCATGGGCGTGGCGTTGGTTTGGAAACAAGGGAAATTTCTTGCCAAACTCATTTCTCTGTATTATCGTCATTTGAGATTTTTGCCGTAATAGTGACATTCTTATTGTTAAATTTTAATGTCGATAAACTGTCTATGTTGTTCTTTTGTAATAAAATATGCTTTTTTTACCCTTTTCCTAACATGAAAAGCAGACGACACTTGCAAAAAAAAAAAAAAAATTCTTGAAAAACTATTATTTTCATTTTTTGTCCCCAAAAAATAGGTTATGACCTCTCATGGGAACGAGCTCGACGAGCTCGTTCAAATGAGGGGTCATAACCTATGTTTTAGACACGAAAAATGAAAAAATAATGAAAATTAATTGGCGATTTTTGAAAATAGCGCTGGCCGGTTTTGGTAAGGGGTTAAATAATATAATTATAGTTAACAATGAAAAGTAATAAATAGAGTAATTGCTTGACTGGGATGGTTACGTGAAATAATTCATTCGAGGCGAGGGACTATATTCTAAAACACTTGTGCGCATTCAGGCTCTCGTGTTTGTAACGTCCCTCACCTCTCATGAAATATTTCACGTAACCAGTCCAGACAAGCGATTACTCTCTATATAATAAAATATGCTGGCGCAAGTATACACGGGTATATTTATTTAACTGAAAGAATAAGAAAGTCATATTTAAGCCGTGTTTTTGTTACACTCTAAAATCGGTTGGGTTATTTATTTATTTATTATTTATTTATTTGTTGGTTTTTAACGTTATATACTTATGCACAATGGCTAATCATGACCGTGGCAGTTTTACGGGTGGAGGAAGCCGGAGTACCCGGAGAGAACCACCGTGCAACGACGAGCAACTGCATGGCTCCCCAACATCGTAACTCCACACTGCAGCACAGGCAGGGATAGATTGGTTGAAGACATGCGCACCATCGACGTGCAGTACGCCTTAGTGCACGGCGCCTTCGAGCCCCCGTGTGGACAATCGGGGTTAAGTGCCTTGCCCAAGGACACAACACGGGAGTCCGATTCGATCGCCCAGACGGTCACCCATCCGAGGATTAACCGGGCTCGACGTTGCTTAACTTCGGCGAGCTGACGAGAACCGGTTACCGCGACGTTACCGCGCCCCCACCGGTTGGGTTAAAAATCAACCCAAATCAGATGGGGGTTGAGTGAATATGAACCCATTTGGGTTCATATTCACTCAACCCACCTGCGGCAACCGCGTTGTGTCCTTAGGCAAGACACTTCACCCCCATTGCCCACGTGGGGGCACGGTGGCGTTGTGTACTAAGGCGTACTGCACGTCGATGGTGCACCTGTCTTCAACCAATGCTAACCCTGCTTGTGTGGAGTCAGTATGTTGGGGAGCTGACAGTTGCTCGCCGTTGCTCGGTGGTTCTCTCCGGGTACTCCGGCTTCCTCCACCCATAAAACTGTCGCGGTCATGATTAGCCATTGTGCAGAAATATGTGACCTTAAACACCAATAAATAAATAAATAAATAAATTCTCTCAACCCACTATATTGGGGTGAATTCTGAAACCAAGAGATTTGGAATGTAATTACGTTTAATTGTATTTAATAATTCATTTCAGTACACATTTCATCGACAGAGTGGCCATGCAGTACCCAGAGTCTGTAAATTGCTGGGAGGTGCGTGTGTGTAGGGGGAGGGGAGGGGTGTGTGGGGAGGGTAAATTTCCACCCTTCACTGCTGACTGCTGTGCCATGATGACGACGGACTAGTCATCTGCAATTTCTTCCGAATCCGTTGATTTTAACCCTTTACCTAACGAATTGCCTTCATCCGCCCGCGTAATATGCAAACTCAGCAGTTAAAAAAATTAAATTTTTCAAAATATTTCAGCAAAACCATATCATGTCACCCCTCATTGGAACGAGCTTATTGAGCTCGTTCCAATGAGGGGTCAAATGATATGGTTTTGTTGAAATTGTTTAAAAATTAAAAATAAAAAATATATTTAAAATAATGAATTTTGATATCGTCGGCGTTGGGTAGAGGGTTAACCCTTTACCCAACGAATCGCCCGCATCCGCCCGCGTAATATGCAAATTCAGCAGTTGAAAAAATATTATTTTTCAAAAAATTTCAACAAAACCATATCATGTGACCCCTCGTTGGAACGAGCTCGACGAGCTCGTTCCAACGAGGGTTCACATGATATGGTTTTGTTGAAATTTTTTGAAAAATTTGAAAAAATGAAATTTAAAATAATAAATTTTGATGTCGTCGGCGTTGGGTAGAGGGTTAATAACTACTGTCTTTGATCATTCTCAGAACACAGGCATCATTAACGTGCTTTTTCAGTTATAGAATTTTGTTTATTTTGAAATCACAATTGATTCAATAAAATAAATTCAAATTAAATATACACAAATTATACATCAAAATGAAGGTTGTGATGTGTAGAACACGAAGCACATGTGTAATCAACTCATAGAGTTGACAGCACTCACCACTGGCTCCTAGAAGTCTCCTACCGTGACAGTGGCGGCCGGAGGCCCTTGTGGGGGGGGGGGGGGGGGGGGGGTCTGGCCCTAATTATGATGGAGCCCTCGGACACAGGACGTACCGGACCGACCATGGGCGGCCCGGTGGGAGAAAGTTTTGAAAATTATGGATGAAAAACGCCAAATCCTTCAATCAAGAAAGGAGAATTCAGTTGTCTATTAATGAAACTTTTGATTCTTCCTTCGGCTTCTTCTTGATTTGTTGGACAAGCTGTTACAAAAAATATCGGTTTATCGTCATTACTTATTTACCCTCAATTTAATTTTCAAAATGTCTTGAGTTTTTAACTATAGCTCCGAATGAATAATATTATCCCTTTATCCAAGGAATCGTCTGCTTGAGCCCTCGTAATATACAAATTCAGCAGTTGAAAAAATAATTTTCAAAAGTTTCAGCAAAACTATATCATGTGACCCCTCACTGGGACGAGCTCGTTGAGCTCGTTCCAATGAGGGGTCACATGATATAGTTTTGCTGAAATCTTTGGTTAAAATATGAAAAACTAACTTTGAAAATAATAAATTGAAAAATCGTCTGCGTTGGGTAAAGGTTTTTCGAACTGCATCATCAAGGCATGCCAATTCGTTCCGATTGTGGTACTTGTGTACATATATCTGAACAGTTTTCGATATACCGGTATACCGCGGTATTTTTTTGAATACCGATACCGGTATTTAGTTTTTGAATATCGTGCAGCCCTTGTCTGAGATAAAGATTCGTTCCTTCCCGTGAGACAAGAATTGATGTTATATGACTATGGAATTTCAACCGATCAATATCGCCACTGTTTGACTATCTTGTCCTGGTCCCCGGAAAATCCACAGTGTAGAATCCGATTCCGTATCACTATAGTATGGCGGACTATTTACGGGTGCGTTCGAATTCACATAATTAACTGTTCCGGTCGCAGAGAGTACTTTACTCCGAACTGGAATAGGTGAGCTCGAACGGCGGTCTGTTTTTTTTTTAAGTATTCAAATTTGGTTATCGCATTCATACGCATCGGAGGATTCTCCGGAAGTGTACACCTGTCACAAAAATAAGTGTAAACAAAAATAGTTCGTTTTTACTTCAATCCAAATTGCCAACAAAAGGTTGGGGGAAATGTTAGTGCCAGCGTTGTTGTGCGATGTGGAACTATAAGTCATATAATAAACCTTTTTATCGCAGCAATGAAGTGATCTGGATCGTCTAATCACGTTTCGTTGAGGAGGTCAGATCGCCGGATCAAACTTGCTGCCAACGGCAGCTCGTTTGATCTGGCGATCTGACCTCCTCAACTCGACATGATACGGCGACCTCACTTCATTGTAGTGATATGCATTTATTCGATGTGTTTAATATATTCCACACGGTTTCGGGGAAAATAAGTTGCGGAGCGAGGACAACCATCATGCAGGTCTATCTTCCTCCTTGCATATTTTCTGCTTCGTTTTTACTTCAATCGAAATTACCAACAAAAGGTTCGGGGAGTTGTTAATGCTAGCGTTGGCATGCGATGTTGAACTATCAGTCACACAATAAACCTTTTGTCGCTACAGTGAAGTGATCTGGGTCGTCGCATCAGGTCTCGTTGAGGAGGTCAAACTAGCTGTCAATAGTGTGGAATGGCCGTTTCGAGCGCACCGCATTTTTCGGCACAGATCGCACCTCACCAAAACTTATTTTTTCGAGCAAATCGCGTTCATCACGATCGAAATCTATCGATTTGTACGATGCGACACGTTCACGTTCACATCGTCCCTGTTCCCGGTGTTTACAGCGGTGGGCGTAGACGAGATGTCGTGTGTTCAACGTTCAATTTCTCTAACGATCAACGTGGAACCGACTAAAATTTCGAAGGAATTTTAACAAACTCTATAAAATTCCCTCTCTTAAAAATTCACTTTTAGGTGTGCTCGTAACTTTTGATGACGATCGTTCTCAGGAATACACTCACCTTTTCGCAGAGGTAACACGGCCCCTCCATTTAGGTGAATATTTTCGACAGATTACCGCCAAAAAAAACATCACCTGCGCGGATAAAATACAAGCGATCCAAAGTCGATTCCCGCGGAAAAACGAAGTCCAAATCGAGAGGCGAATTTATCGGTGCGCTCGAACCGGTCGTTGATGACGTAGTGAGGTTTTTGGCAAGGAGAGAGAGATAGCTCGCGGAGTCTAAAACGCGCGGGGTGCGCCCGCTCCGGTCCGCGATAATGTAGATATTACGAGTTGTGAGACGATAAAAAAATAGTTTTTTAAAATATATATAAACAACATTCAAACAATAAGAATACAAAAGTTATTTCTAAGACAACATTCAAAGAAATTAATAAGAATACAAAAAATAATTATTTTTTTATTAAAAACAATTAAAATTAAAAGAAAATAATAATAAATAAAACAATGTTTCTACACATTCGATTCGACACACAGGTTCGCGAATTAATACGAAGTAAGGAGAATATTCAAGCGCAGGACAGGGCCAGACGATTGGAAGAGATGGGATTGAGACGAGAGGCGACAAAGTTGTTCAGACCCGTCAGGAACGAGCTAGGAACGAGATCGTCGAGGAATTGAGACCCATAAAAGAAGGTTTTCAGAGGATGACCGCTTCGCACCCCGGTACTTTAGCACCGAGAACTTTCTCCGATTTCATTCCGGATAGAATCGAGACCGAACCAAGTAGCGTCGGTAGTTATACGTCGAAAAGTTTGCTCGGCACTCCGGAGAGGATCGATCCCGATACGAGTAGCGTCGATAGTAACGACACTTGGAGCATTTGGGGCAGATTTGACGATGGTAGTGGAATCGTGAAGGATCCGATGTACGGATTTTGTGACGATGCGATAAAATGTTCGTGGGTGACACGGAAGTATCATCGCTTGAAGGTCGTTATTTGATCGTCGGTCCGAATAGGTACGAAATGACTGACAGATGGTATACTTTGTTCTCTCACCAGAGACCCGGCGATTACACCGAGGAGGTTTACAAAAATTATGGAGACATTCTGGTTCGGACTAACGCCATGAAGAAGAACAACGATCCCAGACAGACGAGACCAAAGGATAAGAGAGGTTACAAGTGGAAGAACGTGGTGGAACCCATATGGAAGGCGAATGAGTATTTCGTGAAATCGACGACTGGAAAGGGAATGACCGACACGATATTTCTTCCGCGCGATCCCGATGCCTTGTTTGGGAGATTGAGTTTGTTGGTGGCAAGCAGGGAGGCTGGTAACACCGGAGTGGATGACGAGATAGTGAGCGTGTGCGACAAATTGTTGAGGAAGAAAGTCTTGACTAAGAAGGAATATCAAAAGTTGATGAATCGTTTGAAATAATAAAATAGTAAGAGAAAAGAAAAAATAATATTAAGTAAATAAAAAAATATATATTTAAAAAAAAAATAATAATAATAATTAAAAAAAAATAGTGATAAATAACAGGGGATACGCTAGATCTTACGTCTATGGTGGATCGGGCATCGTCGATTCGATGATGCGATTTTTTATTCGTAAATTCACCGGCGATGCCGGGAAATAGATCGCGTCGAGCGCTCTCAAAATCGGAAAGAAAACAGCGATCAACGCGGGTAAGAAAGCTGCGAACGAAGCGAGCGGTAGAATAACTTCAGAAGCCAGTAAGAGAGGTGCGACGCTTTGATTAATAAATTGATAACTCCACAACCTGCCAAACGATCGAAAATCGAACCGAAAAGTAGGAAAGATTTCTATGATGATGCCGTACCGATTCAAGACTTGGCTAAAATGACGAAAGGATCGGGACTGAAAATGATTTATAGATAATAAAAAAAAAATTATATATATATAAAAAATAGAAATTAAAATAGAAAAAAAATAGAAAAAAACATATTTCAAAACATAGTAAAAAACAAACTAGAGGAAAACAAATGAATATCAAAGACATGTCTTGGAATGAATTGACGACCAAGAGGTCGAACGACGAGTTCTTTCCCGAGAGCATAAGGGGTCTGTTAGTGGGAAAATCGAATCGCGGAAAGACCAATCTCTTGATGAATCTATTGTTGCGACCTGGTTGGTTGGATTACAACAGATTATTCGTTTTTGGCAAGTCTCTTTCAACCCGAATATAGATTGCTTCGAGAGTGCATAATGTGTAAATTACCCAAGGATGTTATGTTGAGAATCTTTGACAATCGAGACAAATTCGAAGGATGCGAGATTTGGAATATATTGGAACGAACGGCGAGAGAACTGACCAAGAGAAACTTGGGATGTTCGAACGTGGAATGTCAGTTTTACGAGAATGCCGACGACGTTCCCGATCCTAGACAGTTGAAGTCGGAGAATAAGAATCTCATGATCTTTGGTGATCTGCTGTTGGAGAGACAGAATCGATGCGAATCGTATTACGTTCGAGGACATCACAGCAACGTGGGTTGTTTCTATTTGTCTCAGAATTATTTTCGACTCCCCAGACAGACGATAAGGGAGAATGCTATATTTTGCGTCTCTTTTGTCAGGATCTCAAGAACATCAATCACATCTATGGAGATTACATGGCCAATGACATGAGTGGGGAAGAATTCAGGAGATTTTGTAAGAAGGTATGGGACAAAGGACATCACAATTTCGTGGTCATCGATTTGACTAGCGAATTTAACAACGGAAAACATCCAAGCGGATTCGACGATTTTTTTATATTCCTGATAATAATAGAGAAGAAAATAAAAAAACAATATCGATAAAATATAAAAAAAATATATAAATAATTGCAATAAAAAGAATGTCAGGACATCACCTATTAGAACAGATAGTCGAGAATACAGCTGCAAAACAATCCGTTCAAATCGTAGTGAGTCATGATATGACTTGAATCACGACTAAATTCGAACCTTCCATCGAATTGAAGAAGGAAAAGAGATACGAGATGGCATTGGTTGATCTCGAGACTTACTATTCGTTTCCCAACGTCACCGAAAAGAATAACGCATTCAAGTATTCCAACAGAGTGGATTGGTTCGAGATACGAACTCCCAAAGGAAGTTATGACATAGACGATCTGAACCATCACATCCAGACGAGACTGAAAACTGATGGTCACGGAAGCAAGATGATAAGAATTGCTCCCAATAAAAATACTCTACAGACGATATTAGACTTGGGAGATAATTTTCGAGTGGATTTTAGTGTGGAAGATTCGATCGGTAAGATGTTGGGATTTGATCGAAAGATGTATCGAGGTCATGCCGCGTCCGAAAATATGGTCGACATTCTCATGGTCAATAGCATTTCAGTGAATGTCAATGTGATCTCGAGAAGTTACGTCGATGGTAGTGCTCAGCCTACGATCAATTCATTTTTTCCAGACGTTTCTCCAGGTTACAAGATCATGGAGCGACCTAGAAATCTTGTCTATCTACCCGTGTTATTGGACACGTTGTGTAGCATCGAAACCACATTGATGGATCAGAATGGGGATCTGTAAGATCTTCACAGAGAGAGAGAGAGAGTGACTATACGATTTCACATCAGAGAGATATGAAAAAAAGTAAATAAAAAAAATATAATTTGAAAAAAGTAAATAAAAAAAATAAAATAAATATAATTTGAAAAAAAAAAAAATTTCATTTAACAAAAATTTTTTTTTTTTTATTTTTTTTTATATATTTATATAAGAAATAAAAACATAAAAAAATTCATAATATTTATAATAATTAAAAAAAAATCACCAACTTGTAAAATTTCAAACTAAAAAAAAATTATAATCCAGTGAAAAAAAAAACAGCAGCAAATATGAGTAGTAGTTGATCATCATTAAAAACGGGAACATATTCGAAGGACAGAAAGCTAAAATTCGCCGAGTGTTGAGCCATTGAGGTGAGGCCATTAGATTTAAATTCAGTTATGAAGATCTGGCAAGTGGCAGTAGCGATCGGATTGACTGGACTAAAACTCATGAAGCGATTCGTAATCAAATGGGAACGACGGTGAGATTGAGTCCCACCCAATTAAGATACAATCTGAGAATGAAAGGCATTTTCTTACCGCTATTGGTGGGACTCGCCGCCAAAGCATTACCCATTCCCACGAAGATGGTGTTACCAGCTCTGGGCGTGGGAGCTCTCTCGGGACTCACTAGTTCAGGAGTTGACAAATTAATGGGTAGAGGATTGTTTCTGAAGAAGAGAGGAAACAGACTATTTTTGAAGAAGGGGGAGCCGCGTGTTGTTTAGACGTCGTTGGTAAAGGATTGCATCTAGTAGGACCCATGAGAAAAGGTGGCAATGCTTTCCATGGAGACGGTCTCTATCTGAAGACTCGAGAGAATGTGGGACCGATTGGTAAAGGTTTATTTTTCGGTCAGAATTCGCCGTTTAAGAATATACTCATCTTGGGTACGCTATTATAAAAAAAAAAAAAAATAACGATTAAAAAACAAAAATAACAATTAAAAAAAAATGAAACAAAAGGAGAGAAAATGACTTCCAACAGACGTGTTCACAAGACGTTTGTATTATGAAAAGCTTTTAGATTTTTCACAATCTTTACACGAGCATGCATTAGAAACAATTCAATTGGAACAAATCATACACGATGCGTGTTTAAACTGGTATGGAATGTTGTTTTCTTTAATATTGTTATTCATATTCCTAAATCGAAGCTATTTCGAAATTATCGAAATGAAGAAGTGTGAAGAAAATGTGTCTTACCAAGATATGACATGATTATGGATGTTCTAAATTGTTTAAAATATGATGTGACATATGTAGAATCTTATAATTATGGGAAATATCATTATATAATTTTTTTAAACGTAGTTAACGTATTCGATTGTGGTGGTGATGAAAATATTGAAAAATCTATTCCCGAGTGTGTCAAATTTATTCTCAGATTACACTCGTTCACATTAAATTGATCGTGGATCGAATTTGCTGAAAGGTTAAAAATCATTATCGATTAATTCCCGTATCAATCTAGCGACGACGACGACGATGAAAAAATGATGGTTTTATCAAAATATGAGAGGCATAAACTCCAACTTTCGAAAAAAAAATGTCATCTTTTTCCAATAATAATATGCACGACCATAATAGACGAGAAGTATTCGTTCATTCGTTTGATGATGAGAAGAATAGATGTGTTATTATTTAAAAAGAAAAAGCATAATAGATATAAAAGGAAAAAAAATACAAAAAAATTATACGAAAAAACAAAAATAGTAGAAAAAAAATAAATAATAAGAATAGAATTTTTTTTATATATAAAAATTATGATGAACGATTCCATGGAATCTAGAGCTTGGTTTCTTTGAAGAGTGTTGTGCAGAGCTTACGCGATCTGTGTGAACAAACAACTTCCTTGTGTCTTGAACGAAAGGTGCCTCGGTTGTTGAGTGGAGAAAGAATTTAATCACATTGATAATTCATGTCTTCTGATGGAATGGAAAGACACCGTCACCATGTATTTCACACCCGCATTTGAATACGTCTGACATCACAACATGATCAAATGTTGGAGACAATTCATGTCTTGTGTTGGAGAACCCGAGCCAACAAAATCGGAAGAATTGAAGTTAGCGCATCGAAGTCTCACCACGGAAGACAGGGAATGCGTTTTGGAATATTTGTTGGAAAAGGGAAGACCACTAAAAACAATTTCCGTTAAATAATAATTCAACAAAAAAAACAAACTTTTTTTTATATATTTATATAAGAAACAAAAACAAAAACTAAAAGAAAATATAAATATTCATAGTAATAGAAAAAAATGAATAATAAGAATAGAAAATGTTTTTTTTTATAAAATAATTATGAGTAAAACGACCGATTCCATGAAATCGAGAGCTCGGTTTCTCCGAATGGCACTGTGCAGAGCTTATGTGGTCCGCTTGAACAAACAATTTCCTCACATCATGCATGAAAGGCACCTCAGCTGTCGAGGGGAGAAAAAATTTAATCACATTGATCATGCATGGTTCACAATGGAATGGAAAGACATCCTTTCCAAGTATTTCATGACCTCATTGTGATGCGCCGATGTGATGATTTGATCGAATGTTGGAAGCAATTTGTGGTTAGCATCAGAGAACCCAAACCCACTAAATTGGAAAAGTTCAAGATAGAGCATCGACGTCTCACCAATGAAGAGAGAGGATGCATTTTGAAATATTTGTTAGAAAATAGGAGACCACTACCACGAAAGGAGGTGTTTAATGTTGGATTCCTTGTTTTAAGGGAAGAAAACTTTCGAAAAAAATGTATGGATTCCATGTAAGAAAACATTACCAAACTAAATTTTTGTTTTTTGATAAATAATAAGGAGGTGAAAATAAAAAAAAAACTTATTCATAAAAATAAAAAAAACTTATAATATAATAAGAATAGAATTTTTTTTTTATATTTATAATAATTATTACGAAAGAGTACATGAAATCGAGAGCTTGGTTTCTTCAAAAGGTGTTAGACATCATTATGTGTTATTTCCCATATCTTCCTGATGACGACGACGATGATGTGTTTTATTCCCCGTATCTTTCTAACGATGACGATCTAACGATGACGATCACCACCACCACTAAAAAAATGTTCCGATCGGAATCACGTTTTTTTTATGGATTCCTTGTTGAAGGGAAGAAACCACTGAAAAAATGTTTTCGGTAAATAATAAGGAGTGAAAAATAAAATACATAAAATATATAATAATAGACATAAAATGAAAATAAAATGAAAATGGAACTTCAAAGTAAAAAACATCTATCCATCGTTAGAGAAGCTGGAACCCACGGCACCTCTTCTATCACAAGAAAGTAGTGATGATGAGGCACAGAGGTATCGAATCGAACAAATCAATAGAATTCAATCATATCTGAAATGAGAGAGAGATTCTCGTTGTTCGCTCAATAAGAAATATTCGAGATTAGAGAAATTTGTGAGTGGTGTGGATTTGACTCTCATCACAATCTCTGTGGGTTTGAACGTTGCTGGAATCAATCTATTGTCGACAGCCGCCGTTGCTCTTCAAGTCGTGTTGGCCATTGAAAGATTGGCTTTCACTGCCGGATTCGTCAGTATGATCGGAAAATTTCTCTTCTAGAAATTATCCGTGAAGGCCAAGACACATGAAAACAGTGTTTTGAGTGATGCAGAGATCTATTCCGTGTCAGATAAGATCTGGCATTGAAAGATGGTAGAATTTCAGACGGTGAATTCGTCAACATATTGACCGAAAAACAATAATACGAAGTCATGAAAGCGAAGATAAGTGTCAAGAGCCGGCAGATTCTCAAGGAAGAATTGAAGTATTCTCTCGTGGAAAAAGGTAGGGAAGAAGCGAGACAATCGTTTCGTGAATTATTGGATCCCAAATAGATTCCAGAAGCAATCGATTGAAAAAATGTATATATAAAAGAAGAAGAAAAATTATATATAAATTAAAAAAAAAAAATATTTAAAATATATATATACCCCCAAAAAACGAAAATGTATTGCTTCGAATGTAAGAGAGTTATCGAAACGGTTAACGCTAAAAAAGTACTGACAAATAATAAAAGTCTCATGCTTCGCGGAACGTGTAAACTGTGCGGTTCGACAAAAACGCAATTCGTCAAACGTGGTGCTGGTTTGTCGAATAAATTGCTTAATAATCTACCCGTTGAAATGCATCTGCCAGGACATCAATTCACAGGACCTGTCACGAAATTAAATAAGAGATTGAATCGAGATCTGACACCTAAATCTAGGAGCAAACCCATCAATAGGGTGGATTCGACCATTTACGCTCACGATCTGTGTTACGCTAAATATCCCAACGTCGAGAATCGTAATCGAATCTGCGATAAAAACATGCTGACGACGTTGAAAAATATACCAAATCCCATTAGGAGAGAAAGACTCGAACATCAATGGTCGGTAAAGTGATGGGTACCTAACGTCGATTTGGATGGAGTCATAATAAAAAATGTCCAGAAAACATTATTAAAGAATGCATTGGCGAACGGACTACACAAGCCCATCACACGTAAATTTAGAAGGAGAAGAGTATTCGTAAAGTGTCTGGATCAGATTTGGTCGGCCGATCTGGTCGACATGAAATCGCATTCGAAATGGAACAAGGGCATTAAATACATAATGACGGTCATCGATGTGTTTTTGAAATATGGATGGATGAGACCTCTGAAGAATAAATCAGGACCTTGCGTGGCAGAGGCCCTGAAGAGCATATTTGCATCGTCTTCTCGAAAACCGGATAAACTGTGGGTGGACAAAGGGAAGGAATTTTACAACAGTCACGTTCATCCATTGGTCGATCTCAATTCCGTCGAAAACGCAGGGAAAGCTAACGTGATTGAACGTTGGAATAGAACCATGAAGGGAAAAATTTACAAGTATTTCACGGCGAATAAGACCAAGAAATATATCGACGTTCTAGACGAACTGGTTGAAGAATACAACAACTCGCGACTTTGATCGATCAAGATGACTCACTTGGAAGGCATTGATCCTCGAAATGAAAAACGCGTTTTCACTAATCTCTATCTCAAAAGGATCAAGATCAAGAAGGAGTCCAAATCACCGAAATTTGAAGTCGGCGATCGAGTGAGAATCACTTCTTATAAGTCACTCTTCGCAAAAGTTTACACTCCTCGATGGACCGAAGAATATTTTACATGGATCTGGTTACTTACAAAATAGAAGCGTTAGAGGATGATGAAGATGACAGCAGACAAATCATCAGAACGTTGTACGGACAGGAACTGCTGAAGATGACATTTTGAAAAACCAACCCTTCACTTTTATTTTTTTTTGCATATATATAGTTAAAAGGAGAAAAAAAAATAAAATTAATAATTACAAGAAAAACAATTAATAATAAAAAAAAGTGAATTAACACACACACACATCAGAAACAAAACATGACAAATATATTAGATATAACGGAAGGTATATTGAAAGACGAAAGCATTCAAGAATATGAAGTTCATGAGTACAAACCAGTGACTGGAACCAGTCTAAACAATGCCAGTGAAATAAGAATCAATGTCGAAACTCAAGATCTGTTTGTTCATCCCAGCAAAGGTTACATATTGATACAGGGATGTCTCACCAAGGAAGACGGAAGCGATTATGCCGATGATCACGTGATCACTCTAGCCAATAGTGGTACGATGCATCTGTTCAGTAATATAAAATACATGCTCTCAGGACAAGAGATAGAATCCGTGTTTCATCCCGGACAAGCCACCACGATGTGTGGACTCTTGACGTATCCAGACGATTTTTCGAAATCTAAAGGACTCAATCAATTATGGGTGAAAGACACCATTGCTGACATGAGCGCAGCCAATACCGGTGCCGCCCTGAGATTCAACTACATCGTCAAGACATCGAGACCCAAAGGAACGTTTTCGTTCAGGATACCTCTGAAACACATATTCGGATTTGCGGAAGATTACAATAAGATTCTATACGGATTCAAACACAATCTGACGTTGAGTCGAAAAGGAAATGACGAAGCCATCGTGAGACCCACTGTGACCGATGCGGGTAACATACATCTGAACAAGATATCTTGATTCGTTCCACACACATTGCCTTCAGTCGCGGAGAAAGTACGTCTCTACAAGATCATAGAATCGAAGAATAAATTACCAGTGGGATTTAGAATGAGACAGTGTGACACAGCTAGTATTCCACCATCTAGCAATAACTTTGATTGGAGATTGACCGTGAAATCCACATTGGAAAGATCGCGATTCATCGTAGAGGCATTTAAAACTGATAGGGATAGGTCTCAAGAGAAAAATCCTTCCCTATTCGATCATTGTAACTTGAGAAACATGCAGGTATTTGTAAATGCCACGAGATATCCAGCCATCGATTACAATGCCTCTTTTGATAAGAACGATTTCTGCAGATTATACGGTGACGCCGTGGATTTCAGAAAAAAATATCATCGACTGGATGAATTGATGCGTAATCCTAACATCATTCCGACTAAATACAAATCGATGTATCCCCTGTTCGTATTCGTTGTTAGTTAACAGAGCGAGCGACTCAAGAGTAGCATCTTAGACATTCAGATCGAGATGTAATTCGAAAAGAATGTGCCGAGGAGAACCGAGACTTTTGCTCTAGTCCTATCTGATAGAGAGTTAGAATTCGAATCGGACGGACTAAAAATGTCTATCGTTCGATGATATAATATATATAAAAATAGAAATTAAAATACCCTCTCAAAAATATCGATAAAATATAAAAAATCAAATAATAAAAAAACATAAAAAAATGAATAATCAAGATAGAGATTGTTTGAGACGAAATCGAAAGCATTTGGTAGATAACATAGATGAGAGGAATTTATTAAATATATTAGATCGATTGGAAATGACAACACCCGTAATATTGACTTCGGACATGGTAGAAAGAATCAAAAAACAGGGAACAACCACGAAAGACTGCGTGAGACATTTTCTAGATACGTTAATGTGTAGAGGAGAAACAGCTTTTGAAGAATTTATTATTGCTATGTTGGATCTTGGTTTAGACAGGGACGAATGTTTTAAGAATGCTAAACCTAAACAAATAACAATATAAGTAAGTTCGGAATGTCAAACCAAAACAAAATAAACAGTAATAAAAAAGAAAATATAATTGGATTTTGAGAGGGAGAATAAATCAATGTCTCAAAATCCAGTTATATTTTTTTGGAGTTGTCTCCCCTACATCACAAAAAAGAGATTATTTTTAATTTGTTTTGTACTCACTGTTTGTTCAGAGGATCCAGTTCGACCAACAGAGAGACCACTGAAGTGGCGGCTTGGGGATTATTGGTTTTCGTCTTGAAATTAATCCTATCCCCCATCTTTACCTTGAGAGGCGTACCGAAGACGTTAGTGCTCGAGTGTTGTTCCTTCATCTTTTTGACTCAGTAACTCTTCTCACATTCCACATCGTTCACCACGAGATTGACGATCGCTTTTTCGCTCAAGACTCATTCGAATGATATCACCTCCCACAGGCATGGGATATCCTATCAGTCCGTACAGCGGTCCGTTACCTCCATTTCCGAAGGACCATTCGGCTTTTTCCGCATCTAACGCACCGCTCTCCTCGGCCCAGATGGTGATCATTTGTCTGGCGTATTTTACCTTTTCCACGACGGAGATCAGATTGTAGGCATCCGTCATGTGAGTGGGATCTGGTAGATTCGTGAGTGCGTACCCTCCCATGTTCAGTTTACCTTCCATGATATCACCTTTTTCTCCAGACCGTATTTTTGTCCAAGTACTTTCTACTGACTGCGCTGGGATCGTATTCCGGGTCGTTATTGAGGCCGAATAGATTGTGACCAGCCATGTTGATCCCATCTTCCATGGTTCCTTCAGATTTTTTGTTCAGATTCAATTCGTCGACTTCAGATTCCAGATAGGATTGATAATCCAGTAGGGCAGAATCCACAAAACGTTTGTTGACCGCCGTCGAATCTTTGTCCGCATCAGTGATCTGGGATAGATTCAATATCTTGTTGAATCCCCCATCCAGATCCGATTTCCAGCTCGTCGACGTTATTTTTTCTCAGTTCCAAGTCTACATATTGTTTAGTTGCCGCATCGTTGGGAACGGGTACGTTAATTATCTTGTTAGAATTCGTGTTCAATTCGGACTGCATCACTTTAGGAACGTAGCGATCTCTCAGATGTTTACTGAATCTCGCGTGAGAGTCGTCCGCATATCTTTTTGTGTCGGCATCGCGCGAATCTCTAGGATCCGCCTTGTTCACCACTCGTTTAGATTTCAAGTCGAGATCGTCCGTCATGGCTTTATTCACGCAATTATCTCTCATCATCCGCCGAAAATGTTCATCTCCTCTATCGACATATTTTTAGTCACGGCATCCGACTGATCGATCGGTTCGGGAAGATCGTAGATTTTCTTTTTGTTTAAATTTAAAGGTTCTTGTCACGGTTCGTATCTCCGAACGAATCATTCGTCTAAGTTGGCAATGTCACCAACAATTTCGACTATAGTTCTTCTTTTCTTTCTAGAGGAACCTTCATTATTGTTAGGGCGACCGAATTTGTAGACTGTCATGCTTTGTTTTGTTCTTTTATTATTTAAGTTTATATATTTTTTTATTATTTTAATTAATGCAACAAAACAATTTGCTATTTATATATCACTCTATATATATCAAAAAAAAAAAAAAATTCTTTAATGTAAATCGTTGAGAATATCTTGAAAGTGATCTCCTTCCGACCATCTCTTGAGAAAGTAGAGGCATAGATGACTGCAGAACCCTCGATCCGGCGCTTGCACTCATTTGGTATTGTAAATAACTGACGTTAAATAGTTCCTTATTTCTATCGGCGGTGAGATTCTGTAGCTATCGAAATAATATTTTTTATTCTGATTTGAAAACCACGTGACCCAAATGCGTACCCTCACCTCCGATATCGTCCAGATTTAAAATTCCACATTCCTAATCGTAGTCTTTTTTCTTGGCAAGGCATCTTTAGAAAACACACCTCGAAAATGTTTGATATTTGAATCTTTTGCTGCTTTCGATAGATCACTGCTGGATAGGGGTTCGTTGTGTAAGACGTCACCTTCTACGGATATGTGTTTTATTTTCTTATTACTCATAATATGTTTTGTTTTTATTTTGTTCTTTATTCATTATTTTCTGTTTCTACTGTTTTTTTTTTTAATTTATAAACCCGTGAGTTTTTTTAAACTTACGACATTTCGATGTCTTCAGTCGTACTCCATTCATCATCCTTTTGATTTTGTCGAAATATCGCAGAATAATGTCTGAGTGTGAAAGTGTGTATTTTATCCTCGCATATAATTATCTTATCGTCGTCAGCCCTCAACGCAATCTTATGGATTTATTTGGTGTATATCCCATGCATTTCGCTTTGAATCGTAGCCATCTTTTTATACACTGCCAAATTTTTGAAAAGACAGTCTTTATACTCTTCAAAAGCGATGTTTTTATTCGTCACACACACTTGAATGCCTTTACATCTCTTGATTTCTTCACCATCAATGAGATAAGCGTACTATTTAGGTCTCAAACCCACGAATTTGGTGATTTGTCTTTCACCGCTCTCATCTTTAAATTTACCCAACACCTTTTTATTGACACCCTTTGGGATCTTAGACGGGTGATCATGGGGATAATTACTCGTGTTGAACCATTCATTCACGTCTGACGCTATGCCCTCATATATGTCCCTAGTCTCTATTTCGTAAGCTAGACTGTCCGTGTCGATAAACAATAGTTTAGCTTTCGAATCGAATTTCGATTTGACGTAATCGTAGTGAAACTCATACATCAACTGCTTGCTAATGCCTAAGATGATTGCTCCGCGATAACAGGGTTTACTGAATCTTACATGCGTCTTTTGCATGTGCACGGCCACTAGATTTTTATCGAATATGGTTCTATGTTGATAACTGGGTTTCGCGATTAATTTTCTAGACTTCTCTTCAAAAATGACGAGTTGAACGTTAGTTCTATTCCTTATGTTTTCCATAGATTTCCCAAACACGCAATTGTTTATGAGTTTGAAGAAATCTTTTTTGAAATCGCTCTCGGCCTGCATTCTTAAATTCGTGTTGAGATCGATGTATTGTTTCATCCAAGGCTCCTCGTCGAACCGAATGATTCGATGCACGTCGATCAATTTCATCCCGCGATCGATGTAATGTTTCAGATTTTCACAGTAGACCACACACTTGCGTTAGTGATTTAAATTAGGAATGCGTTTTTCGATGCTGTTCATTTTTATTCGTTCGGGAGCTAGTGGATAATCGTTGTGTAAATCGTGGAACATTTTCGGATAGTCAAAATCAACCTCTAGAATACAAGGACAGTGTCCGCATTTTTGTTTGTCTTCCAACGTTTCGACCCATTTGAAATTTCCGATTGGTAAAGGATGACTCATAGCCCAACGTACAAATTATTAGTGTCCCAATACTGTATGTATTTACTGGAGTTGTACCATCCAAAATAAAACTTGCTAAAGTAATACCAATTTTTAAAACTGGTGATAGGCAGTCCTTTGCAAATTTCAGGCCTATAAGTATTTTCCCCTCTTTCTCTAAAATTCCGGGAAAGTTAATGCACAAAAGGGTAATGGACCTTTTAGACGCAAATGACATAATCTACAATTTGCAGTTTGGTTTCTGAAGCGGTCATTCAACTTTTCACCAGATAATGCATCTTATCAATTACGTTTCAGCAACGAACAACAAAGTAAGCAAGGACTGCACCGTATCCATTTTTCTTGACTTCTCAAAAGCATTTGACACCATTGACCATGAAATACTCGTGCGTAAACTCGAACATTACGGAGTTAGGGGCATAGCAAACGCCTGGTTTCAAAACTACCTGTCAGGAAGGTCTCAATTTGTTCATTTTACGAATGAATCCTCCGATCTCCAAAATGTTACGGCCGGTGTTCCCCGGAGTTCTGTACTCGGCCCACTCTTATTTGTTCTATATAACAATGACTTATCCCAATCGACTGATATGAATGTTTTGTCCTTCGCGGATGATACAACTGCTTATACATCAGGAAATAATCTTAATTTATTGACTGAGAGGACAAACGTCCAATTAAAGAAAATTAGTGACTGGTGTCTTGCCAACAAGCTTTCGTTGAATGCTAACAAAACCAATGCTTTACTTCTTCATCCCCCAAATGATAATTATAATTATAGCCATGTAGAGACACAAATACTAATAAAAAATAAAAAAAAACATCACAGTAGCAGGCGATAATCGCGAAATGAAATCAGTAAAAGTTTTAGGTGTTAACATAGATAAAGATCTCAAATTTAATCACCACGTGCCCGCTGTTTGTATAAAATTGTCTAGAGTTATTTATGTCCTGAATAAAGTGAAACAAATTTTGCCTGTTGAAACTTTACGTGTACTTTATTTTACGTTATTCCAAAGCCACTTAATTTATGGAATCAATGTATGGGGTAACACACCTGCAAAAAAAAACAAATTCTGAATTTGCAGAAAAAGCAGTACGTATTATAGTAAATAAAATATTTAACTCTCATACCGACCCGCTTTTTAAAGATTTGAAAATTCTTAAATTCACTGATCTTTACAAATTACATTCACTAATATTCATCAACAATTGGACTAAAAAAAACTCTCCCTGTCAGTTTTAATAATACCTTCCAAATGTACGAAAACCTCTTAGGCATAAATACCAGACAGTGTGGGAATCTAACCACACACAAACCACTCAATCAGTTGTCAGCCGTTCTTCCCTACTTTTCTTTCCCGAAATTATAGAGTGACTTAGATTCAAGATTAAAATTCCTCCCCCACGTGTCATTTAAAAAAACACTGACCAATCAGTTCCTAAATGCTTATAGTGACAACATAATTTGCTCAAATCCGAGATGTTCCGACTGCTCACATGACAAGTTCGTCTATGGGGGGGGGGGGGGGGGGGTCTTACTTTTCCCGTCCCCAAATATCTATAGTTTTTGCAACTGTACATATCCTAATAATCCGTATTACTAAAATGGAGGAATATCGTATTTTTTTTCACTTTGGAAACAAAGTTGATCACAAGGTCAGAATAACAACTAATCTAACAGTGGGGTTAAAATGTCAAATTAAACCAACACTGTTCTGAACTATTCACATAAACCATCTATTGTCCAGACCTACCTTTCTTCTAAACAAATTGTCATTCGCCGTATTTGACATTTAATTTTGTTTAAATTTGTTTTATATGCCATGTTTTTTTGTTTGCTTTTTCTATTCTTTTCGAAGGGATGACAGGAAGACAGTCGCAAGACTATGTCATTCCCCACGGTATACATCTACTCATTTATCAAATCTTGTAACATTATTTTTCTTTTAAAACGTACTGTATTTGTATTCTGTGAAATAAAGTGAATTGAATTGAAAGTGAATTGAATTTCCAGATGAGCAATAATAGATTATACCTTATTAGAGAATTTTCTCATGGTCCTCGTGGCATCATAAAATAAAAATGTTGCCAAAGGACAGTCGTTTATTAGTTAGGAGAGCTGGAAGTGGGATGCCACAGATTGTGGTAATTAAATACCCAGATGAGGATATGAATAATGATAGATACTACCTCATTGAGGAATTTTCTTTTGGTCCTTGTGATCACATACATGGGCTTCCGCAGGTCTGCGGTTGCTAGTTAGGGATGATTGGACTGGGGTGCCGTGACCCCTCAATACCTTAACGAGGTTATGAGGATCTTGAGGTTAGATTGTTGAAAAATATCTTCATGGTCCGTAGACATACGGGGAAGAAAGACAAGGAAGCAAGGGAGTAATAGGTCCATTGAACATTCTGTGCTACTGTTATTAGTTAGATGGCGGCTTTGTGAGGTCCGCTTTGGTTACTTTTTGTCGCTATGGGTGATTTTGGTCAGATATCGGGCCATTTGGGGTAATTAGATTTAATCAAACACGCCCTCCGCACCATTTAGGGCCCTATAACACTACACACTACGTGCTGTTCTAATCAAAACGGTTCTGAAAGAAATCAAGGATTCTGTATTTTAGAGGATTTTGGAATACACCTTCGAATACCCCGCCCCCGTCCTATTAGAGGATTTTGGATCACATAGCAACCCCGTGTCACCATAGAAGTCAAAATGGTGGGTACCAGGTTAACAAGATCAACGAAGGCAAACCTTGATGATATAAGTGGAAAAGATACAAGGCGCGGTTTGCGCCATCGCAGTCGGAGCAAATCAGCTTTACAAACCCAGATCTGGGTCATTTTCGCGACTCCCCTACTAACCACCGAGATCTTTCGAATGCCGTGGATTATACGTAGTGTGTGAAATGGTTAAGGTCCTTCTAAATGTCTCTCTGGGACTTTTGAGTCATGAATTAAGTCCGGATGTTAACAAAAGCCGACATTTTTTTTATCTCTTTCACTACGATTAAGCATTGAATCTGTGTTTACTTTGCATCAATAAATACCGAACTTGTTATCGCATTTTTGTATGACTGTAAAAGGTCCGTCTTTGCAAAATATATTTCAAATTGGAGAGTTCATTTGTGTGTGTCTGTCATCATTCGCTCTATACTTGCAAAAGATCAAAGTGTAACGGAAAATGGTTTTTAGAATTTCGAATCTTTGTAGATGTTTTCACCTCCGTGCGTTTTTTATTGATATCATGTACATAATATACTTTAATTTAAGATACTTTTCCACAAAATACCATAACTGGTAATGCAATGCATCGCCAGTTGGCACCTCTGACATGTAGCGATGCAATGCATCAGTCAGTTCTGTCACTCACTTTATGGTTACGCCCCGCCACCAATAAAAGCTATCGACGCAACAGACAGCATGGGCGAACGATAACTAAATAATACCCTGTCTTTGAGCAGCCCTGCGAAGCTTCGAGATTCGATTCGATTTCGTATCATAAGTTTGATGTTCGGTTCGATACGGTTTCCTTCTAACCGTTTCACTGGAGATTCGCTTAATATCAGTCATCTTAGTCGTGTCACAAAACGTAGAGCTGAGATGGAAATTGTAGTGTGAGGTCCGCTATATTAACAAAAAACTCATCTGTACCTATGCCACCATCCATGCTAATTCCAGCTTCAGTAGTCACTTCCACTGCTGAAAACAAATTTAAAGTTCCAAAGTAACATCCACCATGAGCTTACAGTTGATAACGTCTGACGACCTGACCAGTGGCGGCGCCAGAATTTTTTTTTTGTGGGGGGGGGGGGGGGGGGCAACTAGGGGGGCAGACTCCCATGAAGGGGGGGGGGGAATACGTAAAGGATCATATCATTACTTTGTTATGAGGTAGTCCAAACTTGGACCCAAAGTCCGTAATATACTTTTTTGGTTTGGTACGTCCACAGGATCCATTGAACATTCTGTGCTACTGTTATTCTGTCGTACCAAACCAAAAAAGTATATTACGGACTTTGGGTCCAAGTTTCGACTAAATGTAATGGTAATAAGCGGTCCTCCTTTCAAAAAATCCTGGATCCGCGTCTGGTGGGTCTGTGCGTGAGAGAGAGAGAGAGAAAAAATCCTGGATGTGTTCATCAGCTAGCCTGAGGCTTTGGGCTAAGTGTGTATGGGAAATTATTGGGAATAAAAAAGAGAGGGGTGTGTGTGTGTGTGTGTGTGAGAGAGTGACTGAATGTGTTTGTGTGTGAGGGTGGATGGAAATGCATGCGATATGGTTGGGGGGGGGAACTGGGGGGGGGGGGGGGGGGGAAACAGGGGGGGGGGGGCTTCGTTTGGGGGGGGGGGGGTAAATGCCCCCCCCCCCCGTAGCGCCGCCACTGGACCAGACCGAGCAGTACCCAGTACATAATTCTCGCACTTGTCTCTGTTTGTGGACAAAAGTCCTTCCTGTGTTATATTCCATCTACATCATCAAGGCATGCCTTCGACGAAGGCATGCCTTAATGATGTAGTTGGTATATTTTATAAGTCGGAACTTCAAGAAGCCTGTGTCCGATTCGAGGTTCGATTCGATTTCAAATAAAAGACTCGATTGATTCGAATCGAAAATATCTGATTCGAGGGGGCCTACCCTGTCTCTGAAATAAGCTTCTTTCAGGCACAGTTCTTATATAGCTCTCGTTGAGGATGTCAAACGCTATAATTCAGATATGATTCTTTGAACTTGTCAACAGTGGCGTCGCTAAGGGTGGGTGGGGGGTTGAGGTGGGGTGGGGTGAGTGTAGCTCATGTGATTCCTCTTCCAATAAGTGATCCAGTTGGGATTGCAGTCGGGATTGCAGTCTAAGATAATGATTCCCTCTTGCTAGTTACTATGTACATTGAACTACTTTCTTAAACACTAGGTTCCACATTTGGTCTAACGTCACACACACTGTCGGACATACAAATCGGGCCTATTTCCAACTGCAACAAAATGCTACATTTTGATTGGCTGAGGGGTACGGTGTAACTTGCAATCCACAAGTAGTGTAAAAACAAGAATACACAATAGCAGAGTATATGACTGAAAATTACCCGTTTTTAATTATTAATTCATAACTTCTGTTAGAACAAAAAATAAAAACTCAGGAAATTTAATATTTATGTGTAATAAAATATTACAGATATGTATTTCATTGGAACTGGCTCATTGAGCCAGTTCCAATGACATCCATATTTGTCTGGTATTATTACGAAACTTACAAAGTACAAATTTTAGTCAGTTTTTTCCACAATTTAGGTTCAAGTATTTAGTACACCAAAATTCTTGGAAATAAATCCGTTATCCTTGTGTTTTCCAGGGTATATGGAAATTTACACCGGTCTGGGAACTCAAACACCCTCCGGGTTTGCCTCAGGGTTTATGAGTTCCCAAACCGGTGTAAATTCCCAAACACCCTCTGAAAACACAAGGATAACTAATAGTATTTCCAAATGAAACAAAATTCTGCATTTTGATTGGCTGAGAGGTACGATGTAATTTGCATCCACAGTGGCTTTTTTACACTGTGGTTAACCACGGTGTAAAAACAAGAATATACAATAGCAGGCTATATGGCTAAAAAACAGTACCCACTTTTAATTGTTAATTCATACCTTCTTCTCGGTTATGTTAGAACAGAAATCTATATTCGAGCTCTTTGGACACAGCATGACCAACTTGCAGTAACGGCACCGTCGCGACCCTACATGTATATTTTGTTTATTCGCGAATAAATTTTCAGAATTTTGTTTAACAATCATCACGACTGGTGGCTATTCCAGCCACATCCTCAGGGCATGCCTTCAACGATGATGATGTAGATGGATTATTGTATCAGTCGGGATTTTAGCCATCATAGTTGGGACAAATCAGAATTACATCCCTCTCCCAGTCGGTCATCTTCCCGAAGCTTTCTGCTTATCCACAGAAATAAAGTGATGGTTAGTCGTCAAAGGGCCGCATCAGCTGGAATACTGTTATTCCTCGGGAGACGTGGCAATCGTTACTTAATCCCAGTTCCTTATTCGGCATTCGTTATCAACCGATTCAGCATAGAGTTCCCGAATAATATCTGCTTGGAACATGACACGTACAGCAGAATGGGTAAACCTGTCATATACTTTAGGTGAGGTATTAAATGAATACCGCAAACGTGTGAGACCACCAGTCAAATTCTGCAAGGAATCTGACCACTGTTATGGGTTGTTTATTTACCTACTGTTCGTGGGGTTTAACCCTTTGAACCCTGTGGTATGTTCAATGTCAGTTCAAATGGCAGCAATTGGAAGAATCCATATTTATTATTTGGGGTTAGAGCAATTAATATTTTCAACGTAAAGCCTTGTGACATAAACCATTTAATTTTTTTTTTAAGTTTGCATTGTTTATAAAAAGAGGGCATGGTGGCCTGAGAAACCGATTTCTAACGTTTTTAGGCTTTATCGAGTTTTATTATATTAATATACTGTATTAATATACCAGTCCACTTACAAGACACTCCGGGTGCGCATAAAGTCTCTTGTTAGGATTTTCTGCCCATAGATCTGTAAAACGGGGGTCCTTAACTTTGAAGAAAATACTCAGAGTCCTTCTCGAAACCCAAGTGCTTTAGAAACCCAAGTGCGAAGTTCGCAACTGCCGACCAGGTCTTGATTATTACACTGACGGTTCAAAAGTTCAGAACATCAAAGCTTTGATGAATGTACGTGGAAGACTATTGCTTCCAACAGCGTCTTGGGGTTTAACATCGATGTTCTTAACTCTTTACCTTTAGAAACAATAGTTTTTTCATCAAATTTTCTTTTAATTATTAAACGTCTAAAACGGGATACAATTTACCGATTATTCGACAACGAAAAATACTAATCGATTTCGCCGTGACCGATCAACAGTCGATTAATCGATTAATCGTGACAGCCCTAGTTCTGACGTAGCTTATGACCCACCCGGAAAAAACTCTGGTGTCCAAAGGGTTAATCGCAGTCTAATATTGATTTAGATGGATGCCCCTTTACTCAAAAAAAAAAACAAAAACATATTGATACATATAGATATATATTTTGTTCGTACTCCAGTTATAGATACTCTGATCACAAAAAATATTTAATTCTCTCTTGAGACATCAAGATATTAGAGAAGTTACTGGAACTACGTGGCGTAATAACAAAACTACAGCTGCGACGAGTCTTCATTCATAATAAATCAGAAGAGAAACACATCCAATAGTATTGATCAAATCTAGAGGTGAAACATCAAACCGATTAATCGATTAACCAATGATCAACGTCTTGATCGATTGAAAAAGTAATTATTACCACTTTGCAGGGCGTTTCCTTCTGCATTAATGTCGATTTAACGGGCAATCATATCCTCTATTGCCCGGTAGTCACGTGATAGGAGGGCCGCTAATGGAAAACAAAATTCATTATCGGCCCTCTTGTCACGTGACGTCTTTTAGAATTGAAAATTTAGAAATGAGGCGAGAACTCGCAAGGAAAAGTTGATGCTTTCGTCATGTTGCGGTCTTGTTGATCGACAGCAACAGAAACAAATGACACGTGGCCATGTTGTCAGTTGTAGCCATTTTCCATGGCAACTGATTCGTCATCTTTATTGCGTGCATTACCTCCCTCGCTGGAAGTGGAAGACGGAATTTTTTTAAACGTGGTCCCAAATAAAATGTTTCTGTTTTATTAAATTTTGTGTCTTTTGATTGCTGGGATATCATTTTGGAAATGTGTAAAATTACAAAATACGTAGTGGTAATAATAGTAATAACATGATTGTTGTCGGGCATAATGGTTCGTGAGCGGCCCTGCATCGATGTTGAACAGCCCTTGGGCTTATTAACGGCCCTCGACTTCGTCTCGGGCCTTTAATAAACCCTCGGGCTGTTCAACATCGATGCAGGGCCGCTCACGAACCATAATGCCCTCCAAAATCATGTTATTGTTTAATTGATCGATTAATCGTTACTTTTGAATCTATTGCATTTTATGGGTTAACAAAGGAACAAATTTGTTCCAAAACAGGCAAAACATTGTCACACTGACTCACATCAATTATGTGAGACAGGGTAAAGCATTCAAGTTACGTGGTGACATACTTGTTCATTTGTATGATCGTTATCCAGTATCAGTAGCTGGAAATGAAATAGCCATTCTTAAGTTAACCTTTAACCAATGCGGGTAGCAGACGACACTTGCAAAATAAATACTTGAATTACTAAACGTTTTCAACTTTTGTCTCCAAAACATAGCTTATGATTCCTCATTGGAACGAGCTCTACGAGGCTATGTTTTTTAGACAAAACTGGACAACATTATACAGATTGAATGGAGTTGTTTGTAAATAGGCCTGCCAGTTTTATCTTTTAGAGTGACTAAAGGGTTACTGCAGTAAATCATCAACAGTACGGCAATTATTCAGCAGCCTATTAGGGTAAGTGATTAATCGGTTAACCACGGTTTATCAAGGTGATTAATCGATCAAGAAAACCCTTTAAGCGTTTCAGCCCTGATAAAGTCATTAAATATTCGGCCAAATCACATCAAATCTGCTTTGTGAAACATTTCTTGCACACAAAAAAGAATAAAAGTTTATGACATTTTTTTTTAAAGTTAATCGAATTGAATATTTCATTTAGTCGAAGGGTTGCTTTTCCGACAAACTGAAATATTACAAACAAATGAATATAAACATAGACAATAGAA
This sequence comes from Pictodentalium vernedei, assembly GCA_031216915.1. Taxonomy (NCBI): domain Eukaryota; kingdom Metazoa; phylum Mollusca; class Scaphopoda; order Dentaliida; family Dentaliidae; genus Pictodentalium; species Pictodentalium vernedei. Next base: position 58,122,841 of record CM062296.1, read on the forward strand.
CCACTCCTTAATTCCAGTGATTGTTATTTATTATGTATTTATTGGTGTTTAAGGTCACATATTTCTGCACAATGGCTAACCATGACTGTGACAGTTCTCCGGGAGGAGGAAGCCGGAGTACCCGGAGAGAACCACCGAGCAACGGCGAGCAACTGTCAGTTCCTCAACATACCAACTCCGCACAAGCAGGGTTAGCATTGGTTGAAGACAGGTGCACCATCGACGTGCAGTACGCCTTAGTACACGGCGTCACCGTGCCCCCACGTGGGCAATGGAGGTGAAGTGTCTTGCCCAAGGATACAACGCGGTTGCCACAGGTGGGATTCGAACCGAGGACCTCTCGGCTTGCATCCTGCACCTCTACCAGCTGAGCCACTGCGCCCCCTCCAGTGATTGTTAAATAGGTGTGTTCATGCGTTTGACACTTTTTGCTAACCTTAGTATATATTCTGTAATTATTTAATCTTTTTTTTTTTTTTTTTTTTTGTTATATGGACCAGGTGTCTGAAATAAACAATCAATCAATCAATAGACTATTTCGGGGATGTAGTGGTTCCGCATGGGCGGATACATGGGGTGGGGCTGAATAGGGTGGATCCCCCCTCCTTTGATATTTGAAAGGGGAGACAACAAGCAATTTTTCAAAGTCAAATTCAACCTGTACTGAAATTATCTTTACACGAGGAGTTCTCGCGACTAGATATCATCCTATAAACGATTGGTACAATGTATGGTCTGTAGTCTGTACCTCAATGAGGTACAGACTGCAGACCATACATTGTACCAATCGTAGTGAACATCAATGTCGATTCATCAACGGAAATAGTCTGATATATGCTATTTGGATGAAATATTATCACCATAAGTTCATGCGATGAATAATGAAATTGGAAATATAACGTTCACAAATTTCCTGTTTTGAAACAGGTAACTCAAACCCGTGCATTGCGATAACGGCTAGGTTCAATAAACACTCAGTTGTTCAGCCTATTTAACCTGAATCATGTTGCAACGCGTAGAAATGTGGTGTAAAAATCGGTCATTTACGAAGCATTAAATTTCCTCTAGTACACAAGGAAATGCATCCAGAATGCGTCTCCCGCGATCAAAATTTCAAAACTTTTCAGGGGGAGGACCCCCCCCCCCCCCGTACGAGAGGGTGGATATCCCCCTCTCGAGCTCACCCCCCCCCCCCCTCACACACACACACAGACACTCGTGCCGGCGATGCACGGTTCGTGGCTCTGCCACTCAATTTTCCACCTCCTTTTTTTCAGTCCTGGATCCGCCACTGTTCCGGGACACGAGAGCGTCGAATTTGACTGGTGGTTTTAACCCTTTACCTAACCTGAAAAGCAGACGACACTTGCAAAAATAATTCTTGAATAACTAATTTTTTTTCATTTTTTGTCTCAAAAACATAGGTTATGACCCCTCGTTGGAACGAGCTCCACGAGCTCGTTCCAACGAGGGATCATAACCTATGTTTTTGAGACAAAAAATAAAAAAAAATAATGAAAATTAATTGGCGATTTTTGAGAATAGTGCGGGCCGGTTTTTCCCGTTACGTTCGGTAAAGGGTTAAATCATGGTAATGAGTATAACCAGTCAGTTCTATTCACAGAAGCGGTTTTACGAATTTATTTCCTTTCTTTTTTTCCAACGCAAGAGGACAACCCCATCCTGAGCTACATAGCAACGTTATGATACAGGTATCGCTGCTGTAGATATTTGAATTAGAGAAATGTTGCACTCGGAAATGATGCAATCTCGAAAAATAAGCAGCCTCGGGAAAATATATTGTTCCAATAAACATTTGAAACACTCTAATGACATCTTGCATTATTGTTGAATATTCCAGATAAATAAAGAGGGTGATTTGATGACCTTTAGACCTAAAAAATACAATTGACTTTTGGAGTTGTTTTGTTGGGAATTCCCTGAAAAAATATGTGCATGTGACAGGTATTTCCCTTCCTGTCATCTTTTCTCTCGTATATGGTGCATGACCCCCTGTTTTCGGGTCAGAAAAAGTCGTCTGAAGGTCTATACTAGACAAAGATATTTGAATGCCAAAACTAAAATGATGCGATCATAATTTCTATAATGATCGCCTATCGGAAAATATTTAGTGCTGTGATACCTAAGGAAGCTCAGTTATGGCGGCTTACATCAGACAAAACGGACAACATTTCCACATGCCATCATATCGAGCTTGCCAACTACTTTCGGGTATCACAAAGGTGATGACCTCACAAATTGGTCGCATAGACGCGCTGTCATGATAAATAAAACATCCATTGCGCATGACGGTATAACGCCACTTCCTAGGTTTGGACGAGGTTAGAAAAACAGGCCACAAATGCGTGCGAAAATCCATACCTTTCGCGTTGTTATGCCCACCGACCTTGAGATCAACTTGCTTCATTCTGAAGACAAGATAGAATAAAATGGTGACTTCCAAATGTAACATGCTGTTCCCGTACATACGTTCACACTACACCCCGTAAAGGAATCATCGCGGCACGTACAGTAGAAACAGAGATCCAATATTAAAACATGCAAGCGAAAGTTTGTGTCGCCTAACCGTCGACAATGCCGATTTAGGGCTGTCACGATTTTTAAATGTAGGAATCGATTAATCGTCGAAAATAATCGATGATAATTGATTAATCGTACCTAAATGCCCCCCCCCCCCCTCTCTTTGAAGTTGATAAAAATGAAGTTCAATTCAGTTGACCTACCTCAAGGAAACAACGAAGACGATCCTTTTTTAGGTACATTCAAAGCTTTGATGTTCTGAACTTTTGAACCGTCAGTGTAACAATCAAGACCGGTCGGCAGTTGCGAACTTCGCAACTGCCGACCGGTCTTGATTATTACACTAACGGTTCAAACGTTCAGAACATCAAAGCTTTGATGAATGTACCTGAAAGACAATTGCTTCCAACAGCTTCTTGGGGGTTTAACATCGATCTTCTTAACTCTTTTCCTTTAGAAACAATAGTTTTTTCATCAAATTTTCGATTAATTATTAAACGTCTAAAACGGGATACAATTTACCGATTATTCGACAACGAAAAATACTAATCGATTTCGCCGTGACCGATCAACAGTCGATTAATCGATTAATCGTGACAGTCCTATGCCGATTGTGTCCGCAAAAAGATTTTGCCCACAACCCACAAGCCGGTTGTGTGTTGCAAACAAGTCGATTGGGTCTGAATGCAGGCGCTAGGCCAAACACTCTCACAAAAGTGCAAGCTGACCAGGAACACGACCAAAGGGGTAAGGGTGGAGAGTGCCTCGCCCCCAATTTCGTCCATACAACCCGGTGCTTCATTAATTAAAATTTTGCTGATGAGTATTTTTATTTATTACCTGGTAAACACATGCTTGGGCATCATTGCCTACGAGTGCATTACGACCCGTCCACGGCGAATGTTCTGTACGTTCAAAAATCGAAAGCCGATTGTTCTTGCAGGTCTATCTGTAGACACCATCAGCTGTCGCTTCGTGAACGGAATAGGTCAAAATTCGACCGAATAGGTCAAAAGACCGTTTGTGTCTAACAAACGGTCGTTTGACCTATTCGGTCGAATTAAACTTTCATGGATAAGAAACTTATTTCATTCTTCATTCAGATGTAGACAACAGCATATAGATGCTCTCACGGGAAACTGTTATTTGTGTCATGTTTAGCCGACACGATGCGTCAAGCTATTTCCTGACCACTCCAGACACAATGATGTTATAGAGGCTGTGAAACATAGGAACACCGGAAATCATGTTTTCGGGACAAAGGTGTCTTTGTGTAGATTATCGTAACTGTTTAAAAAATGCTTCCTTGGTCGAAGTACATTTTTGTCCGTCTCTGAACTGTGTTTACACAATCAGTTGTGATAAATGGCTATGTTTTGTAAACGTGTGCCGCCCATCCCTTTTCAAGCACAATGCCCAGATATACTACTGTTCGATGGCAATCAAAACAGAGAAACAGCAGATATGAACTGAAGTTTATTTTATCTTTAAAGGACAATAGACTGTTGTGTGAACTTTTACACGACACTATTATCTATAGGTCAAATCCGAATATTTAGTAAACTCAATTTTGATTCGTGACACAATTATTTGTTTCAAAGTAACATTAAAAGTCTCGATACACGTACCTCTGTACCATTGATTGTTTTACCAAATTAGCCTACATATGTTTTTCATTGCACCCGCTAGTTGTTTTCACTCGCTGTTAAAATACGAAGCACCTCCAACGGTTTCAGGCTGTAAACCGGTCTATTCTACAAGTGTTTTCATTACGTATCTAGTGAACGCCCTAGGAATGGCCCGACTGAAGCAGTGGGTGGACCGGGGCTAAGAATAAAAATAATGAGTGTGAGTGTGTGTGTGGGGGGGGGGGGGGTGTAGGGGTGGGGGTTATTAAGGCCGATTTGACGGATTATGATCGCGTAAATACCGTGTGATAAAATATTTTATCCCATAAATGGCTGTTTATTCGGACAATAAAAGCATTGGATAAATTGTTGCTTTATCCACCTAGTAGGGTGATAAATTATACCCATAGGTTTAACACTGAAAGAATTTATTTGTATAGTAGAGACGGACTTGTTGACCTCTGCCCTCTACTGTATTCGTGTACTATAATTAACATTTGAATTGTTGTCTTCGTTAAACCTCTTTGAAAGTATTACACAATGCCAGTAGAAAACACTACACATTGTTAATTTAATAAGTATTTTTGCAAGCTTAGCTCAAGTTTACATGGGAATTATTTTTAGACAGAAATGTATCACTGCGCCTTTTTCTTATTTTTGATAATAATGCTTGCCATCGAATTGGACCTATGTGCACCTCGCTTCTGACAGTGTTTTGAAGCGAGTAACAGCACGATTTCGCCGCGATTGCCCTGTAAATGATTTATGGAATAAACAAAATAAACGTGTTGTGTTTTCAAGTAAAACAATTCTTCTTCTCGTAGAATTGAGAATGAAACCGACTCGCCATTATTGTTAAAAATTTCAAGCCTTCTTGAAAATTTAAAGAAAACTGCAATAACACGAACCCCCAAAATGAAATACAAATGACTGATCTTGAGTCGTAAGCCTTCCTCCCCCGACACACCGATTCTCTAGTGGTGGTGTTCTATGGCACAAAGATATATTACAGTGGAACTCTGTTAATTGAATAGCCACTTTGTCAATGAAAATTATTTAATTAACAGGGATTGTGTCACTTTGCTGTATTCTAGAGATAAAGTTAGCATTTATTCTATTATACCTTGTTTGACATAACTCCATGCGCTCGGTCAAACAAGATATAATAGATTAAATACCTGCATTGGATGTACTGAGGCCCAATAGGTCTACTAACAAAGGAAAACTAGGGAGAGTCAGGGTAATTTGTTGACAGATTACAATATTTTTTATTCAATTAACATGAGTTTACTCTATATCCTATATTCAATTAGCAGATCTTTGTACTGGAGGTACTGTAAATGGTTTGTGTTGGGGAGTTATATTCAATTAACAGGGTTATTCAGTTAAGAGAGATCCAATTAAGTGGGTACCAATGTGGTTAGGAGATACCGTTCTCTCTCTCTCTCTCTCTCTCTCTCTCTCTCTCTCTTCATCTCAATAGATCCACTCTTATTTCTGAGGTTTTTACCTGATAATTTGCGATGTGATGGAGACACAACTTGCTGCCCAGTATATTGTAATCACATGACAGAACAAAACAAGAAAAAAAAACACAACGTAAAAAATAATAAAAGACAACAAAAGGTAACAAATTGCATTGATAAAAAAATGTTCGTAACTGCTCATTAAACTAAACACTAACACAAAAGTCCTACAAAAAAAACATCTTTTCTCGTTAGAAATCTATTTCTTGGCTATTCTTTGTTGTTCAGGACACTCTGTACACATTTCATAACACTTAAATTATTTTGTTATATTATTATCTTAATTTATTTTACGGATTATTTCAAATTAATTACATTTTTGACACATAATTCATGTTTCTACAGTGGACTTGGCGCAAGATGTAAACAAAATTAATACCGCGCTGAACGTTATTTGACCGTGTGCCACAGATGATCAAAGTCAGTTCATTCTACCAGAAAATGGTACATTTTACATGCCCCATTTAAGACTCTGCGAATCGGAACTTTCCGGGCCATATACAATCTAACAAAGTATTTGAAACCGAACCGAATTTCGAATCGGATGAATATGACATGTTTTTATTAAATGAGGCGCAGTAGAGAAGACAAAATGCATTTATAATTTCTTTGCAAGCCCACACTCCAACTTTTGTATCTCCTCGAAAATAATGACCCGAATTCGGATCATTAGTTCCGGGGAGATACAAAAGTTGGAGTGTCGGCCAACAGATAATAATAAATACGTGTCAGTACCTCTAACGTGCGTCCAGTTCCGATTTCAATTTATAGGTTAACCCTATACCGATATTCAAACAGTAATTTAACAGGCTCGTTGTATCACGAGGCAAACAGCTCCATGTTGCAATGAGAATAATACACTACTCTGAATGAGGACGAACGCGTCCGGGAAAGGATTCGAAATAGTCGATGTCTCGGATTCTAAAACGGATCTAATCCGATCTCAGAACCAATTTGAGATTCGATTCGCTTTTCGAATAACAACAGGACTGAAGCTCCGTTGCATGAACGCAACTGGAAAGACATGTAATATATACTATTCAAATAAAGTAGGGGATATCTAAACTGATGTTGATATTTTCGGAAAATGGTATTGCACACGCGTGATTGGACACATCAATATGTTAGCAAGCTTAGTGTGGATCGTGAATGTCACTGGACCACGAAAACTTCGTGCAGGTTTTTCGCACGAGCGTCAAGTTAATGTCTGTGGGGGTACGTATTGAAATGTGCATTTGTACTGGGCGGGCTTTTCGGAGGTCTCATCGTTCTTTTCTTGGTATAAACTCCTTCATCAATAGTTTCTGGTCGAAACGTAACTTTTGATGTATGTGGAGACTGACACGTGACGAACGTTTACGTGACGTTGGCATGTTGGAAGCTGGCAACAGTCAGACTGCAGTGGCTTAAATTCGCTATGTTACTCAATCGGGGATTAGTAGGTTGTGGTCACGTTACCGTCAGAGATTCAATGTTGATGACAGACGTCGGTGAGGTCGTCCAAGGATGACAACTTCAAACCAGGATCGTGTTATCCGAACCACAGCATTACATAACCGCCATCAAAGTGCCTCAGAAATGGGACAGGAGCTGCACAGAACGAGACATGTGCGAGTCAGTGGTCAGACTAACCGAAATCGCCTGCACAGCTGAAATTGTACGTTCGACGACCTCGAATAATTCCACGTTTGACTGAACGTCACATTACAACAAGACGTAATTGGTGTGGAGCACGACAGCGTTAGGACAATCGTCGGTGGTGCAACGTCATGTTTTCCTATGAATCGAGCTTCATTCCCGACTTACACGGAAAGCGAAACAGCGTGTGACGGCGGCGGCGGAACGAACGATACCATGACGTAACCGTTAGGCAGCACGATTGTTTTGGTGGAGGATCGGTCATGGTGTGGGAAGACATAACCATGACAAGCAGAACAGCATTACATGTCATCCAAGGGCGTGTCACAGGACAGTACTACCATGACAACATATTATCAGCTCATGTGGTGCCATTTGCGCGACGTAACGGCCGTCGATTCATGTTCCAAGATGACAATGCAAGAGCACACAGGCCCCGTGTCGCTACAGAGTTCCTTTCACCAATCGAACACGTCTGGGATATGCTTGGCAGGCGTCTAGAACAATGTCAACAGCCCCCATACCAATGTCCAGGAACTCGCCGCTGCACTGCAGGAACAATGGCATTACATCAGTCAAGCTGATATTGGACGTTTGGTGAGGAGTATGCTACATCGTATCCGTGCTGCTTGTCTCACGAACCGAGGAGGATTCACAAGGTATTGAGGTCTTGGACTGAATTTGGTAAATTCTCTGACCGTCCATGTCTTCTACAGGTCAGTGCATGGAATGTGTGTATATCAGGCACCCAACTATCGCTGAAATCATTCACCAGATGTCACAGTGCAATGCCTCAAGAGTCTTTTTTATGAAAATATAAATATATTTCTTCATATATCTCACTTTCATCAAATATCTCCTACTTTTTTGAATAGATATATATTCATTCATTCAAGCGACACACGTCAAGCGTTAACTCAATACAGTTAGACAATGGCATTTACATTATTTTCTTAAATTAACTCAAACGCTTGGATTTTACGATTTTAATATAGCGTATGGATCTATATTGGAACGCTCTGAACGAGTTCATTTTCATGAGGGGTCGTAAGCAATGCTTTGAAAGCAACTGATCGGACAAATATCAATAAAATGGAATGGCGAGTACAAACATGTAGGAAGCGGGTGACACAGAAGGGACACATTTCCCCATCCAACATTTCTTCCCAGAAATAGTTGGGAGAGAGAACGAGAGAGGAGAGAGAGAGAGAGAGAGAGAGAGAGAGAGAGAGAGAGAGAGAGAGAGAGATTTGTAGAAAGAATGGACAGATAAAATGGAGAGGGACAAGTGGAGTGAGAATGGGAAAGATACTGGAGGGAAAGAATGGCGAGGGGGAGGCGAAGAGAGAGAACGGATAGAGAAAGAGAGTGAGAGAGGTAGAGGAAGAACGAGAGAATGGAGAGAAAGAATGGAGGAATTAGAGAGGAAGAGAGGGAAAGAGAAAGTGCCATAGAGCCGAAGAGCGAATGATGGAGAGAGATGGGGATAAAGGAATGAGAGAGGAATGGGAGAAATAATGGAAGTTGGGTGAGAGAGATAGAGGACTTGAAGGGAGAATGAGGGAGAGATAGGACGAAAGAGAGATCGGAGAGAAAGAATGGGGGAATTAGAGAGGGAGAAGAGGGAGGGAGAAAGTGCCATAGAGCCGAAGAACGAATGATGGAGAGAGATGGGGATAACGAAATGAAAAAGGGAGGGATGAAAGAATGGAAGTTGGGTGAGAGAGATAGAGGACTTGAAGGGAGAATGAGGGAGAGATAGGACGAAAGAGAGAGCGGAGAGAAAGAATGGGGGAATTAAAGAGGGAGAAGAGGGAGGGAGAAAGTGCCGTAGAGCCGAAGAGCTAATGATGGAGAGATATGGGGACAAAGGATTGATAGAGGGGGAAAGAATGGAAGTTGAGTGAGAGAGATAGAGGGAGAGAGAGATTGGACAGAAAGAATGTAGGGAAAGAATGGAGAGGTTGTGTGAGGGTGCAGACAGGGGTGAGAAAGAGAAATAAATGGGAGTGGGGAGAGAGAGAATAGAGAAGAGGGAGATATAGAGAAGAGAGAGAGAGAGGGGGGGATAGAGAAGAGAGAGAGACGGGAGGCAGAGAGGTCGAGTGGGAGAGAGAGACAAGGACAGAGAGCGCTGAAGAGCGGATGTTGTAGACGTGGTGGGAAGAAAACATGGAGAGAATGCAGAAAGACAAATGGAGTGAGAATGGGAAAAGATAACGGAAAGGGGGAAAGGATGGGAGAATGGCGAGATGGTGGGGAGAGAGAGAATAATATAGGAAGAGAATTAATAGAGAGAAGAGACAGAGTGAGAGAGATCGAGAGAGAGGGAGAGAGAAAAGAGCGAGAGAGAGAATAAAGGAGATTGGATGAGAGAGAGAAGAGAGATAGAGAGATGGGAGACAGAGAGAGAGACAGAGAGAGCTGAAGAGCGAATGTTGTAGACGAGGAGGGACGAAAACATGGAGAGAATGCAGTGAGCGAGAGAGAGAGAGAGAGAGAGAGAGAGAAGAGAGAGAGGGAGAGAGAGAGAGGGGGAGAGAGAAATAAAGGAGACTGGGTAAGAGCGAGAGAAATGAGGAGATAGATACAGAGACAGAGAGTGTGAGAGAGGGCGAGAGAGAGAGAGAGAGAGAGAGAGAGAGAGAGAGAGAGAGAGAGAGAGAGAGAGAGATAAAGGAGATTGGGTAAGAGAGAGACATAAAGGAGAGTGGGTAAGGGCGAGAGAAATGAGGAGATAGATACAGAGAGAGAGAGAGTGTGAGAAAGGGCGAGAGAGGGAGAGAGAAAGAGAGAGAGAGAGAGAGAGAGAGAGAGAGAGAGAGAGAGAGAGAGAGAGAGTTTAAGAGCGAATGCTGGAGACAGAGGGGGGAAAACAATGGAGAGAATGGAGAAAAGAAAACAAATGGAATGAGAATGGAAAAAAATAATGGAGAGAGAGAGAGTGTGGATGGGATAATGGCGAGATGGATGAGAGAGATGGAATGGAAAGAGAACGAGATAGAGGAAGAAAGATAATGGAGAGGAAGAATGGAGGGAGACAATCGATAGAGACAATGGGTAGATAGAGAGAGATAGGGAGAGGGGGAGCGGGAGAAGGGATCGATAGACAGAGAGAGAGAGAGAGAAGGGGCGAGGAGAATCAACTCGTCAAATCAATCTTAGTCGACATTAGCAGGGAGGGGCTGAACAGGCTCTTTACTCTTGAGATGTAACCAATGATTCCCTCGTTTAATTTGTCTTGATTTCCTCGTGGAAATCCCGAAACGTCAAACAGTGCTTGGTTACTGTTGTTTGTGGTGCTTTACTGGTATAATAGAAACGGGAACCAGCGGTTAGAATTCCTTTTAACCCTTTACCTAACATGAAAAGCAGACGACACTTGCAAAAAAAATTTTTGAATAATTATTTTTTTTCATTTTTTGTCTCAAAAACATAGGTTATGACCCCTCGTTGGAACGAGCTCGACGAGCTCGTTCCAACGAGGGGTCATAACCTATGTTTTTGAGACAAAAAATGAAAATATTTTGAAAATTAATTGGCGATTTTTGAGAATAGCGCTGGCCGGTTTTGGCCGTTACGTTGGGTAAAGGGATAAATATATAGAAAGGGTATAAACCGTTGGCTAAGCTTGATCTTAATGCGATCACGAGAAAGCCAAAGATTTTGAAAGTTCGCTTAAACACCAATAAATACAGTACGGCCGCCGTGGAATGGTCACATTCCACGGGTGGGAAATATTTCCACGAACTCAATATTATACCAAACATATAATTAATGAAACACCGTGTACAACCCGGTACTTCATTTATTAACATTTTGCTGTTGATGATTTCTACTACATCACTGTCCACGCGTGGATTTCAACCAATCCGCGGCGGTTGTGCTGTATATAAATAATTTATCTATTGCACGGTCTCGATATGGAGCTAAAAATGTATTTATTTCTCAATATATACATGTAGGTGCGCGAGTCTCAAACACAGTTTTGTTTATTGCATTCTCGCCATGCCAGTGGGCGACCACTGATTTTTACCAGTGTGTGGGTGTTCTAGTACCCCCCCCCCCCCCCCCCCAATACTAAGAGCTTCCCGTGTCCCTGATTGCGTATAATCTCAATTGTTTAATAACACGTTTAAAATAATTAATAATCTGGATGGCAATTTCTCATCACTGGAAACAGTTCCGGGTACCATCCGCTGCATCGTTTACCAAGTATTGTCCCTCACGGTATTCCACATGAAAGGATAAATTGTCTTTCGTAGCTCGTTAGTACATATTTCTAAATCCTCAAAAAAAAAATTGTCAGCAGAAACCTGAAAATGTTTGGTTTGTTCAACGATCTTATGTAAACCTTATAGCCGTGGAATTTTTTCTGCACTGGCCTGTAGAGAAGTGCGAGCAATCTTTTCTGCGATGACATGGTTTAGCGAACTCATTGCAAATTGTTTTCCACACTTAACAGTATCTCTGGTTTGTCTTTTACGGCATTTGAGGAGAAGAGATCTGAAGTCCTTTTTCACTGCGTTCCGAAAGCAACTCATTCTAAGAGAGTATATGAAAACATTAACTGCTGTACTCATATAAAGCATAATGCGGATGGTTATCCTGAAAAATAACAATTTCATTTATTAGATATGACGCCGATCTCGGCCCATATATAGAGGATATGGAATGAGTGTTTTTCTCATATACTATTTATGAAACGAGTCTAAGAATTTTCCGTTTTGGCGAGCCTCTGGCGAGCCCAAACGGAAAATTCGGACGAGTTTCATAAATAGTATATGAGAAAAACACTCATTTCATATTCTATTTATCATATGACACACACGCGGACAAATTAGCCACTTAGTATGACTTTTTAACCCATCACCTAACTTGAGTTGCAGAAGCCACTTGGAAAAAACATCCTCGTATAACTAAAAAAATAATTTTTGTTGCTTCCAAAATATAGGTTATGACGCCTCATTGGAACGAGCTCGTTGAGCTCGTTCCAATGAGGGGTCATAACCTATGTTTTGGAAGCTAAAAGTGAAAATACCAAAACAAAAAAACCCAAAAATAATGGAGTTTTTCTTGTAAGTAAAAGATTAATACAATATTACCCACCCTAAATTGGACAGATAACGTAAATTGTCCCTACTGAAATTAAGCAAATGCTACCCTGTTGCATTTTGTTTAGCCAATCAAATTGTCCAGTTTTGAAACTGACCAACGAAATTGACGGAAGGCTTTATTTATCACTGATTAGTATGAAATCAAAATATCAAATATTTTAAAGTGAACAAAACGGACGAGTCATATGATAAATATACATTATCATGACCATGTGTATGTTCTGTAATGTGTATCAGATTCGAGGTCGTGTTTACAAACTGATCGCAACGAGCTCGTTTGCAAACCTGACCTCAAATCTAATTCAGATTACACGGTCATGATGATACATCTATCTAACAGTGCCGTTACACAGTGTCCAATTATCCCATTTTTCAGTTTAAATTGGGTGGAAATTGGTCAAAACTTTTGAATTTCAGGAACTATATTTTAATGCGTAATAACAATGCATATATGTGATAGTGTGGTGTTTACCGGAAATTGAATCTGTGTGATACGAAATCGGAACAGGTGTGGGGAGGGGGGGGGGAGGGGGATTACAAACAATCTTTTGAGTTTTTGGGTACAAATTAAGTTGATTGTTAGATAAAAAACAAACAAGCGTTGTTCCCATTGATGCGTTAATAGGCGGAACCATTTTGTTAAGTAAAGGGTTAAATGGATGTTTTGAAAACAATTATAAAATATTGGTGGTAACTGTTTTGTGAAAAGTGTGGGAGAAGATAAACAAAATGGGTGGGGTGGAGGTAAAAATATATTTATTATTCGCTAAACGATATATTATCGAAAAAGTTGCGAAAAATTAGAAAATCGTATCCCCCACTGTGAAGATATAGAAATTTTCACCTTCACGGTATCAATCAAAATGGTGGCTTTCAAAGCATCACTTCAAGGTGAATACGAGTCAAATTATCACTGAAACTGATCAGTTTGTTCTGAAAACGCATAATGAGAGGAAAATTCAGTGTTTTTGAGTGGAGACCGATCATTTCCAGCAATAATTCAACACCTAGTCACCTTGAAATGATACATGAAACCCGACGCGGACTGAGAACGATCGTCGCAGCGTGAATAGGCAGCGATCAGCTGTTTACATTCATGCATCAATTCAAGATTGAATCGAGTGGAATTATCGATAGTAGGGTTGTCACGATTTTTAAATGTAGGAATCGATTAATCGTCGCAAATAATCGATGATAATCGATTAATCGTACCTAAATGCCCCCCTCCCTCTCTTTGAAGTCAATAATAAAAATGAAGTTCAAGTCAGTTGACCTACCTCAAGGAAACAACGAAGAGGATCCTTTTTTAGGTACATTCAAAGCTTTGATGTTCTTAACTTTTGAACCATCAGTGTAACAATCAAGACCGGTCGGCAGTTGCGAACTTCGCAACTGCCGACCGGTCTTGATTATTACACTGACGGTTCAAAAGTTCAGAACATCAAAGCTTTGATGAATGTACCTGAAAGACAATTGCTTCCAACAGCTTCTTGGGGGTTTAACATCGATGTTCTTAACTCTTTACCTTTAGAAACAATAGTTTTTTCATCAAATTTTCTTTTAATTATTAAACGTCTAGAACGGGATACAATTTACCGATTACTCGACAACGAAAAATACTAATCGATTTCGCCGTGACCGATCAACAGTCGATTAATCGATTAATCGTGGCAGCCCTAATCGGTAGTAATGATCAGATTCTCATAAAAAGCGTATAATAGAAAATACAATTTTGTCTCGGTCACTCATGAGATAATTTTCGTTATTTCCAAATGAAACAAAATAATGCATTTTGATTGGCTGAGAGGTATGGTGTAACTTGCAATCCACAGCGTAAAAACAAGAATATACAAGAGCAAAGCGATTTGGCTAAAAAAATACCCATTTTTAATTATTCATTCATTCCTTCTGCTCGGTTATGTTGGAACAAAAATAAAAATACAAGAAATTTAATATTTATGTGCAATAAAATATTACAGATATGGATGTCATTGGAACTGGTTCATTGAGCCAGTTCCAATGGCATCCATATTTGTCTGGTTTTGTTAAGAAATGTACAAAGTGCAATTGTTCTGTCAGTTTTTGCCCATAATGTAGGTTAAAGTATTAAATACACCAAAATTCTTGAAAATAAATTCGTTTCCCTTGTGTTTTCCAGGGTGTTTGGGAATTTACACCGGTTTGGGAACTCAAACACCCTTCGGCGACCCCCCTCCCCATCCCCAATTGATATTGGATACACCCTGGAAAACACAGGGATAACTTATAGTATCCACTCAAAAACACCAGATATCCTCTATCTATGTTATACAGTGGGAAACTGGACAGTAGTGTAGGAATCACCAAATTTAAAGGCAAAAGTCACATGGCGACCTTTATTTTTTAAGTATATCTTTAAGAGGTGATAAACTAAATGGTGATATGGTTGTTTTTGCCAAAATTGGATTGAAGAGGTGGGGAGGTGGGGGAAAGGATTTCTACAATCGACAATGGAAAAAAAACTGTATTGTAACCCAAGATCATGCCTTTGTTTACAATGTGATGCTGTTGTATCGAGTTGCTATTTATTTATTTATTTATTGGGGTTTAACGACACTTTCGACTGCAAGGGTCACTTCGAGTAGGACAGTTTTAGGGTGGAGGAATCCGGAGTACCCGGAGAGAACCACCGAGCAAAGTACAGCAACTGTCAGAATCCCCGGTGTTCTAACTCCACACACGCAGAGTAGCATTGTTTGAAGACAAATGCACCATCGACGTGCATGCGCCTTAGTACACAACGCCACCGTGCCTTCACATGGGCAATTGGCAATAAGTGTCTTATCCGAGGATACAACACGGTTGCCGCAGGTGGGATTTGAACAGAGGATCTCTCGGCGTGCAGCCTGTATCTTTGCCCACTGAGCAACCGTGCTCCGGATCGAGTTGTTAAAACTGCGATTATGCTAATGGAAAAAAACACCACTAATGCGTAACTAGGTCTCATAACTTGTTTATACCGGCAAAGTTGTCAAAGATGTTGACGTCACTTTGTGTGAGAGCATTTCAAATCGAATCGAATCCCAAATCGAATCTCACCATTGTTGACGAGGAAGATACTGCACCTTCTTGCGGTCGTAAATGTTACCAGTCTCCAATCAAGTATTTTATCTTACAATCAACATGTATTTTGTCTGTATTAACCCTTTACCTAACGTGAAAAGCAGACGACACTTGCAAAAAAAATTCTTGAATAACTAATTTTTTTCATTTTTTGTCTCAAAAACATAGGTTATGACCCCTCGTTGGAACGAGCTCGACGAGCTCGTTCCAACGAGAGGTCATAACCTATGTTTTTGAGACAAAAAATGAAAAAAATAGTGAAAATTAATTGGCGATTTTTGAGAATAGCGCTGGCCGGTTTTGGCCGTTACGTTGGGTAAAGGGTTAACTCCGCAACTGTCGTGTATCCGACCCCCTGATACAGATGTTTGTATCAGGGGGTCGGATACAAGCACGTTCCTTTCGAGTGAGTTCCATTTTTTTTTTCTTTTTGTTCATCCGTACGAATAAATAGTTCGTTATATATTCGTTTACAATCTTGACTTATCCCCAATATATTGTAAGATAAAATGATTATTACCATTATGTGGATGTACAAAATATGTATCTGAGTCTCGCTCCGAGTTCTAAGGGTAGATCACGACAAGTCTTCGACTCGTCGTGATCTGCCCTTAGAACCCGGAGCTCGACTCGGATACAATTTTTGTGCATCCACATAATGGTAATAATCCCTATGTATTTAACTACAAGTCTACAATTAACAGCAACTCGTCTGTTTTTGGGCAAATCATTCAAAAATGAGGTATAGCTCAGGATGGGATCGAAGTAGTTTCGGGCGCGGAGACTCTTCTGAATCTTCTTCTATCATCGGGTCTCCTACGCGTGGTATGATTTTGAGAACTTTCCACCATTCGAATTTTCCGAATCAGCGCAACTTTGATCGAATAGAATTAACGAGACATTTTCGAATCGAATCGAATGTTGAATCTTCGCCGGACCATAATCCAGTGGAGTCTGTTACAATAACGTAAATACCGATCCACAGTAGGTGGACCCGAATCTTCGCCGGACCATAATCAAGTGGAGTCTGTTACAATAACGTAAATACAGATCCACAGCAGGTGGACCAGGAACGAGAATTGACTTTCCTAGAGGGGACGTGGCAACCGTTACTTATTCCCAGTTCCTTATTTCATCGGTTGATAATGAATCTCGAATAAGGAACTAAGAGTATGTAACGCTTGGCTCGTTAGCTTGCCGAGAGACGCTATTGAGTCAATCAAAAGATGAACTAGAACGGTGCCATTTCTGTGAGTAGTATATTTGGGGTTGGATGACCCTATTCGTCCGGAGGGCTGGGCCGGAGATCTGGGCCCGGAGTCCTGGGTCGATGACGTCATCTTAATTAAAATGTTACGTAAGGTAATTAACATCACTTAATTAATATTTTTTTTAATCGCTTTAATGACTGTTGCATAATTAATGTAATTAATGCAATTAATGTAATTAGTGAGTGTAATTAGGGTTGATTATAATAATTAGTATATTAATAAATGAATTAATATTGACGTACTGGACATATGCGCATGCTATCGGTTGACTGACCCGCACAGGTCATCACGTGTCTGGGTATCATTAAATCGATTTTTTTCTTTTCAAACGCCAACTACTGACAGATGTTGAAGCAATTAAATCTATTGTCACACTTTAACGACCGGTTATAAATATCGTTAGACTGGACATGCTATCATGTATTTAAAAATCAATATATCACGTGACAAGATGTGTCTTGCTTTTACCTGAAGACTGTGAACGACTCCATTGTGGCTATTTTTATAGGTATAATTTGATTTAATAACTTGGCGTGATTCTTACATATTAATAATGCAAGTTTATTCTTCTCGTTTTTATGGCTGTCGAAAAACTCTCATAGACCAAGATATTCTGATTTTACCCCTCACGCGATAAAGTATTTTTTTAACGGTCCGATTTCTACGTTTTGACGGGTTCTCAAAAAAATCACAAGAGAAATCGCCATGAGACTACTGTACACGGGGGAGAGGCTATACATGGCTGTACTTTATGCCCCAATACTTTGATGAATTAACGGATCATCTGAAAACCCACCAAGAAGGTGCTTTGAACTGTCAATTTTGTGTTTCAATAGCAAATTCAACAAAAGAGAGAGGCAGTGTACATCGAACAGACGTCGATGTCAAGATGTTCCAGGGGACGTTTTGTCTGAAATCCTATACTAGGAAAGATACATTAGAAAAAAACATGGAGAAATGTCAAAACTCGACATTTAACTGCGTGATTTGCGGGTTTCAGCTGATTCAACTTAACCGTCATCGCGCCACAAGTAGCAGAAATGCACAACTCGATTGGCCGGTGGAGACGTTCCTCATCAAATAAGGGGGATCAAACGAGGTTATGAGGAGGGGTGAAGGAGACAAGTGTGCGGTCATATGTTTAAAATTTTAATAACCTTAATTGCTATGATGAATCCCCTTAATAAATAGCGTATATTCATTTAATATAATATATTAATAATTTTCGTTAAATAATTCATTTTTTATTCCGCACCCCTGTATCCCCTCACAGTACCTAAAACTTTCATGAACGCTCCTCCTCCAGGTCATCCAATACTAAAAAACTTTTGGAAACCGCTCTCCCCCGCCCCCACCATAATCTTAAAAAGAGTTGCTTTGTCACAAACACACACTTTTTTAACCAATCAGACACCTCCGTTATCCCACACCCTCACCGTCACACCCCTGTATCCCCTCACAGTACCTAAAACTTTCCTGAATTCCCCTCCACCAAGTCATCCAATACTAAAAAAAAAAAACTTTTGGAAACCTCTCTCCCCCCTCGCCCAGCCCTCACAATAGCTAAATTATCTCGAACCCCAGTTCAGTTCTCTAAATGTAATGGACATGTCAGGCCCCCGAATACGCCTTCCCCACAATTTTGAGCGATCAAATTACCCCGATTAGTCTCCTCTCATAACTTACCACTCTCTTAACCCGTATTTACTATGAGATTGTCCCCTTAATAAATAGCGTATATTCATTTAATATAATATATTAATAATTTTCGTTAAATAATTCATTCCACAAGACACTTGTCGAAAAAACAAAATGGCGGATTAGTTTGACAGAAATACGCGTATCGATTTATTCAGGAATGTCTGTCGGTTGTGTCCTTGGGCAAGACACTTCATCCCTATTGACCATGTGGGGGCATGGTGACGCTGTGCACTAAGGCGTACTGCACGTCGATGGAGCACCTGTCTTCAACCAATGCAGACCCTGTGTAGAATCTTGACAGTTGCTTGCCGTTGCTCGGTGGCTCTCTCCGGCTTTCTCCACCCGTAAAACTGTCGTGGTCATGATTAGTTATTGTGCAGACCTTAAAATCCAATAAATAAATATAAATAAATAGTCGGTTATCAAAACAGCCCTTAAGTGTTTAACAGTTAATTGTGGACCAGTGCGTTTAAAAGTGAAAAAAATTAGGTGATAGCATACGGACTGTGTTTAATCATAGAAAAATCACACCCGCGCTATTACTAACCTGTATGATTTATTTTTGAATGTTCGCTGAAGAATAACCCACCCATCTAAGTAAAAGCATGAAAGAGCTACCATTATCTTATTACCTATGTGAGGTGGGGGTGGTCGGTAACGTTGTGTACTATGGCGTACTACCTTCAGCCAATGATAACCCTGTGTAGAACTTTGACAGTTGTTCGCCTCTGCACGATGGTTCTTTCCGGATTGCCCCAACTGTCGTTAAATAAATGAAAAAAACTACAATTCTATAATAACAGGCCAAGACCCCTTCGTTTTGTCAGGGGGAAAATCAACAGTACTTTCACCCCCTCATTTTAATAGTTGAAAAGTGCTGTTACTCGATCAAAAAAAAATGGTAAAAGGATATGCGACTCTATATTAGCCACCCAAATTTGCGAGACTTGGGGAAAATATAACCCACCTAGAGCTGCACCAAAGCTACGTACACTATTCGAACTCCCGCATTGTGTCCTTGGGCAAGTTAATTTACCCCGATTATCCACATGGGAGCACGATGACGGCGTGTAATAAAGTGTACTGCACGTCGGTGATACGCATATTTTAGAACAATCTAACCCTGCTTGTGCGGATTTCCGACGTTGGTGAGATGACAGTTACTCGTCGTTGCTCTGTGGTTCTCTTTGGATATTCCGGAGTCTACCCGTAAAATTGTCACATTTAATTATAACTTGAACTTGATGTCCGGGTGTAATGAAATAGCGTATTTTCTGCAGACATTCTAAATAAACGCAGCTGGTTTACAGACCTGTATATATTTTTTTCAATTGAGTAAAAATATAGGATAGTTACTGATGTAAAACGCCGATTAGTATGTTTAATGAATCTAACTACGCCAGTCCGACCGACCCTTTGCCCAC
The DNA here is from genome assembly GCA_031216915.1 of Pictodentalium vernedei. Classification (NCBI taxonomy): domain Eukaryota; kingdom Metazoa; phylum Mollusca; class Scaphopoda; order Dentaliida; family Dentaliidae; genus Pictodentalium; species Pictodentalium vernedei. The sequence continues at coordinate 58,142,789 of CM062296.1, forward strand.
CATGATCACAACAAACGTTTCAATTCTCTCTCTCTCTCTCTCTCTCTCTCTCTCTCTCTCTCTCTCTCTCTCTCTCTCTCTCTCTCTCTCTCTCTCTCACCGATACAGTACGGGTGGAAACTAATTGCGTTCAAGCTGTTGTTTTTTTTCGAGGTTTTACCACCTCCCTTACAGCGCAAATCGAAATGAAATCTGATTCACTGAACCATACTACAGTGCATGTCAAAATTAATTTTTGAACGCCATTTTTTCTATGTGCCGCTATCAGCAGCTATGACCATAGCGTAACTTTGTGGTAAAATGTTTATTTTTGTACAAAACTCAAGACCTTTCTCTGACAAATACCTATATAAAAACAAGATAATACGTGAGAATGCGTTGTGTACCTACATTTTGTTGATAAAATATGGCATGACCACATTCCCGGATATTATTAATGTACCCGCTTAATAACAGCCGAATATTTATCGGATCACAGTTTTTGATTTGAATAATTGCCGATTTTTGTATTAAATCACATTCAGTAATTTATGCAGATTTCCTGAACTGGGCGAATGTCAAGAAAGGCACTCTGTAGTTTAGGAGACACCACAAATAAAAACAAAATAAAAAATCTGAGATATATTGCATTTTTTTTTAATTATCCATATTAACCAGAAGTCAAAACTAATCCAATTAATTAGTATTATATTACAAATGGTTATGAAATTTGCAGTAAAATGAACACTGGTATATGCTGCTGGCCGCATTTTAGGTGTCTGTAATAGCTGTTGTTCAGAATGTCACCCTATTGGTGTGAGTTTTCGCTTTTTCGTCCAGTTTCATGAGAGCTTCCACGAAGTCCGTTCCACATTCGCAATCTTTCCCAGGGGCCATTCTTCAAAGGCTGGTCCATCGCAGCTTTACAGAGATATTGTTTTCTGGACGACAATGTTCAAGGCGTTCTGGGTTTCCGATGAGACCCCTTGGGATATTTCGATCTTTAAGGATGTTTGTCAAAATTTTCCACCCTGTCGGTTGAAAATCTTTTCTTTTTCGCAGCAGATCATTTATTAGATCACACATATTGGAGCCCGAAATTGTAATGCCGTTATACACGAGTCGATCTTTCTCATCCCAGGATAAATTGGGTATATTCTTTATTATCTGGAGTAACAAAAGCGCCTTCTGCTGCATGGAATTTGGTATAACGGCTAACCAGTCCGGATGATTTTCCACTGAAAAACTTGTCGTTAAGGAGTGTGGTTTGGTGTTTTCTTTGCGTAAATTTGATTGGCGCTGAAAGATTGTCTGGTTCAGCAGCCCTTTCTCTTCAGAACCCGATGTTGAAGATTCAGGAATTGGTCTCATACCCTGGTCTATGGGCGGGACAGCTACAGCATTCAGGGGTGCGCGTATTTCCTGCAACTGTTCACTCCCCCATGGTTCAATACACTGAATTCTGCTTGAGGGGAGGCTGATTGAGTCATCTATAGGTTTTGCCCTCAGTGATTCCCCCATCACTAGCGATTTTACTGGCTCTAGCTTATTTGCAAGCCCCAAAATATTTCCACTTGTTAATGCATTGTTCCAACTAAAGGCTGATTTCATATGCACTGGAGGATAGGGTGGCTGGTTACAGACAGATCTGGTTGTTAACTCGGCTGTATTTGGGTTCGCTCCCCCTATAGTGTGTTTAAAATTTACATTTTTGTGTAATTGTCGTCTGTGTCGATAATAATGAGTTTTATGAGAGTAAGATTTTTGACACAATTCACAGACGTAGCGCGCGTTCATCCTTTTCAGAAGCGAGTTAATAGAGTGGCAATACAGTTCCAACACTCTTCCATTTATATGTATGAATAGGATGGGTCCCACCCCAACCTGTCAATCGCTGATTGGCTAATTATATATCAAGATAAGGTAGGTTCTACCCCAATCTGTTGATCATTGGTTACTTCAAATTCTCACACAGTGCATTGTGGGAAATTCCAGTGGTAGAGCTCTGAGGTAAAATAAGTTACAAATTGATATAGTTTACTTCAAAAAAAGAAACATCAAAGTCACATTCATGACAAGCCGAGGTAGCACATCTGAACCACCAACTCTACACTGTTTAATCAGATAATCCATTTAATCAGATAATTACATGTGCATATCGGTTTTTCATTGGTTTTTCATCAGTTTCCATCGATTTTTCATTGTTTTTTATCGGTTTTTCATTGGTTTTTATCAGTTTTTATTGGTTTTTATCGGTTTTGATCGGTTTTACAATTCGATAAAACGGTTTTTAGTGATTTAAATCACGTAAAATGATCACTAATTACCACTAATTGGTCACTAATGGTCACTAATTGCCACTAATTAGTGACCAATGGTCACTAATGGTCACTAATTGCCACTAATTAGTGACCAATTGGTCACTAATGGTCACTAATTGCCACTAATTAGTGACCAATTGGTCACTAATTGCCACTAATTAGTGACCAATGGTCACTAATGGTCACTAATTGCCACTAATTAGTGACCAATTGGTCACTAATGGTCACTAATTGCCACTAATTAATGACCAATTGGTCACTAATGGTCACTAATTGCCACTAATTAGTGACCAATTGGTCACTAATTGCCACTAATTGCCACTAATTAGTGACCAATTGGTCACTAATGGTCACTAATTGCCACTAATTAGTGACCAATTGGTCACTAATTACCACCAATTGGTCACTAATGGTCACTAATTAGTGACCAATTGGTGGTAATTAGTGACCATTAGTGACCAATTGGTCACTAATTAGTGGCAATTAGTGACCAATTGGTCACCAATTGCCACCAATTGGTCACTAATGGTCACTAATTAGTGACCAATTGGTGGTAATTAGTGACCATTAGTGACCAATTGGTCACTAATTAGTGGCAATTAGTGACCAATTGGTCACTAATTAGTGACCATTAGCGACCGTTTTATCGAATTGTAAAACCGATAAAAACCGATAAAAACCAATAAAAACTGATAAAAACCAATGAAAAACCGATAAAAAACAATGAAAAATCGATGGAAACTGATGAAAAACCAATGAAAAACCGATATGCACATGTAATTATCTGATTAAATGGATTATCTGATTAAACAGTGTAGAGTTGGTGGTTCAGATGTGCTACCTCGGCTTGTCATGAATGTGACTTTGATGTTTCTTTTTTTGAAGTAAACTATATCAATTTGTAACTTATTTTACCTCAGAGCTCTACCACTGGAATTTCCCACAATGCACTGTGTGAGAATTTGAAGTAACCAATGATCAACAGATTGGGGTAGAACCTACCTTATCTTGATATATAATTAGCCAATCAGCGATTGACAGGTTGGGGTGGGACCCATCCTATTCATACATATAAATGGAAGAGTGTTGGAACTGTATTGCCACTCTATTAACTCGCTTCTGAAAAGGATGAACGCGCGCTACGTCTGTGAATTGTGTCAAAAATCTTACTCTCATAAAACTCATTATTATCGACACAGACGACAATTACACAAAAATGTAAATTTTAAACACACTATAGGGGGAGCGAACCCAAATACAGCCGAGTTAACAACCAGATCTGTCTGTAACCAGCCACCCTATCCTCCAGTGCATATGAAATCAGCCTTTAGTTGGAACAATGCATTAACAAGTGGAAATATTTTGGGGCTTGCAAATAAGCTAGAGCCAGTAAAATCGCTAGTGATGGGGGAATCACTGAGGGCAAAACCTATAGATGACTCAATCAGCCTCCCCTCAAGCAGAATTCAGTGTATTGAACCATGGGGGAGTGAACAGTTGCAGGAAATACGCGCACCCCTGAATGCTGTAGCTGTCCCGCCCATAGACCAGGGTATGAGACCAATTCCTGAATCTTCAACATCGGGTTCTGAAGAGAAAGGGCTGCTGAACCAGACAATCTTTCAGCGCCAATCAAATTTACGCAAAGAAAACACCAAACCACACTCCTTAACGACAAGTTTTTCAGTGGAAAATCATCCGGACTGGTTAGCCGTTATACCAAATTCCATGCAGCAGAAGGCGCTTTTGTTACTCCAGATAATAAAGAATATACCCAATTTATCCTGGGATGAGAAAGATCGACTCGTGTATAACGGCATTACAATTTCGGGCTCCAATATGTGTGATCTAATAAATGATCTGCTGCGAAAAAGAAAAGATTTTCAACCGACAGGGTGGAAAATTTTGACAAACATCGTTAAAGATCGAAATATCCCAAGGGGTCTCATCGGAAACCCAGAACGCCTTGAACATTGTCGTCCAGAAAACAATATCTCTGTAAAGCTGCGATGGACCAGCCTTTGAAGAATGGCCCCTGGGAAAGATTGCGAATGTGGAACGGACTTCGTGGAAGCTCTCATGAAACTGGACGAAAAAGCGAAAACTCACACCAATAGGGTGACATTCTGAACAACAGCTATTACAGACACCTAAAATGCGGCCAGCAGCATATACCAGTGTTCATTTTACTGCAAATTTCATAACCATTTGTAATTTAATACTAATTAATTGGATTAGTTTTGACTTCTGGTTAATATGGATAATTAAAAAAAAATGCAATATATCTCAGATTTTTTATTTTGTTTTTATTTGTGGTGTCTCCTAAACTACAGAGTGCCTTTCTTGACATTCGCCCAGTTCAGGAAATCTGCATAAATTACTGAATGTGATTTAATACAAAAATCGGCAATTATTCAAATCAAAAACTGTGATCCGATAAATATTCGGCTGTTATTAAGCGGGTACATAAATAATATCCGGGAATGTGGTCATGCCATATTTTATCAACAAAATGTAGGTACACAACGCATTCTCACGTATTATCTTGTTTTTATATAGGTATTTGTCAGAGAAAGGTCTTGAGTTTTGTACAAAAATAAACATTTTACCACAAAGTTACGCTATGGTCATAGCTGCTGATAGCGGCACATAGAAAAAATGGCGTTCAAAAATTAATTTTGACATGCACTGTAGTATGGTTCAGTGAATCAGATTTCATTTCGATTTGCGCTGTAAGGGAGGTGGTAAAACCTCGAAAAAAAACAACAGCTTGAACGCAATTAGTTTCCACCCGTACTGTATCGGTGAGAGAGAGAGAGAGAGAGAGAGAGAGAGAGAGAGAGAGAGAGAGAGAGAGAGAATTGAAACGTTTGTTGTGATCATGGTGGGCAAAGGGTCGGTCGGACTAGCGTAGTTAGATTCATTAAACATACTAATCGGCGTTTTACATCAGTAACTATCCTATATTTTTACTCAATTGAAAAAAATATATACAGGTCTGTAAACCAGCTGCGTTTATTTAGAATGTCTGCAGAAAATACGCTATTTCATTACACCCGGACATCAAGTTCAAGTTATAATTAAATGTGACAATTTTACGGGTAGACTCCGGAATATCCAAAGAGAACCACAGAGCAACGACGAGTAACTGTCATCTCACCAACGTCGGAAATCCGCACAAGCAGGGTTAGATTGTTCTAAAATATGCGTATCACCGACGTGCAGTACACTTTATTACACGCCGTCATCGTGCTCCCATGTGGATAATCGGGGTAAATTAACTTGCCCAAGGACACAATGCGGGAGTTCGAATAGTGTACGTAGCTTTGGTGCAGCTCTAGGTGGGTTATATTTTCCCCAAGTCTCGCAAATTTGGGTGGCTAATATAGAGTCGCATATCCTTTTACCATTTTTTTTTGATCGAGTAACAGCACTTTTCAACTATTAAAATGAGGGGGGTGAAAGTACTGTTGATTTTCCCCCTGACAAAACGAAGGGGTCTTGGCCTGTTATTATAGAATTGTAGTTTTTTTCATTTATTTAACGACAGTTGGGGCAATCCGGAAAGAACCATCGTGCAGAGGCGAACAACTGTCAAAGTTCTACACAGGGTTATCATTGGCTGAAGGTAGTACGCCATAGTACACAACGTTACCGACCACCCCCACCTCACATAGGTAATAAGATAATGGTAGCTCTTTCATGCTTTTACTTAGATGGGTGGGTTATTCTTCAGCGAACATTCAAAAATAAATCATACAGGTTAGTAATAGCGCGGGTGTGATTTTTCTATGATTAAACACAGTCCGTATGCTATCACCTAATTTTTTTCACTTTTAAACGCACTGGTCCACAATTAACTGTTAAACACTTAAGGGCTGTTTTGATAACCGACTATTTATTTATATTTATTTATTGGATTTTAAGGTCTGCACAATAACTAATCATGACCACGACAGTTTTACGGGTGGAGAAAGCCGGAGAGAGCCACCGAGCAACGGCAAGCAACTGTCAAGATTCTACACAGGGTCTGCATTGGTTGAAGACAGGTGCTCCATCGACGTGCAGTACGCCTTAGTGCACAGCGTCACCATGCCCCCACATGGTCAATAGGGATGAAGTGTCTTGCCCAAGGACACAACCGACAGACATTCCTGAATAAATCGATACGCGTATTTCTGTCAAACTAATCCGCCATTTTGTTTTTTCGACAAGTGTCTTGTGGAATGAATTATTTAACGAAAATTATTAATATATTATATTAAATGAACATACGCTATTTATTAAGGGGACAATCTCATAGTAAATACGGGTTAAGAGAGTGGTAAGTTATGAGAGGAGACTAATCGGGGTAATTTGATCGCTCAAAATTGTGGGGAAGGCGTATTCGGGGGCCTGACATGTCCATTACATTTAGAGAACTGAACAGGGGTTCGAGATAATTTAGCTATTGTGAGGGCTGGGCGAGGGGGGAGAGAGGTTTCCAAAAGTTTTTTTTTTAGTATTGGATGACTTGGTGGAGGGGAATTCAGGAAAGTTTTAGGTACTGTGGGGGGATACAGGGGTGTGACGGTGAGGGTGTGGGATAACGGAGGTGTCTGATTGGTTAAAAAAGTGTGTGTTTGTGACAAAGCAACTCTTTTTAAGATTATGGTGGGGGCGGGGGAGAGCGGTTTCCAAAAGTTTTTTAGTATTGGATGACCTGGAGGAGGAGCGTTCATGAAAGTTTTAGGTACTGTGAGGGGATACAGGGGTGCGGAATAAAAAATGAATTATTTAACGAAAATTATTAATATATTATATTAAATGAATATACGCTATTTATTAAGGGGATTACATCATAGCAATTAAGGTTATTAAAATTTTAAACATATGACCGCACACTTGTCTCCTTCACCCCTCCTCATAACCTCGTTTGATCCCCCTTATTTGATGAGGAACGTCTCCACCGGCCAATCGAGTTGTGCATTTCTGCTACTTGTGGCGCGATGACGGTTAAGTTGAATCAGCTGAAACCCGCAAATCGCGCAGTTAAATGTCGAGTTTTGACATTTCTCCATGTTTTTTTCTAATGTATCTTTCCTAGTATAGGATTTCAGACAAAACGTCCACTGGAACATCTTGACATCGACGTCTGTTCGATGTACACTGCCTCTCTCTTTTGTTGAATTTGCTATTGAAACACAAAATTGACAGTTCAAAGCACCTTCTTGGTGGGTTTTCAGATGATCCGTTAATTCATCAAAGTATTGGGGCATAAAGTACAGCCATGTATAGCCTCTCCCCCGTGTACAGTAGTCTCATGGCGATTTCTCTTGTGATTTTTTTGAGAACCCGTCAAAACGTAGAAATCGGACCGTTAAAAAAATACTTTATCGCGTGAGGGGTAAAATCAGAATATCTTGGTCTATGAGAGTTTTTCGACAGCCATAAAAACGAGAAGAATAAACTTGCATTATTAATATGTAAGAATCACGCCAAGTTATTAAATCAAATTATACCTATAAAAATAGCCACAATGGAGTCGTTCACAGTCTTCAGGTAAAAGCAAGACACATCTTGTCACGTGATATATTGATTTTTAAATACATGATAGCATGTCCAGTCTAACGATATTTATGACCGGTCGTTAAAGTGTGACAATAGATTTAATTGCTTCAACATCTGTCAGTAGTTGGCGTTTGAAAAGAAAAAAATCGATTTAATGATACCCAGACACGTGATGACCTGTGCGGGTCAGTCAACCGATAGCATGCGCATATGTCCAGTACGTCAATATTAATTCATTTATTAATATACTAATTATTATAATCAACCCTAATTACACTCATTAATTACTTTAATTACATTAATTACATTAATTATGCAACAGTCATTAAAGCGATTAAAAAAAATATTAATTAAGTGATGTTAATTACCTTACGTAACATTTTAATTAAGATGACGTCATCGACCCAGGACTCCGGGCCCAGATCTCCGGCCCAGCCCTCCGGACGAATAGGGTCATCCAACCCCAAATATACTACTACTTCTGTGCAAAGCACATTAATGTGTATCCCCGCATTTTCAGTATGTTATCACGATCACAAATCAATTTAGATTCTCTAATGACAGAGGTGGCTCTACGGACACCACGTTTATGCACATCTAGAGACCCTACATGAATATATGAAAACACGTTCAACGTTACAAATTAAAACCGCTAGGAGCCTTTGGCCGGAAACCTATGGTCTAACAACAAAACTGACAATGCGGGCGCCAAAATGGGGCAGAATAAAAAATCCGAAATCTTTATGCACATCCAGAGACCCAACCTGAACACACTTTCAACGTTTCAGATTAAAACACCTCAGAGCCTTTTCCCGGAAACCGACTGTCTAACGACAAAAGTGACACTACGGGCACCACATGGGCCCAAATAAAAAAATCTGAAACCTTTATGCACATCTAGAGAAGCCACATATGAATACACTTTCAACGTTTCGAATTAAAATTTCTAGGAGCCTTTCTCCGGAAACCGATTCTCTAACAACGAAATGCGGGGACAATAAACGCTCTTATTCTACGTTCAGTACTTAATCAATTTACAACGATTGGCGAGCAAATTATACAGCTTAACCCTTTACCCAACGCAAACGATATCAAAATATTTATTATTTTAAATATAATTTTTTTAAATTTTTCAAAAAATTTCAACAAAACCTTATCATGTGACCCCTAATTGAAACGAGCTCAATGAGCTCGTTTCAGTGAGGGGTCACATGATATGGTTTTGTTGAAATATTTTGAAAAATGTAATTTTTTCAATTGCTCAATTTGCATATTACGTGGGCGGATGCGTGCGATTCGTTAGGTAAAGGGTTAACGCCTTCCGAGACCCAGTGGCGCGGGTATGCGATATAGCATCTACAGTGGCAGCTTCCTGTCCGCGCTCGTCTCGAATTCTCCAAAGGGTTCTTAAGCCGACACGGAGTATGTATCTCGCCTCACAGCGGACAGCCATTTTGTATATCGAATATGAGATCAGTTTGTCAGTTCTATTAGTCCAGTAATATGTGGAAATGAGACATGAGTGGAGGACGCATAGTGTTTGGCTGCCACCGACGAGATCAGCCAATATATCCAGTCCTTGACAGGAGACCTGCTTTCCACCACATTACATGTTCCATAACAATTTCACGACATACACTCTAAACCCGTAGGTTCCATATTGTGACACCCGTGGAAGCTAGCTTGTCACAGCTGGGGAACCAAGACTCCAGTCTCGCAAAAAATATATGATCACCCGGAAGACCGAATTGATATAAGTGACTCAAATCGACATGAAATTACCCAAAACTTATTTCCGGCGGCGGGTGTGGGGGTGGGGGGTCGCACACAGTCACACAAACACCCTAAATCTCCTGTACCTCTGACAATACCAACCGACCTGAAACTGAAAGTATATACAATCTCCCTAATTTTAACGTCAAAAATATATCGGTTGTGGCGAATCAAGCACCGATATATCACGGGCAGGACTGAATATGAACTGCTTATTACCCGATGGACAAAAATATTATCTCCAGCAGAAAGCCACTATGATGCTTAGATCCTAGTTCATCACGAGAGGAAAATCGACAGTTATTAATTATTATTTTTAATATTATTCAAATATGACCGAAACTGCACGATAGACGTGATCACTGGATCGACCGGCCAACTGGAAATTCCCGGTGCGCCAATCCGTCTTTGACTGACAGAAAACTCGACCTCGAAAAGCAAATGCTGTATTGTAAATCGAAAGCACCACCTTTTTGCTTAACCTACAGTACACTGGTGTAAAATGGCAAGTTTATCAGCAGTTATTACTTCTAATAATGCAGTTTGATATTTAACCGAATATACCTTATTTGACAGAACTCGGCACCTCTGTCAAACAAGATATGTTTGATTAGATTTGGTGAAAAAAGAGAAAACAGAGTAATTGGTTAAAATTATGTTGTACCAACTTCGTGAAAGGGGTTAAACATTTAACTTCGTCATTGTGAATATGTCGTATATTTTTGAAAGTCTCAATGCGAAGGTTGTATTAATTTCGAAAAGGAGTTGTGCAAACAGTACAGTGCTTACAAATACGGTCAGAGGATTTCTATCTGATCGTAATTAATCCCGATTGGCCACGTGGGTGCAAGGTGGCGCTGTGTACTAAGGCTTTCAGCACGTCGATGGTGCACCAGCCTTCAACCAAGTTTAACCTTTCATTTCCGGAGCTAGTTAACTGGTTAGTCTGACAGTTCATAGATGGTTCTCTCCGGATACTCTGGTTTCCTCCACTCGAAAAAATATCTTAACAAAGTTGATCATGGCTGTCAAAAGTGTTGTCAGTTAAACCTATTAGACCTAGGAATTTGGACATGAGAAATCAATGACCTCATGCATCCGCAAATGTCTGTTTCAGCGCTTGCAGATATCAAACTGTTCCGAAATTGCAAAGTGATAAGAGAAAACATGAATTATTAAATCTTTGAACCGGGGTGGCCGTTTTTTCCGGCCAGGAACATGATACGACATAACGCCATTAAATAGGATGGCTGTTCAGTAAATGTGTGTGGTAGACCAATCAATATTTTCAACGTGCAGCCCAGAGGCTGCACGATGAAAGTATTGATTGGTCTACCCCAAATAATGAATATGGACTCTTCTAATTTGTGTTATTGAACTGGCATGGGAGATACCATCAGGGTTAAAGGGTTAAGATAGAACACAACTGGGTGGACCACGAGGGATAAGAATCGACGAACCAAGTTGGAACTTTTCTAAGTGTTTCGCGAGCGCCGTTGGAGCGTGTGAATTATAGGGAAAGCTCAAACAGGGGTCCTTGGTTCTAGTTCCCCGAATTCCACCCGGTCTGTGTTCTGTATTTACCCCGATTAAACTTGAATTAAGTGAATGAAGCAGATATCTTGAAAAAAATCGAATTCAGCGATCTGATTACTTTTAATCTTGGCACTTTTTCTGTCGAAGCATTTCATTCAAGTTAGACTACAGCCGCCGTGGACTGGCCGTAATCCACGCATGGGTGGTGATCTACACGCATGCGTTTACCAGGCAATAACACTCACCAGCAGCACCATTTTAATTAATGAAACACCGGGTTGTGCCTGGTGCTTCATTAAGTAACTTCTTGATGATTATTCCTATGATTAGTATTTGGAATAGTGCATTGACCAATCGTGGAAAGAGACCAGTCCGCGACGGCCATACAGTATAACGGTAAAGAGATGCATAAATACCATTCTGAAGCGTTCTTACGAGTAGGTCGGATTACACGCGCAGTGTATCTAGCACATTTCTCGATGTCTGTATTGTATCGGGTAACCTTGAAAAGACACACCAATCGTGGAATAAGACTTGATGATGTCATTCGCTTGGTCGCACAGCTCCCAGCACCGAACAGCCTCATGAGATCAGTTGTTCCAAAACTAAGTGGCATACTCACCTAACATATGGTGTCACTATGCACCCAGAGCAGTAGTAGTCTACGTAAAAGTAGATGGCTATCGGAGTCCACACAGTTACAAATACACCAAGTACCGGTAAAATTGCGAACATTGTTCTCGATCTCTGGTTTCCAATATAGTTTCCATCCATGTAACCTCGGTCGTATGACCTCTGCTAAACAAACAAAGTAAGAACTCTTATGCATTTTTGTGCCTGTAATTGCGGAATTATTTTCTTTCGTTATGTATATAATAAATACTGTTAAAACTAGAAGTCCTGTCATGAAATGCGCACAAACAGCACGTCGATCTGCGCGTTAATCTACACGTTAATCTACGCGTTATGACCATAAAAAGGCTATGAAATTCTGTATATATGACCTGTGCGCAAGCAATGTTTCAGCCAATGGACCTCCGGGTAACCCGGAGGTCCACTGGCAGAAACATTACCTGCGTTAGCCATGAGTAACCAGAAGAACCTTCCGTGCTATGGATGCCATTCGATATAGCAATTGAGCGCAATTCCTATATTTATTTATTTATTTATTATTATTTAAGGTCACATACTTATGAACAATGGTAAATCATGACCGTGCCAGTTTTACGGGTGGAGGAAGCCGGAGTACCAGGAGAGAACAACCGAGCAACGACGAGCAGCTTCCAGCTCCACGAACATCGTAACTCCGCACTACAGCACACGCAGGGTTAGATTGGCTGAAGACTTGCGTACCATCGACGTGCAGTACGCCTTAGTACACGGCGTCATCGTGGCGTCATCGTGGCGTCATCGTGGCCCCATGTGGACAATCGGGATTAAGTGCCTTGTCCAGGGACACAACGCGGGAGTCCGAATCGATCGCTAAAACGGTAACCCATCCTAACCGGGCTCGGCATTACTTAACTTCGGTGATCTGACAAGAACTGGTTACCGCAACGCCACCGCGCCACACCGCAATTCCTACGCGCAATTAAACCTCGATAACAGGACATCTAGTTTTAACTGTACTGTATGTTTACGAGTTCAGAGGAGGTTTTGTAACCAGGGTCGTCGCGACGATGACCGACTGGGGTGTTAGGGAGTGAAACAACTTCCGCTCAAACTGTGATGTCTCACGTTCCGAATGATTTATATTTCAAGTTCCCCATCAAGACATGTCTCCGTCGAAGAGATATCGTGATGATGTGATTGTAATATTCGTCAGTCGGAATTGTAGTTATTTAGAGTTTAACGACACTTTCGACAACCAGGGTCACCTCGTCTGGGACAGTTTTACGGGTGGAAGAAACCGGAGTACCCGGCAAAAACCACCGAGCAACGGCGAACAGCTGTCAGACTCCCCAACGTATTGACTCCGCCCAATCAGGGTTAGCAATGGTTGAAAACAGGGACACTATCGATGTTCATTACACCTTAGTACACAGCGATGCCGTGCCGCCACGAGGGCATTCTGGATTAAGTGCCTTGCCCAAGGACACAACACAGTACCCCTGGCGGGGATTGAAGTTCAATACCGTAACTACTGAGCCACCGCGCTCCCCGTAATTGTAGATAAAAAACTCGAGATTTCTTGGAAATGTATCAGTGAATAAATTGGGAAATAACTGAAGTTTTCCTTCGGTTTATGCGATATAAACCGACAATTTTCAGGTCAAGCTTCATAACTCGCGTAGCGAGTTCTGATTAAGCTTGTGCTGAAAATTTTACGTTTATATCGCATAAACCGAAGGAGAACAACCGTTATTGCTTATAATTTAATCCGGCTGTAATATTAAAATATAAAAGCTATGTGTATGTGAACGAAAAACTTTTAAATTTTCGCAAAAGACAACAGTCAAACTCAGGAAAGTGTGCCACAAACAGGTCACGTCAATCATGGTCAAATTGTTTGTTGTTTTGATTTTCGATCGCAGACGATAGATATTTAGCAAGTCACGTAACAATATCATTAAAAACATTTTTTTGTTAAGTTCCCCAACAATCATGTTTGGATGTATGATCTTTTATTCGTCTCCCACTTCGGTATATTTTATTAAATCCAATTGTTCCCGAGAAATTATCATTATATTCTCGCTGACTGGAGGCGATGAAAAATCGATCATTGATCTTTGTTTACAAGCTTGTTACCCGTCTATCAGTCTGTGGGCGGGGGTTCCAGAGTCTTCAAAGTTGGATCGGATGTGCGAACGTGTAGACATTCCAAATCATTAGGCGATTTGGTTTATATAATTTTGACGACTTTCACGCTGTATGCTTTCAACCAATCAAACGCAGAGGTGGGGCAAATGATTAAATTATTAAAATATACATGTAGTATTCGTGATGCTACTTCTTATTTATGTAGCACCTACCGTACCGGTACTCTAGAGCGGCCATGTTGGGAACTCAACAGATCGAATAGGACCTCCATTTGTATGACCGAATGTGTCTTGTGATACAAGGCTAAGTATCCAATCTGGTCTTTTAAAGAAAGGGCATTATTACTAGCAAAAGACAATTCATATTTTAAGACTCCAAACCTGTCGATGATACCCCGGCCGGAAACGTAAGACTCCAAACCTGTCGATGATACCCCGGCCGGAAACATTATGAGAGGATATCGCACCCCTTCGCACACCTCCTTAGCATCCGCACTGTATGTCATGTGTATGCTGCTGATGAATAGTGTTCAGAAAGTATTTTCTCTCTACAATACAACGGTTGACAAATGTGATAAAGCAATAACCAGTCGTCACTGGAGACTGCTTTGTATTACCAACAAGAGCTACTGCTAAAGGCAATTATACCTTAATTATTTTGGAAATTTCCCCGACAGCCGATGGTGTAAAGTAATGTTTCTGCGAATTTTCAACTCAAATATCAAGACAGGATGGATGGTCCATCCATCCTGTCTTGATACTCATTGGAGACCTCGAACCAAGACGTTGGGGCAAACCAGGGTAAAACAAATTGTCAGATAAAGGGCCACGGAGGATGGTAACCTTAATTGGAAAGAGGGGGTCAAGATAAAGAGATCTTTGTGTCGCCTGCGTGATAAAGAGAAGCCAGGTTTTGAAGGGTACCTTGATGGCACCTTTGGGGTTCACTGTTGTTCAACCTGAGTTCGCGGTCCCTGGAGCTGAGGGGGGAAATGGGAAAAGCAGTGAAAAGGAGTGCCAGATGTGTAATTTGGGCGTGATGGAGACCCTGGAACACTTTCTTCTAGAATGCCCAAAATACCAGTCTAAAAGAATAAGATTCACTGGGAGTATAATGGGGAAGTGGGATGAGAGAATGAAGGTCATGTGGTTAGTGGGAGACTCAAAGGAGAGGGCTAACATGCTAATCGGAGAGATTGGGAAGAATGGGGCAAGGGATGTCATCAAGCAGTTCGTCTCCGAGTGTTGGGAGGAGAGAAGAAGCGTGGGAATAGGGAGGCAGTTGGAAGTGCAGGGGTAACCAAGGCCTTCCCACCCGAGAACCGCGACAAATCAGCGGTCGGCCTAAGTGTTATTAAATTATTATTATACCCCAAAGCAATGCTGGACCGATGGAGCATAAATGAATTAAAAAAACAAAATAAGGACCGTAACTCTGTTGAAGAAATGCGGGCAACATTTTATGGTATGTACAGGAGCGGCTTGTCAAAGGATCTCTCATACCAATTTTCATTGAAAGCCATCCACTCACTGATAACATATCGCTGCGGCGATGAGACAAACGGACGGACGGACAAACGGACGGACGGACGGACGGACGGACGGACCCTCTATTTTTTTCGGACTTATGAGCTTTTTGGAAATGCCCCAATCCCCCAAAATCTTAATTTACCCAGAACCCCATCCCCACCCCACCAACCTAGAACTTTTATCTGAGCCTAACCCCACCCACCCTCCCCTCCACTCCAAAACCACACCCTAACCCTAACCCAACCCAAT
The DNA here is from genome assembly GCA_031216915.1 of Pictodentalium vernedei. Lineage (NCBI taxonomy): Eukaryota > Metazoa > Mollusca > Scaphopoda > Dentaliida > Dentaliidae > Pictodentalium > Pictodentalium vernedei. The sequence goes on from CM062296.1 coordinate 58,158,486, forward strand.
CCCACCCTGACCCTAACCCCCACCCCCCTGGAACCTAAACCCCCAACCTTAAGCCCTACCCCTGACCCTAACCCCACCCTAGGCAGGCCCTAACCCTTAAAAAAAGTTATGAGCTTAGCTCATAATCCGGGCTTAGCCCATAATCATCGGACGGACGAATCTTTTTCCCCGTAACTCCCGAATGGTAGCACGGACAGACGGATGGACGGACCCAACGAAGCTGACTTTGTTGGGGATCGAACCGTGGACCATTCGGTTTGAAGCAGTAAGCACTGAGCCAGTGCCCCAAATCATTTGGAATATTACCGGACGTTTTTTCGACCAACTGAAATATTCCAGAAGATTGGAACTAAAACATAGGCGGTTGACTATTTAAGGACTGGACTGATTCCAAGCCTAAACGGCGTTGAATTCACAACATAATTTGGCTGGTGCATTGGGGTGCATTGGGAGTTTGATAATTCACGGTTTATCGTAGATAACACATACCGGCTACTTTTGTCATCGTCAGTCCTGTATTACGATAAGGCGATTAACCACCCCCACCTCCCCGCCCGGACACAACGGTTTCGGAAGTAGTGAGGCAGCCTCTTCCTTTCTGATTCCATTTTTCGCTACGGGCGCTAGTGAAATTGACTTTACTTTCCTAGAACTGAAACTGAGGAACTGTCGACTATTGGTTTCTAATGTGCTTTGCATGTACCATTGCCAATGGAGGTGGGAGTAGGGGGTATATTGACGGAAGCTGGTTGCTAGTCACCAAACAAAGAATCTATATATTCGGCTGGGTGAGTTCTCACCCCGCCGAGAGTATGGCTTCCTTGTTGGTGATATTTGACCAGCCTCCGTCATTATACCTCATTCCCCAAACCCCCAACTGATATTGGATACATGTAAAAATTATAGCAGAGACAAATACTGGAGACTTTCTCAGTAACAGTTCTGGACTTTCTGAAATTGTATACTCCCTATCCTAGCTCACACACAGAGTCGAGTACTCTTTTTGATGCCCCTTGTCTCTTGCCTCTGTGCTTCCAGTTCCCTTCTTGGACGGGCAGGGCCAAGGCAAGTTACAATAAAATGTACCAACGGAGGCCCCCGATATTTTTGTACGACTTTTCGTTCGAACTGAAAAAAAGACTGCTTCCTTGCGTCCGAACGTTCATTGACAGTCCACTAAGATAAGAAAACATTTCGGCGGGTCTTTTGTATGATCATCACTCATTAGGCAAAAATGGTTGTACCAAGGGTGCACTGGACACATCGGGACAACCACAGTTCGGCTCAATGGGAGAAAAGTTTGATGTTTCAGACTGAAAGAACACTACTTCTTTGCATCTGAGCGATCAATGGCAGACTAGATTGTCAGTACAGTACGTAGAGAGTGTATTATCACTAAATCATCCGCAGAGTGGAGATTCCACCCAAGCAATAATTTAATAATAATAAATTTGTTGCAAAGCATAACCAGTACAAGCAAAGTTTCAGTCAATGGACCTCCGGGTTAAACCCAGAGGTCCATTGGCTGAAACATTGCTTGTGTTTTTTGTCGATTTGTACAAAATTTGAAAGTTATAGCTTGGGTGATAACTCCACTGCGCGGGTGATTTATTTACAATCCACTCTTCACGTCCTCTACGTGACCTACCAATGGCAGTCCACATACAGGGCGTTTCGACATATCGGCAGTCTATGCATTCAGATTCACGTCGCGTTTCGGTCATTTTCCGCGAAATTTCATGCACCGACAGGAGTTGGGCTACAACAATTCTGATGACTTCAAGGGTCCCCGATAGGGGAAGGGGCACCGGGAATGTTCCCAGTGGACGATACGACCGGTCCGCCTCTGGCGCCTTTGTTTCCACGCTGTGCTGCTGGGATAGTTCTCTCCAAAAGTATTTGCTACGAAACGAAGAACCAATTTTGAATTTATATAGAGAATGAATTTATATTTATTTATTTTTTGGTGTTTAAGGTCACATATTTCTGCACAATGGCTAATCATGACCATGACAGTTCTACGGGTGGAGGAAGCCGGGGTACCCAGAGAGAACCACCGAAAAACGGCGAGCAACTGTCAGCTCCCCAACATACTAACTCCTCGCAAGCAGGGTTAGCATTGGTTAAAAACAGGTGCACCATCGACGTGCAGTACGCCTTAGTACACAACGCCACCGTGGGCAATGGAGGTGAAGTGTCTTGCACAAGGACACAATGCGTTTGCAGCAGGTGGGATTCGAAACGAGGACCTCTCGGCTTGCAGCCTGCACCTCTACCTACCCCCCCCCCCCCATAGAGAATGAAGTAACAAATTAATCATTGAGACCAAACATATAGATTAGTATTACATTAGTGCTAATCTTCTTAACAAATTTTCGAGGTGTCATCAGGGACGTGGCTAGAGGTGTCCGATTGGGGGGTGTATGGTAGTGAATTTCCAACTAGGGGAGGGACCGGGAGGGGATGACCCCTCTCCCAGTCCCTCCCCTAGTTGGAAATTAACTACTGAGAAAATGAAGCCATGAAAGGGGGCATGTAATTGATTCCAGTAACTAAAATCGTCGTTGCTCGGTGGTTCTCATCGGGTATTCCGGCTTCCGCCACCCGTAAAACTGTCACGGTCATGATTAGCCATACTGCATAAGTGTGTGGCCTTAAACACCAATAAATAAATAAATAAATAAATAAATAAATAAATAAATAAATAAATAAATAAATAAATATAACTAAGATGCCAATACATTTTTAATAGAATTGTCAGGTTGTTACTATTATTTGGTATTATTCTGGGAGTCGAATATGTGCTAAAAAATGCTTAAGATGAGAGCTTGAGCAATGCATACTTCCATAACATTAAATCACACCTTATGCAGTCTTTTGCAGGAATGATCAATTTTCGATGTTTCATCATATTGTAACTGTGAATGATGGAATTAACGATTTTACATGATGCGATTTTCTAGAAGTGATTTCGGGGATTTTTTTATTACTGTAAGAAAACGTACTATAGAAGTAACGTACCGACTGACATCATATATACTTATGAAGCTCGATATTGCGTACACTGTAATTGTAAATAGTGACAGTTGGAATGTTTACCGATTTGAAACCGAGTTGGAATTTTGGGAAGTAAAGGTGACATCAGCAAAGCCAAAGAAGCTCTAAAATTCAGAAGTATGGAATTTCTAACTACACATGACTTGCCCTCCGAATTTCCAAATATAGAAAATTTGGCCAGGATGGGGGGATGGGGAGGGGAGGGGTATCCTCCCCCCCCCCCGCACTCCATCTGTCGCCGTTCCTGGGTGTCATAAGCAACGTTTGCAGACAAAAAATGAAAACACCAAAAAAAAAAAAATGAATGACTATTTTTGTAATTGTGTATGTTTAGGGGTTTAACGACAATTTCAACAGACATAGTCACCTCGTGTCGGACAGTCTTCCGGGGGTAGGAGGCCAGAGTACCCAGGAAGAACAACCAAGCAGCAGCAATCGACTGTCCAACTTACTAACCTGGCACAAACAGAAATAGCTACGATTGAAAACACGTGCACTATCCTCGTGTAGTACGCCTTCGTACAAAGCGTTCCCGTGTGGACAATCTGGATCAACCCTTTATCTAACACAGTAATTTAACAAAAATAAATTAAATTTCACATTTTTCGAAAACAAATTTCGCATTTTTTCAACAGAACCATATCAACGATGAGCTGGTTCGTGATATCCTTATTTATATGGTTTGATTAAGAAACTTCAGAGATATATTAGACTGTGGTAGGCTTATTCTGTCTGTCTAATTTTCTGGCCATATTTGGTCGCTAAGTTAGGTAAAGGTTTAAATGTCTTTCCCAAGAATACAATGCGGTTGTTATGTGGCCGCTGGTCAGGATCGGACCGTCGATCTTTTGGCTTAAAGTTCAATGCTCTAACCACTCAGCCACCGTGCTCCCACACTTTGCAAGAAATTGCTAATACTATAAAACTTTAACAACTGTATTTTGAAGAATTGTATTTTATACCTATTAATATGACTAAAATAAATCATTAGCAATTTAAAAGATATGGTAATTTGCCAACTGGCAAATTGCCATATCTTTGAAAATGCTAACGGTACATTTCAGCCTATTTAATGCCATAATTAGAAAATACAATGTTAGAAAATACAGTTGTTAAAGTTTTATAGTATGCGTCCCAGGCCTGTTTGAAAAAAGGGCTTGGCCTGAAGCTAGGATCTTAAAAGTGTCCAACATTGTGGGCCAAGAATTGAAATTTCCTGTGTTTCTAGGTCATTGACTGGCATATGAACTAACCCAATATACCTATTAAAACAATAATACACTAGAGGTGGTCTGTCGCCCGCTATACCCCCACCATGGCATACCGCCTAGTGTCGGTGACTGAAAGAGGCATTTAGTTTTGTAAGTAAAAAAGCCAACATGGCCGCCAGTCGGCCATCTTGAATCCGATCGGAAAACAAGTTATGTCACACACTGCTCTCAATCCGGAAAGTAATATGACAGAACTGGACATCAGACCTCATGTTAAAGAGTTGATGATGTTTGTCCGGTCTCCTCCTGTCAGGATCTCAGTTTCATTGTGCCTGCCAAAGAGCATTTCTTATGCAAGTCGAATTCTCTCTCCACAACGCGTGCCATGGGAGTAACAGAGAAAGTTAAAATCCTCGTTCGGACAAGCACGGTTCAATCGTACTCCCCATTGCATTCTGTGTTCATTTAACCATTTACCTAACATGAAAAGCAGACGACACTTGCAAAAAAAATTCTTGAATAACTAAATTTTTTCATTTTTTGTATCAAAAACATAGGTTATGACCCCTCGTTGGAACGAGCTCGACGAGCTCGTTCCAACGAGGGGTCATAACCTATGTTTTTGAGACAAAAAATGAAAATATTTTGAAATTTAATTGGCGATTTTTGAGAATAGCGCTGGCCGGTTTTGGCGGTTACGTTGTTTAAAGGGTTAACGCTTTACCCAACACTAATGAAATATGAAAGTGGAGCATACGAGCGCACCAAATCTTGTGCACAGATCGTACCTCACCAAAAACTTAGTTTTTTCAGATAAATTGCGTCCGTCACGATCGAAATCTATCGACTTGCACGATGCGACACGTGTGCGTTCACATCGTCACTTTCTCCCATTTTTTACCGTGGTGGTGGAAGACGAAGCGTCGTGGGTTCAACGTTCCGTTTCTCTAACGGTCAACGTGGGTCCGACTAAAATTTCGAAGGAATTTATTAAAAACTCTAAAAAATTCACACTCTTAAAAATTCACTATTAGGTGCGCTCGTGATTTTGACAACGACCGTCCTCGGGGAAACGCTCACCTTTTCGCAGAGGTGACATGGACTCGCATTTTACGTGAAATTTTTCGACTTGGATATTGCGTATGTTTGCAAGATTGCAACGGAGACGCGGTTAGCACCGAAATTCCCATTGACAAAAATTCCAAAAAGACATCGTCGTCGCTGGCGGAAGGCGAGCGATCGGACGCGGATTTCCGCGAAAAAACGGAGTCCGAATCGAGTGGTGATTTTTTTGGTGGGCTCGAAATCTCCCACGATGACGTAGAGAGGTTTTTGGCACGGAGAGAGAGAGAGATCGCTCGTCCGAGCCTAAAAATGTGAGGTGCGCCGGAACTCTCCCACAATGTTTTATTTGGACTCGGACGAGCGACGCTCGTCCGAGTCCAAAAACAATTGCGACTGGGTTCGAACTCTCTCTCTCTCCCGTGAAAATATATATACATATATAACAGCATTTAAAAAAAAGAATACAAAAATATAACTGTTTTTCATTAAAGAAAAAAAAATAAAATGAATAAAATATAACTGGTTTTCATCCATTAAAGAAAGAAAAAATAATAAGTAAATAAACAAAAAAATAAATAATTAAGAATACAAAAACAATAACTGTTTTTTTTCAATAAAGAAAGAAAGAAATAATAATAATAATAAACACAAACAATGTTTCTACACGTCGGAGAGCAGGTTCGCGAATTAATGCGGAGCAAGGAGAACATTCAGACGCAGGACAGGTCCAGGCGATTGGGAGAAATGAGAGACGAGAGGCGACCAAGTTGTTCAGACCCGGTATCGATGCCCAGGAACGAGCGAGGAAGGAGATTGTCGAGGAACTGTGACCCATAAGAGAAGGTTCTCTGAGGATGGGTTCTATTCCCGGTAGGTCTGTGTCGAGAACTCCGGAGAGAATCGACACCGATCCGAGTAGCGTCGGTAGTGTTACACCGAGAAGTTTGTCCGAATACACTCCGGAGAGGATCAAGACCGATGCGAGTAGCGTCGTTAGCAGCATCAGATCTGATGACGGCAGAGAAAAATATGCGATTTACGAATTTCGTCGAGAAGGTGATGACGATTTCGTTGGTGACACGCATATATGGTTTGAAGGTGACTATTTGATCTTTGGTCCGAACAGGTACGAAAGGACCGACGGATTGCATACTGTGCTCTCTCACAAGTGACCCGACTATTACACCCAAGCGGCATTGAATAATTATGGAGACATTCTGGTTCAGACTCACGCCATGAAGGAGAACAACGATGCCAGAGAGGCGAATACAAAGGATAGGAGAGGTTACAAGTGGAAGCACGTGGTGGAGCCCATATGGAAGGCGAACGAGTATTTCGTGAAATCGACGACTGGAAAGAGAATGACGACCGACACGATATTTCTTCCGCGCGATCCCTGTGCCCTGTCAGAGAGATTGAGATTGTTGTTGGCTAGCAGAGAAGCTGGAAACACTGGAGTGGATAACGAGATAGTGAGCGTGTGCGAATAATTGTTGAGGCAGAAGTTCTTGACTAAGACGGATTATCAAAAGTTGATGAATCGTTTGAAATGATTAAAATAGTAAGAGAAGAGAGAGAAAACAAAAAAATATTAAGTAAATTAAAAAATAATATATACTCACAAAAAATAATAAAAAAATAACAAAAACCGAATTCTTAAAAAAGAATGTCAGTGAGAAATAACAGGGGATATGCTAGATCATACGTCTACGGCGGATCGGGCATCGTCGATTCAATGATGCGATTTTTAACTCATAAATTCACCGGCGACGCCGCGAAACAGATCGCCTCGAGCGCTCTCAAAATCGGAAAGAAGACGGCGATCTACGCCGGTAAGAAAGCTGCGACCGAAGCGAGTGTTAGAATAGCTTTAGAAGCCGGCAAGAGAGGAGCCAATGCGTTGATTAATAAATTGATAACTCCATCACAACCACCTACCAAACGATCGAGAATCGAACCAAAACGTTGGAAAGACTTCTATGAGAACATCGTGCCGATACAGGACTTGGCTAAAATGATGAAAGGATTGGGACTGAAAGTGATTCATAAATAAATAAAACAAAACTTTTATATACATATATAAAAAAATAGAAATAAAAAAAATAGAAAAAAACCATAATTCAAATCATAGTAAAAAAAAAATGGATATCAAAAACATGTCTTGGAATGATGAGATGACCAAGACGTCGAATGACGAACTCTTTTCCAAGGGCATAAGAGGTCTGGTAGTGGGAAAATCGAATTGCGGAAAGACCAATCTCTTGATGAATCTGTTGTAGCGACCCGGCTGGTTGGATTACGACAGATTATTCGTTTTCGGCAAGAGTCTCTTTCAACCTGAGTACAGATTGCTCCGTGAGTGCATGATGCGTAAATTATCCAAGGACGTCATGTCGAGAAACTTCGACAATCGTGACGACTTCAAAGGACACGAGACTTCGAATATATTGGAAGGAACGGCGAGAGAATTAACTAGGAGAAACGTCGAGTGTTCAAACATGGAATATAGGTTTTACGAGAATGCCGACGACGTTCCCGATCCCAGAGTTGAAGTCAGAGAACAAGAATCTCATGATCTTCGACGATCTGCTGTTGGATAGCCAGAATCGATGCAAATCGTATTATGTTCGGGGACGTCACAGCAACGTGGATTGTTTCTATCTGTCTCAGAATTATTTTTCACTGCCCAGACAGACGATAATGGAGAATGCTAATTTTCTGTGTCTCTTTCATCAGAATCTCAAGAATTTCAATCACATCTACAGTTAAAACTAAAAGTCCTGTCATGAAATGCGCACAAATAGCACGCTGATATGCGCGGTAATGTATGCATTATGGCCCAAGTAAAGCTATCAAATTCTGTACATATGGCCTGTGCACAAGCAATGTTTCAGCCAATGGACCTCCGGGTAACCCGGATGTCCATTGGCAGAAACATTGCATGTGTTTGCTATGAGTAACCAGGAGAACCTGCTGTGCTTCGGATGCCATTCGAATATGGCAATTGCGCGCAATTCCAACGCGCAATTAAGCCCAAATAAGCGGACTATTCGTGACAGGACTTCTAGTTTTAACTGTACAGAGATCATGTGGCCAACGACATGAGCAGGGAAGAATTCAGGAGATTCTGTAAGAATGTGTGGACAAAGGACTTCACAAGCTCGTGGTGATCGATTTGACTAGCGAATTTAACAACGGAAAATATCGAAGCAGATTCAATGATTTTGTTTATATTCCCGACGATAATAATAGAGAAGAGAATAAAAATAAAAAAAAATTAAAAAATATCGATAAATATATAAAAAAAATATATACATAATTAATAAATAATAAAAAAAAATATGTCAGAACATCACCTATTGGAACAGATAGTCGAAAATACGGATGCAAAACAGTCCTTTCAAATCATTGTGAGTCACGACACGACTCGATTCACGACGAAATTCGAACCTTCCATTGAATTGAAGAAGGAAAAGAGATACGAGATGGCGTTGGTTAATCTCGAGACTTATTATTTGTTTCCCAACGTCACGGAAAAGAATATTGCATTCAAGTATTCTGACAGCGTGGATTGGTTCAAGGTTCGAATTCCCAAAGGGAGTTACAACATAGACGACCTGAACATTAACATCAAGACAAGATTGAAAAATATGAGAAGACTCGCTCCCAATACGAGTACTCTACAGATGATATTAGACTTGGGAGATAAATTTCGAGTGGATTTTAGTGTGGAAGATCCGATCGGCGAGCTATTGGGATTCGATCAAAAGATGTATCAAGGTCACACGGCATCTGAAAATATGGTAGACATTCTCGCAATCAATAGGATTTTAGTGAATGTCGATGTGATCTCGGGAAGTTACGTCGACAGTAGCACCCAGGCTACGATCTACTCGTTCTTTCCAGACGTTTTGCCGGGTGAAAAAAGATCGTGGAGTGACCTCAAAATCTCGTCTATTTACCCATTATGCTGGACACGTTGTATAGCATCGAAACCATGTTGAAGGATCAGAACGGCGATCTGTTAGATCTTCTCAGAGAGAGAGAGTGACTATACGATTTCACATCAGAGAGATATGAAAAAAAAAAATATCAAGTAAATAAAAAAAAAATATATATAATTTGAAAAAAAAAACAAAAAATATTTTTTTGTATTTTTTCCATTTTTTTTTATATATGTAAGAAATAAAAAAAACAAAACAAACTTATAATATTTATAATAATAAAAAAAAAATTAAAAAAATTATAATATTCCTAATTAAAAGAAAATATATATATATATATAATCCAGTGAAAAAAAAAATCACAGATATGACTCACTACATCATTAAAAACGTGAACATATCCAAAGAACAGAAAGCTAAACTTTGCAGAGCATTGAGTAACCGAGGCGAGGCCATTACAATTAAATTCAGTTACAAAGATCTGGCGAGTGGCGGTAGCAATCGGATCCCCTGGACTAAAACTCAAATCAAAAGGATGGAGAAAGCAATTCATAAATGAATGGGAACGACAGTGAGACTGAGTCCCATTCAATTGAGATACAATCCAAGAATGAAAGGCGGTTTCTTGCCACTATTGGCGGGACTTGCTGCAAAAGCATTACCCATTCTCATGAAGATGGTGTTGCCAGCTCTGGGTATGGGAACTCTTTTGGGACTCGCTAGTTCGGCAGTCGAAAAATTAATGGGTACAGGATTGTTTCCGAAGAAGATAGGAAACAGACTGTTTATGAATAAGAGAGGAGCCATGTTTCACATAGACGTCGAAGGTAAATGATTGTATCTAGGACCCACGAGAAAAGGCAGCTATGCTTTCCACGGAGACGGTCTCTATCTGAAAACTGGATAGAATGTGGAACAAATCGGTGAAGGTTTGTTGTTCGGTCAGAATTTGACATTTAAGAATATACCCATTTTGGGTATGTTATTATAAAAAAAAGAAATAACAATTAAAAAAAAATATCAAATATCTTAAAAAAAAGAGGTTTTTTTTCGTTTTTTTTATATATTTATATAAGAAATAAAAGAAAGGAAACAAAAGGAGAGAGGAAAAAAACTTCTTTTAAAAGACGTGTTAACAAAAACGTTTTTGTCATCAAAACATTTGTTTTACGAAAAAAGAAATGAAACAAAAGGTGAGAGAAAAAAACATCTTTTAAAAGACGTGATAACAAAAACGTTTTTGTCATCAAAACAATGTTCGTTTTACGAAAAGCTTTTAGCTTTTCCTAAACATTTACACGAGTTTGAATTAGAAAGAATTCGATCAGAACAAATCGAATATAACTTACGTTTAAACAAGTGCATAATATTGTTTTTGTTACTATTGTCAATCATATCTCAAAATCGAAACTATCTTGAAAATATCGAAATGTGTTCGAATGATAAAAATGCATTTTATTATCAAAATTATCATGTGATTATAGGTATCCTAGATTGTTTAAAATACAAATTGAAACTTGTAAATCGTTACAAATACGGGGAAATTTATTACATGTATATTTGCATGAAAAACGTAGTTAATGTATTCAATCATGGTTGTGGTGGTGATGAAAATATTGGAAAAAATCCATTTGTCAGTGTGTTAAAAATATTCGCAGATTACACTCATTCATGTCAAATAGATCGTGGATCACATTTGCTAAAATGATGGAAATCATTATTTATTTCCTGTATCTTTCTAATGATGACGATGATGATGAAAAAATGATAGTTTTATCGCAATACGAAAAGCATAAAATCCTTCTTTCGAAAAAATATAATAAAAAAATTATGCGCAATCATAATAAATGGAAAGAATTCGTTCATTCGTTTGATGATCAGATGAATAGAATTGGTACTATATATAGAGAGAGAAAAATAAATAAAAGAAAAAAAAATAATAGTAATAAAAATATAAAAAAATATTATAAAAAATTATTTTTTTAGGACTGAGAAAAAACTTTTTTTTCGTACACATATAATTATGAGTAAAACGAACGTGTCCATGGAATCGAGAGCTTGGTTTCTTCAAAGGGCATTGTGTAGAGCTTATGTGATATGCGTGAACAACTTCCTAGCATCTTGCATGAAAGATGTCTCAGCTGTCAAATTGGAATGCATACGACGTGATCGAATGTTGGAGACAATTCATGTTTTGCATTGGAGAACACAAGCCCTCAAAATTGGATGAGTTGAAGTTAGCGCATCGATGTCTCACCATCGAAGACAGGGGACATGTTTAGGAATATTTGTTGGGAAAGGGGATATCACTACCACCACTAAAACAATGTCCCCACGGGAATCACGTTTTTATGGATTCTTTGTTGAAGGGAAGAAACCATTAAAAAATATTTTTCGTTAATTAAATAAGGGGTGAAAATAAAAAGTACATGAAAAATAATAATAATATATATAAATAAATAAAATGAAAATGGAACTTCGGAGTCAAAAAATATATCCATTGTTAGAGAAATTGGACGTCGAGCCCATGGAACCTCTTCTACCACCACCAGGACAGAAGTATCAAATCGAACAAATCAATAGAATTCAATCTTATCTGATGTGAGAGAGAGATTCTCATCATTTGCTCAACAAGAAATATTTGGAATTTGAAAAATGCGTGCATGGTGTGGATTTGACTCTCATTGTGATCTCTATAGGTTTGAACATTGCCGGAATAAGTCTATTGTCGACTGCCATCATTGCTCTTCCATTCATGTTGGCTGTAGAAGGATTGGCTTTGAATGCCGGATTCGCCAGTATGATCGGAAAATTTCTCACTAAGAAATTATCCGTGAAGGCAAAGAAATGCAAAAACATCAGCGTTATAGCCAATGCAAAGATCAACATCGTGTTGAATAAGATCTCCATGGCATTGAAAGACAGTAGGATTTCGAACGGCGAATACGTCGACATATTGAACGAAAAACAAAAATATGAAGTAATGAAAGTGAAGATAAGAGTCAAGAATCATCAGATCATCAAGGAACAATTGAAGAATTCTCTCATGGAAACAGGTAGGGAAGAAGTGAGACAATCGTTTCATAAATTGTTGGATCCCAAAAAGATTCCAGAAGCAATCGATTGAAAAAACAAAAAAATGTATATATATAAAAGAAAAAAAAACTTATATATATGAAAAAAAAATAAATAATTAAAAAATATATACGAAAAACAAAAAAACAAAAACAAATGAATTGCATCAAATGCAAGAGAGTTACCTATACAGTTAACATTTAAAAAGTACTGATGAAAAATAAAAGTCCCATGCTTCACAGAATGTGTAATGTGTGCAGTTCGACCAAGACACAATTCGTCAAATGCAGTGCTGGTCTGATGAATAAATTAATTAATAATCTACCCGTCGAAATGCATCTGCCAGGACATCAATTCAGGGGATTCACTGTTTGTTCAGAGGATCGAGTTCGATCAACAGAGAGACTACTGTACTAGCTGCTTCAGGATTATTGGTTTTCATCCTGAAATTAATCCTGTCTCCCATTCGCACCTTGAGAGGCGTACTGAAGACGCTGGTGTTTGAGTATTGTTCCTTCTTCTTCTCGACTCTGTACATCTTGTTGCATCGCACACCATTCACCACGAGATTGACTATTGCTTTTTCACTCAAGTCCATAGAAGTCAGCCTCATTCGAATGATATCGCCTCCCACCGGCATAGGGTATCCTACCAGACAATGCAGCTGTCCATTACCCCTGTTTCTGAAGGACCATTTGGCTTTTTCTGCAGCTAACGCCCCGCTCTTCTTGCCCCATATGGTGATCAATTGTCTGGCGTATTTGATCTTTTCCATGGCGTAGATGAGGGTGCAGGCATCCAACATGTGGGTGACCGTATTTTTGTCCAAGTACTGTCTGGTGATCACGCTGGAAGGAAATTCCGGTTCGTCATCGAGACCGAATACATTCTAACCGGCCATGTCGATGCCTGCCTCCATGGTTCCTCCAGATTTTTTGTTCAGAGCCAATTCATCAACTTTAGATTCCAGATAGGATTGAGAATCCAGTAGGGCAGAATCAACATATCCTTTGTTGACCGCCATCAAGTATTCATCATTATTGTCGATCGCAGACAGATTAAATATCTTGTTCAATCCCGCATCCAGATCCGATTTCATTACTAACTCATCGACATTATTCTTTCTCAGTTCCAAGTTTACATATTGTTTGGTTGTTGCATCGTTGGATTTGTGGGATTGGGTACATTAATTATCTTGTTAGAATTTGCATTCAATTTGGAATGCATCACTTTAGGAACGTAGTGATCTCTCAGATGGTTGCTGAATCTCACGTGAGCATCGTCCGCATATCTTTTAGTGGCGACGTCAGTCAAATCTCTAGGATCTCATACGTTCACCACTAGTTTAAATTTTAAGTTGAGATCTTCCAGCATGTTTTTTTTTTGATGTAATTATCTCTCATCAACTGCTGGAAAGTTTCGTCTCATTATCAACATATTTTTTAGTCACAGCATCCGACAGATCGACAAGTTCAGGAACATTGTAGATTTTCTTATTATGTAAGTTTAAAGGTTCTTGTCAAGGTTCGTTTCTCCGAGCGTATCGTTCATCTAATTTGGCAATGTTACCATCAATAACTTTGACTGTAACTCTTCTTTTCTTTCTAGAGGAGTAACCTTCATCATCATAAGCGTGACCAAATTTATGAAGTGTCATGTTTTGTTTTCGAATTTTTTATTTTTATTTTTTTTTAATTAGGAATATTAGAAGTTTTCTTTTTTATTATTATTATTTAAATAAACAATTAAAAAAATCTTATCATAAAAATAATTTTATTATAAAAATAATTTTATTATATTTACATCTCTCTCTCTATATATATATATCAAAAAACAATTAGTTTTTTTAATGTAAATTGTTGGGAATATCTTGAAAGTGATCTCCTTCTGACCATCTCTTGAGAACGTAGAGACACAGGTGACCACAAAACACTCTATCTGGTGCTTACGCTCATTTGGTATTGTAAATAACTGATGATAAATAGTTTCTTATTTTCATCGGCAGTGAGATTCCATAGCTATCGAAATAATAATTTTTATTGTTTGAAAAACGCGTGACCCAATGCGTGCCCTCATCTCCGATGTCATCCAGATTTAAAATTCCACATTCCAAATTGTCATCTTTTTTCTTTCTTGGCAAAGCATCTCTAGAAAACATACCTCGAAAATGTTTGATTTTTAATTCTTTTGCCACTTTCGATAGATCATATGTTTTGTTTTTTTCTGTTTTGTTTTATTTATGTTTTTTTTCTATTCTTTTTCTTTAATTTATAAACTCGTGAGTGTTTTTTAAACTTATGAAATTTTGAAGTAACTCATCCTCTCGATTTTGACAACAACAACTAAACAGCTCAGAATAATGTCCAAGTGTGAAAGTGTGTATTTTATCCTTCCATATAAATCTCTTATCATCATCAGCTGTCAATGCAATCTTATTGATTTTTTTGGTGTACATCTTGTGCTTTTCGCTTTGAATCATAACCATCGTTTTATAACCTTCGAAAAGACATTCTATATATTCGTCAAAAGCGATGATTTTATGCATCACACATGCTTGAACGCCTTTACATCTCTTGATCTCTATGCTGTTGAGGAGATAAGCATACAATTTTGGTCTCAAACCTACGAATTTGGTGATCTGTCTTCCCCCGCTCTTGTCTTTGAATTTACCCAACACCTTTTTATTGATGCCTTTTGGAATCTTAGATGGATGATCGTCGGGATAATTACTCATGTTGAACCATTCATCCACATCTGCTGAACAATAGTTTGGCTTTTGAACCAAATTTGGATTTGACATAATCATAGTGAAACTCATACATCAACTGCTTGCTGACGTCTAAGATAATTGCTCTGAGATAACAGGATTTGTCAAACTTCAGATGTGTCTTTTGCAAGTGTACAGCCACTAGATTTTCATCGAATATGATTCTATATTGATAATAGGGTTTCACTATTAATTTTCTAGACTTCTCTTCAGACGCGATGAGTCGAACGTTGATTCTATTCCTAATGTTTTCCATAGATTTCCCGTACATGCAATTTTCATGAGTTTGAAGAAATCTTTTTCAAAGTCGCTCTTGGCCTGCATTCTTAAATTCGTGTTGAGATCAATGTATTTTTTCATCCAAGGCTCCTCGTCAAATTGAATGATTTGATGCACGTCAATCAATCTCATTCCACAATCGACGTAACATTTCAGATTTTCGCAATAAACCACGTACTTGCATTTGTGATTAAAATTGGGAACAAGTTTTTTGATGCCGTTCACTTCCATTCGTTCGGGAGCCAGCGGATAATAGTTTTGTGGATCATGTAGCATTTCCGGATAATCCAAATCAACCTCTAGAATACAAGGATAGCCTCTCTAATTTTGTTTTTCTTCCGACGTTTCGACTCCTTTAAAATTTCCGATCGGTAAAGGATGACTCATGGCCCAACTGTACAAATTATTAGCATCCCAATACTGTATGTATTTACTCAGTTTTTCCAAATCGAAATCTTTTCCCATGTGAGAATTATTACCTTTGGCATATTTGGTGGAATTGATAGAGACGCCACCCGTCATAGCTTTTTCAAACTTGAGCAACATGATGACGTGCGTTAATAATTCCAATCGAACTTCGGACGTCTTCAAGAGAGTGTCCCAAGCGAATTCAGGTGCCATGAAATACCAAGCTGGATCTAATTCATAATGTTGACGACACACCGATCGAAAATTTTCGAACACGTCAGCCAAAAGAAGCACCTCAATTTTCAAATAGAGGTCATGATATGCTCTCATGGATTTCAGGTCGAATAATCTACACAATTTTTGCACATGTTCGTAATCGTCGTCAAAAATATGAGACTGGTATAACTTCAAATAAAAATCTTCTTTAAGAAGTAGAGCGACGTCGTCGAATTTCTCGAGATCACTCATGTAATCGTAAGGAGGGTAGATGCCTTTCCTCTACATGACGTTCACCAATTCTCATTGATCGTTAAAATGTTTACTCATGATTTTAAATTTCTGACACCCATATGTTTCACGAACAGGTGACTGTCACAGCCTGAGAGATTGTGAAATATCACCGGATAGAACTGAGCATTTCGAAATCTTAAATTACATTTGTTATGAGCAGCACCGTGAAGCAGACCCGTGTAGTGATCGTAATCTCTAACTATTTTATTACTTTCAGACTGATTATCGAATTATTGTCTACAGATGTGACATTCGGTAGTTTCATTGTATTCTCGCTGTTGCTCTGGTGTGATGATCATATCTTTAGGTTTTTAAATTTGTCGTACAATATTTGAACTTTCGATTCTAACTCTTCCACGAATCTTTGAGCCATGTCGCCATCATCTGAACATTTGGTGTAGACGAATGGACCCGACGATTCTCAATCATCGAAAGAACATTTCGCATACTAACAATAATCCAAAGGTACGTGCTTCTGATATTTTTTTGGCATAACTCCTATGCTCGTCGGGCTGGCAAGAATTCATTTTCGTGGTGAAACATTCGAAATCGGCATAGACAACGAATGGCAGTTCTAATCTTTTTTTGAAGTTTTGAAAATCCAAGTAAGTGTTAGGTTTAGGCATTTCAATGGCAACGCCTTGCTTCTCGCTACAATATTCTCAATGATGCATCAACGATCCTTGCCAACGGAATGAATTCATGCAGTTGAAACAGAAAAATCTCTCGCCAAATCTGCTTCAACAACAATCTACTCATTTCTTTAATCCAGCAATAATGTTGTCACCCTCGGAAATTAACAACAAATTGACAGTCTTTTCTCTCTCTTTGTGCGAAATCAGACTGCAAGGATAGACTATTCCTTTTTTATCATCTTCGTCGTATCCTAAGATGTTCACGGCGATGTTGGGATTTAGCTTTTTGAAACTGTCGATGTCTTTCAACCACATCGGGAAAGACACACCCATCCAATCGAGATTTTTACAAGTCTCTGCATACTTGGAAACTCTTTGAGCATGCTTTTTACGGGATACAGGGCTGATGTGATTGCCCATTTGAAACATTCATTATCCTCTTTATTTTTCACGTTGATCACCGCTTGTTTTTTAAATACAAAATACGGTAATTTTATATAGGAAGATGCTTTCAAAGGATCGCATCTGTCCACGTGAATCTCGAGGTTCAATATCTTTTTGAACGTCCAACCACTTCCCTTGTTTTGAAAAGTAGCCATAGATTCCAGCATCTTGTCTTTCTTCACTTCATAAACGTCAGCTAATTCGTCATCTCTAAACACAATCTCGTTTTTAGATCGGAAATAGGTATCTTCCACCACGCAATCGCCAGTCTTCGCATCAACCTTTTTCATCAGACAGTGCAAGATCATTTTTATTTTTAAACCCTTATCTAGACGTTTTTGAACTATGTCCAACCCTCTACTTGTCACCTGTTCCATGAACGATTTGGGATCGAGTTTTGCGAGAACAGGCTTTGCATCGGAAGTTTTAAACCTTCCTTTGAAGGCTTTGTCTCATTCTATCAAAATCAATGGTGACTTCAATGCTTCCATTATGATTTCCCTTATCACGTCGAAGCCCTTTTTTTCATTCACCACTCTCACAATTGCATCCATTGCTTTTTTTTCTAACGAATCGTCATCTGGAACTGTGTCGCTTTTCATTTTTTTATTATTTTCTTTCAAAACTTTCTGCCGTTCCACAACTTTTTGTTTAACAGTCATCTTCTTCTTCTTAGTTTCCTCTGCAGGTGTTTGTTGATGTAGTTTTGGCATCGATGTCTTCTCGTCTTTTTTTTTTCCATTTGAGTTGTTTTTGTCACTATCACAGATCTTTCATCCATTCCCTTTCCATCAAGCAAATGACCTATGCATTCATCTTTTTTCATGTATTTGACACCTTTCAATTTCAACGACTGACACACTTTGGCTTGTAATTTCAGCAGTGATAGATCACAAGTTGCCTCATGCACGGCTTCGATCAATGGTTCTTTAATTTTGTAATGGTTATAATTTTTAATTCCTAAATTTCTACGGTACTTTTTCAACTGAGGTTTGGTAGACAAATATAATTTTTTTTCCGCGATATACTTTTTTGTGTTTGACATTTTTTTGTGTGTTAAAGTTCTTATTTAAAATGTATATATTATATTTTTCAGTTTTTGAATAATTTTTGGGGGGAATTCTTAAACTTCTTCTTATTACATATATATTTTTTTTTTCTTTTTTTCTTTAATGACAAAAAAACCCAGAAAAACAAAACAGACAAAAAACGTGTACTAACTCATGATAAGGACTTAATAAGCTTTTCAAGTTGGGGTTTTTAAATCTATCTATAAATGAACCAACTCTCTCTTTTCTTATCATATGTTTGCATCCGTGACGAGCATGTTGACTTTAAATCGATCATCTCCCCGCTGATAAATCCATGGGAAAACCAGATTCACCCTCTTGAACGTTCGTTTTTCCCCGACAGTCAGATTCAATTTGTCGACCACTTCTTTAGAGACGTTTGGATATATATTACTCCCGTAGATTAGAGACAGATCTTCTGCATCAAATTGTTTTATATTTTCCATGAGAATGGTTAAAAGATCGTCTTGACATTCATACATTAAATCCAGGGCGATCTCATTCAATTTCAAAGGCAATGTATATCTGTTGTATTCCTCTCTCAATTCAGTCATCTTCACGTCCTTCATTTCGATGGCGTCGTGTGTCGAAAATTCTGTTATTTCACTGGCCAAACAATTTTTTATCGTCTGTCTCACAACTCATAATGTCTACATAATCGCGTACCGGAGCGGGCGCACCTCGTGCATTTTAGACTCCGCGGGCTATCTCTCTCTCTCTCCTTGCCAAAAACCTCACTACATCATCGCCGGCGGGTTCGGGCGCACCCGTAAATTCGCCGCTCGATTTGTATTGTGTTTTTCCGCGGGAATTGACGTTGGATCGCTAGTCTTTCGTCCGCACCGGTGGTGTTTTTTTGGCTGTATTCTGTCGAAAAAAATCACCTAAATGGCGGGACCGTGTTACCTCTGCGAAAAAGTGAGGGTTTTTCCGAGAACGGTCGTTGTCAGATTTACGAGCGCACCTAAAAGTGAATTTTTAAGTCTGGGAATTTTATAGAGTTTGTTAAAATTCCGTCGAAATTTTAGTCGGATCCACGTTGATCGTTATAGCAATTGATGTCAAACACATGACGCCTCGTCTACGTCCACTGCTGCAAAAAACCGGGAGAAAGTGACGATGTGAACGTGAACATGTCGCATCGTACAAGTGAATGGATTTCGATCGTGTTGAACGCGATTTGCTCGACAAAAACTAAGTTTTTGGTAAGGTGCGAATGAGATGCACTCGAACCCCCCGTTCCACCCTACTGTTCACCACTCGTGGTGAAGTGGTGTTAAGAACGTGCCAAAGGCTCGCGGTTAGCACCACTTGGCCACGAGTGGTGAACATTTGGTACACCAAACTGCTATGGGTATATTCTATATGTACCGAGCAATTAATTCCCTGTAACACGGAAAGTATGTTGTGGCATGTTGTATGCATCGGTCATTGCAGCATTACAAATTGTTCAGGGAAATGGCATGTGATTGCCAGTACCACTGAAATAGTCCGTCAGGTGCCCATACCTCTGTTTCACACGACATCATGTGACTTTTATCGCTACTGCGATTAGAGTGAACCAAGATATTTTATCGCCAAATTTGTATCTCTATTGACACTGCTGTTTGCTATTGCGTTTTTTAGGTAAATGATAGATAAACCAGTATACTTACCCGAACGACGTGATTACGAACAGTGACTGCAATCTTGATATAGAGTCCACTCATGATCACTAGTGGGACTACCATTGCTAAACCTATTAGCAAGCTTATACGTTTTAGTCCATACAACTTTTCGTACCTGCATTCGTGTCCATAATTTGCTAAAATGAGACGAAAAGCCTTAAATTGTCGATCTAGGACAAGTATCAGGATACCGTTTTGAATTCAGAATATTTTTGTGGTTACCAGTATCAGCTCCTCCGACACTTCTGTTATCACCGCAGCTGCTGTACACATTTTTTCTCAAGAACGCTATTAGCGTTGTGTGGAATGATCTGTTGTGCGTGCAATCCATCAAAACAGCAATCAATGTGCTCCGTTCTCTCACGGAGGCACCTTTAGTTTTTTCTGGAAAAAATAAGTAAAAGAAATCCCCTCTGTTCAAAGATTAAATAAATAAATAAATAAATAAATAAATAAATAAATAAATAAATAAATGAGACGAAAACGCTTAAATTGTTGAGCTCAGATAGGATGAGGGTCAGGACACAGTTTTGATTTCAGAAAAAATAAACAAATAAATAAATAAATAAATAAATAAATAAATAAATACAGGAGAAATCACTTATTTAAAATAAATAAATAAATTGCGTTGGGATTTTATTTATTTATTTTTTGTTTTATATTTAAATTTATTTTTATTATTAACAAAATAGCATACACACATAATATAACCAAACAAACAAACAGTTCGCAAGAACAACCACGCGCAACAGTGGCTGTTTTAAGGATTCTCTGGCTGCAGTAATAAACAGACAATTTCTACTACCACACCTGTAATGACTTTCCCTTTTATTTAACGAATAGCTGAGTAGGACAGGCATAAAACGCAAATAACGCCATTCTTATCAGGTAATTCTTCGAATTTCTGCTCCTGGACCAAGGCCAAATCTCCTAAGATCATAAATTGAGATAGTTTTAAAACTCTTGGTTCATTTTGCTATAGTTATTCCTCCATTGGGTAGCCCCGCTTTAGAATGTACATGGGGTTCCCAACTGGCAAGAACGGTCAATTTTTTGAGATTGAAAAGAATATCAACTCTCAGATTTGTTCCAGATGGCCGCAAAAAAGAGAAAAAAAAAAACAAGTTGGATCCGAAAAGATGAAAATGCAATATAAAAACATTTTTTTTAACTTTATTTCAAACACGTGGAAATGTACAGATAGTTTTTTTTGTTATTGAAGAGCAACCACTTAGAAAAAAAAACCCTACAAAAAAATTCTTTTGTATTTTAAAATATTCTTTCAAATGTTTAAAATTTATGTTCTAGTAAAAAAGCACGCATGAAAATTATAATCTACACTCTACATCGGTATGACGTACGAACAGGATCATAAATCAGTGAGTTAAACATGATGCTAAAATATTAAAGCATGATGCTAAAATAATATAGCATGATTCCTAAATAATATATCATGATGCTGAATTAATTAGGCATCATGCCTAACTATTTAGGTATCATGCTTAATTATTTATGCAGCATTTATGAAATCATACCAAATAATATAGCATCTACCTTCATTATTAGTTTAAACAATATTTTATTAATGAACACGCTGTAGTGGCAGACAATACGTTTTACAATAAAGGAAAGAAACAATATAATTATGAAGCAGTGAATGCAGCATACAGAAATAATATTTGTTAAGTCATAAAAGTGAAGGGATTCGACAAAAAGCTTAATGTTTAATTATTAGAGTACCATGCTAATAAAAACAATTATGACCTGATTTCAGCATCATGCTATATTATTTATGCAGCATTTATGAAATCATACTAAATAATACCACACGATTCCTAAATAATTAGGCATAATTCTCAATTAACCTGCATGATCTTCTCGTAAATCAGCATCATGTTAAATTAATTCAACATCATGCTATATTATTCATGCAGCATTCGTTAAATCGCGCAAAATAATATAGCATGGTGCTTTAATAATTAAACATCACGCTAAATTAAAATGCATGATCCTCTCGTAATTCAGCATCGTGCTTAATTATTTCGGCATCATGCTATATTATTTTTGCTGCACTCATAAAATCCTGAAAAATAATATAGCATTATGCTAAATTAATTTAGTATCGTGCTCAAATAATTAAGCATCATGCTAAATTAAAATGCAAGATCCTCTCGTAGTTCAGCATCATGCTTAATTAATTTGATATCATGCTATATTATTTATGCTGCATGCAAATGTGCAATATAATATAGCATGGTGCAAAATTAATTCAGCATGACGCTCAAATAAATAAGCACCATGTTAAATTAATTCAGCATCATGCTAAAATAATTGAGCATCATGCTGAATTAAAATGCATGATCTTCTCGTTATTCACCATCATGCTTAATTAATTTGGGATCATGATATATTATTTATGCAGCATTCTTGAAATAGTGCAATATAATATAGCATGATGTTAAATTAATTCAGCATCACGCTCAAATAATTAAGCATCATGTTAAATTAATTGAACATCAGGTTAAAATAATTGAGCATCATGCTGAATTAAAATGCATGGTCCTCTTGCAATTCAGCATCGAGCTTAATTAATGTGGCATCATGCTATATTATTTATGCAGCATTCATGAAATCGTGCAATATAATATAGCACGGTGCTAAATTAATTCAGCAGCATGCTCAAATAATTAAGCATCATAGTGAATTAATTCAGAATCATGCTAAAATACTTTCGCATGATGCTAAATTAATTCAGCATCGTGCTAAAACCTGTCAATCAATACATTCTGTTAACGAATCAGCGGCGCCGATACATACACGCTGGGTGTATGGTCGGATCGGGACAATGGAGCATAGCCGAGAAACAAGAAAATGTTGATGCAAACATCAAGCTGCAGAGTTAGAATCTTGCAGAAGAAATCGTTCGTATACATATCGTGAATCGTTTTTTTTTTTTGCATTCTCTTTAATTGATATATAATAAAGTAAAAATTAAACATCGGGAATCTGAGCAGTGCTTGTTTACGTTTGTAAACAAGTTACGTTTTAGCTTTGAAATGTGACTCGTTATTATAGTCCGAGGGTATGTGCTCTAAAGTGAGCATGAAGATAGGAATGGTTTCATAAACTTGACATTACACTTGAGAGGCCGAAAGCGGCTTTAAAAACAAATGAATAAATGCTAATCAGAAAATGCACAGGCATCAGAAAGCATACAGCCCCACGTGTCCCCATTGCCAATGACTGAGTTTTCTCATAGAACCTCACTCACTATCTTAACCAGCTGAGAGTTGTTTTGTGATCCCCAACAAGCGAAGGACTGTATTGCACAGCCAGTAGTACAGCACGTATGAATCGGGCCCGGTTACCCGGAACTTTGCCAGTGAAAGTATTGTTAAATTTCCATAGGAACCAGAGCTTTTGCCAGAACAACTCTTTCAGGTGCAAGCCTTCGGCCCATGCATCTTGATCTGCAGGTGGTGTACGTGCTGCTTATATAGTACGCTAAGAAATGTATAGTGATATATATACACACATAGCTATAGGTATATAGAATGAGTATGTGATGGAATATCGATGGGGGAAGGTGAGTTTTCTTGAAAGTTTTCCCCGCGAAACGGTTGACGTTGCTATTGACATCGAGACGTCATGATGGGCGCACGCGATGTCATAAAACCGTTGATGGCTAGTTTTGTCGGTCCCGGGTCGTCTCGCAGGAATTCCAGTCCGCCCCAGAGCGTTTAGTCCCTGGTCGTTTCGCCCCACATTCAGAGGTGGGTCATTTCGCCCCCGCAAATTATATCGGGTGGGCGACTGGTAATTTTGATGGGATGAATCAACAACAGGACTAGCAATGATACCATCTATTAAATTTTATTTTTTCCCTTCAATTGTTTACATGTTTATAGGTGCATAAACATAACAATATAAACTAACAACACTGTAACTAAATAAAAAGTGGTTCTAACATTTAATGCGAAGTCATGTCCATGGCTGGAAGAATTCTTTCTTGTGATAGATCAATTAATATCTTTAACCAGAGGTCGTGTGGCTGCAGGATAAATATATTAACTGCTCTATCTTTGATGATTATTAAACTTGCTTCATCTGTAATGAAGCAACATATAACAGATCATTAGTTCCACTTCTCTAATTTTATTATTTTTACATTGAATACGAACAATCAAGTTTAATTATTTTCATTTACATTTCTTGCTTCTACGACACCTCTCCTGTAGCAAGAGGTGTTAGCGTTAATCATGGCATCAGATTGAAAACCGAGAATGAGACAACTCGCCCCAAATGTTGTATACCTTTCTTCGTCAGTTTGTTTTACTGAGACAAGTAGCCCTGCATGTTTTAATGCAAAAGTATTAAATTTTACTTACATTTTTCCGACATCATAATTTGTTTAATGACTACAACGGCTTCTGGTCAAGTCTCCTCGGGTCAAGTCGCCCCCACATATATTTTCGGATCAAGGCGCCCCTGGTTTGAGGCGAGTTGACCCGCTTTGGGTAGCAAGTTGACCCACCAAAAGCACTTTTTACTAACTTTATTTTTATATTTTTTAGTAAAAAACCATAGCAATTATAGAATATTAATTTATATACTCACCTTTAATAAGACAAAAATCCTGTTCAAATGCAAATGTTGCATCCACTACACAAAGCACCCATGAAAAATAATAATTCCTTTCCAAGAATAATAAATTTAACGCAGAAGTTCCCCCAAAATCGTATTCACTGACTGAGGAGAAAACTATCCTTTCCTGACCCAGATATCTAACCAAATGATTCAAAAATAATAATTGTAATCTGTGTTTGTTTAAACAAGCAATCTGATCAGTTTATGTGATTGTGGCTGACGACATTTCATTAACAGCTCTGAAAAGAGTAATCATAAATATTTTTTTTTTTTGGTTAAACAAAAAGTATGATCAATGAGTGTCTTGGGTGGATTGTAATTGCACTGGACAACTGCTCATCAACCGTTCAGACAAATAACGATATTGAAGGTAAATATTTTTACTTATTTCTCATGGCATTCTTAGGAAGATTTAGAAGCCAAGCTGCTTGGAGGCATGTGCTGAGCTTTGGTTTACAGGTAATATATCAGAACATAAATGTTATTCTTATTTTTATACCTATTCCATATCTGTTGATGTCGATGAATAAAAACGTGTTATTTTTTATAATCACTTCCACTGGAAAAGATGGGAGCGAGTTGTCTTAAAAGGGGGTGGGGGTGGGGTGGGGGGTGAGGTGGGGGTGAGTTGTCTCAAAAGTTGCGGTGAGTTGTCTCAAACGTTGGGGCGAGTTGTCTCACGTGAGGCGACTTGTCTCAGTGCGAGTTGTCTCATACCCGCAGGAACATCACAGACGAAAAAGGTAAAGTTTCTAGTTATAATTTCTACTGTCTAAATAAATGGTGAAAAGTGGAAAAACAGTTCAAAACTATTCAAATAATAATAAAAAAATCACCTCTGACCCAGGTCTTTTCGCCCTAATCGCGGGGGCGAAACGACTAGGGGCGAAACGACTAGGGGAGAATGGATATTGTGGCAAAACGACCCAACACCGTTTTCTCCACTGTACAATCTGACATAACGTTTTTCGAGTCTGGGGTGTCGTGTTTCTCAAACTGGCCTTGTATGATAGTAGCGGTATACACCCCTGCAGATCCCTTGTTAGCCATTGGTACTGCTAATCGACCGAATGCTTTGTATTATCCTATGACTGGTATAGGTAGTAGGTAATGATAGTGCTGGCTGTATTAAGGGGCGGTGGGGGTAATACATGGTCGTCTAGTGCGGTATTACGAGGTAGTCCTTGGCCGTTTAGAACGATAGTATGGTATGGGCCTTACATATCCCATGTAGGCCCCCTTTCAGTCCTCGGTACAACTAATCAGCCTAACGCTGCATATTTTTCTATAACTGGTATAGGTAGTACGTACTGCTATTGTTTATTGTGCGGGAGGGGATGGTAATGCATTGTTGTCTACTGTGGTGGTATAGGATATGCGGTTTGTACACCTGCTGGTTCAATGTTAGCCCTTGGTACCACTTCCCATCTAAGTCGGTGTGCTGGCCCACAGATTTTATGGGTAGTAAGTTTTGATAGATCAAGCAGTATTTTGACGTGCGGGTTGTGGTAATGCAGGCTTGTCTAGTGTGGCAGTATAAGTGGTACGCTATGTGCCCCTGTTGTCTACTGTTGTCACTTTATACCACTATCCACCTATGGCTGTATATTATCATATAACTGGTGCTGGAAATGAATAAAATTGACGTGTGCAGTTTTAAGCACCCGCAAAATCAAACACGAGAGTGAATTGCACCCGTAAAATATTAGTATATGAATTTTCGAGGAAATTATGTCACCAAATACCAGAAACCTTAGCCCTTTGAACCCGAGCGGTCGCTTTTCCAGCCAGGAATATGATACATCATAACATCGTTAAATAGGATGGCTGTTCAGTAAATGTGTGGGGAAGACCAATCAGTATTTTCAACGTGCAGCCCCAATATTGATTGGTCTACCCAAATAATGAATAAGGGCTCATCTAATTGCTGCCATTGAACTGGCATAGAAGATACCGCTAGGGTTCAAAGGGTTAAATGTATGAAGAATTGCTGAATTATGACAGTAACTTGCCACCGGCCACAGAGTGCTACTTTCTCCAAACAACACACATTTATATGCCCTCACAGTATATTAGTGCTCCACAATATTTTTCAACGAGTGCATTTTTTAGCTCCCGTAAAATAGGAATCACGGGTGCTTTTGGGAGCAATTGCACTCGCATCCGTCTCATTTCCAGGACTGCATATAACTAGTATAGGTAGAACATAATGTTTGTCAACCATTGTATTGTGGGGACAGGGTAATGCATGGTTATCTAGTGTGGTAGTATATAATGTAAGGTATGTACTCCTACTGGTTCAGTGGTGGTCAATAGTACTATAGACCCACCTAAGCGTTATACTGTCCTTGGTGGGTATGGACAGTACGTAATGGTAAGTAACGTAGTGTTATGCTTAGTTGTCTGGTAGAGTAATAGAGGAGAAACTCTTGTGTTTCCCATGGGTCTACTATTGGCCCTTAGCAATGACTTTTGAGTAACTGCTCGATCTATTGTTGTGAGAAATGAGAAAGCGGAAGAGGTATCAAAGGACAGACGGTGATGACTATGGACGTGTAGTGGCATTGAAGCTACAAATGTCTCGGGGTGGGTAAGAAGGCTGCGCCAAACGGGTACTAGGAGACATAACTACATTTATCTTACAATCAACATGTATTTTGTCTGTATTATTTCCGCAACTGTCGTGGAACCGACCCCCTGATACAGATTTTTGTATCAGGGGGTCGGATACAAGCACGTTCCTTTCACGTGAGTTCCATTTCTTTTCTTTTTGTTCATCCGTACGAATAAATACTTCGTTATATATTCGTCTACATTCTTGACTTATTCCCAATATATTGTAAGATAAAATGATTATTACCATTATGTGGGTGTACAAAATATGTATCCGAGTCTCGCTCCGGGTTCTAAGGGTAGATCACGACTCGTCGTGATCTGCCCTTAGAACCCAGAGCTCGACTCGGATACATATTTCGTTCATCCACATAATGGTAATAATCTCTATGTATCTCAGACACCCTGCAAAAGATATCAAAAAGGAAATCTTCTGATGGTATCCTCAAAAGGTATCCTCAAATAATACAGTACCATGTCAGAAGTATCCGCTTATACACGTGCATTACAAGTCGGAAGCGGATTTAGTAAAACTGCAATTATCTCACAGTTTTATGATCCGTCATAAACGATATATTAAACGCGAGGTGTGTTCCTGGATTAAACTAAAAACGATAAACGCGGTTACCAATCGTTTGTAAACGGAATGGCGAGCGCAAATACACGATAGGCCTTCATGTATCTATATACTGTCATGCTGAAGCCTTGAGGAATCTTTTTTTTTCAGTTGGTTGTCGGCCTACTCGGTTCCTTGAGGAATCCAGTTTCGAAGTTCGACTACGGATTCGTCGTCTCGACACGCTACCGCGCCAGATCTCATCAACATTTACTCGAAATGGTCTAAGACCTTGAAAACACTCCTTTAAAGGCGTTATTATTCCACCCCAAATGTGTGATGACAATGAGAATGTTCAGGCAGTATTCTCGTATAATTTGTAATTTGACATTAAATCGAAAATAAAAATACCGCGACAGACATACCGAGGTTGACTTGTAGGCCCGTCTAGTCCTGATGTTCCAAAATCATCGACGTGAGTTAATGCTATGATCATAATCTATCCTTCTTTCATTTATAGAAAATAATGTAGTTATATGTTTTGGGTCCAAATACTCAATTCTCATTGGTCAGCTGGATGAAAACGTCATGACCAAATGTAATTCATTTTCCAATGAATATATTTTGTCGAACTTTGACCCGCATTGACGGGAGAGCGCAGTTGACAGAATGTAATTCGGGCGGTGTTTGGGTGGGTTTATAACTTTTAGCGTCTCTCGCAGTGATCAGTGATTATAGTTTACTGATATGTTAAATAAATTGTTTTGAACATTCCAAGTTTCGTTGCGAAAGACGGCAATTTGACAAATTTGGGTCAATGCCGAAAACCGGCTCTCAACTCAGAGTTGTGCGCTTTGTCTTTTGTGTGAGGGTGGCTTTTTCGCCTCGTTCGTTCATACATGTTTTATTTCGTCTTTCTGATTTGTTGTTTGGTAAAAAGTAGTTTAAACAGTTACGGAATGTAATTATAAAAATTGAAGGGATTCATTCATAATTTGTACCCATTCCCACACGTCCAAACTCCAATAAAGATTATAAAAAAATGCATTCATTTCTTAATTGCATGATCTGTTTATGCCCTTAGTGATTGATGTACAATAAGGGAAAAAATTGACCCCTCCTCCTTTCCCCCTCCCCAATGCAAAAGACTCCAATATGTTCGCTTCGGCTGGCGTTTCAGTTGAATATAAACACGAAAACGTGCTAGTTTTGAGAAATATATGGACTGTGGGCAATTCGCATTTAATAAGATCCATTCACACTATTTGGCCTACATCTCACATTTAAGTAACCGTACGTGAATAGATCCCCCACGTCGCATGTCAAATTTAATTATTTGTCCATTTCTTTCCTTAAGAAATAAGGGCCGTGACTCCTCACTGTAACAAGCTATAGTTCTAAATACGGCCCATATGCTATATGCCCAAAAATGATCTTTTGCAGTAAGTCTACACATAGGCTCCATTGCAGAAATTAATCTATAGGCGGCTGTTTTACTCTGGTTGTGGGGTTCAGATAAATAAATAGTGATTAAAAAGAAAACCCATCATTTGCAAAAGTGTATGTGTGTGCGCGGGCGGGGGGGGGGGGGGGGGGGGGGTATAGGCGAATAGGATCCGATGACCCCCCCCCCCCTCCACCACCCATAAGGTTACGTCAGTTATCTGTAAAAATGATTGGTGCTGATCGGGAAGTAATCAATCGAGATTTAAAAAATATGCCACTCAAAGTTTGCTTAGCACCAAGTATATCCAACTACATGTTTTACGTTTTAGTTGAAATATTGTTATGAAAAGAGTATATATTCTTTATTTAATTATACCTTTAATGACTCAAGTACAGAAATTAAGATTTTATTTGTGTTCGACATTATTTTTTAGCTTTTGAATACGATAACCATGGAAAATGGATATTATTGGTGGTAAAATGAGAAACTTTTCAAATTTGCCAAAAAGTTGACGGAGCGAACTGGTATGGGTTCATTATCCTAGTATGAGACCCATTACTGTTAATTACAGCTTGACAACGCCTTTTGGTACTCCCAATCAGTTCCCGGTTGTCTTTTGTGGGGTGCTGTTCCATTCTTGGACCACCATGCCACCAAGCTCCTGGGCACTTCTTGGTTAGACTGGACGGACAGAAATTCCACGCTGCAACTCATTCCAGACATGTTCGATTGGATTGAGGTCAGGGGATCTTGCTGGCCAGTCCACACGCTCAATCCCCTCCCTCTGTCGGTATTGCCGGACAGCATGGGCAACATGAGGACGGGCATTATCGTCCATCAGAATGAATCTATCACCCGCTGCATCTGCATGCAATCCGACATGGGAATCCAGGATCTCATCAATATACAGCTGTGCAGTCAATGTACCACGTTCAAGGACACAGAGCTCTGTACGTCCATCCCAGCTGATGCCACCCCAGACCATTAATGATCCTCCACCACAGCTGTCATGCTCAGCAATGTTGGCTGCATGAAATCGCTCTCCTGGTCTTCCCGTGCCGTAGAATGCCTATCTGTGTTGTCCAGGTAGTACCTTGACTCATCTGAAAAAGGAGAGGTCGACAATCTTCTCTGGTCCATCCAACTTGATCCATGGTCCATTCATATCGTGCCTGGCGATGGTTCTGGGACAACTGAATGCGAATACGTGGTCTTTTCGATCGGAGGCCACCTTCGTGCAATCTTGCCCGGATAGTCTGCGTCGAAACATTTACCCCGGATGCATTCTGAAGGTCACTGTGAAGCTAGGTTGCTGTTGCAAAGCGGTTCCTATGGGCCTGAATGATCAAAAACCGGTCTTCAGCTGCAGATGTTGCCCTGTCCCTGCCACCACCATGCCGTCTTACTGGTGTGACATACTGCTGGACTCTTGCTCAGGCTCTGGCGATCAGCGTATGGTACACACCAAGGACTTCACTAACCTGACGATGGGTAGCTCCTTGCTCCACCATCCCAACAGCCCGCCACATGTCTGCTTCAGACAAATGTCTTCTTACATTTGCATTCGCCATATTCAATCATTAAATCACAAGGGTTTTGTTGAAATGAAGATTGAATACCCTACACATGCCGTGTACATGTAGACAGTACACGAAAACATCAAGAAAATTAGGAGGTGCATGCTTTCCATGACTGTCACGAAACGCCTGCCTGTCAACAGAGGTAATGTAAACAATGGGGACCATCTCAATACATTCCTCAATCATATCCATCAAAAATATCGCAAATATGTCACAAGCAAATTTCACAATGATGTGTCAAATATTTGGTGCTTAGCAAACTTTGAGTTGATTATATACATATATAAAACAGAGCCTTCAACCCCAGTGATGTAGTACTGCTGTTTAAACGTTACCATACAAAAACTATGCTATTTATCCGTGGAGAAGTCAAAAGGCAATATTGTGGTCTGTGCATCCTCTAAACACGGCACTGCAAAAAATATAGGTTCTCTTTAGAACCAAAACTGGTTCTAATCTTGTCCCTGAGATGGAACCAGTTCTGTTTAAACAGTATTTATTTCAAACAAGATAAATTTATAAGGATTAACATTAAATATTAACAGAATTAAACATAAATTGAGGGGGATTCAGTCTAAGTTTAGGGCTTATACGAGGTTGTCTCAAATCATTATTAAGCAACGGAGATATGAACACTTGGCATATCGAACCAGTTTTGGTTCTATACAGAACCAAAACTGGTTCGATATGCCAACTGTTCATATCTCCTTTGTTTCAAAATGTTTGGCGACTGCGTTGAATAAGCTCCAAGTTTACTGCTGAATCTACTTCAGTTCATGTAATATTCTGTTAAAATTGAATGCTAATCTTGGTAACTTTATTTGATTTGAAATAAATACTGCCTGCCTGCCTGCCTGCCTGCCTGCCTGCCTGCCTGCCTGCCTGCCTGCCTGCCGTTGGTCGTTCGGCCCCCTCCCCCTTTTCTCTCTCACTCTCTCTCTCTCTAGGAATTAGTGACATAATCACACAGCTACTAATTATTATATAAACCCGATTTTTCATTTGCGTCCGTCCCTCCTTCTGTCCTTCAGTCAGTCCGTTCGCGCTGTAATACGAGAGTTACGAGCGTTTTTTTTTTGTCCGGACAGGCATTACCGTCCACCCGTCCGTCCGTCCGCCTGCCTATCTGTCTGTCTGTCTTTTTTTTTGTCTTTTGGGGTGCTGAGGGAGGTTAACCAAAGGCTCGCCAAATCGGAAAATTCTTAGACTCGTTTCATAAATATTATATGAAGAAAAACACTCATTCCATATCCTCTATTTATAAGTAAAAGTTAAGGCGCTTCTACTAATCCCTTAAACAAATAATGAGTATTTTCTCCGATTTGACAAATATTTGCCAAGAATGTATAATACATGAACTAGTTTGTAATATATCTAAAGCGAGGTCGAAAGCTGGCCCGGCCCGATTTGTCACTACAGTTTCTCTGAAACACATACAGTTAAAACTAGAAGTCCTGTCATGAAATGCGCACAAATAGCACGTTGATATGCGCGTTAATGTACGCGTTAAGGCCCAAGTAAAGCTATCAAATTCTGCACATATGGCCTGTGCACAAGCAATGTTTCAGCCAATGGACCTCCGGGTAACCCGGAGGTCCATTGGCAGAAACATTGCATGTGTTTGCTATGAGTAACCAAGAGAACGTGCCATGCTCTGGATGCCATTCGATATGGCAAATGCGCGCAATTCCAACGCACAATTAAGCCTAGACAAGCGCACTATTCGTGACAGGACTTCTAGTTTTAACTGTACATTTCGGAAACTAATGAACAGATTTGTTCTAATCGGTGTTGTGTAGTCATTGTTACATTGCTCCCTCATTAATGGAGAAAGTATGACGATGAGGGTACGGAGATTCGCCCCTTTGTCGGATAGACCAGGTGACAAGAGTCCACATTTGGCAACTAGTCCAGTTTTTTCACAATAAGGTAGTTTGAAAAGTTTAATCCTTTACTCAACGTTACGGCCAAAACCTGCAAGCGCTATTCTAAAAAATCGCCAATTAATTTTCATTATTTTTTGTCTCAAAAACATAGGTTATGACGAGCTCGTTCCAACGAGGGGTCATCAACTATGTTTTTGAGACAAAAAAATGAAAAAAGTTAGTTATTCAGGAATCTTTTTGCAAATGTCGTTTGTTTTTCATGTGATGTAAATGGTTAAACACAAACATACTGTTTGTCCGATTTTTTTTTTGGTGTGTCGTGTGGCTCGAATTTCCATTTGACTCAAAGACCCGAACTGAATCGGAAAAAACAACAACTGCTCAGCTCCACACCACAGCCATTCCTGTAATGATTCACGCTTTAATTTTTGACGACAAAATAAGTATTTTTTTATCTTTAACAGAAATCATATCAGCATAACAGTGAATAGATACTAACCTGGTTCGTCACTGTAGTAAATTGTGAAAGATGTACTTAAAGATGTTGCCCATATACCAATTACACTACATATTGCCACCTTCCATGTGATGTATACCCTATAATGCAAAGGTTTCACGACTGCGACAAAACGAGTCAATGTTATGGCCAGTAGATGGAAAGACGAACAGAAATGTAGACCAATAAGTGTTATCATAATTCCCATACACACATGCCAACTTCCTACAATAAAAATGAACTAAAATATCATCACCAAAAAAGACTAACAACACAGTTTAAGACAGGGTCGGGGTGAGTAACCCCGGGGCCCGAAACTTTGGGGGGCTCGGGTTCGGCTCAGGAGTCCAGGATTCTTTGGTCGGTACTCTGTCCCCAAAGTTCTGACTCATTTGCCAAGCTCCCCCCCCCTCCACCCCTCCCGATTGCCAAGCGAGAATCAACAATATAAGTTGCCCGTCGTATTAGAATACAAGCTGCCACTCATGTAAAGATTGCCCCGTGGAGATGCTCAATCTGTTAACCCTTTACTTAGCACGAAAAGCAGACGACACTTGCCAGCAAGATTATTGAATATATGTTGTTTTTAATTCTTGAGTAAAAATATATAGCTTATGACCCCCTCATTGGAACGAGCTCAACGAGCACGTTCCAATGAAGGGATCATATGCTATGTGTTTGCGGCAAAAAAAAAAAATGAAAAAAGTAATGAAAATCGAATGGGAATTTTTGTGAATAGCGCTGGTCGGTTTTGGTCGTTACGTTGGGTAAAGGGTTAATAGACTGTTATCTGTATACATATGCACCAGACCCGGTGTTATCGCTTCAATAATTCTTCAAGCACTTCAGCATCTGCGTCAGTATCTCGACACTTTCGAAAAGGGGTCCGTCACAGAATTAACACTGGAGCCCGACTTTCCTCTCGGCGGACCTGGTCTAAGATACAATGTTGGTAGAATAATAAATTGTATCAAACATATGAGATGGAACCGGGGACGTACCCGGGTGATGGGCACCAGGGTAGGCAGGGACCGATCAGGACTATTTAAAATACGCTCTAGCCTCGGAGCCTATTTTTTCAATTCATGCGCCAGATTTCAATTTACGGAGTCACACGGCTGTTTGTAACACACACTGCAAGTATGTAATAGCTCTCATCGTTTTCATTTAGCACACTATAGCAAATATTAATCTTCACTGCGGTTTCTGATCAAGTCTTGGCTGCCTATTTAGGCAGCCAAGACTTGATCAGAAACCACAGTGAAGATTAATGCTTGGTAATTAAGACTTGAAGTATTAACTTAAGCACTCTACAACAATGATAAATGATAATCATATAATACATATAAGAGTGTCTCTCTCGATTATCCATCGAAATAATATCAAAATATGATCTGAGAAGTTACGCGCCAACTGAGAAGCCTATTTCTGAGATTTAAGAGCCAGGTCCTGATGTTTCAGAACCAAATACGCACTGGCGCATGCCCAGGTCGGTCCCTGGCTTATTCGGGTCATCTCCTCGCATAAAAGTGGTTCTTTCTCTGAGTACTCCATCCATAAAACTCCTGTCGACGATAGGATTCTCTCGCTGATGGAAGTGTCATTAAAGCCCAGTGTAGGTGCTGCGATTCAGAAATATCGACTCCAATCTTGAATCGATTCGTGCAGAGGATTTCGAATCAAATACAATTTCTCAGAAACAACACAGAATCAAACGATATCACCTTTTTAACCCTTTACCCAACGCAGACGATATCAAAATTTATTTTTGGAATATATCATTTTTTCAAATTTTTCAAAAAAATTCAACAAAACCATAACATATGACCCCTCGTTGGAACGAGCTCGACAAGCTCGTTCCAACGAGGGGTCACATGATATGGTTTTGTTGAAATTTTTTGAAAAATAATATTTTTTTCAACTACTGAATTTGCCTATTACGCGGGCGGATGCGGCCGATTCGTTGGGTAAAGGGTTAAAAACAGATTAGTCACATACAACGTTTGCTAACTTTGATAAACTACTAGTTTTTAGTATCCTTATTCTCCAGAACATATACTGAATTCAATCTATGGGATACTACAGAAGCCCATTACGATCAAATGCGAAAAGTAACTTTTTTTTTAAACGGGGAATGTTTGCCTTATTTCGCAAAACCTTTGCGTAATTTCGCAAATCTTTGCGTTATTTCGCAAGAATATTGCGTTATTTCGCAATAACTTTTGCGTTATTTCGAAATAACGCAATCTTTTGCAAAATAACGGAAAGGTTATTGCGAAATTGCGCAATATTTTTGCGAAATAACGCAATACTTTGCGAAATAACGCAATACTTTTGCAAAATAACGCAAATTTTATTGCAAAATAGTGCAATACTTTTGCGAAATAACGCTATAGTTTTCGGAGTAACGCAATACCTTTGCGAAATAACGCAAAAGTTATTGCGAAATAACGCAATACTTTTGCGAAATAACGCAATACTTTTGCGAAATAACGCAAATGTTATTGCAAAATAGCGCAATACTTTTGCGAAATAACGCAATAGTTTTCGGAGTAACGCAATACTTTTGCGAAATAACGCAATACGTTTGTGAAATAACGCTACTTTTGTGAAATAACGCAATACATTTTCGAAATAACGCAAAGATTTGCGAAATTACACGTCAGTTCGTGATAGGACTTCTAGTTTTAACTATAACCACAACTGAACAGTGGACTCACATCTGTATAGTCGAATTTAATTCAGAGAAACGATGGTAATATCACGTAGAACAGAACGAGTACATGTAACACATCCACCTATTAAAATTTCTAACGTACCAGTAACAGAAGTCCTTGAACATAAAGACTTATGGGTCGTAATAAACACTAACTGCACTTGGATGAATCACATTGAATATATCAACCTCAAAGCTTCGAAACATATTGACCAAGTGTGGAGGCATAAATTTGTACTGGATTGGAAAATATATTTCGCTTTATTAGACCTCTTCTAGAGTATGCTGACACCGAGCGAAGTGAAAAAATATAGATAGCTGTCGTCAGAATTGTGACTGGCGATATTGTCCTACTAGTAAAGCCCGGTTATATTTAGAAACATGTTAGGAGCCCCTCAACAATAGCTATCACAGAACGAAATATTTTCCAATAGGCGGCCACTGTAACGTTCAGGTGAAACAAATGTGGTCGCATCACATTAATTTCATAATATCTTTGTGGAGTATCGACCTTTCTGACCCGAGGTCATGCAACAAATGAGAGAGAAAAACTGACAGGAAGGGAGGTACCGGTTTCGTGTACATATTTTTCGTCAAATTCCCAACAAAATCACACCAAAGTCAGTTGTATTTTTTTAGGCTTACAAGTCATCAAATCACCCTCTTTATTTATCAGAGTATTCAACAATAACGCAAGATGTCAATAGAATTTTACAAATGTTTATTGAATCAATAATTTTACGAAGCCTGTTTATTTTTACAGATTGCATTTTACCATTGTCGTCTAAGACTCAGATGCAATAGTCTAAACACTCACCTGTACGATACCCACCCAACAGAGTCTCCACTGTGTCGATATGACGATCCAGAGACAAGTGAACACCTTTTTTGGTGTGTCCAATTATTCTCAGGTTTGGGATAATACGATGGAACATTTCCCTCCAGGCATAGACTGCAGACTAAGGCTGTCGCGATTATTCGATTAGTCGACTAACCGTCGACTATTGAAGTAGTCGACGTTTTTTATTTTTAGTCGATCGTCGTTCATTTTCAAGGTGGTACACGTCTACTACACGTCGGGGCTAAATTGCATTGTTTTGGGAGGTGAATGATCAATGAAGGTGAATAACTTTAAATATCTAACCATAGTTAACATTCATATCCGGAAGACTGTACGACTGTCACTGACTGTGCAAGAAAGAACACTCACAGTTACTCGAGAAGAATAGATTCTTCTGAATTTCTCCAGTCTTGTACACACGAATGCACCCATTGGAAAACCAAAAGCGCGGAAGTGACAAAATTATGACGAAAGTCAGAACGTCAGATCACTTCTCAAAGTTCGGAACTTCAGACTAAGATCCAATTTTAACAACTGACGAGGGAATGCATAGATCTCAATGTTCAAAATTTCGAGAAACTTATTGCAGAAAGGAAACATATGCAGGAACGTTCTTTGGTAAATTCATCGGCTTCAATCTAGTTCAAACTTGGACCCGCAGTCAGTAATATTATTTTTGGGGTTGGTACGTCCTACAGGACGTACCAACCCCAAAAATTATATTACGGACTGTGGGTCCAAGATTGGACTGCATGTAGCTTCAGTCGGGACCGATTTGTTGTTCCCACAACCCCACTTCGTCTGAACACACTGGTGCTATTGTCATTTTCAGAGTTTTACGAACAGAAGA
The DNA here is from genome assembly GCA_031216915.1 of Pictodentalium vernedei. Lineage (NCBI taxonomy): Eukaryota > Metazoa > Mollusca > Scaphopoda > Dentaliida > Dentaliidae > Pictodentalium > Pictodentalium vernedei. The sequence goes on from CM062296.1 coordinate 58,196,250, forward strand.
ATGATTTGCTAAAAAATCATGGGAAGCGACTATTAATCGACTAACCGTCGATTACTGGTCACGATTAGTCGATTACAAAAAATGATAGTCGCGACACCCCTACTGCAGACTCACAGAAGCCTTTGGATATTTGTTACCTGTAGTTATTCATTCACTATCTATATTTGGTGTACCATTTGACCTGTGCTTTCATGGACAGACACGAGATATTTTTAGAGTACGCGTTCAGACATGTTACATGACTTAGAATTTGTTACGGTGATTCATCCCATGCCGATTTTTAGCACTCTCTCGCCTGTTAGTAAGTCACCCCCTCAGGTTCGTCTATTATTAGGCCCCTCCTAAAAAGGTATGCCAGTGTTTGTGATATCTCCCTGCCTATTTTAAGAAACCACCTTGAATAATACCTCACACACTAAAACACCTCTTATTACCCTATACGGTCTTCCCCTTCAAGTCTACATTCACGAACCAGTACCTATTCTTAGCACATTGCCATATGTCAGTGAGCCACCACCTCAGGTTCGTCTATTATTAGTCCTCTCCTAAAAAGGGCATGCCGATGCCTGCAAAAAATAACTCATCTCCTATTCAGACGTGTTCAGACTTGACTTTTCGTGTCGTCAAAACTATAGTTTTAGACTTGGGATTATAAAAATAAACGCGAAACCATGTATGGTATGACGATCTTTGCAAGCATACTCAAGATTCCCAAGCTTATAATCATACAACCCACACTCTATCTATTATTAGATTCGAGGCCTCACCAAATAAGGTATGCCTTCGCTGACAGTTTGCAGCATATCGTGCAGCGACAGAGATGACGTGTAAAAATAAACCCGAACCTATTTTAAGTAACCCCAATCCATATCACCAAATACGACATGCCGATGCTTCACTGTTCGTTGCAGCATCTCATGGAGTGACGTGTAAAAATAAACCCGAACATATTTTAAGTCACCCCATTCGTATCACCAAATACGGTATGCCGATGCCTCACTGTTTGTTGCAGCATCTCATGCAGTGACCTAGATGACGTGTAAAAATAAACCTGAACCTGTTTTAAGTAATATCGTGTACCCTGACCCATAATCATATTAGGGCTTCCATTACCGTCCCGAAACCCCGCACAGGTTACCAGGTTTATTTTTAGTAATCCCCGACATCAAATCGCCTTATATGGACACCCACCCGCTACATAACCACGTGACCTATCTTTGCCTGGGGGCCTATGGCGTCACACATTCCATTCTGATGACGTCACACATTCCAGACATTCTTTGATGCGATAGACACCCCCTCACTACTGGCTCAGTTGTTACGGCACTGAACTTCAAACCGAAAGGCTTGAGGTTCCATCCCGCCGGGTGTAACTGCGTTGTGTCCTTGGGCAAGGCACTTGATCTCGACCATTCACGTGTGTGTGTGGGGGTGGGGGGCTTTGTACTAAGGCGTACTGCACTATCTTCAACCCTGGTTGTGTCGAATAAGTACGAAGGGGAGTCTAACATTTGCTGACCTTTGCTTTGTGGTTCTCTCCGGGTATTCTGGCTTCCTCCATCCGTAAAACTGTCCGACGCCAGGTGCCCCTGGCTGTCCAAAGTGTCGTTAAACTCCAATAAATAAATAAATAAATAAATAAATAAATAAATAAATAAATAAATAAATAAATAAATAAATAGGGTGGAATGGGCGGACAGAGCGCACCACATTTTTGGGCACAGAACGCACCTCACCAAAACTTTTTGGGGGCAAATCGCGTTCATCACGATCAAAATCCATCGACTTGTACGATGCAACACGTTCACTTTCACATCGTGACTGTTTCCTTGGTTTTACAGCGGTGGACGTAGACGAGGTGTCGAGTGTTCAACGTCCAATTTCTCTAACGATCAACGCGGATCGACTAAAATTTCGACGGAATTTTAACAAACTTTATAAAATTCCCCCTCTTAAAAATTCACTTTTAGGTGCGCTCGCAACTTTTGACGACGATCGTTCTACGTAAAGCACTCATCTTTTCACAGAGGTAACACGGATCCGCATTTTAGGTGATTTTTTTCGACAGAATAGCGCCAAAGAAACACCACCGGTGCGGATGAAATACTAGCGATCCAACGTCGATTCCCACGTGAAAAATGCAGTCCAAATCGAGCGTTGAATTTATTGGAGGGTTAAAGCCGATTCGAGCCACACCGCGATGATGTTTAGAAATAACAGCAGGGGAAGGGAGGGGAGGGGGAGGTTAGGGGAGGGTGAAGGTGAAGGTGAGGGGAGGGTTAGGGTTAGGGTTAGGGGAGGGGAGGATGAGGATTATGTGAGTGGAGGGAGGTTGAGGGTTAGAGGGAGAGATGAGGAAAAGAGGAAGGGAGGGGAGGGTGAGGTTTAGGGGAATGGGAGGGGAGGGTTAGGAAAAGGGGAGGAGAGGATCAGGGAAGGGGATGGTTAGGGGAAGGGGAGGAAAGGGGGGTTAGGGGAGGGGAGGGTTAGGGGAGGGTGACGGTTAGGGTTAGGGGAGAGGGAGGAGGAAAGGGAGGTTAGAGTTGGGGAGGGTGAAAATTAGGGAAAGGGACTGGAAGGGGAGAGGGAGGTTGAGGGTTAGAGTGAGGGGAGGGAGGATTAGGGGAAGGGGAGGTGGTGGGGAGGGTTAGGAGAAGGAAATGACGAGGATTTGGGGAAGGGGAGGAAGGGGAGGGTTGGGGAGGGATGGAGGGAGGGAGGGAGGGAGGGAGGGAGTTGTGGAGAGGAAAGTGAGGATTAGGGTATGGTGAGGATTAGGGAAGGGGGCGGGGAGGGGTGCTGGTTAGGGAGGTGTACAGGAATTTTTTTTTGTGTGTTGGACAATTTAGTTGATGGTTATAATCATAGTTTCAATAGTAGTATTCAAAGAGAGAACTCCCGCTTCAGTATCATTAGAAAATGAAGTGGAAGTATCTCATCATGAGTGGTTTATCTCTGACAAAATCTGTCAGAGTCTCAGAGATTAGGTTTTAGTACTCTACTGTGTAAAAGATAGGGATAATTCCGAGGATTTGAAATGCTGGAGGCCCGTATTCCTACCTAATGTAGATTATAAAATCCTTACAAAAGCATTGTCCTTACGATTGCGCGAAGTGTTGCAGTATATTGCTCACCCAGATCAGACCTGTTCTGACCATTTGACGGATGAGTTGAGAGTTACTTCCCCAGAACCTACGGATGATAGAGTTACTTCTCTTAAACCTCACCTTATCATGACGCCTGATGACCTCAAAATAAACCTCGGTGTTACAGTGTTACTTCCCTTGAACGTACAGATGAGTTGTTTCTTCCCTTGAACCTAACCTGTATCATGACCCCGGATGACCTCATCATAGCCCCTAATGTACTCAGCATGGCCTCTGATGTACACATAATAAACCTCTACCTACGGTGCTACAGGGCTACTTCCCTTGAACCTAACCATTTGACGGATGGCAGAGTTACTTCCCTTGAATCTAACCAGCATCATGACCCCTTATGCCCCCATAATAAACCTCTACCTATGGTGTTACAGAGTTACTTCCCTTAAGCCTACGGATGAGTTGTTATTTCCCTTGAACCTAACCTGTATCATGAACCCCGACTACCTCATCATGGCATCTAATGTACTCACCATGGCCGCTGATGTACTCATAATAAACCTATACCTACCATGTTACAGAGTTACTTCCCTAGAAACTACGCTGATGACTTTATAATGAACCTTGGTGTTACAGAGTTAATTCCCTCGAACCTATGGATGATAGAGTTACTTCCCTTAAACCCCACCTGTCTCATGACTCCTGATGACCTCATAATAAACCTCGGTGTTACAGTGCTACTTCCCTTGAACCTACGGATCAGAGAGTTACTTCCCTTGAACCTAACCCGTATCGTGACCCCTGGTGACCTCATAATAAACCTTTACCTATGGTGATACAGAGTTACTTCCCTTAAACCTACAGATGCGTTGTTACTTCCCTTGAACGTAACCTGTATCATGATTCCTGATGACCTCATCATGGCCTCTGATGTACTCATCATGGCCTCTGATGTACTCATAATAAACCTCTACCCACGGTGTTACAGAGTTACTTCCCTCGAACCTAACCATTTGAGGGATGACAGAGTTACTTCCCTTGAACCTAACCCGTATTATGACCCCTGGTAACCTCATAATAAACTTCTACCTACGGATGAGTTGTTACAGAGTTACTTTCTTTGAACCTACATATGAGTTGTTACAGAGTTACTTCCCTTGAACCTAACCATTTGACGGATGAGTTGTGTTACTTCCCCTGAACCTACGTATGATAGAGTCACTTCCCTTAAACCTCACCTGTATCATGACTCCTGATGACCTCATAATAAACCTCGGTTTTACAGTGTTACTTCCCTTGAACCTACGGATGACAGAGTTACTTCCCTTGAACCTAACCCGTACCATGACCCCTGATGACCTTATAATACACCTCTACCTATAGTGTCACAGAGTTACTTCCCTTGAACCTACAGATGCGTTGTTACTTTCTTTGAACCTAACTTGTATCATGACCCCTGATGACCTCATCATAGCCCCAAATGTACTCATCATAGCCTCTGAAGTACTCATAATAAACCTCTACCTACGGTGTTACAGAGGAGTTATTTCCATTGGACCTAACCATTTGACGGATAACAGAGTTACTTCCCTTGAACCTAACCCGTATCATGACTAGGGGTGTCGCGACTATCATTTTTTGTAATCGACTAATCGTGACCAGTAATCGACGGTTAGTCGATTAATAGTCGCTTCCCATGATTTTTTAGCAAATCATTCTTCTGTTCGTAAAACTCTGAAAATGACAATAGCACCAGTGTGTTCAGACGAAGTGGGGTTGTGGGAACAACAAATCGGTCCCGACTGAAGCTACATGCAGTCCAATCTTGGACCCACAGTCCGTAATATAATTTTTGGGGTTGGTACGTCCTGTAGGACGTACCAACCCCAAAAATAATATTACTGACTGCGGGTCCAAGTTTGAACTAGATTGAAGCCGATGAATTTACCAAAGAACGTTCCTGCATATGTTTCCTTTCTGCAATAAGTTTCTCGAAATTTTGAACATTGAGATCTATGCATTCCCTCGTCAGTTGTTAAAATTGGATCTTAGTCTGAAGTTCCGAACTTTGAGAAGTGATCTGACGTTCTGACTTTCGTCATAATTTTGTCACTTCCGCGCTTTTGGTTTTCCAGTGGGTGCATTCGTGTGTACAAGACTGGAGAAATTCAGAAGAATCTATTCTTCTCGAGTAACTGTGAGTGTTCTTTCTTACACAGTCAGTGACAGTCGTACAGTCTTCCGGATATGAATGTTAACTATGGTTAGATATTTAAAGTTATTCACCTTCATTGATCATTCACCTCCCAAAACAATGCAATTTAGCCCCGACGTGTAGTAGACGTGTACCACCTTGAAAATGAACGACGATCGACTAAAAATAAAAAACGTCGACTACTTCAATAGTCGACGGTTAGTCGACTAATCGAATAATCGCGACAGCCTTAATCATGACCCCTGATGACCTCATAATAAACCACTGCCTATGGATGAGTTGTTACAGAGTTACTTCCTTTGAACCTACATTTTTAATTATCGACCATTCGGGTGATGAGTTCAGGTTCATCTACCAATGGGATGATGGTAAGTTCACTTTCGATGCGGTATTGTACATAATATGTGATGAGAAGGATTTGTGTTGAAGGTAATACAAATCGTAAAATTTATAATATTCAAGAAGTCCTGAAGCTCTAATACCGTATTGTATGATTAGTGTGGTGAAGTTTAGAATATAGCGACAATCGTAGTTAAAAAATGAGTAGTTTTTATTCGATATATTTGATCAATTGTTTTGAACGACTCCCTCAGTCAACTTTCTGTCAATAACCGTGTCCGACCAAGACCAAAAAGATAGTCGTTCCCGAGATATATTTCACCCGTTTTAACGTTAAAAAAAATATTTGAACGAGCAAGTGTTATATCAACGTAAAGCCTAATGTTTTGGCTGCTGGATGACATCAATATCGCAACTACAAATTCAGGAGTTGTATTTTCTCTGCGAGTTTGAATAAGATAGGTCGAAATCTTCCAAGGCAGGAAGTTGCGTACCTTTTCTCTCTTATATACATAATCATGGATAAAAAAATACATAATTTCTGAACAAAAAACGTCTGATACACTATTTTGCATGATCCTTGCACGTGTTGAATACCTGTGACAATTATCGCAGTAAACGGTGTAATGCTTCGCAAGCAGGTGGTTAAAAAAGAGCTTTTTTCTCATTTTCATTCAGTCATACGCTGGCACATGGCAAACACTGTTTTTTGTTGTTGCTGGATTTATATAACGACACGTAAACTATTTTAACTCCTGTTGTAAAAAAAAACAAACAAACAACTTTTCCACACGTGCGTTTAGACTGTTTAAAAATCTTTTTCTAACACGTGACAAATGGTTTTACTTGAATTAATTTTATCAAGGTGTATACTCGTTCGGTTATGTGATGCTTCTGATGGTCATTTTTCCTATAAAAAATAGTTTGTCTCGATTGATACTTTTCGGAAATAGTGAAATAGGCTATTCTCAAAATATAGAAACGTGCCGTGTTAGAAGATCAACTTATAATTTTATTGACAAATCTATGGTACAGTACACAGAGTTATTATTGAATGAAGCACCTCGGGGACGCGGTGGCTCAGTTGGTAGAGGTGCAGGCAGCAAGTCGAGAGGTCCTCGGTTCGAATCCCACCTGCGGCAACCGCGTTGTGTCCTTGGGCAAGAAACTTCACCCACATTGCTCACGTGGGGGCCCGGTGACGCTGTGTACTAAGGCGTACTGCACGTCGATGGTGCACCTGTCTTCAACCAATGCTAACCCTGCTTGTGTGGAGTTGGTATGTTGGGGAGCTGATAGTTGCTCGCCGTTGCTCGGTGGTTCTCCCCGGGTACTCCGGCTTCCTCCACGCGTAAAACTGTCACGGTAATGGTTAGCCATTGTGCAGAAATATGTGACCTTAAACACCAATAAATAAATAAATAAATAGAATGAAGCACCTCACAGCGTGACTTGTTAAACCGGTGAGTGTATCTCTACTTAGCATAAGAATCATATATTGAAAACATACTTCCGTGTTTGAACACAGACATCAAAATGAATGATGCATCCGATTCAAGTTGTTGTTTTTTTCAATTTAACATGTCGCATAACTACCTTTCTTGAAACTTTCGATTTTCTGATGGGCGTGACCCGCATCCCACGTAAAATGAAAAAAAATGTTATTTTCATAATGTACTCATCGAGCCTTTCAAATTGATACCTCACAGGCCTAGCTTTGTTAAAAGGAAGACGTTCTGCGGCTCTGGTTTTTCGCCCCACGACGAGGGTTAAAAATATGATCTTCTTAATCTACTCGTCGGTACCTTCAGTTTGATAGGTCACACGACTACTTTTGTGAATCTTTCGATTTTCTGATGGGTGTGACCCACACCCCAAGTAAAATGAAAAAATATCATTTTCGTAATGTACTCATCGAGCTCTTCAAATTGTTACCTCACATGCATGGCTTTGTAAAAAAGAAGACGTTTTTCGTCGCTGGTCGTGACCCCACCCACGACGAGGGTTAAAAATATGATCTTCTTAATCTACACGTCGGTACCTTCAATTTGATAGGTCACACGACTACCTTCGTGAATATCTCCTTAAATAATCCGGTGTTTAGAATAGAATAGAACTTCTTTGTAATAAGGGGTGATAATTGGGTGATTACTTATTTCAAACTCTTCGAGCTTTTGGTTTTTGGAGTACATTGTTTAAACATGCTAACATTTTTTTAAGTTTTTGTATGGTTAAGTATAGGTCATGGGAATCAAGCAATCTGGTTGGTTTGTTAGCGTCAGGAAAGTGAAGTGATTGGTGATTGGTGAAGTGATTATTTCAAGCTCTTCGAGCTTTTGGTTTTTTTAGAAAAATCGAAATAAAGGGAAATAAATCTACACGGTTAAAAATCCTTTCCCTGTTCGATTGTTATAACTTGAGAAAACACGCAGTTATTTCTAAACATCATCGCGGTGTGCTCGAATCGGAATGGACCCTCCAATAAATTCACCACTCGATTTGGACTCCGTTTTTTTCCGTGGAACATCGCGGTGCGCTCGAATCGGCTTTGACGATGCACTCGAATCGGCTTTAACCCTCCAATAAATTCACCGCTCGATTTGTACTGCGTTTTTTTCGCGGGAATGGACGTTGGATTGCTAGTATTTCATCCCCACCGGTGGTGATTTTTTTGCCGCTATTCTGTCGAAAAAATTCACCTAAAATGCGGGTCCGTGTTACCTCTGTGAAAAGGTGAATGTTTTCCCGAGAACGATCGTCGTCAAAAGTTACGAGCGCACCTAAAAGTGAATTTTTAAGAGAGGGAATTTTAGAGAGTTTGTTAAAATTCGGTTGAAATTTTAGTCGGATCCACGTTGGTCGTTAGAGAAACTGAACGTTGAACACACGACACCTCGTCAACGTCCACCGCTGTAAAAACCAGGAAACAGTGACGATGTGAATGTGAACGTGTCGCATCGTACAAGTCGATGAATTTCGATCGTGATGAACACGATTTGCCTAAAAAAACTAACTTTTGGTGAGGTGCGATCTGTGCCAAAAAATGTGGTGCGCTCTGACCGGCCATTCCACCCTACACAAATATATAAATAAATAAATGAGAATACAGTTTCTCCCTGTTTCCACCTAAATCGTGGGGAACATTTGTAGACGTATTTAGTTTACTGATCCGAAAGGAGGTAGTTTGATACAGTTTGAATACCATTTGCACTTCGCCTTTCTCGGGAGCGTCCTGGATCAGGAAAGGTTATCGGGAAATGCAACGCGCCCGGATAAAATTTTGATTCTTCGAACTGAAAGAACGCTGCTTCCTTCATCTGCGCGACTAAGGGCGGTCAACATGACAGACATCTAGATGGGAGTTTTCTGTCATCATCATCACTAATTTCGGCAAAACGGTTGCATGAAATGGGACGAATCCATCGGGGCGACCACAGTTCGGCCCAAAGGGAGACATTTTGATTTTACAAACTGAAAGAACGCTATTCCCTTTCATCTGAGCTATCAATTATGGACTGGAGCGCTGTTCTTATGCAGTTCTAATGCAGTCAGACCCATTTCACCTTTTGGTCATTTTCACGAAATTCCATGCACAAACAGGTGTCGGGCTGCATCAGTTTTTGTGGCGGAAATTGTCCCCGTGGACCAGTCCGACTCTGAGTCCTTTCTAATTGATGGTAGGCAAGCAAGGTGGGATAGTCTTCAGGAAGAAAACGAATCAGAATTCACTAATTAAGAGCAAATCAGTTCTATGTTATGTGCGGAACGGAAATCGTTGACAGACTGCTTTTAAATAGAAGCAAATGTTCACTGTCATTTTCTATAAATCGTGCAACGCAATTACAGTTTAAATCGCTAGCGGTAGCTGTAAATCGTCCCCTGAGTTCGAATGTGGTCTATGTGCCACTAGGCACATAGAACACACTGGAACTCACGGGACAAAATAGTACTAATAGGTACTAAACAGAACCAAGGGTGCCAGAAGTGCAACATCGTTAGACTAAAATAGCATGCATATGTTTGTGGACAAAGTGCATGACACAGGATCAGGGGTATGAAGCAGATGGCTGATTGGGGGTGTAAACCAAATTTGTCCCGACTCCCATGACTCAAGATCTGATTAAAGAGATGTTCCAACACCATCATCAAGGCATGTCAGCTCGCCTCGATGATGAAGTTGGAATATTTCTCCAAAAGGATTATAATTTAATTGGTTGAGTGCCAGAAGCCACTATCCGGATTTTCCGAAAAATGAGGGTACCGGAGAAAAAGCCAACATTTCCCATGCTCATGATACATATTTAGTTAAACGCAAATAAAATTTTGTTTATATAAATTTGTGGGGGCACGGTGACGTCATGTACTAAGGCGTACTGCACGTCGATGGTGCACTTGTCTTCACCCAATGCTAACCCTGCTTGTGTGGAGTTAGTATGTTGGAGAGCTGACAGTTGCTCGCCGTTGCTCGGTGGTTCTCTCCGGGCACTCCGGCTTCCTCCACCCGTAAAACTGTCATGGTCATGATTAGCCATTGTGCAAAAATATGTGACCTTAAAGCCCAATAAATAAATAAATAAATAAATAAATAAATAAATAAATAAATAAATAAATAAATTGTTTTATTACAAATTATCGGAGAGTGCCTTTGAATAACAAATTCAGACCACCAAAAATAATCTAGCCATCCGCCAATTCAGTAAAAAAACTGGGAAATTTGTGAATTAGTTTGTGAAGTTGTCTTGAGGCATGGGCTTCCTAAATTTAATTAGCACCTACCGGACTCAAATGACTCAAAATTTGTCAGACTGGAACCTCAACATTCCATATCAGATCTTCCCTCTCAATTTCCATGAGTCCGACTGTATGTCAAGATGCAAATCTAATTCCGTAAGGAAGTACACGATTACCAGCCAGAGCGAGCCTATATCCAAGACTCCAATCCAGAAACAAAATGACCCGACTACTGGGGGGTGGTGTTGGTGTTACACTACCTACACCATCCATAGTTACGCCCCTGCCTGATAGGTTTAGTACGTACGTTCGAATGACAGTTGCGAACGTTGGTAACACTGTGGTGATGGCTAGTCAAACGACCGACTATTGCCACAACATTACTCTCAAATCAGGGACAGGCTATACGTTGCCGGTTTTCAGTTATGTCAATCCCACTATTTTTTCTGATTTGTTTATTGAGATTTATAGACACTTTCAACCTGCAGGGACATATAGCATCCGACAGTTTCACGGGTGGAGGAAGCCGGAAAAAAAAACATCTAGCAGAGATGAGGAAACGAAAGGACCTCCAACTTACTAACCCGTAACTAATTCGTTAAAAGTCGAGTTAGCAAAGCTTAAAGGCAAGTGGACATCGATATGCAGTATGGATTAATACACTCGTCACGATGACACTATGTAGGCACAAACAGAAGTAAGTATATTACCGTGGCAGTGGATTAATATATTTCAGCAAATACTGTTATTCACAGCCAACCCACATGGCGATGCACTTAGTTTGCCCACCAATTACATTTACTGCGGTCGTAGAATGTTTCTGTGTAGTCAAGTATCAAACCTTTTCCCATCGGTTTGTTTATTTGTTTTTTTGTAATTACGCTGCATTTCACATCAAAATAATTTAGTCTAGAATTAATAGGTCAGGGCGTCTCTAGAGTTTCTTGATTCGGGAGTGTGTCATCTCTAATGTTCAATCTGTACATCCTCCCCGGCTTTCGAACATCCAACTATTGAGAAAACCATTTTCATCCTTCCTCACCATACCCTTGAATGAGAATTTTCCAGCTGCTATCTGTTAATTTCCAGCTGCTGAAGAAATCCGAATGCACTCTCTCCCTCGTCTTCGAAGCGAAGAACGACCTTTGGGGTCGAGAGTAGGAAATCGTGTACAAAATGCAACAAGGCAACACGTGCAATGCTTTAGCATTGCGCATGGCACATTGCTGCGCTCAAATAACGAAATATTAAAGCCAGTTAGAAAATCCCATAAAGTGTGGGAAAAAATAACTATTTATTCATTTACCGGTGTACCGGAGGAAACCATCGAACTGCATCGAGCAACTGCCTGATTTCCCAACATACTAACTTCGCATAAGCAAGGCTGAAGGCAACTGCACCATCGACGTGCAGAAAGACATCGTGTCCCCACGTGTGCAGTCAGAATTAAGTGATTTATTCAAGAGCACAACACGATCACCGCTGGTTCGGGTCGAACCGTGAACCTTTCAGTTTGAAGTCCGGTGCCCTAAACCACTGATCCATCGCCATAGAAAATTTAAAAAAAAAGATAAATATGGCTGTTCGAAACGGTCACGGCCACAGATAAAATATTGCGAAATCTATTTCAACAGGGCATGAAGTTTATTGGTAATTTGGAGCATAGCATTTGTAACCATGGAAACTTTTTGGGCGGGACTGGGGGGGGGGGGGGTACCTTATTTCTACTGTCGTCTTGTTCTCAGATCTGTTAGATACGCAACCATATTACAGTACAACCGCCGTGGATTGGTTGTAATCACGTTTGGGCAGTATATCCACGCATGCGTTTACCAGGTAATAAAATTCAGCAGCAAACTTTTAATTAATGAAGCACTGGGTTCTACCCAGTGCTTCCTTAATTAAATTTTTAGCTTAACTTGACAAAGTCAAGATAAGCTATTTCCATCACGCGTGCAGAAATCTGTGAGTCTGTTTACATTTTCTTTAGCACAGCTACACCCTCAAAGTTCTTGTCCGTTCATATCGAAAGAGATTTCTTATGCAGGTTCAAAGTCATGTCTAGATGAGAACATCCCCTTTTGGTAACGATCGGTCGACCAAGACACGTACTCGAGCCTGAAACACAAAAACCTTTAGTACAGTCTACACGTCATATTTATGGCGGGATTTCATTGTAACTTGGTAGGAGGACTCTGTAAAGGTCTAAAAAGAATGTCCCCTTTTGGTCATGGTCGGTCAGCTGTGGTGGCTGCGAAGGCCCAAAACCCCCAAACCTGCCATTTTTTATGAAGGAATTGTATTGTAACATCGTAGGATGACTCTGTATAATGTCTAGATGAGAACGTCCTATTTTGGTTGGGTTCAGTCAACTTTGATGACCGCAGGAGTACGTTACATAGATCCTTTTAGCACTGTCTGCAGCTTGATTTTTGAAGGGATTCCATTACAAATTTGTAGGATGATTGGTTGTAATCGATGCATGCATTTTGTCAGACGCCGGGCCCCTGTAAGGCCTGGGTGACGGGGGGTTATTTAATCCCGCTGATGAAATTGCGGGAAAATTAGACCAACGTGGAGGGCCGCCCTTCAAATAGCGATATCTTTGCCACGGGCGTCGCCAGCAAACAGCAATCTTGCACATTTAAACCTTTAGTGAACGCGAATATTTACATACTTTTTAAGCGTGGTGCCTCTAAACCTTAGAAGGGGGAACCCCTCCTCTTTAGGCTGGCTTTGCTCTGACACATTTACTAGGTAAAGAAAATCATCATCAGCAAAATTTTAATTAATGAAGCCCCGGGTTGTACCCGGTGCTTCATTGATAAAGATTTATGATGATTATTCCTATACAGTACGTGGAGAGTGGATTGTAACTAAATCACCCGCGGAGTGGAGTTATCACCCAAGCTATAACTTTCAAATTTTGTACATATCGACAAAAAACACAATCAATGTTTCAGCCAATGGACCTCCGGGTTTAACCCGGAGGTCCATTGGCTGAAACTTTGCTTGTGTTGGTAATGCTTTGCAACAAATTTGCTATTATTGCTTGGGTGGAATCACCACTCTGTGAGTGTTTTAGTGACAATACACTCTCCACGTACTATAATTAGTCTTTGGAATAGGGCTGTCACGATTTTTTAAATCTAGGAATCGATTAATCGTCGCAAATAATCGACGATTAATCGTACCTAAATGACACCCCCCCCTCTCCCTTTTTTTGAAGTCGATAAAAATGAAGTTCAAGTCAGCTGACCTATCTCAAGGAAACAACGAAGACGATCCTTTTTTGGTGCATTCAAAGCTTTGATGTTCTGAACTTTTGAACTGTCAGTGTAATAATCAAGACCGGTCGGCAGTTGCAAAGTTCGCAACTGCCGACCAGGTCTTGATTATTACACTGACGGTTCAAAAGTTCAGAACATCAAAGCTTTGATGAATGTACCTGGAAGACTATTGCTTCCAACAGCGTCTTGGGGTTTAACATCGATGTTCTTAACTCTTTACCTTTAGAAACAATAGTTTTTTCATCAAATTTTCTTTTAATTATTAAACGTCTAAAACGGGATACAATTTACCGATTATTCGACAACGAAAAATACTAATCGATTTCGCCGTGACCGATCAACAGTCGATTAATCGATTAATCGTGACAGCCCTACTTTGGAATCTAATATTACTGTGACCAGTCCACGATGTCCAGACTGTATGAAGTACACCCGAACTTATACTCACCTAGTTCTCTCTCAAGGTACTTATTGTGGATATGTCCAGTCGTATAGAGTGGAAACGTCACACCTAAACTCAAGTCAGAAGACGCTAGGCCAACAATGAAAAAATTGATTGGTTTTCTCAGATAATCGTGTCTCATAAATGTAGTTATTACTAACAAGTTTCCAGGAATGTTAACACAAGTTATCAATCCAAAGCCAATGTAATAATAAATGAGTGTTCCCAAAGTATACTTCTGAAGTGGTGTTGGTGCTGCTTCTGTCGTCTCCACAACAGCAGTCGAAAATGAATGGTTCACGTCTGACATCGTTAAAATTTTAGATTGAAAGTCAGGTAGGACTTGTTTACAATCCACCCAATTTATCCAGTTATATTTAGGACATTCTAGCAACATTACGCTGTAAAAACATTTTATCATCTTTCAGTTTCTGTTTTATTTCATTTGGGACCATTGTGATAAAACAAAAACTTCCGCTCGGCACTTACGATTATGATCCACAAGTTGGGATTAGTTTCATTCAATGGTCGATCGTCACTTGGATTTTACTACCCGGAAGTTTTTTTTTTTTTTATCAACGAACAGCCCCCACTTGACTCAAATAAAGTAGAGTTATATTTATTTATTTATTTATTTATTTATTTATTTATTGGTGTTTAAGGTCACATATTTCTGCAGAATGGCTAATCAATACCGCGACAGTTTTACGGGTGGAGGAAGCTGGCGTACGCGGAGAGAACCACCGAGCAACGGCGAGCAACTGTCAGCTCCCCAACATACCAACTCCACACAAGCAGGGTTTGCATTGGTTGGAGACTGGTGCACCATCGACGTGCAGTACGCCTTAGCACACAACGCCACCGTGCCCCACGTGGGCAATGGGGTGAAGTGTCTTGCCCAAGGACACAACGCAGTTGCCGCAGGTAGGATTCGAACTGAGGACCTCTCGGCTTGCAGCCTGCACCTCTACCTACTGATCCACAGCGCCCCCAATAAAGTAGAGTTGCTTTAAAACGAAAGATCCTTGATTCTCCAAAACACATCCAAGACTCATCAAAATTATTAGTTCGTTCAGAGACCCGTAACTATCGTCGAGGTGGGGATGAAGTTGGGGAGGTGCTCGATTATGATATTAATCTGTCCGACGGTTTTTATGTCAACATTTCGAAGCTTCTTGCCTCGCTATTCTGATGAGGATTTTACAATCGCCCTATGGTTAGCCATTTCCAGGGGCGCCAGAAGCATACGTGTACGAGGGGAAGCGGGCAGGGGTATAAAAGGGACACTCAACTTTTTTCAATGATTCATTCTCGAACTAAAGCTAAAATACATCCCAAATCCACTCTGGGAGCTTTCAAAATTCAATGGGAGTGCAGAGGGAGTTTGGAAGGAGGAGGTGTCCCCCTCCTGATGAGAGGAGCGCCACTTCTCAAACTCGCCCAATATCAGGCATTCGGCCTTCAAGACATGCACGCCCTTTTCCCGGGGTCTGACCCATCCGCTCTGAAGTGCTTCCGGCGCCCCTGCTTGTAATCATACACATTTTTACCAGACCGGATTTCATACTTTAACATACGTCTAACACATTGCCATACAAAAGGAGAATATGTAATACCCGATTTGGGCTGTAGTGGGCCAAGCATGGCCAGTGTGGAGTATAGGCACTGTACGGTACGCGTTAATTCAATAAAATGTGCGTTCGACTGCTAGATGTATATTTTACATATTACAAAAAGGATCTTACTATTATCCTTACTGAGGGCAACATCAGCATACAAGGAAAAGTGGGGGTAGGGTGTCAAAAACGATACTACTCTCTGGGCATGATTAAAGACCGCGAGTTTACAACGTATCAGCAATTGTAATGTTGCACTCATTTTTTTTTTCCTGTGTCCATATCCAAACCAACAGGGAGTATTTCGATTCAGTTGTCAAAAGTTAGCTCAAGTATCTATATTTTTCTTCCAGGTGTTCTGTGGATATATATATATATTGTTTTATGGCTGTATAGATGTGATTTTTAATAAAATATAGTTATATTAGTGTTTTGTTTAGTTTCTTTATCGGATTTCAGTGGCGTGTTCCCTATCTTCGCGCGGGTCATTTTCGGTGTTTTGTTTGTTTTGTTTACGAGTTAGACCGCTTTTTTAAAATTCAAGCTTCTCATTCTAATTTTGGCTATGGATGGTAAGTGTTTCGTGACGCGAGAAGTTCAGACCAGCAGGGCAGAGACTGTTAGTATAGGTGTCCAGGTGGGGAGAGTGGTTGAGGCCAGCACAGGGGATGCTACTGCTAGTGAGTTACCAACGGACGGTCAGCGGTCGGATGTGTGTAGGCACTGCCATATGGTGTGTGTGGATGGGTGTGAGCTGGGGGAGTTGGGGATGTGTCCCATCTGCGTAGAGCTAATGCAGCTGTTAGAGGCATATGTAAAGTTGGAGGAAGAGGTGCAGGTGGTGAGGGGGAAACTGGGGAGGACAGGAAAGTCTGGTGTTACCCCAGTTATGGTTGCATTCGATGGGGGATGGAAGGTGGTGTGTAGTAGGAAGCGGACTTTTGACGTGGATAGTGGTTTTTGGGGAATTGGAATGTGCGTCGGGTTGAGGGTAGAGGAGAAGTAGGGGCTAGAGTGTCAAATTCCCAGGCTAGTAGTGTGAGTCGGGGGGCGAAAAGGCGTATTCTTATAGAATCGGATAGTGAGGGAGATAGCGATGACCATGTGGAATCTGTCAGGGCAGGAGTCAGAGGGAAGGTTAGGAAGGTGGTAAACGAGGACAAGGTGGCTTGTAGTGGGAGTGGGCAGAAGGTGGGGTGCAGTGTCCAAAATAGATTCAGTGCGTTAGGTAATTTCGAGAATTCTGAGGAGCAGGTTGGGTCTGAAGAGGTGGAGGTGGAGGTAGGCATGGGGGTTAGTGTGGCGAAGTGCAAGATTGCGAGCCGGCCCAGTGGGGACAGAGGTGGTAACAGGGGTAGTAGGGGTAGTAGGACGAGAAAGAGGACAGGAAAGGACAGGAAGAGGCAGTTGGTGGTTGCAGGGAGTAGTATAGTGCGGGGGTTGGATAGGGTGGTGTGTGGGCCCGACAGTGTCAACAGGACCAATTTGTGCTTTCCGGGGGCTAGGGTGGAGGACCTAAGGGACAGAGTGGATGGATTAGTTAAGGGGTCAGGCCCAGACCCAGTGGTTGTTGTACACGTGGGGACCAACAACATCAGGGAGAGAAAATCAGTTCAGCTTATTGAGACTTACAAGGACTTAATAACTCAACTGAATGCCAAGAATGCACAGGTAGTGGTTTCGGGGCTTCTCCCAGTACTAGGTGGTGGGGGCGAGCGTAATTCGCGGATCATTGGGACCAACGAGGAATTGGGGGAGTATTGTAAGGAACTTGGGATACCCTTTGTAGACAATTGTGGATCGTTTAGGGGCAGAAATGACCTATATGGAAGGGATGGTCTCCATCTTAGCCCAAGGGGTACAGAGGTTTTAGGAAGAAATATGTTGCAGGTGGTAGAGCCTTTTTTGGTATAGGGAGGGGGGGGGGGGTCAGTGAAGGGGGGAATAATCAGAGAAAATGTGTCACGAACCATAGGTGTAAAAAATGGGACAAGAGGGATAAGGAAAAGGGACCAAAAATCCAAATCAATAGGAATAGCTTCCCAACGAAAGAAAAGGTACACAAAGTGGGATATACAAACATACAGGGACTAGATAATAAAGGGACCAGTAGGCGGAAGCCAATGAACCTTGACACCCTGAAAGTGGGCTATAGCAACATCCAGGGTCTCCACCGGAAAGTAAGTGAAATTGCTACATTGATTGAGGCAGAGGAGTTTGACGTCATGGGCTTAAGCGAAACGTGGGTAAGACACGAGGAACGGGTAGACCAAGTAAGGGGGTACGTATGGATAGGTGTAGGGCGAACGGAAGGCCAGAAAAAAGGGGGAGGGGTAGGCATGTACATTAAAGAGGATTTAAAACCATCGCTGATCACAGACCTGGAAAACATCAGCACCCCGGCTGAGGTATCGAAAGAAATTGGATGAGTAAGGATCAGTCTGAAAAACAAAAGTATTGCCCTTGGGGTTGTGTGTTGTGCGGTAGAGGGAAGCAAACCCGAATGGAATGATTCGATATACTCAACACTGAGGTCCAATATCACCGAATTACAAAACAAGGGGCTCGGTATAATTCTGATGGGTGACTTTAATGGCCACATAGGTAATGATGAAGAAGGCATAGAGGGTGGGGACAATAAAGTCAACAGGAATGGAAGGAAGCTGTTGAACTTCACAAACGAGCTCGGTCTGAAGATTCTGAACAGGGACGCGAGGTGTAAGGGGAAATGGACCTGGGAGAGGAACGACAGAAAATCAATAATCGACTACATCCTCACAGATACTAACTAATTTATGGAGGGAGGTGATAGGGGTAGAAGTGGATGATGAGGGTAAAATGGAGGTGGATAGTGATCACAGCTTGATTACAGTGACGATCAGGGCCAAAACTCTAGTAAAAAGCAAAGGAAGCTCTAAGGAGATTTGGGAACTCAAAAAAGATGCTGACTGGGCGAAGTTCAATGAAAAACTGAAACCAAAGCTTGCAACCGTACCCAAGAAGGGCAGTGTCCAGAAGATGGCCGACGTCATAGTTGCGAGTCTGGTGGAGGCAGGAAAGGAAAGTGTAGGAAAGGTCAGGGTGCCAACACGGGAACTTGGGTACAGAGTGAACGAAGAACTGAAAAGGGCCATAAAGGGAAGAAAAGCTAAATGTGCTGCATACAGGAGAAGTAGAACACTTAAGGGGGCGGAAAGCAATGAGGCCACAGTTGCTAAGGAAGAATACCACCAAGCACGAAATAAAGTAAATAAGATTAAAGACGATAATCGGAGAGTACGAAACAGCAGTTTTGTTAGGACGATAAGAACGACAGGGGGCTCGAGTTCGAACGTATTTTGGAAATGGGTGAATAAATGTAACAAAGGAAGTAACGCACGGAGTATTAAAGTAGATGGCAGAGTTACAGCCGAGCAAGATCAAGTCGCATCAGAACTAGTCAAGCACTGGGAAAAGGTAAACGATAAGCGAATGGGCATGGGGAGCCCACCAGAGTGTCCGAATCAGGTCGAGGAAAACCTATCGAGCTTCGTGTGCAGCGAAATTAAAACGGAGGAGGTGCGAAATTTGATATCAAAATTAAGGGGTGGAAAAGCGGGAGGAGTGGATGAAATTCCTAACGAGTTTATCAAAAAAGGGGGAGAGGAACTCGTGAAAAGCCTAACTGCCCTATTCAATCTAGCCATAGAAAATCAAGAGGTCCCAAAGGTGTGGAGAGAAAGTAAAGTGACATTTATTCACAAAAAAGGGGAAAAGACGTTTTGGATAACTATCGAGGGATCTCCGTCAGTAGCAACATTGGAAAGGTTTTCTGTAAAGTCCTGTATGGGAGACTAGAGGAGAAGGGTTTTTTGGGAGAAATCCAGAATGGCTTCAGGAAGGGAAGGAGAGTTCCTGACCATCTTTTCACACTATCCCAAATGATAGAATCCGCGAAAGCAAAAAAGAAAAAGATGTTTATGGCCTTTTTGGATATCAAAAAGGCATACGATAGAGTATGGAGGGAAGGTATGTGGCGCAAGCTGGAGGCTATGGGCTTAGGAGGAGAGTTTGTTGGAATTATGAAAGCATTATATAAATATGTACAG
Organism: Pictodentalium vernedei; assembly: GCA_031216915.1. Taxonomy (NCBI): domain Eukaryota; kingdom Metazoa; phylum Mollusca; class Scaphopoda; order Dentaliida; family Dentaliidae; genus Pictodentalium; species Pictodentalium vernedei. The sequence continues at coordinate 58,216,072 of CM062296.1, forward strand.
AGTGAACTTAGCCTGGGAAACATAACAACGAAACGTGTGCCTATGGAGATAGGTCTAAAACAGGGGTGTATCCTTTCGCCGATCCTGTTTGCATTGTACATCAAAGGTTTAGGAGATGAACTCCTGCGTAGCGAGGAGGGGGTAACAGGTGGGGACTTGAGGATCCCAGGGCTATTTTTTGCAGACGATATGGTTCTAGTGTCAGAAAGCGAAGAGGGGCTAACAAAAATGCTGGGAATTGTAGGGAAATATGGGAACAAATGGAGTCTCGAACCTAATGAAAGCAAGAGCAAAATTATACCTGTGGGCCGCAAAGTGGACCCCACTCGAAGGTGGAGAGTGGGTGAGTTCTGCATTCCGGAAGGGAGCAGCAAACTTCTCAGTGTGGGAGAGACAGGTGATTACGAGTATTTGGGGGTAAATATAAACATTACAGGAAGAGGCATCTACCGGAACCACACAAATAAATTGATTATGAAGGGGAAGCGAATCCTTAACCAAATGAAACTTATAGGGAGAAACAGTTTCAATAAGGTTTTCGTGGGGAAAACCATTTGGGAAATGGTGGGGCTGCCAAGTATAACATACGGTACGGAAGTGGTACCCCTAAACCAGACGGCCGTATAGAGCTTGGAAATCCTGCAGAACGATGCAGGCCGATGGATAACGGGGTCGAGTAATGCCGCAGCGCTAGAAGCAATCAGGGGTGAGCTTGGGTGGATGAGGATCAAGGACAGGATAGACTTGTTGAAGCTCGGTTATCTTAATTATTTGGTAAATCTCCCCGACAGCCGATGGTGTAAAGCAATGTTCCTGAGAATTTTTAACTCAAATATCAAAACGGGGTGGATGGTCCAAGTGAGGGAGCTAGTAGAGAACTACTCATTGGAGATCTCGGACCTGGACGTTGGGGCAAACCAGGGTAAAAAAATCGTCAGAGAAAGGGTCATGGAGGATTGTAAACGTAATTGGCGAGAGGGGGTCGAATCAAAGAGGTCTCTGGGTGGCCTGCGTGATAAAGAGAAGCCAGGTTTTGAAGAGTACCTTGATGGCACCTTTGGGGGGCTCACTGTTGTTCAAGCTGAGGTCGCGATCCCTGGAGCTGAGTGGAAAAATTGGGAAAGACGGTGAAAGGGAGTGCCAGATGTGTAACTTGGACATGGTGGAGACCCTGGAACACTTTCTTCTAGAATGCCCAAAGTATTAGCCTAAAAGAATGAGATTCACTGGGAGTATAATGGGGAAGTGGGATGGGAGAATGAAGGACATGTGGTTAGGGGGAGACTCAAAGGAGAGGGTTAATATGCTAATCGGAGAGATTGGGAAGAAAGGGACAAGGGATATCATCAAGCAGTTCGTCTCTGAGTGTTGGGAGGAGAGGAGAAGCGTTTGAATAGGGAGGCAGTTGGAAGTACAGGGGTAACCATGGCCTTCTCGTCCGAGAACCGCGACAAATCAGCGTCTGGCCAAAGTGTTATTATTTTATTATTATTAGCACTCAAATTATACATATATTCTCCGTCGAGATAAACAGGGTGCCATTCACAATGCAGATGACACCTTGTACCACCCCAAGGAACGATAACAAGCTTCAGAAATTCCAGGTCGATTATGTAGCTTCTTTGGTAATTATAGACCGGATTCTGCCATTATGCCCGACACACACTCCCCCCCCCCCACCCCCCCCCCCCCCCACCCCCTTTGGCACCGACATGCAGGTTTAGGAAAGTAACGTCGTTTTCGATAATGCACTTTGGGAGTAAGGGTCACGCGCCGCCCACTGTCCAATAACCTCAGGGTAAGAGAGACAGGTCCCCCCCCCCACCCCTCCTCTTTCCGGCGACATTGGCAATTACAAACGATAATGTCGCGGTAAAGACAGTGGCAGACTACAAGACCTTTACGGCGTGATTGCTATTGCTGATTTCTTGAGGCTGTCTCAGTCAGATCTCACCAAACAGGACAATGGTATTTTGCTCTGAGGTCTTTAGACCTTCTAATTATTGTGGTTAGAGGCTTCGCGGAGATGACCGATGGAGTTTTTGAACCTGGTTTGCCCCGATTGTGGATCAAGACGCGACTCACGAAATTTTCCGACTACATCATTATACGAAGGTATGCCCTGATGATGTAGAATACTACTCAGTACACGCTAAAAACTAAAGTGTTAAAAACTACACTTGAAGTGCTGTATTTAACCCTTTACCTAACTGAAAAGCAGACGACACTTGCAAAAAAAAATTGTTGAATAACTAATTTTTTTCATTTTTTGTCTCAAAAACATAGGTTATGACCCCTCGTTGGAACGAGCTCGACGAGCTCGTTCCAACGAGGGGTCATATAACCTATGTTTTTGAGACAAAAAATGAAAAAAATAATGAAAATTAATTGGCGATTTTTGAGAATAGCGCTGGCCGGTTTTGGTCGTTACGTTGGGTAAAGGGTTAACACTTACTAAGTGTTGAACTAGCACTTTGTTCAAGTGTAGATATCCCAGAACTTGACTGGTGTTACAAAAATACCACTTCACAAGTGTAATGTCGCGACACTTAAAAGGAAACAACGCAGATGATGCGGATCAGGCTCGAACTCTCGAGCCCGATCCGCGCCATCTGCGTTGTGTCCTTTCAATTATGTACCCAGCAATCGCAAATCAAATTCTGGACGATTCTGGAAGAACCACCAATGCTAGACACATGGGAAGTGCCATCCATTCAAATTTCAGATGTCTGACGATTGTAATGTCTAAGTGCTTAAAGCATTGCATTTTTGAGTGTTAAAATCAAACCCTAAGATTTAGAATGAGTTTAACACCTTGAAAGTGTCAGTTTTAACACTTTAGTTTTTTAGTGTGTAGGGTCCATATTAAAAACATAAGACTTCCTGGAAGTTTAAATGAAGATAAATTAAAAAAACACATGTAGTTGTTGTACCGATACTCTGAAATAATTATGCTGGGTCCTCCGACAGACCGGATCGGGTGCATGTCCTGCAGACCTCCACTGTATGGGCGACCGTTTCTATGACATTAGGCCAACCATGAAATCAAGTCTTTTAAGAAACTGCATGATTACTATTGCGAGAGAGTCGATATTTATGATTTCAATCCAGAGGGGAATCCCCCGACTTGTAAAAAATACCTTCTAAACTCCCCTTAGCGACGTCCCTGCTTAAGGTTCACCCCCCCCCCCCCCCCCCCCCCACCCCACAAGGACGTATCACACCAACAATTAACATAATGATCTTAACGTCTTGGTTTAGAATAGGTTTTGCCAAATTGAAGGTTTTAGGATTGATAGGTCCAACTTCTTCAGAAATATTTCGAACCCATTGTACATGAGAATCGCAATTGAACTGGAGCTGCGCTAAAAGAAATAAGAGGTGTTTTCTAAAATCAGTATTATGATTTACTGTGTAGCGTGTCCGCTTGACTCACTTTCCTGAGTTATGACCAACACAGGCTCGTGCATTATTTACTTGATTGCGAATTTTAGAATTTTCACATTCAGTTGACAATATTTGATTGCTTTGTAAGGTTGAAATCTAATTTTAGAGCGGGATTTATTTAATGATTCAGTTACCAACTCACCTTCGAGATACTGAAATCAATATTAAACATTGGTTTTAAATTTCCCCCATTCCTAGTTTCTTTTTCGTTTTCCTATCATAAATTCTGTAACCTTTCTCAAGAAAAAGAAAAGAATGCTCGCGAGTGATTGCCACAATAAAACAAAGAATTTGTTTTGTATTTATCGGAAAAAAACGCACTTTACTATTTTAGCAGTTTCATTACTATTTCCTTGCCCACACGACGTAGTAACTCGTACAGTTTCTTTTATGACTTTGGGCTAAACAGCTTTTTGATACCTTATGGTATCGAATGGGCGGGGTGGGGACAAATTGTCACTATATTATTCTGATAGGCCATCCTCTGGGGACTTCAAAAATGATTGGTGGAGCTGGAGTACCTTTATCTATATGTAGTATGTTAGGGTTTAAACTGTTTCTTTTTGGGTGACCAAATCAAAAGACCCCGGGCGCTCATTATAGGGTCAGTTGATTTGGTCACTATGATTGTAGTGAAGCAATATAGTGATATTATTTTGTAGTGAAGCAATATAGTGATATTATTTTGAAGTGTAGCAATATAGTGATATTATATTGTAGTGTAGCAATATAGTGATATTATTTTGTAGTGTAGCAATATAGTGATATTATTTTGTAGTGTAGCAATATAGTGATACTATTTTGTAGCGTAGCATTATAGTGATATTATTTTGCAGTGTAGCAATATAGTGATATTATTTTGAAGTGTAGCAATATAGTGATATTATATTGTAGTGAAGCAATATAGTGATATTATTTTGAAGTGTAGCAATATAGTGATATTATATTGTAGTGTAGCAATATAGTGATATTATTTTGTAGTGCAGCAATATAGTGATATTATTTTGTAGTGTAGCAATATAGTGATACTATTTTGTAGCGTAGCATTATAGTGATATTATTTTGCACTGTAGCAATATAGTGATATTATTTTGTAGTGTAGCAATATAGTGATATTATTTTGATGGTGATATGTGGTGTCGTGGTGCATGCGCCGCGATCTGAAACTATGCAAAGGTTGAAAAGACAGATGCAAAACACGTTTAACTTGTCTCATGTTTTTATTAAAGGATCCGCTTTTCACGGGCATTTGATTATGACTTACTGTAGATTGATAATCATCAATTATAGGGGCTGCAGGAAATGGATTAGTGTACGCTTACTGTGGTAAACAGGTTTTCCTTTACTTATAAAATTTGACCCGGTTTCCAATGCCTGGGGTGGACATTATCTAAAGTTGGCAGCATCGGTATAAGTGATTTTCTAAACATGAAATCATACCTACCCTGCGGTAATAATATAGCCATAGATTCTGAAAGTGACCTTGAACATCAATAAATTAATATTTATAGATTGATCAGTAGTATACTGGGTACAGCTAGGTATTTTCTCATTGCAACCTCTTTGTATTCATTTCAAGAAAACTTGTTAGCTTGTCCATATCTCTCGGTACACTGTGGTCTGTTATTATTACAGTTAAAACTATAAGTCCTGTCACGAATAGTGCGCTTATGTAGGCTTAATTGCGCGTTGAAATTGCGCGCAATTGCCATATCGAATGGCATCCAAAGCACGGCAGGTTCTCCTGCTTACTCATAGCAAACACATGCAATGTTTCTGCCAATGGACCTCCGGGTTACCCGGAGGTCCATTGGCTGAAACATTGCTTGTGCACAGGTCATATGTACAGAATTCGATAGCTTTACTTGGGCCATAACGCGCACATTAACGCGCATATCAACGTGCTATTTCTGAGCATTTCATGACAGGACTTATAGTTTTAACTGTATGTATCGCAAACATTCGGGTGTAGATGGGAAATACATTAGGACTCGAGTGCTTGCATTTCTTTTCAGCTGAGAATATTTACTCTAGCCACTTTGGACATTGGCAAAATAATCGATCATGGGACCGTACAGGAGCTAAGCGACATTATTCATTATATATGATTTTTGTTCTTAAAAATTTCAATTTTCGACCTCGGCTGATATGACATCAAACTCGGTTGATATGACTCTGATCTCATTCGATATGAACCAATCTAGAGTTGTCGCCCACTAATGCGTTACTAGGCGCAGCTATTTTGTTTACGGTGGAATCGTTCATAATTATTCGATGAAAGCAATCAATCAGTAAAATGGGTTTTATCAGGCAAGGGAGAGTATTTATTGGGTTTAATGACACTTTTGGCCGCCAGATTCACCTCGTATCGGAAAGATTTTCGGAGTACCAGGAGAGAACTACCGTACAACGGCGAGCAACTGTTAGACTTCCCTTTGTATTCCGCACAAGCAGGGTTGAAATTGGTTGAAGACAAGTGCACCATCGACGTGCAGTACGCCTAAGTACTCAACGCCACAGTGCCACAAAGTGGACAATCGGGATGACAAAGCAAAGGAGAGTAGTTTTTATATGGGGATCAATTAATGATGGAAATAAGTTAGGATTAGATGGATGAAGGGGTGAAGCAGGAGAGCGTACACAAAACTCAACGCAAACTAACATTCAGAGCAGTAATGGAGATTCGTCGAAATGAGAAAAGAGATAGTTAATGTGTCCGGGGAGCCGTTCCGTTCAGAGAGCTGAGATGGGAGAAGAGGAAACGTCAGACTTTTTGAAAAGACTGAGAATAATGACACTGTACCACATGTGAGAATATTGTCTAATTATTTGATTCGGTTTAACCCTTTACCGAACATGAAAAGCAGACGACATTTGGAAACAATTTTCTTGAATAACTCATTTTTTTCATTTTTTGTCTCAAAACATAGGTTATGACCCCTCGTTGGGACGAGTTCGACGAGTCATAACCTATGTTTTTGTGACAAAAAATGAAACAATAATGAAGATTAATTGGCGACTTTTTTTAAAATAGCGCTGGCCGGTTTGGGCCGTTATTTTGGTAAAGGGATAAAAAATAAACAGGTTGTTACTTGGTTAGTGTCATATCGGCCGAGATATCTGCCCTTGGTAACTTCACATTAGCCTTCGACCTTCGGTTTCAGGGTGATATGAAGTTACCACCGGCAGGTAACTCCGCTGATATGAAACTGACAAAGTAATAACCTCTATATATAACATTGCAAATGGCCAAGAAAAGGGGAGACCCTACAGTTAAAACTAGAAGTCCTGTCATGAAATGCTCACAAATAGCACGTTGATATGTGAGTTAAGCTGCGCGTTATGGCCCAAGTAAAGCTATCAAATTATGTACATATGGCCTGTTCACAAGCAATGTTTCAGCCAATAGACCTCCGGGTAACCCGGAGGTCTATTGGCAGAAACATGGCATGTGTTTGCTATGAGTAACTAGGAGGAGAACCTGCAGTGCTTTGGATGCCATTCGATATGGCAATTGCGCGCAATTCTAACGCGCAATTAAGCCTAGATAGATCGTGACAGGACTTCTAGTTTTAACTGTAGTATGTTGAAAGCGCGCTTTTTCATAGTTATAAATGGGAAAATGAATATTTCCAACTACGGGCGTCAATCAATTGTTTGTTAAATACAGATTATCATGATAATGTGCATGTCCTGTGATTTGTATCAGATTCGAGGTGGTGTCCACAATGGGATCTCAACGAGCGGACACCACCGAGAATCTGATACAAACCACAGGGTTCTATCCTGTTTCTCCCACTTGTAATTATCCCAAGCGGAGCAGTTACTAAAGAGAACATAGAAGACAATAGATTTAGCAAGCATGACCAGCCACACGTCTTCTATATCTGTTTCAGGCATTAGTGGGAGGACGGCAGCCCTCCGTATACGTTTGTGCACATTTTCATTGTCTTTATACGCACTTTGAAGTCCACACTTTTGCACTTTTCTCCAAATACATTGAGTAAAATGAAAAAAAAAAACCCTTTTACTCTTACTCCAGGTATGGTTCTGCAAACAGCATTATGCGCAGCAGTTTCAAAGTCACAAAGTAATGTCTCTACAATTAATTTCTCTCTTTCACTCCAGTCGGGCGTCTTTAATTTTGCCAATTCTTGGGAATAGATTGACGGAATTGGCGTTGTTTCCTCCCTTGCTCGTTTTTTTCATTGACGGATTTTCATTGCCTCTATGACTGGTTGTTCCACTTCATGGTTGTGCTCATGACCAATTTTTTGTCAAATGACCTTCGTGAGTATTAAGTGTAGCTAGGCATCGCGCTACATGACACTTCCAAAATATGCGATCTCCACGCCTGTTCTTCACCTGATAGCGAAAACCTTGAAAAATCAGACTATCACCCCCAAACTTATTTTTTACAAACTCGAGTGGTTGTACTTGTATGGCTGCCATTATCTTATGAAAAAATACCACCACTTGAGAAAAAACAAACAAACAAACTCAAAGATCAATCAAATACTTCTTGATTACTTCTCAAACTCCGAAGAACTGACCACCGATTTGGAAAAAATAAAAAAGTGGGAGAAAACAAACAAACTCAAATATCAATCAAACAGTTGTTATCGAGTGATTACTTCTCAAACAAAAAGTGGGAGAAACAGGACATCCAGTAAAAAGGCTAGGAAAATGATACAGACTATAAACCTTAAAACAACACCTGATTTAGGTGTGAAACCAAATCACAGGACATGCACATTATCATGATAATTCATTTATCTAACAATTCTGTCACAGAAACAGATTAAATTTTAACCATTTATCCAACGTAACGGACAAAACCTTTCAATGTTATTCTAAAAAAATCACCAATTAATTTCCATTATTCTTTCATTTTTTGTCTCAAAAACATAGGTTATGACCCCTCATTGGAACGAGCTCGTTCCAATGAGCGGTCATAACCTATGTTTTTGAGACAAAAATGAAAACAAATTAGTTAGTCAATAAAAATGTCTTCTGCTTTTTATGTTAGGTAAAGGGTTAAATTAGTTTTAAACATTTTTAGGACATAATGTTCGGTCGACCACTGAAACGCACATATAATGTATCCATGTGCCTGTTGTGATTGCCCGTAGCGCTACCGGAAACGAGTCGTCTATATGATACGGAATCAGAATGAGTCGTCTATATGATACGGAATCAGAATGAGTCGTCAATATGATTCGGAATCGGAACACATTATGTGATATGTACCGTTTCTCGTGGTTTTCAGGTCAAAATCTATATAATTGTTAGATAAAGCGTCATATTCAGTCACCATCCACGATGTTACGGGTTGTGGAAAAACATTTGCCCTTTTGGCCTACCCGAGGAAAGATTCCACAATACCTTTGACCACATAGTCAAGGCAAGGACAACATGTAACAAATCCTTTCAGTGTTCATGGATACAGAGTGATTGCACAGTTATCAAGGAAGTTTCAAACTCTAAGAAGATACCTCAGAGACTTCTTCCAGATTTTCGACGGAGAACCAAATTTGTACTTGATCGATGATTGTTCAACTATTAAAGCCTTCACAAAGACAACGAACATGTCCCCAGAGCAATGAGAGGAATTGCTGCAAGGAGTGAATGCCCTTACGGTGGAGGAAGGGGGTGGGGGTGTTCTTTGTGCACTATCACATAAGCACATCTCGGTATGATCAGCAATCTCTCCTACATAATGCACCCTACCACGCATCGGGTTAACTCTTTCAATTCGGTGTACATAAATTTTGCGTGAGGAAGAAATTGGTAGTGGACGAGCAGACGATATAAAGACCGAACAATCGGAAGCGAATCAAGGTAATAATTTAACCCAACAGCTCACAGAGCTGTTGGATTGAATTATTATTAAACTTCCCAACAAACTAGGATGGTTTCGTGCATTTCACCGTTGGCATTATTGACTGAAATGATACCTTCTAGGGCGCCAGAGTTGGTCGCGTTAAGGAACTGTGTAGACTGATTCGCAATTAGATGGATCGAGCGATCTGATTGAGCCAACTAAGACTTGGCTGATGACTGAGTTCGACATAATAATAATAACTCTTTGGCCAGCCGCTGATTTGTCGCGGTCCTCATGAGAGAAGGCCATCATTCCCCCTGCACCCCACCCCCTCTTCCCCTCCTCTCCTCCCAGCATTCAGATATAAACTGCTTAATAGTGTCCCTCACTTCCTTTTTTTCAATTTCTTCAATAAGCATTCCTACCCTCTCCCTCGTGTCCCCCTTCAGCCATCTATCCTTTGTTTCTTCACCCCACTTCTGCATTATTCTTCCAGTAAATTTTATTCTATGAGGTATATACTGTGGGCATTCCAAGAGAAAATGTTCCAGGGTCTCCACTACTCCAGAGTGGCACATTTGGCATCCCTTTTCTCCATCTCTCCCAATTTTCCCCCGAAGCTCCAGTGATCTTGATCTCAGTTTGAACAGCAGTGACCCTCCAAAGGTGCCATCTAGGTACTTCTCAAAAGCTGGCTTTTCTTTATATTGTAACCCCTGCAGTGATCTTTTCACGCTAACCCCTGCTCGCCAGTTTCGATTGCAATCTTCCATGACTCTCTCTTTGACAAACCTTTTGCCTTCTTTCATTCCTACTTCTATGTTTGTGACCTCTATAGAGTAATTGTCCATTAGTTCCCTCACATGTTTTGACCACCCCGTATCTATATTAGAATTCCAAATGGTATCGAGCATCAGTTTGCACCACCGGTTGTCAGGCAGGTTTCTCAAGTAGTTAAAGTAACACAGTTTTCCCAAATCTACCCTGTCCTTGATTTTCATCCACCCAAGCTCCCCCCTTACTGCTTCCAAAGCTGCAGCATTATAAACATTTATCTTGGAAAAAGCGTTGCAATAATTAGTGAGCAGTGCATGTCACTATGACATTATGTTGTTATAATTAAACTTTTTTTCTGTTCAAGCATTTTCAGGCAAAATGATTAACTAAATTATCTCTTTTTTCTGCTCGTATCACAAGGAACCGACAAAGTCGCCTTTAGAGCCACCTTAAAACACGACCCAATACCAGTAGTTAAAATTACTCTGCACAGAGTGAACGGAAAAGAGTCTCTGCGTGCTCATATTGTTTCAAAATGAAAAGTAATCAATATTTAATTCACCATTTTAAAAATACTTTCAAAATAAATGAACAATGAAATTCTTATGATGCTTTTCATTTCGACGAAGTTAAATTCATACCTTTTTGCATTGTACCCATAGAAAACAATGATTACCACAACAACCTCTTCCTAAAACCCACATGTTTTCATATCTCTGCTTTGTTAATGGTCTCTGCAAGATGGCCACATTGCATCTCCCACACCTCCGGGCCTAGAAGGCCCGGAGGTGTGGGAGGGGCAATGTAGCCGTCTCACAGAGAAGAGACTATCTTGTTAGCAGCACCAAATAAATTCATTGACAGTACAACTTCATTTTGCCACTTTTAGTTTTTGTAGGCTTGAGGAGAGCTAACCGCTCCCGTTGGCTATGTGAGGAGAGCGATTTTTAACCCTCCGATCTTTAGCTCTCCTGTATTTTTAAGAATGCCAGGTCTGGTGTACATGTGTGGATATCAAAATGAGGTTCCGACTGCGGTTACAATAGAGAATGTCCCACTTTAAAGAAACAAAATATCAGTCAAACACTGACCTCCGTGACAATTCAGCCTCGTGCACAACAATGTCAACATGAACAAAGCGCAACACCACTGACGTCGATGGCATCCACAAACGAAACTCGCTCAATCAAAACTTTTCAATTTCCAAATAACCCGAATGAACTCTTTTTGAGTCAAAGTTAAGCCAACTTCCTGTCATCTGGATTCATATTGAACTCCACATTTAACAACTGTGTTTTCAATTTCTCAGGAAATGATCAAAATCAGAATTAGATTTAACCCAGCGTTGATTTGAATGACATCACCTTCCCGTCAAGTTGAAAAGAATATTAATGTTTTTTGTGGGCGTGGCCTATGACGTTCCTTTTCACTCACGCAATTCATTGGTCAATCAGATTTTTAATGACACAAGAACATCTTTCAGTGAAATGTGTCGTCATTTCAAACAGAATTTTAGAAAACTTTGCCTTATTTATTCAGTCCTCAATAGGAAGCATGATGCGACCTGGTTTTTATTATAACTCCACAATGTGGAGAATGTTTAAATTTATTGCCACTCAGGTTTAATTATAAGGAATGATCACTACGCCCATTTACACAGTTTGGCCTTTGTTTTTGGGGGTTCATAACTGTCAGGACAACTGAGGCCCCGTAAGGCCTGGGCAGACGTGGGGTTATTTTGTCCCGCTGATGAAATTGCGGGAAAATTAGACCGACGTGGAGAGTCGGAATCCTAGTGCCGCGAACTCGGCGCTGGGAGCTGAGTTCGACCGGCGCTGTGATTTCGTTTCTCCTCTGCCATATTGGCCTAAGATAGGTTCAATTTCCGTTAGGTGTGATTCCTTATCACTTCAGGCTGTGTAATGGAAAGAATGATTTAAAGTAACAACGATTCCTTTATTTACACATACAAATAAAGCCGTTTCAATATTTCAACAATCAACAATTCGATTCTTTTCACCGAAAATGGGTTGCTGGAGTTAAATAATTCTCAACAATTATATAGTCATTCTATAGCCCTGTATTGACACTATAGTCTACACACAGGAAATGTTACTACCGTGAGCTCGCCATAAGAGCTTCAAAAATCTGAAATTATATTACGGAGAGCTCGCCATAAGAGCTTCACAAATCTGAAATGTTATTACCGTGAGCTCACCATAAGAGCTTTACCCGCTTAGGCTCAAATGTCAACGTCTACGCGTAACTGTACCTCTCGCTGTCGGAGGCTTCCGACCAGCAATGTTTGTCATCTATAAAGCCACCGTACTTCTGATTTGGGTCAGATATTGTCTACTCATACCTTATGTGCCTTTTGAAAGTCCTCCGTGAAAGTCCTATTGAAATGTTCACTGTTCCTGGTTGAATTCACGATTCACAAATGCCCCTTTGTGTGCTAGGGCGAAATTGTCATTCACGCCGATCCAGTCGGTATTACGATGCTTCGACAGCAAAACAAACTACTTCCAACGCAATCAGCCTGACGCTTCAAAGGGTTAATACGCACAATACAGTTAACCTGCACTTCTGACTATTGCAGGCTGATACCTGCTACTCGACAATCTAAACTTTAACGTTTCACCTTGGGTTTTCCTTCTCAACGAATTTGGCACTGTAGCCGCCTATCAACCTTAAGCTAAATCAATCGTGGAATGCCCTGTCTGGCGATTCCAGCCGTTTCAGGGTCCTGTGATCGAAGGTACCCCTATGCCAGGAAACAGAGTCCGCCTGCCCTGGACTTCACTAACGTGTGTGTGTGACCCCAAGTGTGTGTCTAATGCTTTGCTCTTCAAGGTACATATACTCTTTACCCTAAACTGTCAGGTGGACAGGCGCTCATCTGTTCATCTGCCAAAACGGTGGGAGATGACGTATATCGAGACAGAATCAATGTAAGTCATCTCGCGCGTGACTTAACGGTGATTTCACTTGTCGAGAAAACCGATTCGTTCCTGCCATCTCACTGCAAAACTAATGATCAGGTGACGACACGACAGACATTTCTATCGGTTAGAATCTCGTTTCTCAATTGGCCGTGACGATATCCTGCCACCAACCGATTACGTCTCGTAAGACTCGCGACAACTGTATAACTTAAATTAGATTAGACCTTATCTAACATACCGTTTCTCCCCTGGGCCCCTGCCCTAAAGCTGGATATACACCACGTGTGTTTTTTCCATGCCCAGCTTCACAGAGAAGTGAAATTCACGTAGGTTTTTCGCGTTGATGCGGAATATCTTTTGAACATACAATATCTTTATATATGAGGCCCCTTGCCCCTATATTTAGGCTGGCTTTGCTCTGACACCCATAAGGACACATTTATATTGTCCGAAGTATTAAATTTCAAACAGAGCCTTCATTGTGAGAACTGATTGCTTTCATACTGTATATATTATGGGAATAAACGGGGACAGTCGGTTTCTCATGCCACAGAGAACCAATAGCCGTGGACAGGCTATAATATATCCCCGGTTTTCTATAAAAACGGGAACGGGAATGAAATAGTTTTATCTCCACCAGATTCTCCGGCTTCAACTCCCTCTTCACTGCGGCCAAAAAGACGAGGTTGAACTTTGAAACGAGTGAACATCGTGCTCCGGAACTACATTAGTTTGGTGAGAGACGTTCCTCAAGAAGCAGGATTATAAAAGGTTCAAGTGTTTTAGGGCTGACGAAATCTTACAATGTTGTGTTGGGAAGTTTCTCAATTTAGAAAACTTGAGTTAGACACACAAACTGTGCCATGCTTGATTCCCGGTTCCGTGCTATAGATTTCCCGGGTATCGTAACTGGCTTTCGGAACCGGGAACACGGAAATTCCCGTTCCTGGGATTAAACCCTAGCCGTGGAGGGCGCCACTCTGAGATCTGTAAAGGTCCACGAAATCGTGTAATCAGATAGGGTTATGAACCGCGGAGATTTCATGAGCTCCACGTGTAATTGATAAATAGTGGAGAGTTGGGAAGAGGTGGATGAGCTTGAGAATTTGGTATCGAAAGGAACTTTTTGTTGGTGGGAAAGGAGCTGGCAGGTGTGGATAAGGATAGATTGTGAGAACTATGTATGCAAATTTTAACCCTTTAACCAACGAATCGGCCCCCATTCGCCCGCGTAATATGTAAATTCATTAGCTGAAAAAATATTATTTTTTAACAAATTTCAACAAAACCATATCATGTGACCCCTCTTTGGAACGAGCTCGTCAAGCTCGTTCCAATGAGAGGTCACATGATATGGTTTTATTGACATTTTATGAAATATTAAAAAAAAAAGATAATTAAAATAATACATGCGGATAGCGCCTGCGTTAGGTAAAGGGTTAAATAGGTATTTGCTTCCTAAACGTAGTCCAAGTTAACTCTGCGAGGACGAGATCAGTGAATCCGTGACTTGACATTGTAACAGTGAATCGACTCAACCGAGGTGATGCCGGCGGAGGAACAAGTGTATTAAAACCGCTGACAATCACGGCAATCTATGCCGATCAGGTACCCCCCCCCCCCCCCCCCTCCACCCCACCCCGGTAACTTCACATCAACTTCGTCCTTCGGTCTCCAGCTGATGTAAATTTACCTCAGGCTAATATAACGATAGATATGAAACTAGCCATGTAATTACCTCCAAGTACGGTTAATGAAGGATTTCTCTGCTGTAATCCTAAAGGCAGACCGGAAATTACAAAGCGATTAATCAAAATATTCGCTCTTGTCATTACTCAGCACAACACTGTAATTTGTGCCTTGCAGTGTGTGTCAACAAGGAAGCTAATTCGTCTTTGACGGCGTTGAGTCCTGTTATCTCCTGTGTATCGTAACTGTAGAGATGTTACCCTCCTTAAAATACTCTCAAAATCATTTATGATATATTTGCTTTGCTTTGGATATTCTATGTACAGGTGTCATTGACACATTGCACATTGTTCGTGACAGCATGTGCTATTGTGACCTACGAAAATCGATTTTCTGTAGAGTGGGGGTTAGATTTACCCAAAGTAACGGCCAAAACCGGCTAGCGCTTTTCTCAAAAATCGCCAATTAATTTTCATTATTTGTTTCATTTTTAGTCTCAAAAACATAGGTTATGACCCCTCATTGGAACGAGCTCAACGAGCTCGTTCCAATGAGGAGTCGTAACATATGTTTTGAGACAAAAAATGAAAAACATTAGTTATTCAAGAATTCTTTTCTCGAGTGTCGTCCTGTTTTCGTGATGGGTAAAGGGTTAACAACACACACAACCAATTTTTAGGAGCGCGATGAAGCGGAAGCGTGATCATCAGTCTAAGGTCTGTGTGAACTTATCTTTGTGAAGAGTGTACACTCTTTAGACTCACTGTTTGCGACAGCATGCGTTATTGGGACCTATGAAATGGATTTTTCGAGGAGCAGTGGCGGCGCTACGGGGGGGGGGGGGGAGGCGGGGGGGGGGGGCATTTGCCCCCCCCCCCCCCCCCCCCCCCCCCAAACGAAGGCTTTGCCCCCCAGTTGCCCCCCCCAACCATCTCGCATGCATTTCCATCCACCCTCACACACAAACACATTCAGTCACTCTCTCTCACACGCACACACACCCCTCTCTTTTTTTATTCCCAATAATTTCCCATACACACTTAGCCCAAAGCCTCAGGCTAGCTGATGAACACATCCAGGCAGTAGAGATTTAAAGACTCGGATGCAGATACTTATAAGTTATAATTAAGTTATGAGCCAACAAAGACATGTCTATCCGTATCCCTTGTCTAAAAAAATTTATGGATTTCGCATTATGACAGACGGGCATTATGAGTCTCTCTCTCTCTCTCTCTCTCTCTCTCTCTCCCTCCCTCCCTCTCTCTCTCCCTCTCTCTCTCTCTCTCTCTCTCTCTCTCTCTCTCTCTCTCTCTCTCGCTTTCTCTCTCTCTCTCACACGCACAGACCCACCAGACGCGGATCCAGGATTTTTCTGAAAGGAGGACCGCTAATTACATTACATTTAGTCGAAACTTGGACCCAAAGTCCGTAATATAATTTTTTGGTTTGGTACGTCCACAGGACGTACCAAACCAAAAAAGTATATTACGGACTTTGGGTCCAAGTTTGGACTACCTTATAACAAAGTAATGATATGATCCTTTACGTATTTGCCCCCTTCATGGGAGTCTGCCCCCCTAGTTGCCCCCCCCCCCCCACAAAAAAAAAATTCTGGCGCCGCCACTGCCGAGGAGTGGGGTTACCAACACTCGCAAACAACGCTTAAAAGTGCGATGATGAAGCGGAAGCACTGATCTCAGTGTCTAGTACCGTACATCCTGTTTTCAGCCTAACCTAACGGTTATTTCATACCCAATGATTATTTTGTGATATGTAAAAAAGTAAACTGCGTTCCAAACACTTCCTAATGCTTGGTAATCGAAGCTTATGCTCCAAACTTAATGTACAGAACGAACCACAAGACGGGAAAACGGGTACAAGGCTCACCACCATGTACTGACTCTGTTAAGGTTGGACCCTTTTAGCGGTCCGAACTCAGCAGATAGGTCCACGGCACTGTACAACTTTGTACCGTTATAGTGCCAGCCCTTCACTCCTACTATTTGGTATGGTTGCAGTTAAAGTCAAGTATTACATGTGACGTATTTATTGTATCACAGGTAATGTGAACTTAAAAATAAAAGTTACAGATATACGACCGGAAATTTATGTCAAATACAAGTGTGCTAAAGATAAAATAAGTTTGCCTTTGATTTGTGATTACTTGCACCCCCGCTCTACCTAGAAAACACCATACATAAGCGATTGGGACTTCTGGTGGGGGATTTATCTATTCATTCGTCCGGCTATCTTTTGAATACTTAACTGCACAATTTAAGTACGTGTAATGTATTTTCCTTTATATGTGTCGTTGTGAGTTTTATTCCTAATCCTTCGAGTCAAATCGTTGTAACTCAAACAGGGAGTACAATGCTAAAAATGTTGGGGGTGGGGGTGGGGGGTGGGGGGGGGGGGACAAATATTTCCCGTATTTCATTTCACATAAAGCTTGGATACGCGTGTGCATCTTCAGCTGGTGAAAGTCCGAGATCCTGCTCATATTATTATTATTATTATTATTATTATTATTATTATTATTATTATTATCCCAACCCACATGCCGTCTTCCTAAAAATCGAAGAACTGCATCATCAATATTATGTTAATCTGGGAGAAGACCCAGTTGAGGGCTTCAGCTCAGGAAAATATTTTTCAACCCCCCCCCCCCCCCCCGACGTATCCAGTCATGAAAGTCGACTGTTGATAAAATTATCTCCTTGAAATTATTAGATTAGCGAGAAAGGCCCAATTAAGAAGGAAGTAATTGTTGAGGAAACATCAATGCCATAAGTAAACAATAAAGCAATGTTTCCCTTTGTTACTTTTAGTAAATGAAACAAAATCAAACATTGCTTTTTACGGCAAGTCAATTAGTAGCAACTACATGTAGTTCACAGATAAACCGTCATTGAAAATATCTGGGAGAGCGGTGTCTCCTCAGTAGGCAGAGATGCAGGCTTCAAGCCGAGATATCCTCGGTTCGAATCCTACCGCGTTGTGTCCTTGGGAAAGACACTTAATCCCAATTACCCACGTGGGGGCACGGTGGTATTGTATACCGAGGCGTACTGCACGCCGATGGTGCACTTGTCTTCATTCAATGCTGGCCCTGCATGTGTGGAGTTAGAACGTTGCGGAGTCTGGTGGTTGCTCGCCGTTACTCTGTGGTGCTCTCCGGGTACTCTGGCTTCCTCCACCCGTAAAGCTGTCCTACACGAGGTGACCGTGGCTATCGAAAGTATCGTTAATCCCCAATCCACAAATTAAAATATCTATCAGTATCTCACCTATCAACAACAGCGTCTGCAACACGTGGAGAGTGGATTGTAACTAAATCACCCGCGGAGTGGAGTTATCACCCAAGCTATAAATTTCAAATTTTGTACATATCGGCAAAAAACACAAGCATTGTTTCAGCCAATGGACCTCCGGGTTTAACCCGGAGGTCCATTGGTTGAAACTTTGCTTGTGCCTGTTTGGCTTTGCAACAAATCTGCAATTATTGCTTGGGTGGAATCTCCACTCTGTGGGTGATTTAGTGATAATATACTCTCCACGTACTCTACTTTAGTCCGTTGCTCAGCGAATACACGTTTTTACAGTAATTTGCAATTTGTATTCTACCCGGGTCAACAATAGCAAATCTCACACTAGAGCTGTAGGTTAACCGAAACCGAACCGAGGTTTCTAGGTTTTATTTAAAAACTGAAACCGAAACCGTCGACATCCCGTAATATAAGGTTTTTCGTTTTTTATTAAATACTCTTCCTGAAGAAAATCACAGAATGTAACCATCCCAGAGTTGTGCGAGTACCCAGACACTGCCGTTGGCAGTGTCTGGGTACTCCCACTACTCTGGGAAGGCTACATTCTGTGAATTTCCGACATTTCAGTTTAGTTGTGTTTGCAGCTTTCCTCAAGTTGCTTGTAGGTGTCAGACCTCGAAAAATGGCCAAGCACAATAAAAATTCTGTATATTTTGGTAATTATTATACTGGCCTTCCAGATTCTTCATGTATTATTGCTTATTTCGGGCATTCACTCAATTTCACTGCCATTCAGTTATGACTCCGGACATAAGAATGAGTTTTATTGAATTTTATTTGGCCTCATGAACAAATCGAAAACTGAACCAAACTGAGGTTTTACTCCACCTGAAAAACCAAAACCAAAACCGAACAAGAAATTTAAAAACCTACAGCTCTATCTCACACTACTTGATTTTTATATTGGTGGAAAAGGCAGTGTCTGTTGTATATGTCACACTGTTGGCATAATGAACAGACAAAAAGTTACAGAGGATCAAAATATGGTGAAAACACTGTTTTCTTATTTGTACATGGGTTTGAACAGGTCACGTAGCTCATTACTGGAAAGAAAAGTACATTTCGTTCCTTTATAAGTATCCACATATCTGCAATCACAAATCAATTTTTCAAAATTTTAGTCACGTTATCATCACCTCAACCCTTTCAAACTGGTATAATTTGTAATTTCGCGATTATTATTTTCTCCTTATGGATAAATCGCTCGAGATAATCAGTTATAATCGCCCCAAACGAAAACGAACATCACAAATGGTCCACGTTGGATTTGAGAAAGTTTGCTTGTTGAAATGACTCCAAGCGCCGTTCTCATCGCATCTCTGGCTATTTATTTGTACCAAACAGTGACGTAGGACCCTTGTGGTACTAGGGTACGTACCTCCACCCACACATAAAAAAAACGAAACAACAAACAAGAGAGAGAGAGAGAGAGAGAGAGAGAGAGAGAGAGAGTTTCACCCCGACGGAGAAATCTGTGGAATGTTCAGATAAATATTGTTCGTACAAAAATAATCCAGCACTAGAATCGCTTTGTCGCTATAATAAATTCGTGTACCCTGTTAAATATTTCCTTGTTGACCTGGGAGGTATAGTTTGTGCTCCCATTTAGGATAATATCCGTATCTATGTAATGTCTTTGACGTATGAGGTCCAATATACGATTTCCTTCTGTTGAAATCAAAGTTACGGAAGCCTATTAGCTTCACGTCGTTTTTAGTTATTAAATTGTAGCTACAATTTAATAAATTGTAACTACAATTCAGCGCCTGTACTTTTATTGGTCAAGCTAAATTGTTGCTGCAATTTAACTGTCCAATCGGGTTCGTTGTTTTGTTTTCTCTGAAAATGGCCTGAATAATCTCTTTCTTTGAGATGTTTCACACATTCCGCCCGTTGAGTCAGTCACGACAACAAAATCTAATATAATAAATGGGAAAATAAAATCATCATCATTTTATTATAAATATAATTATTTTTATTTTGGTTATCATTGGGCATAATTTGAGTATTATTGGGTAACATTAGCAAATTGGGTGTCATTGTGTATCATTGGGGTAAAACACATGCCGTAAGTAAGTGAGGGCCCCAGGTAGCGCCGATCTGCATGGGCCTGTAGGTTCAAGTAATGCACAAGATCAACCATGTTGCGGCCTCTCGAGAGAAAATTTGTTTAATCCAAAAGGGAAAGGAGCCATTTCCTGGCACTTGAACCTCTCAAAAACATCGTTTCGCGCGATTCATGTTGCATATTTGAGAGAATGTTATCGTTTTGCACAATTCTGTGTGAAATGTGGGACCCCCTAAATGAATGAAGCCCAGGGCGTTTGCCAGTCTGGCCATTCCTAAACAACTGGATTAAAGGTTTTGTGTACGACTTTTGGTGATAATATAGAACACATATAGGGAGAAGGGCGTGCACAGTGGGCGGGGAGGTACAGTCATAATTATACAAAGTTGAAAATGGTTGCTTTCAAAACAAAAACTTCAAGAAATTTTGCCTTCAAGAAAATTAATAAAAAAGTGCATAAATTGTTTGTTTTCACCGTGTGCCCCGCCCTTGACTGCTGACCAAAAGCAGATAGCTTGGTTTCGCCCGGCGAGTTCATGATTCCACATCTTAGTGACATACATCCCCGATTTCTGGATTCGATCCGAGCTAAAGCACTCGGCGCCACAATCTACTCCCATGATTTGAAATACCTTGGTTTTATTCTCTCAGCATGCAACCAAGATATTCATAAAACAACTGCAAACCCCACAAGTGACGAGAAGGTTATTTTTGTTAGGCCTAATTAGTTATTGTGGTTTCATGACACTTTCTACGACCAGTGTTGTGTTATGTCGGTGACAGGTTTAAGGATGGAGGAAGCCAGAGCACCCAGAGAAAACCACCTAGTAACGATGAACACCTACCAGCTGCCCAACATCATAACTCCACCCTACAGCATAGGCAGGGTTGGAGCGATTGACAAATGAAGTAAGTCGATAGCGGTTTATATACCTCAATACACAAAGTCATCGTGCCCAATGTGGGCACTGGGATGAAATGCCTTGTCCATTATGCAATGGGGGCGCTCGTATGGCTTAACGAGCTTGAACTCAGAACCTCGAGCACAAACGTCAAGCCGTCTATTAGTGATTCACCACTAACCCTAAATTATCATAACAATATCCTCATGGAATTAACTCGAATTGAGGATGACCTTCATGCTATCATATTTTACCAATTGAGAATGTTGGTTTTCCTTTACAAATGTTCAAGCATTTTGGAGCTGGGTGTGCCTTCAAAGACTGAATTTTTTCTGGGTCGGGAAAACATCCTCAAACCGCTTACCCTCTTTGGGACGCATTTTTTCTCACTACCGGTGCTATAACACCCAAATCCTGTCGGTCTGAGTGTTATGATAGTGAGCCAATTTCAAACTATCGCCCAAAAATGCCACGACTTCCGAGTTTCCTAGGCTATACATATTACATTCCCTTTCTATCTAACACTCTTTTTAATGCCTCCCCACCCCCACCCCCCCCCGTAGTTTTAGTGATTTCGATTTGACCCTGAACAACAGCGACCCCAAACGAACCACTACGATAACGTTCAAGAGCGGGCACCTCTTTCTTACTTAGCCCGTCAAATAAGCTTTTAGATTTAACACCCACCCTCTCATTCCCGTTAAAATCCTCTAAAATTCTATAAAAGAACTCGCCGACTGATACTGTTTTAAACAACTCCTAATATTTGCCCCTCAAATTGATGATTTTCGACTATTTCAAGTGTAAAGGCAGGATTGATTAGAGAGCCATGGTACGTGCGAATGCCACCGCTTGGCCACTTAAATTGCAGCTACAATTTTGAATGACCAATAAAAGCACAGGTGCTAAATTGTAACTACAATTTAGCTAATTTGTAGGTACGATTTATTAAATTGTAGCTACAATTTAATAACTAAAAACGACGTGAAGCTAATAGGCTTCCGTACAAAGGGCATCTGAAGAAATAGTGTTCCGCTGTAGAAAGGTGTTACAGGGATGTAATTATTGAAAAGGTGGTCGTTCAAGTTACTACAACCGAGGCGCAGCCTGCAGTGGAGTATTTGCGCTTTCCGAGATTTGTCAAAATAAAAATAGCCTGGGACGAGCTGTTTCTATTAATGTATGTTTTAAAGTTGTATATGTAGTTATTTTCACGTATTTCGCTTTGTAATTTATTCCAATGTTGGGTCGTGGATGGTATAAAGGACATCTGATGCGAGTTAGTTCGACAGAATGGGATTTTGAAGTCTGTGTTACAACGTAAGTTGTTATCGTGCGAGGCAGACATTATCTGGGGAGTAAGTCACGAACGATATGCAGGGGCCAGGCGATGATACATTTTGAAGAATTGCTCATGTTTGTGGATTTCTCGCCTTCGTTCCAAAGGCTTCCAACTTGCAAGTTGAATTTTGAAGCGAGTGAAGATCTTGCCGTTGAAGTCCTCCAGAACTGATTGCGAACTACAGTGATTTGGTGAGAAAGGTTCCCCAAGAAGCAGGATTGTAAACGATTCAAGCGTATAAGGGCTGGCGAAATCTTACAAATCTGTTTTGGGCAGTTTTTCAATTTAGAAAACTTGAGTTCAACACACAAGCAGTGTCATGCGTTATTCCCAGTTTCGTGCTTTGGATTCCCCGTGTATCGCGGCCGGCTTTAAGAACCGAGAACCCGGGGCCGGGGATTTCGTTCCCAGGATTAAACCCAAGTTGAAAGTGAACAAGGCAACATTCATAATAATGCAAATAAATCATTTTATCAATTAGTGTGCTATCCACACTTCTTTTCTCCCTAAGGTACTGAGACATATATTAAGTCTGTGAGACATATGGGAGAGATATGCCTGTCTGACCCCATCCACATGACAGCTATCTCACCCCATTCACGTAGCCACCTATATTGGCTTATTAGCATATTTAATGAGCGCAGGACTATTCAATCATCGAACGTTCTTCTGTAAACAGACAACATGGTATCACGTTTCGGAAATATTAGCAGACGAATGTTTGTCTACGAAAAGATAAATAAAAACACAGACCGCAAAACCAAAGGGTACTTGACTCTTTTATATGAACGCCATTATGAATGGACAGCGTAGCACGAAATTTCCGTTGAAAAATTATGCGAATACATTGCAGCATCCATAATATGATGACATCGGAATGTGTCAATGTTCATTTCGCTACAAATCTTTAACCCATGTCTTGCCGGCGTTGGGATTTAATTTCGTGGTATATACCTGTGGAATATGCAGAACGTCGTGCGCACGTTCTGACAAGCAAATCAGGTATTTTTCAGAAATGCTCAACAAAATCATTCGATATAACTGCACATGCCCCTGAATTACTTTTGATGACGTCAGCCTGTTTTGGTGGGTGGAGAAAAATAATCCCTGATGGGGCATGTGTAAGATGGGGAAATCTCACCATCGGGACAAGATATTTGGTCCGGAAACTCGGCAAGCCTCGTGTCTGGCCCTCGGGTGAGATTTCTCCATCTCACACCCTCACCTAACAGGGGTAATAATAATCTTTGGAGGGGGATGTCTACGTGTTATCGCGGATAACACCGTACGGATATACGTATCTCGTGGTCTCGGTGTAAAAACTAATGAGTTACAAAAAGAGAGTGAGGTGCCCGTACCCGCATCTATGCTCGTGGTGTATAGATGGGTGAATTGCCACTTTATTCGCCAGGGTGAATTGCCACTTTATTCGCCAGGGTGAATTGCCACTTTATTCGCCAGGGATGGGAATAATGTGACTGCGTATAATCGATTTATACAAGGCTGGTAGCATTGACAAGAAAAGTTTTAAATTTACTATGTTTGTCGCCTAACAACTCTATCAATAAAACAACCGATGTTGCGAACTGAGAATTGTCCTGTTCACATATACTTTCTTTCCAAATTGTAGATTTGGTCTCTATATTGAAACGTATTGCGTATTGTCATATTAATATTCTTCTTGAGTATATAAGATTGTGTGTATAACTGATTCAGTATTCTGGGAGCGCGGTGGTTCAGTGGTAGACTGTTGGACTTCTATGCTGAAGGATCCGAGTTCGATCCCCGTCCGGGACGATCCGCGTTGTGTTCATGGGCAAGGCACATTATCCCGATTGCCATCATTGGGGCACGATGACACCCTGCGCTAAGGCGTAGTACAGATCGATGATGCACATTTCTTCAACCGCTGTAAAGCTGCTAGAGCGGAGCTTGAACAGAGTTAGAATGCTGAGGAACTGACAGTTACTCGACTATGCTCGGTGGTTCTTTCCGGGTACTCCGGCTTCCTCCCCCCCGTAAACCTGTCACGGTCACGATTAGCTATTGTGCATACGTATGTGACCTTAAACACCAATAATTAAAGAAATAGATTCAGTATCCGAAATACACATCATTTGTGGATGTGTTCACGGTTTTAATGGCAGAGGTTTCGAATACCTGAATGTACGTTATAGTACAAAGCAACCACTATAAACTGAACTGTAATAATACAAATGAAGACGCCCATCCATCACTTATACTCTGATGCAGATACATTTCAATTCTAAAATACATAAATGTTTGCGTAAAGCAAAAGTGTATAGTCCGCAAATACACTCCAAAATCAATTGGGTTAAAAATCTATGATTTGGGCTGATTTTTAACCCAACTGATTTTAGAGTGCAAACAACAATTAACACCTAAATGGACATGTGAATCGGGGATAATTTAATTTTATCTACCATTGACCAAAAAAAAACGCAGTCTCATACAGCAATATTAGTGGCGATAAAAATTTGGCGATAAAACATCTTGTTTTGCTATTGCAGTAGCTATAAAAGTCACACGACGTCGCGAGAAAAGAACGCGCGCCTGGTGGTATTGGCAGCAGGGATGTGGCTAGAAGATTTCAGGTGTGTCTGGGGGGGGGGGGGTGCCACCGGTGTAAATCCCAGCTGTGAGTGGTTTCGATAGGTGGTTGCACTGCAACGCTGGGTGATATCTTTTAACCCTTTACCCAACGAATCGCCCGCATACGCCCGCGTAAGATGCAAATACAGCTGCTGAAAAAAATATTACTTTTCGAAAAATTTCAACAAAACCATATCATGTGACCCCTCTTTGGAACGAACTCGCCGAGCTCGTTCCAAAGAGGGGGTCACATGATATGATTTTGTTGAAATTTTTTTTAAAAAAAATTTTAAAAATGATATTTAAAATAATGAATTTTGAAATCGTCTGCGTTGGCTAAAGGGTTATTAATCCTTCTGAAAATGTTCACTAGTCCTGAAACGGAAAAAAACATCATTTATAATGTGCCTGGGTCAGAAAATTTACCGGACTGATGTCAGAGTCGAAATTTTAGAGTAGGAAATTTGAAACTCAAGTTTCCAGTTGGAAATAAAAGATCAAAATCTCTCATCATTCGTTGGAATTTTAATATTTGTCATGAACAATGTTAATTTATTGAATTTCCAACTATTTGATTTATGACCTCGGGATTTCCAACTAGTGAAAAAAAATACTCCTAGCCCCCCCCCCCCCCCCAACCCCCCTGTCGCCACATCCCTGATTGGCAGTCACAAGTCTTTTCCCCTAAAAACGTATAATGCTACAATGAACGATGCATCAAAAAAGATGTTGGTGAGTCACAAAAATTGAAAGTTGTAGCAAGACAATTATGAAAAATAACGTCAATCTCATCGTGATTAGATCGCTTCTAAATATTATGAATGAAGTGGCGTCATGTATTTCAAGCGATTCTTGCGCCCAACAAAAAAATAATTCCCCAGTTCTTTTCGCAAAACCAACCTTCTGTGCCTTTAGAGACCTCATGAAATGAATTGAATTTGGTTCGAAATATCATTACTTGACGGAAAAAGCATACTTGGTCTGAGTTTAATTATTTTTTTTTCACAATATACAATTTCATTCATGCTGAAGAAATTTCTTCATGCGCCGTCGGATTGAGAGAAGTGAAAATGGATCTCTATTATTTTGATCAGTTGAGTGTGTTTTTTTATTTGTTAACAATTATTTTGGGTTAGTCCAAATAAAAAAAAATGAATTGATTCTCAGGCATTTTTTTTTTAAATCAGTGAGGGAGGGAGGATTTTATTTTCATTTTTTTTTCTCGTGTAAAGGATTGAGTATACTCAAATCTTTTTGCTGTCTTTCCACTTGAAAAAGAGAAAAGGTTGTATTTTAGTGTAATTATAGTATACCTTTTATGACTAACTGCCGTAACAACAGCTAAAAAGATTTGTATTTTATTGTTTTTTAATGGTATAAATCTGTCAAACATCATGATCCATTAGAATAGGCCCCAGTAACCAATGCTTGGGGTAGGGGTCCTTTAAAATGAGAAACATGGCTCTAAATGATTGGTTAAACTTGAGTTTATATCGGTGTTGTGGCCATTATTAGCCATTGTGCAGAAATATATGACCTTAAACACCAGCAAATAAATAAATAATTAAATCATGATCTAGTATATCGGAATTTGCCTTGTTACAGTTTATGGGAGAGTGCCTCTGGGCACTCTCTCATAAACTGCAACAAGACAAACCAATTTACTGCAAACACAGCTAAATAATAATATGCCGAGAAATGTGAAAAAATGACCATTCCAAGTTTTCACAAATTCTTAAAAAAACATTACATAATAAAAATGTCTAATGAGGAGGTTCAAATCCAACGAGGGAGGGCCTGAGAATCAAAACATTATTTTTTTAGCCTTATCGGTCTTTTTACTGACAGGTTGATAAATGTGTTATGAGCGCGCCCATTATGCTTGTATACAATCTTTTATCAGGACTCGACTCCTTTTTGGGATGTTTAGCTACTCGTCGCGCAGGTGCGACTCGTAGCTGTACGTCCCCAAAACAAGTCGAGTCACATTGTACACATGCCCACATATCTATTGCCCTATGGGGTTCGAGCATTAAACTATTACTCAAATGCCCATAAATACAACAGACACACACGCCCATTGCACTGTAGCGTATAAGACGACTCAATTCAAGGCGTCAGGGTGGATCGGGTAAAGACTTCAGGCCTGTCGTCGTCGTTTCTGTCTTAATAATGTGACGAACGTTTGGTGTCTTCCCACTAGACCAATTCCCACTAGACCAATTCCTTTTAGGCCAATTTCGAATTCCCCCAGCCCAACTACATACTGTTATTGATTAAGGGTTGATTAAGGATAATTAAGAAAACATTTATTTATAAAAAAGTGCCCAACATCTGTAAAATATCGACAAGCCAGAAAATGATCAGACTATCGTCTGAAAAATGAGGTCCCCAGAAGGTTTGTTTGATAAAAAAAATAATAATTAGAATCACAGCCTTTGAAAGTGTGTGATTACTATAATAATTGTTATGAAAAATCTGCCCAACATCTATAAAATATCGAGCCAGAAAATAAGCAGACTATCATCTGAAAAATGAGGTCCCTAGAGGGTGAAATTGGTGATGCTACCCTGAACCTCAACCTGAATCAAGGTCTCAAACATAAACAGAAAGAGTACCCAGAGGATAAACTGGCCCACTGTATGGGATAGCATCAGGAAATTCACCCTCTGGGGACCTCATTCTGCAAATAACAGACTGCTTATTTTCAGGCTTCAATATCAATATCATTAATTACATTAATAAATATTTATAAATATATCAAATTATTGATATAGAATTATTTTAAAAGTAGAACACATCAGTTGGTCTAAGGAGAATTGGCCTTTTGGGAATTGGCCTCGTGGGAATTGGTCTAAATGGAATTGGTCTAGTGGGAATGAACCTAACTTTTGTCTCGCTTAAGGGTGAAAACGCCGCTCAAAGCGGAACTCGTAGTTATACGACCCCAAAAACGAGTCGAGTCCTGATAAAAAGATTCTGTAGAAGAACAATGAGCACATGACACATACCGATTGCCATACGGGGTTCTAGGATTATTATGATCCCCGATGAGTCTGGAGTTGGGATGGGAAAATCTCACCCGAGAGGCAAGATATATGAACCAGACCCGAGGCTTGCCCCGAGGGTGAGATTTCCCCATTCCCACCTTCAGACTCATCGGGGATCATAATAATCCTAGAACCCCGTATGGCAATCGGTATTACTGTTGAGGCCATGGGGGCCATGAAAAAGTCCCTCAATGAGGCCTAATTTACTATCCCTCTTAGCCTCATTTCGGTATTTAAGGATACCTAATGCTGGTATTGTATTATCTGAGAATACTTATCGAGGATATCTTTTGGAGAATCTCTTTCTTGTCGTATGAGGCCATGAGGGCCATGAAAAAATCCCTCAATGAGGTCTAATTTACTACCCCTCTTAACCTCATTTTCTTTTGAGGGCATGAGGGCCATGAAAAAATCCTTCAATGAGACCTAATTTACTATCTCTCTTAGCCTCATTTTGGTATTAGAGGATACCTACGGCTGCTATTGCATTATTTGAGGATACCTATCGAGGATACCTTTTGGAGAATCCCTTTTTTGTCGTATGAGGCCATGAGGGCCATGAGAAAATTTCTCAATGAGGACTGATTTACTATCCTTCTTAACCTCATTTCGGTATTTGGGGATACCTATGGCCTGGTATTGTATTATTTGAGGATACATTTGGAAAATCCTTTTTTTGTCGTATGAGGCCATTAGGTCTATGTGAAAGGTATGACGGTCCTAAAAAGGATTCTGTGGGAAATCCGTAGTAAATTCGTAATAATTATTTTGTTTTTATAATCGCAGGAGACAACAGATAGAGTTACATCCCTTGGGTCGTTAAGGACACAAGTAAGCAGTATTTTGTTGACATATCGTCCCCTGAGTTCCAATGTATTCTATGTGCCTACTAGCACATAAATCATATTGGTACTCCGGGGACGAATTATTTGCTCTTATTTTATTTTTATGAATCAGTTGTCGGAAATCTGATGATATTTTGATTTTCGGGTTTTTTGGTTCGATTTTATTTCATGGCGAGCAAAATCGGAAAGCTTTCGTTTAAACCATAAACCCCCAATGTTTCGCGTGCGCTTATACCCTGGATATTGCACGCTCTCATATATCTTGGTTGCTGGGTGCATCCTTTGCCATGGCAATTTGTCCAAGGCTTTCTGACCAATCAAATGACTGAATTTATCGGGATATAGGGACAAGGCTTTTTGAGCTTTTTTGACAAAATGATAGACTTGAAGAGGAGCATTTTAGAGTGTACAGTTAAAACTAGAAGTCCTGTCATGAAATGCTCACAAATAGCACGTTGATATGCGCGTTAATGTGCGCGTTATAGCCCAAGTAAAGCTATCAAATTATGTACATATGGTCTGTGCACAAGCAATGTTTCAGCCAATGGACCGCCGGGTAACCCGGAGGTCCATTGGCAGAAACATTGCATGTGTTTGCTATGAGTAACCAGGAGAACCTGCGGTGCTTTGGATGCCATTCGATATGGCAATTGCGCGCAATTCTAACGCACAGTTAAGCCTACATAAGCGCACAGTTCATGACTGGACTTCTAGTTTTAACTGTAAGCCATCCACTTTTTTATCAAGAGTGCCGAAACAAGCGTGAAGATCTTGGTATGGTCAGGTAATTTTGAACAGATTATTATGGCTAGTGCTAAAACATTTATTTGAATGACAGGTACACGGCCAGAAAAGATTTAATTCGGTTAACCACGACACCAATAACTACAGTACTATCACCGTGGATTGATCGTAATCCACTCGTGGGCAGTGATGTCTGCGCATGAGTTCACCAGGTAATAAAACTCAACATTTACAACGAAAATGGACTTCGTCACCAAACATACTTTGCTCATAGGAAAGCTTTTCAGCCGATGCTCAGATATTTGTTGACTGGAATATTCCAGGTCATGCTTCTACAGATCCTGGGAACTCGTTCTTGATTGATGATAGGGATATGTAACCTTTGAGGTAGATAACGACTTGGATATGTAAAAACGGTGCTATGTAATCAGCGGAATATGTAACATACACAACATGTAATCAATAGAATGGTTAATCACCATAAATTGTAAACACCAGAAAGTTAACCGCTGGGACAGGTAACCACAGTGTGTTACAAAGGTTATATATGGCCACTGTAATTGGTAAACGCTAAATGGTGCTCTGTTCATCTTGGGCTTAACGATACCTTCCACAACCTGTATCGTATCTTATTATGCCAGCTAATGAAATTCGCCAATCACAGCCCCGGAATAGTGGGACGGTACTGAGCCGTATTGGGTCACCTGCAGCCCGAGGTGACTTAATACGAAACTCGTATTAGGTCAGTACCGCCATTTTGTTTTGACGTGGAAATTCCTCACCTCGCGGTGCTTTTATATCCATATATAAGAAATTGCAGTACAATCAAACGTCATTCCGTGTCTATATGTCTCATTTTCTCTCGTTTTATAATAAATTTATTGTGAAATTTATTTTCTAAAAAATTTAATTATTTGAAGTGAGAAATACTACTGTATTCGATCTACCGATAACGGATAAAAAATTGTTTTATCCCGGCTCTATATTCTGGTAAATACCATCACGTCGAGTGCCAAACGCTATTTTTTAAAAATAGCGACTGCACTATAATGAAATTGTAAGAAATGAATCACAGCTATGAAGGAAAAGATGCAAGATACATTTATTTTGTTCGAATTCTATAAAATCGGACGTTTCGGACATTTTCTGCACACTCAAGACAAAGTGACAGTACGATGAAAAGCGTCTATCGCTGTTGTCTGTGTTGTCAAGGAAATTATACACAAACAGGGAGACAACTGTGCACGTTTGTTACAACTTACATAGCGTTTTGCACCAGTTTTGAAAATGTGCCGGCGTTCAAATTTGATTGTTATTTTGTTTTCGCTGGCATAATAAATACGTTACAGGACGTTCAGGTGGCGGATACGGTGTCATATGAGGCTCGGCAAAAACAATATTGGACTCGGCGTACCGCTCGCCCAATATTGTTTTCACCTCGCCTCATATGATACCGTATCCGCCACCTGAACGTCCTGTAACTTATAGTGTCGGACAATTTTACTTGTAGAGGAGGACGGAGTACCTGGAGAGAACCTCTGAGCGACGGTTAGTAAGTTTTGCTCTCCCTGGTTTACTATCCTGATACAAGCAGGGTTAGCACTGGCTAAAGACAAGTACACCATTGAGATGGGGTCAACTTGCTGCACGCCTAAGATAAATCTTCTTTCGACCAATGCTAATAATGGGTGTGCCAGAATAGTAGATTGGAGAGCTCCTTAGTTACTCATCGTTGCTCAGTGGTTCTCCCGCGGTTCTCTGTCTACTTCCACACCTCAAGTGATTTGACCCAGATTGTATAAAATCTTATTTCCACCCCACCCCCATACACAACCAAATATAAAACTGTACACATACACAAATGTGCCAATGAGTAGGGACGATCCTCAGTAAATTGTGAGTAGTATACTATGAACACAAATAAATCGGCAAACGTTCGACTTCTCGGCCGTTTTGGCTGTGTAACGCAATGTAAATGATGCTTTAAAACATTATACACTTTGCCATTTTCCCAGGCCACCAATCTAATTCTGTAAGGAATTCGGCGTTGTGGTGGCCTGAAACCAGTCTGGCCATTACATACAGTTAAAACTAGAAGTCCTGTAACGAACTGTGAGCTTATCTCGGCTTAACTGCGCGTATGAATTGCGCGCAATTGTCATATCGAATGGCATCCAAAGCACGGCAGTTTCTCCTGATTACTCAAAGCAAACACAGTCAATGATTCTGCCAATGGACCTCCGGGTTATCCGGAGGTCCATTTGTTGAAATCATTGCTTGTGCACAGGCCATATGTTCCTAATTTGATAAAACATATTGGTACTCAGGGGACGAATTATTTGCTCTTATTTTATTTTTATGATTCAATTGTCGGAAATCTGATGATATTTGTGATTTTCGGGTTTTTTGGTTCGATTTTATTTCATGGCGAGCAAAATCTGAAAGCTTTCGTTTAAACCATAAACCCCTAATGTTTCGCGTGCACTTGTACCCTGGATGTTGCACGCTCTCATATATCTTGGTTGTTGGGTGCATCCTTTGCCATGACCATTTGTCCAAGGAATTCTGACCAATCAAATGACCGAATTTATCGGGATATAGGGACAAGGCTTTTTGAGCTTTTTTGACGAAATGACAGACTTGAAGAGGAGCATTTTAGAGTGTACATGTACAGTTAAAACTAGAAGTCCTGTCATGAAATGCTCACAAATAGCACGTTGATATGCGCGTTAATGTGTGCGTTATGGCCTAAGTAAATCTATCAAATTCTGTACATATGGTCTGTGCACAAGCAATGTTTCAGCCAATGGACCGCCGGGTAACCCGGAGGTCCATTGGCAGAAACATTGCATGTGTTTGCTATGAATAACCAGGAGAGCCTTACTATGGTCATAACGCGTAGATTAACGCACAGATCGACGTACTATTGGGGCGCATTTCATGGAAGGACTTCCAGTTTTAACTGTAGTTCATCGGCTATGTTAAGATGGAATGGTCTAGAATAGCTTAGTTGATCACGTTTATGACCACCTGAAGTATTTCAGTCTATTTAACTGGTAGAGTGCTAGAAGCCACTATCAGTGCTTTAATAAGAAGAGCAGGTACCTCATCCTAAGCGTGCCGTATTCTGCGGATGTGCTTTACATTAGGAGTGCAATTACTTAGTCAATATGGGTTTGTCTTGTTACAATTTGTGGGAGAGTGTCTTTTGGCACTCTCCCATAAATTGCAACAATGCAAAGACACATAAACAAATTGTGATAATGAAAAATAACTTAGCAATCTACCAGTTAATCTAAAAATACCATAAATATTCATTTTCTTTGAATCAAAGCAAGAACAGTTTCTAAATGGAGACTTGATTTGGGTGAGTCTTTCAAGACTCATCACAGGGGGTAGTTTTTTTCATAACAACGCCACGTTGTTTCTCTGTATTAATATCTTGATGTTTTCGAGGTTGATTAAATACTTATTGATTGGAATATCTATAGCTGAAATTTAAAGAATGTCTGTATATCTTTGTGAGTAAATAGATATCACATCGTAGGAACGGTTATCTGTGCAATTATTTCCTCGAAAGGAGATTAAACAACGGAGTGGAATTCTGAATTAGACTGGTACCCTGAGTGACAAGAGGATATTCTTAATCAGTATATACTGTATAGGGTCATGCGAAGCTCCCAATATGATTTTAGTCCTAATAAAATCGTCTCCTATTGACCTTGTATTTTATCATTAGTTTTCCGGTACAGGGGACTTGATGATAGAAGACGAGTTTAACCCTTTACCCAACGTAACGGCCAAAACCGGCCAGCGCTATTCTCAAAAATCGCCAATTAATTTTCAAAATATTTTCATTTTTTGTCTCAAAAACATAGGTTATGACCCCTCGTTGGAACGAGCTCGTCGAGCTCGTTCCAACGAGGGGTCATAACCTATGTTTTTGAGACAAAAAATGAAAAAATTTAGTTATTCAAGAATTTTTTTTGCAAGTGTCGTCTGCTTTTCATGTTAGGTCAAGGGTTAAGGAGGTTCGGCTTCTAAAAACAATGGTTGAATGAATATCCACAGCTTGAAGAACGATGAGGTCCGATTCAAAGTTCGATTCAATTGGATTTGAAGTTCTCTGAAAGATTCCATTCGGGAATTCGAACCTCAATTTGCCATTCGAAGGACCTTCTATTATAACGCCATTTCTGAATATTCTATACATAAACTTCATATTAATTACGCAACGAAAACAGTGTCCTTCTCCTTCTCACGACACAAGGGAATCTTACCCTTGAGAAAAGAGCTAAGACACCATTGAATATGACATAGTATTATAGTTTGTGTTTCTTAATGGGATGTGGGGGCAGGAGGTCTTGCATGGCGTACCATTTTCTTCACTGAATGAGATTTACAGGAAAGTTAACTCCCCTGAATGTTCTATGTTATCAGTAAATTGGGAATCATATAAGACAATGGAATTTCGAATTGTGAGATATTTATATTATCTATGTGCTCATCATTAAACAGACGTCAGGTATTTTCCTATAGAATAGTAAAAAAATACAGAAGCTGCGTTTTTACATTTTTTCACAATCAGTTTGGAAGTGTCACCATTATTCTCTGTTTAGAACAATTTAAAAATAAGAAAACGGCGTTTTCACCATCCTTTGATGTTCAGTAATGTTTCTTATATCAACACTGTGCGCATCTTCACATATGATACAGACACGAGTCTTTCCCTTAATATAAAAGTCAATGGGGTAAGGTTTGCTATTTTATTCCATGGAAATAATAAAAATAACTGATGAGTGTAAAAAACACATGTGCTAAACAACAAGCCAAAGTGGGCAGTTTCTAAGTTGCTTCCAATTAACTTACCATAAAAAGCCAAGCTTCCTTTTATAACTTTTAAAAAACGAAGAAGAGCTATCTGTTGTTTTCGTGTATTGAAATAACAAAAACAAAACTCAGTTTCATTTTCTACGGATGTCGAGGTGAGTAGTAGTAATTGTGGAGATCGTTCGCGGTTGGAGGAACCGGGGGGTGGGGGGGAAGTGACGTCATGCCACGTGACCTAGTTACGCAATGTTTGGTTGTCATGGTAGCCAGCGTGTGTAGTCATCTTGTGACGTCATCTCCATAGTGATGTGTAGTGTTAGTGAGCATGCGCAGCGCATATTCTTAGGGTGACACGTGTTTCCGTTGTCCATTTTGTATACTGGTGGTCGCCATCTTGGTTTCTATGGTAGCACGTGGTTGCTATAGTACCCAATGGCCTACATCAAGATAGGGATATGTTCGGAGGGTGTGTTCGATTGAACAGGAGTAATTTCCCGATTCGTAGAACTACCCCAAACAACCCGACAAGTTTTACTATTTCGAATTCTTTCAGAATCCTATGCTTCTATATATCTATGCAATAGTTTTCGTCTATCTGGCCATGTTCATTTGTCCTGGACTATACTCCAGTAGAGCCTATCAACTGGAACAGCTTTGCTTATTCTTACTATATTTAAGGAAAGCTGTTTTATTTTTATTTTATTTTTGCAACCATAAATTAATATTCATTAAATATTCAATTTGTATCATCGTGAAAAGTGTACACATCACCAGCATATTTGTCTTGCACAGGTGCGAATGAAGTGGGGAGACAGAAGAATGTTTTCGCCCAATTCATTTCGTCTTTTGCTGGTTCAAAAGCATGTTTTCTAAATCGCTAAAGGTCCAGTATTTACCACTCGGAAAAATAAAGATTCATGCTAGAGAGAATACTAAGAGTATTTTTTGTAGCCTAAAGTACCCAAAAATTAAGTGACTGAATATAGCAATATGAAACAAAAAATATCCGTGTGAGTGTACATGAGATGGCTTTGGGGATTTCAGGAAGGAATGAAAATAAGGTTGGCATTTTTCAGGACTGGTAGGGGACGAGATCCTTAATCCTCCCACGGCTATCCTACTGGTTCTGCGTAGTCTTAAAAAAAAACAACGTCAAAATCCTTTACCTAACGCAGACGATATCAAAATTTATTATTTTAAATATCATTTTTTGGAAGTTTTCAAAACAAAAAAATTCAACAAAACAATATCATTTAAACCCTCATTGGAACGAGCTCGACGAGCTCATTCCAAAGAGGGGTCACATCATATGGTTTTGTTGAAATGTTTTGAAAAATAATATTTTTTCAGCTGCTGAATTTGCCTATTTGCAATCTGTGATCACGAGGTGTCGCAAACTGCACATTACAGAGACTCCAGTTTTGGTTGTGAAATGCCTATTTATAGAACATATGTCAACCGATGAAGGAAGTTGGAAGCCTTTTGAATTTATAACCAATCAGCATCCCAGTAATCCAGTTGTACAGAAACGAATGTGTTACCACGACAACCAGTCACAGGCAAGTTTCACACTAAGAAGAAAGTAGTCCAAAATGTTCAACTATGGCCATCACTTTGCTATCGCTTTCAACTTCCAGTGGCGGTGGGCGAAGACCTCAACGACCTGTCAACTTTTTAAAGGAACCTGATGCTGGTACTGCCTTCAAATTGGCTAGCCCTTAAATAGTCCATTGTCACGTTTTCGATTCAAGCGATGCACGTCGAAGAACCATACACCCTCACAGATTCCGATGTCCGGAAGTAGAGGCCCAATAAGTACCGATAACTAAGGGGCAGGCTCTAATTGCAGACTATACTTGCTGATGCTAATCTTATTTGTTTATGTCTGTCAAACAGACAACCCACTATAAGAGGCAGACAAAAACTTGCCTGAAGCTCAAATCATCCCATATACCACTCAGCCAATATACAATTAAAACTAGAAGTCCTGTCACGAACTGTGCGCTTATCTAGGCTTAATTGCGCGTAGGAATTGCGCGCCATTGTCATATCGAATGGCGTCCAAAGCACGGCAGGTTCTCCTGATTACTCATAGCAAACACGGGCAATGTTTCTGCCAATGGACCTCCGGGTTACCCGGAGGTCCATTGGCTGCAACATTGCTTGCGCACAGGCCATATTTACAGTATTTGATAGTCTTACTATGGTCATATCGCGTAGATTAACGCGCATATCGACGTGCTATTTATGCGCATTTCAGGACAGGACTTTTGGTTTTAACTGTATATATTAGTTGGATGTGTAACGATGCTTCCTCTCTTCTGAGGCTACAAACCCAGATCCGAAGAAGACTATACTGGCCCATGATGGTATTACGCTCACTTTTGAAGTAACTCACCACTTTCGTAGTAGCTCGCCACGTTTGAAGTAAAAATCGACCACTTTTGAAGTAGCTCACCACTTTTGCAGTAACAGCCAACTCCTTTGGAAGTAAAATGTGATCTCCACTTCTGCAGTAACCATCGTCCACTTTTGAAGTAAAAAAACAAGGTCACCACGTTTGAAGTAATATTTGACCACTTTTGGAGTAAACAGATTTCTCATTTCCCATGGCCGTTGAACTTGGAAAATTTTGACCCAATTTTTAATTTTTTTTTTTTTTTGGGGGGGGGGGGGGGCACGAAACGATCTATTTAAACTCAAGTCGTAAAGTTTGTGCAGAACTGGCCCGAGCTTTCACCAGACTCGGCCCTAACTTGGCTGTTGAACATTTCCGATTCCGTTTTCAGCTCGCCTGAGCGAAGCAAAGGAGAGATAGTATCTTAACAAAGCTTTACATTTTTCTCCAGAGCCAGTGTATAAACAATGTTGAAACTGAAACTTTCAACAGCTGTTAAGGATAGTATGATGAAGGTCCTGCACCAAACCCTTTGATGTCTGGTCGAGTGGTATAGTCAGGGTCGAATACTGGGCCGAATGGCTAATGGGATTGAATCTTGGGACCACATCAACGAAGGAGTGGTGGACCAGTGGCTGGGCCATGGACAGCCTATGAGGCTGTGCACACTAAAACCTCACAACCTTCCTCCCTTCCCAACTTACATCATTTTCTCAACTCATGTATATTAAATTATTAAGATTCTCATCAATACTCAGATAGCACGAATTAGTGTAATTTTAGAAACAAAAACATTTCCGCCAGTGGGACCTCCAACGACTAGTTTCAGTAAGACTACTTACCACCTTAGACCTACATGGGTTGCGAGCTCAGGTAGGCCTACGCTCGTAAGTAGTCTTCCTGGGACTTCTGGTTCATGGTCAACCCTGAAAGATGTAACGGTAGAAAGAAGTCTTGCAGGTGCTATACTATATATGGCAGGCACGTGGCTCTCAGATTCTTCATCCCTTTCAACGTTTCCGTCTCTGTCCTTTCAGTCATTTTCTAGACCCCTTCCCCTCAGAAGGTACCTGTACCTCTTACCGTTGCATTTCTGGCTCCGCCACTTTTGGAATGGGGTGTTGAGCAACTAAGTCTCGAAGGATGATTGGAACGGGGAAGGCTAGGCACGCGACCGAAATATGTGGAGTAGTGGCCCACAAAACCGCGTTAAGTCGGATCGAGTGGTATTGTCGGGTCGCTGGTCAAGTACTGGGTTGAATGCGTAGTTTGGGTTGGGTAAAACGTGGATATGGGCGTTTGATTCGGGTCGAATAGGTTGTGGGATGGGGGAGGTTCGGCAACCAGGTCGTCGGAGTTGTGTGTTGACGTCCGTTGATCGTTGTGGGGTATAAGTTTTGGGTTGGGTCACATAGATGCGGGAGAGGGGGATCAAGATCAATGGATGGGTATTTAGAGTTTGTGAGCCACCTGGTCGTGGTTGATTCGATGGTTTACAGGAACAGGTCGGGTGACTGTCACCCTTGGAATGAATGATTGGGGCTGCCCATCGTATATGAAGGTAGGCGATTTATGTTAATGAGTCGTGTTGGATCACTGGATTTTCGAAAGGTAGGGGTGCTAAGTCACCGAGACAAGTCATGTCGGGCGCCTCTGTCGGTGTGGAGAAAGGTCTCCAAGTTTGTAGGTATGGGTGTTGACAACCGGGTTGTGGAGTGTCTTTGGGATGAGTAGGCGACTGTGTTAGCAGGCTCTCGGCTAATAGGATCCCCTATGACCACCCCAGTCGGAAATTTTAGTCTTTTCTTTTTAGAATGTGGGTGCATTTTTCATACACAATTTAGGTTTTTAGGTCGTTTCCTCCATATTTTCGGAATTTTTCAAACGTCCCCCACTCCTTTCTCAGATAGTCGTCGGGAAGAGTCTGCATTCGGACCCACGTGATATACTTGGGTTGGGGTGGAATCTCTGAACAGGGTCAATGGAACTGACTAGTGGGTCAGGAAGATGATGTGATCGGGTTACTTTGACTGGATTTCTGTTATGGGGTCATCGTTAATATGTTGGATCGCCGGGTAGACTACTGGGGGGATCAAACTTTATAGTCAGGTCACACATGGGAAGAATGGTAGAGTCGTGTCGTGTTGAGCAACAGGATCGAAGGAGTTGTGTGGTCATATCATCGTGTAGCGGAGAAGGCCCTTCAGGACGAACCACATGCAAAGGCCACTACGTCGAGTGGTGAGTGGGGCAGGGCAGGAACAACGAGTCGGAGAGTAAATGTCTTGCTCGTGGTAATTTGTGGACTGCATCAACCTCGAAATGTGCGCTGAGGTCGAGTTGTGGGGCAAAACTATGGTTGTTAGGTTACCGTTTCAAGAGAGTTATCAAGGACGGTCATTTGGCTGTCCGCATTTGTCTTGACGTCGCAAGGTATTATCTCGCCGCAGAGAGATAATTAATTCGCTGCGGTGAGATAATTAATTCGCCAAGTCGAGATAAATATTGGAAACACAATATTCCTTCCACGTTGGTAACTTACAGGGGACATTCGGCAGCCAAAACTAATTTATCTCGCCGCGGCGAGATAGTAACTTGCAGGGGAGAGAAAATTAACTTGCCGCGGTATGTTATTATTCTTTCGCCGCGGCGAGATATCTCGCCTCGACGAAAATATTATCTCACCGCGGCAAATTATCTCGCAGCAGCGAAATACATATCTCGCCACGGAGAGATATTATTTCGCCGTGGCCATATATTATCTCGCCGAGCGAGATAATATCTCGCCGAGCGAGATAATATCTCGCCGAGCGAGATATTATCTCGCCGGGCGAGATAATATCTCGCCGAGGCGAGATAAGTATTGACAGCCAATGTCCCTTCTACGCTTCCGTACTAACTGACACGTGTGAGAAAAAAAGCGCTTGCAAATATCGGCAACCGTTCGGACCGTTCTATAATTTTTCTATTATCGCAAGGAGGCCAAAGCCTTGGAACTTTTATTAGCGTAAGCTTATTAAGTATTTGTCAAGTTTAGCTCATACGGCCAGCTGGTCGGCTCGTAAAGCAAGACGTTTTAAAGCAATCATTTTTATTATATATTTTTATAAGATTAATACAGGGTTCAATAATTATTTATACAATTATACACGGTATTTTAGTTACAAGTATGTTACTACAAACATTCCAATCCCTGCATAAGAGTCAGTGCTCAAAATAACTTGTTTTCTTTGCGAAGCAAAATGCTACGCATTTCCAAAAAATGAATAACATTTTGTAAAAATTACATAGCTATTTTTGTATACCAGAGTTATGTTATACTGTTTTATATTGAATTCTTCTAAGTAGATAGAATAGTTTCATCCATTTCTTGGCATTTCCAAATGATCCGCAACACATGAAATATTTACTATGTTTTTTTAACTGAACTGCCATTTAAGGGTTGCATGGACTTGTATACTGTTATAAATGGCGTCTTGGTTGTTTAATAGAGTTCTCAAAATGGAAGTTGGGATTTTTAATTTGATGGGCTTGTAGTTATTTTTAATGGACATTTTATGCAAAATGTTGTAAAAACAGGAAGTATTTAAACCAACAGAACTCATCTTACATATGAAGTTGCTAATGATGCTTGATGGAGAGTTAATCTGAGTTATGCCTGGAATGTTCCACAATCAGAAGTAAAGCATCAGTGAACTAGTTTTCAAATTTGTTTGCAAATTTTCATTTACATCTTGCGATACAAGATATTCAACTGCAGCCTAATAGGCTGCAGTTGATTATCTTGTATCGCAAACTTCTATACATAATTTAACATTGTGTAGCTTTTTACATGTTTTGCGTAGCAAAAAGCGACGCGACACCGCTTATTTTGAGTCCGGATAAGAGTATTGCTTTCACCTAAAGGACTGCTATCCGCAAAAAATATTTTCTTCTTTAGTTGTCCTCGGCCCCTAGGCAGTCCAGTTACTTTCATCAGAAATCGCCCCTATATAAATTTGCAATATATGTGAGTTTGAAGTTGTGTGGACTAGTCTGATATTACATAAATATATGTTGACAAGTCCCGCAGCAAACAACTGGTGCACTGTCGCAGGTTAAACAGTTTGCACCCTACACCTTTCAGAGCACATATTCTATGCACGATTAGGTTAGGCTTCAGAAGCCCATATTTGGCAAAACATTATTGGACGGATTTTTATGAAACTTGCCTTGACGTTGTTATGGTTAGAGGGTACGGCCGATGGATCTTAGTAGTACAATAAGTATCAGGACATTCGGCAGGGCGTCTATAGAGCTGAAGTCGGTATGATATGCCAGTAGGTAGTGTCTCCTCGTTATATATTTTCAGCGGATTGCTCTGTGGTGAAGAATGAATGAAAGGTTTTAGCGCGCCGATTAACTCTCCATCAAGCATCATTAGCAACTTCATATGTAAGATGAGTTCAGTTGGTTTAAATACTTCCTGTTTTTACAACATTTTGCATTGGTAATTTGTGATGCTGTGATGGCATTGTTGGTCAGTGAATGGTGGGGTATGGTTTGGTAGAGTGGAGTTGGTGGGGTGGAAGTACACTGAGTAATATGCTTCCTGCAAACACACGCTAAAAACGTAAGTGTTAAAAAACTTCACTTGAAGTGCTGTATTTAACACTTACTAAGTGCTGAACTAGCACTTTGTTCAAGTGTAGATGTCCCAGAACTTGACAGGTGTTACAATAATACTACTTCACAAGTGTAATGTCGCGACACTTAAAAGGAAACAACGCAGATGACGCGGATCAGGCTCGAACTCTCGAGCCTGATCCGCGTCATCT
Source organism: Pictodentalium vernedei (assembly GCA_031216915.1). NCBI lineage: Eukaryota > Metazoa > Mollusca > Scaphopoda > Dentaliida > Dentaliidae > Pictodentalium > Pictodentalium vernedei. The sequence continues at coordinate 58,257,689 of CM062296.1, forward strand.
GCGTTGTGTCCTTTTAATTATGTACCCACCAAGCGCAAATCAAATTATGGACGATTCTGGAAGAACTACTAATGCTACACACGTGGGAAGTGCCATCCATTCAAGTTTCAAATGTCTGACGATTGTAATGTCTAAGTGCTTAAAGCGTTGCACTTTGAGTGTTAAAATCAAGCCCTAAGAGTTAGAATGGGTTTAACACCTGAAAGTGTCATTTTTAACACTTTAGTTTTTAGTGTGCAGGAATGGCAAATAGTTTGATAATGCGGACGCTTATAAACATTCAAAATTTTGTAAAGCTTTAAAACCACTTTTTGGTGAGTGTAAATATACCTTAATTTGTTATGTTGAATCAGTGAAATGATACGAAATAAATATGCTGTTCAAAAACATGATTCTCAATTTATTCTGAGTTTCTACTGTTCCATAAGTAGTAAATATTGAAATATACACCTCCTATTTTGCTGGAAAATGGCAAGAGTTGCCACTGTGTGTCAAAAAAGATGACAAGTGGATATCTGTTCTATAGTTTTCGTTTCATTTACATGTAAATCTTTATTCTAAGAGGTTTTAATTCATAGCTGTTCAGCCCATTCAGTCAGACATTTTGTGATTTCCTTGTTTAAGTATAGTGGGAAAATTGGTTGCATTTCTAACAGAGTATTTTATTTTCTGAAATATTAATCGCATGTAAACTATAACAGCTTCCGACCGACATCAATTGTCCCCCCCCCCCCACACACACACACACACCCGCGCCGATCCACGACATTCTCGCCCATGAGGAAGAGTGCCGTGGACTCGACCCAGGTCTGAACTTGCCAGGAATGCCAATCATATAGATCTACGGATGCTTCATAAGTCCAACACGAAAACCACTAGACCATTGCACACCGTCAAAAACTATGGCTGGAATTTAGCTTTTTAGATGAAGTCCTCATGATTACTTCGTTCATCTTTCTTTCGGCAGCAGCATGAAACTGTGGAACGCGAATGCTTTAGTACGACGAAAGTGCTGTGGATGGCCGCAGATGAAGACTTGCACGGGCTTGTGCGTGTTTTTCAAATGACACAATCATGTTTTAGAGGAATTTAGAATGTTGGTTTCTGATCCCCCACCGAGATTTGAATCCTCAGCAACACCGCCTGGCAATCAGGAGTTCAGCGCCTAAACCACTAGACCATTGCACAACGTCAAAAAAGATGACTGGAGTCTCGCCTTTTAGATGAAGTCTTCATGATTGACGGACGGACGGACGGACGGACGGACGGACGGACGGACGGACGGACATAAAACCGATATATTGATCCAGATGTAAGATGCCATCGTGGGGATAAAAGCAAAAGGAGTTTAGGTAAATAGAAAACTCCAGCCAAATTCTGACAGTTTCGTGCACAAAAAATGAAATGAACAAACTTTGAGTCAAAATGTTCTTAGTCCCACAGCCACGAGAGAAGGGATTTTTTTAAATCAAAAGTGGTCAAATACCACTTCAAAAGAGGTGACCTTGTTCTTTTACTTCAAAAGTGGACGATGCTTACTGCAAAAGTGGATACCTAATTTTACTTCAAAAGTGGGCGACGGTTACTACAAAAGTGGTGAGCTACTTCAAAAGTGGTCAATTTTTACTACAAAAGTGGTGAGCTGCTACAAAAGTGGTCAATTTTTACTTCCAAAGTGGTGAGCTGCTACAAAAGTGGTCAGTTACTTCAAAAGTGGGCGTAATAAGTGTAACCAGTCCTTGTGTTGGGTTGAGAAAACAACAAGCTGGTAGGTAAAGTGGGTTCAGTTTATTGTCATCAAATCGTGTCAACTAATCATCACAACACACTGAATTCTACAAGTAAAAACATTACAAACTTCTCAATATATATACTACTCAAAGTTTGCTAAGCACCAAATATTTGACACATCATTGTGAAATTTGCTTGTGGCATATTTGAGATATTGTTGGTGGATATGATTGAGGAGTGGATTGAGAGGGTTCCCAGTGTTTACATTAGCTCTCTGGACAGGCAAACGTTTCGCGACAGTCATGGAAAGCATGTACCCCTTGATTTTCATGATGTTTTCGTGTACTGCTTACATGCACACGACATGGGTAGGGTATTCAATCTTTATCAACACAGACCCTTGTGATTTAATGATTGAATATGGCAAACGCAAATGTAAGAAGACATTTGTCTGAAGCAGAAATGTGGCGGGCTGTAGGGATGGTGGAGCAAGGAGCTACCCATCGTCGGGATGGTGAAGCCCTTGGTTTGCACCATATGGTGATCACCGGAGCCAGGGCAAGATTTCAGCAGTACGGCACACTAGTAAGACAGCATGGTGGTGACAGAGACAGGGCAACATCTGCAGCTGAAGACCGGGTTTTGGTCATTCAGGCACGCAGTAACCGCATTGCCACAGCAACCCAGCTTCGCAGTGACCTTTAAAGTGCATCGGGGGTAAATGTTTCGACGCAGACTATCCGGGCAGGGTTGCACGAAGGTGGTCTCTTTTCGCGAAGATCATGTATTCGCATTTCGTTGTCCCGGAACCATCGCCAGGCACGATATGAATTGGCCATGGACCACGTTGAATGGACAAGAGAGGATTGGCGACCTGTCCATTTTTACAGATGAGTCATGGTACTGCCTAGACCACACAGATAGGCGTTCTATGGTATGGAGAAGACCAGGACAGGGATTCCATGCAGCCAACATTGCTGAACATGACCGCTAAGGTGGAGGTTCAATCATAGTCTGTGGCGGCATCAGCAGGGATGGACGTACAGAGCTCTGTGTCCTTGAAAGTAGTACATTGACTGCACAGCGGTATATTGATGAGATCCTGGATGTCTACGCCAGATTGTGTACAGGTGCAGTGGGTGATAGACTCATTCTGATGGACGATAATGTCCGTCCTCATGTTACCCATGCTGTCGGGGAGTACCGACAGAGAGAGGGGATTGAGCGTATGGACTGGCCAGCAAAATCCCCTGGCCTCAATCCAATCGAACATGTCTGGAATGAGTTGCAGCTTGCAATTTCAGCCCGTCCTGTCCAGCCAAGAAGTGCCCATGAGCTTGGTGCCATGCTGGTCCACGAATGGAACAACATCCCACAAAGGACCTCCAGGAATCTGACTGGGAGCATGAGAAGGCATTGTCACGCTGTAATTAACCGTAATGGGTCTCATACTCGATATTGAAGCCATACCAGTTCGCTCCGTCAACTTTTTGGCAAATTGAAAAATTTCCTCTTTTACCAATAATATCCATTTTCTATGGTAATCGTATTGAAAAGCTACAAAATAATGTCAAACACAAATAAAATCTTAATTTTTGTACTTAAATCATTAAAGATATAATTAAATAAAAACTATATACACTTTTCATTACAAAAATTCATCTAAAACGTAATACAGGTAATTGGATGTACTTGATGTTTAGTAAACGTTGAGTAGTATATAAGTAGTATACAGTACGTGGAGAGTGTATTATCACTAAATCACCCGCAGAGTGGAGATTCCACCCAAGCAATAATTGCGAATTTGTTGCAAAGCACAACCAGCACCAGCAATGTTTCAGCCAATGAACCTCCGGGTTAAACCCGGAGGTCCATTGACTGAAACATTGCTTGTGTTTTTTGTCGATATGAACAAAATTTGAAAATTATAGCTTGGGTGATAACTCCACTCCGCGGGTGATTTACTTACAATCCACTCTCCACGTACTGTATATATATACATCCCGGACATTTCAACTCTAACCCCATCATTTCAGTTTTCCACACAATAAGTGTAATCAACTGAGCTCTTTCCAAGGAATCGCAACCCGGTGTTCCACACTGGAACTCCAGTCAGTGAATTCCCGGCAATCACCGTGCTATAATCAACAGTAAGCTCATACCAAGAAAGTACAATCTGATTAGTAACACCATTACAAGCTCCGTGAGCTCATTCTAGTGAGGTACAGCTGGCGATAAGCTCTTGAGATACACTACAGTGCATTTCACTGTAATATCCCATAAAGAGACACAAACTATCGTGCCACACCAGGGCGGGCCCAACAGGCTCATTCTAGTGAGACACAACAGCCAATGGACTATTGATGCTTAGGTGCAATAATTTAACCAAAAGCTAATGTAAATAAAATGACGAGGCTATTCAATAAGATTCACTAATTAGCAAAGAGACACTTCCATTCTCTGAAATCCAATAAATTGTAATAAAACAATTTAAACTATCAAACAATGTGAGTTACTCATGCGAACACCACAGAACAACCTGCAGACCGAAGTCTGTCATGTTGTTATGTCGGAGTACCCATGGGCAGATCACAAAGCTTGGAAGTTCATTCCAGAAACTCATAATTCTTGTAATATTTTTGCACAAATATTAAATAAGTAATGGCGGATAATAAATCCACAGAAACATCAATTAACTATGAAATGCAGACATAGAACAGAGCAATTACTAAAATCTACAATTTGACTGATATGAGTTCAATGTTACTTTTAGCATATATGGTTATCCCAGAGCTTAAAATTAACACCGAACTCTATAAAAGTGGTTCAACACATGTAACCTAACAATTTATGGAAACTCGGTTAACAAATGACCTATAGACTACCACTGCAGTGTATTAATACTGCACTATTTAACAATAATAAACAGTGAAGTACCAATATTTACCACTAGAAGAAGATATGGATGCCAACCATCAGTGTGATACGTGCTCGTCCTGTGTCCCTTACTCTACATCATCGTACAGTCATATTGCCCTACACCTGAATATAATAAATTATGAAACTAAGAGCTGGGCTAAAATAACAACAGGGAAGTTAATAATTACACTGCCCTCAGCGGTATGTGCCCAGTGTATTCTGCAGAGCAGAAACCACGGAATAGCATACTCCCTGATGACAATGTAATTGCAGATATAATTTCCAGCACCAACAGTGCTGTACGAAGCCAAAACAATTCCCTTTATGCCACATTAATTTACAGCTACTTATTATAACTAAGTATTACTTAATTATTACAAACCATAGAAAACAAGTTATAATTAGGAATTTAGACTTAATCAGCATCGATGCAGGAAATAATACACTTACAATTGTTTAAAATTATAAGTTAACTTATTACTAATTACTTCAATTATCTTAGCTGATATGGGTCTGAACACTGGCAGCATGATCAGACCAATGCTCCACGATGTGGAGCATTGAACCGATCAAGCAATCAATGCAGCTCAATTTATAAATTAAGTTATTAAGCAAATATATTACTAAATAGATATTAAGAGATATATTTAGCCTATGCAGTAATTTGAAATCCCTATATCCTCTTCATGCCAGGTCATTATAATGAATATTTTCCTTACATCTTCCCATGAATTTCACAGAAATAAATATTGTAATTTCACTAAAATGCAGATATCGCAATAACACAGCTTGCACGCCAATTCCTTTGTCTTCTCCGGGTTGGTAAGAGACGTGAAATACCCGATAGGACAATAGACAATGTGTTCACTTGGACACTGAATCTGAATCTGAATAGAGTTACTGTGTAAACCGCGATGACGCGTATAAAAACACAGGGGAGATGTGGTGTTTCACACATGCGCAGTGGTGGTGCCACAAATGCTATCAATAGTGGCTTGATTTTTGGCGTTCCATTCCACAATTGTACGTGGAAAAACGAGTGTTTGAATTCCTCTGTATTCGTTCTATAGACCGCCAATTTATTGTCATTTCTACTTCGTGTACGGGTCGTCCCAATTTGGATGTATTTTTCTTTGGGGATTGCATCGCACCCGGATATGATGTTATCGAGTGTCTGGATGCGTTTGTTTGCACTTCGCTCCTGTAGAGATGGCCAATTCAAAATACGGAGCATTTTACTAACGCTGCTGTCTCTGCGATAGTCATTGCAAACAAAACGAGCCGCCCGTCGCTGTGTCATTTCAAGTTTGTCAATGTTCTTCATGGTATACGGATCCCAGACTGCGCAACCGTATTCAAGTTTTGAACGAACCAGGGATTTGTAGGCCGTTTCCTTCAGTGCCTTTGGGGCGTATTTTAGGTTGCGTCTTATAAACCCAAGCGTGCTATTTGCCTTCGCATTAATCTTGTTTATGTTCTCATTTACCATACCTGGTTCCGTGCGTTCTGTGAATTGGTGTGTAAGTGCATTACTAACCACGCTGTCGGTATTCATGAATTTGAACAACTTGCCAACGTGCTGTAACACCTCGCCGCTTCGCGGCTCGGCGTCACATACCGCACGCTGGCAGTTCTTCAAATTCATGAATCCCCAGCTCAGTTATTAATTATTACTTATTTCTCTGGACAAAACTGGGGCAATTGTTTCAAATCCTTGTTCAGAAAATCACCCTCACAGATGAGCAGTAAACAAATCTGTCCAATAGAATTGCATAGACAGATTTGACTGTCCAATTAGTTTAACGTTAGTTTGGTTAATTAGTGAACAGTGCATGCAGTTTTGCTGAATTACATGTGAAGCAAACTGGACTTTAGGTTATTAAGAAAATCAATCACCTGCAACTGGACATCACTCAGTCAGATGATCAGCTACAATCATGTCCAGATTTCTGTCCGGTAGGGGAGTTAACTCGAAATACTGGGGTGAACGAATGCAGAAAACATCAACGAGCGAGAGAAATATATTTTGTCCATTGTTCTTCGAGGCTTCATGTCTCATGATTATAATTACTTGGATAAATCCATTGTAAGTGTAAAGAAAGATAGCATTAGAGAAATCCAGTGTAATTTTCTGAACTGTGATTGTATTATTTAGCATCACCTTAATAAATATATACTCAACGCTGCTCAACGGGAGATGTTTAACCTTTCTTTATGACAATAAGGAGAAATTTCATTTTTTTAATCTAATCCTAGCAATAGTGTTCTTTGTCAGAGATTTCTTTCTTTCCTTTCATATTTATTTCAATTGTATTTCAAGAAAAAAATCACCAATGCTCACGTGCCTTTAATTTCAGATTCATTATACATAAGAGAAGCAGAAATGACGAGTGAAAAAAAAAAAAATTAAAATTTATGAAAATTATAATCACCTTAATGTAAATTGTGAACAAAAATCACATAGCACATGAATAGTCCACTTTATCCGAAGTAAAGAGAAATACTCTGCCTCTTAAAAGACGAGTCTCAAATCATGCGTAATCTGACGCTCACTTGAAATATTCTGAAAAATGTTCTTTTTCAGCCAAAAAAGGAAGCAAAAACAAAATATCGTACACTCATTATATTTATGTTACTGTTTTCTGTATTTATAGCAGATTACTGATATAACGCGTAAAAATTTCACCTAACATATTCAAAGGTCAAAAAATACATTTAAACACACTTGGGGTCGGCTTTTTTCGTAAAATTTACTAAGGTTCTACACGATGTTCAGGGCCAATTTTCAAATTAAAAAGGAAGCAAAAAATAATTGCGCTATAATCAACATAAACATATTACATTAAACTAGAATAGTGGAACTAAATGGAAAGAACGCGTAAAATATTGTCTTTCAACAGGTTATTTGTGTAATTAATGTTTAAAATATTTTGTCCATTGGCATCAGTGTTAAGATTTAGACCCACTTTTTCCCCGAAGTGACGCATGCGCAGTAGACACCGGACCGAAAGCTGAGTATGATAAACCCTGAAACATTTTATACATATTTATATCTTTGGGCGAAATAAAGTTTTCAATGGAAATTATGTTCCATTCTACACCACAGTACTTCACCTAAAAACATGACTAATTTCTACTGAAAAAACAGTAATAAATATTATGTACAGTTAAAATAAAAATATATTGCAACATCCCGACCTCTGATCCTGTCACAAATGGTCAACAAATAACCAACTAAACATAAATGACAGACTACACTTGCCTGAAACCAATTCTGTTCTTCACCACTTCATACAAACTAGACCATCGCCATAGGGTCGAAAGGTATTTAACTGCCCCAAGTCGTCCTTGGGTACTCTAAAACCACCCTTTCCCGTAGATTCAAGCGGATGGAAGCTTTTAAATGGTCAGAAAAGCGAACCCGAAGAACTCTTTGTTCCGACCAATTGAAATAGTTAACTCTTTGCATAAGAAAATAATACAAACATTCACTTTTTTCTATCAACACAAGGGATGTTTCTAAATCATGACTTGATTAAACCGTATCTTGGGTGACATTACCTTACTATCAGACAGGTTTGTTTACTAGATACAGTTTAAACTAGAAGTCCTGTCATGAAATGCGCACAAATAGCACGTTGATATGCGCGTTAATGTATGCGTTAAGGCCCAAGTAAAGCTATCAAATTCTGTACTTTTATGTTTTCACTCTACTTTTTCAAAATATTTCAACAAAACCATATCATGTGACCCCCTCACTGGAACGAACTCATTGAGCTCGTTCCAATGAGGGGTCACATGAAATGGTTTTGTTGACATTTTTTTTAAAAATGTTTAAAAAATATTATTTAAAGTAATAAATTTTGAAATCGTCTGCGTTGGGTAAAGGGTTAAAGTCAACTTTTATGTTTTCACTCTACTTTTTCAAAATATTTCAACAAAACCATATCATGTAACCCCTCACTGGAACGAGCTCATTGAGCTCGTTCCAATGAGGGGTCACATGATATGGTTTTGTTGACATTTTTTGAAAAAAAAAAAATGATATTTAAAATAATACATTTTGAAATCGTCTGTGTTGGGTAAAGGGTTAAAGTCAACTTTTATGTTTTCACTCTACTTTTTCAAAATATTTCAACAAAACCATATCATGTGACCCCTCACTGGAACGAGCTCACTGAGCTCGTTCCAATGAGGGGTCACATGATATGGTTTTGTTGACATTTTTTGAAAAAAAAAAAATGATATTTAAAATAATAAATTTTGAAATCGTCTGCGTTGGGTAAAGGGTTAAAGTCAACTTTTGTGTTTTCACTCTACAAGAAAATGCCTGAAGTCTTTGAAATGATGTGCCCCTAAATGATACGACTTCGATAACATTTGGAAATTTCAATTTGTGTACAAAACTTTCAAATAATTTACCGATAGGTTTACAAAATTGTAAATCTCTTCCAATGACGAAATTTGTAAACCATGAGTGTATTAATTACTAGTAATATTATAAAGGTTGCAATTGATGGTTTTATAAACTGTTTCATTTCGATAAATTGTGAAAGAGGATATGTACAGGACACCGAGAAGCTTCGAATTTCGATGAATTCCATCCGATTCAAAATTGTAGCGATTATTGGATCAGAGTCTCGCTAATTTGTAAATTTTAGAATCGTCGAGATGCTCTCAGAATCCGGCCATACAGTTAAAACTATAAGTTCTGTCACGAACTGGGCGCTTATCTAGGCTTAATTGCGCGTAGGAATTGCGCGCAATTGCCACATCGAATGACATCCAAAGCACGGAAGATTCTTCTGGTTACTCATAGCAAACGCAGGCAATGTTTTTGCCTGGGGACCAACGGGTAACGGATGTCCATTGGCTGAAACATTGCTTGTCCACAGGCCATATGTTCAGAATTTGATAGACTTACTATGATCATAACGCGTAGATCGGCGTGCTATTTGCATGCATTTCATGACAGGACGTCTAGTTTAAACTGTATGTCTACTCTTGAACTCCATTTCTCTCATCAGTTCTCCTGATGCCAAATAATAGTTCAAGAAGGTCCCGCTCCGAAACTACTTTGATTGTGTTCTGGAATATTCCACGTTTTTTTAAATTTATTTGCGCAAACAGACGTCTCGCTATTGAATTTAGTACTTGAGTGGAGGAGTGCAATCTGTATAGCCCACAAATTGAAGAACTCGGATATTCAGTTCGAATCGAAATATTCTGTTGATTTGATAGGTTCGATCATATATTTGAAATTCGGAAGCCCCTGCACATACAGGGACATGGCTAGAGGTTTCCGAAAGGGGGTGTAGGGTAGTGAATTTCCAACTAAGGGGAGGGACCGGGAGAGATCCCCCTTCCGGTCCCTCGCCCTAGTTGCAAATTCATTACCGAGAAAAAAAATTTGAAAATGAAGAAATGAATTGATCTTTGTGAACTGAAATGCCAACACATTTATGATAGAATTATCAGGTTGTTATTATTTGGTATTATTCTGGGAATTGAATATGTGCTAAACAAATGCTGAAACTGAGAATTTTGAGCAATTCACACTCTCCTAACATTAAACCAGATCTAATGCAGGAATTGTCAGTTTTCGATGTTTCATCATTTTGTAACTGTGCATGATGGAATTACCTCAGGATAACGATTGTACATGTTGCGATTTTCCTGAAGTGCATTTGGAGGATTTTTTTATTACGATTAGTAAACGTACTGTAGAAATCTGGTACCGACTGACATCATGCATACATATGAAGCTCCATATTGCGTACACTGTAATTTTAAATAGCTGGAATTTTTGCTGATTTGAAACCAAGTTGGAATTTTGGGATGCAAAGAAGACATCAGCATTGCCAAAGAAGCTCTAAAATCCAGACAGATTGAATTTCCAACTACTCATGACTTGCCCTCCGAATTTCTAACTATAGGGAATTTTGGTCAGAATTGGGGGTGAGATCCCCACACCTCCACCTCATCCCCGTCGCCACGTCCCTGTGCACATGTATGCCGATAGCCACCTCTACAAACAAAAAATCCTACACTTGACTGAACCTTTTCGTACTCGTGTTTGAGCGCACAGGTGTAAAACCACAAGTTGTTGTCACAGACGTCTCTGCTGACACTGCTGAAATATTTATATCATTTTCTTGTTCATATGACTGACTTCTACACAGACAACAGCAACGCTTAAGATCTCTTTTTACAGCATTCCGAAACACATCCAGTCTTAAAGAATATATGAACACATTCACTGCTGAATTAAGGTACACCATGATACGTGAGGTCGCCCTGAAAAAAAAACAGAATTGCACTGTGTTAGTATTACAATAAAAACTAGAAGTCCTGTCATGAAATGCGCACAAATAGTACGTTGATATGCGCGTTAATGTGCGCGTTATGACCCAATTAAAGCTATCATATTCTGTACATATGGCCTGTGCACAGGCAATGTTTCAGCCAATGGACCTCCGGGTAACCCGGAGGTCCATTGGCAGAAACATTGCATGTGTTTGCTATGAGTAACCAAGAGAACCTGCCGTGCTTTGGATGCCATTCGATATGGCAATTGCGCACATATCCAACGCGCAATTAAGCCAAGATAAGCGCACTATTCGTGACAGGACTTCTAGTTTTAACTGTAAGTTTTCTTATTTTGCGGAGACTGGCGATCAAGATCGACAAGTATATTATCCGTGGGTATGAGGCCCGAGCTCCATGGCGTCAAATTCGTGGCCAAACTCATCAGGATTACTACCAAGAGGTCTCTAGCCTTTAAGGATCGATCTCGGGATACAGTTAAAACTAGAAGTACTGTCGTGAACTGTGCGCTTATCTAGGCTTAATTGCGCGTAGGAATTGCGCGCAATTGTCATATCAAAATGGAATCCAAAGCACGGCAGGTTCTCCTGGTTACTCATAGCAAACATAGGCAATGTTTCTTCCAATGGACCTCCGGGTTACCCGGAGGTCCATTGGCTGAAACATTGCTTGTGCACAGCCTATATGTACAAAATCAGATAGCCTTACTATGGCCATAACGCGTAGATCAACACGCAGATCGACGTGCTATTTGTGCGCATTTCATGACAGGACTTCCAGTTTTAACTGCATCTGGAATTGGAAACCTGTGCACTTATTCACTCGGTACCATAATGTGTTGACTGAATATTTTAAGGGACATTAACGAGCCCGCACATCCTATTCACCAGGCCATATCGCTACAACCCGTCATCCAGCACCGTCCCTGAGACTTGTTGACGACACATCCAGCCATCTCGCCCTAGCCATGAGACTTGTTGGCTTTATAACCTTTCTCCTCCTGAATATAATCACAAGAAGAATGTTGATGTTTTCACATACTCATGTTACCCGCTTTCAATTGAAATTGGAAATTGGCAGGAGAAATGGAAATCAAAGCAAGCGAAAAAACCCTATTCCTGTTGTAACAAAGTGCTTAATTTTAGATTTGAGGTTTATTATCTGGAATCAAGCATATTTTATACTAACCTTCAGTGTAACGATAATGAATATACAAAAATCCTATTTTTCCTTCAAAGTCACAAGCATTTCTGGGTTTCTTTGCTCTTGTATATTCCTAAATGCTTTATCAACTAGTTTCAGATTCACGCATGTTCATTTCCCACACGACGCTCTCTGAGTTTCAATGTGTTCTATGTGCCTACAGGCACATAGAACACATTGGAACTCAGGGAACGACGGGAGAATAATCGAACGTCCATGTCAACATCAGAGTTAAGTATGTTAGATTCTAATCAAGGGTAGTCTACTCCCCAAACTATATTTGAAATAAACCAAGCTCAAAGCACTGGACAGACCCCAAAAAGATAAAAATCTGTTTCGCGGGCCGTTCTGCATTGTTATTTTGCCTACGGCATGGCCTCTTTTTGATTACCAACACTAACTTACAAAAATAAAACTTAAATCATTTTTTTTATGTTTATTATATGCATTTCAAATAAATTCCCCAAATTAATAATACGGATTAAATATCCTCATATTATTCTGTAGATTATTCATCAAAAGACTTGTGCCATTATTTTAAAATCCCAAGAAGCGATTTTTTGTCATATTGCAATATAAATTTAACCAGTTCCGTATTTTTGACAAAGCTCATTACTGTTTGTCAATGAAGACCAAATTGAAAATTCCAAATTACATGATGGGAAGAATCGTTGCTTGAAAGTTCGATATTTTGACATTCGTTCTTAAAATATGAAATAAACCAAGTGTATTAACCTCTGAGGGTAAGGAAATAATAATTACAAAAATCAAAATACAATAAAAAACGCCCGCCGGGACCACCTTCCCGCCCGCATGCAGAAGGGATTCATACATAATTAGGTACCAATTCCCACACGTTCATACTCCAATAAAGATTATAAAAATAACATTCAATTCTTATAATTACATTCCGTAACTGTTCAAACTACTTTTTACCAAACAACAAAGCATAAAGACGAAATAAAACATGTATGAACAAACGAGGCGAAAAACCACCCTCACACAAAATACAAAGCGCACAACTCTGGTTTTTAATTTTCACAACTTTTGAAATGGATACGAGAATTTTTTTAGTGACGGGCTTTATGCCACAGTTGGGAAATGTCACCAAAGAAACAGCAGCGGAGTTGATCACTGCGAAAGGAGCCAAAAGTTAAAAACCCGCCCAAACACCGCCCGAGTTACATTCTGTCAATTGCGCTCTACCGTAAATGCGGGTCAAAGTTCGATCATATGTATTCATTGGAATATGAATTACATTTGGTCATGACGTTTTCACCCAGCTGACCAATGGGAATTGAGTATTTGGACACAAAACGTATAACTACATTAACAATGTAATTATTTTTTTTATAAAACAAAAATAGTTTGAGAAGCAGAAGATATATTTTGTGTGGCCTTAGATTTAAACCGTGAACCAAACGAATTTGTTTGTTAAAGTAACTTCAATGTGTGAAGTAGAAATTAGAATCGTTCTCCTGAAGTGGAGCACAAATCTATTCTACAAGCTGTTCACCTGTTCTCGAAGACCCAAAACGCTGGGTTAAAAAACGTGTCTTCATCGCGCGGAGAACAAAACACGTGCTGTTTTAACCCTCTGCACACTGATGTCAAAATGGCTAAGTTTTCAGCATTAAATATTTCCCATAACGCAGTTTGATATTTAACCAAATATACCTTGTTTGCCAGAGCTCTGTCAAACAAGATATAATTGGTGACATTCATAGTTAAACAAGAGAAAAAGAGAGTGTTTGGAAAAAATTATGTTGCACTGCCAGAGTGCCGAGGGTTAAACACAATAACTCGTCTTTATTTCTGATAGAAAGGAACACATGTGTTCTAACCTTCACTTAGCAACCTGGAGAAGTGATAATCTAATTGCGGGCGATCACCGCTAGTATTCAGTTGGGTTTAATATATTCCTGGTTTTCTGGGAACCGAGAACGGGAATGAAATTACTCTCAGAACCGGGAAGGGAAACTGCTCGAGTAATATTAAGCAAATTTTACGAGGGTAACATGACGCATTTATTTTAATGATGATGAGCATATTTCCATCTCCAAAAGGAAAAGTTGTTTTCCAAAGATAAGTATGAAAACGCAAACCCGCTTCAATCTCGTCTTTATTTTATTTTTTTTTTTTATCACCTGTACCTTCTCCCATATCAACACCCTCTTCATTACTGTCACCAGCCCCCCCCCCCCCCCCTCTACTTTAAGCAGAGGTGACTGTTTCAACTTTGAAGCGGGTGAAGAAGATCTTGCTGTTGAAGGGGTGGGGGGGGGGGGGGGGGGGGCTTCAGAACTGGTTGAGGGTTATAGAGATTAGTTGAAAATGGTTTGTCGGGAAACAGGACTGTGAAGATTTCAAGAAAGGAAGCGCGGACGAAATCCGACAAAGTTTCAATTCAGAAAACATCAGTTCAATAAACAAACAGTGCCACGCTTCATTCCCGATTCGGTGCTGTAGATTTCCCGGGTATCGGGACCGGCTTTCGGAACCGGGAATACGGGAATTCCAGTTACCGGAATTAAACCCTAGTATCCAGGCTGTAGGGTGCTAATTTCGTCATTTGCACTAAAAACTTAATTTGGCAATAACGATCTCCTATTTGCTGAACTGGGGGCGCGGTGGCTCAGTTGGTAGAGGTGCAGGCTGCAAGCCGAGAGGTCCTCGGTTCGAATCCCACCTGCGGCAACCGCGTTGTGTCCTTGGGCAAGACACTTCACCCCGATTGCCTAAATGGGGGCACGATGACGCTGTGTACTGAGGCGTACTGCACGTCGATGGTGCGCATGTCTTCAACCAATCTAACCCTGCCTGTGCTGCGGTGCAGAGTTCAGAGTTACGATGTTGGAGAGCTGACAGCTGCTCGTCGTTGCTCGGTGGTTCTCTCCGGGTACTCCGGCTTCCTCCACCCGTAAAACTGTCACGGTCACGATTAGCCATTGTGCATAAGTATGTGACCTTAAACACCAATAAATGAATAAATAAATAAATAAATAAATATTGGCTGAACTTTTGGCACTAAAAATATCCCTGCACGCAGTGTTCACAATAGCCCAATAGTTTTTGGTGCCAAGTGGAATTTTGTTCGCTACCAAATTATTTTTTTGGTACCATATGAACGATTTTAGTGTCAAAATGGATTCTGATCGTACATGAGAACAAATTAACCGTGTATCGTCCATTGAGTGCCACAAGGAGCCACCCGCAGTGCTAAAGCATTGCGGACGGCGCCTTGCTTTACTCAAGGTAGATATTCCAATTTACTGTTACCTGTTACCTGATTATTTTATCCCATAAATGGCCGTTTATTTGAACAATAAAGGCCTTGGATAAATGTTTGCTTTATTCACCTAGTAGGGTGATAAATTTTCCCCATAGATTTAACACTGAAAGAATTTATTCCCCTAGTAGCACGGACTTGTTGACCTCTGGCCTCTACCACATTTGTCTAGCATAATTAATAGTTCGATTGTTCAATTCTATTAATCTATTTGAAAGTTTTACACAATGCCAGTAGAAAACACCACACACTGCTTATATAATAAAGTATTTTTGTAAGTTAAGCTGAAGTTTGTAGGGGAATTATTTCTAGACAGAAATGTATTACTGCGCCTTGTTTATTTTTGCCAATTTTGCTGGTCGATCGAATTGGGCCAATGTGCTCCTCACTTCTCGCTGTGTTTTGTAGCGAATTATAGCACGATTTTGTCGCGACAGCCCTGTAGAAGATGTATGGGATAAACAAAATAAACGTATAGTGTTTTCAAGTAAAAAAATTCTACCAGAGGCCCGTCGGTTTCATTCTTAATCCTACTCGTAGAATAATATTTTTACTTGAGGACTAACCGAGCTCGACGTTGTTTAACTTCGGTGATCTGACGAGAACCGGTTACCGCACCGCCACCGCGCCCCCCGTAAGACAGATAAAAACTGGTAATTTAATTTGCTAAAACACTC
Source organism: Pictodentalium vernedei (assembly GCA_031216915.1). Taxonomy (NCBI): domain Eukaryota; kingdom Metazoa; phylum Mollusca; class Scaphopoda; order Dentaliida; family Dentaliidae; genus Pictodentalium; species Pictodentalium vernedei. The sequence goes on from CM062296.1 coordinate 58,273,835, forward strand.
GTCAGAAGTGTTGATGTATTCCAGTATTGTTGCGCATTTCAACTTTGATCACAATCGAATTGATATTTCTCCACTGTGTCATTGTTGTCTCCAAACAGAATAGATGGGCTGATATGATGATTCCAAATATCTGTTTGCGATAAAAATAGAAATGATATTTCCAACTTGCTCCTTACTTTAATTTCCCTGTTCCAATGTGCAGGAACTGTGCAAACATAACAATAAACTTCAGCATGTACAAGTACGTTAATGCACATTGCTTCTTACATATAAATTAAATTTCTTTTACTGCACATGAATCTGCTGTCTTCCTTCGAAAAATATGTAATAAAGCAAGAAATTTCAAATGATTTTTTTCCAATCATAATAATAAAACAATAACTGACTTTCATTGAGGTTGATACAAGGAATTATCAACCCTAGAAAGGTAATATTCACCGAGGTCTACGGCCCTACGCTTCGGTGAACATTACTTTTCTCAGGTTGATAATTCCTTATGACTATGTAATTTACCTGCTAAATATTACTACTGTTTGGCAATCTTTTCCTGGTCCCCGGAATATCAAGAGTGTGGAATCTGATTCCGTATCACTACAGTTAAAGCTAGAAGTATTGTCAAGAAATGCGCACAACTCGCACGTTTATATGCGCATTAATGTGCGCGTTATGGCCCAAGTAAAGCTATCAAATTCTGTAAATATGGCCTGTGCACAAGCAATGTTTCAGCCAATGGACCTCCGGATAACCCGGAGGTCCATTGGCAGAAACATTGCATGTGTTTACTATGAGTAACCAGGAGAACCTGCCGTGCTCTGGATGCCATTCGATATGGCAATTGCGCGCAATTCCAACGCGCAATTAAGCCTAGATAAGCGCACTATTCGTGCGTGACAGGACTTCTAGGTTTTAACTGTATATTATGACGGACTGTTTACGAGTGCGTTCAAATTCGCATATACAGCTGCCCCGTTCCCAGATTGTACTTTACCAGGAGTTGGAAGGTGTGCGCTCGAACAGCGGTCCGTTTTTTTTTATCGTATTCGTGATTTTTTTTATCGTATTCATACTCATCGGGGTATTCCCAAAAAGTGTTCACCTGTTGCAAAAGTGAGTGTAAACAAAAATAATAACTCTTTACTTCAACACAATTTACCCCAAAAAAAGGTTGGGGGAATTGCTAATTCTAGCACGTTGAACTATAAGTTATATAATATGGGTCGTCGCATCACGTCTCGTTCGTTTGGATAGACCACCGGAGCTTGGACTGCGGCAGCTCGTTCGATCCTGCGCTCTGGCCTCCTCAACTCGACGTGATACCACGACCCACCTCAATTCACTGTAATGACAATATGTATTTAACAACCTCTACATACGGGAGCGCGGTGGCTCAGTGGTAGACTGTTGGACTTCTATGCTAGAGGTCCCGAGTTCGATCCCCGACCGGGACGACCCGCGTTGTGTCCTTGGGCAAGGCACTTTATCCCGGTTGACGCCGTGTACTAAGGCGCACTGCACGTCGATGGTGCACATGTCTTCAACCGCTGTAACCCTGCTTGAGCGGGGCTTGAACAGAGTTAGAATGTTGAGGAGCTGACAGTTGCTCGTCGATGCTCGGTGGTTCTCTCCGGGTACTCCGGCCTCCTCCACCCGTAAAACTGTCACGGTCACGATTAGCCGTTGTGCACATGTATGTGACCTTAAACATGAATAAATAAATAAATAAATAAATAAATAAATAAATAAATAAATAGCCATATGACCCTTCATTGGAACAAGCTCTTCGAGCTTGTTCCAATGATGGGTCATATGATTACTTTTTTCAGCTGCTCAATTTGTAAAATTACGCCGGCGGATGTGACCGATTCGTAAGCTAAAGGGGAGAGATAACTCCACGTTTGATTTTGTTACACATATTTAGTGCCGATGCTATTATGGGCGAATTGTGAATAGACTAAGATAGATACTAATTATACTATTCCAGTCTTTCGATTTTGAAGTGAGGCACGCTATCCTGTATCCAGCCCCGTCGAGTGATGGTCGTGTTGTTGGCAAGAACAATTAACATGCAAATTGCAATGACGAATGAAGCCAGTATTTGACAGCACTGTGCATTCAGTACGGTATTTGGGCACATCCATATTGAACGGCACCATGGAAGCTGGGCGATTTGGTGCTTTCATGGTTTTCATTAACCCTTTACCTAACGCTAGTAGCAGTGGCACTCGTAAAAAAATTCCCTTATAACTAAAAATTTTCATTTTTTGCTTCCAAAACATAGGTTGCGCCCCGCGTCGCGCTCGTTCCAATGAGGGGTCACAACCTATGTTTTGGAAGCAAAAAATGAAAATATTAAAAAACACTTAAATGGAGATTTTCATGTATAGCGCTGGACGGTTTTGGCCGTTACGTTAGTTAAAGGGTTAAATGAATCCCAACTTTTGGGTCATGACGATGTGTTATGCTCCAAGTAACAAGAGAAAAGAGCACACTGCGGCTGTAATTTATGCAGAGCTAATAAATTTGCTCCATTGGTGAATACTGAATGGTGATTGGTCCAGTGAGCGCGAACCTCTCAGAGAACACCAGGTTTTTCCAAACAGTAGAAATAAATAGGATTTATGCTGAATACATTCACATTACTAAAACCCACTGCCAAATATTCGTCCTTTTTACCTAATAAAAAATAATTGGCTGTTCACACGGAAATGATATCTCAACTGGAATGAATTACCAGATTTTGATCGCTCTCTTAGCAGAACCGAGGCGCGCTGTTGTTGGCTCGCAAGAAGTTAACATTGCGGGCGCCGTGGCGCGCAAGAGCGATAGCGCGCCTCAAAAACGAAAGACTACTATTCAACAAAAGTAGGGGATATCCAAACTGATGTTGATATTTTCGAAAAATGGTATTGGATACGCGTGATTGGACACATCAATATGTTACCAAGTTTAGTGTGAATCATGAATGTCACCGGCCCACGAAACTTTCGTGCAGGTTTTTCGCACGTGCACCGCGTTAATGTCTGTGGGGTACGTTTTGAAATTTTCGTTTGTGCTAGACAGGCTTTTACGGAGGTCTCATCGTTCTTTTCTTGGTACAAACTCGTTCATCAATAGTACTGTTTCTGGTCGAAACGTAACTTTTGAAGGATGCGAAGACTGACGTGTGACGAACGTTTACGTGCCGTTGGCATGTTGGAAGCTGGAAACAGATTGACTGCAGACGTCTGCAGTGGCTCAAATTATCAACGTTACTCAATCGGTGATTAGCAGGTTGTGGTCACCCTACCATCAGACAGGCAATGTTGATGACAGACGTCGTTCAGGTGGTCCAAGGGCGACAACTGCTAACCAGGATCGTTTCATCCGAACACAGCATTACGTAACCGCCATCAAAGTGCCTCAAGAATTAAACAGCAACTGCATCGAGCGACAGGTGTGCGAGTCAGGGCTCAGAGTATCCGAAATCGCCAACACAGATGAAATTTGTACCCTCGACGACCTAGAATAATTCCACGTTTGACTGAACGTCACGTCGCAGCAGGGTGTAATTGGTGTGGAGCACGACAACGGTGGGACAATCGTCGTTGGAGCAACGCCATGTGTTCCAATGAATCGAGGTTCACTCTCGACTTCCAGAACAGGCGAAACAGAGTGTGGTGGCGGCGAAACGAGCGATACCATAACGTAACCCTTAGGTAGCACGATCGTTTTGGTGGTGGATCGGTTATGGTGTGGGGAGGCGTAACCATGGCATGCAGAACAGAAGTACATGTCATCCAAAGGCGTGTCGCAGGGCAGTACTACCGTGACAAATTGTTAGCAGCTCATGTGGTGCCATTCGCGCGACGTCACGGCCGTTGATTCATTTCTCAAGATGACAATGCAAGAGCACACAGTGCCCGTGTCGCTACATAGTTCCTCCTGGGGCAGAACATCACCACACTACCTTGGCCAGCACTAAGTCCAAACCTTTCACCATTCGAGTACGTCTGGGATACGCTTGGCAGGCGCCTACGAGAACGCCAAAAACCCCCAACCAATGTCTAGGAACTCGCCGCTGCACTGCATGAAGAATGCAATAGCATCTGTCAAGCTGATATTGGCCGCTTAGTGAGGAGTTTGCCACGTCAGATCCGCGCTTCTATCGCAAATCGAGGAGGATTTACAAGGTATTGAGGTCTTGGACTGAATGTGGTAAATTCTCTGACTGACCGACCATGTCTTTTACAGCTCAGTGCGTGGAACATGTGCTTGACAGACACCCAACTATCGCTGACATCATTCGCCAGATGTCACAGTGCAATGCTCTCAAATGTCTTTTTCATGAAAATATAAATATATTTCTTCATATATCTCACTTTTATCAAAAATCCCCTACTTTTTTTTAAATAGTATATATCATTTCTCAAACGTGTATGGCTTGTAATGATTCTTAGTTCTAATTAACGTTTTTGCACATTGATCAGTGGATAGAAAGGTCAGTTCAGCTTTAACCCAAATGAAAATAACTCCCTCTCCCCCTACCACCCCACCCACATCCATCTTGTCACAAAAAGGCTTTGTACTTTTTCGTCAAGAGAGAGACACTTTATACAATCCAACATATTTTGAAAACAAATTAAGCCTGATAAGTGCGTGTCGATAAGCCTCTAGCACTAGGTGGACCACCCCACTTGGAAATCTTCCGATGCGCCTCTTTAACAATATTCGATGAGCATTTGGAAATGGAAAAGACAAAGCCGGCGATTACCTGGAAAAAACATTTCTGTGAATGGTTCACAACACTCACATAATTGTTTTACCTCTGGTGTTATGAGTGGTGCCACCATCATTTGTTATAATGTGAAATCCAGCAAAATTTATAGTATGGGGGAGTGGACTGCAACTACAACACCTGTGGAGTGAAAAACGTTCCACCCAGACAATAACCCACAGTCTGTAAAGGGGCACAACAACGAGCAAAGCTTCAGCCAATGGACCTCCCGATGTAACCCAGTGGTTCATTGACTGAAACTGTGTCTGACATTCAAATGAATCGAGATTATTGTATGCGTAAAAATTCCACTCCGTGAGTGTTTTATTGATAATCCACTCTCCACGTACTGTACAACCGCGCGCAATGTCGAATTGTCCATATTGTGTCGTCGTTTATATGATTAAATTGTGAAGAATCCCGAACGATTCCGGTACAAATGACAGGTAAATTATTTGAGAGTGACGCCCAAGTAAATAGGGTGCTGATGTCTCATGTAACAGGTCCCAGGATCGAACCCTGGTTGGGCAAATTCCCAAGGTGTCCGGACACTCTCTGCGACAACAAGAGTTGATGCTGTCACAGCGTATCGTACTTTCGAGTAGCTGTCCAGTTGAGGTAAGAGACACATTCAATGGTGATTCAAGACACCCATGTTGTAACCGCGACGACGATAGTTGCCGCTATACCGGTCATCACATAAATCCGATAAGCGTTTCGCACTTGCTCAGAATATCCAGATTGGGCGTATATTAGTGCATGAAAATGGATAGATAGGTTATATAGATGTATACACAAAATGGCAAGGTGAGTGACAAGACAAGTCTAGCTCAGAAGCAGCCCGACCGCCTATTTTAATCCTTTACCCAACGAATCGCCCGCATCCGCTCGCGTAATATGCAACTTCAGCAGCTGAACAAATATTATTTTTTGAAAAGTTTCAACAAAACCATATCATATGACCCCTCTTTGGAACGAGCTCGTCGAGCTCGTTCCAAAGAGGGGTCACATGATATGGTTTTGTTGAAATTTTTGGAAAAAGTTAAAAAAATGATATTTAAAATAATAAATTTTGATATCGTCTGCGTTGGGCAAAGGGTTAAATGCACTTGGAAATGGACACACACAGTTGGCTAAAATGACTACTGCAGTACCTTTCCGCGGTCTGTCGTCTGTCGACTTTAGTCGCCTATCGCGCCAAAAGAGTTAAATGCACTTGGAAATGAACACACACAGTTGGCTAAAATGACTACTGCAGTACCTTTCCGCGGTCTGTCGTCTGTCGACTTTAGTCGCCTATCGCGCCAAAAGAGTTAATTCGGAGGTTATATTGTTGAAAATTTGATGAATTCCACAGACATACTGTGCACATTCGATTACTAGATTGGAAAGCAGTGATCCAAGATGGTACGGTGCTATTCCGTTTATAATCAGATAGAAAATGTTCATTTTGTTTATAAATCGTTTCCCCTCTAGCGAATGCCAAAGAGGTGTCACATAATATGGTTTTGTTGAAATTGTTTTTAAAAAATTTAAAAAATGAAATTTAAAATAATAAATTTTGAAATCGTCTGCGTTGGGTAAATGATTAAGATTCAATCGGAGGGAGTATTTCAGTTGGTCGGAAAAGCAAGCCTTAAAAGTTCGCTTTTCCAATCACCTCAAATATTCCATCTGATTGAATACCATGAACGTTTAGTTTCTCTGAATCAACGCAATAATTATTCCTCAATCCAGACATGAACGAACCAATGATTATTATTAATATTAGACGTGTTTGGTTATTAAATATTATTGATATTAGACGTGTTTGGTTATTAAATATTATTGATATTAGACGTGTTTGGTTATTAAATATTATGAACGTTGAGACACGATATAGCTGTATCATTATGATTACGCCGCGCCAATGGTGAATGGTGTTAATATCATGATGTCTTCAAGGTGTATTACATACTTATTGACTGAAATGTCTATACCTGGCACACGAAAGATTATCTGTATATTCGTAAGCAAATTGACACCACATTACATCGACAGCAGTGTGCGCGCAAACTCCGGGAAATGTGGGTAAAAGATAGCCCAAAACAGAGTCGAATTCCCTGTAGAATTTTATTCGTTGCCTGGGCGCTTGGGGTTAAGTTACTCTAAATTAGTATACGCAGAAATACTTCAGGACGTTGTGTTTTATCTGCAGTAGAGATAAAACGTACTGGTGCCTCTTGACTGGTGGAAATTCGACCTCTCTCCTCACTAACATATCAACTCTGTCTTGTATTTTCTCGAATTGCTAATAAAAAATTATGTTCCAAGTTAATTTTTTCGTCATTTTGCTTCTACAGAGAATCTGGACTATCCATTGCTGGTCACTTTCCACGCATGGGCTACATTTCCACGGACGGAATAATATTAGATTCCAAACACTAATTACAGGAATACTCATCAAAAATTTAATTAATGAAGCACCGGGTACAACCCGGTGTTTCATTAATTAAAATTTTGCTATTGATGATTTTTACTACCTGGTAAACAGATGCGTGGACATAACTGCCCACGCGTGGATTACGACCAATCCACGGCAACTGAACCGTGGGTGCGCTTACCTTACATATGGCGAGTCGATGCATCCGTTGCAAAAGTAATTGATAAAAAAATAGATGAAAACTGGTAACCATACAGAAGTAAATACGGCTAAAAGAAAAGCCACCATTATTGTCGCCTTCCATTCTTTGCCACCATTTCTCACATTACATGTTTTGTCATTTGTTCTGTCCTGAAATAAATAGCACAATTAATGCAAAATGTTCTGGACATAGACATTTTCCAATATAAATACACAGAGAACGCCGTGTGTGTTTGAATCGGTGGGTGTTTTAGACAACGAGTTGGAATGGCTTAGTCATATTTCACGAGAGCCGTAGTTGAGTTATATAAAAAAAACTACCGATTCAAACACACATCGCGTTCTGTGTTTATTGCATATCCCATGCATTAAAATTCATTTAAATAAACACATTTTAATTCGGATGTTTAAACCCAGAGGTGAAGAGTCCGTTTGTTTTGTTTGAAGCTGTTCTGTTCAAAAGGATAGATAAAAAATCAAAACATTCTTTTGGAAGCCAGTCTAAAATGCATTCGTTATCTTTTCAATTGGGCATGTTTGTTGAAATTCGTATCTCTGTTTCTCGTCGGCTGGTGTCCATTCACGCCTCTCCATTGTTTGCTTTAGTTGATATTACTGAGAGTAAAAATAGAAGTACAAATTTGGTGAGATTTAGTTTAACCAATATTTATTCAAAATATTTCAAAATGGTATAAATTATACATAATAGATGGTGGATCCGACAGAAAGCTAAAAAACTTATAAAAGGTCGTTTCCACATACAACATTTACAATGTTACAATATAACGGGACCAATAATAGTCAAAAGGCTACACATATATTGTTTAAGCTATGCTCATTAACTGGTTGAGTGCTGGAAGCCCATATTTGGGCTTTATTCTGATGTGCAGGTGCCACAACCTAAAGGTTAATATTGTGTGGATATGCTTCATATTATCTTTGAAGAGAAATTATACAGTGTATGAGGATTTGCCTTGTTATAATTTATGGGAGAGTGCCTATATGCACTCTCCCATAAATTGTAACAAGGGAAAGACGTGTGAATAAATTTTGATGACAAAAAATAATTCAGCACTCTACCACTTAAAGTCTGATATATCGAAGAATAAGAGAATTATGTATGAAGAGAAAACGCAGGAAGCCAACCAGGGTGTAAACTAAGCCGATGACGATTCCAGCCAACTCCAAGCACGGCAGGCGTACACATCCATATGTTAAATTCAAACTCCATTCCGTAAAACAGCACAGCTCCACACACCAATGTCGTGACCATCACAGCCGCCCTTACCAATTTGAATGATTATTTGGCTACAATCACCCCGATGGAGACTACAGCAGCCGGTTTCCACAAACGAAGTACAAATTTGGTGAGATTTGCAAAAGAGCTGGGAAAAACGTTTTTGATAGAGGTTCGAAGCATGTCAGGATGTGTGTCGATTTACTGAAATAAAGTTGACCAATTTAGATATAAGAGGATCCGCAGACGAGACGGCCACTGGACTGGGTTCATAGTGTGGTTGGAAATGATTGTTTTTTTTAATATTATCCCATTTTTGGTTAACTATTTTTTGTGACCCGACTTTATTTTGCTTTGGACGTTTTCATTTTCACACAACGCGACAGACTGATAATTGCATAACGAAATTTGGAAACTTTTCGAAGCGTAACTAATGATCGACAGGAAAGGAACTAGTATAAACGGAGTTGGGAAAAAAGTTCCGGTTTGTATATCACCAGCAGAATACAGAAATATTTATGTCACAGCGGCGATTCCGTTAAATACGTTGGTTTAATGGATGGGTAATAAATCACCTTACAAGCAACACGTACATAGTAACCACACTACTATATAAATAACCAACATCAGGAGAAATGGGAAAAAACTGACGACCATGTCTGATGGAAATGAACACCAATTTACGAAGATGGTAAAACTAAATTCGATTACCGAACCCTTCATTTTAATTAATAAGTCTTTGGGTATTGTCGTAAAATACAGTTCTTTCTTTTCCAGAGTCCACAGAGTATTGAATAAGAAGCATTTTGACATTTTATTCCCCTGACTTCGACTTAAAATCGCAATAATTAGCAAACAATTCACAGGAAAGGTACAGAATTGCTTTGTATAGTTTTTCGCATGTACTTGTGTTTATATTACATATTCTTTCAATATATATTATCATGACCGAATAGGGGCGCGGTGGCTCAGTTGGTAGAGGTGCAGGCTGCAAGCCGAGAGGTCCTCGGTTCGAATCCCACCTGCGGCAACCGCGTTGTGTCTTTGGGCAAGACACTTCACCCCGATTGCCTACATGGGGGCACGATGACGCTGTGTACTAAGGCGTACTGCACGTCGATGGTGCGCATGTCTTCAACCAATCTAACCCTGCCTGTGCTGCGGTGCAGTGTTCAGAGTTACGATGTTGGAGAGCTGACAGCTGCTCGTCGTTGCTCGGTGGTTCTCTCCGGGTACACCGGCTTCCTCCACCCGTAAAACTGTCACGGTCACGATTAGCCATTGAGCATAAGTATGTGACCTTAAACACCAATAAATAAATAAATAATCATGATCGAATGCATGTCCTGTAATTTGTATCAGATTAGAGGTTGTGTTGACAATCAGATCGCAACGAGCCCTGATGGGCTCGTTGCGATCTGATTGTCAACACAACCTCTAATCTGATACAAATTACAGGACATGCATTTGGTCACGATAACATTTATCTAACAATCCCGTTACATAAAGCCTGTTTTTCCGTTTTTCTGTTTAAATTTGGTTGGAATTGGTCAAAATTTTGAATTTCATATTTTAATGCGTAATAACAATGCATATAATGTTATTGTTTGTCAAAGTGCGGTGTTTACCGGAAGTTGAATCTATGTGATACGGAATCAGAATGAGTCGTCCATATGGAAAGGAATCGGAACACATTATGTGATACGCACCGTTTCTCGTGGCTTTCAGGCCAAAATCTATATGTTTGTTAGATAAACAGAGATTATCAGTGCAATGACGTTTTCTGACCAGCTGTATCGCATCGAGTTGAAGACCTTTAAACGAGCAGTATCGGCAGAGTCCACCATGTGGACTCGTGCGCCACTGCTTGGCTAATGTTATCAACAAGATATATTATAACTCACAAGAAGCCGTCACTGTACAGGCAGTATTTTTGTTATGTACCCACAATCGGGTAATAATTAAAACGTATCCCCACTGGGAGAAGAGAAATTCATTTTGGACAAAACAGGCGACACACTATTGGTTTCGGTTCTTGTAACGACGTGTTCTTTATCTCCATTCCCGACAGGATGAACTCGATCTACCCCGTCATATGAGTGTATCTAGAAGAAATCTAATTTAGGCTAGACAAGATTCGCTGAAAAATTGATTGATGCATTTGTACAGTGTCGAAGTGTGAAAAAGTAATTAACCGATGGTTTGTGGATTTAGAGGACCATTTTACAGTTTGAGATGGAAGTGAAGGGCACAATTTTTAACCGGCCTCGCTTTCGAATTTCGCAGTATCACACTGCATGCGTGTTGCTAGTATCAACAGTATCACACGCCATTGGACACTGCAGAAGAGATTTGATGACCGAAGTCATATTGCAGTCAACGAAAGGTATATAACAAAAAAGGGCGTGTACAGTTAAAACTAGAAGTCCTGTCACGAATAGTGCGCTTATGTAGACTTAATTGCGCGTTGGAATTGCGCGCAATTGCCATATCGAATGGCATCCAAACCACGGCAGGTTCTCCTGGTTACTCATAACAAACACAAGCAATGTTTCTGCCAATGGACCTCCGAGTTACACGGAGGTCCATTGGCTGAAACATTGCTTGTGCACAGGCCATATGCACAGAATTTGATAGCTTTACTTGGGCTATAACGCGCACATTAACGCGCATATCAACGTGCTATTTGTGAGCATTTCATGACAGGACTTCTAGTTTTAACTGTATGTTTTTCCTTTGATAGTTAGAATACAAACGAATTTGTTTTTCGTACTTGAGTGTTTTCACATGTGATTATGTGTAAAGCAGAGACTGTGCCATTCAAAGGGATCGGATACCTTACGTACGTCGGGCTCAAATGTGAGAGAATAACATAAATGCCAGTGGTATGTCAGCGGTAGATATGTGCTGATTGTGTTGACGGGAGTAATGTGACGTCGCGATGCATACTGATGCATCGTGGGCTCTCGTGGTAATGTACCTGGGCAATCATATTATGACGTCATCATCGTGGTGATCAGTAGTGTTAAAGCGGATGCGCAACATGTGTCTTAGAGTGATACGTCGTCCTTTCTGTTGCAGGCATGATCCCAGGGTAAACAGGTGTTCAATAAGTGGGAATTATGAGAACATGTGAATGAAAACCGGTTTAAACCTTTGAATCCTAGTGGTATCTTCCATATCAGTTCAATGGAAGCAACGGGAAGAGTCCTTCTTTATTTGGGGGTAGACCAATTAATATTTTCAACGTGCTGCCTGGGGGCTCCACGTTGAAAATATTGATTGGTCTACACCACACCTTCACTCAAAAGTCAACCTCCTTAATGAAATTATGTTACTGGGCCGGAAAGCGGCCTCTGGCGCTCAAAGGGATAAAGCTTCTCACGTGTCAGTTACTCTCCACACCTGTTTCCAATATACTAGTTCCCCAACATAAGTATCTGGTGGTAACAACATTTCCGAATGATTTGTCGAAACATGCGGGCAGTCAGTTTCAATTAATTTCTCGAACAGCCCTTGAGGTTATTCCTCTTGTCTCAGTTATAAGACACAACTTTATTGGCAGATAGTTTGAGTGGTTTCTGGTTGAACCGTCTAAGACTCGGTCGACTCATTCCTTACATAGACGACACACACATTCAGGGTAAAGCAAGAATAGGAACAACTCAGAGATAAATACTTTTCACCTGTAATGATCCTAAACTATTTACCAGGTGAATCTGTCAGGTCGGTCCTTCCTCTTAGACATTTACACTTAGGTTAAAATCTCGTCTTTTCAACAAATATTTCTAAAATTTCAATTGAAATTATTCAGGAGACTAAATCTTGTGTAGAATAATTTTTCTATTTTTTTTCAATATATTGAACGCTGTTTTAGATATCTGCGGTATATAAATGTTTATTACGAATAAAAAAGATCATATAATTTCTCAAGTGCACCGAAACCTGAGGCCGTGAGATCTTCCCCTTTGCACCGAGGATAGGAGGCAAGGTGCAGTGCGTGCCATTTTTCGTCACACGTGCACTGGTGGAAAATAAGTAACGTTCCAAGAAATGTAACTGTGAAACTCTCGACTATTCGTCTCTGACGTACTTTACGTGTGCCAATGGCAATGTGGGGGTGAAGTATAACGTATAATTGCGGTGGATGGTCGATAATCATCAAACAAAGAAGCTATAAAATCGGCGAGGTGAGTTCTAACACTATTTATTGTTCCTTGAGTCAACAAGACGCAAACGGCAATGAAAAAGCATTGCAGATTGCGCTTTGTTAGCCTTTGTAGCATCCAAAGGACGATATATAGATAATGTCACTACTGTTCTCACTTTATACAATTTATGATTAGGGCTGTCACGATTTTTTAATTTAGGAATCGATTAATCATCGCAAATAATCGATTATAATCGATTAATCGTACCTAAATGCCCCCCTCTTTGAAGTCGATACAAATGAAGTTCAAGTCAGTTGACATACCTCAAGGCAACAACGAAGACGATCCTTTTTTAGGTACATTCAAAGCTTTGATGTTCTGAACTTTTGAACCGTCAGTGTATTAATCAAGACCGGTCAGCAGTTGCGAGCTTCACAACTCCCGACCGGTCTTGATTATTACACTGACGGTTCAAAAGTTCAGAACATCAAAGCTTTGATGAATGTACCAGAAAGACAGTTGCTTCCAACAGCGTCTTGGGGTTTACCATCGACCTTTAGAAACAATACTTTTTTCATTAAATTTTCTTTTAATTATTAAACGACTAAAACGGGATATAATTTACCGATTATTCGACAACGAAAAATACTAATCGATTTCACCGTGACCGATCAACAGTCGATTAATCGTGACAGCCCAATGTATGATGTATTGTAAACTCACGGTCTTAACACGTACCCAGAATTTAGTGTCCATTCTGACACCCCTGTCCTACTTGCACTCGGATGCTTCCGGTGCCCTTGGCGGTTCTGGGAGGGGGGGGGGGGGTGGGGGGGAGGATATGAATACCAAGGATAATGCGCGTATGCTGCCAAGATATTTGCCAGAGATCATGTAATGATGGTGAACGGCACACGTAGTCCTATTTCATTTGAACCAAGGATCCATGAATGAAACGGTCATTCATAAATATTTGAGTATTTAACCCAATCCGAATACAAGGCGACACTCGCGAAATAATTTCTTGAATACAAGTAACAACAACAATCATTTTTCATTCAAAAAACATAACTTATGACCCCCTCTTGGAAACGAACTCAACGAGCTCGTTCCAATGAGGATGCCATAACTTTTGTTTGTGAGACAAAATGAAAACGAAAATTGGAATGGCGATTTTTGTGAATATCGCTAGAAACTTTTGCAGATTACATTGGGTAAAGGATTCGCGACAACTTGCGGAAATTCTCAATTCAATTCAATTTCGATTCAATATTTATTTCACAGCATACATATACAAAGGAAAGAAACAAGGTTACAAAAAAACAAAGGTAGATGTACAAATGTATACTGTGAGGAATGACATAGCCTTGTGACTGTCTTGCTGTCACCCCCAGACAATAAGAATAAAGACTAAACAGCAAAATGGCAAATGATGGACTCAAGTAAGGTAAATCTTGACAGCAGGTAGTACATTGTTTTTTGTTGTTGTTAATATTGTATTGTTATGTATTGATTATTAGTTCGTTGTGGATCAAACATCCAGATGTTCTGACTCTGGTTATTAAGATCTGTGGATTATGGATTAACCGTGTTTTAACCGTATTTTAACCATATTTCTGAATGGATGAAGTAAATAAGCGTCCGTTGGTAAACCATTATAATAATCGTACGCTAAAGGAGTGAAGTAAATGACCATAAGTAACAGTACCAACCTGGTTATCTGCTTGCTGGGAGAAAAGAGGAGAATATGATAACACCGAGAGTCGTAACTAGCCGAGGCAGTCGGGACATCATGGGTTTGAACAGTTGATATTGGCGATATATGCATTCAGATATTGATCAGTTAATATTTTTTAAAAGATGTTCGGGTAAGGGTTTTTATCGTTGCATCAAGGTCATTCCACAGTTTAGGAAACGAAACATATGGAAGAGCGGCTGAGAACTGAGTGCGAGGTTTATGGGTGTTTAGGCTTCCACACTGCCTTGTATTCATGCCCGAGGGATTCCAGTACACTTGAAACGTATCATTAAAACTGACGGGGAAATTGTTCTGCGACCAGTCGTGCATAAATAAAAGTGAATGTAAATTGTACAGATCGTTAAATTTAAGAATTTTTAAACGTTTGAACGGCGGGTCCATATGTGAGTTGAACTTTTTGTTCGCTATGATGCGTATAGCTTTCTTTTGAAAGTTTAAAATTTGTTTGGTAGCTGTTGCGTTGCCCCATATTTGAATACCATAAATTAAGTGGCTTTGAACTAAAGTGAAATAGAGTAGACGTAGTGTCTAGGGCGGTACAAAATTCTTGGCTCTGTTCAAGATATAAATTGCTCTGGATATTTTTGTACAGAGTGTAGATACATGGTGATGAAATTTAAGGTTCTCGCCATTTTGATTCCTAGAAATTTTATGAATTTGTGGTCACGATTGTTACCTGCTATTATTAAATCTGAGTTATTCAATGTAATGTGGGTTGTACGTTATCGTAATTGTAGTTGTCATTTTGCAGGATGCAGAAGTATGACTTTAGTTTTGTTAGCATTTAAAGATTACCTGTTCGCAGAACACCAGTGGTTGATTTTTGATAATTCATTGTTTGCCATCTCCGTAAGGGGGTCAAGTCGTTCCCAGGTGCATGGGCTGATGTGTCATCCGCAAAGGATAGAATGCGCATGTCATTTGATTCACTGATGTCATTTATATATAGGACGAACAAAAGAGGACCGAGTACAGAGCCCTGGGTTACACATGTAGTGACATTGAGTTACTCCGACGATTCACTAGTGAATTGAACATATTGGGATCTCCCGGAGAGATAGTTCTGAAACCAAGAATTAGCTATACCTCTTATACCATAGTATTCAAGTTTTCGAGCGAGTATTTCATGATCAATAGTGTCAAATGCTTTGGAAAAATCTAAAAACATGGATAGTGTGAAATCTTTAGTTGCTTTGTTTTTCATTAACTGGTAGAGTGCTGGAAGCCCATATTTGGGCTTTACTCTGAAGTGTAGGTACCGTAACTTAAAGGCTACATATTCAGTCGAAGTGCTCCATATTATCTTTTAAGTGAAATTATTTTATATGTATGGATTTCCCTTGTTATAATTTATGGGAGAGTGCCCATAGGCACTCTCCCATAAATTGTAACAAGGCAAAGACATGTGAACAAATTTTGGTGATCAAAAATAATTCAGCACTCTACCAGTTAAGGAAACGTGGTTGATAAGATGCATTATTGGGTGAAATGTTGAGTGTCTCCTTCTGAATCCAAACTGATAGTTATAAATAACGCTGTGTGCAACTAAGAAATATGATAAGCTTTTATGCATTAACTTCTCTAAGATTTTGGAAAAGGAAGGAAGAATACTTATTGGACGATAATTGTCGAAAGACTGTTTATCCTCGGATTTAAAAATTGGTATTACTTTCGCGATTGTCATTTTTGATGGTACAATTCCAGTTGAAAAAGAGGTATTTATAATGTGAGTTAAAGGAACAATAATTTCATATATAATGTCTTTTAGTTGTTTCGGAGAGATGTTGTCCTGACCAGCAGATGTTTTCCTAGGAAGACATTTTACGGCGGATATAACTTCGTCATGGGTTGCAGGGTATACGAAACAAGAGTCGGAGACGCTGTTATTTAGGTAATCAGAGAATCGATGTGTGGGACTACTTACCATGTTTTTGGATACACGATTTCCAATATTGATAAAGTAGTTGTTGAATTTCTCAGCAATTTGGGTGGGGGCAGTGTACTCCTCATTGTTTTCAATAAACAATGATGGTAGAGGGGGGGGGGGGGGGGATGTCTGACTTATTATTGCCTTGTGGAAAATTTCCCAGGTTTTCTTGATGTTTCCCCTATTTTCTGAAATCAGCTGGCTGTAATAGTTCTTTTTAAGTTTACGTTTAAGTTGATTGAAGACTTGGCAGTAGTTTTTGTATCTTGTGATATTGTCAATGGTCGGGGACCTATATTTGTTTTTAAGTAATTTGTGTTTGTTTAGGGAGGACTGTAGAAGACCGTAGGTCATCCATGGTTCTCTTTTTACGTATTTTTTCGGAGTTTTTAATGTTATTAACGGAAAGGCTTGGTTAAAAGCCGTATTTAGAATTGTTAGAAATTTCTCACAGGCTTCGTTGACACTGTCCTCTTGACAAACATTGCTAAAATCAGATTCAGATAGTAGCTGTTTCAATAAATTAATTAGTTCGTGTGTTAAAAATTCTCTTAGGCTGCTGTATATTGTCATTATGGTTGGTGCTCTTGAAATTTTCGGTGTAAAATGTAGCGAAATGATCGCTCACATCAGCAATGATTATTCCAGACGTATTTAAATTGAATCTATTACAAAAAAATATGGTCAATTATAGTTGCCGAATGAGTTCTTATTCTCGTTGGTTTGGTTATCATGGGCGTGAAACCACCTCTGAATAGGGCTTCTAAATATCGTTTGTTTTTTTGGTGTTGGTGAAAATTGAGTAGATCTAAGTTGAAATCTCCCATTAGGTAGGCTGGTTTTCTCTCAGTATTGATTTGATCAAGTAGATTTGAATACTGAGCTAAGAACAAGTCCAGATCAGCTTTGGGAGCAGTATTCGGACGATAAATAATTCCTAAAATAGATTTGTGTTTCCACTGAGTTCCATGAATAGAGATTCAAACACATGAGGAATGAAAATGCTTAAGTCGTTCCTTATTTTGAATGATATAGAATCTTTAATAAAGGCCCCAACCCCACCCCTACCATCATTACCGGCAGGGCGAGAACGCAGAACAAGCGGATGATAGCCATCTAATGTGTAGGAGATATTTTCTTTTACGCTAAATGTTTCAGTAATACCTACGATGTCAAATATATTTTCGTTTACTTGGAGATCACAGAGCAGTCTCTTTAGTTGATCAAAATTGGCATTTAAGCTTCTGCAGTTAATGTTACAGTACGTGGAGAGTGGATTGTAACTAAATCACTCGCAGAGTGGATTTATCACCTAAGCTATAACTTTCAAATTTTGTATATATCTACAAAAAAACAGAAGCAATGTTTCAGCCAATGGACCTCCGGGTTTAACCCGGAGGTCCATTGGCTGAAACTTTGCTGGTGCTGGTTATGCTTTGCAACAGATTTGCAATTATTGCTCGGATGGAATCTCCACTCTGCGGGTGATTTAGTGATAATACACTCTCCACGTACTGTAAGTAAGGCAAAAGATTTGTTAAACGTGTCCACTGCTGTAGAAAACGTTTCCGCAGTGTAGTATTTGCAGGTGTTCACATCGGCAGTAAGTGGGATGATAGGATCATCTTCAGAAACAGAAACACGGTTAACTTCACGACTGAGTTGTGTTAAAAAGTCGAAGTCTGCATCATTCTGTACTTTATCAAGCGAGACTGGGCTGGTCATCAGGAAAAGTGACATATAGTGGAGGAAACAAAGGGTTATAATAACACAGGTGTTCTACTCTGCTATCGAGAATATTGTAACTTGGGCTATGGTAACTTAGGACAAGACTGAAGTGTGTGTTTTCGAAATGAATATTGCTGTATGTATGGGAGTTGAGTGGGTGAGTAAAGAGAATCGAGTTGATATTGCTAAATAATGTTCATAATTTATCTCTCATTTATCACTGAGTTAGGCGGGAAGGTGGGAAGGGCTAGAAAAAATACAAAGTAGTGAACTAATAATAATAATAATAATAATTATAATAAAATTAGACAAAGTGGACCTCATTCAGTCATCACGGGACGAGAGGGCGGTGGCTCAGTGGTTACGGAATTGGACCTCAATCGGTTCGATGACCACCAGGCGCAACCGCATTGTGTCCTTAGTCAAGGTACTTTATCCCGACTGTCTGTACGGGGGCACGGTGGTGCTGTGTACTAAGGCGTACTGCATGTGGATGATGCATTTGTCTTCAACCTATGCTGATCATATTTGTGTGCGGAGTCAGTGCGCTGGAGAGTTTGACAGCTACTCGCTGATGCTTGGTGGTTCTCTCCGTATACTCCGGCTTTGTTCACCCTTCAAAACTGTCCAACACGAGCTGATCTCGACTTTCGAAAGTGTCGTTAACAAGCCAGAAAATAAGCAGACTGTCATCCTCAAAATGACGTCCCCAGAGGGTGAATTTAGTGATGCCACCCTGCACAGCAGGGTAGCTTCACTACATTTACCCTCTGTGAACCTCAATCTGAATCAGGGTCTCAAAACTAAACTGAGAGAGGTAACCAGAGGATAAATTGGCCCACTATATGGAATAGCATCATCAAATTCACCCTCTGGGGACCCCATTCTGCAAATGTCAGACTGCTTATTTTCAGGCCTGGTCGTTAAAACTCACTAATAACCCGTATTTTTGAGACAAAAAAAAAAAATGAAAACAAATTGAAGGGCGATTTTTGAATATTGCTGGAAGTTTTTGTAGGTCACATTGGGTAAAGGGCTAGTGTCTACTTGCATAAATTTTCCGTTCATTTTCACGGGACTTGTCTCAGTGTTTGCTCGGACAGTTTTTGTTGCACATTCAAGCATAGCTATTTAATTATTTACAGTGATATATATTTTTTAAAGTGTTTTTTTTTGTAGAAAATAAGAAAAAAAATAGTATACCTTAACGTGTTTCCGTGCTATTCTGGCAATCCTGATATAAAGACTAAACATAATAAGAAGTGGAATCGCCATCGCTATCACAAACAGTAGAGTTATACGCTTCAAACCATACAATTTCTCGTATATACAATTATTGTCATAATTTTCTGAAATGGAAACAAACATACTCTAACTGGGCGACTATACTATATCGCTTCAAGCCCAACCCTTTATGTTTTCATTACCGTAAAGGTGTTGGCCCAAAGGTGTTTGTTGCATTGTTTCATATTAGGGTGACCTTGCATTCGTATTAAAACCTTTTGAAACTTCTGTACGTCTTATGACGTACGAAATCAAACGGCGTGTTGATACTTGGAAGTCTGTCCTTGGGCAAGGCACTTAACCCCAGTTGTCTACATGGGGGCACGATGCCGCTGTGTACTAGGGCGTACTGCACGTTGCTGGTGCGCATGTATTCAACCAATCTAACCCTGCCTGTGCTTCAGTGCGGAGTTACGATGCTGGGGGCTGGAAGCTGCTCGTCATTGCTCGGTGGTTCTCCCCGGGTACACCGGGTACTCCGGCATCCTCCACCCGCAAAACTGCCACGGTCATGATTAGCCATTGTGCATAAGTATGTGACTTTAAACACCAATAAGTAAATAAGTAAATAATACTTTGTGGTCAATTGTTTTGTCATTATTTTTCGATTTTTTAAAGTTTTAACCTCAATTCCTATTTTCTCCCGAATAGTGCTCAGTGACAACCGTTGAGCCAAATGGTATCACAGCTTAAAATGCTAATATAATCCTGCTGTCAAGACTTCTTAACTGGTAGAGTGCTAGAAGCCATTATGAGGGCTTTCAAAAAATGAGGATACAAGAGCAAAACCCAATACTTTCCTTGCTTATATTTCATATTCAGTCAAACACAAATAATATTTTGTTTATATAAATTTGTAATTAAACAAGTTTTGAGTAACAGATTCAGACCACCAAAAATAATCTAGCCCTCAACCAGATCGTCACTAATGTGAAAAAATATCTTGTTATTTGTACTTTCCGACGTTTGACGTCGTATTTTGAACAAAAACGTTGAAGAAACTGAATTCCATGTGACGTTTGAACGTCGGGATAATTAAAGTCTCAAAGGGTTGATTATTAGCATCCGTACTCCTATTCTATTGAGATGAGAGTTTGGGGCTTCGAATGTACATTTTCCAGTGAACACTTTCGGCCGTCATATTCTTGGTTTCAATGAAAAAGGGGCTCAAATAAGCAGCAATCAGCTGTGAAATAAGTATCGGTAGACATTTTCTACTCACTCTTTATCTTAAAACCCAATCGAACTGTTTATGCTTTTATCTCACACTCGGTGCGTTTTTACACTATTACGCAACTAAAGTTTTATGTATCTGGGCCCTGTTACAACCGATAATGTTACAACGCCGCATAATGTTACACCAACGCATAACGTTACAAAAAATGTAGTAAACAACCGATAATGTTATAAACTCCGCATAATGTTATAAATTTCTTCAACCCGTTATGTTATAAAAATCGACGCATAATGTTATAACTTTTTTCAACCCGTTATGTTATAAAAATCGACTCACAATGTTATAACTTTTTTCAACCCGTTATGTTACAACAAATTAACCGATAATGTTATAACTTCTGTATACTAATTCCAGTTACAGCTATTGCAGATGGACTTTACCACTTACCATTTATTGCCGCATAAAGGTATGTAATATTTATACTAAAGGTTTCTGCTCTGCTTAAGGTGAGGAGACACCCCCCCCCCCCCCCCAAGTCCCGGGGATTTATCATAGAATGACCTAGTCATGTTGATAGACGCGGCTTATCCTGGTAACTCAATCGTGTGACGTCATTACCATGATCGTGCTGTGCCCAACATGGTGAAGGCGGGGGTGGTGGGGGAGGGGTACTATTTTATCCGGTAAGAACGTTTACCCACATGCGTAGTCTCCGCTTCCAGAAATGTAGTGTACCATAGTCCCCTGACGCCTTTGGGGATGGGCAAATGCCTCTGTTTCCGCTTGTTTTGGGCATCTAAAACTCATTTGTCGCATATTTCTTGGTCATAAGAATATCTTATTGTTCATTAATTTGACATTTTAACAACTAACAGTCAACAAAAATGAGGTGGAGTTAAAAGAGGTCAAAAAGTTGGATGGAGCAAGGTACATACGGTGGATGTGGCAGGTTGGTAGTGTCGCACGGAAGCCGAAGAATAAGATGCGAGACTGGGTAGGAAGAGGAATGGGGTTTAGGAGGATTGAAAGGGGTGGGCATGGATTACGCTGAGAAAGAGAGGAGGTCATGGATTAGTAGATCAGGGTGATTGTACAGAGAAAGCTATCAGAAAATACTGTAAGAGAGTAGTGCTAGACGGTATGATAATATAGATGGTGGAGATGTTGGAAGAAGTGGAAGTGATGAATTTGGGATTATAGATTCTGGGAAAGGCGGAATCACTAGAACAGGCAGTATATGGAGAAGGAGGAGATTGTGGAGGAGGAGTTGTGTTGATGTTGTGGCGGTGTTGGTGATGATGTTGAGTAGTTATATATGTTGAAAATGAGCCATTTTGTAGGACACCGAGGCAGGACCCCGGAAGTGACGTCGTGTCACGTGACTGGGCGGTCATGTTGGGTTGTCATGATAGTGCACGTGGGTGGCCATGTTGTGATGTCATTATCATGATAATAGGTGGTAGGAGTGCGTATGCGCAGCACGTGTTGTTATGGGGACACGTGCTCCGTCTCACCCCTAACAACCCGACAATAGATATCAAATTAATCCAAACAACCCGACAATCTTCAGAAAACTGACCCAAACACTCCCGAAAACACTCCCAAGCAAAGGTAGGATAGTATCCTTAATGAGGGTATGAGACGTGTGAAGAGGTACTCATTACGCTCATTTTCATAGCTTTCATTTTGAGACGTATGATTTTGCGCGTATCGTGCTCATTTTCATAGCTTTCATTGCTTCATACGACGAAAAGGGGGATTCCGTGGGTTTAGTATTCTTAAAATATAGGATATTATCGTTACCTAATGTCCGACCATATAATGGACGCGTAATTTATCACAGAAATGGGTTTATTACAATAATGGTTGGTTTATTACAATAGTGTTTTTTTTAACTGAGAGATAAACTGGAATGGGGAGGCGCCGTCCCTGTCCCCGGAGCCCTACTGTCCCTTGCCCCTGGAGCTCCTGAAGTCTTGGTCTCTCGAGTTTCTGGCGAGTTACTAAATCGGTACTGGCAGGATTCGGGAGTGTTTTCGGGAATGTTTTGGACAGTTTCCTGAAGATTGTTGGGTTATTTGGATTAATTCGATATCTATTGTCGGGTTGTTAAGGGTGAGACGGAGCACGTGTCCCTATAACAACACGCGTTGCGCATACGCACTCCCACCACCTTTTTCATGATAATGACATCACAACATGGCCACCCACGTGCACTATCATGACAACCCAACATGACCGCCCAGTCACGTGACATGACGTCGCTTCCGGGGTCCTGCCCCGGGGTCCTACAAAATGGCTCACTTTCAACATACATAACTACTCAACACCATCACCAACACCGCCACAACATCAACACAACTCCTCCTCCACAATCTCCTCCTTCTCCATATACTGCCTGTTCTAGTGATTCCGCCTTTTCCAGAACCTGTAATCCCAAATTCATCACTTCCACTTCTTTCAACATCTTCACCATCTATATTATCATACCGTCTAGCACTACTCTCTTACAGTATTCTCAGATAGCCTTCTCTGCACAATCACCCTGATGTGCTAATCCATGACCTCCTCTCTTTCTCAGCCTAATCCCTGCCCACCCCTTTCAATCCTCCTAAACCCCATTCCTTTTCCTACCCAGTCTCGCATCTTATTCTTCGGCTTCCGTGCGACACTACCAACCCGCCACATCCACCATATATACCTCGCTCCATCCAACTTTTTGACCTCTTTTAACTCCACCTCATTTTTGTTGACTGTTAGTTGTTAAAATGTCAAATTAATGAACAATAAGATATTCTTATGACTAAGAAATATGCGACAAATGAGTTTTAGATGCCCAAAACAAGCGGAAACAGAGGCATTTGCCCATCCCCAAAGGCGTCAGGGGACTATGGTGCACTACATTTTTGGAAGCGGAGATTACGCATGTTGGTAAACGTACCAACCGGATACAATAGTACTCCTCCTCCACCACCCCCGCCTTCACCATGGTGGGCACTGGATGATCATGGTAATGACGTCACACGATTAGGTTACCAGGATAATCCGCGTCTATGTAATGTGACAAGGTCATTCTATGATAAATCCCCGGGAGTTGGGAGGGGTGGGGGTGTCTCCTCGCCTTAACCGGAGCAGAAACCTTTAGTATAAATATTACATACCTTTATGCGGCAATAAATGGTAAGTGGTAAAGTCCATCTGCAATAGCTGTAACTGGAATTAGTATACAGAAGTTATAACATTATCGGTTAATTTGTTGTAACATAACGGGTTGAAAAAAGTTATAACATTATGCGTCGATTTTTATAACATAACGGGTTGAAAAAAGTTATAACATTATGCGGAGTTTATAACATTATCGGTTGTTTACTACATTTTTTGTAACATTATGCGTTGGTGTAACATTATGCGGCGTTGTAACATTATCGGTTGTAACAGGCCCTGTTACAACCGATAATGTTACAACGCCGCATACACCAACGCATAATGTTACAAAAAATGTAGTAAACAACCGATAATGTTATAAACTCCGCATAATGTTATAACCTTTTTCAGCCCGTTATGTTATAAAAATCGACGCATAATGTTATAACTTTTTTCAACCCGTTATGTTACAACAAATTAACCGATAATGTTATAACTTCTGTATACTAATTCCAGTTACTGCTATTGTAAATGGACTTTACCACTTACCATTTATTGCCGCATAAAGGTATGTAATATTTATACTAAAGGTTTCTGCTCTAGTTAAGGCGAGGAGACCCACCCACCCACCCCCAACTCCCGGGGATTTATCATAGAATGACCTAGTCACGTTACATAGACGCGGATTATCCTGGTAACTCAATCGTGTGACGCCAGAAGTAGTCTTCGTATGTTTCACCCCAATTCGCCAGACCCCCGGTGCAGGACCCCGGAAGTGACGTCATGTCACGTGACCTAGCGCCGCCATGTTGTGTTGTCATGGTAACCCGCGTGAGCGGCCATGTTGGGACAGCATCCCCAAAGTGATACGTGTTGTTCGTGCGCATGCGCAGCGCGTGTTATTAGGGTGATACGTGTTTCCGTCGTCCATTTTGTTTACTGGAGGCCGCCATCTTGGTTTCTATGGTAGCACTAGCAACACGTATCAATATGGGGATGACGTCACAACATGGCCGCTCACGCGGGTTACCCTGCCAACACAACATGGCGGCACTAGGTCACGTGACATGACGTCACTTCCGGGGTCCTGCACCGGGGTCCTGCCGAATTGGGTGAAACATACGAAGACTACTACTGACGCCATTGCCATGATCATCCAGTGCCCAACATGGTGAAGGCGGGAGTGGTGGAGGAGGGGTGCTATTTTATCCGGTTGGTTCGTTTACCAACATGCGTAGTCTCCGCTTCCAGAAATGTAATGTACCATAGTCCCCTGACGCCTTTGGGGATGGGCAAATGCCTCTGTTTCTGCTTGTTTTGGGCATCTAAAACTCATTTGTCGCATATTTCTTAGTCATAAGAATTTCTTATTGTTCAATAATTTGACATTTTAACAACTAACAGTGAACAAAAATGAGGTGGAGTTAAAAGAGGTCAAAAAGTTGGAAGGAGCGACGTACATATGGTAGATGTGGCGGGTTGGTAGTGTCGCACGCAAGCCGAAGAATAAGATGCGAGACTGGGTAGGAAGAGGAATGAGGTTTAGGAGGACTGAAAGGGTGGGCAAGGATTAGGCTGAGAAAGATAGGAGGTCATGGATTAGTACATCAGGGTGATTGTGCATAGAAAGCTATCTGAGAATACTATGAGAGAATAATGCTAGACGTATGATAATATAGATGATGGAGATGTTGGAAGAAGTGGAAGTGATGAATTTGGGATTACAGGTTCTGGATAAGGCGGAATCACAAGAACAAGCAGAAAAGGGAGAAGGAGGAGATTGTGGAGGAGGAGTTGTGTTGATGTTGTGGCGGTGTTGGTGATGGTGTTGAGTAGTTATGCATGTTGAAAATGAGCCATTGTGGCAGGACCCCGGAAGTGACGTCATGGCACGTGACTGGGCGGTCATGTTGGGTTGTCATGATAGTGCACGTGGGTGGCCATGTTGTGATGTCATTATCATGAAAAAAAGGTGGTAGGAGTGCGTATGCGCAGCGCGTTTTGTTATAGGGACACGTGCTCCGTCTCATCCCTAACAAACCGACCATAGATATCGAATTAATCCAAACAACCCGACAATCTTCAGGAAACTGTCCAAAACATTCCCGAAAACACTTCTGGAAGCGGAGACTACGCATGTTGGTAAACGTACCAATCGGATAAAATAGCACGCCTCCTCCACCAACCCCGCCTTCACCATGTTGGGCACTGGACGATCATGGTAATGACGTCACACTATTGAGTTACCACGATAATTCGCGTCTACGTAATGTGACTAGGTCATTCTATGATAAATCCCCGGGAGTTGGGGGGGGGGGGGGGGGGTGTCTCCATGCCTTAACCAGAGCAGAAACCTTTAGTGTTAATATTACATACCTTTGTGTGGCAATAAATGGTAAGTGGTAAAGTCCATCTACAAAAGCTGTAACTGGAATTAGTATACATTAGTTATAACATTATCGGTTAATTTGTTGTAACATAACGGGTTGAAAAAAGTTATAACATTATGCGTCGATTTTTATAACATAACGGGTTGAACAAAGTTATAACAGTATGCGGAGTTTATAACATTATCGGTTGTTTATTACATTTTTTGTAACATTATGCGTTGGTGTAACATTATGCGGCGTTGTAACATTATCGGTTGTAACAGGCCCTTGTTCCGAATCCGTATCAAGGGCCCCTGATACAAGCGCGTGATTCTGCTGTTGCCAAAACAACGGCATTAATATCATTTTTCGATCGCTTCGCGTTTTTCACTTCAGAGAAAACAATATTAGGTGAGGCGAAGCCGAACCTAATATTGTTTTCTCTGGGCCGTATATGACACTGTAACGTATTTATTATGCTCGGCGTGCTAAAATGTCACTGGGGAAGTTAACTCAACTAATAGTTTATGCGCACTTTTCGGCATCTTGGTCTGGTTTGTAGCCTATTATTGGGATTTTCCTGAAAGCTCGAGTCGAGGCATCTCTCTTGAAGTTAAAGGATTAGCTTTCGCTATGAAATGTGGAAAACTCCACCTCAATAAACAAAGAACAGCACATTTTAAAATATAATAAACCTTTACACCAAGAGGGATATTTAGTTCACCAGTAATTATTGCAAAAGTACCAACCAAATTCACGTTGACGAAACACACAGTTACTCCACTTCGCAAGACAGTATTCAGTAAAGTGAATCCCAGTGATGTAATTTTCTCTGAAGTGTAACGTCATCACTGACCTCAATATGGAGATCAATGAACGATATTCTATTTTTCAATTTGCGTCTTTCCATCGATAATGGCAAATGAAAAAGTTCCTCATAAAATAATTTTATAACACATTTTGTGGTCAATATTGTGAGATAAGTTTATCATTACCACAGTGTGTGTCTCCGGAAATGCTGATCAAGTCGAGTTGTAGGCAGAGAGTCGCATTTCGACTCGCCCTAACGGGCTCGTCGAAATACTGTTCTCTTCCTACAACTCGACTTGATCTGAATTCCCGGAGACACACACTGTGATGATAATCTGTATATATTTTCATTCCGCTACAGAGTCTAGTTCTGTGAGCGAAAAAAAACTCAAAAACGACTACTTTTACCCTTCATGGTACTAATGTGCGAAAAACCGAGAAGTTCGAAACTCAGAATTTAGTTTAACCCCTTGAACCCTAGCGGCCGTTTTTCCGGCCAGCAACATAATACGTCATAGCGTCATTAAACAAGATGGCTGTTCTGTAAATGTGTGGGGTAGTGGGGTAGCCCCGAGGCTGCACGTTGAAAATATTGATGGGTCTACCCCAAATAATGAATATGGACTCTTCTAATTGCTGCTATTGAACTGGCATGGAAGATACCACTAGAGTTCAAAGGGTTAAGATTCTATGAAGAAAAAAAAAAGTAAAGTTACGATTTACAAATATCATTGATTATTTTGGGAAGAGACGGACAATAATTCATGAAGTCAACAATAAATGCAATTCAATAATGGAATATTTAATTTATTCATTGATATATTCATGTATTGGAGTTCAACGACACTTTCGACGGCCAGGGTCACCTCGTGTCGGGCAGTTTTATGGGTGGAGGAAGCCGGAGTACCGGGAGAGAACCACCGAGAAACGGCAAGCAACTATCAGGTTACCCAACGCACTAACTCCGCACAAGCAGGGTTAGCATTGGATGCATACAGGTGCACCATCGATGTGCATTACGCCTTAGTACACAGCGCCACCGTGCCTCCCAAGGGGCAATCGGGAATAGCGGAACGATTTTCAAAGTGAGTGGGCTGTAACGGGCGATGGATGGATGGATGGTCGTCGGTATGACGGGCCGACCATGGTTCGGCCCGTGAGACGAACATTTCAAATTCCCGGGTCCCAAAACCACCATTTCCACGCATCTGAGCGGATAATTTGAGATTTTTTCAGGAGATGTATTTTTGAAGGATGTCACACTTTGAGTTTGAGATCCGTTAAAATCGAAACGTCAGTAAAGCATACAGGTGAGGTCTATTTATTAGCTTTCGTCGTAACGACCAAAGCTGATAAATAGACCTCACCTGTATGCTTTACCAGACGTTAACAGCAATAATACTGGCTGTGGATTATTTTTCCTGGGGGTGGATTTGTTACTTGTATGTCTGTAAGATTACGATCTATTAAAGATAACCGATTTTTAACAGACTGTATTCATTTTAGCGTTTGCTGCCGCTTACTGCAAAAAAAAAAAATAGATTATCCGAAACCATCGAAACTGACACAGGAAACGAGAGAAACATAGTTGGCGAAAATGTGGGTGAGGCTCTGGATGCGCCCCTTGTTTTACCAGTCATTGGTTGTGTTAAAAGAAATGCATACATAAAAAAAACACATGGCCCGGCAAAAAAGTGGAGGGGCTGAAGCCCCCCCCCCCCCACCAGCCCCCCCCCCCCCCATCCCCGTTCCGCGGCCCCTGGTTAGGACAGAATCGGCGGAGATGCTTGTGGTGTTTTGAGCTTCAAAGACATTTTACGCTCATACGCTGCTCAAGTTGTCAATATTTAGTTGAAATCGAATATCAAACCGATTCGTGTAAAAAAGTATCCAGTCAATTCGAATAGCAAATCTTCAAGTGTGTGTCGATAAAATCCACTGAAAGGTTACATGTTCTTTGAAATTGTAGCAAAGATCAAATTCTTCTTCTTATGTGTAACATATTGATCAGAAATGTTTTGTTTTGAAAATTTTTGGTCAAAATTTGAAGAAATATTGAGCTTCCGCTCGATAAGAATCCCTCGGTTATATTACTCGGTGATCTGAACAGTTGTCTTCTGAACGCGTAGAGTCCATTACAAAATATTATTGGGCAGTTCAACCTCCTGAACGAAATTCAAGAACCCACATTCATAACCCCTACAGGTAAAGACTGTTAGACAGAATAATCATCATTAACCACATGAACGAAATTCAAGTACCCACACCCATAATTCCTATACGTAATTCACGTTTAGACCCAATAATAACCAGTGACAATGTAAAGGTTATTAATTATGGAACGATTGGATTGGGTCTCTATGATCGAAACTTTCTTAACCCTTTACCTAACCTGAAAAGCAGACGACACTTGCAAAAATAATTCTTGAATAACTAATTTTTTTCGTTTTTTGTCTCAAAAACATAGGTTATGACCACTCGTTGGAACGAGCTCGACGAGCTCGTTCCAACGAGAGGTCATAACCTATGTTTTTGAGACAAAAAATGAAAAAAATAATGAAAATTAATTGGCGATTTTTGAGAATAGCGCTGGCCGGTTTTGGCCGTTACGTTAGATAAAGGGTTAAATATACGCTTTCCCTTTCAAAAGGAAATGTTTAGAAACAGCACAACGCAGACATTCTGAAAATAAATAATCTAATTTTCTCTTTACCAAACAAATGGGCTGCTTCCACCAACGTGATTTACAAATTGAGCTGTTGAAAAAAATCAAACTATTTCAACAAAACCACATCATGCGACCTCTCACTGGAACGAGCTGGCAGAGGTTTTGTTAATTTTTTTTTTAAAAATTAAAAAAAAAATGTTATTTAAAATAATAAATTTTCATATCCTGAGCGTTGGTTAAAGGGTTAAAGAATCAGACTTAACACACTAATATGGCCTAAATACAATATGAATAATGCCTCCGCTACCTTTTTTTTAAATGGGCGGAGGGCTTTATTCCAGACTATTCTTTTTCCTCCCGTAAACACGGCAAACCATGGTTAGACGGTCACTTAGAAGTGAAATCCGCCGGCGTGATCGTTCTCGGAATCAGGGTCTGAAACCATACCCTGAACACTATCGGCCTTACATGTAGTACAGTGGGAAATAAACTGAATAATATGAAATGGTTTGCCAGTTCCACATACATCAATAAACTTGATGATGAGTCTCTAACAGTAAAAAGGGCGAAACGATTTTGGCACGTTCCTAAACGTTTCTAAAAGTTTAAAAGATAAAACTATATCACCACTTTGTATAGACGTGACATTTGGTGAAAAGGGGTTATCGACGACGATAATGCGAAAGCGGAAACAATGAATGAGATTTTTTTTTAAAAAATACAAAAAGTTAACGATAGAAATCGCCGGCTCTCGGTTTTCAGGAGAAATGCAATAATTAATTTCATTACACGCCTGTTCCCTGCCTGTTCTATGAAATCCCAATCTACAGCAACACGAAACCATGTGGAAAATAAAAGTCTGCTCCGCAAACAGGTACGGAACGGAAATCGTTACGGACTATTTTTAAATAGAAGCAAAATTTGTAGAAGATCACAAACAGATTGATAGTATATCAGGGCAAATTCTAAGCTATATCAGCTAGAAAAACGGAACTATACCCCAAATCGACTTACACTTGATAAAATGTATGTGTCATTTTCTCAACCTATCTTGGAGTACGCTAACCCCGGGCGGGGTGGTGCTGGCCAAACACTACTGAAACGTGTAGTATGGAGAAACGAATGGATGATACGCACTGTGATGCTGCTCTTACTATTACCTGGCCAGGGACGTGGCGAGAGGTGTCCGATTTGGGGGGGGGGGGGGGCGGTGGTAGGATAGTGAATTGCCAACTAGGGGAAGGGAACGGGAGGTGGTGATCCCCTCCCGATCCCTTCCCCTAGTTGGAAATTCACTACCGAGAAAAATTTGAAAATGAAGCGGGAGCATAAAATTGATTCTGGTAACTAAAATGCCAACACTTTTATAATAGAATTATCAGGTTGTTATTATTATTTGGTATTACTCTGGCAGTTGAATATGTATTAAACAAATGCTCAAGCTGAGAACTTTGTGCAATTCATACTTCCCAAATATTAAATCAGATCTTATGCAGGAATGATCAGTTTTCTATGTTTCATCATTTTGTAACTGTGAATGATGGAATTAACTCAGGATAACGATTTTACATGATACGATTTTATAGAAGTACATTTCGAGGATTTTTTTCATTACGATAAGTAAACGTACTATAAAAATCTCGTACCGATTGACATCATGCACACATGTGAAGCTCGATATTGCGTATACTGTAGTTGCAAATAGTAACAGTTTGATTTGTTGCCGATTTGAAACCGAGTTGGAATTTTGGGAAGTAAACGTGACAAAAGCATCGCCAAACAAGCTCTAAAATCCAGAAAGATGGACTTTCAAACTACACATGACTTGCCCTCCGAATTTCCAACTTTTGGACATTTTGTCCTGATACGCCAAACACACACACACACTCACACACACCTCCCCCTGTCACCACGTCCCTGTGCCTGACTAACAAGGTCTGTTCTTAGACATCGTCTAGTACTGGTGTACATTTGGCATTCCCTAGGTGGTAAACGATTTATACACAATATGAGCATATTCTATCTGATTATAAACGGAATAGCACCGTACAATCTTGGATCACTGCTTTCCAATCTAGTAATCGAATGTGCACAGTATAATCTGTGGAATTCATCAAATTTTCAACAATATAAACTCCGTATTAACTCTTTTTGCGCGATAGGCGACTGAAGTCGACAGACGGCAGACCGCGGAAAGGTACTGCAGTAGTCATTTTAGCCAACTGTGTGTGTCCATTCCCAAGTGCTTTTAACCCTTTACCCAACACAGACGATATCAAAATTTATTATTTTAAATATCATTTTTTCAAATGTTTCAAAAAATTTCAACAAAACCATATCATGTGACCCCTCACATGATATGGTTTTGTTGAAATTGTTTGAAAAATAATATTTTTTTCAATTGCTGAAGTTGCATATTACGCTGGGGGGGGGGGGGGGTGCGGCCGATTCGTTGGGTAAAAGGTTGAACAAACATACGTATTCCTATGTTTCGGGCACCATTTATATCCTATCCATGAACAACGATATCGTCCCTTAAAAGTATAAAGGTGCCATTTAAATATATACAGGAAATCATTTGAAAAACTGTCAGTGAGATCATTAGAACATCTTTTAAAATAATAACGCTTTTTAGTCTAACAACCTATACTTTTTGTAAAATTCCTGATGAATATTAGGCGCTAAGAATTCTGTTTCTCAGATTATTCCGCACCTAAAGAGTTAAACTAATGTCGAAAGTATTGTCGAAAGTATATGGGAGTAAGGGGAAGAATGAGATCAACTGCTGTGGTATGCTGTAGGACAATCGTCTTGCCTCATCAGCAAAGGTCACAGTGCACCTCTGTACTGTCTTGAGAGACATTCGAACTGTGAAGCATGAGGAACTAAATTTATTTATTTATTTATTTATTTATTTATTTATTTATTGGGGTTTAACGACACTTTCGACAACTAGGGTCACCTCGTGTCGGACAGTTTTACGGGTAGAGGAAGCCGAAGTACCGGGAGAGAACCACCGAGCAACGGCTCCTCCACGTACTAACTCCGCAAACGCAAGGTTAGTATTGGTTGAAGACGAATACACCAAGAATGCCTCAGTACACAGTGCCATCTTGCCCTTCCCCCCCCCCCCCCCCCCTACGTAGGCAATCGGTATGAAATGTCTTGCTTAAGGACACCACGCAGCTAGCACGGCGGGGATCGAACCGTGGACTTTTCGATTTGAAGTTCAATGCCTTTGTAAATGTTTATCAAACAGAGTGCAAAATTAAGGGGGCAGTACTGAAAGTTTTGAAGTTGGGCATCGCAAGCACGATGCTGTTTATTTTATTGAACAATAACGCGTGATGTATTTTTCATATTATTCATTGTTGGGAGGCTTCATGTATAATTTAAAAAGTGACGTAATATTGCAAAATCATTATTTTTGAAGACATGTTATTATTTATATTTATTTGTGTTTACGGTCATATACTTATGCACAATGGCTAATCATGACCGTGACAGTTTTACGGGTGGAGGAAGCCGGAGTCCCGGAGAGAACCACCGAGCAACGACGAGCAGCTGGCATCCCCAACATCGTAACTCCACACTGCATCACAGGCAGGGTTAGATTGGTACCATCGACGTGCAGTACGCCTTAGTAGGCGGCGTCATCGTGACCCTATGTGGACAGTCGGGGTTAAATGCCTTCCCAAGGACACAACTCGGGAGTCCAAATTGATCGCTCAGACGGTCACTCATACAATGATTAATCGGGCTCGACGTTGCTTAACCCTTTACCTAACATGAAAAGCAGACGACACTTGCAAAAAAAATTCTTGAATAACTAATTCTTTTCATTTTTTGTCTCAAAAACATAGGTTATGACCCCTCGTTGGAACGAGCTCGACGAGCACGTTCCAACGAGGGGTCATAACCTATGTTTTTGAGACAAAAAATGAAAAAAATAATGAAAATTAATTGGCGATTTTTGAGAATAGCGCTGGCCGGTTTTGGCCGTTACGTTGGGTAAAGGGTTAACGTCGGTGATCTGACGAGAACCGGTTTCGCAACGGCACCGCGCCTCGCGAAGACATGTACTTTCGATTATATACGTTAGGATTGCCAATTTGACTCAACTGGGTCACCACCTTGGATCTACCTGATAAAACATGTTTAAACGATATAATACAGCGCTGTCGTGAATTGGCCACTTTCCACGGGTGGGCTATATTTTCACGGACGCAATAAAATTTGATTCCAAACACTAATTATAGGAATAATCATCAAACATTTAATTAATGAAGCTCCGGGTGCTTTTGCGGTTTACCCCCATTAGTCAGACACCCAACTGTCATACACCCCAGCTGTCAGACAGTTAATTAGGGATTAGCTGAAGTTAAAATAGACGATTACCTATTGTTATAAATGGAACAACCCAGATGTATACAATCCGAATAAAATTTAGTTTCAACATTTTGTTTGGTACATATATTGTGTAATAACACTGATAACTTTGATCTAAAATTTGAAAATATTTTTTTTTTCCAAACAGTTTGCTGTTTTTTTTTTTTTATAAAACATGGTTTTCTATTTATTTACGTTAAAAATGAGTTATCATGAAATATGAATTTTTATTTATTTACTATAAAACAAGTCTAAATATTTTCTTTATTCTTCTTCAGATTTTTCATTTTATTGTTTTTTCTGTTTATTTAACAAAAAAAAAAATATTTGTATGATTATTCATGTCTAGAAATCTTTTCTTGTTGTATTTCATATTTTTCTTTTTATTGTGATTATTTCCTATTTATTTTCTTTGTTTCATACAATATGATTTTCTGTTTCATTATCACAAAAAAAACTATTTATGTGTGCGATTATTCATGTTATTGTCACATATTTCATAATTTTATTGTCATTTATTTTCTATTTATTTCTAAAACACACTGGTGAAGAAATAAATCGCTAAAAGTTAATTAATTGTTTCTTTTCTGTCTGACTTATTGGAATATCCCACTTTATTCTGAAGGTTATAAGTAAGGGATTAGCTGTTCAAAAAACCCAATAATCTGTGATTATAAACTGTATGACAACTGAGGTGTCTGACTAATGGGGGGATACCCTTTTGCTGATGCTGATTTCTATTTCCCGGTAAACACATGCGTTGACGACCAATCCATGGCGACAGTTCTGTATTCCACTCTCTGATTGTAAATTATGTAGACTCCAAATAGCGCTGGCACTGGCGAGGCTCGAGATGGCCATGTTATCTCTCTCTCTCAGTGAGATGAAATAGTACTATTCCGATAACATTTCCAAATGATGCACAGCTAGTTTTTTTTTCGACGAAAACGGTCGCAACAATAGCCTTCCATTTACGCATTTCCTCGGAATTTATTGAAAATTATATAGAGCACAAAAAAGTTTCAGCTAATGGACCTATGGGTAAACCACTTTCTAGTGTTCATGGATAAATGACTGGTTATACACAGAACGACACAAACCTTTGAATGGGTTAATCGATATGACATGACATCCAGCACGGAAGGATAAAACGAGAGGCCGAGGGCCTCACGTTTTATCCTTCCGCGATGACATAAGTGCCATGTCGATTAAACCATTCTCACGCGTGTCGTTCTGTGTTTATTACACGCCTCCACGTCTATAAAAAACAACAAGTAATAACAGGACACACAGCAATTCATTTGACAAATATCAACAGATACAACACACTTCGAACTTTATTCATTGAACATTTGCTAATGATGATTTGTATTAACTGGTAAACGCACTCGTAGACATCACTATCCAGGTGTGAATTACGACCACTCCACGGCGAATGTATTGCATCCCACTCTCAACTTGTAATTTCTGCAGATTCCAAATGGCGTTGGTCCCCATTGCCCACGAGGGGCACAGTGGTGTTGTGTACTAAGGCGTACTGGACGTCGATGATGCACCTGTCTTCAACCAATGCTAACCCTACTTGTGTGGAGTTGGCATATTGGGGAGCTAACAGTTGCTCGGCGGTTCCTCCAGGATACTCCGGCTTCCTTCACCCGTAAAACTATCATGGTCATAATTAGCCATTGTGCAGAAATATGTGACCTTAGACACCAATAAATACATAAATATATAAATGGCGCTGGCACTAGAGGGGGTCGTGGTGGTCAGGTTATTACTCTCTCTCCCTCAATTTGTGCACGGATAGTGTTAGTAGTATAGCAGGGGGTTTTCGTGCCTCGTTACCCGGAACTTTGCCAGAGCAACTAGTGTTAAATTCCCTTAGGAACCGGAGCCGTTCGCCGGAGCAACATTTTCCTTTGGAAAAGTACGGCTCCATCAAGCTAGATCCGACAAGTGGTATAGCTACTGTATATATAGTATGCTATGACATGTATAGAGATATATGTACGCATGGGGCTATGGATATATATTTTGGGTAAGTGGTGGAAAGATAATGGGAAAATTGGGTTTTCTTGAAAGTTTTTCCCGCGAAACGGTTGACGTTGCTATTGACGCCGTGACGTCATGATACGCGCGCGACGTCATAGAGATGCTGACCACTGTTATTGTCCACTATACAATCTGGCATAAGGTTATTCGGGTCAGTGGATGTCGGACTTCTCGTATGAGGCGGGGGTGATATGGTAGTAGTGGTATATATCCATGTTGGTGTACTATTAGCCCCCCTTGGGTCTTCATATTATGCTATGTCTGCTATAGCTAGGTCAAGCAGTATTGTGGGGGGGGGGGGGGGGGGGGGGGGTAATGCATGGTCGGCCAGTGTGGTAATGCAAGCTAGTCTATGGTGGTTTAAATTGGACAGTATAGGATGAATGGTCTGTTGGCCTATTACCCCCTTATTACTATTAACCTACCGAATCCTTTGTATTATCTTGCTCGATAGCTCATTTGCTCGACGGACTTCGAGTCGTTCGAGCAAATGAGCTAACGAGCAATTGCTCGTTCGAGTGACTCCTCGAACGACTCTTAGACTCATTTCTGAAAAAGGGATTCCATAGCGACAGGCATTTTCCAAAAAGGGATTCTTAAAAAGGCAATCCGTAATTGGGATTCCTATCCGAGTCCGTAAAATTTGGATTCCGTGTTTTGACATCAGGCATTACCCTAACCCACAGTACCTCTTAGCCTAGCATTACATACTACCTATACAAGTCATACAATAACATGAATCATTAGGCGGATTAATAGTACCAAGCACTAACATGGGGCCTATAGGTGTATATACCGCCCATACTATACTACCGTTCTAAACTACCAGGTAGTACTCCTACCCACAATACCCCTATACCTAGCATTGCATACTACTTATACCAGCCATAGGATAACATGAAACATTAGGTACTAAGGGCTAACATGGAACCTGTAGGGCTGCTTAGGTCGATTAGTAGTACTAATGGCTTTCGGGGGGGGGGGGGGGGCACAGAGCTATATATTGTCCATACAATACTGCTGTTCTATACTGCCAGGCATTACCCCCACTCCACAATACCTCTTGACCTGCATCCTATACCCCACTTATAAACAAGAGATTATAGTACTGCCTGACCTAGCATTACGAACTACCAATACCAGCCATAAGATAATACAAAGGATTCGGTAGGTTAATAGTACTAAGGGGGTAATAGGCCAACAGACCATTCATCCTATACTGTCCAATTTAAACCATCAAGACAAGGACTATCTTGCAATACCGCACTGACCGACCATGCCCCCCCCCCCCCCCCCACACACACACAATACTGCTTGACCTAGCTATAGTAGACATAGCATAATATGAAGACCCAAGCGCTAATAGTATATCAACATGGATATATACCACTACTACCATATCACCCCACCCCATACGAGTAGTCCGACATCCACTGACCCGAATAACGTTATGCCAGATTGTATAGAGGACAATAACAGTGGTCAGCATCTCTATGACGTCGCGCGCGTATCATGACGTCACGACGTCAATAGCAACGTCAACCGTTTCGCGGGAAAAACTTTCAAGAAAACCCAATTTTCCTATCGTCTTTCCACCACTTACCCATAATATATACCTATAGCCCCGTGCGTACATATATCACTATATATACATGCCATAGCATACTATATATACATGTACAGTACCTACACCACTTGTCGGATCTAGCTTCATGGAGCCGTACTTTTCCAAAGGAAAAAGTTGCTCCGGCGAACGGCTCCGGTTTCTATGGGAATTTAACACTAGTTGCTCCGGCATAGCTCCGGGTAATGAGGCACGAACACCTCCTGCTATACTTCTAGTGTTTGCAACAAAAACGCCAACGACTGAGCCTTCCATTGTGTCCATTGAGAAATTCCTGGTAACATACGTATGTATATTCTAACAAAATAGTTCGTAAGATTTTTCTGTGTTACAAAAATCTGGTAATATGCGTATGTATATTCTAACAAAATAGTCCGCAAGCTTTTTCTCTGTTACAAAAATCTGGTAATATGTGTATGTACAGTTAAAACTAGAAGTCCTGTCATGAAATGCGCACAAATAGCACGTTCATATGCGCGTTAATGTGCGCGTTATGGCCCAAGTGAAGCTATCAAATTCTGTACATATGGCCTGTGCACAAACAATGTTTCAGCCAATGGACCTCCGGGTAACCCGGAGGTCCATTGGCAGAAACATTGCATGTGTTTGCTATGAGTAACCAGGAGAACCTGCCGTGCTCTGGATGCCATTCGATATGGCAATTGCGTGTAATTCCAACGCGCAATTAAGCCTAGATAAGCGCACTATTCGTTACAGGACTTCTAGTTTTAACTGTATATTCTTACACAATAGTTTGTAAGCGTTTTCTTTGTTGGAGAGAGAGTTAATGATCCCGTTCAAATCTTAACCCACTAGGCAATTTAAAATACTTTTCTTAAAATCTAATCATGGCTGCTTCACAGCAGCAATGATTAGATTTGAAGACAGAAAAATATTTTATATTTGATGAAAAGTTCAATAAAGATTGACTCAAGAATTCACTGCTAAAAAGCTGATACGAGTTTTCAAGGGAAAACATTGGTTAATTTGGCTCAA
Organism: Pictodentalium vernedei; assembly: GCA_031216915.1. Classification (NCBI taxonomy): domain Eukaryota; kingdom Metazoa; phylum Mollusca; class Scaphopoda; order Dentaliida; family Dentaliidae; genus Pictodentalium; species Pictodentalium vernedei. The sequence continues at coordinate 58,312,526 of CM062296.1, forward strand.
ATATACTTATTTAACGGCAAGAGATTTCCTGTTTTTGGTAGAAATATCCGTCAGCAGCATACAAAGAGTTCTTCGAAATGCATTGTCATCGAAAAAATAAGACGCAGGCCAATTAACAGATCGCCTTTGTGTTTTGAAATAAATCGAAAAACTGATCATTAAATGCAACAAGAAAGGGCAAAAAAGAACATAAAATAAAACCAAAGGTCAAGGAGTTTTTTTCAGCAGTTATTCACGGAAATATACTTTGGGTATAATTGCCTAGCGGTCAATCTTGAAAACCTATTTGTTAATCACTCTTGCACACGGAATATGTTTTAATGGCAACACATCAATCATTATGGTGACACAAGCGGTAAATAACAATACCTGTATATCTTCTCCTTAAATTATATCATTGATTATTTTTCTCATTAGGAACTTTCAATCTGTGTTTCTGAGGAGAGTCGTGTACGATACCGTATCACAACATAATTGATGATGTTTCCCCCCTATTAACCTCATACTTTAATATGAAACCGATCGAGCTCCGCCATTCATAGATAACCCAAATACCGCTGTAAATACAGCTTATTACCACCACATGGGTTTCCGATATGGTGTATTGAAGTCGGGTCCTCGTCCATGGACATGAAACCTACATGGCGATAATGCCAATTTATTTTATCTTATTCCATCCTTTCTTGACTTGTTCGCGTACATTTTGACAATCAACCGGTGGCTAAGAATTAATTTTATTTATCAATGAAGATCATGACGTCATAGTATTATGTCCCTAAGCTGTGCGTGACGTTATCACCATTCAGTGTTCCACTTGTAGTATAACAGCTGAAGGTTATAGTGGCAGTGTGTCAGCTGTGTGTTCTTTGTTTAATTGTTCAGGGTTAATGTATGGTGGGCCTAAATACAAATATCATTAAGGCAAACAAATGATTAAGTCTACTTTATTTCACTCAGTTGGTGATTTATTTATCATTTTACCCTTTACCCAACGCAGACGATATCAAAATTTATTATTTTAAATATAATTTTTTTAAAATTTTCAACAAATTTCAACAAAACTATATTATGTGACCCCTCGTTGGAACGAGCCCGACGAGCTCGTTCCAACGAGGGGTCACATGATATGGTTTTGTTGAATTTTTTTTCAACTGCTGAATTTGCATATTACGCGGGCGGATGCGGGTGATTCGTTGGATAAAGGGTTAATTACTGTTATTAGAGAGATGACCTCGACGTGCGTATTCAGTTTTTGATGAATGTAGGTAAAACGCGTTGTCTTTCTGAATCGAATGATCGCACGTGCGGTTGTTACCCACAATACAGGTTTGTATTTTGGCTGGACGTTTCACTTGTATTGGTAGTTCTTGTTGTTGTTCGATAAAAGCAGACACCAACCACCAGATCCAGTGAAATGTCACACGGTAACCATTGGATGATATTAAGAAGATCAGATATTAAATAAGACCGATTTTCTTGAATGAGGGTCCGAAGTTTTATATAAAATCGTGACGAATTTGAGATATATTTCACCACTTAATGTGTAACTTAACCTTCACAAAGCGTAACAGTTGAAACTGGTCAGCATTGTTCACAAAAAACACATTTTATTGTTTTTTTTTTTTTATTTTCGTCTCAAAAACATAGCCGTAGACATTCCCGTCCAATGAGGGGTCATAAGCTATGTTTTTTTCGAGGCACAAAATTAAAATTTTTAATTATTTTGGAAAATGTGGGGTTTTGTTTTGCAAATTTCGTCTTCTATTCGTTTGTCGTAAACAATTAATGGGATACATGAGATGATTAATTTAATACTAAAACGGGCGTTGTTTAATTCCCGACCCTTCGAACACCATTTGTTGGCACTGGATCAGGTGATAAATGAAATCTTCAACGGCCTGGGTGTAAAGTGGAATTTACTGAAGTAGTCCAGTAAATTAGGTCACTACCTGAAGACTTGGTTCAGACCTCAACTCGTCTCGCTAATTTTATTGTGAACTGGGAGTCGTTGTGGTCCTCGGCGTGTACAAAATATGAATGGCCGGGGTGGGGTGAGGGCGCCCTATCCTATTTTTATAACTCTTTTTTCACAAGCACAGAGGCCAGTGGGCGCATGTGCTATCTCTGGTAATACCGCACCCCGGGCATTCAGCTAGAGCTAGCACGTTATGAATTGTTTTTTTTTTTTTTTTCAAAGTTTGAAACTTTGAATACGCCCGAACTGCAGGAATATCCTGGCTGAAAAACAGCGTTTCCATGTGCAAAGAAGCAACCGAAGGGCTACGCCGCCCATCAATTTTCAAAAACGTTTCACCTGTGAAGACCCATCCCATCTGCTAACAAGAGTGGAATTCTTTCTCTTCTGCGTGCCCTCAACTCACCGCTACGCGCGTCGGGGTGATATGAGAAGACCCATCCCATCTGCTAACAAGAGTGGAATTCTTTCTCTTCTGCGTGCCCTCAACTCACCGCTACGCGCGTCGGGGTGATATGAGAAGACCCATCCCATCTGCTAGCAAGAGTGGAATACTTCTTTCTCTTCTGCGTGCCCTCAACTCACCGCAACGCGCGTCGGGGTGACAGCATCACCATACATGGAACTTGCAGTCTGGTGCAATTCTGGAAATATGCACGAACAAAGGGAAGAACAATCTCTGCACCGGTCTTAATACACTGTTATATTACATACACAGCTTTTAGGTGGTGTCATAAGTCCAGTGAAATAGTCTAAGACATTCGTTGGAGGTAAGATATTTTAAAACGTGTAACTCTATGGGGTTTTAGGATTCAAAATCTGGAGGGCGTTCGTATTTGAATTTTGGTCATCATCACGTCTGTTCGTGGACTGCAATACCCCTTTTCTATCTGAAGATTCGAGCATATCCCGATGCCACCTTCTTGACATGCCACTACCAGCTTCTGAATGGGGAGCGCAGTTGCTCAGTGGCAATGGCATTGAACTTTAGACCGATAGGTCCGCAGCTCGATCCCCGCCAGGGATAAATACATGTACGTTGTCTTGGGGAGTGTTATCTCTATCTTCGGGGTGTTTGCATAATTTTATCTACCCGACAAACTTTGCCGATTTCACTGAGAGAGCTACAGTTAAAACTAGAAGTCCTGTCACGAATAGTGCGCTTATCTAGGCTTAATTGCGCGTTGGAATTGCGCGCAATTGCCATATCGAATGGCATTCAAAGCACGGCAGGCTCTCCTGATTAATCATAGCAAACACATGCAATGTTTCTGCCAATGGACCTCCGGGTTACCCGGAGGTCCATTGGCTGAAACTTTGCTTGTGCACAGGCCATATGTACAGAATTTGATATCTTTACTTGGGCCATAACGCGCATATCAACGTGCTACTTGTGCGCATTTCATGACAGGACTTCTAGTTTTAACTGTATTCCTCACCGACGGGGGGGGGGGGGGGGGTAATCCCCTTGACATCCCCGCGCGGTTAAAGAGTCAATTGCGTACGTAGTGAGAAGACAACCAATTCTGTATCTCAGTGTGTGCGAATGTCAATAAAATATTTTCCGATTGTTCCAAAAAACAGCTGGAAATGAATAATTCAACAGCGACGATCGGTAAGCGAAGTTACCTGGTTTCTCTTGATAGTATATAAGAAAAGATGTTGTGAACGAGGCCGTCCATATTCCCACAACACCCACTGTTGCAACTTTCTTTGTTAGGTAGACTTTGTAGTGTAGCGGCTTCACTATGGCGACATATCGTGTGATGGTTGTGGCAAGCAGATGATAAGATGAACAAAAGAGTAAAGTTTCCAAGGCGATTATGATACCAACACAGGTTGGCCAGTTCCCTGAAATACAAAAAAAAAAAATATAAACGTTAGGCCACACAAAGTAGATCTTCTGTTTCTCAGGCCATTATTTGTAAAATTGCATGCGGGCGAGCGGTTTTTTATTTTATTTTTTATTTCTGTAATTGTTTTTTTTTGCCATCAAAAGTTCATGTTGAAGGTTTATGTTTTTGTCCTCATAATCTGCGGAATAGCATGGGTGGTGGTGCATTTCGTCCCTTGAGAGCAAGAAGGCTTTGCAATGCTAAAGCATTGCAAAGCATTCTTGAACTCAAGAGACAAATTTATCATTTTTTTAACTTGGGTTAAATATCAGACATAAACCATTTAATTATTATTTTTTTAAAGTTTACATTGGTTATAAAAAGACAGCATGCGGCAGCCAAAAGGACCAGATTTTTATTTTTTAGGCCTTATTTAATGGGTCATGGAAAGTGACTAAAACAATCGTTTCGAACAGTGACGACATTTTTGTCTGCGGTAATGCAATGGTAAAATTCGATGAGCTGATAATGCAAACGGAGGCGAATCTGTGGAGAGGCTCACCTCCTCCTATGTTGTAACCTATTGCTTCAACAAGAGTACCAAGCTCGGGTGAGGGAGCACCGTATTGTCCATAATAACAGGTGAACATCCACTGCCGAAGGTTGTGGGTGTGCATGTGTTATCTCGGATATTTCCACACCTCGTGCAGAGAAAGCTCCGGTGCGAGTCACCTGTGACCAGTTATAAATTGGCTTTCCTTTTTTCAGCGTAGAAGAAGTACAGTGGAACCCAGTTAATTGGATATCTCTTAACTGAATAACCCTGTTAATTGAATATAATTTCCCAACACAAAACCATTTACCATACCTCCAGTGCAAATTTTACCTGTTAATTGAATATAGGTTGTAGAGTAAATTCCTGTTAATTGAATTAACAATTCTGTAACATGTCAAGAAATTGCTCTGACTCTCCCCAGTTCTCCTTTGTTTATAGACCTATTTGGCCTCAGTACAATCAATACAGGCATTATTATATTATATCTTGTTTGACAGAGCTCATGGCGCTCTGTCAAACAAGATGTAATAGAAAGAATGCAAAGTTTATCTTTATAATACAGGAAAGAGATGCAATTCCTGTTAATTGAATACTCCTGTTAAATGAATAATTTTCATTGGCAAAGTGGCTATTCAATTAACAGGGTTCCTCTGTACATACAAAATGGCGGGATTATTTTGGTTGCTAAGAAGCCACCGGAAGGTCACAGTTGTTTGGTGATAACACGATTACGGAGCCCAATACAAAGGCCTAAAAATTTCATTATCACTCCACTACACTGCATTGTTTATCCAAGTAAAAAAACATTATTATATGCCCCTTTGGCAATTTGTTCCTGAAAACCCTTCCAAAGATAACGCATAATTTCATATTACATAACATCCTTAAACTATTTGCGGCTATGCTTGCTCCAAAGACAAAAGTGTTGATAGAGAGATTCGAAATTCGATTTGCGTGCTTTTGTTAATTATCACTGGGGGCCTCACAGTATCTGTAACCCGGTGGCTTACAAAACCGTAATCCGTCCCGGAGTACATGGAGAGTGCATTATCACTAAATCATCCGTGGAGTGGGAATTCCACCTAAGCAATAATTGCAAATTTGTTGCAAAGCATAACAAGCACAAGCAAGGTTCCAGCCAATGGACTTCCGGGTTAAACCTAGAGGTCCATTGGCTGAAATATTTTTGAAACATTGGTTGTATTTTTGTCCATATGTACAGAAATTGATAGTGATGCTTTGGGTGATGACTCCACTCCACAGGTGATTTAGTTTACAACCCACACTCCACATACTGTAGTATGGGATACACGTGCATGTAGGTAGTCAATTTCATTTTGGGTTCGCGCTTCGCCCTCACCCTTCAACATGTTTTTTGTCGACTCCGTAGGTGTTAGGTTAACACCAAACAGTGTAAACAATTTTATCACTTAACAGAACCGCTTTCTGCTCTTGTAATCATTTCGTATTTTTCACCTATATGATTTACTAATTCATATAACCTATTTGTCAATTTCATTGGTGATCAGAAAGTCACGGAACCTGGTTGTCTCACCTACACATCACAGTCTAAAGATCGTACGATCTCATCGATGCATCAATTAATGCGCGTGTAATTAGAACTATTTCAAAATGAAAACAAAGCTACGGTGTGTGATTTTCTACTGAATTCAATATGTAAAATAAAAAGATATCGGCGACAACTGGCTATTTTTGTGAAGTGAATATTGTTGGAATTGACCTAACTATAGTTCTACAGGCCTCTCGAATCACTCTGATCTTTCCGCCGAAATTGAAAGTTAAATTTCCTTTCTATCACCCTCACCGATTCGTTTAAGTCTACTCCCATTGTTCAACTTGTGGTTGTATGATAAATAGAATATGACATTCGTGTTTCTTGAGAACGATATTTATGAAACTCGCCCGATTTGTCCAAATTTTCCGTACTGCTGAGCCTGGCGAAGGGCGACTTCTACACTCGTATTCATATAATATTGAAGAAACACTAATTGCATATCCTTGTGTGGCTTCAATCCAGTTAAGAAGTATGAACCTGCTCGTCCTTTGCGATCAGCTACTCCGTGCAATCTTGTTCAGAATGCAGGAAAGGTGGTCCCAGCTGGCGATCGGGCCTTCTGCATTACGGAACTACATTTGTGGAATGCGTTACCTGACGACATCAAAAACCCAGAGTCACTCGAGTCATTTAAGAGACACTTAAAAACATACCTGTATAAATTGGCTTATTGCTGACATGCTTGTATTATATAAAATGCAGTTTAGTTCAGTGGCGGTGCTACGGGGGGGGGGGGGGGCATTTGCCCCCCCCCCCACCCCAAACGAAGGCTTTGCCCCCTCAGTTGCCCCCCAACCATCTCGCATGCATTTCCATCCACCCTCACACACAAACACATTCAGTCACTCTCTATCACACACACACACCCCTCTCTTTGTTTATTCCCAATAATTTCCCATACACACTTAGCCCAAAGCCTCAGGCTAGCTGATGAACACATCCAGGCAGTAGAGATTTAAAGACTCGGATGCAGATACTTATAAGTTATAATTAAGTTATGAGCCAACAAAGGCATGTCTATCCATATCCCTTGTCTAAAAAAATTCATGGATTTCGCATTATGACAGACGGGCATTATGAGTCTCTCTCTCTCTCTCTCTCTCTCTCTCTCTCTCTCTCTCTCTCTCTCTCTCTCTCTCACACACACACGCACAGACCCACCAGACGCTGATCCAGGATTTTTTGAAAGGAGGACCGCTAATTACCATTACATTTAGTCGAAACTTGGACCCAAAGTCCGTAATATAATTTTTTGGTTTTGTACGTCCTGTGGACGTACCAAACCAAAAAATTATATTACGGACTTTGGGTCCAAGTTTGGACTACCTCGTAACAAAGTAATGATATGATCTTTTACGTGTTTGCCCCCTTCATGGGAGTCTGCCCCCCTAGTTGACCCCCTCCCCACAAAAAAATTTCTGGCGCCGCCACTGGTTTAGTTTTGTGTAAAGCCTGTGAGCACTTATGTGGATACTCGGCTCTAAACCATATTATTATTATTATGCCTGTTGGTACTATTCATAAATGTAGTTAATAGTTCTAACGAGTTATTTATTTTTATTACTTTCCAAAGTGTGATTTACTGGGATTTCCGGGTTTGATTATAACCGATAACTTCACAAGTGAATTATGCAATCAACAATTGTGTCATGTATCCGTGTGCGCAAACAAAGATGCTTTGCCGTGGGTGTAATGGAGACTTCATTGTTTTTGTTGTTTTTTTAACCCTTTACCTAACATGAAAAGCAGACGACACTGGCAAAAAAAATTCTTGAATAACAAATTTTCTATTTTTTTGTCTCAAAAACATAGATTATGACCCCTCATTGGGACGAGCTCGTTCCAATAAGGGGTCATAACCTATGTTTTAGAGACAAAAAATGAAAAAAATAATGAAAATTAATTGGCGATTTTTTCGAATAACGCTGGCCAGTTTCGACCGTTACGTTAGGTAAAGGTTTAAATAATATAATTATCGTTAATAATGAAAAGTAATAAACAGAGTAATCGCTTGACTGGACTGGTTACGTGAAATGATTCATTCGAGGCGAGGGACTATATTCTAAAACACTCGTGCGCATTCGCGCACTCGTGTTTGTACACATCCCTCACCTCTCATGAATTAGTTCACGTTACCAGTCCAGTCGAGCGATTACTCTCTATATCTTGTTGTATGTAGAAAGTTGGTTGGGGGATGCCTCACCTGTTAACCCAAGACGCACATTATAATTTAAGCGCGTTTTTATTCTTGTGTATACCATATGCGTGTAATGTAGTGTTGTGGTGCTACATGTACAGTGATATGTGCATAACAGAAGAAGTTACAAACCTTCATAGATTATTACCTTGTTTGACTTGAAATTAATTAATCGCTTGAGACCTGGCTACAGATTTCCTAGTGTGCAAACTGAAGAGGTAAATGTGTGTTTATTCGCAATTACGCTTTGGTAGACCTACATATCCTACATTTATCATATCTGCAAAGGGGTAGCTGCGAGCTTAGAGATAACCGTGCTTGTCTATGTGGGTTAAAATGTGCCAGATAGTGAAATGTATACTGGTAATGTAGCGAGGACAATCTTTTATCCAACGAGTCAGTCATTGCCGGCCATTGCCAATCACAAATAGTAATTTAAATTTCATAATTGTTTGCATTTTTCACAACATCATACGCCAAAAACTCCCCATTTTAAGGAGCTCGTTGACCCCGTTCCGATGAGGGATCATCAACAATATTTCTTAGAAAAAATATGAAATTACTTAGCTATTTGATAAGTGTGTATACAAGTGCTGTATGCCATTCGTTTAACCCCCTACCTAATACGTAAGGCAGACGACACTACATCCAAACAACATTCTTGAAGAACTAATTTTGTTTTTCATTTTTTCTGTCAAAACATAGAGTATTACCTCTCATTGGAACGAGCTCAATGAGCTCATTCCAGTGAGGGTTATAAGCTATAAGCTATGTTTTTGAGACAAAAATGAGAAACTATTGAAAATTCAATGGTATGTTTCTGTGAATAGCGCTGGCCTTTTTTTTTTTCGCTACATTGGGTGAAGGGTTAAATAAGTACTCTAAAGATATGATTTGAAATAGCACCTGAAACGTTATAGGACGCCGAGATTTACAAATGTGGAAATCATGTTCTGTCACATCTTACATTTTATTCGAGTTTTGATGCAGTCTCCGTTTAAAAGATAAGATACAGGTCCGTACATTTTGTACGCACGACCATGCTTTCCTCAAATGAAATATGGAAACCACCTTTTTTGATCACCTCTAGTACGCGGAGAGTGTATTATCACTAAATCACCCGCAAAGTGGAGATTCCACACGAGCAATAACTGCAAATTTGCAGCAGAACACTAATAATCACAAGCAAAGTTCCAGCCAATGGACCTCCGGGTTAAACCCGGAGGTCCATTGGCTGAAACATTGCTTGTGTTTTTTTGTCCATATGTCCAGATTTGGAAAGTGATACTTTGGGTGGTGACTCCACTCCACGGGTGGTATATTTGCAATCCACTCTCCACGTACTGTACCTATTACAATATGGTAACTATACTTATGTCACGTAATTGAATCACGGTAGTGTTCCAATTGTGAAAGCATCTATAACATGCTGTCTAAAGCAAAATGGGAGAACCGGGAAGAGCAATCAGTAGGTATCAAATCCGGAAAGTGGAGAAAACAGCAATAAACCAATCAGTAAATGTTCTGGGTGGGGGTATTATCACACTCGTCTCTGGAACGAGAACGAGAGGATCACTCGAAGAAGGTTATACCACTTAAGTCCTCCTGCACTGAAAGCAGATTTACTTTCATTTAGTGTGAACGAGGATAGTTTAAATTGCATTTGTTATTTTGAGAACATTTCTTGAATACGGCACCATCTTATATATATACGAGAAAACAATAAATCGATGTAAATGACCTAAGTTCGCGTAAGGCAATCGAAAGTATAGCTATGCCACTTAGTTAACCTCTTATCCAACCTAACGGCGAAAACCGACCAGCGCTATTCACAAAATTCACCATTCAATTTTGATTATTTTTACCTGCGTCGCCAGCGGCAGAGCGGGTCTAGTAACCGCTCGACTCCATCCGCCCGTCAGTCCATCCGAAACACTTCTTCCGTCAAAGTTTTCTTGGCTTCTATGAAAGGGAATGATTTTATATTTGGTCTGCTGCTTCATAATACATAGATATTATCATAACAGTGTGTTGATCCGTGTCGTCGCATCACGTCTCGTTGAGGTGGCCAGATTGTCGGATCACACGAGCTGCTGCTTCTATGAAAGGGAATGATTTTATATTTGGTCTGCTGCTTCATAATACATAGATATTATCATAACAGTGTGTTGATCCGTGTCGTAGTATCACGTTTCGTTGAGGTGGCCAGATTTTCGGATCACACGAGCTGCCTGGCCACCTCAACGAGACGTGATGCGACGACACGGATCAACACACTGTTATGATGATATGTTTATCATATGACATTGTTTCGATGTCAAATTCACCCAAATATGCCATTTTAATTAATATGCGGTGAAAATCCGGTTACAAAATAGCAGACGAAACAACAACGACTTCCCTAGTTACGAAAACTATTCACGGAAACTCTCGGATATTTCCGTGGGAGTGTAATATGGATTTTTGATTTCCGTAAGAGTGTGATATGGACTTTTGATCCGGAAAAATCTCACCCGGTGTGATACAACAGTTTGGTAAACATCGTCAAACAGTAGTGATATTTAGGGTAAAAATGTCATAGACATATGATCAAGAGTTGTATCGTGTATCTAATTTTCAGATATGCCGTGCAACCACTTCCTGTTTGCCGCTACTTTGAAGTCTGTTCATCTCTGTAATCAATTGCATGCAGTGACGCAGGTCCAGACCCGGTATTTGTCTTGGCTTGTTTTATTTGTTGCCACAAAAAACATAGTTTATGAAGCCCCTCGTTGGATCGAGCTCAACGAGCTTGTTCCAAAGAGAGGTCATAAGCTATGTTTGTGAGGCAGAAAATAAAAAAAAAATAGTGTTTCAAGAATTGTATTTGCAAGTGTCGTCTGCTTTTCGTGGTGTGTGAAGGGTTAATCAAGACACTGATCAATAATACGATAATCCAGCTAATTAAACATCCGTACTGCATTATGTAAGTAGTGTACACACCTCTTGTGCAACGGTATATTTGGTAAGAAATCGGATGATAATTGTTTTTTTTTTAATATATGTTATCCATCCTCAAGCATGAAAAAATCAGAATTAAAGGTGACCTGATAAAACGGCAATCCCATTTTCAGGGAATGTTTATTCTGATAGACTGAGCAGGATAAGGACAAACTAATACAATACAGTCGTTAGGGTGGACCAATCAGTATGTTCAACGTGCATCCCCAAGGCTTCACGTGGAAAATATAAATTGGTTTGCCCCCGATTAATGAATATGGACTCTTCCAGTTGCTGCCATAGGACAAGCCCCCACCCCTCCACCCCAAGATACCCCCGAGTTTAACCCTTTACCTAACGTGACGGCCAAAACCGGCCAGCGCTATTCTCAAAAATCGCCAATTAATTTTCATTATTTTTTCATTTTTTGTCTCAAAAACATAGGTTATGACCCCTCGTTGGAACGAGCTCGTTCCAACGAGGGGTCATAACCTATGTTTTTGAGACAAAAAAATGAAAAAAATTAGTTTACAAATAGTTGTAAGTGTCGTCTGTTTTTCGGGTTATGTAAAGGGTTAAGGGGTTAATAACTGATAACGGGGTGAATTGGAGTAAACATTCACGAAGTCTGCAGTTTTTGAATTGGACAGAAACAGACTATACAGGTGTGTCTCAAAATAATACGTTTCATTGCTGGTTGAACGAGAATAACCCGTCTTCGGTCATGAATTATAGAGTGTCAAGGCCGAACACAAAAATGTCTAAAGCCAAAGAACTTCATTTTGTTCCAGCTGGGCGCACATGAATAATTAAATTTTGAATTAAATCTTGTGTGACCCGCTCCATTAATCTGTTGTTCATATATCGTCTCCTGGTTGACAGTATCTTAAAGAATGTGATGTAAATCGCAGAGGGGTCGGATATACTAATATCGCGCGGAAGCTGGTATGCTCCAAACATTAGTATCCCTTATATAACAATAACAAGACTCACCATAGTATCGTCCCACATTGCTATGAGATACGATGTATTGGCTTAAAATTCCCTGATACCAGCACACTGAAATACCAGGAAATGTAGGACAACACATGTTGCACCATGATGCATTTTTGTAAGATGCTTTCTGCAGCATTCACCGTCAGTCCCCTGTATGAAGTTGTTGGTGGTGGGGGTATTTTAGAAAGAAAATATTATTCGTAATTATTATTCGTAAAAATCACCAATGTAGAAAAAAGTAAGATGCATGTCCCTGTCTCCATAATATTAAAATAGCATACATAAGCCATATCTGAAGAAAACACTTTTTTACAACAATCACTTTTATTCAAGCTTACCACATTTGTTACAACACTCCCAGCTTTTGTTGCAGCCCATAATTTGTTTTTCAAAATCGATCAATCAGTTACAAAATGTGATCACCACGTTTGTAAAAAAAAACGTTCTTGTTATAATAAAACCCCTTATCACCACGTTTGTTACACCGTCACTACCTTTTGTTACAATTTTCGGAAGGTGTGAAAATGAAGTCAACCGCATCAATGGCACCCACCCAACCGCCCCGTTCATTCTCTCTCTTCGTGTCTATGGAAGAGTGTGTGTGTGAGAGAGAGAGAGAGGGAGAGAGAGAGAGAGAGAGAGAGAGAGAGAGAGAGAGAGAGAGGGAGAGAGAGAGGGGGGGGGGGGTTGACGAACCACTTGGATGCGTCTGTTTCAAGGCTTGTTCATTCAAATGCAGAGACGTTCCCATTTATAACGGAAATTACTTCGATTTTGATGATCCAGACGTTTTTCTTGCTGCGTTGACTTTTTTTTTACACCAACCGAAAATTGTAACAAAAGTTGTCGAAATTGTAACAAAAGTGGTGAGTAGGTTTTTTTGGTAAAAATAATGATTGATGGTTTTTAGAAAAGCGGCGAGCTCATTTTGTAACAAACGTGGTTGACCTTGTAACAAGAATGGTGAGCTATCACAAAAGCTGGTGAGTAGTGTAATAAATGAGATGAGCAGAACGAACAGAGTTTGTTGTAACATGAATGGTGTCCGCAGACATCTCATTTTCTTCTGCACTTTCCAGCAGTTTGACTGGCGAAGGGAGCTCAGATAGATCAACGCACAGTAGAATCATCTGACCGGCGTTACGTATTGCTATAAAAATCCACCTTGTTAACCCTTTACCCAACGAATCGGCCGCATCCGCCCGCATAATATGCAAATTCAGCAGCTGAAAAAGTATTATTTTTCAAAAAAAACAAAACCATATCATGTGACCCCTCGTTGGAACGAGCTCGTTGAGCTCGTTCCAACGAGGGGTCACGTGATATGATTTGGTTAAAATTTTTGGAAAAATTTTAAAAAATGATATTTAAAATAATAAATTTTGATATCGTCTGCGTTGGGTAAAGGGTTAAGCAGAAGTATACATATTTTCATTGCAAAAAGCCTTTAACTCTCAGAAAGTCAAAACGATTTCCAACTCTTTTGACAAATCGTTCGAATTCGTAGGTTACAAATGTCTACCCACAGGTGCACCATCTCTCATCGCTGCGCGCATGCCCCATATGTATAGCATGTAGTATATTTGGGACATGTAACTCATTTACCATGATGCGTCCCAAAAAGACAGATGACCAGGAATTCTATTGTGTCACTTCTGATTTTATTGATAAGTTATTTTGTTGTAGTGATCCTTTCCGAAATTAGAAAGTAGGGGTACGACTTGCATCGCGTGTCGGTCATCGCTTAAGGGTCCAGCGCCCGTTAGTAATGGCGCTCAACGCACAGCGATGCCCAAAATAGGATGCGTCGATGGGGGAGAGTGTCTTCTTCCTCCTCGTAGCAGAGGGCCTGGAAAAACTTATAAATTTAGTATCCAAAACTCTTCAAAAGAAGTGGGCGTTGTTGCCTGTGTGGGGTTGAGAGTTACACATACCTAAAACAGGTTTAGTGTGGATAACAAGATGAGTAAGTGCTCGTTGTGTGAAGATCAAGTCTTTCTAGGTCTAAACATTTTAAGCCTTTACCTAAAGTAACGGCACAAACCGGCCAGCGCTATTCTCAAAAATCGACAATTAATTTTCATTATTTTTTCGTTTTTTGTCTCTAAAACATAGGTTATGACCCCTCATTGGAACGAGCTCATTCCAATGAGGGGTCATAACCTTTGTTTTTGAGACAAAAAATGAAAATATTAGTTATTCAAGAATGTTTTTGCAAATGTCGTCTGCTTTTCATGTTAAGTAAAGGGTTAAGGGAACGGCGTCCCCTTCAAACAAAAGTGAGGGCACGGAGTTCCACGCGTTCCGTGGGAAAGCACCACTGTTTAGTTGTCTTGTCATCACTATTTATACGTAATTTTTTTTCGGTAAGCTGCTTGATTCTACATGTCAAAGATTGAACGCATTGAGAATTTTCAGAAGAAATGGACACCAGAAAACGGACTAATCAATAGCGAAGAAAACTTGAATACGTTTTGGAATACATCCCGTCATTATTTGTTTATTTATTGGTGTTTAAAGTCACATACTTATGCACAATGGTTGATCGTGACCGTGACAGTTTTACGGGTGGGGAAGTCGGAGTACCCGGAGAGAACCACCGAGCATCGACGAGCACCTATCAACTCCTCAACATTCTTAATCTGTTCACGCCTCGTTCAAGTAGGGTTACAACGGTTGAAGACATGTACACCATCGACGTACAGTACGCCTTAGTACACTGCGTTATCGTGCCCACAAGTAGGCAGCCGAGATAAAGTGCCTTGTCCAAGGACACATCGCGGGTCGTCGCGGAAGGGGATCGAACTCGGGACGTCTAGCATAGTAGTTCAACAGTCTACCACAAAGCCACCGCTCTCCCACATGCGTCAGCAGTGCACACAAACAGTGTTATATTGCAAATGTCCTTGTGAGGGTTATATTCCCTACATACACTGTGTCTTTCACCATAAACTGCCTGGCGATATTAAAACACGCACACCATACGGACACCGACAGATACCAAAGTTATTATACGATTATTAATCCCCTTCATTAAAAATGGCCCATCAAGCCAGGGCAATAATCGTAGATTCAGACTCTGAGGATGAGGAATGATAAACATTTGTTATCTGTCAGATTAATTGATGTTTGTTTGAACTTTTTTTCATTAAATTTGTGTCGTTAAATATTTCGCAATGTATTCTTTATCCGGGACTATTTCCAGACGCGGAAAAACAACGCATCTCAAGTTGTAAAGTAATCGCAGCCTTTGTTGAAGCCGCTGCTTGTTTCTCGTTCCATCTAAGCGTCCTCGATGGGGTGTCTAGATCATATAATAAATTCAATTTTCAACTCTCCTCCAGTTTATATCGAAATTTTACAAAACTCGTCCAGTATATTTGGCCTGGACCGACATAGATTTCGGACCAGACCTAATTTAATGAACTCATTTTGTAAATTTTGATATAAACTGGGTACCTGTATTTCTGGCATTTAATACCTGTGTTATTTATATTAACTCTTATTTAATATTAGTCCTGTAGTTAGAGTATTAACCCTGTGAAGCCGAGATACCGTTTTCTCCGCCCAGGAACATGACATATCATAATTTCATTAAGTGGGTGGGTACTAAGTGGATGTGTGGGGGGAGACCAATGAATATTTTCAACGTGCAGCCTTAGGGCTGCACGTTGCAAATATTCATTGGTCTGCCCTTGAATAATGAATATGGACTCACCCAATTGTTGGTATTGAACTGACATGGAAGATACCACCAGGGTACAAAGGGTCAAGTCATACAGTTTAAGATCAGTCTACTCTTTGTTTGGTGTATGAGACTACCGAATACAACATTGATTGGTATATGTTATCACCACTACAGTTAAAACTAGAAGTCCTGCCATGAAATGCGCACAAATAGCACGTCGGTCGGCGCGTTAATCGACGCGTTAGGGCCATAGTAAGATTACCAAATTTTGTACATATGGCCTGTGCACAAGCAAAAGTCTCAGTCAATGGACCTCCGGCTAACCTGGAGGTCCACTGGCAGAATAATTGCCTGTGTTTGCTTTGACTAACCAGGAGAACCTGCCGTGCTTTGGATGCGATTCGATATTGCAATTGCGTGCAATTCCTACGCACAATTAACCCTAGATATGCGCACAGTTCATGACAGGACTTCTAGTTTTAACTGTAAGTATTGGTCGAGAAACTTATATCAAGCCGAGATGGTGTTCATATCGCGGCAAGCAGTTTAGAACAAGTAGCGTTACGTAATAGTAACACCACCGAGGCTTGACCAATTTTCGTCCAATATTCCTCCCGTTCTTGACTTGTTCGAGAGTATTTTGACACCCATTCAGTGTCTATGAATTGATTGTTTATGGATGAAGATTACGATGACGTCATGGTATTACGTACTGAAGCTGTGTATGACGTAATCCCCATTCATAGTTTCACTTGTGATAGAACCACACCGATGTTTATAATGTTTCGGCTGTGTGTTTCTTTGTTTTTGGGGGTTTTTTTTTGTTCAGCTTTAACGCATGGTAGGCCCATATAGAAATATCATCATGACAAAAATGATCCAGTCTAGTTTATTGCGTTGAGTTGGTGATTTTTATTTGTCATGTATTTGCCGTTACCAAAACGTTCGCCTCGATATCGTCGCCTGGGTGCTAGAATGTTCTATGTCCCATAGGGGACATAGAACATTCTAGCACTCATGCGACCATATGTGTAATCTGTTTCGGGGAGTGCAGGTAAAAACATTCGCTGTCTGGATGGAATGGTCGTACTTGATGCTGTGGGTTATACATAATTTGAATCAGCCTAGAAGTTTGTGTTTGTATGAGTGAAAAAGTCGATTGATGGTAAGATTGAAAAAACGACCTCATTATACTTGAATTCTGGAATCATCGTGGGGTCGTTAACAAATAATACCTTTCTCCTGCCACAGTTTATGGGGACATGTCTCTGTCGATAGGCACGTAACCGTAAAATGTAGAAAGGCAAATCCGCACAGACTAACTAATTTAGCTCCGAATAAGAAACGAACTATTTATTTGTGTGGATGAACAAAAAACAACACTTTAGAAACCACTGGAATGAATGTGCCTGTATCAGACCCCCTGATACAACCATCTGTATCAGGGGTTCTGATACACGACAGCTTCAGAGTGAACACAAGACAAAATACACGTTGTATGTAAGATAAATATTTTATATACTTTTCGAAACGTTCGCGATGGATCATCATGGTAGTGTTTAAGGGATGGGAGGAGCGACGGCAACCTGTCTTGTGATGGACGGTACTGTTCAAAACCAATTCGACAATCTTGATTCAGGTTTTTTCCCGCGAGGTGGGGGACGTCATTGCATAATCGGATGTTGTGTTAATTCACAAATCATAAATCTCTCTCTCTCTCTCTCTCTCTCTCTCGTCCTATTTATTTTCTTATGCAACATTGAATGCAAGAGGCTAAGGAACAATCAAACCTTCGTGTTAATATTAATACTGATATTCTTGCCATTCTAACAGGTTATATGTAGCTTTGCTTGTTTTGTGGAGCCGACGAGTTATACGCTTTCAGCTTGTAATCGAATCCACCAGCTTGTTCTATTCACACTATGTTTGCTTGTACATTTGGAAATAAATATTGTTTAAACTAATTTAGCTCCAATAATAATAATAATAATAATAATAATAATAATAATAATAAAAATAATAATAATAATAATAATAATAATAATAATAATAATAATAATAATAATAATAATAATAATAGTCCATCTCCAGGACATGAAATGTTTAAGTTGCGGTACTCATACTTTAGAATAAATCTCCAAAATGAACTTACATCAATCAATCAGTTCACTAAAGATGGTACTTTCATTAAATTAAGTATCTCGGTCTTGTCTTGTACTGAATCAGGCTGGTAGATTATTTAACAGAAACCGAGTCAAGGGAGACCACAGCTCTCGAGTAAGCGTGTTGTCGGTCTCTCCGCGATCGAACTTTTTAACCCTTTGCACACTGGTGGTGTCTTCCATTCCAGTTGAATGGCAACAATTGGAAGAGGCCATATTCATTATGCGGAGATAGAACAAGTGATATTTTCAACGTGCAGCCGTGCGACCACACGCTGAATATATTGATTGGTCTACCACACACATTCACCGTAGCAGCCACACACTGCAAAAAATGTAGGTTCTCTTTAGAACCAAAACTGGTCCTAATCTTGTCCCTAGATGGAACCAGTTCTGTTTAAACAGTATTCACTTCCAATCAAATAAATTTACCAAGATTAGCATTCAATTTTAACAGAATATTACATGAACTGAAGTAGATTCAGCAGTAAACTTGGAGCTTATTCAACGCAGTCGCCAAGCACTTTGAAACAAAGGAGATATGAATAGTTGGCATATCGAACCAGTTTTGGTTCTATATGCCAACTGTTCATATCTCCTTTGCTTATTAATGATTTGAGACAACCTCGTATGAGCTCTAAACTTAAGGCTGAAACCCCCTCAATTTATGTTTAATTTTGTTAATATTTAATTTTAACCTTTATAAATTTATTTGATTTGAAATAAATACTGTTTAAACAGAACTGGTGCTATCTCAGGGACAAGATCAGAACCAGTTTTGGTTCTAAAGAGAACCTATATTTTGTGCAGTGCATACTTGATGACATAAGACGTATTATATTCCCGGGCCGGAAAAGCGACCTCTCGTGTTCAAAGAGTTAAACTACGAATGAATATTTTCTTACATTTATTCATACAACACTGAATACCAGATCACTCGCCACAAGTAGGATATATCCGTACTGGGAGCGAGATATACACTACAAATTGGTAGTTTCATAATTCCCCATTTTACATTAATAACTTGATTTAAATAACACAGGTGCTTACTTCAAACTACTATTTAAACACACATAAAAAACATTTATGTCTAGAACTAATTGGAAGAAACTTGAAATGAATAATTACTGATTCTGATAGGATAATAAATGTTAAAAGGATTAACTGTAATAGTATGCATTGATATTGCTGCAAAAATATCTCAGGAGGATTCTTAACCGTTTAAATCTGAACGTTCATTTTACCGGCTAGGGACATGACACGTCATAATTTCATTATAGAAGATGGATGTCTATTGCATGTGTGTGATAGACCAATCAATATTTTCAATGTGCAGCCCAAAGGCCGCTTTTCTGGCCAGGAACACGAAACATCATGATACAATTATATAGGGTGGATACTAAGTGCATGTGTGTGACAGACCAATCAATATTTTCAATGCGCAGCCCTAAGGCCGCTTTTCCGACCAGGAGCATGATGCGTCATAATACCATTATACAGGGTGGATGCTAAGTGCATGTGCGTGATAGACCAATCAATACTTTCAATGTGCAGCCCTAAGGCCCTCTTTCTGGCCAGGAACACGATACGTCATAATTCCATTATATAGGGTGGATACAAAGTGCACGTGTATGATAGACCAATCAATATTTTCAACGTTCAGCCATAAAGCTGCACGTTGAAAATATTATTTGGTCTGCTCCTAAATAATGAACATGGATTCTTCCAGTTGGTGTCATTAAACTAATATGGAAGATATCACCAGAGTTCAAATGGTTAAATGGAAACTAATATTCAAATCCATCCAACTTCCTTGTACCAAAATATGGTATTTGTTATGTTCAGTGATTCAGTACGTCATTTTTTAAAAATTTTAGGTCAATGTCAGTCACTAAAACTCGCATCTCCAACCTGAACCCTGCCCTGCCTTACCGAACTCTCATATAACACTAGACGCATAAATCGGGGAGCGCGGTGGCTTAGTAGGTAGAGGTGCAGGCTGCAAGCCGAGAGGTCCTCGATTCGAATCCCACCTGCGGCAACCGCGTTGTGTCCTTGGGCAAGACACTTCATCACCATTGCCCGCGTGGGGGCACGATGACGCCGTGTACTAAGGCGTACTGCACGTCAATGGTACGCATGTCTTCAACCAATCTAACCCTGCCTGTGCTGCAGTGCAGAGTTACGATGTTGGGGAGCTGGCAGCTGCTCGTCGTTGCTTGGTGGTTCTCTCCGGGTACACCGGCTCCCTCCACCCGTAAAACTGTCACGGCCATGGTTAGCCATTGTGCATAAATATGTGACCTTAAACATCAATAAATAAATAAATAAATAGACGCATAAATCGCAGGAAATACAACTATTCCCTTCAACTCTGCGAGGGCGGTGCTTGAGTAATTATATATTAATTATGTTCAAGTCCCAACTTTATTATTTATTATTTGACTATCAGTTTTCTCCCCAAAATATCACTATTGTTTGTCGATTAAATCAGCGTTGCTTGAAAATCGTGTGTCTGATCTAAAGCCATATCAGTTTTGTTTGAAACCCCATATAAGCGTGATTTGAAACTTGCAGGCTTGGATTCCTGAAAAATCCAGGGTGGCAATAAATCGCTCACCTGGAACCTACTTAGGCGAGCAAATTGATCTCCTGAAATTTTTTTTCATTTTGTTGCTTCACAAAGATCTTCTAAAGACTTAGTTAACCCCCTGCACACTGATGTCAAAATATCTAAATTTTAGACAGAAAAAAAATTCCCATAATACAACTAGAAATTTAACCAATTCAATCTCGTTTGACAGAGCTAATTGAGCTCTGTCAAAAGAGATTGAATTGGGTAAATTTCTAGATGCATCATGGGAAAAACAGCTTCCTGAAATTTTGGTATTTTGACATCAGAGTGAAGGGTGTTAATACCGGGTTGGGTAATTTCTCCTTCGAGTGCATTCAAGCCAATCAATTTTAAATGAATTAATAAAATGTTAATGAATGAACCTCTATTCATTTTTTACTATCCCCTCCACCCCAGTGTGGTCAGATCTATCAAGAAGTTCAGGGGGACTGGTAGATGTAGTGGCCGACACACACATGTATCCAACATATTCTGTACACACGTTCCATGGTCCGTCACCATCGAAAATAGCTGAAAGTAGGTGAGCAAAAAACGCCTATGCCCGATTAAATTACGTGAGCAGTTACGGCAAGCTAAAAATCGCTTGCGTCAGAATTCCATGGCTGAACTTGGTCATCAGAAGAGACGGAACCGTGTTAAAGCTATTTAAGTAGTGTTTAGTATATTTGGGACTTGGAGTGAAGGTATTTAGTTATTAATTTATTTATTAATTTATTTGTGTTTAACGCCACATCAGCAGCTTAGGCTATAGAGTGGCGAACAAACTGTAAAAAGTAAAATATATCGTCGCGTGAGTGATAGAATGTCCTATGTCCCATAGGGGACATAGAACATTCTAGCACCCAGGCGCCGATATCACTGTGAATTATGCAAGAAAGAGATTGATTAAAATAGGAAAGGAGTGAGGGTGGCGGCATTTCGTTTCAATTGAGAGATTCGGGAATGGATTGGTGGTATGTGATGCACTATGCAGGTCGCATAATAAACTTATCGATTTAGGGAAGTGATATGGATCGTAGTATCACATCTCTCTGTCGTGACACTACCACCCATATTACTTCACTGACGCGATATATATCTATTTTACATCCCCAACACGAAAATGAATCCGATACCGCTATTTTGATCCAATCTGATGAAAAAGAAGAGTGTGGTTTCCCACACCCACACCCCACACTCTCGAATGAGGCTCTCGAATAATTGCATCTACGTTGCGATTACAGTCCACTCCAGCTTGGTTCATGGGATTAAGGGTTGTTTTCTACAAATACCCACTTGTTTCCATTCGGTAACCATTTTAATGGCTGAAAAATTAGTATGCACGTTTGAATATCAGTCGTAAATATTAATATTAAATTCAACACTATTAATTAAAATCACATAAAGAACGAACATTTTGTA
Organism: Pictodentalium vernedei; assembly: GCA_031216915.1. Classification (NCBI taxonomy): domain Eukaryota; kingdom Metazoa; phylum Mollusca; class Scaphopoda; order Dentaliida; family Dentaliidae; genus Pictodentalium; species Pictodentalium vernedei. The sequence goes on from CM062296.1 coordinate 58,334,526, forward strand.
CTGTCTGTGATAAGCATTGACGACAGGAAACAACTTGAACATTACTGTGTCCTCGTCAATGTGTGGCGTACTGTGATCGTTTTGTGTTTACTACTTCATTTGTTGGCGTGCGGATAGTGACATAATAGAAACTATTCATGTTCGGAAATTCGTTTCATTATGTTGGCCCATTTCAATTATTTTTTTATAGCTGGCTGTATAGGCAAACAGTACGTGGAGAGTGGATTGCAACTAAACCACCCGCGGAGTGGAGTTATCACTCAAGCTATAACTTTCAAATTTTGTGCATATCGACAAAACCACAAGCATTGTTTCAGCCAGTGGACCTCCGGTTCAACCCGGATGTCCATTGGCTGAAACTTTGCTTGTGCTGATTATGCTTTGCAACACAATTGCAATTATTGCTTGGGTGGAATCTCAGTGGATTTAGTGATAATACACCCTCCACGTGCTGTATAATAGACAGAACGCGATGCGTGTTTGAATCGGTGGGTGTTTTTACATAACTCGTTGGAATGGCGTAGTCATATTTCGCTCGACGGCTCGAGCGAAATATGACTATACCATTCCAACTCGTTATGTAAAACACCCCCCGATTCAAACACGCATCGCGTTCTGCGTTTATTGCACATCCCCATGCATTAAAATTCATTTAAATAATCAAATTTTAATTCCGATGTATAAACCCAAAGTGTCCGTTATTTTTTGTTTGAAGCGGTTCTGATCAAATGGATCGATAACAAATCAAAACAACCTTTAGGGAATCGGTCTAAATTACATTCGTTATCTTCTCTATTGGGCTGGTTTGTTGAAATTCGTATCGCTGTCTCTTTTATGTAGCTGTCCATTCATGCCTAATCATTTGGTGGTTATTACAGATAGTAAAAATACTAGTACAAATTTGGGCGTATTTGCAAAACAGTTAGGAGAAACACAGACGATCGACAATTGTATAACGAAATTTGGAAACTTTTCTAAGCGTAACTAATGACTCGACGTGAAAGGAACTTGTCTAAACGGTTCGGTGAAAAAAGTTCAGTCTTGGACATCACCAGGTAAATACAGAAACATTTATGTCATAGCGGCGATTCTGTTAAATACAAGGGTTTAAAGTTTAATAGATGTGTAATAAAAAAAAATTACTAAGGCAAAAACTGATCCGAATCCTGTATTCCGTCTCACGGATAGAGCAAATCAACCACACCCCTGGTGCGAGTAATCTGCTCTCATATCATAGTCAACGGAATCCAGATTACCAGATCTGTCAATGTCATGATAATATGTATTTATTATATGACTACCCGAAATATCCTCTCAATACCGCAGTAGCTTGGCTATCAATTCTGGATCGACAGAAAACGAGAGTCTCAACTTTTCCCAAATACGTATCATGCCTATATCAAACGAGCCTCTCGTGACATCACCGACGTTCACAGATTTTCGAGGCGAACATTCCACAAGCGCGAAATACAAACACGGAGGACTTGGGACCTAAGACACCGCACAAGCACCCATAATTTTTTCTGTTTGTTTTCATTTCAGGTCTCGTATTCTATATATAACGGTTCACTACCATATAATAAAACAAATATTACAACAGTCAGTCATCTTGCTTGTCAGATCATGACTGACAGATTGGGTCATTGGAAGAGATGTACGAGAAAGTTAGCTCCCCTTAAGTTACGAAAGTTGTTAGTATATTTAACACCAAATGTATGGAAATTTGCAATGAGAATTTAAATTTCGAAATGTTAGCGAATTTATACTACCGATGTGCGATCATTTCTCAAACTTAAGGCGCTTTCCCGACGAATTGTATATAAATACAGAAGCTGACTTTTTATACAAAAGCTGACTTTTTCCAATTTTTCCCCAATCAGTTTGAACGCTTCACTATCATTCTCTATCGAAACCCATTCAAAAATAAGAAAACGGTATTTTCACCATCTTTTGATGTTGTGTGACCTTTTTTCTGTACATTGTATCAACAGTGTACGTATTGTGGCATATAATACAAACGCAGCTTCTTTGCATCTGATCGATCAATGATAGACCACATAGAGGACATATTGATGACATTTTTGAGTCATTTTCATCGATCATTCTACAAAATGGTTCTACGGGGTAAGGAACCGGAAGACCATAGTTCGGTCCAACCGGTGAAAATGTTTGATTTCTGAAATTGAAGGAATGCTGTTTCCTTTCATCTGAGCGACCAATGACAGTGTGTTGTTTTTGAAAAGAAACAAATAACTGGTTATAGTATTTTAACAATTACTGTTCAATGATCTAAGCATTTGGAAGGCGATTAGTTGATGTGAAACCCCTCGCGCATTCGATTTCCACGCGTCCTGGATGACTGGGCGAGCAAAAACCCCATAGTTTCTCTGAACTTAGAAAAACATTCAGCCTCGTTCCCGTTAATCATTGCGAAAACTACGGGCATAAATGTGTTCGTGGAGTGGGGGTGGGGACGATTCCCAATATTTTTTGGCCTCGTGGTGCCATTTTATTTGCATGGTTGTCTTACTGTGCAACCGCCGTGGAACGGTCACTTTCCACGGGTGGGCAATATTTCCACGGATGCTAAGATATTAAATTCCAAACACTAATTATAGAAATAAAGATAAAAAATGTAATTAATGAAGCAGCCGATTCAACCCGGTGCTTCATTAATTAAAATTTTGCTGATAATGATTTTTTTACCTGGGAAACGCATGCGCGGAGATCACTCTCCCCACGCGTGGATTACGACCAATCCACGGTGACTGTACTGTGGATTCGATTCGCTCCAATAAGACTAGTTTTGATAATTGAATTTAATATGTCACACACTCTCTCGGTCATACAAATGGAGGACTGTGGCATCTGATTCGGGCGGTGGGGTTATGGGTAGCCAACCTGCAGTATAGTTCGTTTTAATTAAATTATGTATTTGGCAAACCCTACTCTTCTATGTAACATCAAGGGCGTCTTCCCACTAGACCAATTCCCTTTAGTCCAATTCCCTTCAGGCCAATTCCCACTAGACCAATTCCCCTTATACCAACTATATAGTGTTTCTGATTAAGAGTTGATTAAGGATAATTAGGGAAACAATTATTTATAAAAATCTGCCCAACATCTATAAAATATCGACATGCCATAAAATGAGCAGGCTATTATCTGAAAAATGAGGTCCCCCAGAGGGTGAATTTGGTGATGCTACCCTGCACAGCAGGGTAGCATCACTAAATTTGCCCTGTGTGAATCTCAACCTGAATCAAAGTCTCAAACATAATCAGAAAGAGGTACCCAGAGGATAAACTGGCCCACTGTGTGGGATAGCATCAGCAAATTCACCCTCTGTGGACCTCATTCTGCAAATGACAGACTGCTTATTTTCAGGGTTGAATATCAATAACATTAAATACATTTATAAATATTTATAAATATATCAAATTATTTATATAAAATTATTTTTAAAGCAGAGCACACCAGTTGGTCTACAGGGAATTGGTCTAGTGGGAATGAACCTGGCAGACTAGACTGGTGGTATATTTAAATGTCCTCTATGTGGACTGCCAATGGCAATCCACATTTAGAAGATTTCGATAGACCGCCTGTCTATGCAATCAGATTCATTTACTCCAGAACGGAATCGAAGAAGTTTTGGAAGTGAAACCTCATTGGCCTTTTCATCCATCATCAGAACACCTGCACAGGAGACCCGTCATTAGCAGTCCACATAGAGGACATTTCGATATACCGGCAGTCTATCCAGACGATGAGCGGACTTACTAAATAATGTTAAAATTTTATTTGTTTTCTTGAGAGAATGCCTTAGACACTATTTAATGTCAGGTTTCTGTTAGCGTCTGACCAATTTGTTACTGTTTACTTTATTAGAACCGGGAACGCGGTGGCTCGGTGGTAGACTGTTGGACTTCTATGCTAGAAGTCCCGAGTTAGATCCCCGTCGGGGAGGACCCGCGTTGTGTCCTTGGGCAAGACACTTTATCCCGGCTGCCTACATGGAGGCACGATGACGCCGTGTACTAAAGCGTACTGCACGTCGATGGTGCACATGTCTTCAACCGCTGTAACCCTGCTTGAGTGGATCTTGAACAGAGTTAGAATGTTGAGGAGCCGACAGTTGCTCGTCGATGCTCGGTGGTTCTCTCCAGACACTCCGGCTTCCTCCACCCGTACAAAAACTCTCGCGGTCACGATTAGCCACAGTGCATAGGTATGTGACCTTAAACACAAATAAATACATAAATAAATAAATAGTACTTTCTTACAACCGAGCATGATAATCGATTCCTTCATTCCTGACTACTAATGAGACAGTATGGAGTATAGCTGTTATTGCCATGTTATGCCAGTATTAAATGATTGGTATCATTTCATTCACGATATTTGCAGTACGGCCGCCGTGGACTAGTCACTTCCACTGGTGGGCAATATTTCCACGTACGCACTAATATTAGATTCCAAACACTTATTATAGAAATAATCATCGAAAATTTATTTTATTAAAATTTTGCTGATGTTTTTTTTAGTACCTGGTAAACGCATGCGAGGACATCACTGCCCACGCGTGGATTACGACCAGTCCCCGCTGGCTGTACTGTACTAATGTTTCATTGAATATTTGTTTTAAAGATTTTATTACAAACTTCAAATGTAGCATTAACTGTCACAGTGCCAGGATCTAGCCGGGGATTCAGAATGGCCCGATTTCGCGCTCACCTGTTTGAAATTTCCATACATATGGGTTGCAAGAATATCGAGTATTTTGCTCATATCTTTCATAAAAATTGCATGTCCGTATTATAAATTTACAAAATATCCTCACAAACACACCTTTCTCTTAACAACTCGCAGTGCCAACAACTATTATCTGTTACAACCCATTTAAAAATAAAAAACGGACTTTTCACCATCTTCTGATGTTATGTAACTTTTTTGTTTTCATTATAACAACGTGTGCACTTCTTGACATATGACACAGACTCTGTCCTTTCCATTAATAGAAGTCTACAGTTAAAACTAGAAGTCCTGTCACGAATAGTGCGCTGATATAGGCTTAATTATTATCGAATGGCACCAAAGCACGGCAAGTTCTCCTTGTTACCCATAGCAAACACATGCAATGTTTCTGCCAATGGACCTCCGGAGGTCCATTGGCTGAAACATTGCTTGTGCACAGGCCATATGTCCAGAATATGATAGCTTTACTTGGGCCATAACGCGCACATTAACACGCATATCAACGTGCTATTTGTGCGCATTTCATGACAGGACTTCTAGTTTTAACTGTAGGAGGTGAAATTTGCTAATTGTTTTCCTGAGAAGAATAAAACAAAAACCCTTGCCTTTTACTGTAAAACACATTCACTAAACAAAGGGCCAAAGTGGATCTTTAGTTAGTGTTGGTAGGTGTCCTACTAATAGATATTCTTCAATATGGTATATTTAAAACCAAGGGTATGGGAATTTTCAATGAAAAGTTAAATTTCGAAATGTTAGCGAATTTATACTACCTATGTGCGATTATTTCTCAAACTTAAGGCGCTTTCCCGACGAATTGTATATAAATACAGAAGCTGACTTTTTACAATTTTTTTCCCAGTCAGTTTGAACTTTCCACTATCATTCTCTATCGAAACCCATTCAGAAATAAAAAAACGCCTTTTCACCACCTTTTGATGTTGAGTAATCCTTTTCTGTACACTGTACAAACAGTGTGCGTATCGTGGTATATATTACAAAGACAGGCCTTTCTAATGCTATAAAAGTCTTGGAAGTGGGTTTTGCTAATTTTTTTCCTGGGAAGAATAAAACTTGCGAATTACTGTAAACACACTTTCGCGGAACAAAGAGTCAAAATGGACAATTACGAAGTGTTGGTACATGTAGGTGTGAAACTGATAGATATTCTTAATAATGAATTATCTTGGAAGTAGTTATTTCTAATTAGCTGGCCTCGAAAAGACAAATTTCTTCTTATGACTTTTAATGACCGAAAACAACAGAACACTCAATGAGATGATTTTGTTTATTAAAAGAAACAAAAGGAAACGTAACAAAAGTTATTCACGGACCTCAGAAAGCAAAAGACGATTGCGAGGCGTCAAACTAAAACTAGAATTTCTAGACTTTTCTTGTTTTGAGTGAACATTGTCTACTTCTAGCAACAACTGTACCCATCCCAAGATGGCGGCCAATGAGACAACTTTCTGCATGTGACAAGTGAGTAGCGTCCAACCGATGATCGGAACCGCCCACCACAATCGTCCGATTGTGGGCAATCGGATGACAACGGCAAGGACTCCTGGAACATTGTTTCAACCGATTGTTTCCAAGCATTTTGTGATGATTAACAAACTACATGTATTATCTTCTGTAACTGTTTAATTGTTAATGTAAAATGATGTCAATGATACCATTCAATAAAGTTGAGAAACAACCACAATGTGTTATGAATCTCTCTGGACGCCCCTTTACGGGATATACAAGTTAAATGGTATGTCCTGTACGTGGAGAGTGTATTATCACTAAATCACCCGCAGAGTGGAGATTCCAGCCGAGCAGTAATTGCAAATTTGTTGCAGAGCATAATAATCACAAGCAATGTTTCAGCCAATGGACCTCCGGGTTAAACCCGGAGGTCCATTGGCTGAAAAATTGCTTGTGTTTTTTGTCCATATGTCCAGAACTGGAAAGTGATACTTTGGTTGGTAACTTCACTCCAAGGGTGATTTATTTACAATTCACTCTACATGTACTGTAAAGCTTACAATTGAGCGTTCTCAGCGTACTTGCGCCAATCGCCAGTTCATACCAGAAAAGTGAAGGTTGCACCCCATTGACATCGAGAGGTACGTTTATCGTCCAAGTGTGTAATGTTACTGAGACCTGAGTCAATGGACTTTGACACTGTGAAATATGTTCAATTTAATGTAGTTCTTTCGAGCCTCCACGTCTTGTAGCGCACGGAATCGACATCGGAAACGGCCGATTGTGAGATCAAATAACCGGTAATCGGACAACAACCATTTTGTTGGTAATCGGTTGAACACTGCCAGTGAGCGTACAACCTCTCGTGTATCGCACGATTTCATGTTACAAATAATCGATAAATCATATAAAGATCGAGATCACTCCATTAGTTCAAATCGTAAACGGGTTTGTAATTTATACAACACTTCACTAGAAACTTCGTCTACTGCACGTGTAAAAATCTAGAAAATGAAGCGTTTCACACGACACCACATTCATGAAATACTTTCGAATAATTCGCGTTGTGGCGTCAAAGAGTAATGCATTCCCCAAGAGCCATAAATACAGAAAAAAAAATCACCGCTTTCGTCCACTGAGAGGGAGAGAATTTCCGTCTTATTGGAACATGGCCAAATATCCAACCACCAAATTTAACAAAAGGAAGTGACACATGTTTCGTATTTCGTTCTGTGACCTTGTCGGTGGGCGGAAATTCCGAAAATGGTTCTAGACGTATTTAACTATCTGTTCGATCGGTAACTTCTGACTTTATCTACAAGGCCGTACAGGGCAAATATTTCAACGAGAATCAGATATAATCCATTCACGCAAAGATTCGCGCAACATAGCCAGCCAGAATCACTGCTAGCATTCGAGTGAAAAGAATGGAGACAATTTAACACTTTACCAAACAGGACAGCAGCAAATTAACCAATATAAGGCTAACATGGCCTGGAATATCCTGACACTTTGTCAATAAAAGTGTACAAATATGGCTGCCATTGGAACCGGCTCAATGAGCCGGTTTCAATGGCATCCATGTTTGTTTGGTTTCATTGATAAATATTGTTTATTTTTTTTTTAAATTATCAAATTCAGTTCATATTTTAAAAAATTAAAAACCTGTGTTTGGTAGAGGGCGATGCATTATCAGTAAACAACAAGGGTTCAACCACGGTGTCTCAATAAGATCCTGGGACACTCATAGCCGGTATGGATTCTCACAACCATTTCCGCTAGAATCCAAATTTAGTTGAAATATAAGCCCTGGCGAGTTTACCCGAGATTCGATTCTATTCCGGAATATAGACCGATTCGATTCGAGTTTCGATTCCAATCCAAATATTTGATTCGTAGAGTTCTTCTGCAGTTTAGATTTGGTCTCTAGTTTTTCTTTCCCTATACGTCTTCTGAATACGATGGTGAAAAGTTCAACGTAAAACCTGATTTATGTTAGCTCTGTCAAACAAAATAAACTGGGTTAGATTTTTAGTCATTTGCACCTTGAGGTTATCTACGATAAATTAATAAGTTAATAACCAGGTCCTCGAATTTATGAGTTCCTTCCATTGATGACAAATTGATGCTCTGTTCATTTAAAAAAAAACAAAAGAAAAGATTCAACAAATAACGTATATTTACATTTGTGTAGAAAGTAAATGATTGTGAAATAACATTAAAACCTACTTCCGTTATTAACCCATTTTCTAAACATAGAAAACACAAACTCGAGGTATAATTTAGTTTATCGCCCTCCAAGAATACGACTAGTTGTTCGTTTTTACACGTATGCCATTATCATATATTATTTTTAAGAACTGTTTAAACAAGCTCCGAAAATTGATATTACATATTAAAGTTTTTACACCGTGTAAGCGACAAATGTAGATACTTCAAGAGTGTGATGGGTATTATTTACAGCGGCGTTACATGTACATGCATATCGAAACAATGGGCTTAATAGTACAGTTCTGTTTGGTAAATGTGGAGAGAAAAGCTAACCTTTTGAAAATTCAAGTGCAGATGTGCTAAACATTTTTTTGTGTTATGTCAGTTCGTAGTCATAGGGGAAAACTTTTTAACATGGGTTCATTTCCCACCAAACGCATCACAGCACATCGTCCACCATATCATATCTGTATGCAAGGCGATATGCAAGCTACAATATTTCATTGGCAGGGTAATTCCAGTTTGACTAGTCACTACCACTGGTATGAGCAAATTTGGTGTTTTCACGCCATTGCCATGACGAGCTTTTGCTAGCGCCAGCCCTGTTCAGTACCAAGTGCAGCTGATTTTCTCCTCCGCTTCTTTTGGTTATTGACGAAGCTGGGAGACACTGTTGATGATATAAACTCTCATGTCACCAGTGGTTAGAAATCCTAGATACTTTTTTTCCAAATTTTAATGTTACAGTCACGGTCTGCAAAATTTTTTAAAAAATGACTCTAACCGACTGACCGTTCACGTGGGTTGGAGATGGCTAACCGGGTGCTCGTCTATGCACAAATCATGGGAAACTGTTTTTTTTTTATCATGAACTAGTATTCATATATTGCATGGAATTGAATTATATATAGCCTCTCATGACAAAAGTCTAAAATTCTAACAAGACACAAGAAAGGCTGCTTAACTGACAGAGTACTAGAAGCCCATATTTGGGATTTATTCTGAACTGCAGGTACCTAAAGTTAAAGGCTTCATATTCTATGGGTGTCTTTCATATTATCTTGTAAGTAAACTTATTTCATCTCCATTTATTTGCATTGTTACAATAGGCACTCTCCCATGAATTGTAACAAGACAAAAATGTGTGAACAAATCTTCAAACTGAGAAATAAATTAACACTCTACCAGTAAAGTTACTCGGACTTTACCATTCAAGATGCAACTTTTGGCTAATCGATCATCCGTTCGCGTAGATTTAAATTTGCGTAACTACCACGCGAAATTTTGCACACTGCATTCATCGCGAAAGCAATCACATGTTATCCGGAAGAAGTGTGGAACAAACTCATTGTCCGAAATTGAGTATACATCTGCCGTAACTCCATTTTGAGAAACTGTATGCTGACAGATACAGTTAGTTTCCACATGAAGTCTCCTTCAAACGGAATTTTCACTTGTTTACCTTGAATATGAAAAGTTATTGTGATGAATTACCGATAACATGGTCTAGGGTTTGCGGCTCGGGTATTATGTTCAACCGAAACGCTGGGCGTTGTTACCGTCAATTCATCACAATAACGCATATATTCCAATAAAACCCTCCCCATAGCCCAAGTTCCCAACACCCACGCAGTGAAATGAACACGGCATCTTTTAACGACAACAAGTTTAGTAAATAAACTTTTCTTCTATCTCGGTACTTCACTATACATATAATCAATTAATCAGATGAAGATCCATGTCACTCCATCAGTTCAAATCGTAAACGGATTTATTATTTTTTTAACCCTTCATTCGGAGCGTCATCTATTGGACGTGTGAAAATAAAAATGAAACGGTTTACAAGAAACTCCATTGATGAAACAATTTCAAATAGTGATATTAATGATCACATATGCCACTGGAGCCATAAACATAGAAAAAGAAACACGCCAGCTGTCGCCCAGTCAGAAGGTGAAAATATCTAATATTAAAATATTTAAACATGGACATATATTCTAACCACCAATTTGTTTTAAAAAAGCGACAAATCGTCCCCTGAGTTCCAATGTGTTCTATGTGCCAGTAGGCACATAGAACACATTGGAACTCAGTGGATGAAGTGTTTCGTATTTTATTCAGTGAACAATCTGGTGGGCGGAAATAGCGAACATGATTCGATACTCATTATATTTTACTATAATGTTTGGAGAACTACTATCAGTCCGATTTGCAACTTCTGACTTCATTCAGGGGGCGCGGTGGCGTTGCGGCAACCGGTTCTCGTCAGATCACCGAAGTTAAGCAATGTTGAACCCGGTTAATCATTGGATGTGTGTCCGTCTGAGCGATCGATTCTGACTCCCGCGTTGTGTCCTTGGGCAAGGCACATCACCCCGATTGTTCACATGGTTGCATGATGACGCTGTGTACTAATTTATACAACACTTCATTCAGAACGTCGTCTGCTGCCCGTGTTAACAATCTAGAAAATGAAGCGGTTCACAAGTCGCGCCGTTGATGAATTGATTTCAAATATTTCGCGAGTTGATGTCAAAGGATAGCATATACCACTGGAGCCATAAACATAGGAAAGAAAAACACGCCAGCTTTCGTCCAATCAAAGGGGCGAGCATGTCTGTTCCATTTGAACACGATCATATATTTTTACTACCAAGTTTAAAAAAACGACAAATTTTCGTATTTCTTTCAGTGACCATGCCGCTGGGCGGAAGTGCCAAAAATGATTCGATATGCATTGCATTTTACTATAATGTTTGTGCCTCAGTATCAGTTCGATCGGCACCTTCTGATTTTATCTACAAGGCCGAGCAGAGCTTATATTTCGACAAGAATCCGAGAATCCATTCATGCAAAGACTCGCATAACAAAGCCAGAGAGAATCCATGCAGATTACCGTTGCACATTTGCAAGGATTCGCTTGAAAAGAATTCAGTTGATGTAACCCTTTACCAAAAACAGCTGCAATAAATTAACCAATACAAGGCTAACAAGGCTAATATAACCCGACAAACAAATTGACGTTGTCAATAACACTGTCCAAGTATGACTGTCGTTAGAACCAGCTCAATGAGTCGGTTTCAATGGCATCCAGATTTGTAAGGTTTCATTTCTAAATATTGCTTTTTTTTAAATATCAAATTCAGTCTATATTTTAAAAAAAATAAAAAGTTGTGTTGGGAAAAGGGCTAACATGTGTTATCGTTATACAACAGGGGTACAACCACGGTGGGTTAATGGGATCTTGGGACACTCATAGCTGGTACTGATTCTCGCAACTATTTTCGCGAGAATCCAAATGGAGTCTCCCAAATTTAGATGATATATAAGCCCTGTCGAGTTTAATCGTGATTTGATTTTATTTCGAAAAATAGGCCGATTCGATTCTAGATTCGATTCAAATCAAAAACATTTTATTCGTAGAGTTCTTGAGCAGTTTGGCTTCGGGCACTAGTTTTTTCTTTCCCAGCACGTCTCCTGAATAAGATAGTAAAAAGTTCAACGTAAAACTCGAATTATGTTCGCTTTGTCAAATAAAATAAACTGGGTTAGTTTTATAGTCATTTGCACTGTGAGGTTGTCTATGATAAATTAATAAGTTTATAACCGGGTCCTCGAATTTATAAGTTCATTACACTAATGAGTGGATGAAGGAGAAACAAATTGATACTCAGTAGATTTTAAAAAACAATAGAAAAGAGTCAACAAATAATGTAAGTAGTGGGAGATGTATGAAACGGGGACGATTGCCCGCACCTCATGTGACGTCATAGTCATGTGACCTAGTCGCACCATTGTGTTGTTATGGTAACCCGCGTGAGCGACCATCTTGTGACGTCATCTCAATAGTGATACGTGGAGTGAGTTCGCATGCGCAGCGCGTGTTGTTAGGGTGATACGTGTTTCTCTCGTCCATTTTGTATACTAGAGGCCACCATCTTGGTTTCTATGGTAGCACGCGTTTGCTATGTGACCAAATGGCTCCTAACAAGATAGGGGTATGTTCGGAGGGTGTGTTCGATTGAACCGGAGTAAATCTAATTACCACAAACAACCCGCCAACTTGTATTATTTCGAATTCTTTCAGAATTCTCTGCTTCTATCTATATATGCAATACTTTTCGTCCACCTAGGCATGTTCCTTTGTCCTAGAGTATACTCCAGTAGCGTGGAAGAGCCTATCAGCTGGAACAGCTTTACTTATTATTACTATATTTAGCATTTCTGACCTATTATACTTAGTTGTGACCCTATTCCGTGTACTCTTGTAGTTTACTTTATCTAGATCCTTTATATAGATTATAACTAACCAATCAGATTGCTTGATTTCCCGTAATCTGTATGCAGAGTTATCTACCCTTATAACAACGATATCCTATCCGATTCTCATCACCTCTGTATCCAATGGCCGCGTCCAATGGAATCCCATTTTTGAGAAACACCCGTGGCTATGGAATCCCTTTTTTTGTCCTGTGAGGCCAAGAGGGCTATATACAAGCCCTCAATGAGGCCTCATTTATTATCCCTCGTAGCCTCATTGAATTTTGAGGTCATGAGGGCCATGAAAAATCCCTCAATGAGGTATAATTTACTACGACTCTTAGCCTCATTTCGGTATTTAACAGGTATATCCTATGGAATCCCATTTTGGAAAACGCCTGTGACTGTGGAATCCATTTTTTTTTGATGAATGAGGCCATGAGGGCTATGTAAAAGCCCTCAGTGAGGCCTCATTTACTATCCCTCATAGCCTCATTCAATTCTGAGGTTATGAGGACCATGAAAAATCCCTCAATGAGGTATAATTTACTACGACTCTTAGCCTCATTTCAGTATTTGGGGATACCTATGATCTGGTATTGTATTATTCGAGGATACCTATCGAGGATACCTTTTGGAGAATTCCTTTTTTTGTCGTATGACGCCATGAGGACCACGAGTAATCCCTCATTGGGTTCCAATGTAGTCTTAGCAACGGCTTCCATCTTGTCGCCAAAGCTCCAATGCCACTACAGGTCTATGACCTATCTGTCCTATCATTAGCTTCTACAGCAGGCTTGTTCCATTGCGGCCTTATACCAGTACTATTGACTAAACTATCATCCATTAATATTGACTTGTATCACTACATCACAGCTTTACGCTTTTAAAATGTTCAGTCAGATTTCCCCTGTATACATATAAGGTATTCCGTAATTGAGATTCCTAGCCGAGTCCGTAAAATTTGGATTCCGTGATTTGACATCAACACGCGAGGGCATTCCCCTTCCCTATTGGAAGAATTTAGTTTAATGGGTTGTAGTTTAAAAATTCATTCATATCACCATCGTTATATTTTCATTAAGTTTAAAAGTTATTAAGTTAAACTTTGTTCAGTTCAAAGGCTGTTAATACTTTCATTTAGATTATGGTTCAAAAATAGAGTTCATTCAGTTGAACTTTGTTCAGTTCAAAGGTGTTAATATTATATACCTTCATTAGGGTTATAGTTCAGAAATAAAGTTCATTCAAACAATTCAAAGGGGTTTACACTGTTTTATTTTCGTTGGGGATATAGTTCATTCAAACAGTTCAAAGGATTAACACTGGGTTATATTTAGGGGTTATAGTTCATTCAGTTGAAAACTTTGTCATGGTCAATTCACTTCGATAACTTCGTTGGATCGGTTCTCGTCTATCTATTCAGTCTGTCCAACTAGTTCGATCAATCTGACTAGTTTGACCTTCTTTCAGTTTGTCATGTTCACTTCAATCTTGGTTCTGTTGGATCTTCGTTCTGTACCTTTGTTGTTTTGTAGTGGTTGGTTGTCAGTTATATCTGTTTAGGTTCTTGTTGTAGTTGAATTAGGCGGTATTAATTCCTTTCCATACCCTCGAGTGTTGATGTCAAATCACGGAATCCAAATTTTACAGACTCGGCTAGAAATCTCAATTGCGGAATGCCTTACATGTGTACAGGGGAAATTTGATTGAACATTTTGAAAGCGTAAAGCTATGATGCAGTAATACAAGTCAATGTTAATGGATGATAGTTTAGTCAATAGTACTCGTACAAGGCCGCAATGGAACAAGCCTGCTGTAGAAGCTAATGATAGGACAGATAGATCATAGATCTGTAGTGGCCTTGGAGCTTTGGCGACAAGATGGAAGCCGTTGGTAAGATTACATTGGACCCTATTGAGGAATTACACATGATCCTCATGGCCTCACATGACAAAGAAGGGATTCTTCAAAAGGTATCCTCGATAGGTATCCTCGAATAATACAATACCAGGCCATAGGTATCCTCAAATACTGAATTGAGGCTAAGAGTCGTAGTAAATTATACCTCATTGAGGGATTTTTCATGGTCCTCATAACCTCAAAATTCAATGAGGCTATGAGGGATAGTAAATGAGGCCTCATTGGGGGCTTTTACATAGCCCTCATGGCCTCATTCATCAAAAAAGGGATTCCACAGTCACAGGCGTTTTCCAAAATGGGATTCCATAGGATATACCTGTTAAATGCCGAAATGAGGCTAAGAGTCGTAGTAAATTATACCTCATTGAGGGAGTTTTCATGGCCCTTATGACCCCACAATTCAATGAGGTTATGGGGGATAATAAATGAGGCCTCGTTGAGGGCTTTTACATAGTCCTAAGGGCCTCAAACGACAAAAAAGGGATTCCATAACCACGGGTGTTTCCCAAAATGGGATTCCATAGGATATATCTGTTAAATACCGAAAAAGGCTAAAAGTCGTAGTAAATTATAACTCATTGAGGGTTTTTTCATGACCTTCATGACCTCAAAATTCAATGAGGCTATAAGGAATAATAAATGAGGCATCATTGAGGGCTTTTACATAGCCCTCATGGCCTCATATGACAAAAAAGGGATTCCATAGCCACGGGTGGTTCCCAAAAATGGGATTCCATGGGACGTGGCCATTGGATATAGAGGTGATGAGAATCGGATACGATTTCGTTGTTATAAGGGGAGATAACTTGCATACAAATTACGAGAAATCAAGCAATCTGATTGGTTAGTTAAAATTTATATAAAGGATCTAGATAAAGGAAACTACTAGAGTACACGGAATACAGTTAAAACTAGAAGTCCTGTCATGAAATGCGCACAAGTAGCACGCTGATATGCGCGTTAATGTACGCGTTATGGCCCAAGTAAAGCTATCAAATTCTGTACATATGGCCTGTGCACAAGCAATGTTTCAGCCAATGGACCTCCGGGTAACCCGGAGGTCCATTGGCAGAAACATTGCATGTGTTTGCTATGAGTAACCAAGAGAACCTGCCGTGCTTTGGATGCCATTCGATATGGCAATTGCGCGCAATTTCAACGCGCAATTAAGCCTAGATAAGCGCACTATTCGTTGCAGGACTTCTAGTTTTAACTGTAGGGTCAGAACTAAGAAGAATAGATCAGAAAAACTAAATATAGTAATAATAAGTAAAGTTGTTCCAGTTGATAGGCTCTAGTACGCTACTGGAGTATACTCCAGGACAAAGGAACATGCCTAGGTAGACGAAAGCTATTGCATATATAGATAGAAGCAGAGAATTCTGAAAGAATTCTAAATAATACAAGTTGGCGGGTGGTGGTAGAAATTAGATTCCCTTCGATTCAATCGAACACACCCTCCGAATATACCCCTGTCTTGTTAGAAGCCATTGGATCACATATAAACCACGTGCTACCATAGAAACCAAGATGACGGCCTCCAGTATACAAAATGGACGATGGAAACACGTATCACCCTCACAACATGCGCTGCGCATGCGCACTCACACCACGTATCACTATGGAGATGGCGTCACAAGATGGCAGCTTACGCGGGTTACCATAACAATACAACATGGTGCCACCAGGTTACGTGACTATGACGTCACATGAGATCCGGCATGAGATCCGGCCAACCGGCCCCGTTTCATACATCTCCTACTACTAAAGTATATTTATATCTTGCAAGAAAGTAAATGAGTGTTAACTGCACATTAAAACATACCTCCATTAGTGACCTAATTTTTAACATGGAAACCATAAACGCGAGGTGTAATTGAGTTTATTGCCGTCAAACAAATACACATAACGGCAGACGCGTGTGGATGGGTTAACCGATATGGCACGAGTACCGGCGCGGAAGGATAGAACGAGAGGCCGCCTTCACGTCTATAAAACAATTATTAGAAGGACGCTTGGCAATTCATTTAACAACTATTAAAACACATTTTATCGCCAACCAAATTTGCGAGGGGAACCCGTGTTAATATTTCGTCCCCTGAGTTGCAATGTGTTCTATGTGCCTACTGGCACATAGAACATATTGGAATTCAGGGGACGATTTACGGCTATCGCTGGCGATTCAATTTGTAATTACATTGCACGATTTGTAGAAAATTAAAGTGAAATTTCGCTTCTATTTAAAAATAGTCCGTCAACGATTTCCGTTCCGCATATATGTGCGGAAAAGATTTTTATTTCCCGCACGGTTTAGTGTTGTTTTAGATGGGGATTATGTAGAACAGGCGTGTAATAATACGACTAGTTGTTTATTTTTACTCCTATACATTATCATATATTATTATTAAGAACCTAACAAGCCTTGCATATTCAAGTTGTTACACCGTGTAAGCGACAAATGTAGATACTTCAAGAGTGTGGGGGTATTATTTACACCGGCGTTATATGTATATGCATATCGAAACAAAAACAAAGGGATTAACAGTACAGTTCTGTTCGTTTTTCGGTAATGGTGGAGAGAAAAGCTAACCTTTTGAAACTTTAAGAGCAGATGTGTTAAACATGTTTGTGTGTGAAATAACAGCCAACCATTTGATAGCACTCAACACAGATTTATTGCTCTGTAGGTGTTACCTAGTCAATTTACATTCGGTAAAGCACCTCTTGCTGTCTACGTGTCAGTTTTGTAGGTTTATAAGGGTTTGTCGTTTACTGTCTATAGTCCTGTCTACAGACAATTTAGATACTGTGCTACTCTCGAAACCATCGAATGTTGTTCTGACCATTCAAGGACAAGGGATATGTCCACTTCGTTGGTTTTTATCTTCAGCCGGTGTTTTGCTGAAAACCTATCAGAGGAATTTTTCTAGATTTTGCTGATATGTATAGAGTTTAATAAATCAGCAAAATCTAGAAAAATTCCAACATAACCTTCAATGGATGGAGTTGCACTTGTCCTGAATGGAATACGAACTGGCAATTCATTTGCTCGGAAGGATAGTTTGCATAGCTGAGACCTGTTTTGAAGAACGGAAATAAAACTACCCAAGAGCCACTGCCTGTGTTATATTGAAGTTTCCACTCAAGTAACTGAATGATGGTGACGGCAGTAAGTAACTAGTTGAAATCATTTCAAGGCTCTTCAAATAGTATCTCATGAAATAATTGCTCCTGTCAGTCGGCACTCTTCGATGTCTGGAAAGTGTTTGAGAATGCGTTGTCATCGTTCTGTTGTCTATCTGAGAGGTGATGGAATCGCTGACTTGCTGTTCAGAAATTCTCAGGGTTGTCGAATATACACTTTTCTCGTTTGATATGAATTGTGTGTTGGATAAAGTATAGATTCAGTTGACATTACAAGTCTACTGAATAAATTGTTCGGAGAATATGATGGTATATAAAATTTTGCTGAACGGGCATGTCTTGTTCTACAGTAACGATCTCTTCTGTCAGAGGTGGACGGAATTAGGTTGTAGTGTTTTGATTTGCAAACCGTTCTTTGAGCGCAAGAAGGTGTTCTCTGCAACGATTTAGCATCGCCGATGGTATCGTTTGATCCACCCACGATACCATATTTAGAGGTTATTACTTCGTTAGTTTCATACCGGCCCGATACCAGACCCAGATAACGCCAGTCTGACGAATAAACACTTTATTTATTAAGCCAAAACAAATAATTACAAAAAAATATAAAATGTGATACAGTTCTCTTAGAGTGTCATTGTAACTCATTCTTTTCATACAGTCCGCAGTTTCGCCTCCCCTTGGTCCAGCTAGCCGGGGAGCGCGGTGGCTCAGTGGTACACTGTTGAACTTCTATGCTAGAGGCCCCTAACCCGTCCGGGACGACCCGCGTTGTGTCCTTGGACAACGCACGTTATCCCATTTGCCTACATGGGAGCACGATGACGCCGTGCAATAAGGCGTACCGCATGTCGATGGTGCACCTGTCTTCAGTCGCCGTAACTCTGCTTGAGCGGAGCTTGAACAGAATTAGAATGTTGAGGAGCTGACAGTTGCTCGTCGATGCTCGGTGGTTCTCTCCGGGTGTTCCGGCTTCCTCCACCCGTACAACTGTCACGATTCGCCATTGTGCATAAGTATGTGACCTTAAATACCTATAAATAATAAATAATAACAATAGCCCAGCTAGCCGAACGTCTCGACGTGAAGGAGTAAAAAGTACTTTATTTATTAAACCAAATAATTACAAAATGCTACAAAGATCTAATACAGTTCTCTGAGAGTGTTATTGCATCTCATTCTTTTCATAAAGTCCAAAGTTTTCACCTTCCATTAGTTCAGCAAGCCGAACGTCTCGGCTTCCCCACTGGGGAAGCCGCGACGTCCGGACAGCTGAACTATCTCTTCTCTCACTTTCTGAACTTCTCTCATTTCGACGTATCTCGTTTACGGCGCTGAATCTTAGTTTGCGTTGAATTGTGTGTACGACTCGTCTATTTTTATTTTCTTCCACCTAATCCTTACTAACCGTCATCATTAATTTCTCACCGTACAGAAATTACCGCCTTTACCGCCGTAAGGCCAGTCTTCTTGACTGAGTGCAACGAATAACGGTGAACGATTTCGCTGTAAATAAATTCGTTGTGCCTAGTGAATGCAACAAGGAGGATAACTCTCACTTGGTTCATATCGACCGATAATGTGTCCTATCAGCCTAGTTTGAAGTCATATCAGCTGAGCTTGATTGTGGGAAACAACGGACAAGAAAATCATACAATAAGTAAGTCCATTCGCTTAGCGTCTGATATATTATGAGCCGCAAGTGTAATTTTCTTATTATTTGTCTTTTCACGGATCCACAACGGACTGACAAATACGCTGTGTATAATAGCCAGGTCGCCTTCTCTGTTTCCCCCCTTTTATCTACTTTTTCTATACTTTCTTTAGAACGTCTTATGATAATCCAAACTATTTATTTTTGGCCCAATCATCTTTGCATTTGGGTGTTTCTTGTATGAATGGATGGGGATGACGATGCATATCCAGTTTCTGTGGACCTGCATTGTTAAGCAGGCAGATGTAGAAATTAAACACGACCTCTTCCGTCGCAAGAATACACAGTTAGGACATTTTTTGTGTTAGCAACAGAGTCTGCTATAACCGACTCGGAAGTTTTTATGGAGTATTTACATCCGTAGTTACTGGTATTTGGTGATCCAGGCCATCATCTTTGAGAACATTGCTCTAATGACGATCTTCCAATAGATATACACCATTGGAATAGGCGCATGCGAATATAAAATGTCAGTTCAAATCGAATCTCCAGTCAAAATCAGTCCTAGGTTTTCAAACAGAATCGAATTGAATCAACCACCACTGAAACTGTTGATATAGCACCTTCGTACAGCAACAACTATTGAAGTTTTCACACAAGTATTGTATTCGACAGTGAAGCATTTGTTTATCAAGTCAAACAAAAAGCGAGCGGAATATTCCAGAAACGGAATCAAAGGAGTTAGGGCAGCTGAACATTTTTTAACTCTTCTTCTATTCTACTTTGAGAATATATTGACGATTTGACCATTTTCGAATCAGTGGGAATTGAATCGAATTATCAGGGCAGTATCGAGTCGAATTTTCGAATTTTAAGGCGACGCAAATCCCTACGTATAAACAACACGTTTCTGGCCTTTGCCCCAAATGTATTTCAGCTGTGCAGTATTGGGAACAGATTATTATTACACATCCATTAGACTTTAAACCCTTGTATTCAACATAATCGCCGCTATGATATAAATCATTCTGTATTCAACGGGTGATATACACGCCGGAACTTTTTTACTGCACCGTTTAGTCACGCTTCGAAAATTTTCCAAATTTCGTTATACAATCATCGACCGTCTGTCGCATAGTGTGAAAATGAAAACGTCCAAAGCAAAATAAAGTCGGTTCACAAAAAATTAGCCAAAAATGAGATAATATTTTTAAAAAACACAATAACTTCCAACCAGGACATTAACCCAGTCTCGTTGCCGTCTCGTTTTGTGGATCCCATTATATCTAAACTGGTCAACTTTATTTCGGTAAATCTTCGTACACCTTGACATGCTTCGAACTTCTTTTAAAAACGTTTCTCCCAGCTATTTTGCAAATCTGCCCATTCACGCCTAACCATTTGGTAGCTATTACTGTTAGTAAACAGCGATAGGAATTTCAACAAACACTGGTACCTAAAAGGTTGTTTTGATTTTTTATTGATCCGTATGATCAGTACAGCTTCAGTCAAAACAAACTCTTCACCTTTGGGTTTAATTATCGGAATTAAAATTTGTTTATTTAGATGCATTTTGCTGCATGGGTTTTGTGATAAACACAGAACGCGATGTGTGTTTGAATCGGTGGGTGTTTTACGTAACGAGTTGGAAAATATGACTACGCCATTCCAACTCGTTATGTAAAACACCCACCGATTCAAACACACATCGCGTTTTGTCTTTTTCTTAACAAATCGCAATAACCCGTTATTCCTTTACGCCACCCTACGCCTCACTGTTCGACATAATATCTCCAATACACGAGTGTGGGGCTTGTTTTTTTTTTCTTTTGAATGTCTATGTCGAGATGTGTCCTTTAAGGGTATCCACTACGCCTTCTTCTTTTTCAAGACTCATTTTTTAAGATCGTCAACCTCTTCACACTTATGTCCATAAGTATCAACATTTGAGGAAGCAATGTTTCACATAATGCATCTAGGAATTTAACCAATTCATTTTGCAGAGCACCAAAACAATGTTTCGACCGGCAATAGCTTATAACTGTCACTGTTTAAACCATGACAAAATATGCTTCGGGAAGAAAACGACACACAATGATCTATCGCGAAATGAAATACTCGTGACTGAAATTTCACATAAGTTTCAGAAAAAATCAGAGTATTCCCGAAATCGTTAGTCACCCACGCCAAATGAAATGATTTTAGCACATGATAAAATTAATCCTACCAAGCATATCAGTCAAGGTATCAAGTTTCAATATTGACGATTAGGATTCCTCAGCAGATCAATGTGCCGAATAAACAAATGGATTTCTGAAGTCATTTGTTAAGTCCTTTCCCAAAACACTTGAGAAAATTCCCAGTGTGCTTGGGATGTTGAGTATGTCCACGACATGTTCTGAAGCGGAGTGTAAATTTGGCATATAGGACCACTAAAGCAAAATAAGGCGAAACACAAAATTTAAGACTTGATTTCTGGATCCTACAGCATTGAATACACTTGGGCACATTAGCTATTTTTATTAGTATTTGTGTTCTGTCTCTACCTGATACCAAGAAATTTGGAAGTGTAAAAATCGTTCATCTAAAAATGAAAATCGATGGGAAAAAGAAACATGAGATTATTGAAGGGAAATTCTCAAATCAGAAATGAAACGAATGACACGAAGAAGACGAAATGAAATGAATAGCATTACGAAATAGAAATAAAATGAATAATATTACGAACGGGACGTGAAATAAATATCAAGAACAAGAAATAGAAAGAATAGCACTAGGAACGAGAAATGGAATAAATAGCATTACGAACCATAACTGGAATGAATAGCGCCGCGAATGAAAAACTGCATGAATATCATTAAGAACCGGAACTGGCATTGTTTGTATTACAAACGAGTAATGAAATGGATTGTATAAAGAAAGAGAAATGGAATGGAAGGAATTGAGAACGAGAAATTAAATGAATAGCATTTCAAAGGAGAAATGAAATGAATACCATTGAGAATAAAAACTGGAATGAATAGCGTTGATAACGAGAAGTAGCATGAATATCATTAAGAGCCAGCACTAGAATGAATAGCACTGGAATGAGAAATTGAATGAATAGCACTGAAAACTAGAACTGAAATTGACAGCATTACAAACAGGAAATGAAATGTATGGTATTAGAAACGAAAAATGGGAGGAATAGCATCAGTAACGAGACAAGAAATGAATAGCAGAATAAATAGCATTAAGAGCGAGAAAAGAAGTGAATTGCTTGATGTACAATAAATGGAATGAATAACATTTTGGGAGTTACCAGGACTAAAGCACCCACTGTCCTGTTCGGTCCTCGAGCAACCTGTCTCGTACAAGTCATGAACCATAGCATCTTTGGCGGGAAAATACGTTAGACTACATGATTTGGCCCAGAAGAAGTTGCTAAAACTAGGGCATAAATGATGTTCTTTTCTAATCAGGTTCGTCAAATAGAGTCCTGTATTTCATGTTTATTTAACTATAAAAGATAAAAGTAATAAATGAACTGAATTGCCTGCAATTTTTGGCTTTTTCCCGACTCAGGGGGAGGGGGCACAGTCCTCCTAGACACCCCCGCCGTATGCCCATGATTCATCTGTACTCATTTTTTCCAAAGGAAAACGGACATGGCTCGTTTTGCTTTCCATGAAAATATTCAGTAATTTTTGAAGAGCAAATTTTGGGTTAAATGTTTTGATGTCCTGCTGTATCTCAAATATCTGTTTTGGCTGCATAAAACCTAGTAGCATCACCAAAAACTTTGCTTCAACTACATTTTTTCTATTTTCAAAAGTAATCGATAGTTTTGTGTACAATAAAGTTTGTCTTTTTACATTAAAAAGTTGGGAAAGCCCGTAATTTGTCCTACAAATTACAATTCTCTAGTTTATTATTTATTTATTGGGGCATGACACTTTCGATAACCAAGGTCACCTCGTGTCGGAGCTTATACCTTTTCTGACCATAGATAGACGTGGACATATAGTTGACATCTGTTTTAACCACATAGTGCGATAGCATTCTTTGACTATAATTTTGCTTCAAATATGAGATATTTCAGCACCAGTCACTTCGTAGTTCTTACGCCCGTACTTTTCCCAGAGTTGTGGAAATAAATTAAACCAAAAACACATTTTGTCAGAAATTTACTTTGTAAATTGGACGATCCTGAAAAATTGTGAAAGTACAGTACGTGGAGAGTGTATTATCACTAAATCACCCACAGAGTGGAGATTCCACCCAAGCAATAATTGCAGATTTGTTGCAAAGCCAAACAAGCGCAAGCAAAGTTTCAGCCAATGGACCTCCGGGTTAAACCCGGAGGTCCATTGGCTGAAACATTGCTTGTGTTTTTTGTCGATATGTACAAAATTTGAAAGTTATAGCTTGGGTGATAACACCACTCCGCGGGTGATTTAGATACAATCCACTCTCCACGTACTGTATATGTTGTTTTACAAATTCCTGCAAAGTCTTTGTATTTTCGTTTGCTAGTTGCCACCTCATGAAGTCTTTCTGCGATCATTTATCGGGGCAAAGTAATTATTTTGTTAGAATGGTAACGGAGTTCGAATTGATATGTTCCGATGCAATGCTAACTACTTTGCTTATTCTGCGTACGCAAACAAATCAATTATAATTCGAAGGACATCTTATAACGACTCTTCGACCTTTAACCACGATGACACAGTGACACTGACGCACAATCCCCAATAAACATTGATTAACCGTTTGCCTAACCAATAGGGTGCACATGTCCGCGTCATTTATAAATTAAGTAATTAAAAACATATTATTTTTTAAGAAAACCACATCGCGTGACCTCCACATTGGAAAGAGGAGTTTACATGATAAGGTTTTGTTCAACAATTTTGAAAATTGTCGACAAAACATAATTAAATTAAGAAATGTTAATATCATATGCGAGGGGCAAAGGGTTAAAAGCAGGCCCGCACCTGCTGATCAATTTATAACAGCGCAGCTCCGGCTCTTGATGAAATTTAGAAGCAGAGAAAGAATGGGGGCGGAGACTCGAACGGTGTCACAGCTGTCATTGCCAACGACTACTTTGTTGTAATGTCATTGTGTGCTCCATGTACTCGTAAGATTGATTTACCTCTTGCAAAAATATACACAAGTCAGCTCAAATCGCATTCGCATACGGCTGTGTCATCGTTTCTCTTTTGCAGTTTTGTATGTGGTTTCAAAATTCCAAAACGATGTAGAAACAATAAGTCGCCCGTTGGCACGCTGGCCACAAATTATCCGATTGTTCAGCGCAGCCTTCCGCAAACCTAGTGTCAGGTCCTTTAAGACGGAATAAAAACAACCCATTCTAGCACTCAGCCGACAGCGCATATCGTCGGCTGAGTGCTAGAATGTTCTATGTCCCATAGGGGACATAGAACATTCTAGCACTCAGGCGACGAATTATGCCTGTGGCTTGCAGACATTACTAAAGCAGAAACTGAAGCTGAACGCTGGAGCATCGGGGGTGTATTTTTTGCCAACTGGTTACTGCCATAAAAACTAAATGAAGTGACCATGGGGTCTCTTCACCAGATTTACGAAGGAAGCTAATACCTTCTCGGGCATTCTCGCAAACAATAGCTCAAGTGATATAAACTAATCTATTGCAGCTAATTGCTAGCCGATAGAAGTTCAATGTCTGCGGAGAGACTTAGCCAATATATTATTACAGTGAATCGCAGTCTTTTGAGGCTAGCTTTATGGAACAATATTTTGTATTGACAAACATTCTCGAACCATAATTATTCACCAATACTGACTGTAAAAAAAACATCTTAAGTGTACCAAGCTCCAAACAATAAAATAAAACGCAACAAGAAAACAGCTGCACTCAGAATTAGATTGTCAACATTAACATTTGTATATATCTGTTACATTTTACATTACATGGAGTACATCCGGGGGTGTGGCAACTTTGAAACTAAGCGGATGTTGATATGAAACAAAGTGAATACCAAGCGGCATTACCCTTGGGGGGTGGGTGGGGGGGGGGGGTACAGGTTCGTAGGTCCCTCTTGTTACGTCAGTCTGCAGTCATATCGGAAAACTTTTCAACAGCGATTCATTGCACACCAGAAGTCCCACAGCACATCATGCATCATTCCGAATGCAAGGCGATGTGCTAGTTACAATATATCATGAACAGGGCAAGGCCCTCGAAGCTTCGATATTCGATTCAATTTCGAAACTTAAGTTGCAATTCTGTTCGATTCGAACCCGACTGTCCGATTCCATTCCTGTCAAATCATTTCACAGGAATACTGCTTGGTATCAGTCATCTACGTCGTCTCACTAAACGTACAGCTCAGATATACATAAATGATGCTGAAAATGGAACCTGGCTGTAATTTACGATATATTGATATAACCTGACTCTGCAGCCATGCCACCACACATATTAAACCCAGTCTACCACTGGTAGGAGCAACTTTGGTGTTTTCAAACAATGGCGATGATAAGCTGATGCTAGCGCTAACCAGGTGCAACACCATGTACCGCTGATTCTCTCGGCCACTCCTTTGGGTTTTTGGAAGAAGAGTGACATTGTTAATAAAAAGAGGACGTGGAATGAGAGTTTTTCTCATATAATATTTATGAAACGAGTCTAAGAATTTTCCGTTTTGGCGAGCCTCCGGCGAGCCCAAACGAAAAATTCGGACGAGTTTTCATAAATATCATATGAGAAAAACACTCATATCATATTCTATTTATCATATGACACACACACGCACAAATTAGCCACTTAGTATGACTTTTTAACCCATCACCTAACTTGAGTTGCAGATGGCACTTGGAAAAAACATCCTCGTACAACTAAAAATTTTCATTTTTTGCTTCCGAAAAATAGGTTATGAGCTCGTTCCAATGAGGGGTCATAACCTATGTTTTGGGAGCAAAAAGTGAAAATATAAAAAAAAAAAAAAATGAATGGCGTTTTTCTTGTAGGTAAAGGATTAATACAATACAACCCACCCTAAACAGGACAGATAACGTAAATTCTTCCTACTGAAATCATGCAAATATGACCCAGTTGTATTTTGTTTAGCCAATCAAATTGTCCAGTTTTGAAATTGATCAATGAAAGCTCCCAACTCTAATTATGCAAATGTGGCCCAGTTGTATTTTGTTCAGCCAATCAAATTGTCTAGTTTTGAAAATGACCAATGAAATCGACGGAAGGCTTTATTTATCACTGATTAATATGAAAGCAAAATATCAAATGTTTTAAAGTGAACAAAACGGACGAGCCGTATGATAAAATTAACTTTCCTGTCACATCCGAGCCAGTGGTTAAAGATCCTAATCTTAGATTCATTTTTTCGAAGATCAATGTTATTTTTTTGCGAAAGCCGCAATACGATCTCAGGAAGAAACGCAGAATGAAATCATTGGATAAAGTTTGAATGCAGAACAGATGCATTATTGTGAAGTCTCCTTAAGACGTCATTTCCACTTGTTAACCTAGAACATAAATACAGGATCTCAAACGAGTGATGTTTGGATATAAGATTTTTTGAAACGAGTTTGATGGATTTGATTCACAACGAGTCTTTACAAACATCACGAGTTAAAGATGGTGTATATCACATAAATTTTCGAACGTTTTTTACACTTTTTATTTAATTCATTGTCGCTAAATTCTACCAAAACAACCGACAATCAGTTCGTTGGCTCAGACGCTTCACACCATGACGTCACGAATGCGCTTTACTTGTACCTGTTGTCGTAATTGACGTCATGTGAATTACGCACAAGAATACAGTGCTGCTATGGAACCACGCGCGGAGTAGACACTAGTTGATAATCAGGAAATAAGACATGAGTTGTTACGTCGAAATTAACGACGTTTCATGTGATAGAAAGTTATTGTGATGGATTGCAGACTACATGGTCTGAGGGTTGCGGCTCGGAGCCTATGTTCAACCGAGAAGATGGGCGTTGTTACCACCAATTCATCACAATAGCATATATGCTCCTACAAGACACTACCATTAGTATATCACTAACATAGTGAATGAACTGCAAATTAACGATAAAAAGTTTAGTAAATAAACCTATCGGGTATTCTGTGACTTCACTGTACAAATAATCAATAGATCAGATAAACACCGAGGTCTTCCCATCAGTTCAAATCGTAAACAGGTCTGCTATTATTTTATCACTTCATTCGGAGCGACGTCTGCTGCACGTGTGAAAAATCCATAAAAATGAAGCGGTTCCGAAGACACCCCTTTGATGAAAAAATTTCAAATAGTTCGCGTGGTGATGTTAAAGGGTAACATATGCCACTTGCGCCATAAACATAAACAAAGAAACACACCAGCTGTTGTCCAGTCAGAAGGCGAAAATTTCAGTCTCATTGAAACATGGTCAAACATTCTAACCACCAATTTGTTTTAAAAAAGCGACAAATTGTTCCTTGAGTTTCAATGTGTTCTACAGTACGTGGAGAGTGAATTGTGACTAAACCACCCGCGGAGTGGAGTTATCACCCAAGCTATGACTTTCAAATTTTGTACATATCGACAAAAAACACAAGCAACGTTTCAGTCAATGGACCTCCGGGTTTAACCCGGAGGTCCATTGGCTGAAACTTTGCTGGTGCTGGTTATGCTTTGCAACAAACTTGCGACTATTGTGCGGGTGGAACCTCCACTCTGCGGGTGATTTAGTGATAATACACTTTAAACGTACTGTATGTGCCACATTGGAACTCAGTGGACGAAATGTTTTGTATTTCGTTGAATGAACTTGCCGGTGGCCGGAAATAGCGAACATAATTCGATACGCATTATATTTTACTACAATGGTTGGAGCACTACTGTCAGTTCGATTTGCAGCTTCTCACTTTATCCAGGGGGCGCGTTGGCGTTGCGTTGACCGGTTCTCGTCAGATCACCGAAGCTAAGCAGAGTCGATCCCGGTTAGTCATTGGATGGGTGACCGTCTGAGCGATCGATTCGAACTCCCGCGTTGTGTCATTGTGCAAGGCACTTAACCCCGATTGTCCACATGGATGCACGATGACGCCGTGTACTAAGGCGTACTGCACGTCGATGTTGCGCATGTCGTCAACCAATCTAATCCTGCCTGTGCTGCAGTGCAGAGTTACGATGTTGGGTAGCTGACAGCTGCTCGTCGTTGCTCGGTGGTTCTCTCCGGGTACCCCGGCTTCCTCCACCCGTAAAACTGTCACCGACACAATATGACCTTGGCTGTTAAAGTGTCGTTAAACTCTAATAAATAAATAAATAAATAAATAAATAAATAAATAAATCTGACTTCATCTACTCAAGATTCGATTCAATTTCGAAAAATAAACAGATTCGATTCAAATCAAAAACATGTGATTCTTAAAGATGTTGAGCAGTTTTGCTTTGGTCTCTAGTTTTTCTTTCC
The DNA here is from genome assembly GCA_031216915.1 of Pictodentalium vernedei. NCBI lineage: Eukaryota > Metazoa > Mollusca > Scaphopoda > Dentaliida > Dentaliidae > Pictodentalium > Pictodentalium vernedei. Next base: position 58,363,393 of record CM062296.1, read on the forward strand.
CTCCGGGTCTCATAAATACGATGGTGAAAACTGCAACATAAAACTCGATTTATGTTTGCTCTGTCAAACAAAATAATCGGGATTAGTTAGATTTACAGTCATTTGAACGGTAAAGTTATCAATGTGAATTAATAAGTTTATAACCGAGTCCCCGAATCTACAGTACAGGCTCATTCATTACACTGATGAGTGGATGGTGGAGGTACAAATTGAAGGTTAGTAGATTTAAATAAAATAGAAAAGAGTCAACAAATAATGTATATTTGTATTTTTGAAGACTGTAAATGATTGTTAACCCTTTACCCAACGTAACGGCCAAAACCGGCCAGCCCTATTCTCAAAAATCGTCAATCAATTTTCATTATTTTTTCATTTTTTGTCTCAAAAACATAGGTTACGACCCCTCATTGGAACGAGCTCATCGAGCTCGTTCCAATGAGGGGTCATAACCTATATATTTGAGACAAAAAATAAAATAATGAGTTATTCAAGAATCTTTTTGCAAGTCTCGTCTTCTGTTCATGTTAGGTAAAGTGTTAACTACACATTAAAACATACTTCCATTCGTGACCTAATTTTTAACCGAGGAAAAACAAACGCGAGGTCTAATTGGGTGTATTGCCTCCAAAAAATACGACTAGTTGTTCATTTTACGTGTGTCATTATCATATATTATTACACCGTGTAAAGGAAAACTGTAGCTACTTCAAAAGTGTGAGGGCATTATTTACACCAGTGTTACATGTACATGCATATCGAAGCACAGGGATTATTAGTACAGTTCTGTTCGATAATGGTGGAGAGAAAAGCTAGCCTTTTGAAAATTCAAGTACAGGTGTGTTAAACATTTTTATGTGTGAAATAACAGTAAACCATTCTATAACACACATCTCAGAAAAAATTCAACACAGCTTTATTGCTATGTGGGTGGTTTCCTGGTCAAATTACGTTCGATAAAGTACTTGTTGGTATGTACGTGTCAGTTCTGTAGGTTTATAAACGTTTGTCTTTTACTGTCTACAGTCTTGTCAACAGACAATATAGGCACTGTGCTACTCCCCAAGCCATCAAATGTTCTTCTGACCATTCTTCAACAAGGAATTTGTACGGGTCCTGTTTGGAATTCCAAATTGTAATCCACTATTACAATTTTCTTGTCGTTGACATGAATTCTGAGTTGGGTAACGAATAGATTCAGTTGACATTCTAAGCGTACTTAATGAATTATTCGGAGAAAATTGTGGACATTACAATTTTGCTGAACAGGCATGTCTTGCAGTACAGTAACGATCTGTTCTGTCACAGTTGGGCGGAATTACGTTATTATGTTTTGATTTGCAAGCAGTTCTTTGATTGCAGGAAGGTGCTGTCTGCAGCGCAAACAAAAAGCCGATGGGGTCGTTTATTGCACCCACGGTACGATATTTAGAGGTTATTTCTTCGTTAGCTTCATATTGGCCGGATACCAGTTGGAGGTATCGTCAGCTTGACACCGATGATCATGTGAAGGAGTAATAAGCACTTTATTTATTAAACTAAAACAAATAATTACAAAATGATACAAAGATCTAATACAGTTCTCTGATGGGGTTATTTTGTCTTATTCTTTTCATAAATTCCAACGTTCTCACCTTCCCCTAGTTCAGCTACACAAACGTCTTGGATCCCCAGTCGGGAAGTCACAACATTCGGTTAGCTGAACTATCTCTTCTTTCACTTCGTCAAATCTCGTTTACGGCTCTGAATCTTAGTTTGCGTTGAATTCTGGGTATAACTCTTCTATTTTCTTTTCATCCACTTAATCCTTGCTTACCGTCGTCAATTTCACACCGTACAAAAATTACCCCATTTCGTCCGGTTACGTCAATTTTCCTGATTGCGTTCGACGAATAACGGTGTACGATTTCGCTGTAAATAAACTGGTTGAGCGAAGTGAACGCATCAAGGAGGATAACTCTAGTTTGGTTTATAGCAGCCGAGATCGGCGTCATATCAGTCGACTTTGAAGTCATATCATCCGAACTTGATTATGGGCAACTCTGGGAAAAAAAAATCACATCTAAAAAAGTCCATTCACTTATCGTCTGATATAATTGGCGCCGCAAGTATTATTTTCGTATTATTTTTCTTTTCACAGATCCACAACGGGCTGAAAAATACGCCGTGTTTAACAAGCAGCTCTCTCTCTCTATCTATCTGTCTCTCCGCCTTCTCTCCCTCTCTCTCTCTCTCTCTCTCTTCTCTCTCTCTCTCTCTCTCTCTCTCTCTCTCTCTCTTTCTCTCTCTTCTCTCTCTCTCTCTCTCTGTCTCTCTCTTGTATCTATATTTCTAAACTTTCATTGGAAGGTATCATGATAATCCAAAATATTTGTGTTTGTCCCAATCATCTTTGCTTTTGGGTGTTTCATGTGTGACATCCTCTGAGGATGCATATCAGTCTCCATGGAGCTGGATTCGTAAGCAGGCGGCTGTGGAAATGTAAAACGACCTCTTCCATCGCAAGACTGCGCCGTTAGAACATTTTTCCTGTTAACAGCTGAGTCTGATATAACCGATTCGGATGCATTTTATGGAGTATTTGCATCAGGTAGTTACAGGTACTTAATGATACAGACCATCTGTCGACCAATGCTTATCTTTGTGAACATTGCTCTGATGCCGATCTACAAATAGATACCCCCATTTGAACAGGACCCCGCGAATATCAAATATCAATCCTCAGTTAGTTCAGACCTAGGCTTCCGTACAGAATAGAATCGAACATAAAGCTGCTGAAATGGCTGATATTGCTCCTTCTTACGTCAACTGATATTAAAGTGTCCACTCAAGCATTGCATTCAATAGGGAGCCGTTTGTTTGTCAACTCAAACAAAAAAGCGGAATGTTCCAGAAACGAAATCAAAGTAGTTTCGACAGCGGAAACTCTTTGAACTCTTCTTCTATCAGGAGACCTGAGGCCAATACTATGAAACTTTTAGTATTGTATTTTTTAGAATTGTATTTTTTAGAATTGTATTTTCTAGTTATGACTTTAAATGGGTTAAAATATAAATAATTAGCATTTTCAAAGATCTGGCAATTTGGCAGTTGGCAAATTGCCATATCTTTTAAAGTGCCAAGGATTCATTTTAGTCCTGTATCTTAATGGGTAGAAAAAAACAATTCTAGGAAATACATAGAGGATATTCACGAAAATTTGATGAATACCGAAAATATCTCGTGAGTGGCTACAAAGAAATATGAGGATCTTCACGAGCGACGCAGTCGCGAGTGAAGATCCTCATATTTCTTGTAGCCACGAACGAGATATTTTCGGTATTCATCAAATTTTCGTGAATTTTCTTTTTATTTAATGCTCTACGACTACAAACTCTCCAATTTGTGGCCTTTATTTGCCATTAAGGGGCAAAATTTATGTGCCGAACCGGCGTCCATACAAAAATTACAACAACCAAACTCCAACCATTGGAATGTGTGAATATCCGCACAAAAAGTAGTCCCGTCTTATTTCTCCCCTAACTTTACGATTTACCAAGGCTGGCGAATTGAAATAATCGCAATGTGTTTCGAAGAAATAGAACAATAACAAAAAACACCACTTTCTTATTTTCAATAACAAGACACGTCATTTTATTTTTTTTGAACTCAATGCACTGAAGACGTGTGAAGTTGAACTGAAGAAATTTGAAAGTGATTTCGGCTTTTCGCTGGAAGGTGAATGAGAAAGTCAAACTTTGAAACCGCTGATTTAATGAATTGATTTAGTCACTGTCACTATCAATTATTCGAATTCGTTTGTATTTGGGACTCTGGAATTCATTACTGATGTGCTGACTCGTTTAAAGTACATGTGATTCGTCATCCGAACCTACGATGAAATATCGATTTCTAAATATCATTTTGATATTTCGTTTTGCCGACCGACAGGGGAATATGACTTAATTTTTCAGCGTGAATTGATGCCTGAGCATTAAATAAAAATAATTAGCATTTTCAAAGATCTGGCAATTTGCCAGTTGGCAAATTGCCATATCTTTTAAAGTGCTAAGGATTCATTTTAGTCCTGTATCTTAATGGGTAGAAAAAAAACAATTCTAGGAAATACAATTGTAAATGTTTGATAGTATTGGCCCCAGGTCGAGGTTTACATTTACACACACATCCCTAACTTTTATCGTCATGAAAATCGACTCCCTTGAAATTATTAGACGAGCGAGGAAGGTCCAATTCAGAAGCAAGTAAATGTTGAGATCAGCCCATGACATCAGTAGAAACTAAAGCCAAATTTCCCTTTGTTACTTTTATGAAATGTAAACAACAGACAGCTCTTTGGCTCTTTGTTTAACAAATGATATGATTTCGCTAACACTTCGAAATTTTAATTTTTATATAACATTCCCATATTCTTTTAGTTAAATTCACTGACAGCTCACGGGAATTAAAGGGAGCTAACTTTCCTGTAAATCCCTTTCCAATGTCGAAAATTGCCAGCCATGTTTACACATCTTGCATCGAGATTTTATAAATATAATATTGCAAGGTTAACCCTTTGAACCCTCGTTTCCTGGAATGATATCGCTTTCGTGTGCACTTACAGTGGCACGCGACAGTCCAATATAAAAACAAAAACAAAAAACAGGGGGAATAAAATAATAACTGCAACCTGCAGCCGTCCGGCTGCAGACTGCAGTTAGACTTTAAATGGGTTAAAAATGCTAATGATTCATTTTCGTCAGTTATATTGATAGGTAGAAAATATAATTCTTGAAAATAAAATTTAAAAGTTTTATGGTATTGGCTTCTGGTAATAGAAGAAGATTGCAAGAGAAGACACATCGTATGTTTTTATTAATATAATATTTTGACCATTAGAAAATTTTTTAATCAGCGGGATTCGAATCGAATTATCAGGGCAATGTCGAGTCGAATTTGCGAATTTTAAAGCGTAGCAAAGACCTTCGTCTGAACAACACGGTTCTGACTGTTGCCCAAAGTGTATTGCAACTGTGTTGGCATTTATTAACAAATCACATACATCTTTAGTTCTTGATATTTCTTAACAAATCACATACATCTTTAGTGCCTTGACAGCACCGTACGCCTCACCGTTCTCCAAAAAATCTACAAGATAGAAGTGTGGTGTTTTTTTTTCTGATTGTTTACGCCCATGTATGTTCTTTTCGGTACTCCATTCTTTTCCTTTTGAAGTCTCATTTAGGACCATTAACTCTGTCCTCTGATGTTAATATGTATCAAAATATAAGAACGCAACTTTTCCTTTAATGCAACTATGAATTTAACCAATTCATTCTTCTTTGACCAAGCTCTTTGAGAAAAAAGAGCCCCAAAACAGTATTTCAAAAGACAACAAGCTTATGATTGTATAAACCATGAAAAAATATGCTTCGGAAAGAAAACGATGAACAATGATCTATCGCGAAATAAAATACTCGTGACTGAAATTTCACATAAATTTTAGTGAAAAATCATGGTATTCGCGAAAGCGTTAGTCACCAACGCCAAAAGGAGAAATTTTAGCTCATAATAAAATTAATAATGTCACTTGAACTGACAATCCTACAGTACGTGGAGAGTGTATTCTCACTAAATCACCCGCAGAGTGGAGATTCCACCCAGGCAATGGTTGCTAATTTATTTCAAGGCATAACAAGCACAAGCAAAGTTTCAGCCAATGGACCTCCGGGTTATACCCGGAGGTCCATTGGCTGAAACACTGCTTGTATTTTTTGTCAATATGTACAAAATTTATACTTTCGGTGACAACTCCACTTCGCAGGTGTTTTAGTTACAATCCACTCTCCACGTACTGTACCTAGCATGTCGGTGAAGGTTTCAAGTTTCTTGGCGGTTCGGATTCCTCGGTGGATCTATGTTAAAAAAGTTCAAGGTATTCCCGAAATCGTTAGTCACCTACGCCAAATGGAGTGATTTTAGCACACAATACAATTAATAACGACACTTGCACTGAACATCCTACCAAGAATGTCAGTCAAGGTATCAAGCTTCGATGCTGACGGTTCGGATTCCTCTGTAGATCGGTGTGCCAAATAAACAAATGAATCTGTGAAATCATTTTCCAAGACACTTGGGAAACATTACTCGTGTGTTTGTGATGTATGTCCACAATATAATCTGATACTGAGAGTACATTTGATATATCTTACCTCCTACAAGTATCCGGGAATTTCATTGGTTCAAAGACGTCACATGCAGACTGCATATAAAACCATATACTGCCTGTCAACATCAATATACGCTGACAGCTATGGGTAATCTCCCCTTTGTTTATTGATTATTCAAAATGGCGGCAGCCGATCAACGCTTCAAGTTGAAAGATTGAGGATTGGAAGCCCATATTTAGTCTGAAGTGCAGGTTAGGCAACTTAAAAGGCTTCATATTCTGTGGATGTGTGTCATGTTACCTTCGGAATGAAACTGTTTGGTATGTATGGATTTGCCTTGTTACAATTTATGGGAGAATGTCTGTAGGCACTCTCCCATAAATTGTAGCAAGGCAAAGACACGTGAACACATTGTGAAAATTCTCTCCTTTAATTTTGATCGCTGTTGTTATTAGTTATGTGCGTCGATGCAGCAGTCGGTGAGATATATTCGTTACACAGTTTGTTGGTGGCCTAATATGGTATATATGGTGTCAGTTAATTCCATATTGGACTCGAGCTTCGCTCTCGTCCAATATGAAATTAACTGACACCATATATACCATATTAGGCCACCGACAAACTGTGTAACTAATAATATTGGACCACTAAAACACAATAATGTGAAGCACATAATTTGGGATTTGATTCCCGGGCCCCACTGCATTGAATACTGTCCGTCACGTTAGCCATTTTGATCAGTTTTTGTGTTTTGTCTCTATCTGATACCACGAGATTTTAAAGTATGAGAAACGTTCAAATAAAATGAATATCGATGGGAGAAAGAATTGTGAGATTACTGAAGGGAAATTCTCAAATCAGAAATTAAATGAATAGCATGAAAAAGGACAAAGGAAATGAATAGCATTACAAACTAGAGATGAAATGTTTATCATTACGAGTGTGAAATGAAATGAACATCTTTGGGAATGAGAAGTACAATGAATATAATTAGGAACGAGAAATATAATGAATGGCATTGAGAACGAGAAATATAATGAATGGCATTGAGAACGAGAAATGAATTGAACAGCATTATGATCCATAACTGGAATTAATAGCACTGCAAATAAGACATTGAATAAATAGCATTAAGAACTTGAACTGGAATTAAGAGCAATACAAATGAGAAATGAAATGAATAGCATTATGGTCCATGGCTGGAATTAATAGCACTGCAAATAAGACATTGAATAAACAGCATTAAGAACTAGAACTGGAATTAAGAGCAATACAAATGAGAAATGAAATGAATAGCATTAAAAACGAGAAATCAAAGGAACAGCACTAATAAGGAGAAAAAGAACTGAATAGCCGAATGAATGGCAGTAATAACGAGAAATGGTATGAAAAGCTCCCAAAAGCGAGAACCCAAATGAATAGCATTGAGAACAAGAAACGGAATGTACAATATTTTCAGATTGAATAGGACAAAAACGCTCACTGTCCTGTCCGTGCTTCAAACAACCTTCCTCGTACAAGTCATGCACCATCGCATATTTGGGGCGAAAAATACGTTAAGCTGCATGATTTGACCCGGGCGAGTTGGTAAAACTCGGGGCATGAATGATGTTCTTTTTCAAATCGGGTTGGTCAAAAGTGAGGCGAATTGAGTTCTGTATTTCAGGTACAGTTAAAACTAGAAGTCCTGTCACGATTAGTGCGCTTATGTATGCTTAATTGCGAGTTGGAATTGCGCGCAATTGCCATATCGAATGGCATCCAAAGCACGGCAGGTTCTCCTGGTTACTCATAGCAAACACATACAATGTTTCTGCCAATGGACCTCCTGGTTACCCGGAGGTCCATTGGCTGAAACATTGCTTGTGCACAGGCCATATTTACAGAATTTGATAGCTTTACTTGGGCCATAACGGCTCATTAACGCGCATATCAACGTGCTATTTGTGCGCATTTCAAGACTTCTGGTTTTAACTGTATGTTTTACTATAAATGAAAAAAATTAAAAAATAAACCTTCCTTCACACACTGATTCCATTGAAACAGATTGTGGTTCTTTGTGGCGTAGTATCGTCAACGAGTTATTAGGTTTGAAATGGACCAGATTCGAGGCTCAGTGTCGTACACGAGGTGTCCGAATATGTGAATAATGTCAGGTAACAGTGTCGTCAACGCTGTGAAAGTGCAATGGCGTTGTTGAGATCAACGATACCATACGGACATGCACCTTTATTTGGAAATAGGTATTTCAAACTACATAACTCTATCATTTGGCGAATACCTCCAGGAGGGTCATTTTTGGATGTAATGCGAAAATCGAGTTTTTGTTCGTTTCGACAATGACCAATGTCACCACGCAGGACTTCTTTTTATCCAATTCAAGTAGTGGAGAGAACCTTGTTCTAAAACTGGTTTTATCATCAGGTTTTTTATTGTGAGCATTTTTCCCAAGAACCAGTATACCCGCTACTTACATAGTCGTTACATATGGGACTAATATTTTTAAGATGATGAGGAAAGAAGCATATTAAATTATTCTTTCCTATAATTGTTTGTCTCACTATACTGAAGACGTTTTTGGAGATGTAAGACCATCTACTTCACTCTGCCACGTTCGCGAATATGATACATTTCGCACAACTTTTGTTTCCAGAAATACATCGTCAAATATCGCCACATTTTTATATTTCGAGCTAGTTCTAGTTCATCGCACGCCTTCGGATATTTCAAAGCTGTGTTATTCGTGATCTTTTTTCCCATTTTTCTTTTGTTTATGGTATTAACGAGAACACTTGGAGAAACATTAACTTCACAATCCTATATCGATTAATTAAAATTCGATAACAGCACCTTTAGGTAGTTTTTATCCCATATCGTTTTTTTTTAAAATTCTACATTGACGTTGAAAGAAATTCTTCCCCATAACGAACCACCAATAATACTTCAACAACACACCGTAGTTATTGATTTAATAACAAGGCCATGTTTTCGCAATTATACTTTCCTACAATCAATCATCTTATATCAATTTTCTTGGTAATAATTTGGGAACAAATATTTTTTTAGCGAGTTTCATTCCTCCTTGATAATCTTTAATTCATTATTTCATTTTAGTATTAACCTTTTAACCCTTTACCCAACGCAGACGATATCAAAATTTATTATTTTAAATATCATTTTTTCAAAATTTTCAAAAAATTTCAACAAAACCATATCATGTGACCCCTCGTTGGAACGAGCTCGACGAGCTCGTTCCAACGAGGGGTCACATGATATGGTTTTGTTGAATTTTTTTGAAAAATAATATTTTTTCAACTGCTGAATTTGCATATTACGCCGGCGGATGCGGGCGATTCGTTGGGTAAAGGGTTAATCTCTAGTGGTATCTTAAATGCTAGGGAAATGCAATAAATTGAAGAGTCCATAAACATTATTTGGAGGAAACCCAATTTTCAACGTGCGGCCTGAAAATGTTGATTTTTTTTTTCTTTTTCTGAAAAACACAACTGATTAACCCTTTACCCAATGCAGACGATATCAAAATTTATTATTTTAAATATAATTTTTTAAAAGTTCTCAAAAAATTTCAACAAAACCATATCATGTTACCCCTCGTTGGAACGAGCTAAACGAGCTCGTTTCAACGAGGGGTCACAAGATATGGTTTTGTTGAAATTTTTTGAAAAATAATATTTTTTCAACTGCTGAATTTGCATATTACGCGGGCGAATGCTGCCGATTCGTTGGGTAAAGGGTTAACCCTTTGAATCCAATAGACCGTCTTTCGGTCCACGTATACGATACGCCATAATTTCAACAAGCCGGATAGCTGCTAAGTGAACGTGTGGGGTAGAGCAATTAATATTTTCAACGTGCAACGCAAATGTTCTACTCCCAAATAACGGATATGGACTCTTCCAATTAATGTCATTTAACTGACATGGAAGATGTCGCCATTGTTCAAAGGTTTAAAGGATGGGGTATCATTAACAATCTCACCAGTCAGTGTTCACGCCGGCTCGAAATTTGTTGGTGTGAAATGGAAATTGTATTCGGTGCCAAATGAAAGATTTTAGTGTCAAATGGAATATTTTTGTAGATGAGAACATATAAGTTACAGGGCGTTTAGTTGGCAGATACAGTGTCATATAGGCCGAAGAGAAAACAATATTACAGTACGTGGAGAGTGGATTGTAACTAAATCACCAGCGGAGTGGAGTTATCACCCAAGCGATAACTTTCAAATTGTGCTCATTCCGACAAAAAACACAAGCAATGTTTCAGCCAATGGACCTCCGGGTTTAACCCGGAGGTCCATTGGCTGAAACTTTGCTTGCGCCGGTTATGCTTTGCAACAAATTTGCAATTATTGCTTGGGTGGAATCTCCACTCTGCGGGTGATTTAGTGATAATACACTCTCCACGTACTGTAGGTGAGGCGAACCTAATGTTGTTTTCTCTTCGCCGTATATGACACTGTATCTGCTAACTAAACGCCCCGTAGCGTATTTATTATGCACGGCATGCTAAACTGTCATTGGGGATGTTAACTCAACGAATAGTTAAATGATGCGCACTTCTTGAAAAAGGTAAACAAAGCAGACGATGTTTACATACGCAACAAGGGGAGTAATTTTGCTTCCGCATTCTAATAAATAACTCGTGACTTGTTCTATAACCGCCAATGTTTTGGAATGATTTGGCATTTTATTATAACAGTTTCATTCAATCGAATGCAATGTTTATACGACGGGGCTATTTTATATGGTGGGTCTTCTGTACGACTGCGCTGCAGCATGTACGTACATGCAAATTAAAAGCCGAGGCGTGTGGATATAATGATAAAATAAAATGCCTGACGGGCACCTAATATTATTAGTTTGTTGGTGGTCTAAAATGGTATATATGGTGTCAGTTAACTTCATATTGGACGAGAGCGAATAGGCCACCAACAAACTGCGTAACGAATATATCTTACCGACTGCTGCATCGATGCACAGAACTAATAACAACAGTGACCAAAATTAAATGAGAGAATTCTCACAATGTGTTCACGTGTCTTTGCCTTGTTACAATTTATGGGAGAGTGCCTGTAGTCACTCTCCCATAAATTGTAAAAAGGCAAATTCATACATACCAAACAGTTTCATGTCGAAGGTAACATGACACACATCCACAGAATATGAAGCCTTTTAAGATGCCTAACCGGCACTTCAGGCCAAATATGGGCTTCCAACACTCAATCTTTCAACTTGAAGCGTTTATCGGCTGCCGCCATTTTGAATAATAACTGAACAAAGGAGAGATTACCCATAGCTGTCAGCGTATATTGATGTTGACAGGCAGTATATGGTTTTATATGCAGTATGCATGTGACGTCTTTGAACCAATGAAATTCCCAGATACTTGTAGGAGGTAAGATATTAAATTAATATTGGGTGCTTTTCAGCCATCCTGAACCTAATATTGCGGAGCCTATGTCTCTTAGTAACTTCATTTGATTGGGTAAAGAATTTACTAGCATAATAATAACCAATGCTGCCCTTTGAGTGAAACAAGGCTCCGTCTGCAATGCTAAATTAGAAAATAATTTCATGATTATTATTTACTCACACTTCAGTCACGCCAAATAAACTAGTAGCCAATAATTTAGTATCCATCAGAATGATTATAAAAAAGATTAAGCAAAATACAAAAATATGGAACGAAGAAAATTAATATTTTGATAAAAATCATATTAAATGAGTGAACTATTAATTCCGTTCACCCATAGAGCAATTATTACATGTGCTGAATTTAGATGGCTTGACTGGTGTGCATTCTGTCTCGCCTGTATCATCATGCAGCGATTTTATCGAAAACGACTCACTGAAATAATAAACCACAAAGTTTTTGAAACCTACCAAAAGAATAATTTCCTTGCCACATTTTGGTCTCAAATGCTGTATTTTAGGTTCCAACCGAATTTTCTAGAGCAATTCGCACCACTGCTATCGGACAGCATGGGCAGTGTCATCAATACACTTCAAGAGAGCCCGCCTAATTACGATGTTTTGCTCCAATAATGTCAGGCCAAATGCTCGAACCCGAACCAAATCCACTTCCTAATTGTTACCATACTACGTCAGCCGTCAGATACTACGTTAGTCCTGTCTATCATCATGAACCCGGTATCAATATCTGTACACGATAATTTCATTCAATACATTAGCGAGTATAAGTAGATGAACTTATGTTCCGATCATTGCGGAATTCTCGACGTTTGATTGGTTACGCGCTCGCGTTGTACTTTCTATGTTAGCCTTCAGCTGCGGAACAACATAAACTTTATGTTTGGAATGACGTCATTACACAAGCGACTCAGCTGACAAAGTCGTGGTTGAACGCGCTATCGTATCACATTCATTTCAGCTGAGAATCCAGTTTCTCTATAGTATTTGCTTCAGAAACATCGCACTGTCAAAAGTAATCGCGCTGATTAGCTAACCACCACTTATTGAATTAAAATAACTGGACACAATAAAAAGAAACTGAAATTTATTTCGCGTCTCCAGTTTGCGAATAACCTTGACCTGCATTCATGATCAGTTACCGATTGTTGTGACGTAACAGCAATAAAGAACGCCGTTCATTTTTCTTCGTTGGCATGAAATTGTGTCTGTGGCCTGTCGTTTTTGGGGTTTTTTTTTGGGGGGGGGGATAGGAGTTGGGGGCGCGAAACACATACGCATTGCACTAATTTAAATTCGCGATTTGCAAATAATAAATACCTTTGAACTTGAAGAGGCAAATGTGATAAAACGTGATACATATATATTTGTTCATAACTCCACTTGCTTTATTTTATTATTCACAAATGTCAAACGTGAGGGGGGAAGGGAGTCGGAACATATACGTTATTGTGGTGTATTGACGGTAACATGGTGTACATGGTGTGCATGGTGTGATGATTGCTGTCAGGAACATACATGTTTAACCTCGCCACTATCGCCGCTTGGTTAAACATATAAGTTACTGACAGCAAACATCACACACCATGTTACCGTCAATACACCACAATAACTTATAATAACTTGTTTCAGATTTAGCGATTTATTCGCATGACAACCAATGGTATTCCATGCAGAAATTTGGCCCGATGTTGAAGTATACGTTCAATTGTATTAGATTCTTATAGGACGGTGTCTGGTCCATTGACATTCAAAATACAAGAACCAGCACCCGCGCAACCATTTTGAATGGATTCAATACGACAATAAGTGTTGAGACTGTGTGTTAAAAATATTCGTGTGATGACATTTCATCGCGTGATTATCTCAGCAACGCGGCTTTATACAAATGAGCATCCGCATTCGGCATGAACGAGGGCATGGCTAGGGCTGTAACGATTAATCGATTAATCGACTGTTGATCGGTCACGGCGAAATCGATTAGTATTTTTCGTTGTCGAATAATCGGTAAATTGTATCCCGTTTTAGACGTTTAATAATTAAAAGAAAATTTGATGAAAAAACTATTGTTTCTAAAGGTAAAGAGTTAAGAACATCGATGTTAAACCCCCAAGAAGCTGTTGGAAGCAATTGTCTTTCAGGTACATTCATCAAAGCTTTGATGTTCTGAACTTTTGAACCGTCAGTGTAATAATCAAGACCTGGTCGGCAGTTGCGAACTTCGCAACTGCCGACCGGTCTTGATTATTACACTGACAGTTCAAAAGTTCAGAACATCAAAGCTTTGAATGCACCAAAAAAGGATCGTCTTCGTTGTTTCCTTGAGGTAGGTCAACTGACTTGAACTTCATTTTTATCGACTTCAAAGAGAGGGAGAAGGGGGGGGGGGGGATGTCATTTAGGTACGATTAATCGTCGATTATTTGCGACGATTAATCGATTCCTAGATTAAAAAATCGTGACAGCCCTAGCATGGACCCGATGTTAAATTACACGTTCGTTAATATTAGAGGAGTATATGTCGGGTTTCTTACCACTGACGTTGAAACTACTCGTAACGCCACTTCGTCGCCTGAGTGCTAGAATGTTCTACGTCCCCTATGGGACATAGAACATTCTAGCACTCAGCAGACGACTTATGCTATAGATTTGAATAGGCCACTACTACAATGAGTTTGGAAGTTTTCTGTTTCTAACATATAAGTGTTGACAACCCATACTGTGCTTATCTTTGAAACGGAATTATTATGATCCCCAATGAGTCTGGAGGTGGGATGGGGAAATCTCATCGGAAGGGCAAGGTATTTGAACCAGACCCGAGGCTTGCCTCGGGTCTGATTCAAATATCTTGCCCTCGGGTGAGATTTCCCCATTCCCACCTTCAGACTCATCGAGGGTGATTTTACTCACCCCCCCCCCCCCCCCCCCTCACCATGCAGCGATTACGTTAGCCAGAGGTAATCGGGAGTCACGTGCTGATTCAATCAACTCATTTTGTATTCGTTGTTTTGAGAAACTGATGTCACCATCGAAAAGAGCACGCACAAGTTATGTATATACCAAAGGTATATACCACTAAATCGATTAGGAACGGTGGCAGCTTTAGGGTTGAAGAGTTTTAGAGAATCGAACTTTGATCACACTGCATTCCGATGACGTCAATATGTTCAGTTGGTAGCAAGAAACTGATACGATATTCATAACGTCATAAATAACGTTATAAATGTATAACATCACGCGGTTGGGGTGGGATACATCTGCATCTCCCTGCTATCGCACGCGGGACACACGTATGTTACACATGCAGTGGGGGCAGAAAAGACCGTATATTGTGCAAACGAGATTTCAAATGAAATGTCCAGGAGTCACCCGACTCATTTTGTGTCATCTTGGATACAATGAGCCTTATTCCACGGAAAACTCCAAGGTGTGTGGCCATCTTCTGAAAATCGAATATGAAATCCCAAACTCTCTGAGATTCCACGGTTTTCTGATATGCGAGATGACTTCGAATCGAACCGAATAAGTTAAACTATTCAAAACCAAATTGAATCTCGAATTTTCGATAAGCTATACAGTTTAATAGTAAAAGCATCTTGCAGGACAAAATTTCACTGCATCGGGGACAAGACACGGCCCTGATCCACACCGGTACGTTACCCCCAACCCATGATTTGAGTAGATGAATCCGCTTATCATCGCGATCATTGTTCTGCAAAACATCAATAAAATTGGGCACAAAATCCAGCAACATCTGCAAAATCTGTGTCAAGCACATGTCTGAATTGAAAGATGGAGAAGAATCCCTATTCATTATTTGGGGTAGAATATTTGGTATTCTACCCCAAATAATAAATAGGGACTCTTCTAATTGCTGCCATTGAACTGGAATAGAAAACACCACCAGGGTTCAACGGGTTAAAACAAAAACGTGAAATAAAGTTTGGAGAAAAATCTATTCAACACCTCCACAACTTACATTAACAAAGTGATGACGCCGAAATGTTTCGAGAAATGGGTACACGCCTAGGTGGACCGACGAAATTTTTACTCTCGCCTAAGTTACTTATACAAATCCACCGAGTTATTCAATAAATACCCTGTATCGGGAAGGAATATGAGACTCTTTCTACGATCCCAAACTACAGTATGTCTCTGAGATAAAAATGAAAACGTGGTAATACCTTTTTTTATGAAATGCCTATTGCGTATCCAGCCTCTTTCAACTCGATAGTCGACATGACATGTAAACTGAAATGAAAGTATTTTACGCCCAATGGAATAAAAAACACTGAAACAAAACATTTCAACCATATATAGTGGAAAAACATATATATTGTCCACAGTTTTAGTTATATTTGGACCATTTGTCGTTGTAAACAACTTTGACTAAATACAATAAATTTTAATATTTTTAACACCAAATACCACTTTCCGGCCCAAGACCATGGTATGATGGTATAATTTCATTAAGTGTGATGACTGCCCAGTGAATGTGTGAGATAGACCAATCAACATTAACCCTTTGATACTTTTGTACGTCTTATTACGTACGAAATCAAACAGCACGTTGATACTTTCGTATGTTTTATTACGTACGAAATCAAAGAGTACGTTTATACTTTTGTATGTTTTATTACGTACGAAATCAAAGAGCACGTTGATACTTCTGTATGTTTTATTACGTACGAAATCAAAGAGCAGGTTGATACTTTTGTATGTTTTATTACGTTCAAAATCAAACTGCACATTGATACTTTTGTACGTCTGATGGTTTTGTGGTCATTTTTTGGTTATTAGTTTTCGATTTTTCAAAGTTCTAAATCAATTCTTATTCCCTCCTGAATAGTGCCCAGTGGCAACCGTTGAGCCAAATGTTATCGCAGCTTAAAATACCAATATAATCCTGCTGTCAAGACTTCTTAACCGATTGAGCGCTAGGACCACTATCAGGCCTTTCAAAAAATGAGGATACCAGAGCAAAGGCCAACAATTTCCTTGCTTAAATTTCATATTCAGCCAAACACAAATACTATTTTGTTTATACAAATTTGTTTTATAGCAAATCATTGGAGAGTGCCTGTAGGCACTCTCCAATAATCTGCAATAAAACAAGTTTTGAATAACAATGCATACCACCAAACATAATCTAGCCCTCAACCAGACAATCACTAATGTGGAAAATATCTTGTTAGTTGTGCTCTCCGATGTCTGACGTCGCATTTTGAAAAATGTTGAAGAAACTGAATTCCCAGTGACGTTTGAACGTCAGGACAATTAATGTCTCAAAGGGTTAATA
This sequence comes from Pictodentalium vernedei, assembly GCA_031216915.1. NCBI lineage: Eukaryota > Metazoa > Mollusca > Scaphopoda > Dentaliida > Dentaliidae > Pictodentalium > Pictodentalium vernedei. The sequence continues at coordinate 58,380,285 of CM062296.1, forward strand.
ACGTGTAGCATCAAGGCAGTACATTGAAATATGAATGCGTCTACCTCCAAATAATGAATATGGACTCTTCCAAGAGATGTTGTTGAACTGATGTGGGAGGTTCCGCATGGGTTCAATGCAAGAAATGTAGTTTGTCCTATACAGGAACCTGTTACAACCTTATTTCCAAAGATGCGCAAATAGGAGTCTTGTCAGTATGTGAGGTGGGGTGATCATCGTTTTAACGTGCAGCTACCATATGAGTGAGCAAATGTGTAAACGGGATGGGGGAGGCTGAAAATCCTTGCGCGGTTCATATGCATAGTTTTAGTTTGTGTTGTTCCTTGCATTCAGTCACTCAAAAGTGTCATCGACTGGGGATTATCATGCAATTAATTACGAGCGTATTGTTCCCGAATAATCTCACTATTGTATAGATAATAAAGCTAACTAAGGTTATATACTATTCAAAAAAAGTAGGAGATATTCGATAAAAGTGAGATATATCACATTCAGTCCAAGACCTCAATACCTTGTAAATTCTCCTCGGTACGTGAGACAAAGCGCGGATCCGACGTGGCATACGCCTCACCAAAATGTCCAATATCAGCTTGACTGATGTTATTCCATTCTTCCTGCAGTGCAGCGGCGAGTTCCTGGACATTGGTAGGGGGCTGTTGACGATGTCCTAGGCGCTTGACAAGCATATACCAGACCTGTTCGATTGGTGAATGGTCTGAACTTAGTGCTGACCAAAGCAGTGTAACGATGTTCTTCTCCTGGAGGAACTCTGTAGCGACACGGGTCCTGTGTGCTCTTGCATTGTTATCTTCGAAAATGAATCGAAGACCGTGACGTCCCACAAATGGCACCACATGACCTGCTAACATGTTGCCACGATAGTACTACCCTGCGACGCGCCCTTGGATGGCATGTAATGCTGTTCTGCTTGTCATGATTATGCCTCCCCACACTATAACTGTGCTGCCTAACGGTAACGTCATGGTATCGTTCGTTCCGCCGCCGGCTCACTCTGTTTCGCCTGTCGTGGAAGTCGAGAGTGAACCTCGATTCATCGGAAAACATGGCGTTGTTCCGTCGCTGTCGTGCTCCACACCAATTACGCGTTGCTGCGATGTGACGTTCAGTCAAAAGTGGAATTATTCGAGGTCGTCTAGAGTACAAATTCCAGCTGGGTAGGCGATTTCGGATAGTCTGACCACTGACAGGCTCATCTGTCGCTCGGTGCAGCTGCTGTCCAATTTATGAGGCACTTTAATGGCGGTTTCATAATGTTGTGGTTCGGATGAAACGCTCCTGGTTAGCAGTTTTCGCCCTTGGACGACCTGACCGACGTCTGTCATCACCATTGCCTGTCTGACGGTAGCGTGACCACAATCTGCTAATCACCGACTGAGTAAAGTTGATAATTTTTGTGTCACTGCAGTCTGCCTTTTGCCAGATTCCAACATGCCAACGGCACGTAAACGTTCGTCAAGTGTCAGTCTTCGCATACCTCAAAAGTCAAGTTTCGACCAGAAACTATTGATGCACGAGGTTATACCAAGAACAGAATGATGAGACCTCCGAAGAAGCCCATCCAGTACAAATTACAATTTCAAAACGTACCCCACAGACATTTTCGCAGCGCTCATGCGAAAAACCTGCACGAAGTTTTCGTGGGCCGTGAATTTCATGATCCACACTAAACTTGGTAACATATTGACTTGTCCAGTCACGAGTGTCCAACACCATTTTCCGAAAATATCAACATCAGTTTGGATATCCCCATCTTTTTTTATTTGTATACAATTAGTCCATTAGCCGCATGTTTGGCATTATACAGTTAACACTAGAAGTCCTGTCATGAAATGCGCACAAATAGCACGTTGATATGCGCGTTAACGTGCACGTTATGGCCCAAGTAAAGCTATCTAATTTTGTACATATGGCTTGTGCACAAGCAATGTTTCAGCCAATGGACCTCCGGGTAACCCGGAGGTCCATTGGCAGAAACATTGCATGCGTTTGCTATGAGTAACCAGGAGAACCTGCCGTGCTTTGGGTGCCATTCGATATGGCAACTGCGCGCAATTCCAACGCGCAATAATTAAGCCTACATAAGCGCACTATTCGTGACAGGACTTCTAGTTTTAACTGTCAGTTAACACAGAAGATCACGATTAAAGGATTCATTTGCTTTGGTCGCCTGGTGACCCCCCAGTGAGCATCTTTCATTCAGCATCCTACCACTCAAATCCTTTATATCCGTTACAGTTGCTATTGATAATTTACCACATGAGAGTCGGCAGTGCAATTATAAACGCTTCACAAAAATGTCCTCTTAATCAGGAGGTATTCTATTATTTTGCATCTCTTATAAATGTTCGTTGTTGTGTGCCTTTTACCAACCACTTTTGTAATACAACCACTTTTGTAATACAACCACTTTTGCAATAAAATTTATTACAAAAGTGGTTAACGCGCACCAACCACTTTTGTAACAAAACCACTTTTTGTAATAAACTAACCATTATTGTAAAAAACTCATTTCGGTGATACATCACGGACGTCCATTTTATAGTCGGACATTGGGGTGGGGTGAGGGACTAGTTTACCTAAACATGTTTGTGTGCCGTTCAATGGAATAATGTGTCCATTCACCTATTGAAACTTGGTAGTGACTGAAGAAAGTACGCAAGCACTTTTACAATAAACTTTATTACAAAAGTGGTTATCGCGTACCAACCACTTTTGTAATAAAACCACTTTTGTAATAAACTAACCATTATTGTAATAAACTCATTTTGGTGATAAATAACGGACGTTCATTTTATAGTTGGACATTGGGGTGGGGTGAGGGACTAGTTTACCTAAACATGTTTGTGTGTCGTTCAATGGAATAACGTCTCCATTCACCATTTGAAACCTGGCAGTGTCTGGAGAAAGTACGCAACCACTTTTGCATTAAACTTTATTACAAAAGTGATTATCGCGTACCAACCACTTTTGTAATAGAACCACTTTTGTAATAAACTAACCATTGTTGTAATAAACTCATTTCGGTGATAAATCACGGACGTCCATAGAAATTCATTTCGGTGATAAATCACGGTTGTCCATTTTATAGTCGGACACTGGGGATGGGGTGAGGGACTAGTTTACCTAAACATGTGTTGCGCCCACTTTTGATATATTTACCACGTTTGATGTAGCTTGCCACTTTTGTGTAAAATTCGCCCACTTTTGATGTAGCTAGGGACTTTTGATATAAAATCGACCACTTTTGATGTAAAAGAAACGGCCACTTTTGATAAAACGAACAAGATTACCACTTTTGATAAAATGCCCACTTTTGATAAAATCTATCCTCTCTTATTACATTTTCGTAATCTTGTTTGTTTCTTTGTTTGTTGGTTTGTCCTCCATAGACTCGAAAACGACTAGGCTGATCGGGTCGAAATTCGGCCTGGGTGTGTCGATTGCGCCCGGAAAGGATTGGGGCTTCCGGGCATGGCTTGGGGGCCCGACTTCGCGTATGCGCAGTGATGATATCGGAAACTATTCAGCCGATTGGGACGAAACCTGGGATATAATCCATAGTGTAGGGATTTGCAGGTATGGGATGAGGACCGACTCCAAGCATGTGTAGTGGCACATTCGGAAACTACTGTTTAGATCGGGACGAAACTTGGAATTTGTATGTGGGGTCCACTGGGTAGTAATTTGTCACCGTCGGGTTTGGGCTGGGGGCCGTCTTGTCGCATGCGCAGAAACGACATGGGAAACTTCTAGGCCGATCGGGAAGAAACCTGGGATTTTATATGTATGGTACATCGGGTAGTAATTTGCCACCGTTGGCTATGGCCTGGGAGCCAATCTTTGCGCATGCACCAAGATAAAAAACCCGGACAAAGTCGAGCACCCCCATCTAGTCAAAATATATATATGAGCAATCTTGTCCCTTTGTCTGTCTGTTTGTTCTCCATAGACTCGAAGATGGCTGGGACGATCGGGACAAACTTTTGTCATGGTTGTACAGCGTGGGCCCGAAAAGGACATAGGCTATTTGAACATGAAGTGTGTGTGTGTGTGTGTGTGGGTGGGGGGGTCTTCGCGCATGCGCAGTACAAATCTCGGAAACTACTGGGCCAATCGAGAAGAAACTTGAGATTTTTATGTAGGGTCCATCGAGTATTCATTTTTCAACGTCGGATATGATGTAGGGTCCGTTTTCGCGCATGTGCAGTGACGAGCTGGAAAACTACAGTGCTGTTCGGGACGAAACTTGGTATTTTTATGTAGGGTCCATCGGGTAGTTATTCTTCACCATCGACTATGGGGCGGGGCCCGTCTTCTCGCATGCGCAGTGGCGATTTCGGAATGTACTGGGCCGGTCGGGACGAAACCTGGGATTTGTATGTACAGTCCATTGGGTAGTAATTTGCCACCGTCGGATAAGGGGTGGGAGTCAATCTTTGCGCATGCTCAGAGACAATAGCTCAGAAAAAGTCAAACAACACCATCTAGTATTTATATATATATATATATGAGTTATCTTGTCTGTGTTTGTCTCTTCTCCATAGACTCGAAAACGGCTATGCCAATCGGGACGAAACTTGGCATGGGTGTAGAGTTTGGGTTCCGACTGGACATGGCTATACGAGCATGGGGTGTGGCACCAACGCGCATGCGTAGTGACCATCTTGGTGACTACTCGGCCGACCGCGGCGAACTTGAGTTGTTATGTATAGTCTATTGGGTAGTCATCGGTCATCATCAGGTATTGATTTTCGCCCATCTTCGCGCATGCGCGGTAACAATCTCGGAAGCCACTGGGCCGATGGACTCAAAACCTGGGATCTGTATGTAAGCTCCATCCAGTAGTCTTCTGGACAACTCAAATTGCTCGTGCTCGGCTCAGTTGCTTATTTACCTCATTCCCGGACGAATCCGGCCCTCCAGCTAGTCTGTGTATATACTACAGTAATCTTGTTTGTCTGGATGTATGTCTGTATGTCTGTGTTTATCCGCCCAGTAGTTTTGGAGAGCGTTACTACGCATGCGCGAAAACGGACCATTACCTACCCCATGTCTGAAAAGTTCAAAACCTTCCCGGGGCAAAACTACATACCCACGCCAAATTTATTCCCAGTCGGGCCATCCGTTTTTCGAGCCTATAGAGAAGCGACAAACAAACAAGATTACTCAAATATATATTTAGACTAGATTGGAGGAGGGGGGGGGGGGGGGGGGGGACTTCATCCGGCTGGTTGTTTCCGAGATCATCACAGCGCATGAACAAAGATTGACTCCCACCTCAGAGCCGATAGTGGCAAATCGTCATCTGACGGATCGTAATACAAATCCCAGGTTTCTCCCCGAGGACCCAGTAGTTTCCGAGAACGTCACTGCACATGCGCGAAGACGGCCCAATCACACACCCGACGGTGGCAAATCACTACCCGATGGATCTTTCATACAAATCTAAAGTTTCGTCCCGATTGGCCTAGTAGTTTCCGAGATCGTTACTTCGCATACGCGAAGATGAGCCCAGTTCCAATAAAGGAAACACCTTCCCGGGACCAAACTACACACGCAATTCCAAGTTTCGTCCCTCTCGGCCCAGCCGTGTTTAGTCTATAGCGAACAGACACACACACACACAGACAAACGAACTTGAATACATAACAGACTAGATGTGGTGTCCGACTTTGTCCTGGCAGTAGTTTCCAAGATCGTAACTGCGTATGCGTAAAGATTGGCTCCACTGTGTAGCCGACAGTGCTAAATCCCAGGTTTCGTCGCGATCGACCCAGTACTTTCCGAGATCGTTACAGTGCATGCGCGAAGAAGCACACCCACCCCAATTCATCCCACGTCCGAAATACCAAAAACTTTTATTGGCCCAAACTGCACGCCCATGCCAAATTTCGTCCCGATCGGCCCAGTCTGCGCGTTTGTGAACATTCCGAAAAGACCGTGCGCTGTAAACGGGGTATTGTTTGAACTGGAATGTTTCCGGTGATTTGGTTACAGAAATATAAAAGTAATGTTTGTCACTGTACAAATAGCATTGTACTATATTATCTACTTTCATTATACGCTAGCCTGTGAATTATCACAAATTATCTGAAAGATATTTCTCGATATCCATCGACTCGACGGATATCGAGGAATATCCCTCAGTAGCTTCCTAAATGACGTCACGCTACACCGCATCACGTCGCCTTGAAGGAACGATCAGCTGATCTTTATTGTTTTGAAACGTATGCATTTGTCGTCGAATTGAGCTGAATATTGTGCAATAAATAGTCTCGTAGCATATGATAAAAAATAAAATCTACTCCATTTTAGTCAGTATCTGGAATTATCATATGACTCGTCCGTTTTGTTCACTTTAAAACATTAGATATTTTGCTTCCATATTACTCAATGATAAATAAAGCCTTCCATCGATTTCATTGGTCAATTTCAAAACTAGACAATTTGATTGGCTGAACAAAATACAACTGGGCCACATTTTCATAATTTGCATAATTAGACTTGGGAGCTTTCATTGGTCAATTTCAAAACTAGACAATTTGATTGGCTAAACAAAATACAACTGGGTCACATTTGCATAATTTCAGTAGGGAGAATGTACGATATCTGTCCTATTTATGTGGGTTATATTGTATTAATCTTTTATCTACAAGAAAAACGCCATTCATTTTTTTTTATATTTTCACTTATTGAAAATTTTTAGTTATACGAGGGTGTTTTTTCCAAGTGCCGTCTGCTACTTATGTTAGGAGATGGGTTAAAAAGTCATACTAAGTGGCTAAGTTGTGCGTGTGTGTGTCATATGATAAACAGAATATGAAATGAGTGTTTTTCTCATATAATAGTTATGAAATTCGTCTGAATTTTCCGTTTGGGCTCGTCAGAGGCTCGCCAAAACGGAAAATTCTCAGACTCGTTTCATAAATATTATATGAGAAAAACACTCATTCCATATCTTCTATTTATCTCATGATTTTTTCAATAGCTTCCTAAATGACGTTACGCTTCGGCGTATGACGTCGCCTTGAGTGAACGATCAGCAGCTTTTTGTTATTGTCTTAAAACTGTTTTTAGTCGAATTGGGTTGAATAATGCGCAGTGAAATGTCATGTAGCATATAATAAAAAAGAAAATCTGCCCTGTTTTAGTGAATATCGGGAAATGTCTCGTGAGCGTGACCCTGAAAGTTTTATTTTTCACGAGCACTAAAACGCGTAGATATCCTCTATATATAAATTCAGTGGGAATGTTGACGATAAATTTCACATGCATCAGATTCGATTTATTTCTACAACCCCGATCATCTTCCAACTCGAAAACTAGACCGCGGATTGGAAAGTGGTTGAAGAGGATGAAGTAGACCAAACTATGACTAGTCCTTTGTGTGCACACTAGAGGGGCGACAAACAGTTATTCGCACATTTCGTTGTCTTAGGACTAGGATACATGAGGTGACATAACAGGGCGATTATTTTATTACGTATGTGATAAAAAAGAGTCAGATTGGAGTCCATCCCTCAATAATTTAATCATTTGCCCCGCCTCTACGTTTGATTGGTTGAAAGCATACAGCGTGAAAGTCGTCAAAATCGTATAAACCAAATTACGTAATGATTTGGAATGTCGACACGTTCGCACATCCGGTCCAACTTTGAATGAAGAGTCTGGAAGCCCCGCTCACTCAATCCAATTGCCACCGCGAGGGCGTGACGGCAGACTGATAGATGGATAACAAGTTTTGTAAACAAAGACCAATGATCGATTTTTCATCGCCTCCAGTCGGCAAGAATGTAATGATAATTTCTCGGGAGCAATTGAATTTAATAAAATATACCGAAGTGGGAGATGAGTAAAAGATCATACATCCAAACATGATTTTGGGGGAACTTAAAAAAAATGTTTTTAATGATATTGTTACGTGACTTGCTAAAAATATGTCGTCTGCGATCGAAAATCAAAACAACAAACACTTTGACAATGATTGACGTGCCGTGTTTGTGGCACACTTTCCTGAGTTTGAGTGTTGTCTTTTGCGAAAATTAAACGTTTTTCGTTCACGTTCACATAGTTTTTATATTTTAATATTTCAGCCAGATTAAATTATAAGAAATAACTGTTGTTTTCCTTCGGTTTATTCGATATAAACCGAAAATCTTCAGCACAAGCTTAATCATAACTCGCTACGCGAGTTATGAAGCTTATGTTGACAATTTTCGGTTTATACCGCATAAACCGAAGGAAAACAACAGTTATTTCTTAATGAACTCAACACTATTGTACAGCGTACGGCGTTACTTGATGGGTTAGATAGCGAGTCGAGGTCACGCTGTAAGAAAGAATCCGAATCATGAGGCCCACGATCTCTAATGGAGAGAAACCACCAGTGGCGTGTGTGAAAAAAGTATACAATGCTGTTACATACATTTGTACTTCCAGGTAATTGGGAAATCTGTGACGTTCATTGATAGACAGCTCCCATTGTAGCCAGGGCATATTGAGAGGTGTGGTAGAAGCTGTAGAAAGCAGAGGTATAAATAAATAAATTAGGCAGAGCTGCACTTTTCAGGACCCTAACATTCACAGAATCAACAGTAATTTGTGCGACAAGTGTAGTAAAGTGTGTGACAAAAAGATTACAAACGAATCGGGGATCAGCTAAATATTTCCTTAGTGTACGCTACTGACCAGGCGGTCCTTGTATGTGGACATCGATAATCAACTTCAAGACGTCCGTGCCCACTTAACAATTTCAGGCGTCTAGGAATGGCCAGGCTAACAACGTAATATGACGAATTCCGAGGCAAATCATGCAGATAATAATACAAGTCAGAATTAAAAGACACGTAATTTCATATCAGACTTGAACTGAAAGTGTATAACATAACACGGTCTCGTGGTTAAAATCCCGCATAGGTAAATAATTCAGCTTCTTGAGGGACATTGACAGACCTGACGTCTTTGTATCTGTATATTGGGTACAGGCGCAGGTTCTACAATAGCGAGTTTTTTTTTTTGGACGGGGGCAAACACGATATCCGGAAAGCCGTTATGGGGTGGGTGGAAGCCTCCCCTTCTCTTAACTAGGACCCCCCCCCCCCCCACCCGGTTAATACTCCTTCATCGCACTTACCTTAACCCCCTGCACTCTGTTGACGAAACGCCTGATTTGTCATCCATGGTTATCCCCCCTGTGTTGTCAGAAATTCAGCAGTTTAGATTTTGGTTGACAGAGCTCCAATTGAGCTCTGTCAACCAAAATCTAAATTGCTGAATTTCTGACAACACAGGGGGGGGGGATAACCATGGATGACTGGGAGGTGTGGTGGGGCTTAGAGTGGGGGAGGTGTCGAGTATTTTCGACATCAGAGTGCAGGGGGCTAAAGGGAAGTGTGAGGAAGGGTAACAGTCGTAACGCCTTAGTTATGACTATGCCTCCCACCTCTACAACAATGTGCAACATTCAGTGCTCTAAGAGCGACTCGGAGGCATTTATAGAGTGTATAGCTCTATTGTAGACCATTTGAGTGTTCTTTCTGTTATGTGAAAGTTGCATTGGGCCAATGTTGGGAGCGGTAAAACTGTTAAGGGCCTAGACGACAAAGCCCCCATGTGAATAAAACGGCATATCTGGTTTCCTAGGCCTCGCATAGAGATTTTTCGATAATCTGTGTATCACGGACACTTGAATATAATCCTAAAGAGAAGTAGATAACACTCGTCTGTTTACTCCTAACCGTCATACTGCACAAACTCTTTCTCGGAAGTGCCGTTTACTCGGCTATTATAGTTTACGTCAATGTAACGTCTGTCAACTGTTTACATATGACCAGTCCGCCACTACCTAAGCTGGTATCCCTAACGAAGGCCATAGCGTCAAAGACTTTGATGAAGTTCTGGACATCTACACATAAGCCGGAAATATGACCCACTGGCACCGACGGTAGAATTCTCGTGACCAGACCAGCAGAAACCCTAGAACTCCGTACTTTGTCGGCATCATATTGTTTGCGCATTGCTCCACGACTTTCTAAAGACTTACCCTTCTGCCCATCCTATCAATGGTGCCCTTTCCATTGCACGTACAAAGTTCTGTCACTTGATACGAACTCCATGAATCAAGATCCAGGAGTCTGCAGACGTAATGTTATTAAATTCAGAAGAAAGCCTGTCTGTGACGATGGTAATGTATTTCAACCCATGAGAAGACAGTTTCTCTCGCCATGTATGTGACGAAGACAGACACGGTGTTCTCGCCCTAATTCGTGGTATCTGCAACAATTGGGTACGACTTGGCAACCCATTCAAGAAACACTGCAGCAGTAAATGCACACCGATGACCTGCCCTAAAGGGTTGGCTGCATTTTGTTTTAATACTCGCATGAATTCGCCATGACGAAGCCCGTTGGCAATGTAGAACGTTTCCGGGAGATCGTCAGAAAGAATTTCGCCCGGAGCCTCTTTATTCGCACGTGCTCGCGAAATTCTGGATGTGCAGCAATGAACTTATCTACTAGTTATGCGGGAGATTCACACCCTTTTTCACTATTCAGACGATCAGTTTGGGTTCAGTCTCTCCATTCTTCTTGTTCTCCTTTCACATGTGATACCAGGACATATATGAGCGTCAAAATATTACAGTAATGCAATACATTGGTCCAGCACTTATCGTGCAGATCGTTGGCATCACATAACGTTGACTCCCACCGGCTGGTGTCATACACCCACACCCAAAGCTTACAGCCTGAAAATGAAATTTTAAAGCACCCGACATTTGCATTGTTCGGCAAATGTATTTTTAAGAAGAGGAACCTTTATTGCAAACGCCATGAAGCTGATCTTACACAAAGGAATCCGTTATTCAAAACGTGCATACATGTACGCTTCTTTCTTAGAACATAGAAAGTTAATATTTTTTTCTCTTTCCTCTTCTTCATTCGCCCACAGAGTCATAATTTCTTTGAATCCGAGAGTCGCGTAGGATACATCTATTAATGTGTAGACCTGGATAACAGCTTCCGTCGGCCTGACGTATAGAATTAGGGTTTGCCGACCATTTTAGACACATGATATTTGCGGGCTGCGTTTCCACGCCAATTCTCTCACACTTAATTTTCTTTCCCTTGGGAAGTTGGGTTATCCCTCTTCATAATGCTTTTTCCAATACTCCATTGCCGTATATTTGTTTCTGTTGACTGGTTGTGTGTATTTCGGGCGCTCGTCTCTTTAATATCCCTATATATGCATTCTCATATGTTCTGCTCATTTACGTCAAGCTTTTTCTCCAATTTTCTGCTCGAGCGCTTTCCCTGTTCAAGAAATCCGGATCAGTGTTTTCCAGTTTCCTTTCTTTTCGTCTTTTTGCTGCAAGTCAGCATATTTTTTGTGGCCGTTCTCCTGCCGAATCGAAAAAGAATATCATAAAGCAGCCAACACATAATGTACGGATATCATATGGTTAGAATCAAGTGCATATGATAGCCACAATGGGCCTGGCAACAGGGATTTTCACAAAGGAAACTCGTTTGGTGACAAAAAAATACATGTTTTGTCTAATGCAGAGGAAAAATACCATATGGGTCCCACAAAAATGTTCTGGTTCAAAAGGCTGTCGTGAATAATATACCAATAACATGATTTTTGAGGGCGTTATGGTTTATTAACGTCCCTACAGAAATGATTAACAGCCCAAGGGTCTTTTAGCGGCCCTCGACTTCGTCTCGGGTCGCTAATAGCCCAAGGGCTGTTAATCATTTCTGTAGGGTCGTTAATAAACCATAACGCCCGACAAAATTTTTGTTATTCTATTATTACCGCTAATAGGGGAGGACATTCAAGTAACCTCAAAATAACAATGAACGCGTGTCGTCTGTTTGCAAACAATACCATGTGATCAAAGCAAGCCAAAGTAATTGAATATTCATGAGTTGTCGGAGTTTATTTTTGGAAGTTTTTTGAAAACAAGTACGAAATAGCCGATGTTAAAAATCCAGGATCGGAGTTTCAAAAACAGAATGATACATAAATATACTCACATTATATAACTATTTGGCCCCTTATGTTTCAGTAAATAAGTTATATTTGGTGTAATCACCTCAGATTTCAGCTGTGAGATTTGTTTACTTCGCACAGCATCCGAACATACAAAGCAGAAATAGAAGATTGGGAATGGGAGGTAATTCGGTCACGTGACGTGTCGGGCCGCGGGCGCTAAAGGGAAGGCAAACCCATTAGCGGCCCAGCACGTCACGCGATGACCTGAGCATTTATCGCGTATTAATGCCCGGGATATTACCGATAATGGCCTAACGAACGTCCGCTAAAGTGGTAATAAATAATAGTATAAGGTTTTCACCATCTTCGTAAATTGAAGAAAAAGTGCACAATAAATTGAAAATTACGGAGGTTGGCGCCACATTTGGGCACCGTGCGTGACACTATATTATGTCAGTCTGTTATGTCAAGATATTGAGTCGAGGGCCACACATTACGTTCATCGTTATATTTATATTTTTGAGGCAAGTTAGGATACTGACTGAGGACTTTGTTACCTTAGTTTTTCAAAAGATTGGTGAACTTCTATTAATGTTCGGTAACTGGTGTGACGTCAGTTTCAGCATATTCATCAGTGTCGAGCGGGCGTAACTGTGAATTCAAATGCTGTATCTGTGACAAATATAAATTAGCACGTGTTCTGTCACCCGGCGTCATATTAACAATAAGCCCACAAGCGTCCAAACAACGAAGTTCATACAAATTATGTCTTCTGTGTACATGTATGTCGTGAAACGGACCTTACACGTTATTATGTTTGTATTGGGAGTACCCTTGTTCAACCCTTTACCTAACACGAAAGGCAGACGACACCTGCAAACAAAATTCTTGAATAACTATTTTTTTTTCATTTTTTGTCTCAAAAACATAGGTTATGACCCCTCTTTGGAACGAGCTCGTCGAGCTCGTTCCAAAGAGGGGTCATAACCTGTGTTTTTGAGACAAAAAATTAAAAAAATAATGAAAATTAATTGGTGATCTTTGTGAATACGGCTGGTCGGTTTTGGCCGTTACGATGGGTAAAAAGTTAAAGAACCAAAATCTTATTTCCGCAAAGTGTTTCACATGCCATATTCAATTCTTGGTCCCGGAAATGTCGCTTATGTTGCTTGCATACAATATTACTGAGTCGAGTATTTTCAGAAAAAAAAGTTTGTAGGTCATGGTTGTCTAGAGATCGCCGCTTAGATGGAAGAGTATATCGATCTGTGCTCATACCTCCTCTCCCACAGGTACTTTGCGAAACCTTCTGTCGTCCTTACTAAAATAAACTGTTTAATTAAATTCGAAGAAATAGGCCTAACCATGTCTGGACCGTGACGAGTATATCAGAGACAGACGCGTGTATTCACACATTTGCTGGTATACAATTATAATCAGTAACTCCTTCTAGTGTGTTCTACATATGTCAGAACCCGCTACCTCCACTCTACACATCCTTCTTAATACCCTCCGCCACCATCATCGAGACTTGAAAATCAAGCGAATGGTACATCTGGGTAGCCATTTTGTCATACTCTCTAAATGTTTAGTTGTATGACCATGACATGCAGTAGATGGGCTTCCGTGTCACGACAACCCAGACACCCGTGATTGCGATGGACTGACGAATGCAGACAAAACGCTCAACTTTATGAAAAACTAACCTTTTATCCACATCAACTCAGACATATATTAACCCTTTACCTAACATGAAAAGCAGACGACACTTGCAAAAAAAATTCTTGAATAACTAAATGTTTTCATTTTTTGTCTCAAAAACATAGGTTATGACCACTCGTTGGAACGAGCTCGACGAGCTCGTTCCAACGAGGGGTCATAACCTATGTTTTTGAGACAAAAAATGAAAATATTTTGAAAATTAATTGGCGATTTTTGAGAATAGCGCTGGCCGGTTTTGGCCGTTATGTTGGGTAAAGGGTTAAGTTTGGATATTTGATTCCATGGCTTCGTTGAGATGAGAACATGATTGTTTTTTGAGAAGACTAAGTGATAGCACATAGTACAGTGCGTTAACTAATATACGATTGATTAATAATAACTGGAGATCAGATAACCTTGCCAATATATTCTACCAACTTTACCATTGGGACTCTTCGAGGATGAGGACATGTGCTCAACACTGCAGCTCGACATCAAGAGTAAACATATACCCCAAATCAATTCGATTGCAATTAACCTAATTCAACTGGGCTGAGTGAATATGAATCATTGTGTTCATATTCTCTCAAACCAGTTGATTTGGGTTAATTTTAACCCAACTGATGTTAGAGTGTATAATACGCGAAAAATAGGGAATAAAATAGCTTCCTTTAGAGTAAAAACGAGAAGTCCTGTCACGAACTGTGCGCTTATCTTGGCTTAATTGCGCGTATGATTTGCGCGCAGTTGCCAATTCGAATGGCATCCAAAGCACAGTAGGTTCTCCTCGGGTTACTCATAGCAAACACAGGCAATGTTTCTGCCAATGGACCTCTGGGTTACCCGGAGGTCCATTGGCTGTAACATTGCTTGTGCACAGGCCATATGTACCGAATTTGACAGTCTTACTATGGTCATGACGCGTAGATTAACGCACAGATCTATTTGCGCGCACTTCTTGACAGGACCTCTAGTTGTAACTGTATTGAGTTCGAGTTCTCAACTGAACACCTTACCGTTCGAAACATTCCTTCCATTCAGCTTTCAGAAGGTGGTTACTTTGTGTTTGTGGGGAGTAATTCTCGCGCCACGGTAGAAATTTCTGTTGGTCCGAAAAACGACCCTAGATTTAATTTACCAGCCAACTGATATCTCATACACTACTAAGTATAAAAATAACATAAACATTCATTATTTTAATGTTTCTCAGGCGAGACCTGACTTGACTTAGGGCCCTGGGGCATAGCGAATGTTCGCTCCTCGAATCAAACTAGAATCGAATCAGACAAAGTTTACGAAACCGATTCGAATCTCGAATCGAATTCTCCTCTCAATCGTTACGATACTACGGCCAGGGGAAGCGGAAGCTCAATAAATGTGGAGGGACACAAATTTACAATGCTACCTGGTTCGACTGAGTGTCCTGTCCGGCTCTTCTGCTTCAATCATCTTTCAATCCGAAGATTCGCCTTCGGGTTGGAAGATAGTTGAAGTAGAAGAAGCCGACCGAAAGTTGAATTCGATGGCTATATATTGTTTGGATTTGCAAATAATGTTACGGGAATGTCTGTATATTGACACGTTTGGAAGCGCCCATTGTGACTTATTGTGTAACTGCGAAACATATCTGTAGAAAAAAGTGGAGGGGTACGTGCCCCTTGAGCACCCAGTACGGCTCTCTTACTTGTGCCGTCTGTCTCCTATCCTAACCCATTATCAATATGTGTACTGGATGGACTATTTCATTTAATCGAACCGTAACTACAAGTAGATGGACCTGTCTTGTTTCTGAAAGATCGAGTATTTTATTCCTATGGCCATCAAAGGTATTCGATGTAGACATTGCTGCATGGATCAATGCATGGACCCGTTGTGCATTGTTCTCTCTTTAATAATTCCACTGTATATGGCGGGATTCTCACGCACTAGCATTCAAATTAACATAGAGAGTTTCGAAATTGTCTGTTCCTAATATGCTAAAGGTGACAATTCACCTCCGCACCCATCTGTGATTACTACTCACGAAGAAAATTCAAGATTGTTTTCTAGAGTTGTTTATAAGTATTCCCTTTTTTATTAGCTTATTTTTAGGAGAGGGTCTTTATATATTTAGTTTGTATGTGTGTTAGCGGAGGAGTTTAGGGTAAAATAAGGAAGTTTAGCTAATAGGTTTTCCCGAGTTTGGATTTTGTTACGCTAGTTGCCTTTTTTCGTGTGTTTTGTTTTTTGCCGATTTCGGTCATTAGTATATTGTATTTGTAAGCATGAATGGTAAGTGCTCGGCGGGTGTCCAGACGGAGGCAAGTATGGTCACTGAAGGGGCTCAGGGGGAGGTGAGTCGAGGGGTGCAGGTGCAGGTGGGGGAAGTGAAGATACAAAGGCGTGAAGACTGTGATATGCGGTATGGTGGTGGTCGGCCAACGGACAGCAGCGGTGTGTGTGCGAACTGCAGGGATATTTTACCAGTTGTCAGAGAAGTGTGTTGGCCTCGAGCGGGAAATTGCGGAGCTGAAGGGGAGGTTGAGGAGGGCTGGTGCATCTGGAATCACACCGTTGATGACGAGGTGGAAGGTGGGTGGGAGGTCGTTGTGGATTCAAGGAGAACATTGGGAGGCAGGAAACGTGGGGAAGGAACGTTTGATGTGGGGGGGGGGGGGGGTAACTGAGGAGGAGGGGGGATCCAGTAAGAAAATTCGGAAGGTTGCGTCAGGACAGAGCTGCATAGAGTTAGGAAGCCAGAGTCGGCGTAAGGCTGCCAAGGTTGCTAGGCGGCGTATAGAGAACAGGTTCAGTGTTTTAGATTCTGATACCCCTGGGGATGAGAGTGAGGGGGACATTGAGGGCGAGAGGCGGTTGCTGATGTTGCGCTTGATGTGGGGGTGTAACAGAGGAGGAGGGTGATCCAGTAGGAAAATTCGGAAGGTTGCGTCAGGACACGGCTGCGTGGAGTCAAGAAGCCGGAGTCGGCGTAAGGCTACCAAGGTTGCTAGGCGGTGTATAGAGAACAGGTTCAGTGTTTTGGATTCTGATACCCCTTGGGCTGAGAGTGAGGGAGTGGGGGGGGGGCTGAGGAGGAGAGTTGGTTGCTGATGTTGCTAGGGCAGATGGGGTAAGGAGGGCGGTGAAGAGGAAGAAGGGCAGGAGGCATGCAAAACGAGTCAAAACGCAGATGATATAGGAACTGGGGGCAGAAGAAGAAAATTAGTTGTAGCGGGGAGTAGCATTGTACGTGGGATTGACAATGTGGTTTGCGGTCCCGATAGTTCTAATCGAACAGTCTTGTGCTTTCCGGAAGCGAAGGAAGCGAAGGTGGAGGATCTGAGGGACCGGGTAGATGGTATTGTGGCAGGTTCAGGGTCGGATCCGGTAGTGGTGGTACATGTGGGGACCAACAATATCGTAATGTAAGAGTAGTTGTACCCAGGGTCCTTCTAGTCATTAGGGGTGGGGACGAACGGAACTCAAGGATTTTGGCGTTGAAAGAGGAGTTGGAGGACTTCTGTGTTGACCTGGGAATACCCTTTATCGACCAAGGGGACACGTTTTGGGGCAACACGAGCATGTACGGGAGTGACGCGTTACATCTTAGCAGGATGGGGAAACGGGTATTGGAGGATAAAATTCCACGGGTAGCGGTGTCTTTTTCTGGAGAGGAGGGGGATGGGAGGCCGGAAGCACGTATAGCAAGGGTGAACAAGAGCGAGGGGGGGGGGGGGTGGGGGGTGCAGAATAAGTTAACCAATGTTAGCGTCAATAAACAATGGGACCAATGAATCTCAGTACCCTGAAAGTGGGTTATAGCAACATCCAGGGTCTCCACCGAAAAGTCAGTGAAATTGCTACATTGATCGAGGCAGAGGACTTTGATGTCATGGGCTTAAGCGAGACGTGGTTAAGACACGAGGAACGGGTAGACCAAGTAAGGTGTGCGTGTGGATAGGTGTAGGGAGAACGGACGGCCAGAAAAAGGGTGGAGGGGTGGACATGTACATTAACGAGGATTTAAAACCGTCGCTGATCACAGACCTGATAGATGTCAGCACCTCGGCTAAGGTATAGAAAGAAATTGGTTGGTAAAGATCACTCTAAGAAACAAAAGTATTGCCCTTGGGATAGTGTACTGTGCGGTGGAGGAAAGCAAACCCGAGTGGAATGACTCGGTATATCCAACACTAAGGTCCAATATCACAGAACTAGAAAACAGGGGGCTCGGTATAATTTTGATGGGTGACTTTAAGGGAAACATAGGTGATAAGGAAGAAGGCATAGAGGGCAGGGACAAGAGAGTCAACGGGAATGGAAGGAAGCTGTTGAAATTCACAAATGAGCTTGGACTGAAGACTCTGAACAGGGGCGCGAGGTGTAAGAGTAAATGGACATGTGAGGGAAAACAATTATCGACTATATTCTCACAGATATTAATTTCTGGAGGGAGGTGATGGGGTAGAAGTGGATGATGAGTGTAAAAGGGGGTTGGATTGTGATCACAACTTGATTACAGTGAGCATGAGGGCCAAAAACCTAGTAAAAAGCAAATGAAGCTTCAAGGAGATTTGGGAACTCAAAAAGGATGCTGACTGGGCGAAGTTCGAAGAAAAATTGAGACCAAAGCTTGCAACCGTACCGTACACAAGGGGACCAGTGTCCAGAAAATGGCCGACGCCATAGTTGCGAGCCTAGTGGAGGCAGGGAAAGAAAGTGTAGGGAAGATTAGGGTGCTAACACTGGAATCTGGGTACAGAGTGAACGAAGCACTGAAAGGGCCACAAAAGGTAGAAAAGCCAAATGTGCTGCATACAGGAGAAGTAGAAAACTCAAAGGGGCGGAAAGCAACGAGGCCATGGTAGCAAAGGAAGAATACCAACAAGCACGAAATAAAGTAAATAAGATTAAAGATTATAATCGGAGAGGGCGAAATAGCAGTCATATTAGGACGATAAGAATGTCAGGGGAGTCGAGTTCGAACGTATTTTGGAAATGGATGAATAAACGTAACACAGGAAGTAACCCACAGAGTATTAAAGTAGATAGCAGAGCTACAGAACATCAAGATCAAATCGCATCAGAACTAGTCAAGCTCTGGGAAAAGGTAAATGATAAGCGATGGGGCATGGGGAACCCACCGGAGTGTCTGAACCAGGTCGAAGAAAATATATCGAACTTCGTGTGTAGTGAAATTAAAACGGAGGGTGTGCGAAAGGTGATCTCAGAATTAAGGAATGGACAAGCGGGAGGGTTGGACGAAATTCCGAACGAGTTTATCAAAAAGGGGAAGAGGAACTCTGGGAAAGCCTAACTGCTCTATTCAATTTAGCCATAGAAAAACAAGAGTCCCAAAAGAGTGGAGAGAAAGCAAAGTGACATTTATTCACAAAAGGAAAAAGACTTTTTTGATTATTATCGAGGGATCTCTGTCAGTAGCAACATTGGAACAGTTTTCTGTAAAGTCCTGTATGGGAGATTAGAGGAGGTGATTGAGGAGAAGGATTTTTTGGGAGAAATTCAGAATGGATTCAGGAAGGGAATGAGAGTCACTGGCCATCTTTTCACGCTATCGCAAATGACAGAATCCGCGTGAGAAAAAAAAAGATGTCTATGGCCTTTCTGGATGTAAAAGAGGCGTACGATGGAGTGTGGAGGGAGGGTATATGGCGAAAGCTTGAGACTCTGGGCTTGGGAGGCGAGTTTGTTGGAATTCTGAAAGCGTTATATAAAGATGTACCGAGTGAACTCAGCCTGGGTAACATAAAAACAAAACATGTGCCTATGGAAATAGGTCTAAAACATGGGTGTTTCCATTCGCCAATTCTTTTTGCACTGTATATCAAAGGTTTAGGAGATGAACTCCTGCATAGCGTAGGGGGGAGGGGGGGGGGAGTAGCAGTTGGGGACTTGAAGATCCCAGGGCTATTTTTGCAGTCGATAGGGTGCTAGTGTCAGAAAGCGAAGAGGGGCTAGCGAAAATGCCTGGAATTGTTGGGAAATATTTGGAGCGAATGGAGACTCGAACTTCATGAAAGCAAGATCAAATGTTATACCCGTGGGCCGCAAAATGGACCCCACTCGAAGGTGGAGAGTGGGGGAGTTCTGTATTCCTGAAGGTAGCAGCAAACTTCTTAGTGTATGAGAGACAGGTGAATACGAGTATCTGGGGGTAAATATAAACATCACAGGGAGAAGCATCTACCGAAACCACATAAATAAATTGATTCTGAAGGGGAGGAGAATCCTTAACCAAATGAAACCTATAGGGAGAAACAGATTCAATAAGGTTTTCGTGGGAAAACCACTTGGGAAATGATGTGTCTGCCAGGTATAAGATATGATACGGAAGTGCTACCCCTAAACCAGGCGGCTGTAAAGAGCTAGGAAGTCCTGCAGAGCGATGCGGGTCACGGATAACGGGGTCGAGTAATGCTGCAGTGCAAATTAGGTGGATGAGGATCAAGAACAGGATAGACTTATTGAAACTCGGTTATCTTAATTATTTGTTAAACCTCCACGGCAGCCGATGGTGTAAAGTAATGTTCCAGAGAATTTTCAACTCAAATATCAAGACAGGACTGATGATCCAAGTGAGGGAACTACTCATTGGAGATTTCGGACCTAGCCGTTGGGACAAACCATGGTAAAAAAATCGTCAGAGAAAGGGTCATGGAGGATGGTAACCTCAATTGGCGAGAGGGGGTCAAATCAAAGAAGTCTTTGGATGGCCTGATAAACAGAAACCTGGTTTTGAAAAGTACCTCAAGCTGAGGTCGCGGTCCCTGGAGCTGAGGGGGAAAAATGGGAAAAACAGTGAAAAGGAGTGCCAGATGTGGAATTTGGGCGTGCTGGAGACCATGGATCACTTTCTTCTAGAATGCCCAAAATACCAGTTTAACCTTTTACCCAACGAATTCCCGAATTCGCCCGCGTAATATGCAAATTCAGCAGTTGAAAAAAATATTATTTTTCAAAAAAATTTCAAAAAAATCATATCATGTGGCCCCCTTGTTGGAACGAGCTAGTCGAGCTCGTACAAACAAGGGGTCACATGATATGGTTTTCTTAAGATTGTTTGAAAAATTTGAAAAAGTGATATTTAAAAAAAATAAATTTGATATCGTCTGCGTTGGGTAAAGGGTTAAAAGAATAAGATTAATTGGGAGTATAATGGGGAAGTGGGATGGGAGAATGAAGGACTTGTGGTTAGTGAGAGACTCTTAGGAGAGGGTTAATATGCTAATCGGAGAGACTGTGAAGAATGAGGCAAGGGATGTCATCAAGCAGTTCATCTCCGAGTGCTGTGAGGAGAGAATAAGCGTGGGAATAAGGAGGCAGTTGGGAATACGGGGGTAACCAAGGCCTTCTCGCCTGAGAACCGCGACAAATCAGCGGCCGGCCAAAGTGTTATTACCCACCCTTTGCAAAACCATAAGTTCATGGAAAAGCATATGTTAATACAATGTTTTAAGATGCATCACAGCCTTGTCCCGGCGTATTCATCCAGCCTTATCCTTTCATCCAGTTCTGAAACCCAAGATTATAATCCGTGGAACACTTTGAATCCCATCATACCTTTTTATCGCACCCAATCATAAACTACCTCCTACATCCCATCTACCACGCGCGTGTGGGTGAAATGAGATTCCACCCGAAATTAGGCAATATAATTCACTTTCGCAGTTCAAAGGTTACCTATACAGAAATCTGAACATTGTACCTAACTACTTCTACTTACATAAATCGTGATGGGCCCAAATACTTTACTGCCGCCTATGTCTTAACTGTAGTAAAATCAACAATGACTTGTGCAACAACTTTCTGTCAGACACATACCTTTGCCGATGAGGCGAACGTGAAACTTCTGATCATTTTTTTTCACTGCCTCATTTACTCTCAACAAAGGGATTAGACACCAGACTCTCTCCTATGTTATGTTACAAACGACATCTTACTGTTCGGATCTTAACACTATAATCCCGTAATGAACAGACTAATCTTCGAGAAGACCATCGAGTTTATCCTGTTGTCAAAAAGGTTTTGCTGAGTATATTATGGTCCACAAGCTAGTTACGTCTCTTCAGCTTTGTATTACGATGCTTCATCGACTAAACGCTGACCAGTCACCACCTCGCCGGGTCTATTCTTTCCATCTCTCCCTCTCTCTCTCCTTTTCGTCCACTTTTGTCTCTTCCCCTTAACCCCCCCCCCCCCCTCCGCTACACACCTATTAATGCATTTTTATGCGCATGTTTATCTTATTATACAACCAAATCATCTCTGTACCAGCCATTTTTACTGCAGCATACAACTACCAGGAGACGGCCCCGAGTGAGCATTTAGCTTACTGTTGAATCCTCTTTCCATGTTCTCAAGGTAAATCAATTGCAGTCTGTCTTTTTTCTGTTTTTTTTTTAAATAAAATATTGTTTAAATTACAGTACAAACTAGAAGTCCTATCACGAATAGTGCGCTTATCTGGGCTTAACTGCGCGTTGGAATTGCGCGCAATTGCCATATCGAATGGCTTCCAAAGCACGACAGGTTCGTCTGGTTACTCATAGCAAACATATGCAATGTTTCTGCCAATGGACCTCCGGGTTACCCGGAGGTCCATTGGCTGAAACAGTGCCCGTGCACAGGCCATATGTACAGAATATGATAGCTTTAATTGGGCCATAACGCGCACATTAACGGGCTATTTGTGCGCATTTCATGACAGGACTTCTAGTTTTAACTGCAATTCACCCCGCAGTTATCTGGGCAACTGGACTAGATTCAAACGTGAATTGACCAGATATCACCAAGTTGGACGTTACAAAATTTATAGTATACGTTGGTAATTGTGTTATTGCTTCAAATTATATTCTTGGGGAATTTTCCAACTTAATTTATGTTATCAAATAAGGCTTGGTACGGTCAATCTAGTTCCTCGGAAAACTGCAGGATGGGCAGTCACGTTTAGAATGTCGGCAATAAAGGCATTATGATTTAAATGGTTTTGAACAAATCAAATAAGTGAAAGGTTTCGAAACCGAGTCGAACCTCGAACATTCGGCAAGCCCAAACTTGACCGAATCTTTCATTACTTTACCGATACAATTACATATGTCCGTTTACAAGATAGTAATGATGAATAAAGACTAATCGCAGTTGTGGTTTTTCGATTATGCCGTGTAGTTCCACAAATTGTGTTAATATCTTGATATTTTCAAGACGAATCACAGACGTATTGATTGATACATCTACATCTGGAGCCCGAAAGCATATACAGTACATGGAGGGTAGATTGTCAAGAAATTATCCTTGGAGTGGAGGTATCACCTATTGCACTGCTCTTAAATTGTGTATAGAAACACAAGAAGCACAAGTAAAGTTTCAACCAATGGGCCCCCAGGTTTAACCTGTAGGTCCATTGGCTGAAACTCTGCTTATGCTAAGTAGCATTTATTGCTTGAAAGAAATCATCACTCCGCTTGTGATTTACTGATAATACATTCTTCACGTACTGTATGTACATTTTGTTAGTATAGGGACGTCACATTAAATCAATGGCGTCTGGGCGTAAACTACACGAAAAGTGGGTACACAGACGAAAATAGAACTCCTACGGTGTCTTAACCCCTCGCTCCTCCATTTCTGCCGCAATAATATGACCAAGGCGGAGCGAATTGCGATAAATAGCCTCCGGCGAAACCGCGACATTGACACCAATAGTCGGATAAAGGCAAATCAACTGTTCTAATCAACGGCACCACCCATGTAGCCGTGGGCCTTCGTCAACTTACCTCGACCCTCCACTATAAACCGTTCTCCCATGATATAACGGCACGTATCACACTCGACGTCCGGGATCACTTGGAACGTATGTACAGTTACCACGAGATTGATAATAAAATGCATACACAGCTTCAACCTAGCTAAATTGGACACGGCCAAACAGCCTGTCCTCTACCTTCTGCCAAAGGTACACAAGGACCCGCCTACAACGGGTAGACCGATCATTGCGGGTTAGTTTAAACATATTTTATTTGCCATAAATTTGCAAAAAGGATTGGAGTACAAGTTATACAACTTATGTTAACTCCCCTCCATAAATACAACAGAAAAAAAAAACAAAACAATACATAGATGCGGCTACAAGATATATAGAATGGTTCACAAATGAATAGGGATTTACACTATTTACAATTGAAATGTAAGTTGTTGAAACAGGCAGCCATGTGCGTAATAGGGTATCGAGACAGGGAATACATACGATTGGACACTGATGTTTTTCTCCACGAAAGCTCTTGAATGGCAAGATAAATGGGGAGGGATGTGACGTTTATAGTACGTCTCGTCTAGTGCAAGACTAGTCGCGAATACAATGACTCAATTGAAGCGGCCACTAGCTAGGATGGACGCTTGGGTTTTCAGAAAGATATATTCGTTTTGTTTTGTTGACAGTGTGGGTTTACCACACAAGAGATCGGTTTCGGATGATATATCAAAATCTCGAAGAGAATCGAGTAGTGTAATCCTGGGGTCAGTGTATCGAGGGCATACCAGGAGATAGTGATGAGCATTTTCACAGGGATTACCACACGTACACTTTGGGTTGGCCAGAATATAGTTTTGGAACTTGTCATTATTTAGGTCGCTGCAGTTATTACGCAATTTTGAGTGTAAAATGTTGGCCTTTCTTTTTCCCACACGAAAATAAAGAGGTGGTTTGGGGATCAAGTTCAATTGGGCATAGATTTGTTTGAACTCCGTTAGTGTTGCGGCTCCAGTGAGAACGTCTGGTAAGTTGTTCCAGTTTTTTGTGGTGGACGGGAAAAGGGATTTTTTGAAACGCTCCGTTCTTGCCGGATAATACGTGAATCTGTTGGGGTTGCAAAGATTATATACATTGAGATATCGTGCGTTCGAGATGGTAACAATGCATTGAGGTAATTTGGAGTTTCATTGTTGATAATTTTGAAAAGAATGCAGTATTTGTGCTTTTCGTGTCGCTTCAAAAGGGAGGGCCACCCAAGTTCAGCCAGAAGTTGATCAGCAGAGACAGATCGCGTTAAGCCAGTAATGATACGCGCAGCATCAAGCTGAAGTCTGTCGAGATTCTGAGTCAAATATTCGGGTGCGCAGTCCCACACTACGTCGCCGTAATCAAGTAGTGGTTGAATGAAGGTGAAATAGATTTGTTCCAAGGTTTTTCTGTTCAGAATGAATTTCATTTTGCGAGGGAAAGACAGACGGGTGTTGAGGTTCTTGCATATTTCAGTTATCTGGGAGTCCCAGTTTAGATTAGATTGGAGAATTAAACCCAGGTGCTTGCGACCTTCAGTGAATGAGACTGGATTACTATCAAAACTTAAGGTGGGATGGTCTGTTCCGTCATTACTGCCATAGTGGAATAGAACTGCCTTTGTCTTAGCAGGGTTGAATGAGACAAGCCATTGATGAGACCAAGTGTTAACTTTTCCAAGGTTTCGATTGAGGGAAACGGTAAGATTTTCAATATTGTTTTTGCAATCAGTTACACATGTATCGTCGGCATACAGTCTAGCAAAGGCGTCGATGATCTCAGCAATGTCATTGATATAGATTAGGAAGAGAAACGGACCGAGAACCGAGCCTTGGGGCACTCCAGCTTCAATGAGTCTATAGTAGGAAAAGGTAGTTTGGACGAGAACCCTCTTATCCTCATTTCAGAAAAAAGGGATTCCACAAATGGGATTCCTAAAAAAGGGGTGAGAATTCGGGGTGCCTTCTGAAGAATCCCTTTTTGTCAAATGAGGATAAGAGTCGTAGTAAATTAGACCTCATTGAGGGATTTTTAATACAACTCTTATCCTCATTTCAGAAAAAAGGGATTCCACAAATGGGATTGCTAAAAAGGGGGGTGCCGAAATTGGGGTGCCTGGGAATATGGCCATTGGATATAGGCTTTTATACACAAGGGAGATAACTCTGCATACAGATTATGGGAAATCAATGATTAGTTATAATTTATATAAATGATCTAGATAAATGAAACAACAAGAGTACTTGGAATAGGGGCAGAACTGCTGCTATTACGTACCATCTTACCAGTAACAGGATGGTACAAAGCATTTGGTAGTTTAATATTATCAACGGTTAGGATGGGGCCTACAGGGGAATATACCAACCATACTCTCCTGCCGTTCTGTATTACCCGGCATTGACCCCACCCCAGAATACCGCTCAATAATATGAACCACCTGGCGGATCAGTAGTACCAAGGGCGCGCAAGAGACCTACAGGGATATGTACAGCCTATGCTATACTACCGTTCTAAACTAACAAGCATTACCCCCCACCACCACAAAATCACTAGGTCTACCATAACATACTACATATACCAGCCATATAATAAAACAAAGCAATCGGTTGGTTAATAGTGTCAAGCACTAACATATAGGTGTATAGGTGTATATACCGCCCATAATATAATACCGTTCTAAACCACCAGGCAGTACCCCTACCCACAATACCCCTATGCCTAGCATTGCATACTACCTATACCAGTCATAGGATAACATGAAGCATCAGGTGGATTAATAGTACTAAGGGCCAGCAAGAGACCTACAGGGACATGTACAGCCTATATGGTATCCTCAGATAAGTATCATATAAAAGGTATCCTCGATAGGTATCCTCGATAGGTATCCTCGAATACAATACCAGGCCATAGGTATCCTCAAATACTGAAATGAGGCTAAGAGTCGTAGAAAATTATGCCTCATTGAGGGATTTTTAATGGTCCTCATAAACTCACAATTCAATGAGGCTATGAGGGATAATAAATGAGGCCTCATTGAGGGTTTTTACATGGCCCTCATGGCCTCATACGACAAAAAAGGGATTCCACAGTCACAGGCGTTTTCCAAAATGGGATTCCATAGGATATACCTGTTAAATACTGAAATGAGGGTAAGAGTCGTAGTAAATTATACCTCATTGAGGGATTTTTCAAGGTCCTCATAACCTCAAAATTCAATGAGGGTATGAGGGATAATAAATGAGGACTCATTGAGGGCTTTTACATAGCCCTCATGGCCTCATATGACAAAAAAGGGATTCCATAGCCACGGGTGTTTCAGAAAAAAAGGGTGCCTGGGAATATGGCCATAGGATATAGGCTTTTATTATACACAAGGGAGATAACTCTGCATAGAGATTACGGGAGATGAAGCAATCTGATTGGTTATAAATGTTCTAGATAAATGAAACAACAAGAGTACTTAGAATAGGGTCAGAACTAACAAGAATAGATCAGAAATAGGTAAATATAGCAATAATAAGGTAAACTGTTCCAGTTGATAGGCTCTTCTACGCTACTGAAGTATACTGTAGAATAAAGGAACATGACCAGATAAATTATAACTATTGCATATATAGATAGAAGCAGAGAAATCTGGAAGAATTCCAAATAGTAAAACTTGTCGGGTTGTTTGTGGTAATTTTTCGAATCGGAAAAATACTCCTATTCAATCGAACATACCCTCCGAAGATACCCCGTCTTATTGCAGAAAAAATGGGTAACATAGCAATCACGTGCTACCATAGAAACTAAGATGGCGGCCCCCAGTATACAAAATGGACGACGGAAACACCTGTCACCCTAACAACGCGCGCTGCGCATGCGCACTCACACCACGTATCACTGTGGAGATGATATCACAAGATGGCCGCTCACGCGGGTTACCATGACAACACAACATGGCGCCACTAGGTCACCTGACTATGACGTCACATGAGATCCGGCAATGAGATCCGGCAACCTTTCCCTGTAGGGGAACATGACATACTACTCTTATACTTGAGCGCAACTGCTTCCAGTTTGATGGACAGTCCTATATCCAAACATTGGGGGCTGCCATGGGCAGTAAGGCCAGTCCTGAAATAGCCGATATCACGGCCCATACCTGGGAGATCACACTACTTTCAATGGGCCAGAGCAAAATCCACAAATGGCTCCGATATCGTGATAATACCTTTATCATCTGGACGAGATCCGAAGCGGATCTGCATAGCTTCATGGAAATAGCTAACCAATCACACCCGACATTTCGCTTTGTTTATGAAGCCTCGACCACCGAGGTCACATTCCTTGATACCGAGATTTACAAAGGTGATCGGTTCCAAGCCACCGGCGTTCTGAATGTGCGTTTCCACATCAAACCAACGGAGACATTCCAATACCTCCACCGCCAATCCGCTCATCTCCCTGCCACTTTCAAGGGTTTCATCAAGGATGAACTGGCGCGCTTTATACGCAACAACTCATCTGAAACACGCTACACACACCACAAAGAACAGTTTGTGAATAAACGCCTATCACGGGGTTACACCATGCAGGAAATTGAACACATGTACTCACCACTGTCAACTTCACGGATCGACCCACGCTGCTTACAAACACGAATCGGGGTCGCACAAATAAAGCTTTGTGTTTTCACCTCTGGTTTTCACTACGACCTTCAACCCGTACACTTCTAACATCAAGAAGGCACTCCTAAAAAATTGGGAACTCATATCCAGCAGTACCATACTGCGGAGAACATTCCAGGAGCCTCCAATTCTGGCTTTCAAACGCGGCAAAAACCTTAATGACACCCTAGAATGTGCCCAACTACCGCCTACAAGGCATAGTGTCGGAGAGACCCACCCACCGACCATCCGGTCTCCCACTGGCAGTACAACCCACCACAATTAACCGGTACCAACCTACGGTCTACCCCCCCACTCCCCCCCACACACACATGGGGTTGTGGCTCGATGAGCACATTTACTACAGGCAATTAACTATCTGAACGCATGATCATACCACCTGCTACCCACCACACGCATCCTCCTACGAGGATAGAACGTCTTGAATGAACATCTACCCATCTCCGTTTTCTCTGACCTTAACACCAATACCTATAGCGGCGTTATCTCTATTATGTCCGCCACGGACTGATTTATACCCGGTTTAAACGAACGGCTTTCGAAACTACTTCTGCTTCCAACCATGCGACCAATTAGAACAACTCGTAGATCGAACAACCAGCACAGAACGTCGGCACGACCGTACCAGCCTCCACCTAGGCATACTGGAATCATCATTATGCCGCCAATAGATCATACCAAGCCTAGGGAGGAAGCTTTAAGGGAACAGAGAACGAGGCACGCCCTCGATTGGATTAAACATGTCCAATCATCTGACTGGACCTAAGGCACTCGCCCTCCATCCACCGCGTACATTCCTGACCAACATGAGCTTGACGCACAGTTGTTTGATCAGGTGGAGAAGTATAAACAGGCGGCCAAAGACACCATTGTGAACCTCCTTAACCAGTGGGCTGCCAAAGACCCTGTTAACCTGCACACTGGCAGTAGTGACGATCAGAAGATTGCGGACATGGCTGCCAAGATTTCACTGCTCGTAGCCAAACAACTGCTGCAAGCAGCACCTGAAGCAGCAACTGACCCACAGACGATGGACAAACCGGATGAATCCATGTCCACCAACAAGGAAGAATCCTGGCTGTAGACCCCACACTACGCTAATTAACGCCCCTTTTCAGGGCAACCCACAATATTAGAAACAGTGATACCTATACATACTCACTGCCTTCATATTTACAAAAAACAAGCTCCCTCGAAGGAGCATAGAACAAACCATAACCTATACGGGAGTTGAGTTCTCACCCGAACCGCTTAACCTGGCGCACAACCAAATGAGAACACCAATACTCATTCCTCTATATGCGTGCCACCGCACTCCTGCGCAACGCAGCAGGCTATATTTCCAATCCTGAGCCCTTAACCTCGGGCCAACCTAGGGTCCATCTGCGGTGACCACATATCGATAGCCTAATCCCGTTTCCACACCACCTTTCATAAACACGGGATATATGAGATTATATGCAACCGCCCACACCCTCCCCCCCCCCCCAAGTGGGGGTTCCAGCAGTGTAATACAATGGTATTATGAACATGGCACTCCGTGATCAATCTTGACACGAACTGATCGTGCTCTCTTCAAATCCAGATTATATCACCAAGCAACAATGCCCCCTCCCCCCCCCCCGGGCCGGGCTTATAGGGATGGACTACCATCTCGCACTGCTGTTAGGTGACCGAACCCGAAGCTTGAGAGCGAACCTAGTGGCTACTATGCCCCCCCTCCCCCCACTATCCCAAGGTGAAAAGTAATTTGCACCATGGTGAAAATTAATTTTCACCATGGTGAAAAGTAATTTGCACCAAGGTGAAAAAATTGAAAAGAAAATAATAATGCATGTCAGGTATGGGCCGCTGAACATTTGCCCTAAGTATATATTACATTCATCTTCCACGGATGCACTTTTCTGCTTGTAGTTGACTCAACACTGCTGTCGTTCGTCAGTTCACAAGTTGTGCCCGTGTCAAAATGAATTTGATTGGTCAATAGTTATCCCGTTTAAACAACATAGCTATCTCGTTTAAACGACTTAGCTATCTCGTTTAAACGACTTAGCTATCTCGTTTAAACGAGATAGCTATCTCGTTTAAACGACTTAGCTATCTCGTTTAAACGACATAGCTATCTCGTTTAAACGACTTAGCTTTCTCGTTTAAACGACTTAGCTATCTCGTTTAAACGACATAGCTATCTCGTTTAAACGACTTAGCTATCTCGTTTAAACGACTTAGCTATCTCGTTTAACCGACTTAGCTATCTCGTTTAAACGACATAGCTATCTCGTTTAAACGACTTAGCTATTTCGTTTAAACAAGATAGTAGGAAAACATAGAGTGTCGCTTCCACGCTGCCGTATTAGTCAGTTATATTTATAGGAAGAAAATTCAATTCAAGAAAATACAATTGTAAAAGTTTCATAGTATTGCTTCCTGCAAGAGTAACTTCTAACGCTGCAGCTCCGGATAATATTGTCGGGTGGTTAAGAAAACAAATAAGGTTCTTTGCAGTATGGTGGGAGATGTACGCTGTAACTTGATGGTCTCAAATTGATCGCGTATGTATTATTTACCAGCCGTCTCTGTCTATGAGGAAATCAAAGTCTTTCATTACTCTGTGACTGGAAATATATCAGTGCATTTCATACTGCCCTAACTATTAGAAATGCACTCAACAGCAGGTAGAAAAAAGATTAAAATTCTCATCCCAAGTAGGGATTCGTTTTGTTAATCAATATCACAATTCACGAACGTTGTTTTAACGGATTCCTACTCAGTGCCAAAAAATAAGTTGAATTATAATTAAGAGAGTCGCGTAATCGTTTCAAATTGACAAGTCAGGGGCGGCGGAAGCTCAAAAAAGTGAGGGGGGGGGGGGCACAATTTTTTTTCTGGGTAACTGCAGGGGTGTACACATGCACACATTTTACCATAGTCCAAACTTGGACCCAAAGTCCGTAATGTAATTTTTTGGTCCAAAGGACGAACCAAACCAAAAAATTACATTACGGACTTTGGGTCCAAGTTTGGACTAGTTTCACTGTTACTATACATGTAGTCTGTGCTTATTATGGCTAGTTGCGAAATTGCGATGTGCAATATCTCAATATATAAAATGGACAGTGACACCGACAGTATTGTGTTGCTAATTTTGATAGAACTATATTACCATCTCCCACAGTCAATTTGGCCATAGGGGCTGTGTACGTTATGTCAGAATATGTCCTGTTAGAGTACCCATAATTGGTAAAAAAAGTGGGGGTGGGGGTGGGGGCATGTGCCCCCAGTGCCCCCCCCCCCCCCCCACACACACACACACCTCCCGGCTCCGCCGTCATTATGACAAGTATATTATTAAGATGCTGGGTGAATATCTTTAATCAATAAACATTTCAAATCGCCAAGTATATTGTTAGAAGCAGGATGGAATTGTTTGTTTTGAGTCCCGACAACAAATTGTATAACATTGTCTTGGGTTAAGTTAGAGCATTCTTCATTGTCACTCTCCAAGTAACCGGAGTAAAGAGTTTTTGGTACATGAGCGAACGTACAGGCGATTGATACATTGTGTCGAGTTTTCATTATGGTAGAGAGACCCTCTGTGGGGTTATTTACTTGTACAGACCTACATTGTGGGTTCAATTATTTTGTAATTTCTAAAATGAAACATTTGGATATAACTGTGGGTTTATATCCAAAATAGAGATCTTACCCCTAGGGGTGATTAAGACTAATCGAAATCAAATGTATTGCGAGGTTAATCCCATAATTAAAACAAAAACATAAGATATAGCCTATTCTTGACTCCACAAAGTACCTCTGCTAAGAGCTAAAGCCCGAAACATTTCTATCGGGCTTTTTCAGACATTCTTACCGTGGACTCCAAGGCGTGAACACGGATCAATTAACCCTTTACCAAACGCAGACGATATCAAAATTTATTACTTTAAACATCATTTTTTCAATTTTTTTCAAAAAATTTCAACAAAACCATATCATGTGACCCCTCGTTAGTCACTTGATATGGTTTTGTTGAAATTTTTTTGAAAAATAATATTTTTTAAACTGCTGAATTTACACATTACGCGGGCGGATGCGGGCGATTCGTTGGGTAAAGGTTTAACACGCTGGACTTTTCAATGGAAACGCCACTCATAATACAGAAAGCCCTGTCAGTGCTTAACGTCATTGGCGCACTTAGTTTGAATCTCCAAGAAAAATGTGAGAACCTCCACATTACTGTGGATTTTGTTACTGAAGACCATCAACCACCTCCTTCAGGGAAAGGTAGCACCTTACGAGAGAGGAAGGTGTCCCGCACTGGTCCTTACCGAGCAAGGATCAGGAAGAAGAGTCCATTAACCAGGCCCGGAGATGCCCGACGACTTGAAAATTTTCTCAAAAGGAAGAAGGAAGAGAAGGCCGAGAAGAAGACCCAAGAAAACACTACCATCTCCCCACATCTACCTCCTATAAACCCCATCCACACCCCCGTTGCCTCCCCTCTGGGGATGGGGGGGGGGGGTGGAGACCGAGATGGAAACTGGCTCTTCCAAGCCACATTGACCGATCTGTACCTTTCGTCTGGATCAGAAATTTTGGATGGATGCGTCCCTCAGGGCCTCACTATGATTGCTGCCCCGAAAGCTACGTTGAAAGACTCCATAAAACACACAAAGCGAATGGAGAAAAAAATATGGCGATAATAGAACAATCAGATACGGTTAAAACTAGAAGTCCTGTCATGGAATGCGCGCAAATAGCGCGTCGATCTGCGCATTAATCTGCGCGTTATAACCATAGAAAGGCTATCAATAACCTAATCACAAGCCATTTTTCAGCCAACAGACCTCCGGGTAACCTTGTCTTTTTCTCTTTGCCTATCGTTGTGAATATGAAAGAGTATATCAACAACGATGTGTTTGCGGTGGATTTTTTCCAAAAATGTCCCGTCTCAGTACTCGATAGGAGAAGTATATAAAAGTGACACCTGGGACATAATGATTGTGGTACAATAAGACAGCTGGGTGTTACCAAGACTGTGCTTGAAGAAAGGAAAACGCTGACGTGATTGCGTTTGTAACTGCGACCAAATGTTTTTCTGTCATCGTGTGTACCACTTGAATAATGGTTTTATTTTAGAAATAAAGTTAAGCGTGAATACGAATATGATGTGCCTTTACAATAGTTATCAATTTTAACATCCAGAGCATCGGATGTGTTTTTTTTTCTATCTATCAACAATTTATTATTTAATGATTTACCCAACGAATCGGTCGCATCCGCCCGCGTAATATGCAAATTGAGCAATTGAAAAAATATTATTTTTCAAAAAAATTCAACAAACCATATCATGTGACCCCTCGTTGGAACGAGCTCGACGAGCTCGTTCCATCGAGGTGTCACATGATATGGTTTTGTTGAATTTTTTGGAAAAATTAAAAAAAATGATATTTAAAATAATAAATTTTGATATCGTTGGATAAAGGGTTAAGTTTCTAAATAATCATTCGCCTATTGGATCGACATACTTTACGCAAAAGCGGTTTAAGATTTTTCTCATTAAACGTTTTAAGTACACCCTCACATGAGTTTTATTATCTAAAGAAACAAATCATCACTTAACAGACGACGATACCCCAATCAGCTACACGGAATCTGATGCAATAATTTCAAGTGGTGTCGTTCGAGTTCTTCCGAGTATTTAATATATTATTTATTTCCGTAATATTGCGATTTCATGATCATGTTAGCTTTGAGTAATTTTGTACTCGCCTTGAGTGCTCGTGAAAAGTGCGACCAAAGCAACAATTTTAACGCGAGGAATTCGTTTAGAAAAACTGACACGACCATGGATATACAAGACAATAGAAGGAAACTTACAGCAGAATTCACTCACAAAAATAATACTCTGTCACACAGTTAATAGGCTGATACCCACCCCACCCCCACCCAGTGGCGTAGATAGCTTTACGCTGGCGGAGGGGCAAGCCCAAAATTTCCGACAGACCGAAAATTTTCCGACAGTGTAACACCAACAAAAATCCAAACAAACAGAAAGAATTTGTTGTTTACTGCAAATGTACTGAAAATTGGTCTTTTTTTAACCCAAATTTACCCCAAATGGCATGTTTTTCACCCCAAAGCCAGCATTTTAATGTTATTAGGCATAAATTCGCCTAAAAATGGTCCCCAAAAAGTCCGACAAAACTTCTGGTGGGGTGGGGCCTCCCCCCCGGTCCCCCTTTATCTACTACACTGCCCCACCCCTAAATATACGAGGTTTATAGATTTTAGCCACTCTGGTATTTGATCTTATTCTTATTAGTTTGATCTTATACTTATTATTATTGTAATTACCCTCAGTATCACGTCCTGTCGTTCTGTATATATTTGCCTATTTTCTTATTGAATGGTTCTGTGAAAGGCTTTCCACTCTGCTATCCTGAAAATTGTCTATATTTGTTATGGGGAATGACAGGAAGACAGCCCACTTGACTATGCTGTTTCCCACAGTATCTAACTATATGTGTTTACTGCTATTATTGTAAAAACATTATACTGCAATGAATATTTCAATTTCAATACTAATAAACTAGGACAAGGCTGAATGTGGCGGGCAAAGTACCGATAAAGATTGACCCCGAACCCCAATAACTCTTTACTTAAGGCCCCCAAATTGTAAACATCTCTTTCTCAGGCCTTCCCGCGCGGTCCTTTTGGCAGCCACATGTTCTCTTTTTATAACCAAAGCAAAATAGAAAACATAAAAGTTAATTGGTTTATGTCTGATATTCTACCCAAGTTAATAACATTGATAAATGTGTGTCTTGAGTGCGAGAAGTCTTTGCAATGCCATTTCGCCTTGTCAAGGGACGAAATACATCATCATCCATTCTATTCTGTAGATTAAGAGGCCTAAGACATAAAACAAACCAAGAACACGAACTTTTGATGCCAAAGAAATAATTACAAAAATACAATAAAAAACGCACGTCCACTTACAATTTTACCAAAAAATGGCTTGAGAAACAGAAGATCTACTTTGTGGGGCATAATAATACCAGAGGACAATACACGCAAGAACAATTTTCGACTTACAAAAAGTTTTTATGTTTTTTGCCTAGGAAACCGATCTTATGCCCACTCATTGAAACGCGTCAACGAGATCAGTCCAATGATGCGCCATAAATATACCTTATTTTATTGGCAAATATTGACAAAATAATGCAATTTGAACGGCTAGTGTTGTCGAGGGCGTTGGTCGGATATCTCCGATAGAGTAGATTTGTGTTAATAATAAACATTTAGTGTTAATTATAAGAAAAAAACCCATTAAGTAACATTTCCATTGTTGCATTTTCGTGTTCAGCGAGATGGAAATTGTTTGAATAAATAAGAATGTATTCAAGTTGTAGTTCTGACACCTCCACCTTGAAAAAGTTATTGAGGCGGAAACACATGAACTGCACATTCAACAGAATGTATATTTGAAATCTTAAGCCAAAAAGGCTGTTTCAGTTGCCAGAGTTCATGCTAGCTGGAAACTGTCTGGTGCCACATTTTAAGCCATACTGGATATTTTAGTGCCAGATAAAGTGTTTGGATGCAAAAATGCTAACGGGAGGGGGTGGGGTGTACATCACCACATGATCCTTATAAATAGGTCGCCCTTTGAAAAATGAACTGCCTATTATTTCAGATATGACCGGATAATTGGTCACAAAAACACAAACAGCGATAGAGAGCGAAAGTTCCTACGAAATCATCGGTCGGCGAAAAGGACAGTCTCCAACGTTATATCAGTACGCCACTGACTCAATTGATGGCCAGGCTGATTGCTGCAGGGTACGTTCACCTGTTGTTGCACTCATATAATTGCAGATTGATCGGCTACAATACTTACCGTTAATCCACTGCAAGCCGAGTGGTCCTCGGTTCGAATCATACCTGCAGCAACCGTGTTGTGTCCTTGGGCAATACACTTCACCCCATCACCCACGTGGTGGCACGGTGGCGTTGTGTACTTAGGTGTACTGCACGTCGATGGTGTACTTGTCTTCAACCAATGCTAACCCTGCTTGTGTGCAGTTAATATGTTGGGAAGCTGACAGTTGCTCGCCGTTGCTCGGTGGTTCTCACCCGGTACTCCGGCTTCCTCCACCCGTAAAACTGTCGTGGTCATGATTAGCCATTGTGCAGAAATAAGTGACCTTAAACACCAATAAATACATATAAATAAATACCGTTATCCCATAGGGCTTATTGGGCCACGAGGCTTTACAAAAGGCTGCATTTAATTAGATAAATACTTCATGCCGCCGGGAGTGCTCGCGACGGAATGAAATATTTATCTAAATAAATGCCACCTTTTTAAAAGTTGATAACGTACAATGTTGTACTGGGGATAAGAAATATGCCCCCTTACCACTCATTGACAATTAACACAGAAAGTTTGTCCAGCACAATTTCTAACACCTTATTGACAAAAACGTAATATTTTTTTGTTCCATCATCGATCGCGCTCTCCACTCCCACGATGGCTTTCCTTCACAAGGTTGACAAAAACCTTTGGTGCTAATATTTTAGCCAACAAAGATTTCTTGGTACCGACTCAAGAATTGTTACTGCAATTAGCTTAATTGGAACCCACAGCCTGAACACTGCTGGTTGTTACCGGATTGAACATACTCCTTAACTTTCTTCACAGTTCAGTTTTTCTAAAAGAACAAAAGTTAGGAAATGAATGGATTATCTCCCGATGAAAACATTCGGGAGACTTGTTTCAACTTTGGGGATGGATCTGTCTTTGAGATTGTAAAATGATTATAAAGTAAGGTTGAGAAAGACATATTTATAAACATACATGCAATTTTGTAATTGTACTACAAGCTGGAATAATTTGTAGAATTTGAAGAATTTGCAGAATAATCTATTCCCCTTTTCGACAACACCAACCCTCGAAAGTATTACACGAATGGGGAAGGTTCACTTAAGAAGGAAGTGCCGTGTTATTATCCTGTGACAATAACTGTGTTGGGCAACAGGTTACACTGCAGGATGTAATTGTTGAGAAAACATTTATGACGATAGAAGAAATTAAAGCCAAGTTTCCTTTTGTTACGTTTAATAAACGAAAACAACAGACAGCTCTCGGAGCTGTCTGTTGTTTTCGTCTATTAAAAAATACAAAGGGAAACTTGGCTTTTTTTATGGCAAGATAATAAGCTTTTTGTTTGGCGAATGTGTTTTTACAGACAATTCAGGAAAAAATAGTAAATCCAACCTGCACTGTTATATTAATGGAAAGAATAGTGTCTGCATTATTTGTCACGATGTGTACATTGTTGATATAAGGAAGAGACAAAAAAAAGATTAGAGAACTTCAAAATATGGTGGAAATGTCTTTTTTCTTATTCTTAAATGGGTTTCAACAGAAAATAATAATCAAATGTTCAAAGTGAATGGGGAAAAATGTACAAAAATCAACTTCTGTATTTTTATACTAATCTGCAGGAAAATGTCTGAAATTTAAGAACTGATGCGCTCATTGATAATACAATTTCGCAAATATTTATAAATTTAATTTTTTATATGAAGTCCACATTCCCTCAGTGTTAAATATACTGACAACTTTAGATAATTCAGGAGAGTTAACTTTCCTGTAAATTTCTTTCAGTGACGAATATTGTCACTCACTCATGAGAGGTCTCAAACTATTCTGGTAGGTTTCCTTCAACCAGTATAACAAAGGATATGGAATGAGTGTTTTTCTCATATAATATTTATGAAACGAGTGTAAGAATTTTCCGTTTGGGCGAGCCTCTGGCGAGCCCAAACGGAAAATTCAAACGAGTTTCATAAATATTATATGAGAAAAACACTCATTTCATATCCTATCTATCATATGACACACACACGCACAAATTAGACACCTAGTAGGACTTTTTAACCCATCACCTAACTTGAGTTGCAGACGGCACTTGGAAAAAGCATCCTCGTATAATTAAAAAAAAATTCATTTGTTGCTTCCAAAACATAGGTTATGACCCCTCATTGGAACGAGCTCGTTGAGCTCGTTCCAATGAGGGGTCATAACCTTTGTTTTGGAAGCAAAAAGTGAAAATATAAAAAAAAATGAATGGCGTTTTTCTTGTATTGCGCAAGTCGGTTTTTGCCGTTACGTTAGGTAAAAGATTAATACAATATAATCCACCCTAAATAGGCAAGATAACGTAAATTCTCCCTACTGAAATTATGCAAATGTGACCCAGTTATATTTTGTTTAGCCAATCAAATTGTCCAGTTTTGAAATTGACCAATGAAAGCTCCCAACTTTAATTAGGCAAATTATAAAAATGTGGCCCAGTTGTATTTTTTTTCAGCCAACCAAATTGTCTTGTTTTGAAATTTTTTTTGAAATTGACCAATGAAATTGACGGAAGGCTTTATTTATCACTGATTAATATGAAAAGAAAATATCAAATGGTTTAAAGTGAACAAAACGGACGAGTCAGATGATAAATCCCTTCACCCAACACAAACTGAGCACGACATTTCCAAAAATAAGAAACACATTATCCGAATAACAACACTAAAAGGTGCGTTTGTAGCCTCAAGCACCCCCCTCTCCGTGTTTATCTTTATAGTGTGCATAAGTATAAAGGCAGTGCAACGTTTTAATCTCTAAGTTCTAAAGAATGTTGAATTTATTTGTGTCAGATCTATAGGTATGGCAATATAAGAGGGATTCTATAAATTAAACCATGTGTTGGCAGTGCGGTGGCTCAGGGGTTAAGGCGTGGACTTCAAACCGAAAGGTCCACGGTTCTATCCCCGCCCTGGGTTACTGCGCTGTGTCCTTCGGGAAGGTACCTCATCCCAATTGAACTTGTGGGGGCACGGTGACGCTGTTGCTTAGCCGTACTGCAAGTCTATGGTGCACTTGTCTTCAACAATTTATGCCAACCTTACATGTGTGGAGTTAGTACGTTGGGGAGTTTGGCAGTTGCTAGCCATCACTCGGTGGTTCTCTCTGCGTACTCCGACGTACTCCACCCGTAAAACTGTCCGACACAAGGTGACTCTGGCTGTCGAAATTGTCCTTACAACCCAATAAATAAATAAAATAAATAAATAAATAAATAAATAAATAAATAAATAAATAAATACACCTTGTGTTGTCTGTAAGACAGGGTTACCCAGGTGTAATATAAAAGTAGATAATGACGCAGCAATCTAATTCCAAATTATTTGTAATGACGGCCAGCGCACAGAGAATGATTACCAAAAGGGATATAACGGCCAAATAGTCGAAGGTCGAAATTCTGGTAAAATATACTACTTCTGCAAATACACAGAACGAGACGCGCGTATGAATGAGTTAATCGATATGGCACGAGTGCCAGCGCGAATGGATAAAACGATAGGCCGCAGGCCTCGAGTTTTATCTTTCTGCTATGACACAAACACGTGTATCGTTCTGTGTTTATTACACGCCTTCACGGTGGCATATGCAACCAGTGTTGTCTGAAAGGTACATTCAGTCGAGAAATAACAAGCCTTTCTGGCAAATGGCGTTGTTCCGGAATGTGATTCAGTGAAATATAGCTTGTGACACCTCATCGGAATGAGATCATTGAGCACGTTTCGATGAGGAGGCACAAGCTGCGTTTTGAGGGTAGAGCCTGTACAAATACACAGAACTACAAACGCGTGTGAAACGTGCGTGTCGTTCTGTGTTCATTGCACGTATATAAAAACAATTATTAGAAGGTCACTCAACAATTCATTTGACAACTATCAACAAAAAGAACACATTTTATCGCCAACCAAATCTGCGAGGGGTACAAGGGTTACTATTTCGTCCCCTGAGTTCCAATGCGTTCTATGTGCCTACTGGCACATAGAACACATTGGAACTCAGGGGACGATTTTTTGCTGTCACTAGCGATGCAATTTGTACCTGTGTTGGACGAGTTGTAGAAAATTCCAGCGACATTGCGCTTCTATTTCAAAATAGTCCGTCACCGATTTCCGTTCCGCACGAACAGATTTTCATTTTCCGCATGATGTAATGTTGCTGTAGATGGGGATTTCACAGAACAGGGGTGTAATAAACTATTTGATTGGAATAATTCTGTAAAATGGATATACAGAAATTTTCTTTAAAAAAAAACCTTAATGGCCTCAGAGGGGTCCTTGTGGCGGCTCACTGGAACTGAAAAAAGCAGGGCATCTCATTGATACCTATCTGTATTCAGAGCAGCAATGTGAGTGCTGAAGGATTCTTGAATTAAGAGAGGCATGCATTAAATAAAATCTTGGGGAACGATGCTGATGTTTTGGGAGGGACAAAAACACAACATTCATTTTCTCCATTTTAATATAACAATAACACGAGTTTGGATGACGTTACGGTTTATTAATGGCCCGAGAGGAATGAGTAACAACCCTGTTATTCAGTCCGCAAGGCCCATTAATAAACCGGACGCCTGATAAAATCATGTTATTACTTTTATTACCATAACGGGAAAGTGGAAGGCAGGCTGTTAATGAAATGTGTTTTCATTAACGCCCGCCACTCGCTTCCGGTTGCATGACGCCGGGAATTACTGAGCTGCTAATATACTGGAGAACGCCCGGTAAAGTGGCAGTAATAATTCATAACTGTTCTCCGTTCGCATTCCTACACAAAACATTGTAGGGTTTGACGTGCCGGAAAATATCTCGATTATCGTTCCTGATTCAGTTTTTATTTTATTTATGAAATTACCATTCATGATGCAATTGGTAAATGTATCGCGACCAGATCGTTTTCTGATCGAATCGAAACGGGGAGTGTTATTGTTACAAATTTAGCAATTGGAAACAAAGTTCAAAACATTTTCCCAAAACCATTGGAACGAGCTCCACAAGTGCATTCCAATGAGGGGACACATTATATTGTCTGGTGGAAACGTTTTGAAAAATTTTAAACAAATAATAAATAAAATAAATTTTTATATCCCTTGGGTTCGAAAAAGACCCGTACCAATTTCTCGGAAAATGATTTCCTGCACAGAGTAATTAGTGCAAGGTGTTTTAAATAACTCATACTGTGAACAGAAATAATTACCAGGAAGTGTTTTGCAGTGGAGCAAAATCGATGACGCCCACATTGTCTATACCTATCCCGGTATCTGTGACGACAGAAATAAACACTCTGTCCCCGAATATACAGTTAAAACTAAAAGTCCTGTCATGAGATGCGCACAAATATCACGTTGATATGCGTTATGGCCCAAGTA
Organism: Pictodentalium vernedei; assembly: GCA_031216915.1. Taxonomy (NCBI): domain Eukaryota; kingdom Metazoa; phylum Mollusca; class Scaphopoda; order Dentaliida; family Dentaliidae; genus Pictodentalium; species Pictodentalium vernedei. The sequence continues at coordinate 58,421,729 of CM062296.1, forward strand.
AAGCTATCAAATTCTGTACATATGGCCTGTGCACAAGCAATGTTTCAGCCAATGGACCTCCGCGTAACCCGGAGGTCCATTGGCAGAAACATTGCACGTGTTTGCTATGAGTCACCACGAGAACCTGCCGTGTTTTGGATGCCATTCGATATGGCAATTGCGCGCAATTCCAGCGCGCAATTAAGCCTAGATAAGCGCACTATTCGTGACATGACTTCTAGTTTTAACAGAAGTACAGCCGTCAAGTTGTGGTCAATTTCAGTGGTGTGCCATATTTCCACGGACGCAGTAAAATTAGATTCCAAACACTAATGATACGAATAATGTTCAAAAATGTAATTAATTAAGCACGGTACAACCTGGTGCTTCATTGATAAACTTTTGCTGCTGATGATTTTTGTTACCTGGTAAGGGCATGCGCAGACATCTACCCATGTGTGGATTACGACCAGTCCACGGCGGCTGCATTTACGTTCCACGTGCGCAATACTATATTCAGGATTCAGGACACTGAGAGTGAGAGAGAGGCGGGTTTGTTACACGCAGTCTGGGATTCGGACTTGACCAGGACTTAAACTCAAGTTTTCCAAAATAATGCATTAACCCTTTCACTAACATGAAAAGCAGACGACACTTGAAAATATAAATTCTTAAACAACTATTTTTTTTTCATTTTTTGCAGGGGGCGGGGGGGGGGGGGGGAGGCACCAAAAATTTGCAAGACGTGACGTGGGGGTGGGTGGGTCTCTTGAGTGCGCCAAAAATGTGCATTTCCAACTTGTGCATTTTTTTGATTTTTTTAAAAATATATCAATATGTCAGCTAATATATACCATCATTTGTGTTTCAAACCTTAATGATGATATTGCACATCACACTCTTAACATAAATACAACACCAGGAGGCTTTATATGTGAGAATATTGGGCTTTATCTGGGAAAATGTCACACGTTAATAGGGGGGTGGGTGTCTTGTTCGAAATGTAGAAAATGTGCAGACAATATTTTGGGAAAATTCTCTCTGATGCACTAAATTCAACCCAAGTTATTTATTAATTGATTTATTATTTACTGGTGTTTAACGACGCTTTAACAACCAGGGTCATATCGTGTCGGTGACAGGTTTACGGGTGGAGGAAACCAGAGTACCCGGAGAGAACCACCGAGCAACGACGAGCAGCTGTCAGCTCTTCAACATCATAACCCACGACTGTACTACACACTGCATACCGGTACTGCGTACTACACAGCACAGACAGGGTTAGATTGGCTGAAGACATGTCTCAGCACACAGCGTCATCGTGCCCCCACGTGGGCAATTGAGGTAAGTTTATTTTGGATTTTAATGGGAGAGTGGGGGGAGGGTGGTCTGAGAACGGTAGTAGAAAATGTGCACGTAGTGGGTGGGTGGGTGGGTGTAAAAAGGAGCCGAATAAAAAATAGGACGTCACGCCTTGCAAATTTTTAGTGCCCCCCCCCCCCCCCCTGTTTTGTGTCTCCAAAAACATAGGTTATGACTCCTCATTGGAACGAGCTCGATGAGCTCGTTCCAATTAGGGGTCATAACCTCTGTTTTTGAGACAAAAATGAAAAAATAATGAAAATTAACTGACAATTTTTTTAGAAACGCGCTGGCCGGTTTTGGCCATTACACTGTGTAAAGAGTTAAATGTTATCTGCATCAGTCTGTATAGGAAATTTGATGTCTCATTGCAGACGAACAACTTGTAATCTATAGAATTCCATTCATTTCACTCAGTGGTGTCATGAAGAAACGACGTTTGCGGTCCAATTTCGGAAAATTGCGTCTGCAAACTCGCAAATCGTGTGATCATCAGTATTGGACTGGAAATTACGACCAAGGATTTCCGAAAGAAAATACGGACAGACATATGGGGTTTAGGTGGCTATTTGTTGGCAGAAATGGGGGTTAGGTGACTGCCGCAATTTATGTGACTAGTCACAAAGTTAAATGTCATTATTCTAGGGTGGGGTTTAGAGTTGGGGTGGGTGGGGTTAGGGTCAGTAAAGGGTAGGGCTAGGGTTTGCTACCACCCCAAAAATTTTTCACCCAAAAAGTTATTTTAATACAATGGACATGCATTTTAGTTAGACTACGAATATATTGAACTTTCATTAGTCTAGTGTGGGGTTTAGAAGTGGGGGGGAGGGTAGGATTAGGGTCAGTAAAGGGTAGGGTCAGGGTTTGCTACCACCCCAAAAATTTTCCCCAAAATCACTTGTTTTAATATAATGGACATGCATTTTATTGTAGTCCCATAAAAATAGCCACATAACTACCAATTGTTAGAAAGTCCGAGTGTACCGTAATAAGCAGATTGCTGTTGTATTTGCGGCGTCGCGATTGAGGAAAACCCCATAATAAACGGTTGCGTTCGGTTCTGGGGCAAATCTATACGAGAAGGGAATGTAACTTCCCCCGAAAGCGCTTTAGTTTCAGAAATATGATACAGAAGACAGTCAGTCGAACACAATTATAAATTGTAGAAACAACAAGTGAATGAATTGTGCTCTCTTTGTAGCTTCACTGACAAATCGAACGCGCATAGATTTATCAGTGAATTTATTTATTTCTTTATTGGTGCTTAAGGTCACATATTTCTGCACAATGGCTAATCCTGACCACGACAGTTAACAGGGTGGAGGAGAACCACCGAGCAACGGCGAGCAACTGTCAGCTCACTAACATACTAACTCCTCACAAGCAGGGTTAGCATTTGTTGAAGATACGTGCACCAACGACATGCATTACTCCTTAGTATACAACGCCACCGTGCCCCCACGTGGGCAATGGGCGTGAAGTATCTTGCCCAAAGACACAACGCGGTTGCAGCAGGTGGGATTCGAACCGAGGATCTCTGGGTTTGCAGCCTGCACCTCTGCCTACTGAGCCACCGCGCCCTCATTTATCAGTGAAGATAAAAGCCAAAGAAATGTCCTTGTATATACATTATATACATATGCATCGCAAACACCAGGAAAAGAAATGTTCTGGTCAGAGACGAACTGGTCCATTTCTGGGCAGTGTCTCCAGTCTGCATGGCAGTCTAATCACTAGGGGCGCGGTGACGTCGCGGTAACCGGTTCTCGTCAGATCACCGAAGTTAAGCAACGTCCAGCGCGGTTAGTAGTTGGATGGGTGACCATTTCAGCGACTGATTCGTGCTCCCGCGTTGTGTCCTTGGGCAAGGCACTTAACACCGATTGCCTACATGGGGACACGATGACGATGTGTACTAAGGCATACTGCACGTCGATGGTGCGCATGTCTTCAACCAATCTTATCCTGCCTGACCGCGGTGCAGAGTTCAGAGTTACGATGTTGGATAGCTGACAGCTGCTCGTCGTTGCTCGGTGGTTCTCTCCGGGTACTCCGGCTTCCTCCACCCGTAAAACTGTCACCGACATGATGTGACCCTGGCTGTTAAAGTGTCGTTAAACCATAATAAATAAATAAATAGTCAAATCAGAATTCGTTTCATGTAAAGATTTTACTCTTTTTGCCAAGTGCTCATAAAGAATGTGGGTCGGGCGCAAAAATAGGGTATGTTAGGATACGTGAATCATTTCATGTTGTTCTCATTTCTTATCCCAATTGTAACGTTGTCGTTCAGCTAAGTTCCTGTAAGTGTGTGTGTGTAGTGTATGAGGGTGGGGGGGGGGGGGGGGGCAAATGAGCTGTTTTTGATGTTGAGTTAGACAAGAATTTTGGCTGTTAATACTGAGTAAAGGTTCAATATTAATATTGAGTAAAGAAAAAAATGACTTTCTTGTGACACCGAGGAATGATGAAAAATGAAATTGTTCAAGTTTTCCAACGTATCCTAATTTTCATGCTCGACTCCAATCTGTTTAACCATTTACCCAACGTAACGGTCAAAACCGGCCAGTGCTATTCTCAAAAATCGCCAACTGAATTTTAATATTTTTTCATTTTTGTCTCAAAAACATAGGTTATGACCCCTCGTTGGAACGAGCTCGATGAGCTCGTTCCAACGAGGGGTCATTACCTATGTTTTTATGTTTTTGAGACAAAAAATAAAAAAAAATAGTTATTCAAGAATTTTTTTGCAAGTGTCGTTTGCCTTTCATGGTAGGTAAAGGGTTAAAATAATATCGGAAGATAGGTATGGATTGGAATCAAATAGACATGCGTCATGTATTCAGGATGGCCTATTTCTTCTTCTTTTTCAGTTCTTTCCTCTTCTCTGTAACTTATGTTACTCTTGTCCTATTGTGTAGTTTAAACAATCTCGCAGACCGCTGCCCGGTGTGTGTGTGTGTGTGTGTGGGGGGGGGGGGGGGGGGGGGGGTCAATCTCTACTATCTACGAAATAACATTCACTTCCTCCTTGATTAGTTTTTGTGACGAACTTTTTCCACCATCTAGTTGCAACTGTCTACGTAAATTTCAGTACGCCTCTGTGAAAATGTAGGCAAATGAACATATGTACTCTAAAGGAGAATTTCGCTAAATTTCTACTGATGGTACGCTTCTACGAGGATAGAGGAGGGCCTAGATTCGTTGCCAGCGAGGCTCATGCCCCTAGGCAGCGATGTGCGAGGTTAAACACTGATTCATGCCATCATCCTTATGAAAAGTGCTCTTCAACAAAGGAGACGACTCATATAAGCCTATGGCTTCCTGTTGAATCCTTGTCTACTTATAATCCTGGTTATATCTGTTTCTGTTATACCGTGTACAACTAAGAAAACTGTTTGCTGTTCTGTGATATCATTGTCATTATGTAATGTACAGGGCTCAAAATAAACGGTGTCGCGTCGTTTTTTGCTATGCAAAACTTGCAAAAAGCTACACAATGTTAAATTATGTATAGCATTTTGCAATACAAGATAATCAACTGCAGCCTATTAGGCTGCAGTTGATTATCTTGTATCGCAAAATGTAAATGAAAATTTGCAAACAAATTTGAAAACTAGTTCACTGATGCTTTACTTCTGATTGTGAAACATTCCAGGCATAACTTAGATTAACTCTCCACCAAGCATCATTAGCCACTTCATATGAAAGATGAATTCTATTGGTTTAAATTCTGCCTACTTTTACAACATTTTGCATAAAATGTCCATTAAAAATAACTTCAAGCCCATCAAATTAAAAATCCCAACTTCCATTTTGAGAACTCTGTTAAACAACCACGACGTCATTTGAAAACATCCAAGTCCATGCAACCCTTAAAGGCAGTTCAGTTAAAAAAAAAACATAGTAAATGTTTGATGTGTTGCAGATCATTTGGAAATGCCCAGAAATGAATGGAAACTATTCTATCTACTTAGAAGAATTCAATACAAAACAGCATAACATAACTCCGGTATACAAAAAGAGCTATGCAATTTTTACAAAATGCTATTCATTTTTTGGAAATGTGTAGCATTTTGCTACGCATAGAAAAAAAGTTATTTTGAGCACTGGACTAATTTATAAGTGCAACATTGCTTTCTGGAATAAATATTGTTTAAACTAAGTACAAATGTAAATGCAAAAATAGGCCATACCCTTCACTTAACCCAAAATAGCAAACGACATTTATAAAAATGTGAATAGCTAAAACTATTCCTTTTTGCCTCAAAACATAGCTTATGACCCCCTCATTGGAACTATCTCAGTGAGCTCGTTCTAATAATAGGGCTGTCACGATTTTTTAATCTAGGAATCGATTAATCGTCGCAAATAATCGACGATTAATCGTACCTAAATGACACCCACCCCCCCCCCTCTCTCCCTCTCTTTGAAGTCGATAAAAATGAAGTTCAAGTCAGCTGACCTATCTCAAGGAAACAACGAAGACGATCCTTTTTTGGTGCATTCAAAGCTTTGATGTTCTGAACTTTTGAACTGTCAGTGTAATAATCAAGACCGGTCGGCAGTTGCGAAGTTCGCAACTGCCGACCAGGTCTTGATTATTACACTGACGGTTCAAAAGTTCAGAACATCAAAGCTTTGATGAATGTACCTGGAAGACTATTGCTTCCAACAGCGTCTTGGGGTTTAACATCGATGTTCTTAACTCTATACCTTTAGAAACAATATTTTTTTCATCAAATTTTCTTTTAATTATTAAACGTCTAAAACGGGATACAATTTACCGATTATTCGACAACGAAAAATACTAATCGATTTCGCCGTGACCGATCAACAGTCGATTAATCGATTAATCGTGACAGCCCTATATAATAAGGGATCAAAAGCTATGTTAGGAATAAAAAGGGAACAAGTAATAAATTTGAATAGCTATTTTTGTAAGTGGCGCTGGTAATTGAACACGTTGGGGGCACGGTGGCTGTGTACTAAGGCGTACTGCACGTCGATGGTGCACTTGTCTTCAACCAATGCTAACCCTGCTTGCGCAGAGTTAGTACATTGGGGAGTCTGACTGTTGCTCGCCGCTGCTCAGTGGTCCTCTCCGGGTACTGCGGCTTTATCCACCCGTAAAACTGCCCGACACGGGGTGATTCTGACTGCAGGAATTGCCGTTGAATCGTAATAAATAAATAAATAAATAAATAAATAAATAAATAAATAAATAAATAAATAAATAAATAGCGCTGGTAGGTTTTAGTCGTTACGTAGGGTACAAAGTTAAGGAATTTTGGGAGAAAAAAAATATCAACTAAAAATGTCCCGACCGACCGATCCTATTTTTCTAATGCATGTAACCGGAACTAAATCACTTATTCATTTCTCCTGGAGTGTAAATGATAGACCTGATCTGAGATTCCAGCACCGAACCTGTTAACGGGTAAGATATATTCAGTATGAATAACAATGGATTGCCTATATTGACCAGCTGGTATTAAAAGTGTGTTCGTCTTTACTTTCTGTACAAGCAAACAGCATTAGGCTGTGTAGATACATTTTAATGGGAAAGGGTCTTCCGCCCCAATGCAGTATTCGATCAAACAGTCAGTGCCGATTCTTTGAATAATACTAACGATTTTTTCTCACATGATTCACCTGCACTCATTAAATATTGAGAACGTATTTGTTATTTGCTTTTTGAATCTAAGGACACTTTCAACATATTTGTCTATACAAATGGAAAATGTCCCAAGACCATTATAACAATCGTGTCCACCTTTTAGGACCCCAATCCAACCGCTAATTAATATATCGGGTACTATTCCACCAGTTTTGACATAACTTTCTCCCATTGTCAGCATGTACTGTTTCACCTTCCAGGGTTCCTACTGGGAAAACATCGATTTTGTCTTTAGTTCGGACACACTTCTATACCCAGCCACATTGCCTGGCAATCAGCGTTCTGTCCGACAAAGGTGGGTTCCAGCTATAATGTACAACCCGCTATTTTCATTATTTAAAATTATGCTGATGATTTTTATTGAATAGTAAACACGTGCGTCGACATCAATGTCCACGCGTGGATTACGGCCACCCCACGACCTCTGCACTGTATCCTATATCCTACGATGGCCGCAAAATATACAGCTCTCGTAGGTGTTGTCTAGTAGTTAACCATTTTCAAGCATAAACGTTTTCACGAAAAGGGCAATTTGTCTATAAGAAGGCAATACTATAGCCACCAGATTGATGCGAATGACCAGTAAATGGAATACCCACAGTGGGTTTGTGGAATAACCTTTTCGCTGTGCCTCCCCACATGTACAATGTTTTGTTTTTCAGCCATAGTCTCGCCAACCAAAGTAATTATTGATGGACGTTGTTTGTTCATTTTGCTTCAATGAAGCGTATATTTGCATATGGTGTAAAATATGTAGGAGTTTATCGTTTGTGGAGAATGTTTTCAAACGACTGCACTCGAACATTCTTAATTAAAACCACTACAAGCCAGTAATACTCCATACATGTTTATTTACCCTTTACCCAACGCAGCTCGTGTTCAAGGGGCTTACTACCATCAAAAAATTCGATCCATCAAGTCTCAACTAAGAAAAATGAATGTTTATGGTATTTTTTAGAATCAACCGGCTGTAATATTTCAGTTGGTAGGAAAAACAAACCGCTGCGGGTTCCTACCCCCGTAAAACTGTCCGACACGAGGTGACCTTGGCTATCGATAGTGTCTTTAACCCCTATTAACCCTTTACCTAACATGAAAAGCAGACGACACTTGCAAAAAAAAATTCTTGAATAACTAATTTTTTTCATTTTTTGTCTCAAAAACATAGGTTATGACCCCTCATTGGAACGAGCTCGACGAGCTCGTTCCAATGAGGGGTCATAACCTATGTTTTTGAGACAAAAAATTAAAAAAATAATGAAAATTAATTGGCGATTTTTGAGAATAGCGCTGGCCGGTTTTGGCCGTTACGTTGGGTAAAGGGTTAAATAAATAGAGGATATTCACGAAAATTTGATGAATACCGAAAATATCTCATAGGTGGCTACAAAGAAATATGAGGATCTTCACGAGCGACGCAGTCGCGAGTGAAGATCCTCATATTTCTTGTAGCCACTCACGAGATATTTCCGGTATTCATCAAATTTTCGTGAATTTTCTTTTTATTTAATGCTCTACGACTACAAACTCTCCAATTTGTGGCCTTTATTTGCCATTAAGGCGCAAAATTTATGTGCCGAACCGGCGTCCATACAAAAATTACAACAACCAAACTCCAACCATTGGAATGTGTGAATATCCGCACAAAAAGTAGTCCCGTCTTATTTCTCCCCTAACTTTACGATTTACCAAGGCTGGCGAATTGAAATAATCGCAATGTGTTTCGAAGAAATAGAACAATAACAAAAAACACCACTTTCTTATTTTCAATAACAAGACACGTCATTTTATTTTTTTTGAACTCAATGCACTGAAGACGTGTGAAGTTGAACTGAAGAAATTTCAAAGTGATTTCGGCTTTTCGCTGGAAGGTGAATGAGAAAGTCAAACTTTGAAACCGCTGATTTAATGAATTGATTTAGTCACTGTCACTATCAATTATTCGAATTCGTTTGTATTTGGGACTCTGGAATTCATTACTGATGTGCTGACTCGTTTAAAGTACATGTGATTCGTCATCCGAACCTACGATGAAATATCGATTTCTAAATATCATTTTGATATTTCGTTTTGCCGACCGACAGGGGAATATGACTTAATTTTTCAGCGTGAATTGATGCCTGAGCATTAAATAAATTATAATACGTGTTTTTTATGAATCAAGTTATCAAAAGTTTATCGCATGAGTACATGAACAAGGATTTATCAAAATGCAAATAAAAACGGAACACTTGGAACTTTAATCATTTTGAATTTTTATGCAATTTTAAGGGGCAATAATGACCTATCAGGAATGTATTAGGGCAGAAATTTAATGAAAATCCATCGGGGTTGTTGTAAATAGTACTGCCGGGCGTGGCCATAACATTATATAACATTTACTACCTACCCACCGATAAACGATATCAAAATTTGTTATTTTAGCTATTTTGTAAAATGTTCAAAATCTTTAACGAAATCAATCCCTACGATCCAACACAGAAACGAGCTCAACGATCTCGTTCCGGTGAGGGGGTCACATGTGTGGTTTTGTCGAAGAATTTTGAACAAAAGTTATTTTTAATTTCTCAGTTTGTAAATACACACGCAGGTGTGAGAATGGGTTAATCTATATGACACGAGTGCCAGCACGGAAGGACAGATTTTGGAGTTTTATCCTTCCGCGATTTCAAAAGTGCCATATCGATTAACACATTCACACACGTGTGTCGTTCTGTGTTTATTACAGGCCTCCACGTCTGTAAAAAAATATTAGAGGGACGCTCAGTAATTCATTTGACAACTATCAACAAAAATAATACATTTTATCGCCAACCAAATTTGCGAGGAGAACCCGTATTACTATTTCGTCTTCTGAGTTTCAAGGTGTTCTTTGTGCCAAGTGACACATAAAACACATTGGAACTCCGGGGACGATTTTCAATTATCGTTGGCGATTCAAATTGTAATTTGTAGAAAATTTCATTGAAACTGCGCTTCTATTTAAAAATAATCCGTCAACGATTTTCGTACTGCACATATTTGTCGAACAGATTTTCATTTTCCGCACAGCTTAGTGTTGCTACAGATGGCGATTACATAGAACAGGCGTGTACAACATTTCGTAGACGGATGCACGGGAAGTTTCGTTCGCGTAATAACTGTCCAAAATTCCACCTGAGTGTTTCAATGTTACAAATCTGCGATACTCACCTAGAGTTTGTTTAATTGATGGAAGGTGAATGTGTGCTGCTGTGTATAATGGGTAAACGACACCAAGACAAAGGTCAGATGACGCAAGTCCCGCGATGAAGATGTTGGTCGGTTTTCGCAGTGCACGGTGTCTTAAAAAAGTACTTATCACGAGCAAATTCCCAGGAATGTTTATGCATGTTATCAACCCAAAGCCTCCATAGTGATATAACAGAGCTGCTAAACTGTCCGTTTCCGATTGCGTCACGTTAGTTGCCTCAGTGGAAGCGGAGAACAGATTCTCTGTTGTCATGCTTGCATCTCTAAGTGTAATGAAAGAGCTGTTTTATTCAGATCAATTTTTGTTCGCAAGATACCCGATAATGTGTGAAGGTGTGACACACAATGACTATTTCTCCTCCAATAAACATGGCATGCATTGCAGTTTAATGAGTGAAAACAAAAGAACTAGGTGTCGTCTAATAATAACCAAATCACTAGAAATTAATGGGATTGAACTTTAAAAATAAAATGGTGGGCGATGTAAATGTAATGCAACGTATTCATCTATTGAATGCATGCTAAAAAACGTTTGCGCTATTAATTATTGGAATGGAGTAGAAACCGTGCGGGTGCTTACCCCCACCCCCCCCCCACCCCTCACACCAACAAAAAGATGGCAATGATAGTGCTCATGTTTTGTCCGATTTAACAATTCTTCCATCATCATGTCCAGCTGGCAAATGTTGAGATTGTTTGACAAATATGTTAGACCATAACCGACTCTACTAATAGGCTATATCAAAAAACAAATGCTGTGACGGACCTTCTACAGTACGTGGAAAGTGTATTGTCACTAAATCACCCACAGAGTGGAGATTCAACCCAAGCAATAATTGCAAATTTGTTGCAAAGCCAAACCAGCACAAGCAAAGTTTCAGCCAATGGACCTCCGGGTTAAACCCGGAGGTCCATTGGTTGAAACGTTGCTAGTGTTTTTTGTCGATATGTACATAATTGGAAAGTTATAGCTTGGGTGATAACTCCACTCCGCGGGTGGTTTAGTTACAAACCACTCTCCACGTACTGTGTGTGTGATGCGATGGTTTTGCCAGGAAGTCTGCGTGACATTATCCAATATCCGGTGGATTTGTGGAATATATCGATCCTGTTTGAAACTACCAGGAAAGCCACCGAATTGCTTGTTTTAATAACAGATTTTCAAAGCTTTTCCCGGGGAGTTCACCTGGACACCCCTCCCCTTCTCGTGCTCTACCCTGGCAACGCCCCGGACGCCGCGTCGTTCAGGAACGTTTAAACAGTTCAATTCGCATTCGATAGGCACTAAGTTTGTCACGTTTCTTTACCTGTATTGCAAATTATCATGAACTCTTGGAGACAATAACTCTATCAAAATATCTAGAACCTGGCATTTTACAATTTCATGATTTTATGGAAAGTACACAATTTACGCAGATTTTTCCTTTCCCGTAGTTTTGGCCATCCGATTTTCAAGACGTTGACGAGACACTGACCTAGTAAGACCTGTAACAAAGTGGGCGGCGTCACAGTGTGTGTCATTGAGGTGTTTCAGTAAGTTCGTAGTTGCACTGCACCATACAGGACAAGCGTACTCAAGAATTAGTAGAATGTATGTTTTGTACATTTTTTCCAGAGTTGTTCTGTTGAAAATTAACTTTAATTTTCTTAACCGAGAAGGTATAGAGCAAGCTTTCATGGGAATGTGGTCAATATGGGATTCCCAAGATAGGTTTGATTAAACAATCAATCCCAGATGTTTGTGAGTATTTACGAACTCGAGCAATTCATTGACGAATGTTATGTTTGGATAATGGGTGTTCTTACACAGGGAAAAGAGCATTGCATTCGTTTTTTAGCATTGAAAGTAACTGTCCACTATTTAGCTCACACATTCAGTTTCCTGAGATCGTCGTTCAATTTCGGATAAATATCCTTCCAATTGCCAAACGTTTCAAATAAGAAGCTGTCATCTGCAAAAAGGCAAATGATTGATTCGATATTTTGAGCTGCATCATTAAAATATACGAGAAGTAAAAAGGGACCCAGGACAGACCCTTGGGGAACACCGGTTGTGATATCTTTGTAAGCACAGTACAGTTAAAACTAGAAGTCCTGTCATGAAATGCGCACAAATAGCACGTTGATATGCGCGTTAATGTACGCGTTATGACGCAAGTAAAGCTATCAAATTCTGGACCTCCGGGTAACCCGGAGGTTCATTGGCAGAAACATTGCATGTGTTTCCTATGATTATCCAAGAGAACCTGCCGTGCTTTGGATGCCATTCGATATGGCAATTGCGTGCAATTCCAACGCGCAATTAAGCCTAGATAAGCGCACTATTCGTGACAGGACTTCTAGTTTTAACTGTAGGAAACGATATTTTTTACTCGTTGTTTTCTATTCGTAAGATAGCTTTTGAACAAACGAAGAAGAGACCCCGAAATCCGTATTGGTTTAGTTTTAAAAAGTATCCCATTGTGCCACACCTTATCAAATGCCTTGGAAACATCACAAAATTGTCCGAAGGTTTGCATATTATTATCAATGGCTTGATGCAAGTAATTATACATCTCGATCAACTGGAAGACGGTACTGTTTCGAGGAAGGAGACCCCGACTGGAATTTATAAAAAAAAGATTGTTCCCTTGAAAGTAATTATGTAACTACAGTTAAAACTAGAAGTCCTGTCACGAATAGTGCGCTTATCTAGGCTTAATTGCGCGTTGCAATTGCGCGCAATTGCCATATCCAATGGCATCCAAAGCCCGGCAGGTTCTCCTGGTTACTCATAGCAAACACATGCAATGTTTCTGCCAATGGACCTCCGGGTTACCCGGAGGTCCATTGGCTGAAACATTGCCTGCGCACAGGCCATATGTACAGAAAATGATAGTTTTAGTTGGGTCATAACGCGCACATTAACGCGCATATCGACATGCTATTTGTGCGCATTTCATGACAGGACTTCTATTTTTAACTGTATGTAATCCCTTGAATACCACTCACTCCATAATTTTGCCATTGCAACATAACAGGGATATTCGCCTTTAATTTTTTCCATGAAATTTATCACCATTTTTCAAGATAGGATTAACATCAGCGAGTTTCCATTCTTCGGAGAAGGTTCTCAGGTGTAATGACTTTTTGTATAAGAGATATAACTGTCTAAAAACTGGGCTTGTTATATATTTCAATACTTTATGTCCTATTTCGTCATGACCACTTGCCTTTTTAGGGTAACGATTTGAAAATTGTGGTGGTGTCTTGATCTGTTAATGTGATATCCTTATCGTCTTAGGACATTCAAACGATCAGTCTTTTTATCGTCGTTATCGACAACATTAGTTCCTGGGGAAGATGTTTGTCGAAGAGACGGAAACGCCGAAGCTCCATTAAAGTTGTTCAAAAATGCCTTCACAATACGCTAAAACAGTTTTAGCTCTACATTTTCAGTCAGTGATTCGTCAACTGTTTTCAAATAATGTTCTCTAGCATATTTTTTTCAGATTGTTAACTTTATTTCTAATAATTTTGTATTTCAACCAGAGTTGAAGAAAATTTCATTGCAGAGGTTGCTTTCTAATACAATATCTACGTCAGATTTCACGCCTGGTGGAATTGTCGAACCAAGGTTTATCATTTTCCGTATAGTAACCTTATTGTGGGATATGCAGTCTACAGCTATGTCCAGAAACGTGGAGACAACATTTGAAAATGCATTGTTTATTGACATTGGTGTATTAGTAAGACACTCTCAATATGTTTCGGATATACGGCGATTCATTTTCGCTAACTCAGCTTTATTATAATTCCATACCGTTCTTATACAAGGTGGTGTATATGGACGTTTCTACTCAACATGTGTGAATGAAGCTTTGTGTTGAGACAGACCTAGATCAATTGTTTCCGAGTTTAACACAGAATGCGGGGGCGCGGTTGCTCAGTTGGTAGAGATGCAGGCTGCAAGCCGAGAGGTCCTCGGTTCGAATCCCACCTGCGGCAACCGCATTGTGTCCTTGGGCAAGACACTTCACCCCGATTGCCTACATGGGGCCACGATTACGCTGTGTACTGAGGCGTACTGCACGTCGATGGTGCGCATGTCTTCAACCAATCTAACCCTGCCTGTGCTGCGGTGCAGAGTTCAGAGTTACGATGTTGGGGAGCTGACAGCTGCTCGTCGTTGCTCGGTGGTTCTCTCCGGGTCCTCCGGCTTCCTCCACCCGTAAAACTGTCACGGTCACGATTAGCCATTGTGCATAAGTATGTGACCTTAAACACCAATAAATAAATAAATAACACAGAATGCAATCACTGATTAGGATGGGATCCTGTAGATTGTTTCTGGTTTGGGTAACACGGGTGGGATCCTGAACAATATCTTTTATATTGAAGGGAGTCATTATTTTCTGTAAATTACCTTGCGGCTTGAGAAGATCACAGTTACGGTCATCAGTAATAGATACCGCTCCATAGAGCTCCATCTAATTTCTCCTCTAGTTTTCACCATCACCACAATGTGTGTCTCCGGGAATTCAGATCAAGTCGAGTTGTAGGAACAGAACAGCATTTCAACGAGCCCGTTAGGGCGAGTCGAAATGCGATTCTCTGCCTACAACGAGACTTGATCAGAATTTCCAGAGAAAGACACTGTGGTGATGATAAATTTATCTCACAATATTGACCAAAAAATGTGTTATAAAACTATTTTACGAGGAACTTTTTCATTTGCCTTATCGATGGAAAGACGCAAATTGAAAAACAGAATAGCATTCATTGATCTCCATATTGAGGTCAGTGATGACGTTACACTTGAGAGAAAATTACATCACTGGGATTCACTTTACTGAATACTGTCTTGCGAAGTGGAGCAACTGTGTGTTTCGTCAACGTGACTTTGGTTGTAACTTTTGCAACAATTACTGGTGAATTAAATATCCCTCTTGGTGTAAAGGTTTATTATATTTTAAAATATGCCGTTCATCGTTGATTGAGGTGGAGTTTTCCACATTTCATAGCGAAAGCTAATCATTTAACCTCGACTCGAGCGTTCAGGAAAATCTCAATAATACTAATAGGCTACAAACCAGCCCAAGATGCCGAAAAGTGTGCATAAGTTAACTGTTCGTTGAGTTAACTTCCCCAGTGACATTTTAGCATGCCGTGCATAATAAATACGTTACAGGACGTTTAGTTGGCAGATACATCTACAGCGTCATATACGGCTCAGAGAAAACAATATTAGGTTCGGCCTCGCCTCACCTAATAGTGTTTTCTCTAAAAGGAAAAACGCGAAGCGATAGAAAAATGATATTAATGCCGTCGTTTTGGCAACAGCAGAACCACGCACTTGTATCAGGGGCCCTTGATACGGATTCGGAACAAGGACCCAGATACATTAAAATTTAGTTGCGTAACAGTGCAAAAACGCCCCGATTGTGAGATAAAACCTCAAACCAGAGTATGTCTGTCGCCATCAAATGTAAGACAATTAATTTGTTCTCAGTAAAGACTGTCTGTGAAATACATAGTAATACCCCACCCCTATACTGATTCCTGCCCCGGCAAATTGGCGCCGAGAAACTCGGAAACAGAATTGCGTTGATATCATAGTTTCCATCCAAGTAGGTTTCTGTGAAACACAGGATATCGAAATCGTCATCTAAGTCTACTAGATCCGAAACTTTAATACGCCTGCTTCGAACGTTTTACTTTAGGATGGCAATATATGTCTATTGTTTAACACTACACGTATCATGCAGAGGCCTGGATTCATAGAGGATATGCAATGAGTGTTTTTCATTTATTTATTTATTGCTGTTTAAGGTCACATATTTCTGCACAATGGCTAACCAAGACCGTGGCCAGTTTTACGGGTGGAGGAAGCCGGAGTACCCGGAGAGAACCACAGAGCAACGGCAGGCAACTGTCATCTCCCCAACATACCGACTCCACACAAGCAGAGTTAGCATTGGTTGAAGACAGGTGCACCATCGACGTGCAGTACGCCTTAGTACACAACGTCACCGTGCCCACACGTGGGAAATGGGAGTGAAGTGTCTTGCCCAAGGATACAACGCGGGTGCCGCAGGTGGGATTCGAACCGAGGTCCTCTCGGCTTGCAGCCTGCACCTCTACCAACTGAGCCACCGCGCCCCCATGAGTGTTTTTCTCATATAATATTTATGAAACGAGCCCAAACGGAAAATTCGGTCGAGTTTCATAAATATTATATGAGAAAAACACTCATTTCATATTCTATTTATCATATGACATACACACGCACAAATTAGCCACCTAGTATGACTTTTTAACCCATCACCTGACTTGAGTTGCAGACGCCGCTTGGGAAAAAACATCCTCGTATAACTAAAAATTTTCATTTGCTGCTTCCAAAACATAGGTTATGACCCCTCATTGGAACGAGCTCGTTCCAATGAGGGGTCATAAGCTGTTTTGGAAGCAAAAAGCGAATATATATAAAAAAAAATGAATGGAATTTTTCTTGTAGGTAAAAGATTAATACAATATAACCAACCTAAATAGGACAGATAACGTAAATTCCCCCTACTGAAATTATGCAAATGTATCCCAGTTGTATTTTGTTTAGCCAATCAAATTGTCCAGTTTTGAAATTGACCATTGAAGTTGACAGAAGGCTTTATTTATCACTGATTAATATGAAAACAAAATATCAAATGTTTTAAAGTGAACAAAACGGACGAGTCATATGATAAAATATTATATCGCCACATCTGATTAGACGAGACAAAAGGTAATGCAGTACGTTAAAAAAGTTGGAATTTTTTTGCACGTCATGTTGTCATTTAACCCTTTACCCAAACGAAACGGCCGCATCCGCCCGCGTAATACGCAAATTCAGAAATTGAGCTCGATCCAACGAGAGGTCACATGACGTGGTTTTGTTGAATGTTTTTGAAAAATTTGGAAAAATGATATTTAAAATAATAAATTTTGATATCGTCTGCGTTGGGTAAAGAGTTAATCTAACACACAATCTGCCAAGGAAGATTCCCACCGCCGGGTAACGCTATATATCAATCCCTATTGAGTACACAGGAAGGGGAGTAATACATCGTGCCACAGCCAGACCAGACTAGCCCCTGCTTTGCAGATTGTATGTAGGATAAAGATTTCTGGAAGTTCGAGCTGTTTATCAAAAGGACGTCACCAATATAGGACAAACATAATTCAAAAACAGAAAAAAGTATGGTACAGGAAAGAAACAGCATTAAAGAATCAATTTTACAAACAGGAAAGGGGCAGCAAACGGGTGAAACAGTCGTTGTGTGTCAGGTTGTAGTGGGAGAATTGTCTCATTCTGGGTTTACACTGTAATTTTGGGTTTACACTGTATGGTCGATAATTGTGCGTAATGCTGTCTCTGTAGAAACTGGTAGCCCTTTTAGCCGAAGCCAGACAGACACAATATAACATGAGGTGGTCTGTTCTCGTGCCAGCTAGAGGTCATATGCTGCATTCCATTACATCCATTACTTTTAAGATCACGTTTTTGCAATAAGTATACATTTGCAGGGTGACGAGGACAAGCTACGTTACATTACATACTACTCAAAGTTTGCTAAGCACCACATATTTGACACATCATTGTGAATTTTGCTTGTGACATATTTTCGATAGTTTTGGTGGATATGATTGAGGAATGTATTGAGATGGTCCCCAGTGTTTACATTAGCTCTCTTGACATGCAGACTTTTCGTGACAGTCATGGAAAGCATGTACCCCTTGATTTCCATGATGTTTTCCTGTACTGTCTACTTGTACATGACATGTGTAGGGTATTCAATCTTAATTTTAACACAAACCATTGTGATATATTGATTGAATATGGCGAATGCAAGAGCGAGAAGACATTTGTCTTACTCAGAAATGTCGCGGGCTGTTGGGATGATGGTGCAAAGGGCTACCCATCTTCAGGTTGGTGAAGCCCATGGTTTGCACCATATGCCGACCACCAGATCCTGAGCAAGATTTCAGCAGTATGGCACACCAGTAAGACGGCATGGTGGTGCCAAAGACAGGGCAACATCTGCAGCTGAAGACCGGTTTTTGATCATTCAAGCCCGTAGGAACCGCTTTGCAACATCAACCCAGCTTCGCATTGACCTTCAGAATGTATCCGGGGTAAATTGTTCGACGCAGATTATCCAGGAAAGGTTGCTCGAGGGTGGTCGTCGATCTAGAAGACCATGTATTCGCATTTCGCTGTCCCAGAACCACCGCCAGACACGATATGAATGGGCCATGGGTCATGTTGGATGTACCAGAGAAGATTGGCGACCTGTCCTCTTTAAAAATAAGTCAAGGTACTGCCTAGACTACACAGATGGGCGTTCTAGGGTATGGACAACACCGGGGGAGCGATTCCATGCGGCAAACATTGCTGAGTATGATCGCTATGGTGGGGGGCCAATCATGGTCTGGGGCGGCATCAGCAGGGATGGAAGTACAGAGCTCTGTGTTGTTGGACGTGGTGCATTGACTGCGCAGCGGTATATTGATGGAATCCTGGATGTCCACGTCAGATTGTATGCAGGTGCAGTGGGTGATAAATTCATTGTGGTGGACAATAATGTTGTCCATGCTGTCGGGGAGTACCGGCAGAGGGCGGGGATTTAGCGTCAAGATCCCCTGACCTCAATCCAATCAAACATGTCTGGAATGAGTTGCAGCTTGCAATTTCAGCCCGTCGAGTCCAGCCAAGAAGTGCCCAGGAGCTTGGTGCTATGCTGGTCCAAGAACGGAACAACATCCCACAAAGGACCACCGGAGACCTGATTGGGAGCATGAGGAGGCTTTGTCAAGCTGTAATTAACAGTGATGGGTCTCATACTCGATATTGAGCCCATACCAGTTCCCTCCGTCAACTTTTTGGAAAATTGAAAAATATTCTCTTTTACCAGTAATATCCATTTCCCATGGTTATCGTATTCAAAAGCTAAAACATAATGTCAAACACAAATAAAATAATTGCTGTACTTAAATCATTAAAGATATAATTAAATAAAATATATATACACTTTTCATTACAATATTTCAACTAAAACGTAAAACGCAGTTGGATATACTTGGTGCTCACTGCTTAGCAAACGATGAGTAGTATATAAAAAAAATATCTCAGAAACAAAATCGCCAACCAAAGATTGTCAGACTTTGGGGTCATATATTTGTCACTCAAAGGAGTAATTTATTACACGAAAATCCATATGATGTGATTGATATATTTGCAAAAAGAAATGGTAATGCTAGCATATCTTTACATTGACCACTGTCGCCAGTATTAGTATACCATGATTTTATTTATATTTTTGCCCCCCTCCCCACCCCCAGAAAAAAAGCAAACCCTGGTTACGTGCCTGCTCAATTGCCCCTCCACACGTATTTTCATCAGACTTGCGCTGTCTCTGTATATATGTGCAGTAGTAGTTGTATATTGTATTGACGAGAATAACTCGTGGCCAAATGTGTAATATGTCGTGTTCATATTCGATACTATTGTATATATGTGAGAAAAGCTAAAAAAAAACAAATCGACGATCTGAGGAAAATTAAATATTTGATTCTTTTTTGGTTTGGTTCCGTTTTCGCCAATTTGGTTCCGTTTTCGCCAGTCACACATGGTGCCGGTTCGCTAGTTGGTGCCGTTTTCGTCAACGATAGTTGTTGACGTTTTAGCATGATGTCGTTTTCGCCTGCACCCCTTTATGCTACCACTTATTTCCCATAATAGCAGAAATAATTCACAATTTGCTGTAACAATTGAATCAACTGAATAATGTTTATGACTAATTTTTCACGAATGTACAGTTGTGCAGCTTTTGCTCTCAAAGCTTAGCCCATATGTCATCGTCTAAACATGCTCGAGAGTTCTATTCGATGAGGGAACACAGGTTACGTTACATTATATTACATTCAGGAACAACGAAGTTTGGTAGAAATATTTGGCGTATTGATCGATTTAGCCTTTTAACCCTTTACCCAACGTAACGGCCAAAACCGGCCAGCGCTATTCTCAAAAATCGCCAATTAATTTTCAAAATATTTTCATTTTTTGTCTCAAAAACATAGGTTATGACCCCTCGTTGGAACGAGCTCGTCGAGCTCGTTCCAACGAGGGGTCATAACCTATGTTTTTGAGACAAAAAATGAAAAAAATTAGTTATTCAAGAATTTTTTTTGCAAGTGTCGTCTGTTTTTCATGTTAGGTAAAGGGTTAACCCTTTTACTGCCACGCCCATTTTATCCATATATGGAATGGAGGAAGTCTAGGTACGCCTGTAAGCGAGGAAGTTTAATAAAATGTATGACATACTTAAAACTCTCTCATCTGATTAATTGTTGGAAACGATTTCCTGATCACATGGTAGGTTTGATCTGCGCATACCAGAACGACCAGATAATCAGCATAAAATAGGTAACATTAGTCGCTTTCAGCATCGAAAGTGTTAAACAACATCGGTTGTATACACCAGTCGTTTTATTGTTATTTAACCCTTTACCTAACCTGAAAAGCAGACGACACTTGCCTAAATTATTCTTGAATAACTAATATTTTTCATTTTTTGTCTCAAAAACATAGGTTATGACCCCTCGTTGGAACGCGCTCGACGAGCTCGTTCCAACGAGGGGTCATAACCTATGTTTTTGAGACAAAAAATGAGAAAAATAATGAAAATTAATTGGCGATTTTTGAGAATAGCGCTGGCCGGTTTTAACCGTTACGTTAGGTAAAGGGTTAAGTATTATAAATGATTTATAATTTGCTCAGACATTTGGTCCATCTGAATAACTTTTATGATTATTTTTTCATAATGAGTTCAATTGTGAAGGTTCTGTTCTCAAGACGCAGCCTGTGACTCCTCATATAAACGTGCCCAATGAGCTCATTCTGATGAGGGGATCACAAGCTGTGTTACAATGAATTACGTTCACGAACAACGTAGTTTGGCAGAAAAGCTTATGTCTGGATTGAATATACCTTTTAACCCGTTACGCAAAGAATCGTCCGCATCCGCCCGCGTAATATGCAAATTCAGCAGTTGAACAAATATTATTTTTCAAAAAATGTCAACAAAACCATATCATGTGATCCCTCGTTGGAACGAGCTCGTCGATATGGTTTTGTTGAAACTTTTTGAAATTCTTTTAAAAATGATATTTAAAATAATAAATTTTGATATCGTCTGCGTTGGGTAAAGGGTTAAACAATAGTGGGTGCATATGTCACCCGTGCTGTTATTGTTTTAATAATAAAAAATAATTCATTTTGCTACACTGTAAAAAAAATACCGTATTTTTTTACGGTCATATGACCGGCAGCAGTTTCCAGGCATATGACCGTAATCGTTACGACAAACGGTAAAGAAATTTTCACTGTCATTTGCCGTATATTACCGTCATTTTTTTCACGGTTTGCCGTTATTTGTACGGCCAAATGCCTGGAAACCAGTTGCCGGACATATAGCCGTAAAAAAATTTAACCATCATTTGCCTTATTTTTCCGTACAAATTACCATCAACATAATTACGGTCAAAATGACCGGTGACAGTGTTCCAGCCATATTGCTGGAACACTGCCACCGGTCATTTTGACCGTAATTTAATTCCAGCCATCATTAACCGCATTTTACTTAAAAACCAATAAAAACACTTGGCTTTGCCGGGCTTAACGGAGATCCGTGGCCACAAGCCATAAGATCCATCGAATATCGGTGACGCAGTACAAACAATCTGCTATTCTGCATGATTACTGAAACAATTATACGCATAAAAAATTGACGTTGTTTGATTTTCATGTCCAAGACTGCAATGAAAATGATTCACTTGGCCCCAACCTTACAAGTTAACAGTAATACGATGTTGTTCGTCTTCAAAAGCATCGGGCATACTACTTGGAAAAGGCGATTTCCAGAGTGGCATATTGCAAGGCCGATCCCATAATTCACCATTTTTACCGCCGTGCGACGTGATTGGATAGCGTGACGGGAGAAATACGTCCATTGGATCAAATTCGAGGTTTTTTTCTACGGCAACACCTTTAAAATTAATTTACGGTCTCGCGACCGTTGTATTTGACAGTCATTTGACAGTAGTTTACCGTAGAATTATGGTAATGCTTTACAGTGTATAGCACTTGGCTCGTATGAAAATATTTATGATTACTTTATCGCTATAAAGTAGGTTGTACAGGTTATTCTGATAAAAAGCAACCTATCACTTCACATCGAAACCTGCTCGATGAGCTCGCTTTGATGAGGGGTCACAGGTTACAGTTAAAACGAGAAGTCCTGTCATGAAATGCGCACAAATAGCACGTTGATATATGCGTTAATGTGCGCGTTATGGCCCATGTAAAGCTATCAAATTCTATACATATGGCCTGTGCACAAGCAATGTTTCAGCCAATGGACCTCCGGGTAACCCGGAGGTCCATAGGCAGAGACATTGCATGTGTTTGGTATGAGTACCCAGGAGAACCTGCCGTGCTTTGGATGTCATTCGATATGGCAATTGCGCGCAATTCCAACGCGCAATTAAGCCTAGATAAGCGCACTATTCGTGACAGGGCGTCTAGTTTTAACTGTACATTACATTCCATATAAGAACAAAGTAATTTGTTAGAAGACCTTGTTTGTGTCATGGTCGAAATAAACTTTTAGATAACATTGATTGCATAAGCCACTCGTGATATTTCTTTCAGAATGACAGAGAGTTTTCACACTTTGCCCTAGCAATGGGCTCATCGCAGTAGCTTTTACGATCACTTTTTCACAATAAATACAATTGTTCAGGTTTTGCTCTCAAGACGGAGCGTTTGAATCTCGATCGAAAACTGCTCATTGAGCTCGTTCCGATGAGGGCTCACAAGTCGCATTACATTATATTACATTCGGAGAACTACGTTATTTAATTCAAAAGTTGTTTGTGTCATGATCGATTTTATTATACGCTAAACGATAGATTATCGAAGAAATTGCGGAAGATAGAAATCGTATACCCCACTGTGAAGATATAGAAATTTTCACTTTCACGGCATCACTCAAAATGACGGCTTTCTAAACATCACTTCAAGGTGAATAGGAGGCAAATTATCACTGGAAATGATCAATGTGTTCTAAAAACGTATAATGAAAAGTAAATCTAGTGTTTTGGAGTGGATACCGATCATGTCTAGCAATAATTCAACACGTATTTACCTTAAATTGATGCACGAAGCCTGCTAGTCCAAATATGGCCGGAGAGTCCGTAATGAGAGTTTTTGGTTTGGTACGTTTGTACAAGACACCCGCCAGATGAATCAGATTGCAAGACGCTATCTTCTCCGAGTATCAATCAAATCACTCCCTCGTTTCAATGATTCAATGCGCTATTTACTTTCCTGCATCAATTCAAGGTTGAAAACGAGTGGAATTATCAGATTCTTATAAAAAGCGTATAATAAAAAGAAAATCTAGTAAGCGCGTTTTTTGAGTGGATACCGAAAATTATCTAACTTGTGATCGAGATAAATGGCTATTTTGGCTCGCGGAAAGCGCTCGCAAAAAATAAACATTTGTCTCGGTTACTCATGAGATAATTTTCGGTATCCACTCAAAAACACTACAGTTAAAACTAGAAGTCCTGTCACGAATAGTGCGCTTATCTAGGCTTAATTGCACGTTGGAATTGCGCGCAATTGCCATATCGAATGGCATCCAAAGCACGGCAGGTTCTCTTGGTTACCCATAGCAAGCACATGCAATGTTTCTGCCAATAGACCTCCGGGTTACCCGGAGGTCCATTGGCTGAAACATTGCTTGTGCACAGGCCATATGTACAGAATTGGATAGCTTTACTTGGGCCATAACGCGTACATTAACGCGCATATCAACGTGCTATTTGTGCGCATTTCATGACAGGACTTCTAGTTTTAACTGTAGATATCCTCTATTTATATTTTATATAACACTAGCAGGGTCACCCGGCGTTGCTCGGGCTGGGGAGAGTAATATAACTGTTGGTGCTCTCTACACCCCCAACCCCACCCCACCCCGGCACTTTTTTAAACTTCACCATTAGATTCCTGGTAAAAAATTACCCCTAGTAGACCCCTTTGAAGACCTATATCGGAGAGAAAAATTTTGGTCATAACTTTTGGTGGCCCTCTACACTCCCACCCCCACCCCGACACTTTTTTAAACCTCACCATTAGATTCCTGATAAACACGCACCCCTAACAGACCCCTTTGAAGACATATGTTGGTAAAAGTAAAAAACAATTTGGTCATAACTTTTGGTGCCCACCCTACACCCCCACCCCTCACACTTTTTTAAACCTGGCGATGACCTCCGCCATAAAAAGTACTCCTAGTAGACCCATTTTGGATACTCGGGGTGGCCCCCATTTTCATTTCTATAACGGACAGACAGACAGACATACAGACATTCTAAAATATAGTATTGATTAGTTGGAAGTGCCACTTAAGTTATTTTTTTTCAAAATAACGAAAAAATCATTTTTTTTAACATTTGACTCATCTGAACTACTTTGACAATAAGCACAAAAGTACGGTTTCGATCTCAAATCCCAGCCGACAACTCATCATCGAGGCGTACTCGATGAGCTCGTCCCAAATGAGCGGTCACAATCTGCACTACATTAAAATATATTCAGATACAAGGAAATTTGGTAAAAAGAACGTATTAATGTCAGGATTGATTTAACATTTTAAGTAACATTGATTGCATATGTCACTCGAGTTATTTATTTCAAGAAAAGCGGAAATAATTCACAATTTGCTCTAATATTTTGCTCACATGAATAGCTTTTACGATCACTTTTTCGCAATAGGTACAATTATACCGACTTTGCTCTCAAAACGCAGTCTGGGATCCGTTCATCGATCGCACTCGGTGTGCTCTTTTCAATTTCCTATTTTTAACATTTTCAGTCTTTAACCCTTGATTGAAATGAACTCCAGATAATGTCCAAATAAACGTTGGTGGCAGACGTCACTTGTGTTACCTTCCCGAACTAATTGGAGCTTTGCACAATTTTCTTCAAAAACGGCCTATCCCCTCCCCCTCCCATCGCCACGGGCACGATGAGGCCCATTTTTACAAGCTACACTTGACTTTTAAAAAAAAAAATCTTTTTTATCTGGTTAAAAATCAAGCTATAGGTAGAAGCATCATGGCGTCACAAGACTGACTTTTATAAGGTCTTAAACAATGTCATGGGGCGGGGGTGGGGGTGGGGGTGAAGAAGTAATAAACGTTATGTAAGATAAAGCCGTGTTCCACAGTCATATCAGTTTATGCTTGGGGAGGGGGAGGGTGGTTACAAGAAATAATGGACTTTCCGTAAGATAAAGCCGTGTACCAGATTCCTAGTATTTTATGCTTGGGGGAGGGGGGTCGTACATTTGAAACCTGATTTCTTGTGTAAACAGGAAAGAATGTCATATATAAATAGCACATGAGCATCTGTTAATGCCAGTCGTTTCATGACAGTATACGAGTTACTATAACTTAGTCAAGTCTTGATGACAGGTTATCAAAATAGGAGAGTCTCTTTCGGTTTTGGCTGCAAAAATTCTACCATACTGTTCCAAAACGAAGCTTTCACTTTGTCCTTTCGCATTGCTATCAACTTCGAAATAGTGTTACCTCTAAAAGTAGTCAACGATTCGTTGGTGAAAATATTATCCGGATTGTTTTTCAGTGCACGCTGGGAGGAATACACTAAATGTTTGCGTCTGTGAGATTGAAAAACACAGATAATATTTCACTTAGCCTTTCGACCATCTTGACTTGTGCGAATCCTGTCTAACACATGTGTCCTACTCATGTCGCTTGTCGAAATCCTGACCCTCAAACTTGAATTACAAATGTCCAATGCCAGTTTGTCTGTTGATTCAGCAACCTCCTTAACGTTACTTGACAATAGAAACATTTCAGAAGACTAAACAGTTTCTGCGGCTGTATTGTTCTTGTTCTTCCAACCTTTGTTCAAACTCATTTGATTTCTTGAATCCGAGTTCCAAGGATTGCACATTCAAGGAACGCTCACGGTTTTCTGCTCTAAACTTTTTAACCTCGTCCTGTAACGGTATATACAGATTATCATGATAATGTGCATGTCCTGTGATTTGTATCAGATTCGAGGTGGTGTCCAGAATGGGATCTCAACGAGCCGGCTTTGCCGGCGAGTTGTGATCCCATTTTTGGACACGACCGAGAATCTGATACAAATCACAGGACATGCACATTATCATGATAATTCATTTATTTAACAATTCTGTCACATAAACAGATTAAATCTTAACCATTTACCCAACGTAACGGTCAAAACCGGCCAATGCTATTCTACAAAAATCGCCAATTAATTTCCATTATTTTTTCATTTTTTGTCTCAAAAACATCGGTTATGACCCCTCGTTGGAACAAGCGCTTCGAGCTCGTTCCAATGAGTGGTCATAACCTATGTTTTTGAGACAAAAAATGAAAAAAAATTAGTTATTCAAGAATTGGCTTTGCAAGTGTCGTCTGCTTTTCATGTTAGGTAAAGGGTTAAATCATTTTAAAACATTTTTGGGACATAATGTTCGGTCGATCACTGAAACGCACATAGAATGTATCCATGCACCTGTTATGATAGCCCGTAGCGCTAACGGAAACGAGTCGTCTATGTGATACGGAATCAGAATGAGTCGTCTATATGATACGGAATCGGAACACATTATGCGATACGTACCGTTTCTCGTGGTTTTCAGGCAAAACTCTTTATGATTGTTAGATAAAATGTAAGCTGTCATGAGTTTTTTCATCGCTTCAGGTATGACTTTATCAGAACAATTATTAATCTGACTTTGTAATTCGTCCTTAAATTCCTCCTTAAAACTATCAAACAGGGAACTCAATTTGTTTTCCAGACTAGTATCCCCGTCTGCAGCTGGCGAGAGATTCTGAGATAAGATTTTCAGATACTTTATGCAAGAAAGTGTTCTCTGTGACAGCCGCTAGCAACATATCTGACAGATTTCATGGTATAGGTTGGATGGAATTGTCGAATTTGTTGAATCAGTGTCAGAATGTGCTACAAGTTATATTCCAGTTGACGTCAGGTCATAAGACGAATCGACACGTCGGAAACGCGTTGTTCTCGAGATCACGCCTCTTGTTAGATGATAAACACCATCAAGCTCCAATTTCGTGGTTCCAATGCAAGAAAGAACTAAAATGCTACCATAAAACCACGAATTAGTATGAGAAACTAGCAGAATACAGTTAAAACTAGAAGTCCTGTCATGAAATGCGCACAAATAGCACGTTGATATGCGCGTTAATGTACGCGTTATGGCCCAAGTAAAGCTATCAAATTCTGTACATATGGCCTGTGCACAAGCAATGTTTCAGCCAATGGACCTCCGGGTAACCCGGAGGTCCATTCGCAGAAACATTGCATGTGTTTGCTATGAGTAACCAAGAGAATCTGCCGTGCTTTGGATGCCATTCGATATGGCAATTGCGCGCAATTCCAACGCGCAATTAAGCCTAGATAAGCGCACTATTCGTGACAGGACTTCTAGTTTAACTGTAGATATAACAGTCTGTTTGTCGGAAGCTCAAACTACACGTCTATACCTATTGTCGCCATATTTGTTCCGATGCCATATCTGTTCCGTGTGGTACGGGATGATGGTGCTCATGCCTATCGCATGTTGCTCTGGCAACACGTGTTCACATCATCCATTTTGTACAACACAAGTCGCCGTGTTAAATTACTTCAAGAGGCAGAACAGGAACCGACATCATTTCATATTGGATGATAGTTATTTTTGTAGCCAACGCAGTCGACTGGGCTTTAATTCCATGGTAGTGCTGCATGATGGTATCATTTGCGTTGCCGTGTCAATCTGCGAATAGCGGCGTGGATACGCATGTGCGGACGTATCGACCACAGAAGCAGCTGATTGATCGCAGTTTATACTTATTCAAAGTGAGAAAGGAAAATCGATGTGACATGTGCCAAACACGTGTAGACAAAATTTAATGGTAGGGGATAAAGAATCCCACCAGACGCAGGTCGAATAGGCGCTTGAAGTATGCGCCATGTGTTGTGACTCCTCATTCTCAAACGACTCAGTCCAAGAACACAGACACATTTTCTGGGAAAATCAAGAAGCCTGAGACTACATGGCTATATCGACAACGTCCCATGTTGGAAAAAATGACACATGTGCATAAGTGCTGCATGCTTTTGACGTACAGCAAGCACAAAGAACAGTTAAGCATTTCCAGTATTTTTAACCCTTTACCCAACGTTTCGGCCAAAACCGGCCAGCGCTATTCTCAAAAATCGCAAATTAATTTTCATTATTTTTTTCATCTTCGTCTCAAAAACATAGGTTATGACGCCTCGTCGGAACGAGCTCGTTCCAACGAGGGGTCATAACCTATGCTTTTGAGACAAAAAATGAAAAAAAAAATAGTTATTCAAGAAATTTTTGGGTCAGTGTCGTCTGCTTTTCATCTTAGGATGGAGCCAAAGTAAAGTTTGAAAGCAGTATTGGTTGTTTGAACCGGTTGTGAAAATTTGATTATTCGATGTATTCGGGAAGGAGGAAGGAAGACAATAGAGCTCAAGGCTCTCAATAAGGTCCACGACAAACATGGATAGGCAGGAATGGACAGAATTTCTCAAACAGAGAACAATTATTAACAAAGGCGATTATTCAGTTCCAAGTTGAAATATCTAATGCTCTACGACACTACACATCGGAACAATAGAACGCAGTCGCACCTAAAATAAAATGAAGAATAATGAATGGTATTACTGATTACCCTCTTTGCTAAAATATATCAAATTGGGTAGAGAACGTGACTACTTTACCATCCCAGCACTTTCCAGAAGGAACACAATTCTTCCTAACTTTACACACAAAGTTGCGACTGGTACAGTTCACTAACACTGAAAGAGAACTATTTCACAGACCTGAAAAGTGCGAAAGGGTGTTGAAAGTAGGGTCAGGATAAGTATAAAAAGAAAGAAGATCGGGAAATAATCAGAACCAGTAAAGTTCTTCAACTGGATGGAACAGTTCCTCAGCACACGACTGCGTCTTTAAGATCATGTGCTACCCACCGCTTCCATGTCCTACCATGCCACTTACCTCCATAAATGGACGATGGGGACAGTGATGGCGCCAAGGAGGAGGGGGGGTGTCAGTGGGGAGCTACATCCTCCCGTCGGAAAGGTCCAGCCCCCCCCCCCCCCCCCCCCGTCGGAGATTTTTAGTTAGTCCTTCGGAGAGTCTCGTAAACCCGACTTCACGAGAAATTTCCGACAATCGAATGTAGACATCTCGTCTTGTCAGTCATGAGCCCGTGCAGCACTCGAACTGTGATAGAGAATAGTGATTCTCACGAAATTCCTTAATGTCGTTCGTCAAACTGGCTTTATAGATGAAATATTTCCCGACCTTATTATAATATGTTTACTTTAAGCCTTTACCTAAGGTAACGGCCAAAACCGGCCAGCGCTATTCTCAAAAATCGCCAATAAATTTTCATTAATTTTTTATTTTTTGTCTCAAAAACATAGGTTATGACCCCTCGTTGGAACGAGCTCGTCGAGCTCGTTCCAACGAGGGGTCATAACCTATGTTTTTGAGACAAAAAATGAAACAAATTAGTTATTCAAGAATTATTTTTGCAAGGGTCGTCTGCTTTTCAGGTTAGGTAAAGGGTTAAATAATCAACAAACATACTCAATTTGCTTCTGTTTTGGTTCTCCAATTTACCAATTTTCACTCATTTTCCTTCGTTTGGGAGGTCAAATGTTATAGCCCCCCTCCCCCCCCCCCCCTTGTCGGAGAGGTCAGCCCCCCTATCGAGAAATCCTGGCGCCACCCCTGCGATGGGGACACGTGTAACGCTTACGCAGGTGCAGTAATAACATAGCGTGGATAACACCAGGACACAAAAATCAAACTCTCCGTACAAATTCTTCAAATACTTCTCTGTTTGATGGTTTGTGTTGAATGTGCAACCCACTTAAACCTGGATTCGGATGTCCTAGTTGATGACATGGTAAGTGATGTTATACCGTGGTGCATGATATAAGTTACATGGCATGTAGTTGGCTGATACATTTCCATACAAGTTGATAAGCCTCGCAGAGCCTTGCATGGAAATGTATCGGCCAGCAACACGTCTTGTAACGTATTTAATATGTCGAAAGTTCATGTGAGTCAATGGATTACTAAATTTTCTCGAGAAATGAAGAACGACCGGGCGTTTATTTTTTGAAGCTACAATTGACAGCACCACAAATAATCAACAATAGTAATGGCGCCACTATGTATCCATGGGGACAGTAAACAATCTTCGCTGTTCGAAGTGCGATATTTCGTCCCTTGAGTTCCACTGTGTTCTAGGAGCCAGTGGGCACATGAAACACATGGGAACTCCCGGGACGATTTGGTTACAAAATAATACTGATCGCTGTACGCAAATCTGAAATACCCTTACATGCATTTACTGTCATTACCACCTGAAAAGGGTTAAAAAAGCACTTTTAAATATTCAAAAAATCACTTTCAATCTGCTGAGTAAACTGTAAGGAAAATGTTCGCTTCAGCATAAAAAAATCGATAGACTTTGAAGTTTGGTCGGTATAGGCTAAAGTCGTAAAAACAACAAAGAACTTTTCTGTCCATTTTCTAAATATTTAATGTTTTAAATTAATAAACACAACACGGTACTTTAAAAATATGGTACTTAAATTCTCTTTTTTTTGTTTGAATTCAAATTTTGAAAATTCGAAGACAGCAGAAATGTTTCCATTTGATCAAAATAGAAATGTCTGTTACTAACCTGAAAGCAAATTATATCAGATGAGCTTAGATGGTATTCAAAGATTCTGATTGGACAAACTAACATTGAGGCATAATAATAAATGTTACGAGTGTTGTCATGATAGATAACCTTGTGCTGATTCTTTTGGTATTGTAAAACGTGGTATATACGCATCGCGTGCTGTTAGGATAATTTGTTTTCCATTCTCAGTTTTCTTTGCTGAATGCTGTCTTGGTTTGTAGAGTAACACGTTTTTACTCTGGAAAGCACACTGAGCTGTAAAATCGGTTACTTAATGTTGGCGTCTGTTCGATTATGCGGATACACGTCAAATCACTGAATGAACCACGCCGACGCTTTAAATCACGGGAAACGAACCGTTATTCGTCAAGTAGATGACTCTTTAGAGAACTTGTCAAATGTGTGAATGCTCGTGCGACAAGATGACACTGTGGTTTGAAGAACTGCGCGAACCTTATTCTTAACTTGTGCTGTGGACAAATGTGGATCGATGTTGACCAGTGGAGTGAGATCTACCAAAGAGCCCAGAATTTACTAATGCCTTTGACTAATCTTATTTGCCTTCGACCAATCAAATCCCCACGTTTGAACCAATTAACCAATCACATCATCAGTTTATACCGACCAGCATCGACCTGCACATAATTGTTTCTTTTAGTCGAAACATATATGATTACACTACAAATATTATTACTACCGACTTCTCTGTACGATATATAGAGGATATGGAATGAGTGTTTTTCTCATATAATATTTATGAAATGAGTCTAAGAATTTTCCGTTTTGGCGAGCCTCTGTCGAGCCCAAACGGAAAATTTGGACGAGTTATACATATTATACGAGAAAAACACTCATTTCATATTCTATTTATCATATGACACACACACGCACAAATTAGCCACTTAGTATGACCCTTTTAACCCATCACCTAACTTGAGTTCCTGACGACACTTGGAAAAACATCTTCGTATCACTAAAAAATTTCTTTTTTTGCTTCCAAAACATAGGTTATGACCCCTCTTTGGGACGAGCTCGTCGAGCTCGTTCCAATGAGGGGTCATAACCTATGTTTTGGAAGCAAAAAGTGAAAATATAAAAACAAATGAATGGCGTTTTTCTTGTAGGTAAAAGATTAATACAAATTAACCCACCCTAAATAGGACAGATAACGTAAATTCTCCCTACTGAAATTATGCAAATACGACCCAGTTGTATTTTGTTTAGCCAATCACATTGTCCAGTTTTGAAACTGACCAATGAAAGCTCCCAAATCTAATTATGCAAATTACGAAAATGTTCCCCAGTTGTATTTTGTTCAGCCAATCAAATTGTCTAGTTTTGAAATTGGCCAATGAAATTGACGGAAGGCTTTATGTATCACTGATCAATATGAAAACAATATATCAAATGTTTTAAAGTGAACAAAACGGACGAGTCATATGATATATACGACTATCTCATTCTTTTATATCTTCTAATTCTGCCCAGCTTTTCACCTGCAATTATACTATTAGTTTCAACCGCCCCTATCAATGTTCTTTCTATGGTTATATTACCCGGTTGCCATCGTATGGTGGCGCGATGGCCATGAGAAGTTTACTCACCTTCCTCGTAACCTCATATGCTGAAAAATGTATGTAAAAGCCGTTGCTACATCCTAGGTATGGTTTCTGTGTGTAATCGAACCCATGAGAGCATGGGACTTGAGCAAGAAATAAAAAAAATATTCAAAAGCATTGCAGATGACGCCTTTTGTTGCACTGAAGAACGATATATATGTAACGTAAATGTATTACAATTTATGACTCATTATGAACTCCCGATCTTCACTCCCACCCGCAGTCTAGGGCCCTTTTTGATATCTCTGCCCTCTTTTCCTCGGATATCTCCGGCACCCTTGGTTTATACATTAACGTACAATTTCTTCTGTGAACAATATGTTTTCGGCGAATTCTCAGTTGATAACATTTGTCTATGAATACCGGTCGATTATGTAATATGCCACCTCAGTACTAGTTTACCATGTAATATGACAATACGCAAGGCGTAAGAAGGAACCCCAAAGTATCCAACGTATTGAAATATTTCATTCCGCAACCATTACTCCAAAAACATTTTGGTTTATTCAGTCGAATTCCTGCAATTGTTTAATTTCAGCCAAACAAGAATACGTTTCACAGTACTAAATATTTTCCCATAGGCGACCATTATAACGTTCAGGCGAAAAAAAATATGGTCGCATCATTTTAAATTTAGCATTCAAATATTTTTTGTCAACTATAGCCCTTCAGACAACCTTTTAATGATTTTTAAACAGGGGTCATGCAACAAATAAAAGAAAAACTAACAGAAAGGGAAGTGCTGGTCACATGTTCATATTTCTCAGGGAATTCCCAAACAAAACACACCAATAGTCAAACAAATTTTTAGATTCTAAAAGTCCTCAAATCATCCTCCTTATTCATCTGGAACATTCAAAAGTAATGCAAAATGTCAGTAGACTTCTTCAAATGTTTATTGAAACAATATATTTCCCCAAGACTGCTTAGTTTTGGGAATTACATATTTCCGAGCGCAACTTTTCGAGGCATGTAAATCTAATTAAAATATTTACGACAGTTATACCTATGAGCAAACCCAACCCTACCAAAGATACAGTTACCTCTTTCATGTGATGAAAGAGTCATTTCTGCAATAGAATTCAACTTTTGGCTTCTGTCTAGTCCAAAGCATGGGAAATTTGTTCTTTTGAAGAGAACTGTCCAATCTGTGTCAAATAGGCTTAAAAACTGTTATTGCCTCCGACAGAATTTCTACTCTATTACCCAATAAGTTGGGAGGGATGAGAATTCACAGCTTTCTTTGAAACTACCCAAATCCGAAAATAAAACTAAAATCTGCATCAGCACACAAAACCTTTTCACAAAATCTGTTTTAATTAATCATACAGCAAGATAAATATAGGGCCCCACCACCACGAAACAATATGTCAATTTTGTTTCAAAATTGGGGTTGTGCAAGGCTTATAGTTCCTCTAAATTT
The DNA here is from genome assembly GCA_031216915.1 of Pictodentalium vernedei. NCBI lineage: Eukaryota > Metazoa > Mollusca > Scaphopoda > Dentaliida > Dentaliidae > Pictodentalium > Pictodentalium vernedei. Next base: position 58,455,912 of record CM062296.1, read on the forward strand.
GGGAGAATCCATTTGGATTCTTGCGGAAATCGTTCCGAGAATTCAGACCTGCTATGGGCCAGGATCCTATTAGGTCAGTATGATTGAACCCCTGTTGCATACTGATAATACATGTTAACCCTTTACCCAATACAGCTTTTTTTAATTTTTACAACACCAACTACTGATTTTTACCCCTCCCTCCCCCTGGGCCCTTAATCGCTCACCTGACGAGGCGGTTCAGAGAAGTATTTTGGGTCAGATTCAGTTATTCAAGGTTCATGGACACTACATAGGAATAATGTTATGAAATTATTCATAATTCTATTGTCCATGTTAGATGATTATTAGCATAGGTCTTCCTGATTGCTTCCAATTCTGACAGCTGTAGACAAGTACTGCCAAACTTCCAAGGGTTGTTGTGTCACTGCACTTTGAAAGGCAAATTTTATGGAAAAGCTCTAAGGAATGGATTTGAACATTTATGAACAACCTCGAACCTAACCCACCCCTGCCCAAATATTAAGCCACAGACCTGAAATGAACAAACTCAAATCTGCCCCCCCCCCCCTTCCATGCGATACCAAATATGAAAGGGTTCTGACTGGCAGAAACCAAACTGGAACAAATTTACATTTGACCTCCCCAGAGATGTTGTACACCAAATATTAAAGCATTAAACTAGTGGGTCTGAAGAAAAAGATTTTTAAAGAAATTTTCTCATGTTGCTTTGAGTTAATTTGCACTCCCATAATGAGCCCATATATTAACCCATAGATTTGGCTTGAACAAACATGAATCTGACCCCCTTAGAGATGCTGTAAGCCTAATACGAAAGGATTCTGACTGGTGGATCTGAAAAAAAACGAGTTTTAAAGAAATTTCCTCATACTGCACTGAGTTAAACTTTGGGCTTCAGTAGATAGACCAAATATTAACACAGAGACCCTTATTCAAACAAACTTCAATCTACCCTCCCCCCTGCCCACACCCCACTAGAAATGTTGCATTCCAAATATGAAAGCATTCTGACTGGTGGATCTGAAGGAGGTTTTCAAAGAAATTTCCTCATGTTGCACTGTTGATATTTGGGTGCCCATGGGGAGCCCAAATATCAACTCAGGGACTTGATTTGAACAAACCTGAACCTATCCCTCCCACCCCTAGAGATGTTGTATACCAAGTATCAAAAGATTCTTATACATGGTTCTGGAGAAGATTTTTTTTCAATTTTGGAAAACAATTTATGCATGCTATCAGAGAAATGCTTGGGGCCCCCTGTCGGTGTGGCAACGTTATTTGAACAAACTGGAATTCATATATGATAAGGAACATGAATACCAAATTTGGTTCAATTCGGCTGAGTTGTTTATGAGGAGAGGTTAGTAATATAAAGTTCACACCTAAGTTACAATTCGAGCTCCCACAGTGAGCCCAAACATGGACCTAGGGAAATGACTTGAACAAACTTGAATCTTGCCTCCTAAGGATGCTGCATAAAAAATATCAAAAGCATTCATCTGCTGGATCTGAAGAAGATTTTTTAAGAAAATTCCTCATTTCGAACTAAGTTACAATTCAAGCTCCCACAGTGAGTCCAAATATGGACCTAGGGACATGGCTTGAACAAACTTGAATCTCACCCCCCTAAGAATGCTGCATACCAAATATTAAAACATTCTGACTGCTGGATCTGAAGAAGAAGATTTTTAAAGAAAATTCCTCATTTTGAACTACATGTAAGTTATCATTCGGGCTCCCACAGTGAGCCCAAATATGGACCTAGGGACATAGCTTGAACAAACTTGAATCTCACCCCCCTAAGGATGCTGCATAACAAATATCGAAACTTTCCGACTGCTGGATCTGAAGAAGATTTTCAAAGAAAATTCCTCATTTTGAACTAAGTTATAATTCGGGTTACCACAGTGAGCCCAAATATGAACCCAGGGACTTGGCTTGAACAACTTGAATCTCACCTCCTAAACATGCTGCATACCCAATGTCAAAAGACTGCTGGATCTTGAGAAGAAGATTTTCAAAGAAATTTGCCTGAAATGCACTAAGTTCAAATTTGGGCTCCTATACTGAGCCCAAATATGAACCCAGGGGGCTGATTTTAACAAACTTGAATCAGATCCACCCCACAATGTTGCATATCAAATATCAAAAGATTCTGCCTGCTGGATCTGGAGAAGAAGATTTTTTAAGAAATTTGCCTGAAATGCACTAAGTTTGAATTCGGGCTTCTATAGTGAGCCCAAATATGAATCCAGGGGGCTGATTTGAACAAACTTGAATCAGATCCACCCCACAATGTCGCATACCAAATATCAAAAGATTCTGCCTGCTGGATCTGGAGAAGAATATTTTTAAAGAAATTTGCCTGAAATGCTTCTATAGTGAGACCAAATATGAATCCAGGGGGCCGATTTGAACAAACTTGAATCAGATCCACCCCACAATGTTGCATACCAAATATCAGAAGTTTCTGCCAGCTGAATCTGGTGAAGAAGATTTTTTAAGAAATTTGCCTGAAATGCACTAAGTTTCAATTCGGGCTCCTATATAGAGCCCAAATATAAACCCAAGAGATATGGCGTTTTACTTTTTTCGATTTTTAGCTCCTGTGGTTTCCATGGGGCTACAGAAAAAGAAAATGTGGCATAAATTAGGTACTTATGACCCAATAAGCCCTCACATAAAATTTGATTCAAATCAGCCTCTCGGTTCGGAAAATAGAAATTTTGGGCGGGGCCAAAAATTTTGCCCCTCCCATAACAACGCCAAATATAGACCATCAAACTTCGCTTAAAGAAATCCAAGTCTACACCTTAAAAGGAAGCTGCATACCATATATCAAGTCTCTGCTACTGCTGGTTGATGAGAAGATTTTGGTGCCCCTTGGGGGCATGGCACCACCCAGGAGAAGGGGGCAACTTCATTTGAACAAATCTGAATTGGCATTAGGTAATAAACATTTACCCAACATTTGAATAATGTAAAGTTAACACCGGACGGACGGCGGACAGAATGTGATCAGTAAAGCTCCCACTGAGCTTTGCTCAGGTGAGCTAAAAAACTTTATTAATTTATAAATAAATTGATGGTGACATGAATTTCCCATTATTTTTTAATCACATTCTTGCTTCTGAACACATTTCACATTGTGTTTGATATTCTGCAATCTTTGTAAGAAAAAGCCTAAGTTTTCTCAGTTAAGGCACCTCGAGTCATAAAACAGTGATTTTTTCCAACAGAATGACCAATACCTGCTACTGTGGTGTCTCACGACACTGTTAAAATTCCTAAAATCATCAAATATTGATTCATTAGTGCTGTGCTTGTGCTGCAAATATCCACAAGTGCACTTTCACTATTTTGGTTTTAATCCCCACAGGCATGCATTCTGTCAAAAGGAGTGAAATTGTAGAAAATATGTTCACAAAGAGGACAAGTTACAGTACAGTCGCCGTGGACGGGTTGTAATACACGCGTGGGCAGTGATGTCCACTCATGCATTTACTAGTCAATAAAAATCATCATCTACAAAATTTTAATTGATGAAGCATCGGTTTGTACCTGGTGCTTCATTATTTAAATTTTTTATGATTATACCTATAGTTAGTGTTTGGCATCAAATATTATTGTATGAATTTGTATCCGTGGAAATATTGCCCATCCATGGAAAGTGAGCAGTACACTGCCACTGTACTGTATTTGTTTCAAGTATATAATATACTCTTTGATGTTTAATATACTTGTGATAGGCTGGGTCCAATGTACTCAGTACTCGTAGTACTCGAGTACCACTTTTTTGATAAAATACTCAATACTTGCCTGCCCAGATTTTTGTATGTGTGTGTGTGTGTTTGTGTGTGTGTGTGTGTGTGTGGGGGGGGGGGGGGTTGGAGGGTGAAAGATAGCTGCAAATTATTTAAAATGCTGACCCAGGCAAATGAAAAGCAAAGAAACATTTCATCCGAAGGACAGACAGACAGACATGCACTAACAAATTTGGGAAGCCTAAATAAAAGTAGTGACTAACTTAAAATGAAAAATATAGATAGAAGAGCCAGGGCAATGTTGTCAAACAGAAAACAAACAAGAGCCCCCAGAGGGCCTGATGGCATTCACCTGACATGGTAGCCTAAATATCAACCCAGGGAATTTATTTGAACATTTAGTTGCATCTGCCCCTCATAAGAAAAGCTTATACAAAATATCCAAAGATTCTGACTGGTGGATCTCAAAAAAAAGGATTTTTAAAAAATATTCCTCATATTGAACTAAGTTATAATTCGGGCTCCCACAGAGAGCCCAAATATGAACCCACGGACTTGGCTTGAACAAATTTGAATCTCACATCCCTAAGGATGCTTCTATATACTAATATCAAAAGATTCTGACTACTGGATTTTAAAGAATATTCTTCTTATTGAACTAAGTTGTAATTTGGACTCCCACAGGGAGCCCAAATATGAACCCCGGGACTTGGCTCAAACAAACGTGAATCTCACCCCTCTAAGGATGCAGCATCCCAAATATCAAAATATTCTGAAGAGTGGATCAGAAGAAGATTTTTCAAAAATATTCCTCATATTGCACTAATCTAATCATAGAGAGTCCAAATATGGACCCAGGGATTTGATTTCAACAAACATGTGAATAAATCTTCCAAAGATGTTATATGCAAAATATGAAAGCCTTTGGAGCAGTGGTATGGGAGAAGAAGATTCTTTAATGTTTTTCTCATTACTAAAATGATGACTCCGCATAAGTCCTGGAAAACTTCCCTATGATAAAACTGATGGCAATTTTTTTTTTGACCATTCTTTTCGGCTGGTCGTAAGGAAGCGTCACACAAAATAAAAATTCTCAGTGCCATGTAGTTTTGAAGATATGGGCGTTTTAAATTTTTTCTATATTTAGATCCTGCAGTTCCCACAGGGCCACAGGAAAATGTTTTGGCATAAATTAGGTACTTACGACCCAATAAGCCCATCATATCAAATTTGCTTCAAATCAGCCTCTCAATTTTGAAAATAGAAATGTTGGTACAATTCGGGCTCCTACAGGAAGACCAAATATGAACCCAGGGACTTGGCTTTAACAAACTTATATCTCACCTCCCTAAGGATACTGTATATATCAAAACATTCTGGCTGCTGAATGTGAAAAATACTTTTGAAGAATATTCCTCATTTTGAACTACGTTATAATTCAGGCTCCCACAGTGAGCCCAAATATGAACCCAGGGACTTGGCGTAAACAAACTTGAATCTCCCACAGTGAGCCCAAATATGAACCCAGGGACTTGGCGTAAACAAACTTGAATCTCACACTGGCTCTCACCGATTAATCGACTAACCAATGATCAATATCTTGATTGAGAAAAAAAGTAATTGATCGGTTAACCGTTACTTTTGAAGTACGGTACTATATGGCAGGGTATTTGATGGCTGGATTCACATCGCAAAATACTATACAAAAATGTCCAATAGCTAACCATTTTTCTTTCATATTGGGTAAGCTTATATTCACTATTTATCATCACTTTTTGAAACCAAAATGGAAACTGTTAATCAAATTTTTAAAAACAAAAAATACCCTGTATGGGTTAACTATGGAACAAACTTGCTCCAAAACAGGCAAACATTGTCACACTGGCTCACATCAATTGCATGAGACAGAGAAATGTATGCCAGTTACGTGCCAAAATACTTGTTCACTTGCATGATCATTATACTGTATCAGTAGCTGAAAACGGTCATTCTCAACCCTTCACCAAATGCAGGTAGCAGACGATACTTGCACAAGAAATTCTAAAGATTTTCAATGTTTGTCTCAAAAACATAGCTTATGCCCCCCCCCCCCTTATTGGAACAAGCTCAATGAGCTTGTTCCAATGAGGGGTCATAAGCTATTTTTTGAGACAAAAATTGAAAATATAATAAAATTTGAATGGACATGTTTGTATATGACGCTGCCCGGTTTTGTCCATTATGCTGAGTAAAGTTTTAATTATATAAATGGTCAACGGTACAGCAATTATTCAGCTACCTATTGGGGCAAGTGATTAATCGGTTAACCAAGGTTAACCCATGCGATTAATCAATCACGAAAACCCTTTAATCGTTTCAGCTCTAAAATTAATTTAATTTTATTAAATTTTATCTGATGAAAAAATGTTTATAATTTTGGGGGAATGGTAAATATGGATCTTCTTAACAAGCATTTGCAAGAACATCAGAGGAATGAAAGCACCGTTCTCCCAATTTGCAAAACCCTGGTGAGCCAAAATATAGGCTTGGCTTGAAGAAACTTAAATCTCACCCGCCTAATGATGGTGCATAGCAAATATCAAAAGATTCTGATTGGTGGGTCTGAAGAAAAAGATTTTTAAAGAATATTCCTCATACTGCACTAATTTCAACATTTGGACTCCCATAGAGGCCAAATATGGACCCAGGGATTTGATTTCAATAAACGTGTAAAAAAATCTTGCAAACATGGTATATGTGAAATCTGAAAGGTTTTGGAGGAGTGAATTGGATGAAGAAGAGTCTTAAATGCTTTCTTCATTACCCACAGTGTTACAGAACGCTGACTAAGCATTTTTTCAAAGTCACGAAAAAGTACCCCATGATTGACCTGACAGAAATTTGCTTAGACCATTCCATTCTGTTGGTCCCAAGGAAGGTTCACACCAAATAAGAATTCTCAGTGCCATGTAGTTTTGGAGATATGTGCGTTTTGAATTTTGTTCTATTTTAGCTCCTGCGGTTCCCATGGAGGGGGGGGGGGGGGGGGATGGGAAAATATTTTGGGGCATAAATTAATTACTTATGATCAAATAAAACCAAAAATTAAATTTGGTTCAAATCAGCCTCTTGGTTCGAAAAACAGAAATTTTGGGCGGGGCAAAAATACATGCCCTCCAATAATGAAGGCAAATAAAGACCCACAAACCTCTCTTGAACAAAACTGAGTCTACACCTCAAAAGGAAGCAGCACACCACATATCGAATCTCTGCTACTGCTGGTTCACGAGAAGATTTTTTTAAGATTTAGGCAAAATTTTGGGGCATGGCCCTACTGGGGGCAGGGCAACTTGATTTAAGCAAAATCAAAATGCAATGTCATAACAAACAAGCATCTCACATTTCACTTAAATGATTAATCAGTTCAGCAGTTTTGGAGGAGAAGACGCAAACACCATGTTCACGGATGACGGACGGCAGACGGCAAGTGATCACTACACCTCACCCTGACTGAAAGTCAGGTGAGCTAAAAACTCAGTGGACCATGAGTGCTGCAGTTGGGCGAGAAGCTTGATTCAAGGAGAGAAGAAACTTGTAGCTGCTGGCTTTCGAAAGTGTTGTTAAAACCCAATAAATAAATAAATAAACAAGAGGCCCCACAGGGCCTTGAAGCGCTCAACTTGAACAGAACACGATATAAACAGAGAACAGAACACGATATAAGAGTCCAAGAATGAATCTACATTAAGCAATCCATCTCCATAGGATACACTGCAAATCTTTGAGCCCCTCAGGAGTGACAAAAACAGTCCAAGCATCATGCCTTTTCTTTTAGTTGATTATGATGTAAAATGTGGAGCTCCCCTCTCAAGCACCTTGATACAACCTATATAGATTACTCTTCACCTCTTGAGGGTACTGAATAAAAAATGTCTAATTCTTCAGCTACTTGGCCAATTCCGGCTCCCATAGGGAGCTCAAATATCAACCCAGGCACTCGATTTGAACAAAGTTGAATCTGATCTCCTTAGAGATGCTGTATACCAAATATGAAAGCATTCTGACTGGTGGATCTGAAGAACAAAATTTTAAAGAAATTTCCTCATATTGCACAAAGTTAAAACTTGGGCTACCATAGTGAGCCCAAACTTTAACCTACAGACCCGATTTGAACAAACTTGAATCTCACCCCCACCCCCACCCCTCCCCCCTTAGAGATGTTGTATACCAAATACGAAAGCATTCTGACTGGTGGATCTGAAGAAGAAGATTTAAAAAAAAAACTTCCCCATACAGCCCGAAGTTAAATTTGGGCTACCAAAGGAAGCCCAAATAATAACATAGGGACTTGGTTTGAACAATCTTGAATCTGACCATCATAACAATGAGGGTACCAAACATTAAAAAATTCTGACTCGTGGTTCTGAAGAAGATTTTTAAAGAAAATTCCCCATAAAATTTGGGCTCCTGCATTGAGTCCAAATATGAACGAATGGGCTTCATTTTAACAAACATGTATCTGACCCCTCTATGGATGTTGTATACCAAATATCAAAAGATTCTGAACATTGGTTCTTGAGAAAAGATTTTCTAAAATGTTTGCAAAAATACTGCACCAACATTATACTGATGCCCTCTGCAGAACTCTCTAACAACATCAGAGGGCATTTTTTTTTACCATTCAATTCTACTGGTTCTAAGGATGCTTAATACCACATAACAGTTCTCTGTTCCAAGTGGTTTGGGAAACATGGGAGTTTGAAAACATTTCTATTTTTTGCTCCTGGGGTTCCCGTGGGGATGCAGGGGTTTTTTTGCATGAGGTAAGTACTTATGACCCAATATTACCACGATACTGAATTTCATTCAAATCGGACCATCGGTTCGGAAAATAGAAATTTTGGGTGGTACCAAAAATCTAACCACTGCCATTACAAAGCCAAATATTGCTTCACAAAGTACATTTGAACAAGCGTGATTCTACACCTCAAAAGGTAGTTCCATAACGAATATAAAGTCACTGTACCCACTGGTTCATGAGATTTTTAAAATATTTTGGGAGCATTTTACCCCACCCCCTCCCTATGGGGCTGGGCATGTTGAGTTAAACAAAAATGTAATACCCATTTGGTACCATTGATCACACAAACTGTAACTTGAATTGACCAAAACATGGTGTTGATGGATGACAGATGGATGGACAATGGATGGAGAGTGATTAGATAAGCCCTGCTTGACTTTGTCGAAGTGAGCTAAAAAAAAAAAAAATTAAACGGTTCATGTCCGATATTTTACCCATGTTATTAAAATTGATAAATTTGTCCCTGGAGTGCAACAAGTTTTATGCTATACATGTAGCATTGCAAAGCCTTCTTGCACTCAAGTGATGGAATACACCTCCATCCAAGCTATTCTGTAGATTATGAGGCCTAAAACAAACCAAGAACATGAACTTATGCATGAATATTATTATAATGAATACACTGTCTTACACAAAGGAATACCACACAATCCAGTGTAGACTGATTTCAAAAAGTCCTCCGTAGTAGAAGGGCAATTTTAACAAACATACAGGCCCAAATAAGCTTCATACACAGTGTAAAAATTCCACAAAATTAATAAACATTCATATATGTTTAATAGGAATTAGGAGTATTGTAATTAAAAGTCAATTGTGTGGTTGTTTATAAACTTATATTACTTTGTTATCAGGTGTTAAAAAATGAATATTTGTAAACACACCCACCCATTTAGATTAGTCCCTGCTCATAGCAGTGACACAGACATACAGTACAGTTGCTGGTCATAATCCTTGCATGGGCAGTGCATGATGTCCATGCATGTTTTTTCCAGGTAATAGAAAATCATCATCAATAAAATTTTAATTAATGAAGCACCGAATTGTATCCTGTGGTTCATTAATACAATTTTTGATGATTATTGCTGTAAACAATGTTTGAAAACTAATATCATTGCATCCGCAGAAATATTGCCCACCCACAGAAAGTGACCAGTACACAGCAGCACAGAGTCAAGGTAATTGTGTTTTACTGTCTTGAATTTCATTTTTTTTTTTTTTTTTTTTTTTTGGGGGGGGGGGGGGTGCACCAGACCCCTCCACTGATGAGAGGGTCACACACCCTCTTGTCCTCACCCCTATCTCACTGCTATGTGGCTCAGGTGATTCTGTGCATCACATTCTTTATGACTCCCACTAGATACATGTATTACTCTTGCCCCTACATGTAACTTAGATATCCTGGCTTAGCACCAGTATGATGGTAAACTAACATCAAATTGTGTGCTTATGTACAGTAGCTAACATATTGGAATAGTATAATGAGCTTTGTCTGAAACTTGATCAAGTATTGATGACAAACAGCAATTTTTATTACCAGTACCTGGTGCCAGTAATAAAATAAGATTTGCAAATATCACCCTGTATTTTTTTCAGCTATTAACTAACATAAAATTGTGCGCTTCATGAAAATTATTTCGTAACTACCTGTTAAAAATTACCGTTTCTTGTTTTGCTCTTTTAGAAAAAGAAATCACTCCTTTTTTGGCGGGCATACTAAACACCGAGGCACCCAAGGGATACCAAGGTGAAGGAAAACAGGAGAGAAACGGGTACGAGGTGGTGTGTTCTTTTTATTATTTATTTATTGGTGTTTAAGGTCACATTTATCTGCACAACAGCTTATTGTGACCATTGCAGTTTTATGGATGGAGGAAACTAGAGAACCCAGGAGAACCACTGAGCAATGGCAAACAACTGTAAGCTCCCCAACATACTACACAAGCACGGTTAACCTTGTTTGAAGACAGGTGCACCAAGAACATGCAGTATGCCTTAGTACACAGCATACCTTGCCCCCACATGGGTAGTGGGGGTGAAGTGTCTTGCCCAAGGACACAAAGCTGTTGCTGCAGGGGGGATTCGAACCGAGGATCTCTCGGCTTGCAGTCTGCACCTCTACCTACTGAGCTAATGCACCCCTGATGGTGTATTCTGATTATGTAAATAGATTTAAGCAGTACTAGTATGTGATTGGTTTTAATGCCATATTTGAGAATTATGGGTGCTGTAGTAATAAGAGTGCGCTGAAAAATCTTCCCTTTGGTATTTAGTAGGTAGCTTGGTAATGGTAAAGTGACTTCACCTCAGTAAGCAACAGTGTGAAAGCTGGCAGCCATCTTTAATATCGGGCCGCCACACCCAAAAAACACTCGTTCTCATCCCAAGGTGATAACAAAGGTACCCAAGAAGTTTCATGAAGATCGGTTCATAAATACAGCCTCCAGACTTAGCGTATTGACATGTGCACTTACAGTGTACAAGTAGCACTGATAAATTAAAGGTCATCTAATTTGCATAATTTCTGCAAGAGAAAAAAACCTGTATTATACAGTATCTTTTGTGATGTATAGTTAAAACTAGAAGTCCTGTCACGAACTGTGCGCTTATCTAGGCTTAATTGCGCGTATGAATTGCGCGCAATTGTCATATCGAATGGCATCCAAAGCACGGCAAGTTCTCCTGGTTACTTATAGCAAACACTGGCAATGTTTCTGCCAATGGACCTCCGGGTTACCCGGAGATCCATTGGCTGAAACATTGCTTGTGCACAGGCCATATTTACAGAATTTGATTGCCTTACTATGGTCATATCGCATAGATTTATTCAAATCAGAACTTTCATACAGAAGTTCTGTACAAAAAACTGATCGCACTAATTTTAGTACAAATTGGCTGCTAGTGGCCATCTTGAATTTCGAACTGCACCCAAAAACACTCGCTCTCATCCCACGGGGATAACAAAAGTACCCAAGACGTTTCGTAAAGATAGGTTCATAAATACGGCCAATAGCCTGAGCCGTATAGAAGTTGTGTACAAAAAACTGATTGGACCTAATTTTGGTACAAAATGGCCATTGGCAGCCATCTTGAATTTTGGATCGCACCCCAAAACACTCGTTCTCGTTCCTAGGTGATAACAAAGGTATGCAAGAAGCTTGGTGATGATCCGTTCATAAATACAGCCCCTAGCCCAATCCGTATTGACATGTGTACTTACTGTGTATGAGTAGCACTGAATAAATCAAAGTTCATCTAATTTGCATAATTTCTGTACAAGAAAAAAACCTGTATTTTATGTGATGTATTCCATGTTACTAAACAAGCATACAAAAATTTATTCAAATCAGAACTTTCATACAGAAGTTCCGTACAAAAAACTGATTGCAGTAATTTCAGTACAAAATAGCTGCCGGCGGCCATCTAGAATTTTGGACTCCCCCAAAAAACACTCATTCTAACATCATGGTGATAACAAAGGTACCCAAGAAATTTCGTAAAGATCGGTTCACAAATACGGCCTCTAGCCCAAGTTGTATAGAAGTTCTGTACAAAAAACTGATTGTACCTAATTTCAGTACAAAATAGCCACTGGTAGCCATCTTGAATTTTGGACTGCACCCAAAAACACTCATTCTCATCCCAAGGTGATAACAAAGGTACCCAAGAAGTTTCATGAAGATCAGTTCATAAATACTGTACAGCCTAGCCCGAGCCGTATTGACATGTGCACTTACTGGGTATACATGTAAGTAGCAGTGAATAAATTAAAGTTCATCTAATTTGCATAATTTCACAACGAGAAAAAAAACCTGTATTATATGTGATGTACTCCATGTTACTAAACATTCATACAAAAATTTATTCAAATCAGACCTTTCATACAGAAGTTCTGTACAAAAACGCTGATTGCACTAATTTCTGTACAAAATGGCTGCTGGAGGCCATCTTGAATTTTGGACCGCACCCAAAAACACTCGTTCTCGACCCACGTGATAACAAAGGTACTCAAGAAGTTTCGTAAAGATCGGTTCATAAATACAGCCTCTAGCCCGAGCCGTATTGAATTGCTGTTACCGAACAGATGGACAATGGGCCATGACATAACCTTAAATTTGACTTTGTCAAAGTTGAGCTAAAAATGGAGAGTATCCAGAGTATCACAAAACAAAACCTATTTGTAAAGGACTCCTCCTTTCAAGGACAATGGGGCAGTGTTGGCATTCACCACCATGCTGCCTTGAGGCTGCATTTTGAATTCCTGTGTTTGTTGTTCTAATGAAATATTATTTTATTATTATCAGTTATGGTACAAATATGGTACCGATAGCACACTTTCAGGAACCGCTGATGTCTGATGTCGACTGTGTGTCAGTGCGTGAGGTGCACACATACTATACACCACATCCTTCATTTTTGCTATATAATTTGTGTAAATTTATTTGGAATTTACAGAATTTCAGACTTGTAAATTTCATAGTATTGTTTTTGCCTTAGTTATGGTGCTTTATAAGTAATGGGCAATTTAGTTTGAAAAAGGGGTTCATGAATATTCAGTCACAGGAAGATTCAGCCCTCATACTTTTTCTGAGAATATTCGGTCCCCCAATTTCATTCATGCCCCCCAACCCTCTCTCTTGTTAACCCATATAATGAACATCCCAAAAGACATTTTAATATCTAGATATTTATGCTTGTTCGCAACTTATTATGGACACAAATGGACACAGAGTCAAGGTAATTATGTTTTACTGTCTTGAATTTCCAATTTGTTTTGGGGGGGTTGGGGGGTGGGGGGAGGTGCACCCAACCCCTCCACTGATGAGAGGGTCACACACCTCTTGTCCTCGCCCCCTATCTCACTGCTATGTGGCACAGGTGATTCTGTGCATCATATTCTTTATTACCCGGCTACACTCCCACTAGATATTACTCTTGCCTCTACATGTAACTTAGATTTCCTGGCTAAGCACCAGTATATAGTGGTAAACCAACATCAGATTGTGCGCTTATGTCCAGTCGCTAACATACTAGAATAGTATAATGTGCTTTATCAGAAGCTTGATCAAGTATTGATGACAAACAGCAATTTTCATTACCAGTACCTGGTGCCAGTAATAAAATAAGATTTGCAAATATCACTCTGTGTTTTTTTCAGCTATTAACTAAGATAAAATTGTGCGCTTCATGAAAATTATTTCGTTACTACCTGTTAAAAATTACTGTTTCTTGTTTTGCTCTTTTAGAAAAAGAAATCACTCCTTTTCTGGCGGGCATACTAAACACCAAGGCAAACCGAGGGATACCAAGGTGAATGAAAACTGGAGAGTCTAAACGGGTATGAGGTGTGTGTTCTTTTTATTATTTATTTATTGGTGTTTAAGGTCACATTTATCTGCACAACAGCTTATTTTGACCATAGCAGTTTTATGGATGGAGGAAACTAGAGTACCCCAGGAGAACCACTGAGCAATGGCAAGCAACTGTGAGCTCCCCAACATACTACACAAGCTGGGTTAGCCTTGTTCGAAGACAGGTGCACCAAGAACATGCAGTATGCCCTTAGTACACAGCATACCTTGCCCCCACATGGGTAGTGGGGGTGAAGTGTCTTGCCCAAGGACACAAAGCTGTTGCCGCAGGTGGATTCGAACCGAGGATCTCTCGGCTTGCAGGCTGCACCTCTACTTACTGAAGCTAATGCACCCCTGGTGGTGTATTCTGATTATGTGAATAGATTTAAGCAGTATAAGTATGTGATTGGTTTTAATGCCATATTTGAGAATTATGGGCACTGAAGTAATAAGAGTGCACTGAAAAATTTTCTCTTGGTATTTAGTAGGTAGCTTGGTAATGGTAAAGTGACTTCACCTCAGTAAGCAACAGTGTGAAAGCCGGCAGCCATCTTTAATTTCGGGCCGCACCCAAAAACACTTGTTCTCATCCCAAAGGTGATAACAAAGGTGCCCAAGAAGTTTCATGAAGATCGGTTCGTAAATACAGCCTTCCAGCCTTAGCGTATTGACATGTGCACTTACAGTGTATAAGAAGCACTGAATAAATCAAAGGCGATCTAATTTGCCATAATTCCCTGCAAGAGAAACAAACCTGTACAGTATGTCTGTGATGTATTCTATGTTACTAAACATTCATACAAAAATTTATTCAAATCAGAACTTTCATACAGAAGTTCTGTACAAAAAAACTGATTGCACTAATTTTGGTACAAAATGGCTGCTAGTGGCCATCTTGAATTTCGAACTGCACCCAAAAAACACTCGTTCTCATCCCACGTGATAACAAAGGTACCCAAGACATTACGTAAAGATTGGTTCATAAATACGGGCTCTAGCCACTGATTGTATCTAATTTTGGTACAAAATGGCCTCTGGCAGCCATTTTGAATTTTGGATCGCACCCCAAAACACTCATTCTCATCCCTAGGTGATAACAAAGGTACCCCAAGAAGCTTGGTGAAGATCGGTTCATAAATACAGCCCCTAGCCTGAGCCATATTGACATGTGTACTTACTGTGTATAAGTAGTACTGAATAAATCAAAGTTTGTCTAATTTGCATAATTTCTGTACAAGAAAAAAAACTGTATTTTATGTGATGTATTCCATGTTACTAAACAATCATACACAAATGTATTCAAATCAGAACTTTCATACCGAAGTTCTGTACAAAAAAAACTGATTGCAGTAATTTCATATTCAGTACAAAATAGCTGCGGCGGCCATCTAGAATTTTGGACTCCCCCCAAAAACATTCATTCTAACCCCATGGTGATAACAAAGGTACCCAAGAAATTTTGTAAAGATCGATTCATAATTACGGCCTCTAGCCCAAGTTGTATAGAAGTTCTGTACAAAAAACTGATTGTACCTAATTTCGGTACAAAATGGCCACTGGTAGCCATATTGAATTTTGGACCGCACCCAAAAACACTCATTCTCATCCCAAGGTGATAGCAAAAGTACCAAGAAGTTTCATGAAGATCAGTTTATAAATACAGCCTAGCCCGAGCCGTATTGGCATGTGCACTTACTGGGTATACATGTAAGTAGCACTGAATAAATTAAAGTTCATCTAATTTGCATAATTTCAGCACGAAGAAAAAAACCTGTATTATATGTGATGTACTCCATGTTACTAAACATTCATACAAAAATTTGTTCAAATCAGAACTTTCATACAGAAGTTCTGTACAAAAAACTGATTGCACTAATTTCTGTACAAAATGGCTGCTGGAGGCCATCTTGCATTTTGGACCGCACCCAAAAACACTCGTTCTCGTCCCACGGTGATAACAAAGGTACCCAAGAAGTTTCATAAAGATCGGTTCATAATACAACCTCTAGCCCGAGTCGTATTGAATTGTTGTTCCCAAACAGATGGAAGCCCGAGTCCGTATTGAATTGTTGTTCCCTAACAGACGGGACAACGGGCTATGACACAACCTTAAATCTGACTTTGTCAAAGCTGAGCTAAAATGGGGAGTATCCAGAGTATCACAAAACAAAAACCTATTTTGTAAAGGACCCCCCCCCCCCCCCCTTTCAAGGACAATGGGACAGCATTGGCATTCACCACCATGCTGCCATGAGGCTGCATTTTGAATTCCTGTTTGTTGTTCTTATGAAATAATATGACAATACGCAAGGCGTAAGAAGGAACCCCAAAGTATCCAACATATTGAAATATTTCATTCCGCAACCATTACTCCCAAAAACATTTTGGTTTATTCAGTCGAATTACTGCAATTGTTTAATTTCAGCCAAACATGAATACGTTTCAACAGTACTAAATATTTTCCATAGGCGACCATTATAACGTTCAGGCGAAAAAAAAAATATGGTCGCATCATTTTAAATTTAGCATTCAAATATTTTTTGTCAAGTATAGCCCTTCAGACAACCTTTTAATGATTTTTTAAACAGGGGGGTCATGCAACAAATAAAAAGAAAAACTAACAGGAAGGGAAGTGCTGGTCACATGTTCATATTTCTCAGGGGAATTCCCAAACAAAAACACACAATAGGCAAACAATTTATTAGGTTCTAAAAGTCCTCAAATCATCCTCTTTATTCATCTGGAACATTCAACAGTAATGCAAAATGTCAGTAGACTTCTTCAAATGTTTATTGAAACAATATATTTCCCCAAGACTGCTTAGTTTTGGGAATTACATAATTTCCGAGCGCAACTTTTCGAGGCAGGTAAATCTAATTAAAATATTTACAACAGTTATACCTATGGAGCAAACCCAACCCTACCAAAGATACATTTACCTCTTTTATGTGATGAAAGACTGATTTCTGCAATAGAATTCAACTTTTGGCTTCTGCTCTAGTCCAAAGCATGGGAAATTTGTTCTTTTGAAGAGAACTGTCCAATCTGCGTCAAATAAGCTTAAAAACTGTTATTGCCCTCCGACAGAATTTCTACTCTGTTACCCAATAAGTTGGGAGGGATAAGAATTCACAGCTTTCTTTGAAACTACCCAAATCCCAAAATAAAACTAAAATCTGCATCAGCACACAAAACCTTTTCACAAAATTTGTTTTAATTAATCATACAGCAAGATAAATAGGGCCCCACCATCATGAAACAATATGTCAATTTTGTTTCAAAATTGGGGATGTGGCAAGGGCTTATAGTTCCTCTAAATTTGGGAGAATCCATTTGGATTCTTGCGGAAATCGTTCCGAGAATTCAGACCTGCTATGGGCCAGGATCCTATTAGGTCAGTATGATTGAACCCCTGTTGCATACTGATAATACATGTTAACCCCTTTACCCATATACAGCTTTCTAATTTTTACAACACCAACTACTGATCTTTACCCCCCCCCCCCCCCCGGGGCCTTAATCGCTCACCTGACGAGGTGGGTTCAGAGAAGTATTTTGGATCAGATTCAGTTAGTCAAGGTTCATGGACACTACATAGGAATAATGTTATGAAATTATTCATAATTCTATTGTCCATGTCAGATGATTATTAGCATAGGTCTTCCTGATTGCTTCCAATTCTGACAAGCTGTAGACAAGTACTTGCCAAACTTCCAAGGGTTGTTGTGTCACTGCACTTTGAAGGCAAATTTTATGGAAAAGCTCTAAGGAATGGATTTGAACATTTATGAACAACCTCGAACCTAAACCCACCCCTGCCCAAATATTAAGCCACAGACCTGAAATGAACAAACTCAAATCTGCCCCCCCCCCCCCCCCCTCCTCCTGCGATACCAAATATGAAAGGGTTCTGAGTGGCAGGAACCAAACTGGAACAAATTTACATCTGACCTCCCCAGAGATGTTGTACACCAAATATTAAAGCATTAAGCAAGGTGGGTCTGAAGAAAAAGATTTTTAAAGAAATTTTCACATGTTGCTTTGAGTTAATTTGCACTCCCATAATGAGCCCATATATTAACCCATAGATTTGGCTTGAACAAACATGAATCTGACCCCCTTAAGAGATGCTGTAAGCCAAATACGAAAGGATTCTGACTGGTGGATCTGAAAAAATACGAGTTTTAAAGAAATTTCCTCATACTGCACTAAGTTAAACTTTGGACTTCAATAGATAGACCAAATATTAGCCCAGAGACCCGATTCAAACAAACTTCAATCTACCCCCCCCCCCCCTGCCCCCCACCCCACTAGAAATGTTGCATTCCAAATATAAAAGCATTCTGACTGGTGGATCTGAAGGAGGTTTTCAAAGAAATTTCCTCATGTTGCCTGTTGATATTTGGTGCCCATAGGCAGCCCAAATATCAACTCGGGACTTGATTGAACAAACCTGAACCTATCCCCCCCCCCCCCCCCCCCCCCACCTAGAGATGCTGTATATCAAGTATCAAAAGATTCTTATACATGGTCCTGGAGAAGATTTTTTTTCAATTTTGGAAAACAATTTATGCATGCTATCAGAGAAATGCTTGGGGGTCTCTCTGTGGGTGTGGCAATGTTATTTGAACAAACTGGAATTCATATATGATAAGGAACATGAATATCAAATTTGGTTCAATTCGGCTCAGTTGTTTATGAGGAGAGGTTAGTAATGTAAAGTTCACGCCGGACAGGATGGACTGATGGTCGACAGACAGAAAGTCATCATTTAAGCGCCCCCCTGAATTACAGTCAAGTGAGCTAAAAATAAACAATATTCATCAAGCGTAATAATTATGGATGTTACTAGAACCGGCTGATGAGAGCCAGTTCCAATGACAGCCATATTTGTACAAATTTTATTGCCAGTGTCACAATATTTCAGATCATGTTAGTGTTGTATTGGTTAATTTGCTGCCTTTGTGTTACGTAAAGGGTTAAACTGACTCAGTTCTTTTCATGTGAATCCTAGCAGCAATGTTACGAGAAGCTACATGGTTTCTCACTGGTTTGTTGCATGGATCTCTTCGGGAATCGATTCTCAGATTCTTATAAGCCCTGGCTGAGGCTATATAATCCATCGATATCACTAGGAAAGTGCCATTTTATCTCAACAAATGATGTCAAATATTCTTTTACCTAGTGATGAGGTAAATTATAGCCCTGGATGTAACCCCCCCCCCACCCCCCAAGCTCTCAATATGCATTTTTTTCCTAAAAACACGAGACCCCAGGGGGCCTGAGGGCGCCCACCTGTACATGGTGACCTAAATATCAACCCACACAATTGATTTCAACAAGTTGCATCTACTCCTCCTAAGAAAAGCTTATACTAAATATCCAAAGATTCTGACAAGTGGATCTAAAAAAAAATGATTTTTAAAGAATATTCCTCATATTGAACCGAGTTATAATTTGGGCTCCCACAGGGAGCCCATATATGAACCCAGGGACTTGGCTTTAACAAACTTGAATCTCACCCCCCCTAAGGATGCCGCACACCAAATATCAAAACATTTCAACTGCTGGATCTGAAGAAGAAGATTTTTAAAGAAAATTCCTCATTTTGAACTAAGGTACAATTCGAGCTCCCACAGTGAGCCCAAACATGGACCTAGGGACATGACTTGAACAAACTTGAATCTTGCCTCCTAAGGATGCTGCATAAAAAATATCAAAAGCATTCATCCTGCTGGATCTGAAGAAGATTTTTTAAGAAAATTCCTCATTTCGAACTAAGTTACAATGCAAGCTCCCCACAGTGAGCCCAAATATGGACCTAGGGACATGGCTTGAACAAACTTGAATCTCACCCCCCCTAAGGAATGCTGCATACCAAATATTAAAACATTCTGACTGCTGGATCTGAAGAAGAAGATTTTTAAAGAAAATTCCTTATTTTGAACTAAGTTATCATTCCGGCTCCCACAGTGAGCCCAAATATGGACCTAGGGACATAGCTTGAACAAACTTGAATCTCACCCCCCTAAGGATGCTGCATACCAAATATCGAAACATTCCGACTGCTGGATCTGAAGAAGATTTTTAAAGAAATTCCTCGTTTTGAACTAAGTTATAATTCGGGTTAGCACAGTGAGCCCAAATATGAACCCAGGGACTTGGCTTGAACAACTTGAATCTCACCCCTAAGCATGCTGCATACCCAATATCAAAAGATTCTGCTGCTGGATCTTGAGAAGAAGATTTTTTCAAAGAAATTTGCCTGAAATGCACTAAGTTTCAAATTTGGGCTCCTATACTGAGCCCAAATATGAACCCAGGGGGGCCGATTTGAACAAACTTGAATCAGATCCACCCCACAATGTTTCATATCAAATATCAAAAGATTCTGCCTGCTGGATCTGGAGAAATCTTTTTACGAAATTTGCCTGAAATGCACTAAGTTCGAATTCGGGCTTCTATAGTGAGCCCAAATATGAATCCAGGGGGCTGATTTGAACAAACTTGAATCAGATCCACCCCACAATGTCGCATACTAAATATCAAAAGATTCTGCCTGCTGGATCTGGAGAAGAATATTTTTAAAGAAATTTGCCTGAAATGCTTCTATAGTGAGCCCAAATATAAATCCAGGGGGCCGATTTGAACAAACTTGAATCAGATCCACCCCCACAATGTTGCTTACTAAATATCAGAAGATTCTGTCAGCTAAATCTGGTGAAGAAGATTTTTTAAGAAATTTGCCTGAAATGTACTAAGTTTGAATTCGGGCTCCTATACTGAGCCCAAATATAAACCCAGGGGGCCGATTTGAACAAACTCGAATCAGATCCACCCTACAATGTTGCATACCATATATCAAAAGATTCTGCCTGCTGGATCTAGAGAAGAAGATTTTTTAATGTTTTTCCCATTGCCTACAGTGTTAAAAAGTGTTTTCAAAAGTCCAAAACTGTACCCTATGATAAAACCGATGGCAAATTTTTTTTGACCAATCCTTTCTGTTAGTCATAAGGAAGCTTCACACCAAATAAAAATTCTCAGTGCCGTGCAGTTTTGGAGATATGGCGTTTTACTTTTTTCTATTTTTAGCTCCTGCGGTTTCCACGGGGCTACAGAAAAAGAAAATTTGGCATAAATTAGGTACTTATGACCCAATAAGCCCTCACATAAAATTTGATTCAAATCAGCCTCTCGGTTCGGAAAATAGAAATTTTGGGCGGGGCCAAAAATTTTGCCCCTCCCATAACGACGCCAAATATAGCCCATCAAACTTCGCTTTAAGAAATCCAAGTCTACACCTTAAAAGGAAGCTGCATACCACATATCAAGTCCTCTGCTACCGCTGGTTGATGGCAAGAAGATTTTGGTGCCCCTTGGGGGCATGGCACCACCCAGGAGAAGGGGGCAACTTCATTTGAACAAATCTGAATTGGGCATTAAGGTAATAAACATTTACCCAACATTTGAATAATGTAAAGTTAATACCGGACGGATGGCGGACAGAATGTGATCAGTAAAGCTTCCACTGAGCTTTGCTCAGGTGAGCTAAAAAACTTTATTAAGTTATAAATAAATTGATGGTGACATGAATTTCCCATTATTTTTTAATCACATTCTTGCTTCTGAACACATTTCACATTGTGTTTGATATTCTGCAATCTTTGTAAGAAAAAGCCTAAGTTTTCTCAGTTAAGGCACCTCGAGTCATAAAACAGTGATTTTTTCCAACAGAATGACCAGTACCTGCTACTGTGGTGTCTCATGACACTGTTAAAATTCCTAAAATCATCAAATATTGATTCAATTAGTGCTGTGCTTGTGCTGCAAATATCCACAACTGCACTTTCTCTATTTTGGTTTTAATCCCCACAGGCACAAATTCTGTCAAAAGGAGTGAAATTGTAGAAAATATGTTCACAAAGAGGACAAATCAGTTACAGTACAGTCACCGTGGATGGGTTGTAATACACGCGTGGGCAGTGATGTCCACTCATGCATTTACCAGTCAATAAAAATCACCATCTACAAAATTTTAATTGATGAAGCATCGGGTTGTACTTGGTGCTTCATTATTTAAATTTTGGATGATTATACTTATAGTTAGTGTTTGGCATCAAATATTATTGTATGAATTTGTATCCGTGGAAATATTGCCCATCCATGGAAAGTGAGTAGTACACTGCCACTGTACTGTATTTGTTTCAAGTATATAATATACTCTTTGATGTTTAATATATTTGTGATAGGCTGGGTCCAAAGTACTCAGTACTCGTAGTACTCGAGTACCACTTTTTTGATAAAATACTTAATACTTGCCAGCCCAGATTTTTGTATGTGTGTGTGTTTGTGTGTGTGTGTGTGTGTGTGTGGGGGGGGGGGGGGAGGTTGGAGTGTGAAAGATAGCTGCAAATTATTTAAAATGTTGACCCAGGCAAATGAAAAGCAAAGAAACATTTCATCTGAAGGACAGACAGACAGACATGCAGTAACAAATTTGGGAAGCCTAAATAAAAGTAGTGACTAACTTAAAATGAAAAATATAGATAGAAGAGCCAGGGCAATGTTGTCAAACAGAAAACAAACAAGAGCCCCCAGAGGGCCTGATGGCATTCACCTGACGTGGTAGCCTAAATATCAACCCAGGGAATTTATTTGAACATTTAGTTGCATATCTGCCCCTCATAAGAAAAGCTTATACAAAATATCAAAAGATTCTGACCGGTGGATCTCAAAAAAAAAGGATTTTTAAAGAATATTCCTCATATTGAACTAAGTTATCATTCAGGCTCCCACAGAGAGCCCAAATATGAACCCAAGGACTTGGCTTGAACAAATTTGAATCTCACATCCCTAAGGATGCTTCTATATACTAATATCAAAAGATTCTGACTACTGGATTTTAAAGAATATTCCTCTTATTGAACTAAGTTGTAATTTGGACTCCCACAGGGAGCCCAAATATGAACCCAGGGACTTGGCTCAAACAAACTTGAATCTCACCCCTCTAAGGATGCAGCATCCCAAATATCAAAATATTCTGAAGAGTGGATCAGAAGAAGATTTTTAAAAATATTCCTCATATTGCACTAATCTAATCATAGAGAGCCCAAATATGGACCCAGGGATTTGATTTCAACAAACATGTGAATAAATCTTCCAAAGATGTTATATGCAAAATATGAAAGCCTTTGGAGCAGTGGCATGGGAGAAGAAGACTCTTTAATGTTTTTCCCATTACTAAAATGATGACTCCGCATAAGTCCTGGAAAACTTCCCTATGATAAAACTGATGGCAATTTTTTTTTGACCATTCTTTTCGGCTGTCCGTAAGGAAGCGTCACACAAAATAAAAATTCTCAGTGCCATGTAGTTTTGAAGATATGGGCATTTTAAATTTTTTCTATATTTAGATCCTGCAGTTCCCACAGGGCCACAGGAAAATGTTTTGGCATAAATTAGGTACTTACGACCCAATAAGCCCATCATATCAAATTTGCTTCAAATCAGCCTCTCAATTTGGAAAATAGAAATTTTGGTACAATTTGGGCTCCTACAGGAAGCCCAAATATGAACCCAGGGACTTGGCTTTAACAAATTTATACCTCACCTCCCTAAGGATACTGTATATATCAAAACATTCTGACTGCTGAATGTGAAGAATACTTTTGAAGAATATTCCTCATTTTGAACTAAGTTATAATTCAGGCTCCCACAGTGAGCCCAAATATGAACCCAGGGACTTGGCGTAAACAAACTTGAATCTCCCACAGTGAGCCCAAATATGAACCCAGGGACTTGGCATAAACAAACTTGAATCTCACTCTGGCTCACACCGATTAATCGACTAACCAATGATCAATATCTTGATTGATGAAAAAACAGTAATTGATCGGTTAAGCGTTACTTTTGAAGTACGGTACTATATGGCAGGGTATTTGATGGCTGGATTCACATCGCAAAATGCTATACAAAAATGTCCAATTGTTAACCATTTTTCTTTCATATTGGGTAAGCTTATATTCACTATTTATCATCACTTTTTGAAACCAAGATGGAAACTGTTAATCAAATTTTTAAAAACAAAAAATACCATGTATGGGTTAACTATGGAACACACCCGCTCCAAAACAGGCAAACATTGTCACACTGGCTCACATCAATTGCATGAGACATGGAAATGCATGCCAGTTACGTGCCAAAATACTTGTTCACTTGCATGATCATTATACTGTATCAATAGCTGAAGACGGTCATTCTCACCCCTTCACCAAATGCAGGTAGCAGACGATACTTGCACAAGAAATTGTTGAATTACTAAAGATTTTCAATGTTTGTTTCAAAAACATAGCTTATGACCCCCCCCCCCCCCTCCCTCCCTTATTGGAACAAGCTCAATGAGCTTGTTCCAATGAGGGGTCATAAGCTATGTTTTGAGACAAAAATTGAAAATATAATAAAATTTGAATGGACATGTTTGTATATGGTACTACCCGGTTTTGTCCATTATGCTGAGTAAAGTTTTACTTATATAAATGGTCAACGGTACAGCAATTATTCAGCTACCTATTGGGGCAAGAGATTAATCGGTTAACCAAGGTTAACCCATGCAATTAATTAATCACGAAAACCCTTTAATCGTTTCAGCTCTAAAATTAATTTAATTTTATTAAATTTTATCTGATGAAAAAATGCTTATATTTTGGGGGGAATGGTAAATATGGATCTTCTTAACAAGCATTTGCAAGAACATCACAGAAATGAAATCACCGTTCTCGCAATTTGCAAAACCCTGGTGAGCCAAAATATAGGCTTGGCTTGAAGAAACTTAAATCTCACCTGCCTAATGATGGTGCATAGCAAATATCAAAAGACTATGATTGGTGGGTCTGAAGAAAAAGATTTTTAAAGAATATTCCTCATACTGCACTAATTTCAACATCTGGACTCCCACAGAGGGGCCAAATATGGACCCAGGGATTTGATTTCAATAAACGTGTAAAAAAATCTTGCAAAGATGGTATATGTGAAATCTGAAAGGTTTTGGAGGAGTGAATTGGGTAAAGAAGAGTCTTAAATGCTTTCTTCATTACCCACAGTGTTACAGAACACTGACTAAGCATTTTTTCAAAGTCACGAAAAAGTACCCCATGATTGACCTGACAGAAATTTGCTTAGACCATTCCATTCTGTTGGTCCCAAGGAAGCTTCACACCAAATAAGAATTCTCAGTGCCATGTAGTTTTGGAGATATGTGTGTTTTGGATTTTGTTCTATTTTTAGCTCCTGCGGTTCCCATGGGGGGATGGGAAAATATTTTGGGGCATAAATTAATTACTTATGATCAAATAAAACCAAAAATTAAATTTGGTTCAAATCAGCCTCTTGGTTCGAAAAACAGAAATTTTGGGCGGGGCAAAAATACATGCCCTCCAATAATGAAGGCAAATAAAGACCCACAAACTTCTCTTGAACAAAACTGAGTCTACACCTCAAAAGGAAGCAGCACACCACATATCAAATCTTTGCTACTCCTGGTTCACAAGAAGATTTTTTTAAGATTTAGGCAAAATTTTGGGGCATGGCCCTACTGGGGGCAGGGCAACTTGATTTAAGCAAAATCAAAATGCAATGTCATCACAAACAAGCATCTCACATTTCACTTAAATGATTAATCAGTTCAGCAGGTTTGGAGGAGAAGACGCAAACACCATGTTCACGGACGACGGACGACAGATGGCAAGTGATCACTACACCTCACCCTGACTGAAAGTCAGGTGAGCTAAAAACTCAGTGGACCATGAGTTCTGCAGTTGGGCGAGATGCTTGGTTCAAGGAGAGAAGAAACTTGTAGATGCTGGCTTTCGAAAGTGTTGTTAAAACCCAATAAATAAATAAACAAGAGGTCCCACAGGGCCTGAAGCGCTCACCTTGAACAGAACACGATATAAACAGAGAACAGAACACGATATAAGAGCCCAAGAATGAATCTACATTAAGCAATCCATCTCCATAGGATACACTGCAAATCTTTGAGCCCCTCAGGAGTGACAAAAACAGTCCAAGCATCATGCCTTTTCTTTAGTTGATTATGATGTAAAATGTGGAGCTCCCCTCTCAAGCCCCTTGATACAACCTATGTAGATTACTCTTCACCTCTTGAGGGTACTGAATAAAAAATGTCTAATTCTTCAGCTACTTGGCCAATTCTGGCTCCCATAGGGAGCTCAAATATCAACCCAGGCACTCGATTTGAACAAAGTTGAATCTGATCTCCTTAGAGATGCTGTATACCAAACATGAAAGCATTCTGACTGGTGGATCTGAAGAACAAAATTTTAAAGAAATTTCCTCATATTGCACTAAGTTAAAATTTGGGCTATCATAGCGAGCCCAAACTTTAACCTACAGACCCGATTTGAACAAACTTGAATCTCACCCCCATCCCAACCCCTCCCCCCTTAGAGATGTTGTATGCCAAGCATCTGACTGGTGGATCTGAAGAAGAAGATTTTTAAAAAAAACTTCCCCCTACAGACCCGATTTGAACAAACTTGAATCTCACCCCCACCCCCACCCAACCCTCCCCCCTTAGAGATGTTGTATACCAAGCATCTGACTGGTGGATCTGAAGAAGAAGATTTTTAAAAAAAAACTTCCCCATACAGCCCTAAGTTAAATTTGGGCTACCAAAGGAAGCCCAAATATTAACATAGGGACTTGGTTTGAACAATCTTGAATCTGACCATCATAACAATGAGGGTACCAAACATTAAAAAATTCTGACTCGTGGTTCTGAAGAAGATTTTTAAAGAAAATTCCCCATAAAATTTGGGCTCCTGCATTGAGTCCAAATATGAACGAATGGGCTTCATTTTAACAAACTTGTATCTGACCCCTCTATGGATGCTGTATACCAAATATCAAAAGATTCTGAACATTGGTTCTTGAGAAAAGATTTTCTAAAATGTTTGCAAAAATGCTGCGCCAACATTATTCTGATGCCCTCTGCAGAACTCTCTAACAACAACAGAGGGCATTTTTTTTTACCATTCAAATCTACTGGTCCTAAGGATGCTTCACATCACATAACAGTTCTCTGTTCCAAGTGGTTTGGGAAACATGGGAGTTTGAAAACATTTCTATTTTTTTGCTCCTGGGGTTCCCATGGGGATGCAGGGATTTTTTGCATGAGGTAAGTATACTTATGACCCAATTTTACCACATACTGAATTTCATTCAAATCGGACCATCGGTTCAGAAAATAGAAATTTTGGGTGGTACCAAAAATCTAACCACTGCCATTACAAAGCCAAATATTGCTTCACAAAGTACGTTTGAACAAGCGTGATTCTACACCTCAAAAGGTAGTTCCATAACGAATATAAAGTCACTGTACCCACTGGTTCATAAGATTTTAAAAATATTTTGGGAGCATTTTACCCCACCGGGGCCCACCCCCTCCTTATGGGGCTGGGCATGTTGAGTTAAACAAAAAATACTCACACAAACTTTAACTTGAATTGACCAAAACATGGTGTTGATGGATGACAGATGGATGGACAATGGATGGAGAGTGATTAGATAAGCCCTGCTTGACTTTGTCGAAGTGAGCTAATAAAAAAAAAAATTAAACGGTTCCTGTCCGATATTTTACCCATGTTATTAAAATTGATAAATTTGTCCCTGGAGTGCAACAAGGTTTATGCTATACATGTAGCATTGCAAAGCCTTCTTGCACTCAAGTGATGGAATACACCTCCACCCAAGCTATTCTGTAGATTATGAGGCCTAAAACAAACCAAGAACATGAACTTATGCCTGAATATTATTACAATGAATACACTGTCTTACACAAAGGAATACCACACAATCCAGTGTAGACCGATTTCAAAAAGTCCTCCGTAGTGGAAGGGCAATTTTAACAAACATACAGGCCCAAATAAGCTTCATACACAGTGTAAAAATTTCACAAAATTAATAAACATTCATATATGTTTAATAGGAATTAGGAGTATTGTAATTAAAAGTCAATTGTGTGGTTGTTTATAAACTTATATTACTTTGTTATCAGGTGTTAAAAAATATGAATATTTGTAAACACACCCACCCATTTAGATTAGTCCCTGCTCATAGCAGTGACACAGACATACAGTACAGTTGCTGGTCATAATCCTTGCATGGGCAGTGCATGATGTCCATGCATGTTTTTTCCAGGTAATAGAAAATCATCATCAATAAAATTTTAATTAATGAAGCACCAAATTGTATCCTGTGGTTCATTAATTAAATTTTTGATGAATATTGCTGTAAACAATGTTTGAAAACTAATATCATTGCATCCGTGGAAATATTGCCCACCCACGGAAAGTGACCAGTACACAGCAGCACATACTCAAGGTAATTGTGTTTTAATGTCTTGAATTTCAAATTTTTTTTTTTTTTTTTTTTTTTGGGGGGGGGGGGGGTGCACCAGACCCTCCACTGATGAGAGGGTCACACATCCTCTTGTCCTCACCCTTATCTCACTGCTATGTGGCTCAGGTGATTCTGTGCATCATATTCTTTATGACTACCACCAGATACATGTATTACTCTTGCCCCTACATTTAAAACTAGAAGTCCTGTCACGAATAGTGCGCTTATCTAGGCTTAATTGCGCGTTGGAATTGCGCGCAATTGCCATATCGAATGGCATCCAAAGCACGGCAGGTTCTCCTGGTTGCTCATATCAAACACATGCAATGTTTCTGCCAATGGACCTCCGGGTTACCCGAAGGTCCATTGGCTGAAACATTGCCTGTGCACAGGCCATATGTACAGAATATGATAGTTTTAATTGGGTCATAACGCGCACATTAACGCACATATCAACGTGCTATTTGTGCGCATTTCATGACAGGACTTCTAGTTTTAACTGTACATGTGTGGCTCAGTAGGTAGAGGTGCAGGCTGCAAGCCGAGAGGTCCTCGGTTCGAATCCCACCTGCGGCACCCGCGTTGTGTCCTTGGGCAAGACACTTCACCCCGATTGCCTACATGGGGGCACGATGACGCTGTGTACTGAGGCGTACTGCACGTCGATGGTGCGCATGTCTTCAACCAATCTAACCCTGCCTGTGCTGCGGTGCAGAGTTCAGAGTTACGATGATGGAGAGCTGACAGCTGCTCGTCGTTGCTCGGTGGTTCTCTCCGGGTACTCCGGCTTCCTCCACCCGTAAAACTGTCACGGTCACGATTAGCCATTGTGCATAAGTATGTGACCTTAAACACCAATAAATAAATATAACTGTACATGTAACTTAGATATCCTGGCTAAGCACTAGTATAATGGTAAACTAACATCAAATTGTGTGCTTATGTACAGTAGCTACAGTTAAAACTAGAAGTCCTGTCATGAAATGCGCACAAATAGCATGTTGATATGCGCGTTAATGTACGCGTTAAGGCCCAAGTAAAGCTATCAAATTCTGTACATATGGCCTGTGCACAAGCAATGTTTCAGCCAATGGACCTCCGGGTAACCCGGAGGTCCATTGGCAGAAACATTGCATGTGTTTGCTATGAGTAACCAAGAGAACCTGCCATGCTTTGGATGCCATTCGATATGACAATTGCACGCAATTCCAATGCGCAATTAAGCCTAGATAAGCGCACTATTCGTGACAGGACTTCTAGTTTTAACTGTAACATATTGGAATAGTATAATGAGCTTTGTCAGAAACTTGATCAAGTATTGATGACAAACAACAATTTTCATTACCAGTACCTGGTGCCAGTAATAAAAGTAAAATTTGCAAATATCACCCTGCATTTTTTCAGCTATTAACTAACATAAAATTGTGCGCTTCATAAAAATTATTTTGTTACTACCTGTTAAAAATTACCGTTTCTTGTTTTGCTCTTTTAGAAAAAGAAATCACTCCTTTTCTGGCGGGCATACTAAACACCGAGGCAACCGAGGGATACCAAGGTGAAGGAAAACAGGAGAGAAATGGGTATGAGGTGGTGTGTTCCTTTTATTATTTATTTACTGGTGTTTAAGGTCACATTTATCTGCACAACAGCTTATTGTGACCATGGCAGTTTTATGGATGGAGGAAACTAGAGTACCCAGGAGAACCACTGAGCAATGGCAAGCAACTGTGAGCTACCCAACATACTACACAAGCACAGTTAGCCTTGTTCGAAGACAGGTGCACCAAGAACATGCAGTATGCCTTAGTACACAGCATACCTTGCCCCCACATGGGTAGTGGGGGTGAAGTGTCTTGCCCAAGGACACAAAGCTGTTGCCGCAGGTGGGATTCGAACCGAGGATCTCTTGGCTTGCAGTCTGCACCTCCACCTACTGAGCTAATGCACCCCTGATGGTGTATTCTGATTATGTAAATAGATTTAAGCAGTACTAGTATGTGATTGGTTTTAATGCCATATTTGAGAATTATGGGTGCTGAAGTAATAAGAGTGCGCTGAAAAATCTTCCCTTTGGTATTTAGTAGGTAGCTTGGTAATGGTAAAGTGACTTCACCTCAGTAAGCAACAGTGTGAAAGCTGGCAGCCATCTTTAATATCGGGCCACCGCACCCAAAAATACTCGTTCTCATCCCAAGGTGATAACAAAGGTACCCAAAAAGTTTCATGAAGATCGATTCATAAATACAGCCTCCCGCCTTAGCGTATTGACATGTGCACTTACAGTGTATAAGTAGCACTGAATAAATTAAAGGTCATCTAATTTGCATAATTTCTACAAGAGAAAAAAACCTGTATTATACAGTATTTTTTGTGATGTATTCCATGTTACTAAACATTCATACAAAAATTTATTCAAATCAGAACTTTCATACAGAAGTTCTGTACAGAAAACTGAGTGCACTAATTTTAGTACAAATTGGCTGCTTGTGGTCATCTTGAATTTCGAACTGCACCCAAAAACACTCGCTCTCATCCCACGGTGATAACAAAGGTACCCAAGACGTTTCGTATAGATCGGTTCATAAATACGGCCTCTAGCCTGAGCTGTATAGAAGTTGTGTACAAAAAACTGATTGGACCTAATTTTGGTACAAAATGGCCACTGGCAGCCATCTTGAATTTTGGATCGCACCCCAAAACACTTGTTCTCGTCCCTAGGTGATAACAAAGGTACCCAAGAAGCTTGGTGAAGATCGGTTCATAAATACAGCCCCTAGCCCGAGCCGTATTGACATGTGTACTTACTGTGTATAAGTAGCACTGAATAAATCAAAGTTTGTCTAATTTGCATAATTTCTGTACAAGAAAAAAACCTGTATTTTATGTGATGTATTCCATGTTACTAAACAATCATGCACAAATTGATTCAAATCAGAACTTTCATACAGAAGTTCTGTACAAAAAACTGATTGCAGTAATTTCAGTACAAAATAGCTGCCGGCGGCCATCTAGAATTTTGGACTCCCCCCAAAAATACTCATTCTAACATCATGGTGATAACAAAGGTACCCAAGAAATATCGTAAAGATCGGTTCATAAATACAGCCTCTAGCCCAAGTTGTATAGAAGTTCTGTACAAAAAACTGATTGTACCTAATTTCAGTACAAAATGGCCACTGGTAGCCATCTTGAATTTTGAACTGCACTCAAAAACACTCATTCTCATCCCAAGGTGATAACAAAGGTACCCAAGAAGTTTCATGAAGATCAGTTCATAACTGTACAGCCTAGCCCGAGCCGTATTGACATGTGCACTTACTGGGTATACATGTAAGTAGCAGTGAATAAATTAAAGTTCATCTAATTTGCATAGTTTCACAAGAAAAAAACCTGTACTATATGTGATGTACTCCATGTTACTAAACATTCATACAAAAATTTATTCAAATCAGACCTTTCATACAGAAGTTCTGTACAAAAATGCTGATTGCACTAATTTCTGTACAAAATGGCTACTGGAGGCCATCTTGAATTTTGGGCCGCACCCAAAAAACACTCGTTCTCGTCCCACGTGATAACAAAGGTACTCAAGAAGTTTTGTAAAGATCGGTTCATAAATACAGCCTCTAGCCCGAGCCGTATTGAATTGTTGTTGCCGAACAGACGAACAATGGGCCATGACATAATCTTAAATTTGACTTTGTCAAAGTTGAGCTAAAAATGGAGAATATCCAGAGTATCAAAAAACAAATACCTATTTGTAAAGGACTCCTCCTTTCAAGGACAATGGGGCAGTGTTGGCATTCACCACCATGCTGCCTTGAGGCTGCATTTTGAATTCCTGTGTTTGTTGTTCTTATGAAATATTATTTTATTATTATCAGTTATGGTACAAATATGATACCGATAGCACCCTTTCAGGAACCGCTGATATCTGATGTTGACTGTGTGTCAGTGCGTGAGGTGCACACATACTTTTGGGGTTCTATACACCACATCCTTCATTTTGCTATATAATTTGTGTAAATTTATTTGGAATTTATAGAATTTCAGACTTGTAAATTTCATAGTATTGTTTTTGCCTTAGTTATGGTGCTTTATAAGTAATGGGCAATTTAGTATGAAAAAAGGGGTTCATGAATATTCAGTCACAGGAAGATTCAGCCCGAATACTTTTTCTGAGAATATTCGGTCCCCAATTTCATTCATTCCCCCACCCCTCTCTCCTGTTAACCCATATAATGAACATCCCAAAAGACATTTTTTTAATATCTAGATATTTATGCTTGTTCGCAACTCATTATGGACACAAATGGACACAGAGTCAAGGTAATTGTGTTTTACTGTCTTGAATTTCCAATTTTTTTTTTTTTTTTTTTTTTTTTTTTTGTTTGGGGGGGATGAGGGGGGGTGCACCCAACCCCTCCACTGATGAGAGGGTCACACACCCTCTTGTCATCGCCCCTATCTCACTGCTATGTGGCTCAGGTGATTCTGTGCATCATATTCTTTATTACCCGGCCCCACTCCCACTAGATATTACTCTTGCTCCTACATGTAACTTAGATTTCCTGGCTAAGCACCAGTATATAGTGGTAAACCAACATCAAATTGTGCGCTTATGTCCAGTAGCTAACATATTGGAATAGTATAATGTGCTTTGTCAGAAACTTGATCAAGTATTGATGACAAACAGCAATTTTCATTACCAGTACCTGGTGCCAGTAATAAAAGTAAGATTTGCAAATATCACCCTGTGTTTTTTCAGCTATTAACTAACATAAAATTGTGTGGTTCATGAAAATTATTTCGTTACTACCTGTTAAAAATTACTGTTTCTTGTTTTGCTCTTTTAGAAAAAGAAATCACTCCTTTTCTGGCGGGCATACTAAACACCGAGGCAAACCGAGGGATACCAAGGTGAATGAAAACAGGAGAGTTTAAATGGGTATGAGGTGGTGTGTTCTTTTTATTATTTATTTATTGGTGTTTAAGGTCACATTTATCTGCACAACAGCTTATTGTGACCATGGCAGTTTTATGGATGGAGGAAACTGGAGTACCCCAGGAGAACCACTGAGCAATGGCAAGCTACTGTGAGCTCCCCAACATACTACACAAGCTGGGTTAGCCTTGTTCGAAGACAGGTGCACCAAGAACATGCAGTATGCCTTAGTACACAGCATACCTTGCCCCCACATGGGTGGTGGGGGTGAAGTGTCTTGCCCAAGGACACAAAGCTGTTGCCGCAGGTGGGATTCGAACCGAGGATCTCTTGGCTTGCAGTCTGCACCTCTACCTACTGAGCTAATGCACCCCTGATGGTGTATTCTGATTATGTAAATAGATTTAAGCAGTACAAGTATGTGATTGGTTTTAATGCCATATTTGAGAATTATGGGCACTGAAGTAATAAGAGTGCGCTGAAAAATCTTCCCTTTGGTATTTAGTAGGTAGCTTGGTAATGGTAAAGTGACTTCACCTCAGTAAGCAACAGTGTGAAAGCTGGCAGCCATCTTTAATATCGGGCCACCGCACCCAAAAACACTCGTTCTCATCCCAAGGTGATAACAAAGGTACCCAAAAAGTTTCATGAAGATCGATTCATAAATACAGCCTCCAGCCTTAGCGTATTGACATGTGCACTTACAGTGTATAAGTAGCACTGAATAAATTAAAGGTCATCTTATTTGGATAATTTCTGCAAGAGAGAAAAACCTGTATTAAACAGTATTTTTTGTGATGTATTCCATGTTACTAAACATTCATACAAAAATTTATTCAAATCAGAACTTTCATACAGAAGTTCTGTACAAAAAACTGATTGCACTAATTTTGGTACAAAATGGCTGCTAGTGGCCATCTTGAATTTCGAACTGCACCCAAAAACACTCGCTCTCATCCCACGGTGATAACAAAGGTACCCAAGACGTTTCCTAAAGATTGGTTCATAAATACGCGCTCTAGCCTGAGCCGTATAGAAGTTGTGTACAAAAAACTGATTGTATCTAATTTTGGTACAAAATGGCCTCTGGCAGCCGTGTTGAATTTTGGATCGCACCCCAAAACACTCGTTCTCGTCCCTAGGTGATAACAAAGGTACCCAAGAAGCTTGGTGAAAATCGGTTCATAAATACAGCCCCTAGCCCGAGCCGTATTGACATGTGTACTTACTGTGTATAAGTAGCACTGAATAAATCAAAGTTTGTCTAATTTGCATAATTTCTGTACAAGAAAAAAACCTGTATTTTATGTGATGTATTCCATGTTACTAAACAACCATACACAAATTTATTCAAATCAGAACTTTCATACAGAAGTTCTGTACAAAAAACTGATTGCAGTAATTTCAGTACAAAATAGCTGCCGGCGGCCATCTAGAATTTTGGACTCCCCCCTAAAACACTCATTCTAACCCCATGGTGATAACAAAGGTACCCAAGAAATTTTGTAAAGATCGATTCATAATTACGTCCTCTAGCCCAAGTTGTATAGAAGTTCTGTACAAAAAACTGATTGTACCTAATTTCGGTACAAAATGGCCACTGGTAGCCATATTGAATTTTGGACCGCACCCAAAAACACTCATTCTCATCCCAAGGTGATAGCAAAGGTACCCAAGAAGTTTCATGAAGATCAGTTCATAAATACAGCCTAGCCTGAGCTGTATTGGCATGTGCACTTACTGGGTATACATGTAAGTAGCAATGAATAAATTAAAGTTAATCTAATTTGCATAATTTCAGCACGAGAAAAACACACAGAGTCAAGGTAATTGTGTTTTACTGTCTTGAATTTCCAATTTTTTTTTTTTTTTTTTTTTTTTTTTTTGTTTGGGGGGGATGAGGGGGGGTGCACCCAACCCCTCCACTGATGAGAGGGTCACACACCCTCTTGTCATCGCCCCTATCTCACTGCTATGTGGCTCAGGTGATTCTGTGCATCATATTCTTTATTACCCGGCCCCACTCCCACTAGATATTACTCTTGCTCCTACATGTAACTTAGATTTCCTGGCTAAGCACCAGTATATAGTGGTAAACCAACATCAAATTGTGCGCTTATGTCCAGTAGCTAACATATTAGAATAGTATAATGTGCTTTGTCAGAAACTTGATCAAGTATTGATGACAAACAGCAATTTTCATTACCAGTACCTGGTGCCAGTAATAAAAGTAAGATTTGCAAATATCACCCTGTGTTTTTTCAGCTATTAACTAACATAAAATTGTGTGGTTCATGAAAATTATTTCGTTACTACCTGTTAAAAATTACTGTTTCTTGTTTTGCTCTTTTAGAAAAAGAAATCACTCCTTTTCTGGCGGGCATACTAAACACCGAGGCAAACCGAGGGATACCAAGGTGAATGAAAACAGGAGAGTTTAAATGGGTATGAGGTGGTGTGTTCTTTTTATTATTTATTTATTGGTGTTTAAGGTCACATTTATCTGCACAACAGCTTATTGTGACCATGGCAGTTTTATGGATGGAGGAAACTGGAGTACCCCAGGAGAACCACTGAGCAATTTCAAGCTGCTGTGAGCTCCCCAACATACTACACAAGCTGGGTTAGCCTTGTTCGAAGACAGGTGCACCAAGAACATGCAGTATGCCTTAGTACACAGCATACCTTGCCCCCACATGGGTAGTGGGGGTGAAGTGTCTTGCCCAAGGACACAAAGCTGTTGCCGCAGGTGGGATTCGAACCGAGGATCTCTCGGCTTGCAGTCTGCACCTCTACCTACTGAGCTAATGCACCCCTGATGGTGTATTCTGATTATGTAAATAGATTTAAGCAGTACAAGTATGTGATTGGTTTTAATGCCATATTTGAGAATTATGGGCACTGAAGTAATAAGAGTGCGCTGAAAAATCTTCCCTTTGGTATTTAGTAGGTAGCTTGGTAATGGTAAAGTGACTTCACCTCAGTAAGCAACAGTGTGAAAGCTGGCAGCCATCTTTAATATCGGGCCACCGCACCCAAAAACACTCGTTCTCATCCCAAGGTGATAACAAAGGTACCCAACAAGTTTCATGAAGATCGATTCATAAATACAGCCTCCAGCCTTAGCGTATTGACATGTGCACTTACAGTGTATAAGTAGCACTGAATAAATTAAAGGTCATCTTATTTGCATAATTTCTGCAAGAGAGAAAAACCTGTATTAAACAGTATTTTTTGTGATGTATTCCATGTTACTAAACATTCATACAAACATTTATTCAAATCAGAACTTTCATACAGAAGTTCTGTACAAAAAACTGATTGCACTAATTTTGGTACAAAATGGCTGCTAGTGGCCATCTTGAATTTCGAACTGCACCCAAAAACACTCGCTCTCATCCCACGGTGATAACAAAGGTACCCAAGACGTTTCCTAAAGATTGGTTCATAAATACGCGCTCTAGCCTGAGCCGTATAGAAGTTGTGTACAAAAAACTGATTGTATCTAATTTTGGTACAAAATGGCCTCTGGCAGCCATGTTGAATTTTGGATCGCACCCCAAAACACTCGTTCTCGTCCCTAGGTGATAACAAAGGTACCCAAGAAGCTTGGTGAAAATCGGTTCATAAATACAGCCCCTAGCCCGAGCCGTATTGACATGTGTACTTACTGTGTATAAGTAGCACTGAATAAATCAAAGTTTGTCTAATTTGCATAATTTCTGTACAAGAAAAAAACCTGTATTTTATGTGATGTATTCCATGTTACTAAACAACCATACACAAATTTATTCAAATCAGAACTTTCATACAGAAGTTCTGTACAAAAAACTGATTGCAGTAATTTCAGTACAAAATAGCTGCCGGCGGCCATCTAGAATTTTGGACTCCCCCCTAAAACACTCATTCTAACCCCATGGTGATAACAAAGGTACCCAAGAAATTTTGTAAAGATCGATTCATAATTACGGCCTCTAGCCCAAGTTGTATAGAAGTTCTGTACAAAAAACTGATTGTACCTAATTTCGGTACAAAATGGCCACTGGTAGCCATATTGAATTTTGGACCGCACCCAAAAACACTCATTCTCATCCCAAGGTGATAGCAAAGGTACCCAAGAAGTTTCATGAAGATCAGTTCATAAATACAGCCTAGCCCGAGCTGTATTGGCATGTGCACTTACTGGGTATACATGTAAGTAGCAATGAATAAATTAAAGTTCATCTAATTTGCATAATTTCAGCACGAGAAAAACACACAGAGTCAAGGTAATTGTGTTTTACTGTCTTGAATTTCCAATTTTTTTTTTTTTTTTTTTTTTTTTTTGGGGGGGGGATGAGGGGGGGTGCACCCAACCCCTCCACTGATGAGAGGGTCACACACCCTCTTGTCATCGCCCCTATCTCACTGCTATGTGGCTCAGGCGATTCTGTGCATCATATTCTTTATTACCCGGCCCCACTCCCACTAGATATTACTCTTGCTCCTACATGTAACTTAGATTTCCTGGCTAAGCACCAGTATATAGTGGTAAACCAACATCAAATTGTGCGCTTATGTCCAGTAGCTAACATATTGGAATAGTATAATGTGCTTTGTCAGAAACTTGATCAAGTATTGATGACAAACAGCAATTTTCATTACCAGTACCTAGTGCCAGTAATAAAAGTAAGATTTGCAAATATCACCCTGTGTTTTTTCAGCTATTAACTAACATAAAATTGTGTGGTTCATGAAAATTATTTCGTTACTACCTGTTAAAAATTACTGTTTCTTGTTTTGCTCTTTTAGAAAAAGAAATCACTCCTTTTCTGGCGGGCATACTAAACACCGAGGCAAACCGAGGGATACCAAGGTGAATGAAAACAGGAGAGTTTAAATGGGTATGAGGTGGTGTGTTCTTTTTATTATTTATTTATTGGTGTTTAAGGTCACATTTATCTGCACAACAGCTTATTGTGACCATGGCAGTTTTATGGATGGAGGAAACTGGAGTACCCCAGGAGAACCACTGAGCAATGGCAAGCTACTGTGAGCTCCCCAACATACTACACAAGCTGGGTTAGCCTTGTTCGAAGACAGGTGCACCAAGAACATGCAGTATGCCTTAGTACACAGCATACCTTGCCCCCACATGGGTAGTGGGGGTGAAGTGTCTTGCCCAAGGACACAAAGCTGTTGCCGCAGGTGGGATTCGAACCGAGGATCTCTCGGCTTGCAGTCTGCACCTCTACCTACTGAGCTAATGCACCCCTGATGGTGTATTCTGATTATGTAAATAGATTTAAGCAGTACAAGTATGTGATTGGTTTTAATGCCATATTTGAGAATTATGGGCACTGAAGTAATAAGAGTGCGCTGAAAAATCTTCCCTTTGGTATTTAGTAGGTAGCTTGGTAATGGTAAAGTGACTTCACCTCAGTAAGCAACAGTGTGAAAGCTGGCAGCCATCTTTAATATCGGGCCACCGCACCCCAAAACACTCGTTCTCATCCCAAGGTGATAACAAAGGTACCCAAAAAGTTTCATGAAGATCGATTCATAAATACAGCCTCCAGCCTTAGCGTATTGACATGTGCACTTACAGTGTATAAGTAGCACTGAATAAATTAAAGGTCATCTTATTTGCATAATTTCTGCAAGAGAGAAAAACCTGTATTATACAGTATTTTTTGTGATGTATTCCATGTTACTAAACATTCATACAAAAATTTATTCAAATCAGAACTTTCATACAGAAGTTCTGTACAAAAAACTGATTGCACTAATTTTGGTACAAAATGGCTGCTAGTGGCCATCTTGAATTTCGAACTGCACCCAAAAACACTCGCTCTCATCCCACGGTGATAACAAAGGTACCCAAGACGTTTCCTAAAGATTGGTTCACAAATACGCGCTCTAGCCTGAGCCGTATAGAAGTTGTGTACAAAAAACTGATTGTATCTAATTTTGGTACAAAATGGCCTCTGGCAGCCATGTTGAATTTTGGATCGCACCCCAAAACACTCGTTCTCGTCCCTAGGTGATAACAAAGGTACCCAAGAAGCTTGGTGAAAATCGGTTCATAAATACAGCCCCTAGCCCGAGCCGTATTGACATGTGTACTTACTGTGTATAAGTAGTACTGAATAAATCAAAGTTTGTCTAATTTGCATAATTTCTGTACAAGAAAAAAACCTGTATTTTATGTGATGTATTCCATGTTACTAAACAATCATACACAAATTTATTCAAATCAGAACTTTCATACAGAAGTTCTGTACAAAAAACTGATTGCAGTAATGTCAGTACAAAATAGCTGCCGGCGGCCATCTAGAATTTTGGACTCCCCCCTAAAACACTCATTCTAACCCCATGGTGATAACAAAGGTACCCAATAAATTTTGTAAAGATCGATTCATAATTACGGCCTCTAGCCCAAGTTGTATAGAAGTTCTGTACAAAAAACTGATTGTACCTAATTTCGGTACAAAATGGCCACTGGTAGCCATATTGAATTTTGGACCGCACCCAAAAACACTCATTCTCATCCCAAGGTGATAGCAAAGGTACCCAAGAAGTTTCATGAAGATCAGTTCATAAATACAGCCTAGCCCGAGCCGTATTGGCATGTGCACTTACTGGGTATACATGTAAGTAGCAATGAATAAATTAAAGTTCATCTAATTTGCATAATTTCAGCACGAGAAAAACACCTGTATTATATGTGATGTACTCCATGTTACTTAACATTCATACAAACATTTATTCAAATCAGAACTTTCATACAGAAGTCCTGTGCAAAAAACTGATTGCACTAATTTCTGTACAAAATGGCTGCTGGAGGCCATCTTGCATTTTGGACCGGACCCAAAAACACTCGTTCTCATCTCACGGTGATAACAAAGTACCCAATAAGTATCGTAAAGATCGGTTCATAAATCCAGCCTCTAGCCCGAGTCGTATTGAATTGATGTTCCCAAACAGATGGACAACGGGCTATGACACAACCTTAAATATGACTTTGTCAAAGCTGAGCTAAAAATGGGGAGTATCCAGAGTATCACAAAACAAAAACCTATTTTGTAAAGGACTCCCCCTTTCAAGGACAATGGGACAGCACTGGCATTCACAACCATGCTGCCTTGAGGCTGCATTTTGAATTCCTGTGTTTGTTGTTCTTATGAAATATTATTTTATTATTATCAATTATGGTACAAATATGGTACCAATAGCACACTTTCAGGATCCGCTGATGTCTGATAGCGACTGTGTGTCAGTGTGTGAGATGCACACATACTATACACCACATCCTTCATTTTGCTATATAATTTGTGTAAATTTATTTGGAATTTATAGAATTTCAGACTTGGAAATTTCATAGTATTCTTTTTGCCTTAGTTATGGTGCTTTATAAGTAATGGGCAATTTAGTTTGAAAAAAGGGGTTCATGAAGATTCAGTCACAGGAAGATTCAGCCCTCATACTTTTTCGGAGAATATTCGGTCTCAGTCAAGGTCGAATGTCATCACCTCTTGAGGTCAAATCCTCACAGAATTTTTTTTTTTAAATATTCTATGCATTTTTTCTATTGTTTTATGTTAAGGATTTATGATTACTAATTATGACAAAATTACAAGTGCAATATGAAACAAACCTTAATGAAGCTGGAACAAAAAAACCTTCCCAAAACAAGCTGTGAGAGGTTCTCAGCTCGAATCCCAAATGCGGCAACTAAAATAAGGCATACTGCTCATCAATGGTGCACTTGTCTTCAACCAATGCTAACCCTGCTTGCTTGGAGTTACAATGTTGAGAAGCTGTCAGTTGCTTGTTATTGTTGCTCGGTAGTTCTCTCCGGGTGCTCTGGCTGGGTTCCTCCCCCAGTAAAACTGTTGGGTGGCCCTGGCTGTAAAACTTGTTGTTAGACCCAATAAATAAAGAAATCAAATTTGCTGAATCCAAGACCTTTGAATGATGGTTTTGATTGGGGTGTGTGTGTGTGGGTGGGTGGGTAGAAGGGGGGGGGGTTATACAGTGGTGCCCACTTAATTGGATATATCTTAATTGTATATCCCTGTTAATAGAATATAATTTCCCAACACAAAACCATTTACCTCCAGTACAAATTTGACCTGGTAATTGAATATAGGTTATAGAGTAATCTCCTGTTAATTGAATAAAAAATCTTGTAACATGTTGAGAAATTGCCCTGACTCTTCCCAGTTTTCCTTTGGTTATAGACCAATTTGGCCTCAGTACATTCAATACAGGCATTTAATCTATTATATCTTGTTTGACAGAGCTCATGGAGCTCTGTCAAACACAATATAATAGAATAAATGCCAAGTTTATCTCTGGAATACAGGAAAGTGACACAATCCCTGTCAATTGAATACTCCTGCTAATTGAATAATGTTATTGGCAAAGTGGCTCTTCAATTAACAGGGTTCCACTGTACAGCAAAAACAAATATCACAAACTAATAATGAAACTATGTACTTGTGAAATTTTCATGTGGTCATTCTACAAAATGTTTTAGCTGGTACTATACAGTTTTGAAGGTTAAAGGGCTCAGTACTTACAGTTAAAACTAGAAGTCCTGTCACGAATAGTGCGCTTGTCTAGGCTTAATTGCGCGTTGGAATTGCACGCAATTGCCATATCGAATGGCATCCAAAGCATGGCAGGTTCTCCTGGTTACTCATAGCAAACACATGCAATGTTTCTGCCAATGGACCTCCGGGTAACCCGGAGGTCCATTGGCTGAAACATTGCTTGTGCACAGGAGACATGTACAGATTTTGACAGCTTTATTTGGGCCATAACGCACACATTAACGCGCATATCAACATGCTATTTGGGCGCATTTCATGACAGGACTTCTAGTTTTAACTGTAGAGGTGAAGGCTGCAAGCCAAAGGGTCCTCTATCAAATACCACCTGTGGCGACCACTTTGTTTCCTTGATCAATACACTTCATTCCCAGTGCCTACGTAGTGCCATTGCGTACCAAGGCATACTGCATGTCAATCGTACACTTGTCTTCAACCAATGCTAACCCAGCGTGTGTGCTGTTTGTACGTTAGATGTTTGTAATTGCTCTGTGGTTCTCTCTGGCTTTTCCCACCTGTAAAACTGTCCGACATGAAGTGACCCTGGCTATCGAAGTGTCATTAAACCCCAATAAATAAATCAATAAGAATCATGTGTCCCTATTCTGGAGAACAGTTTGGGGCAAATTGCCAAAGGATGGTTTGGGTTAGATTAGTATCCAGTTTGGGTCAAATTGTTGGAGGACAGTTTGGATGCAATTCTCATGAATTCCAGTCACTTTGGCCCCAAGTCATTTTGGTCCCAATCATTACAGCCTCAGGTCAATTCAGCCCCAATATACTAGGTCATTTCGGCCTCTTCAAATATTTTCAAATATTGTTTGAATTTTAACATTTTTCTATTTAATTTTTTTTCAACATATATATCTCTCAATTAGATATTCAGGTATACATGATATATGTCTAGTAGATTTTCTTTCATGATGAATAAATAAAAGAAAAGTTTCAGCACGTCAAAGATGCACATGGACTATGTGGGATTTGAAATCCCTTGTGAACTGAATAATTTTATTTGCTTATGAATCTATGAGAGCCGGAAGCGAGGGTAAGTAATGTTATTTGGTTTGAGTGTACGTCTTGGAAGTGGGGCACTGGGATCAGACCCCCCATGGACATCGAACTGGAAGAGGACTAGAAATTGCGCATGACTACGAAGATTCTGCTCTATGTTTTAGAAAATGTGGACATATTTATGGTAGTATCAATATCGCAGTTTGGTGATTGTTTCAGAAAAAAAAAAGAAAAAGAAACCCTGTGAACCTCAAACTGGAAGGTGACTAGGAATTGTGCATAACAATATGAATGAATGACTGCATATTCTGGTACTTTGCAAAATTTCAAAGTAAAATAATTTCTCTTACTTATACAGATAGCATCTTAAATGAATGTAAAATTGAACATATGGATAATTTTTAATGTCATGTATAACTGTTCTGTACACTGTGTAAATACAAATAACTGAACATTACTTAATAAAGGTAATTACCCATTATTTCTAAACATGAACTATGCACTGATCTTTATAGATCTCTACACTTAAAATGGTGCCGAAATGACCAAGGGACCAAAGTGACTAGGACAGAGATGACTTTGAGGTCGAATTCACCAGAGGACGAAATGACTTGGAGCCGAAGTGATTGGATATCATTCTAACAGATGAGAGACGTTAATTATTACAGAACACATTGAATGTGAATTTACTGCAGAGATAATTGCTCGACGATATATTATATTAATATTTTTTCAATAAATATCGAACAATCTATTAATATTTTTTTTAAGAATTATTTTCAGGAGTTAAAACGAATATCGTAGCGTATCTAAAATATCCTAACAGATGTGTAGGCCTACTGCTTTTCTTTTGGATGATTCTTCCCTGGGCCTAGTTCTCCCCAGGCTGAAGATTCCCCCAGTTCCCGAAAAAAGATGACATGCCATTTTCAATGGCGGTAAATATCCAAAAGGGTTATTATTTTCCATTTTTTAGTTTTTGAAACTACGAAGCACTGTTCAGAAATACAGATGCACCAAAAAGTAACACATTATTACTTTGTTTTGGTTTCTAACGGGACTGAAAGCAACCTGTCAGTATCACTTTTTCGAATTACACCCATTTCGTCTGCTAACCAAATCGTCCGCTGCAATTTTACCCAAGTCGTCCTCTACAATTATACCCAACACGTCCGAAACTCGTTCGCTGGGGGAAAGTATTCAAGTATTGCATTTTGAATCATTTTTTATTTATTTATATAACAATTTTATTGTATAATTTATTGTATATTACCTATTGTAATATATCTTAATGTACCTCCATTGTAATATATCTTAATGTACCTCCTTGCATTAAATTTCATATACAGTTAAAACTAGAAGTCCTGTCCCGAATTGTGCGCTTATCTAGGATTAATTGCGCATAGGAATTGCGCGCAATTGACATATCGAATGGCATCCAAAGCACGGCAGGTTCTCTTGATTACTCATAGCAAACACAGGCAATGTTTCTGCCAATGGACCTCCGGGTTACCCGGAGGTCCACTGGCTGAAACATTGCTTGTGCAGAGGCCATATGTACAAAATTTTATAGCCTTACTATGGTCATAACGCGTAGATTAACGCGCAGACCGGCGAGGTATTTGTGCGCATTTCATGACAGGACTTCTATTTTTAACTGTATGTGTATGAAATTCTGAATACAGAAATGTCAGAACAAAATAAACTATCCAGCCATGTAATAAATTTTAATTACTGTTTATTCAATGGATTACCAATAAAAATTATATTATTACAGTAAAAGTTCTAAAAGTATATGTACGTTATATTAAGTTCCACAACATTTTTTTCATTGAAGAGCCCCACCAGCACCTTACAGTGAATAACTGCAAAATTATTAGCCTAAGTATTATAAGAAT
This sequence comes from Pictodentalium vernedei, assembly GCA_031216915.1. Lineage (NCBI taxonomy): Eukaryota > Metazoa > Mollusca > Scaphopoda > Dentaliida > Dentaliidae > Pictodentalium > Pictodentalium vernedei. The sequence goes on from CM062296.1 coordinate 58,500,736, forward strand.
TAATTATATTAAGAAATGCAATAAAATTTGTTATATTAAGTTCTGCAACATAATCTTATAATTTTGCAATTATTCATCGAGGCGCACCATCACTTTACAATGAATAATAGCAAAATTATTAGCAAATGTATTATAAGAATTAATTATATTAAGAAACGCATCAAAATTTATGGTTTATTAAATTCTGCAACATAATCTTATAATTTTGCAATTATTCTTGGAAGAGCATCACCGGCCCTTGACAATGAATAATCACAAAATTATTAGCAAATGTATTATAGGAGTTAATAATATTAAGAAACGCATCAAAACGTGTTATAATTATATTAAGAAATGCATCAAAACTTGTTATATTAAGTTCCGTAACATAATCTTATAATTTTGCAATTATTCCAGGGGGAGGGGGTCCTTGGGGGGGGGGGGGGCCCAAAAATTTGCAGGGGTGGGCGAGTCTCTTGGGTGCACCAAAAATGTGCATTTCCAACTTGTGCAATTTTTTAAAAACATATCAATATATCAGCCAATATGTGACATCATTTGTGCTTCAAACCTTAAAGATGATGTTGTACATCACACTCTTAACATAAATACAACATCAGGAGGCTTTATATGTGAGAATATTGGGCTTAATCTGGGAAAATGTCACACGTTAGTAGGGGGTGGGTGTTTTGTTCGAAATGTAGAAAATGTGCAGACAATATTTCCCTTGACAAGCTGACGACTCGGCTTGCGGACGAAACGTTCGTATACCCTTTTTTCAAGCAAACTTTTCCTTACTTTTACGGTCATACTAAACACCGAGGGATACCGAGGGATGCTCAAAAAGGGGGTTTAAAGGGGGTTTCGTGGTTTATTTTATATATATTATTATATATGTGGATGATATGATACTGAATACCAAATTTTAAGTGAATTGAATTATTAAAAGTGAAGTTATAACAATTTTTCAGTAAACATACTAAACACCGAGGGCTAATCTTTACCGAGCGACGATCCTAATTGGCTTTCACAGTGAGCGTACACACAGCCAGTAGTTAATTAATTGATGCAGATATTGTCGCTCGGTGTTTAGTAGCTTTGTCAGCCCTCGGTATGGTAGTCTCAGTTATTTGTTAAGTATATGTGTATGCTTAGTTCAGGAAAACAGTTAAGTATTCCATATCCAGGGCCCCATATTATTTTTATTTAATTGATGCAGATATTGGCGCTCGGTGTTTAGTAGCTTTGTCAGCCCTCGGTATGGTAGTCTCAGTTATTTGTTAAGTATATGTGTATGCTTAGTTCAGGAAAACAGTTAAGTATTCCATATCCAGGGCCCCATATTATTTTTATTTAATTGATGCAGATATTGTCGCTTGGTGTTTAGTAGCTTTGTCAGCCCTCGGTATGGTAGTCTCAGTTATTTGTTAAGTATATGTGTATGCTTAGTTCAGGAAAACAGTTAAGTATTCCATATCCAGGGCCCCATATTATTTTTATTTAATTGATGCAGATATTGGCGCTCGGTGTTTAGTAGCTTTGTCAGCCCTCGGTATGGTAGTCTCAGTTACTTGTTAAGTAAATGTGTATGCAGTCAAGTATTTCAAACTCCGGACAAAGGTTTTCGATGCACGCAAACAGAATAAAACTATCCCAAAATCTTGGACAAACAACAATTGTGAAAGTTTAAACAACATCATCAAATTAGAAAATAATTGGAAAGCTCTAAAATTAACTGACTTAGCAGACAATCTGGAAAAAATCGTCACAGATCGGTTGCGTGATGTGCGGGGCGCCTTGTATGGCTCGGGTGATTACCAACTATCCGAGCATGCACATGCTCTCAGAGTTAAGCACAAAACATGGATCTTGTTAGCACCAGACCAGAAGGACAGACGCATGAAGCGCTTGCTATCGCATGTTTGTGATAGTTCGAAGCTTCAGACTTCAACGGACGGACAACTGACAATACCAAAGACTGCGACTATCGCAAAAAAAACAGGGCAGGTAAAACGTGTTAAATCATGCAAAACTAAATCCGTTAATAAACGCCAGCGTTTGGTATAAATTGAAATAAATTTTAAACTCTTTGAATGAAACTCTTGAATAAAATAAAATAAAATAGAATAAAATTATAAATTAAATGAATTTAAAATTCACTAAATATGCAGTCTTTGAATTTTATTAAATAAAAATAATATGGGGCTGATGTGTATCCCTCCCCGTGGTGGCCCTGGATATGAAACTCTTGAATAAAATAAAATAGAATAAAATTATAAATTAAATGAATTTAAAATTCATTAAATATGCAGTCTTTGAATTTTATTAAATAAAAATAATATGGGGCTGATGTGTATCCCTCCTCGTGGTGGCCCTGGATATGGAATACTTAACTGTTTTCCTGAACTAAGCATACACATATACTTTACAAATAACTGAGACTACCATACCGAGGGCTGACAAAGCTACTAAACACCGAGCGACAATATCTGCATCAATTAATTAACTACTGGCTATGCGTACGCTCACTGTGAAAACCAATTAAGATTGTCGCTCGGTAAAGATTAGCCCTCGGTGTTTAGTATGTTGACTGTAAAATGTTCATAACTTCACTTTTATTCACCCAATTGACTTCAAATTTCGCATCAGGGTAGATATTGACTTTACTAATTGCAATATCAAAACATTATATCAAGAAACCCCCTATAGAACGAGATATTGAGCATCCCTCGGTGTTTAGTATGACCCTACTTTTACAACACCTTAACATTCGGATAATTCAACAACTGAGTTTCTGTTCATCTTGATATTTCACGAGATACGTGTCAATGCATATTTGTATACAATCGCACCAATATAACAACAATTATCATTTATATTATCGGTTATATGTACGTTTTTTTCGATTGAGGTTATCACTGGCAGACAAGTTGCAACGAAATCTGGACTGAGTGTTCGATCTGAAATGACGAGATCATCAGCTGAGCATATTGACAAACCTCCAGAAGGACAGAACTCGAGTAATAATAGTAACACTTTGGCCGGCCGCTGATTTGTCGCGGTTCTCGGTTGAGAAGGCCTGGTTACCCCTGAAGTGTAGATATGTAGGCCAATGTATCACGCAAAGCTTTGAGGCGAAACAAAAAACATTTGATTCCCAGAGGGGGACAGGCCAATTGCAATTGCATGGGCAATTCGACACCGGAAGTTACGTGTTTTTTTCACTGAAATTTACTGTCCACTTCAAAAATCACATTGACGGCTATAGAGAATTCTGTTCTGGAACACATTTATCTGACTGGGTATGTGGAACCCTTTGCGGGCCTACGGCCCGCTTGGGGTTCCTATTATTTTATTATTATCAATTATGGTACAAATATGGTACCGATAGCACACTTTCAGGATCCGCTGATGTCTGATGGCGACTGTGTGTCAGTGTGTGAGATGCACACATACTATACACCACATCCTTCATTTTGCTATACAATTTGTGTAAATTTATTTGGAATTTATAGAATTTCAAACTTGGAAATTTCATAGTATTGTTTTTGCCTTAGTTATGGTGCTTTATAAGTAATGGGCAATTTAGTTTGAAAAAAGGGTTCATGAAGATTCAGTCACAGGATGATTCAGCCCTCATACTTTTTCTTAGAATATTCAGTCTCAGTCGTGGTCGAATGTCATCACCTCTTAAGGTCAAATCCTCACAGAATTTTTTTTTTTTTTAAATATTCTGTGCATTTTTTCTATTGTTTTATGTTAAGGATTTATGATTACTAATTATGACAAAATTACAAGTGCGATATGAAACAAACCTTAATGAAGCTGGAACAAAAAAAAACCTTCCCAAAACAAGCTGTGAGAGGTTCTCAGCTCGAATCCCAATTGCGGCAACTGAAATAAGGCGTACTGCACATCGATGGTGCACTTGTCTTCAACCAATGCTAACCCTGCTTGCTTGGAGTTACAATGTTGAGAAGCTGACAGTTGCTTGTCATTGTTGCTCGGTACTTCTCTCTGGGTGCTCTGGCTGGGTTCCTCCCCCAGTAAAACTGTTGGGTGGCCCTGGCTGTAAAAATTGTTGTTAAACCCAATAAATAAAGAAATCAAATTTGCTGAATCCAAGACCTTTGAATGATAGTTTTGATTGGGGTGTGTGTGGGGGGGGGGGGGGGGTGGGGGTGGGTGGGTGGCGGGGGGGGGGGGGGGTTATACAGTTGTGCCCACTTAATTGGATATATCTTAATTGTATACAGTTGAAACTAGAAGTCCTGTGCCGAATTGTGCGCTTATCTAGGCTTAATTGCGCATAGGAATTGTGCGCAATTGCCATATCGAATGGCATCCAAAGCATGGCAGGTTCTCCTGATTACTCATAGTAAACACAGGGAATGTTTCTGCCAATGGACCTCCGGGTTACCCGGAGGTCCATTGGCTGAAACATTGCTTGTGCACAGGCCATATGTACAGAATATGATAGCCTTACTATGGTCATAACGCGTAGATTAACGTGCAAATCGACGTGCTATTTGTGCGCATTTCATGTTAGGACTTCTAGTTTTAACTGTATCCCTGTTAATAGAATATAATTTCCCAACACAAAACCATTTACCTCCAGTACAAATTTGACCTTGTAATCGAATATAGGTTATAGAGCAATCTCCTGTTAATTGAATAAAAAATCTTGTAACATGTTGAGAAATTGTTGAGAAATTGCCCTGACTCTTCCCAGTTTTCCTTTGGTTATAGACCAATTTGGCCTCAGTACATTCAATACAGGCATTTTATCTATTATATCTTGTTTGAGCTCATGGAGATCTGTCAAACAAAATATAATAGAATAAATGCTAAGTTTATCTCTGGAATACAGGAAAGTGACACAATCCCTGCTAACTGAATACTCCTGCTAATTGAATAATGTTATTGGCAAAGTGGCTCTTCAATTAACAGGGTTCCATTGTAGAGCAAAAAACAAATATCACAAACTAATAATGAAACTATGCACTTGTGAAATTTTCATGCGGTCATTCTACAAATTGTTTTAGCTGGTACTATACAGTTTTGAAGGTTAAAGGGCTCAGTACTTAGAGGTGAAGGCTGCAAGTCAAAGGGTCCTCTATCAAATACCACCTGTGGCAACCACTTTGTTTCCTTGGGCAATACACTTCATTCCCACTGCCCACGTAGTGCCATTGCGTATCAAGGCATACAGCATGTCAGTCATACACTTGTCTTCAACCAATGCTAACCCAGCGTGTGTGCTGTTTGTACGTTAGATGTTTGTAATTGCTCTGTGGTTCTCCCTGGCTTTTCCCACCTGTAAAACTGTCCGACATGAAGTGACCCTGGCTATCAAAGTGTCATTAAACCCCAATAAATAAATCAATAAGAATCATATGTCCCTATTCTGGAGAACAGTTTGGGGCAAATTGCCAAAGGATGGTTTGGGTTAGATTAGTATCCAGTTTGGGTCAAATTGTTGGCGGACAGTTTGGATGCAATTCTCACGAATTCCAGTCACTTTGGCCCCAAGTCATTTTGGCCCCAGTCATTACAGCCTCAGGTCAATTCAGACCCAATATACCAGGTCATTTAGACCTCTTTAAATATTTTCAAATATTGTTTGAATTTTAACATTTTTCTATTTAATTTTTTTTCAACATATATATCTCTCAATTAGATATTAAGGTATACATGATATGTCTAGTAGATTTTCTTTCATGATGAATAAATAAAAGAAAATTTTCAGCATGTCGAAGATGCACATGGACTATGTGGGATTTGAAATCACTTGTGACCTGAATAATTTTATTTGCTTATGAATCTATGAGAGCCGGAAGCGAGGGTAAGTAATGTGATTTGGTTTGAGTGTATGCCTTGGAAGTGGGGCACTGGGATCAGACCCCCGTGGACATCGAACTGGAAGGGGACTAGGAATTGCGCATAACTACAAGGATTCTGCTCTGTGTTTTAGAAAATGTGGACATATTTATGGTAGTATCAAAATCGCAGTTTGGTGGTTGTTTCAGAAAAAAAGAAAAGAAAAAGAAACCATGTGAACCTCAATCTGGAAGGTGACTAGGAATTGTGCATAACAATATGAATAAATGACTGCATATTCCGGTACTTTGCAAAATTTCAAAGTAAAATAATTTCTCTTACTTATACAGATAGCATCTTAAATGTATGTAAAATTGAACACATGGATAATTTTTAATGTCATGTATAACTGTTCTGTACACTGTGTAAATACAAATAACTGAACATTACTTAATAAAGATAATTACCCATTATTTCTAAACATGAACTATGCACTGATCTTCATAGATCTCTACACTTAAAATGGTGCCGAAATGACCAAGGGACCAAAGTGACTAGGACAGAGATGACTTTGAGGTCGAATTGACCAGAGGACGAAATGACTTGGAGCCGAAGTGATTGGATATCACTCTAACAGATGAGAGACGTTAATTAGGCCCTAATACAGAACACATTGAATGTGAATTTACTGCAGAGATAATTGCTCGTCAATGCTCGACGATATATTAAATTAATCTTTTTTCAATAAATATCGAACAATCTATTAATATTTTTTTTAAGAATTATTTTCAGGAGTTGAAACGAATATCGTAGCGTATCTAAAATATCCTAACAGATGTGTACTGCTTTTCTTTTGGATGATTCTTCCCTGGGCCTAGTTCTCCCCAGGCTGAAGATTCCCCCAGTTCCCGAAAAAATATGACATGCCATTTTCAATGGCGGTAAATATCCAAAAGGGTTATTATTTTCCATTTTTTAGTTTTTGAAACTACGAAGCACTGTTCAGAAATACAGATGCACCAAAAAGTAACACATTATTACTTTGTTTTGGTTTCTAACGGGACTGAAAGCAAGCTATCAGTATCACTTTTTCGAATTACACCCATTTCGTCTGCTAACCAAATCGTCCGCTGCAATTTTACCCAAATCGTCCTCTACAATTATACCCAAAACGTCGGAAACTCATTCGCTGGAGGAAAGTATTCAAGTATTGCATTTTGAATCATTTTTTATTTATATAATAATTTTATTGTATAATTTATTGTATATTACCTATTGTAATATATCTTAATGTACCTCCATTGTAATATATCTTAATGTACCTCCTTGCATTAAATTTCATATATGTGTATGAAATTCTGAAAACAGAAATGTCAGAACAAAATAAACTATCCAGCCATCTAATAAATTTTAATTACTGTTTATTCAATGGATTACCAATAAAAATTATATTATTACAGTAAAAGTTCTTAAAGTATATGTACGTTATATTAAGTTCCACAACATAATCTTATAATTTTGCAATTATTCTTGGAAGAGCATCACCGGCGCTTTACAATGAATAATCACAAAATTATTAGCAAATGTATTATAGGAATTAATAATATTAAGAAACGCATTAAAACGTGTTATATTAAGAAATGCATCAAACCTTGTTATATTAAGTTCCGTAACATAATCTTATAATTTTGCAATTATTCCAGGGGGAGGGGGGGGGACCAAAATTTTGCAAGACCTGATGTGGGGGGGGGGGGGGGGGCGAGTCTCTTGAGTGCACAAAAATGTGCATTTCCAACTTGTGCAATTTTTTAAAAACATATCAATATATCAGCCAATATATGACATCATTTGTGTTTCAAACCTGAAAGATGATGTTGTACATCATCACACTCTTAACTTAAATACAACATCAGGAGGCTTTATATGTGAGAATATTGGGCTTAATCTGGGGAAATGTCACACGTTAGTAGGGGGTGGGTGTCTTGTTCGAAATGTAGAAAATGTAGACAATATTTTCCTTGACAAGCGGACGACTCGGCTTGCGGACGAAACGTCCGTATACCCTTTTTTCAAGCAAACTTTTCCTTACTTTTACAACACCTTAACATTCGGATAATTCAACAACTGAGTTTCTGTTCATCTTGACATTTCACGAGGTACGTGTCAATGCATATCTGTATACAATCGCACCAATATAACAACAATTATCAGTTATATTATCGGTTCTCTGTACGTTTTTTTCGATTGAGGTTATCACTGGCAGACAAGCTGCAACGAAATCAGGACTGAGAGTTCGATCTGAAATGACGAGATCATCAGCAGAGCATATTGACAAACCTCCAGAAGGACAGAACTGGAGTAATAATAGTAACACTTTGGCCGGCCGCTGATTTGTCGCGGTTCGCGGTTGAGAAGGCCTGGTTACCCCTGAAGTGTAGATATGTAGGCAAATGTATCACGCAAAGCTTTGAGGCGAAACAAAAAACATTTGATTCCCAGAGGGGGATAGGCCAATTGCAATTGCATGAGCAATTCGACACCGGAAGTTACGTGATTTTTTCACTGAAATTTACTGTCCACTTCAAAAATCACATTGACGGCTATAGAGAATTCTGTTCTGGAACACATTTATCTGACTGGGTATGTGGAACCCTCTGCGGGCCTACGGCCCGCTTGGGGTTCCTAATATCCGATCGTTACTTTGAATCGCTTCACCGTTCATGGATTTCGTGTGTAATCATTGTGTTTATCACTGCATGGAATCCGAAAATTCATAATTTAATTATTAAGTTTTTGCCGATTTTGATGTTGCAGTGAAGAAAAAGTATCCTGTATCTATGACAAATCAATATTTAGACAGTTATTCAATATGTTGTGTGGAGTGTGAAAGTAAATTATTTCCCAAAAGGATACAATAGTTTGATGCGCACGTTGTAATGCATGTCATCCGATGTTTTAGTTATTGATAACTTGTTTACAGGCCGATATAAAAAAAAAACAGAAAAAACACGAGTCATCAAAAACTGTGGTTAACTCAATCCGTGCTGCACAATTTGGTTATATCATGTGCTGAACCATAAATACACAGAACGACTCACTCGTGTGAAATGGTTAATCGATATGGCACGAGTGTCAGCCAGGAAGGATAAAACGTGACTTTGTGTTGATTGTCTGTAGACTGTGTCGCATTAAACATACAGTTTAAGCTTGAAGCCCTGTCATGAAATGCGCACAAATAGCGCGTTGATCTGCGCGTTAAGCTACGCATTATGTCTATAGTAAGGCTATCAAATTATGTACATATGGCCTGTGTACAAGCAATGTTTCAGCCAATGGACCTCCGGGTAACCCGGAGGTCCATTGGCAGAAACATTGCATGTGTTTGCTATGAGTAACCAGGAGAACCTGCAGTGCTTTGGATGTCATTCGATATGGCAACTGCGCGCAATTCCAACGCGCAATTAAGCCCAGATAAGCGCACTATTCGTGACAGGGCTTCTAGTTTTAACTGTACATTACATTCCATATAAGAACAAAGTAATTTGTTGGATGACCTTGTTTGCTTCATGGTCGATTTAAACTTTTAGATAACATTGATTGCATATGCCACTCGTGATATTTCTTTCAGAATGACAGAGAGTTTTCACACTTTGCCCTAGCAATTGGCTCATCGCAGTAGCTTTTACGATCACTTTTTCACAATAAATACAATTGTTCAGGTTTTGCTCTCAAGACGGAGCGTTTGAATCTAGATCGAAAACTGCTCATTGAGCTCGTTCCGATGAGGGCTCACAAGTCGCATTACATTATATTATTATTAATCTGCGCATTATGACCATAGTAAGGCTATCAAATTATGTACATATGGCCTGTGTACAAGCAATGTTTCAGCCAATGGACCTCCGGGTAACCCGGAGGTCCATTGGCAGAAACATTGCTTGTGTTTGATATGAATAACCAGGAGAATCTGTCGTGCTTTGGATGTCATTCGATTTGGCGATTGCGCGCAATTCCTACACGCTATTAAGCCTAAATAAGCGCACAGTTCGCGACCGGACTTCTAGTTTTAACTGTAGTCACGATTCCGTATAGGCATACATGAATTTGTCACATTGACGCCAGTTGTTCTTGCGAAAAAGCGGGTTAAGACCAAACTTTCAACGAGAGAAATCTCGTGGGACGCACGGATTATTTGACTCGACTAACAACTCGTTCGTTTTTCATCCTCCAAAACAAATCGTATCCCCACTCCTATTCGGTGAAAATGGTATTCCATTCACAGCATCGTATTACACTCTCAGCGATGACGGACTATTTTTCTCTTTTTTTGACATGTTTTGAAAGTAAGCACGGAATCAATTATAAAGAGATGTTTTGGGAAAACAAGTAAAGAGAAAATCAAATAAATACAAAAGTTCACTGCTCGGCAGTCGCAAGTCTCGAGTTTTATCCTTCTGCGATGGCACAAGTGCCATAGCGATTAACCCATTCACACACATGTGTCGTTCTGTGTTTATTACACGCCTCCATGTCTATAAAGACAATAATTAGGACACTCAGCAATTCATTTAACAACTACCAACAAACTTGCGAGTGGACCCCATGTTACTATTTCGTCCACTAAGTTCCAATTAGGGCTGTCACGATTTTTTAATCTAGGAATCGATTAATCGTCGCAAATAATCGACGATTAATCGTACCTAAATGACACCCACCCACCCCCCCCCCCCCTCTCCCTCTCTTCGAAGTCGATAAAAATGAAGTTCAAGTCAGCTGACCTATCTCAAGGAAACAACGAAGACGATCCTTTTTTGGTGCATTCAAAGCTTTGATGTTCTGAACTTTTGAACTGTCAGTGTAATAATCAAGACCGGTCGGCAGTTGCGAAGTTCGCAACTGCCGACCAGGTCTTGATTATTACACTGACGGTTCAAAAGTTCAGAACATCAAAGCTTTGATGAATGTACCTGGAAGACTATTGCTTCCAACAGCGTCTTGGGGTTTAACATCGATGTTCTTAACTCTATACCTTTAGAAACAATATTTTTTTCATCAAATTTTCTTTTAATTATTAAACGTCTAAAACGGGATACAATTTACCGATTATTCGACAACGAAAAATACTAATCGATTTCGCCGTGACCGATCAACAGACGATTAATCGATTAATCGTGAAAGCCCTAGTTCCAATGTGTTCTATAGAATACTTTGAAACCCAGGGGACGATTTTCAGCTATGCTAGGGATTCAAATTGTAATTACCTTGCACGCGATTTGTAGAAAATGCCAGTGAAGTTTCGCTTTTACTTAAAAATAGTCCGTCAATGATTTCCGTTCCGCACATATGTGCGGAACAGATGTTAATTTTCCGCATGGATTAGTGTTGCTGTAGATGGGAATTATATAGAACAGGTGTGTAATAAATTAGTGAAATAGGTATGAAATGAAAACCAAATTCAAACGCGAGGAACATTTACTTATTTTTAATTTTTTCTGAATTTATATTACATATTTTAACATTGTGCGGTATTCTCATTCAATAACCAGACCTTGATAGGGTTACAATACATTTATTATTATTTATTTAATGGTGTTTAAGGTCACATACTTATGCACAATGGCTAATCATGGCCGTGACAGTTTTTCGGGTGGAGGAAGCTGGAGTAGCTGGACAGAACCACCGAGCAACGACGAGCAGCTGCCAGGGTTACAATACATAATTGCCGACAATCCCGCTATCTTACCCCCACCAGCACAATCTCATAATAAAAGACGTCTGGTACACGTGTCTTACCACTTGAATTTAGCTCCTATTTGACTGACTTTTTCGAGTCATACTTACAGTTAAAACTAGAAGTCCTGTCATGGAATGCGCACAAATAGCACGTTGATCTGCGCGTTAATGTACGCGTTATGGCCACAGTAAAGCTATCAAATTATGTTCATATGGCCTGTGCACAAGCAATGTTTCAGCCAATGGACCTCCGGGTAACCCGGAGGTCCATTGGCAGAAGCATTGCATGTGTTTGCTATGAGTAACCAGGAGAAACTGCCGCGCTTTAGATGCCATTCGATATGGCAATTGCGCGCAATTCCAACGCGTAATTAAGCCTAGATAAGCGCACTATTCGTGACAGGCCTTCTAGTTTTAACTGTACGTTTAAAGAACTTCAGAAAACGTTTTTTTGACTCTTATCTTCTTTCCTGCACATCAAAAAGGTTGAAGCTTTGACTGGTGGCGGAACACGTAGTCGAAATCTGACCACAAATGCCGTCGAATAATATTCCTGCTTTGCCGTCATGTGGCACAATTTAGTTTTCAACTACTGAGCACGCCCCTGGGTTTTCGTATATCCGTAAAAGGAGAAAAATAGTGGACAACGTCTTTTCGTTGGTCACGTATATTTGTTACAACGTTTTGACTAGCAATATACTGTGGAATTCATGCCCTGTATCAGGTATCACCACACTCAATACGGACTTATAGTAACTTTGGATCTATACTGGTGTATAACTGAAAAGGGTTAACGCCTTACATGCTACTGGTGGATATTCCTGCCAATACACAATATCTCTTACCACAGAAATAAGTATAATCTGGGTACATTTAACCAAATGTCTCATCTGCAAATTTTATGAAATTTTGAACCAATTACTTCTTTAGTCAAATTTAGATAAATGTTCAACAAATCCAGTCATGGCTGCTTTACAGCAGCCATGACTGGATTTGATGAAATATATTTAAAAAATACTCAGCGTGTTGAGAGTTAAATTAAATGCTCATAAAGAATTATACCTTATTGCACACGTGGGAGCAAATAAATAAATAAATATCAGAGAAATAATAATAACAGTTTGATGTTATGTTGCCTTTGTCAATGAGGTGATATTTTCGGGTATATTTTTCAATGAGGTGATATTTTCTGATATATTTTTCAAAGAGGTGATATTTTCTGATACATTTGTCAATGACGTTGTATTTTCTGGTATATTTTTCAATGAGGTGATATTTTCAGGTATATTTTTCAATGAGGTGATATTTTCTGATATATTTGTCAATGAGGTGATATTTGCTGGTATATTTGTCAATGAGGTGATACTTTCAGGTATAGTTTTCAATGAGGTGATATTGTCTGATATATTTGTCAATGAGGTGATATTTTCTGGTATATTTGTCAATGAAGTGGTATTGTCAGGTATATTTTTCAATGAGGTGATATTTTCAGATATATTTGTCAACGAGGTGATATTTTCTGATATATTTGTCAATGAGGTGATATTTTCTGATATATTTGTCAATGAGGTGATATTTTCTGATATATTTGTCAATGAGGTGATATTTTCTGATATATTTGTCAACTAGGTGATATTTTCTGATATATTCGTCAATGAGGTGATATTTTCAAGTATATTTGTCAATGAGGTGATATTGTCTGATATATTTGTCAATGAGGTGATATTGTCTGATATATTTGTCAATGAGGTGATATTTTCAGGTATATTTGTCAATGAGGTGATATTTTCAGGTATATTTTTCAATGAAGTGATATTTTCTGATATATTTGTCAATGAGGTGATATTGTCTGATATATTTGTCAATGAGGTGATATTTTCTGATATTTTTGTCAATGAGGTGATATTTTCTGATATATTTGTCAATGAGGTGATATTTTCTGGTACATTTGTCAATGAGGTGATACTTTCAGGTATATTTTTCAATGAGGTGATATTGTCTGATATATTTGTCAATGAGGTAATATTTTCTGGTATATTTGTCAAGGAAGTGGTATTTTCAGGTATATTTTTCAATGAGGTGATATTTACTGATATATTTGTCAATGAGGTGATATTTTCTGATACATTTGTTAATGAGATGATATTTTCAGGTATATTTATCAGTGAGGTGATATTTTCAGGTATATTTTTCAATGAGGTGATATTTTCTGATATATTTGTCAATGAGGTGATATTTTCAGGTATATTTGTCAATGAGGTGATATTTTGAGGTATATTTTTCAATGAGGTGATATTTTCTGATATATTTGTCAATGAGGTGATATTTTCAGGTACTGTTGTCAATGAGGTGATATTTTCAGGTGTTTTTTGCAATGAGGTGATATTTTCTGGTATATTTGTCAATGAGGTGGTATTTTCAGGTATAGTTTTCAATGAGGTGATATTTTTTGATATACTTGTCAATGAGGTGATATTTTCTGGTACATTTGTCAATGAGGTGATATTTTCGGGTATATTTTTCAATGAGGTGATATTTTCTGATATATTTTTCAATGAGGTGATATTTTCTGATATATTTGTCAATGAGGTGATATATTCTGATATATTTGTCAACGAGGTGATATTTGCTGGTATATTTTTCAATGAGGTGATATTTCCAGGTATATTTTTCCATGAGGTGATATTTTCTGATATATTTGTCAATGAGGTGATATTTTCTGGCATATTTGTTAATGGGGTGGTATTTTCAGGTATATTATTCAATGAGGTGATATTTTCAGATATATTTTTCAATGAGGTGACATTTTCTGATATATATGTCAATGAGGTGATATTTTCTGGTATATTTGTCAATGAGGTGATATTTTCAGGTATATTTGTCAATGAGGGGGTATTTTCAGGTATATTTTTCAATGAGGTGATATATTTTTATATATTTGTCAATGAGGTGATATTTTCTGGTATATTTGTCAATGAGGTGATATTTCATGGTATATTTTTCAATGAGGTGAAATTAGCCTATATATTTTTCAATGAGTTGATATTTTCTGATATATTTGTCAATGAGTTGATATTTTCTGGTATATTTTTCAATGAGGTGGTATTTTCAGGTATATTTTTCAATGAGGTGATATTTTCTGATATATTTGTCAATGAGGTGATATTTTCTGGTATATTTTTCAATGAGGTGGTATTTTTAAGTATATTTTTCAATGAGGTGATATTTTCTGATATATTTGCCAATGAGGTGATATTTTCTAGTACATTTGTCAATGAGTTGGTATTTTCAGATATATTTTTCAATGAGGTGATATTTTCTGGTGTATTTGTCAATGAGGTTATATTTTCAGGTATATTTGTCAATGAGGTGGTATTTTCAGGTATATTTTTCAATGAGGTGATATTTTTTGATGTATTTGTCAATGAGGTGATATTTTCTGGTATATTTGTCAATGAGGTGATATTTTCTGGTATATTTTTCAATGAGGTGATATTTTCAGATATATTTTTCAATGAGGTGATATTTTCTGATATAATTGTGAATGAGGTGATTTTTTCCGGTATATTTGTCAATGAGGTGATATTTTCTGGTATATTTTTCAATGAGGTGGTATTTTCAAGTATATTTTTCAATGAGGTGATATTTTCTGATATATTTGTCAATGAGGTGATATTTTCTGGTATATTTGTCAATGAGGTGATATATTCTGGTATATTTGTCAATGAAGTGGTATTTTCAGGTATATTTTTCAATGAGGTGATATTTTCTGATATATTTGTCAATGAGGTGATATTTTCTGATATATTTGTTAATGAGGTGATATTTTCAGGTATATTTTTCAGTGAGGTGATATTTTCAGGTATATTTTTCAATGAGGTGATATTTTCTGATATATTTGTCAATGAGGTGATATTTTCAGGTATATTTGTCAATGAGGTGATATTTTCAGGTATATTTTTCAATGAGGTGATATTTTCTGATATATTTGTCAATGAGGTGATATTTTCAGGTACAGTTGTCAATGAGGTGATATTTTCAGGTGTTTTTTTTCAATGAGGTGATATTTTCTGGTATATTTGTCAATGAGGTGATATTTTCTGGTATATTTGTCAATGAGGTGATATTTACTGGTATATTTTTCAATGAGGTGATATTTTCTGGTATATTTTTCAATGAGGTGATATTTTCTGGTATATTTGTCAATGAGGTGGTATTTTCTGGTATATTTGTCAATGATGTGATATTTTCTTGTATATTTTTCAATGAGGTTGTATTTTCTGGTATATTATTAGAGTTCTCAGATTTCTTCGAGACTGCGCCCCTCTCTTCCTATGTTTACTATCCAGTTTTGGGTTACGAATGGTCTGATTTAGTGCAAATGGCAATAATATAAGGTTCATAACACAGACTTAATACCGAATTTGTAATTTAGTCTCCTAAGTACGTATTAATAGCACTTTGGCCTTGGTTACCCCTGTTTTACCAACTGCCTCCCTATTTCTAAGCTTCTTCTCTCCTCCCAACACTCAAAGGCGAACTGCTTGATGACATCCCTGGCCCCACTCTTCCCAATCTCTCCGATTAGCATATTAACCCTCTCCTTTGAGTCGCCCCCTATCCAGATGTCCTTCATTCTCCTATCCCACTTCCCCATTATACTCCCAGTGAATCTTGTTCTTTTAAACTGGTATTTTGGGCATTCTAGAAGAAAGTGTTCCAGGGTCTCCACCACGCCCAAATTGCACATCTGGCAATCGTTTTCACTGTTTTTCCCAATTTTTCCCCTCAGTTCCAGGGACCGCGACCTCAGCTTGAACAACAGTGACCCCCCAAAGGTGCCATCAAGGTACTCTTCAAAACCAGGCTTCTCTTTATCACGCAGGCCACCCAAAGATCTATTTTATTTGACCGCCTCTCGCCAATTACGGTTACAATCCTCCATGACCCTTTCTCTGACGATCTTTTTACCCTGGTTTGCCCCAACGTCCAATGAGTAGTTCTCTACTAGCTCCATCACTTGGACCATCCACAGGTACAACTTTGCTCTTGCTTTCATTAAGTTCGAGTCTCCATTTGCTTCCATATTTCCCAACAAACCTCAGCATCATCGCTAGCCTCTCTTCGCTTTCTGACACTAGTACCATATCCTCTGCAAAAAATAGCCCTGGGATCTTCAAGTCCCCAACTGCAACCCCCTCGTCGCTATGCAGGAGTTCATCTCCTAAACCTTTGATGTACAATGCAAAAAGAATTGGCGAAAGGATATACCCCTGTTATAGGCCAATCTCCATATGCACACGTTTTGTTGTAATGTTTCCCAGGCTAACTTCACTCTGTACTTCTTTATATATTGCTTTCATAATTCCAACAAACTCGCCTCCCAAGCCCAGAGCATCAAGCTTGCGCCACATACCCTCTCTCCATAGAATATAGTATGCCTTTTTAACATCCAAAAAGGCCATAAACATATTTTTTTCTTTTTTGCTTTCGCGGATTCTATCATTTGGGAATGCTTGAAAAGATGGTCAGTGATTCTCCTTCCCTTCCTGAAGCCATTCTGGATTTCTCCCAAAAAACCCTTCTCTTCAATCACCTACTATAGTCTCACATGCAGGACTTTACAGAAAACTTTTCCAACGTTGCTACTGACAGAGATCCCTCGATAGTTATCCAAAACGTCTTTTTCCCCCTTTTGTGAATAAATGTCACTTTACTTTCCCTCCACTACTTTGGGAGCTCTTGTTTTTCTATGGCTAAATTGAATAGGGCAGTTAGGCTTTCCAAGAGTTCATCTCCCCCTTTTTGATTAACTCGTTAGGAATTGCATCCACCCCTCCCACTTTTCCATTCCTTAATTTTGAGATCATCCTTCGCACCTCCTCCGTTTTGATTGGGGGTTGTTTTGGTGACAGCTGTATTAATTTGGAACACAGCTGTATAGTGACGCCAAGTGAACATTATTGTGTCATGTAATGAATAGAGTGCACTCAACTGGAAAAAGTCCCATTGATTAACTGTGTGAAAAGTCAGTGTGTTAGAAAGTTTTCAAGTGGACAAGTTCTATAGAGAGTTTTCTGTGTTCTCCTTCCCTTCAAAATTAAAGAGAAAATGTTGTGAGTTTCCATTACATTTGGTCCCTCGAAGCAACTTAAGATGAATAAGGAAGATTCTAAAGAATTTGCCACACTTACAAGAAAAAGGACAGCCATCAAAGGACATGTTACAAGAATTATTAATGAAGCTGACATACTTCTTGAGCAGGCAACTCCTGATTACAAAGAGTTACAAATTTTAGTGTCACAGATAGAAAAACGTGCAGATACATTATCAAGCTTAAATGACTCAATATTATCACTAATCACTGATGATGATCAGTTCAAACTTGAAGCAGATGCGGCTGATGATAATATGCGAAAAATAGAGAGAGCTCAACTGACGTATCAAATGGCCATCCGCGATAATGCAAAAACTCGCCAAAAAGTAGACACAAATTCAATTCACGATGTTAAACTCTCTTCCAAACATGCTAAACTTCCAAAACTGGTTCTTCCAAGCTTCAGTGGAGAAATTATGGAATGGCAAACATTCTGGGACTCTTTTATTGCGGCAATTCATTCTGTACCAGATTCTGAACTACAAAAAGTTCAGCATCTTCGTTCTCTATTGAAAGGGCAAGCCTTGTCATGTATCAATGGTTTAACACTTACAAATGACAATTACATACAAGCTGTTGACATCTTACAACAACGTTATGGTCAAAAACACAAAATAATAAATGCACATCTCCATGCATTAACGTCATTGCATCCTCCACAGAACAATATTCATAGTTTAACCAAGTTCCGCGATGAACTTGAATCTCATGTGAGATCACTAGATGTCATACAGTGACATGTTATCATAATTGATTAAGCAGAAATTGCCATCTACAGTTCGGGGCAACATTGTTCGTCAGCATGGTAACAAACACTTCAGTTTAAGAGAAATTCGTGAATTCTTGAGATTGGAAGTGGAAATTCTTGAAGTCGGTGAAGATGAACACTTTCTCGAACCTACTGTAGCAACAATGATAACGAATGCTTCTGGAAATTTGTTACAACCTGCTACTGAGCGTCAAACGAACATGAAAATTAAACTCGCAAACTGTGTTTACTGTACAAGCCAAACACATCAGTCATTATCGTGTCCCACTGTGAATGAATTAAATGATCGACTTAGTATTGTTCGTCAAAAGAATCTGTGTTTTAACTGTCTGTCAAACACTCATAGGGCTTCTGAGTGTATATCTAAATTCAGATGTCGAAACTGTAAACGTAAACACCATACGAGTTTGTGTGATCGAAATAAACCTGCAAACACTCAACATCAGTCAGAACAAGCAGAAACTGCCTCTCCAATGGTAGTAAGTTCAGAACAAAGTTCAGAGCCACATATGTCCTTTCATTGCAATGTCAATTCATCAAACATTAATTCAGTTCTAAATGTTCGAAAGGTAAATGACATTCCAAGTCATAACACTGTGTCATTTTCTTCATCATTACTAAAAACTGCATTTGCTGAGATTAGTTCTCCTCTGTGTTCCATCAGCGTAAACATGCTATTTGATGATGGATCCCAGTGTTCATTCATTTCACAAAGATGCGCTGATAAACTTCAACTTGTACCCATGGACAAAAGGGAGATAAATCTATCAGCATTTGGTGCAGAAAAACATCACACAAGATTTCTTGATGTAGTGAAACTTGACTTACTATGTGACAATGAAACAGTTGAACTTAAGTTACTAGTTGTTCCACAGATCTCTACGCCACTGAACATCAGTAATTATAGTGAAGTTTCAAAGTATCCTCATTTATCTGGACTCAAATTAGCTCATCCAGTTGCTAATGTTTCATCATTTATCATTGATATACTTGTTGGTGCGGACCAATACTATAATATAGTGGAGGGAACACAAATTCGTGGAGAAACTGGTCCAATCGCTGTACAATCTAAACTGGGCTACTTGCTTGCTGGACCACTTGAAGCGAACAATACATTGAATGCTCAAGCAAACATGTTGAACATTTTCACAGACCACTGCATCGAAGATTCTGATTTAGAAAAGTTCTGGAATTTAGAATCCATGGGAATAGAGCCTCCAGTTGAATCGAAAGACTCTAGTGAGTTGTTAGAAACGTACTGTAATGCTATTGTGCATGATGGCATATCATATGTTGCTCCATTACCTTGGTGTAATGAACATAATGCTTTACCGACAAACTTTACAATTGCATGTGCTAGAACAAGATCTATGGCACATCGGCTTGCAAAACAGCCTACGCTTCTGGCGACATATGATAAACTCATAAAAGAACAATTATCCAGAGATTTATTGAAATAGTTGATCGTGAAAATGACAATTCTGATGTATCAGGGAAATGTCATTACATACCCCATCATCCTGTGTTTAAAGAATCTTCTACAACACCTATGCGGATAGTATATGACTGTAGTTGCACACGTGATAAATTTTCTCCTAGTCTCAATGATTGTTTGCTTACAGGTCCTGCTCTACAAAATGACATTTTTTCTATACTCATAAGATTCAGACTGTATAAATATGCTGTTGTTTCTGATGTGGAGAAAGCTTTCTTGCACGTAAGACTAGCCAATCAAGACAAAGACTTTACACGTTTTTTGTGGTTATCTGATCCCAACAATCCAAGTTCTGACTTTGATACTTATCGTTTCAATGTTGTATTATTTGGAGCCAAATCTTCACCTTTCATCTTGAATGCAACTATTCTAAAGCACCTGTTGACAAGTCCGTCCGGTGTGTCTCGGCATTTGTTACAAAATGTTTATGTTGACAATTTTTTATCTAGTCTTCGAACTGAATGTGAACTGGTTGAATACTATAAGCAGACTCGTGCTGTCATGCTGAAGGGTAACTTCAATGTTCGTTCGTGGTCATCAAACTCCAATGAACTGTGTATCACTGCAAACCGTGACAATGTTTTGAATTTGGACACAACTGTTTCAGTTTTAGGACTGAAATGGAACACCAAAAATGACACTATTGAATTTCCTATGAAATCTATGAAGAGTGGCATGTTAACTACTAAAAGAGAAATTCTGAGTGACACATGCAGTGTATTTGACCCTTTAGGTTTCATTGCTCCTGTGACAGTTGTAGCAAAACTTTTCATACAAAAACTTTGGTCCGAAACTTTAGATTGGGATGAACCCCTCTCTCATGATTTATCAAATGAGTGGAACTTCATCAGCAATGATATACAACAAGCTTCAAAATTTACTTTCACACGTTCAATGAATTGTGGAAACAAAACATTGAATAAGTTAGAGTTGCATGTGTTTACAGATGCAAGTACAAGAGCATATGGAACTGTAGCATACATAAAATTTGATGGGACATCTATACCACAATTCATAATGGCCAAAAGCAGAATAGCTCCCATAAAAACATTGACAGTGCCACAACTAGAACTCATGGGAGCTCTAATAGGCACTCGCCTAGCTTCACATATTCGGGAGAGTTTTGACTGCACAAATTTAATGAACATTCATTTTTGGACCGATAGTACAATCGTACTTTACTGGTTAAATTCAGTGAAAAAGTTACCAATGTTCGTATCCAATGGGGTAACTGAAATAAAATCATTAACAAATGCATATAAACATAGTTGGCATCACTGTTCTTCTGCTGATAATCCAGCAGATTTGTTAAGCAGGGGATGTTCAGCTGAAACATTGTTTGATAATTCTTTGTGGTGGAATGGCCCAAAATGGCTGTGCAGCGGTGAACAGTGGCCAAAATTGTCAAAGGTTACTGATCTAGAAGATGTTGACAACAAACTCGTTAATGACATTACACAGTCACTTATGATAAAAAAAGACTCTATTCTTCAACATAACAGCTTATCTGAGCATGTGATTAATGAATCAAAGTTATCTTCATTTCTTAAACTGAGAAGCGTAACTGCTTATGTTCTTAGGTTTGTTTCCAATATACGAACACAGCAATCTGCTCATACACTGGGTCCTTTAACAATCAGTGAACTCAACAGTGCTGAACTGTATCTTATAAAACAGTCACAAAGCGATGTGTATGCAAATATTTATGATATTCTAAAAAATAACACTTCAACTCGTTCACAACCTATGATCACTCAACTTCAGTTATTTGTGGATGACACCAGTGTGATTCGTACTCGTGGTCGCATTGGGAATGCTGACATTAGTTATTCAACAAAATTTCCAGTCTTGTAACCAACAAATCATCATCTAACAATTTTAATCATCAGATATTTTCATACATTGAGCCTTCATGCAGGTGTAAATCAAACTGTGTCAAATATTCGCCAGAAATTTTGGATTCCACGCATTCGACAGGTTGTTAAACGAGTTCTTAGGGAATGTGTACAGTGTATAAAGGTTATTGGGAAACCATATATAGCACCCATGCCACCACATCTGCCAAAGGACAGAGTGAGTGAAACCACACCCTTTAGTATAACGGGAGTAGATTTTGCTGGACCCTTAAACATTTGTGACTCGTCGTACAAAGCTTATATTTGTCTATTTACATGTACAGTAACTCGTGCTGTACACCTTGAAGTGATTCCTGATTTGACAGCTCAAACATTTATAAACTGTTTTCGACGCTTTGTTGCAGGACGTGGTCTTCCCGCGAAAGTTATTTCTGACAATGCAAGGACATTTACTGCTGCCGCAGAATTTTTAAAGGTGTTAATGTCCAATCCACAAGTAAATAGGGAACTGAGTGATAGAAATATAAAGTGGTCGTTCATTCCTAAACGTGCACCATGGTATGGTGGCTTCTGGGAGAGACTTGTTGGAATTACTAAGACTTCATTAAAGAAGGTTCTAGGTTGCAAATGTGTCACTTACAATGAGCTTATAACTGTTGTTACTGAAATTGAAGCATCTATCAATGATAGACCATTGACATTTATGTCATCGGATATTAAAGACATGAATCCCATAACACCATCTTCTTTGATTCTCGGGAGGAATCTGTTGAATCTTCCACATGTCCAAAATGATGACGATGAACTGACTGATCCTGACTTTCTTAGCAACAATGGTCTCATTCGGTGAGCAAAATTTCTTGACAGAATTCTAAGTAATATTTGGTCAAGATGGAAACATGATTATCTGCTTTCATTGAGGGAGCGTTATAATAAACACAAAGATCTGTCGACTGCAGTCAAAATTGGTGATGTTGTTCAAATTCATGATGAGTGTCCACGTCTTAGATGGAAACTTGGAATAGTTACCGATTTACATGTAGGGAAAGATGGTCATGTGCGATCAGTAACATTACTCACAAACAATGGCGTTACGAATCGTCCAATTATCAAACTGTTTCCACTGGAAATTCAAGCCGATATACAAACTGATACAGTGTCAGAGGAAACTTCAAATGTGTCGAATTCAGACCATCTTTCATGTCGTCCAAAGCGTAAAGCTGCGCTTGAGGCATCAGAAAGAATAACCGATTTATTTGTCGATCAATAATTGAATAAGTACATTACTGTGATGTATATAAGTGTACAAAGTTCGACTGATTTAACATTTCGCCTCCCCCCGGAGGGTATTGGGGGTTGTTTTGGTGACAGCTGTATTAATTTGGAACACAGCTGTATAGTGACTCCAAGTAAACATTATTGTGTCATGTAATGAATAGAGTGCACTCAACTGGAAAAAGTCCCATTGATTAACTGTGTGAAAAGTCAGTGTGTTAGAAAGTTTTCAAGTGAACAAGTTCTATAGAGAGTTTTCTGTGTTCTCCTTCCCTTCAAAATTAAAGAGAAAATGTTGTGAGTTTCCATTACACCATTCCTTAATTTTGAGATCATCCTTCGCACCTCCTCCGTTTTGATTTCGCTGCGCACGAAGTTCGATAGATTTTCCTCGACCTGGTTCGAACATTTTGATGGGTTCCCCATGCCCCATCGCTTATCGTTTACCTTTTCCCAGTGCTTGACTAGTTCTAATGCTTTTTGGTCTTGCTCTTCTGTAACTCTGCCATCTACTTTAATACTCTGTGGGTTGCTTCCTTTGTTACGTTTGTTCATCCATTTCCAAAATACATTCGAACTCGACCCCCCTGTCGTTCTTACCGTCCTAATAAGACTGCTATTTCGCACTCTCCGATTGTCGTCTTTAATCTTATTTACTTTATTTCGTGCTTGTTGGTATTCTTCCTTTGCTACCACGGCCTCATTGCTTTCCACCCCCTTAAGTTTTCTACTTCTCCTGTATGCAGCACATTTTAGCTTTTCTAACCTTTATGGCCCTTTTCAGTTCTCCGTTCACTCTGTACCCAAGTTCCCGTGTTGGCACCCTAATCTTTCCTACACTTTCCTTCCCTTTCTCCACTAGGCTCGCAACTATGGCGTCGGCCATCTTCTGGACACTGCCCCCTTGTGTATGGTTGCAAGCTTTGGTTTCAGTTTTCTTCGAACTTCGCCCAGTCAGCATCCTTTTGAGTTCCCAAAACTCCTTGAAGCTTCCTTTGCCTTCATCTAGGTTTTTGGCCCTGATCGTCCCTGTAATCAAGTTTTGATCACTATCCAACTCCATTTTGCCCTCGTCATCCACTTCTACCCCTATCACCTCCCTCCATAAATTAATAAACATGTAATCGTTGTTGGCTCGCCATTCTATTGTCGACCCAGCTTCACAATTTTACTACACGAGTTGTTATGTACCCAAATATATGCAAAGCTGTTCAATAGAACTGTTTCTAAGACGACCGATTGTGGGTACGGCGGGGGATGGTGCAAACCTGATTTGTCTCGACTGATGTAACTCAGGTCTCTATTGATGCAATGTTTCAACTACATCAGCAAGGCATGCTTAGGCTGAAGCCATGGCTACATGATGTAGTTGGAATTTTAGCCATTGCGACTATACAGTTAAAACTAGAAGTCCTGTCACGAATGGTGCGCTTATCTAGGCTTACTTGCGCGTTGCAATTGCGCGCAATTTCCATATCGAATGGCATCCAAAGCACCTGCAGGTTCTCTTGGTTACTCATAGCAAACACATGCAATGTTTCTGCCAATGGACCTCCGGGTTACCCGGAGGTCCATTGGCTGAAACATTGCTTGTGCACAGGCCATATGTACAGAATTTGATAGCTTTATTTGGGCCATAACGCGTACATTAACGCGCATATCAACGTGCTGTTGTGCGCATTTCACGACGGGACTTCTAGTTTTAACTGTAGTTAAGAAACTGCGAACTCAAGACTTCTGGGAAATGTATTGGTGAATAAATTTAATATACATGCAGTAGTACTGACGCAATTTCTTAAAGAATGAACACGTACCATACCATACCCCAAATGTGTCATATTGTGCCCCTACAGCCCGATTTGTGTACTGCTGTCAACTGTTTGGGTAACCGATTATATGCATTGTATGAATTCATTCAACTATGTTTCGACTGAATTGAAGTTTAGAGTATATTCTTTTAGGGGCAGGTCACGGACTATTACACCCCAACACTTAGCGACTCAGTGGGTTATGGGCCGTGGAGCGCGTGTATGCGTTGTTGAAAATCAACAAGCGATTTATCTCTATATTGCAGACCAACTAGTCCTAGGACGGATAGCCCCGCCAGCGGGACGGGAAATTTGTAGGCGCATTGCATATCAAGGAAAAAAATCGAAGTTTGACATTCTAACTGGACAGCAGCGTCAGTCACACACTCCCTATTTATATAATAAAAATATGTTGTCATTGTTATTTTAAATAGTTCTTCTAAGCTTATAGTATTAGCCACCCGGTGGTTATTTAAATTTGTTTTGGAACTGAGACATAACCTTGTTTCTTTTTTCTTTTTTCCCGTTCCACCTTAGTGGATAACAAGTCCTTTTCCTTCTTAGGTCCACGACTCTGAAACTCAAAGCCAGCGCATATCTAGGCTTCCATGAGCTTAGACGACTTCAAAACAAACCTTTAGTCTCATCTCTTCCGAGAGCCCTTTTGGGTTTCAACTACCTAATTTGATCAGCCTTTTGTTTACTTTAGTGCTTTTATTAGGGAGCTCAGTGTGTATTTATTTTCCTTTTAAAGCGTTTCAGAGCACAACCATGTAAAAAGTATGTATTATTATTTTATAATGAGGTGAATCCGAAGGGTTTATCTATTTTCAAACCTGTACAATTTAATTTTCTTCAACCCTTTACCCAACATATCGTCAACCGGCCAGCGCTATTCACAGAAATCACAATGGAATTTTCATTTTTTTTTCCTCTTTTTGTCTCAAAAATATCGTTTATGGCCCTCATTGGAACGAGCTCGTTGAGCTCGTTCCAATGAGGGACCATAAGCCATGTTTTGTTATTGCCTGTGGATACTTATAGAGCTCTCGATTTCAGATGTTGTGTGAAAATCGGACTCACATCAGCTCACATACCGGTTTGTGAGCAGTTTTTCTCCTACTAATCCACACGGGGCATTGGTGACAGGTCGAATATATGCGGAGGAGGGATTCTTCTAACTAAGTATAGAGAGAGTAATCGCTTGACTGCACTGGTAACGTGAAATAATTCATGAGAGATGAGGGACGTTGTACAAACACGAGTGCGCGAATGCGCTCTAGTGTTTTACAATATAGTCCCTCACTTCGAATGAATAAGCCTATACCATTTGGCGCGTTGGATTAAGCAGTGTGTTAATTCACATTGATGAATAGAAGATTGAGATATAAATTTAACCGCGCGCTTAAACTGCACGAAAGAAAACCAAGAAAGTCTTACTTTTTATGTTTTTTTCAAAGAATGGCATCGTTAATTATTATTCATATAACAGTATCCTCTTCTATTTCTAAAAACTTTTTTAAAGCATTTATCTCATTATCTGCATATCCATGTTTTTATATCGGTCAAAACTGTTTATGTTTATTGGTGTTTAAGGTCATATACTTATGTTACCATGGCTAATCGTAACCGTGGCAGTTTTACGGGTGGGGGAAGCAGGAATACCCGGAGAGAACCACCGAGCAACGACGAGCAGCTGTCAGCTCTCCAACATCGTAACTCCGCACTGCAGCACAGACTGGGTCAGATTGGTTGAAGACATGCGCACCATCGAAGTGCAATAGGCCTAAGTACACGGCGTCATCTTTCGCCTATGTGGACCTTCATGGTTAAGTGCCTTGCCCAAGGACACAACGCGGGTGTTCGAGTCGATCGCTCGCACGGTCACCCATCGGTCTAAACTAGGGTGTACATATTCCAATATGTGAGGACATTATTTACACCCCACCTTTCAGTCAATCAAATCACTATTTTTCTGTCTACCAGGAACTGGAAGCACTAGAATATTGTAGACTTGCAAGGCGAATATCTCCTAAAATTCACGGAACGAATACAAATGCCATGTTCTAATTTATAACATCTAAGACGGACTCTCGTGTATACTTTATATAAAAATAAGTCTTTATAAAGTTTGAAGTCCTGGCAAACTGGCAGGATAACACATTTGTAACGTGAAATTCTGTTTTCATTATCAAAGACAAATTACGCCAACAAATACACAGAACGACACACGCGTGTGAATGGGTTAATCGATATGGCACGAGTGCCAGCGCGGAAGGATAGAAGGAGAGGCCAGAGGCCTCGAGTTTTATCCATCCGCGATGGCACAAGTGCCATATCGATTAACCCATTCACACGCGTGTGTCGTTCTTTGTTTATTACACGCCGTCACATATATAAAAACAATTATTACACGGACACTCAGCAATTCATTTGATAACTATCAACAACGGGAACACATTTTATCGCCAACCAAATCTGTGAGGGGAATCCGTGTCACGTTTTTGTTCATAGAACACACGGGTACTCAAGGGACGATTTTCACCTATCATTGGCAATTCGAATTATACAGTTAAAACTAGAAGTCCTGTCACGAACTGTGCGCTTATCTAGGTTGAATTGCGCGTAGGAATTGCGCGCAATTGTCATATCGAATGGCATCCAAAGCATGGCAGGTTCTCCTTGTTACCCATAGCAAACACAAGCAATGTTCCTGCCAATGGACCTCCGGTTACCCGGAGGTCCATTGGCTGAAACTTTGCTTGTGCACAGGCGGTATGTGCAGAATTTGACAACCTTACCATGGTCATAACGCGTAGATTAACGCGCAAATCGACGTGCTATTTGTGCGCATTTCAGGACAGGACTTCTAGTTTTAACTGTAATTGCGTGGCACAATCTGTAGAAAATGCCATTGAAATTTCGCTTCTATTTAAAAATAACCCATCAACGATTTCCGTTCCGCACATATGTGCGAAGCAGATTTTTATTTTCCGCACGGTTTAGTATTGCTGTAGATGAGGATTACATAGAACAGGCGTGTAATAAATATGCATTTCCTTATTGTTAACATTTACAAGACATGCGACTCTGGGAAATCCATGAATGATGAATTCTTTCTGTATATGAGCTTCTTGGTTAGTTAACTTCAAAAACATAAGTATTGTTCTTACTAGACTGTCATAATAAATATGTTACGAGACATGTAAATAGAGGCTCAGTGGGAAGAATGAGTCAATTCGGCCTCACGTCACACAATATCGTTCCTGCCCACTAAGGTACAGATATGGCACTACATCTGCCAACTAAACGTAAAGCAGCGTGCATAAAAATCTCCCAATTGAGAAATACACTAATCCATTCCATATCCATTATGCATAAATGTTCACACTAGGAGATGGCCAGTTGACACGATATTCCAAACCATCGAGCCACCATTGTAAAGAATTCGACCCTGTTATGCCCTTGAACCAGTCTAGACTTGAAATAGTCCATCATCTATGTTTAGATTAAATCGTGCATACTTCATTGTAGTAGGGTAATCATGGAAAGCAGTAATTATTTTAATGTTATTCATTAAAGCATATACTATTCGGAATAAAATGACAGTATTACATACTTACATGGTGAGTAGTTTAAATAGTTGTTGTATGAAACTTATACAATATGCACATTTCGAGTTACATACAGGGTGTGATATAGTTTGAAAGACTGTGTTTGGTAAGGACGTCAAATCCGTCTACCTGCAGTACGTGGAGGGTGTATTATCACTAAATCACCCGCAGAGTGGATATTCCACCCGAGCAATAATTGCAAATCTGTTGCAAAGCATAACCAGCACCAGCAAAGTTTCAGCCAATGGACCTCCGGGGTAAACCCGGAGGTCCATTGGCTGAAACACTGCTTGTGTTTTTTGTCGATATGTGCGCTATAAATTTCAAATTTCTTCACATTTACATACCAAAAAGGTATACATTTATTCCCTGTAGATAATTATATAGCTCTCGGTTTGGGATGGTGTGTGAAAATTGGGGCTCACACACCGGTTTGTGAGCAGTTTTTCTCCTACTAATCCAAACGGGGCATTGATGACAGGTCGAATATATGCGGAGGAGGGATTTTTGTAACTAAATATATTGACTGGACTGGTTACGTGAAATAATTCATGAGAGGTGAGGGACATTGTACAAACACGAGTGCGTGAATGCGCACGAGTGTTTTACAATATAGTAATACCCACGACAAAGCGTCTTCGTTTGCGCGCACGGATACATGACACAATTGTTGATTGCATAATTCACTTGTGAAGTTATCGTTTATAATCAAACCCGAAAATCCCAGTAAATCACAAGTTGGAAAGTAATAATACACCATAATATATTACCTGTCCTTTCTTTCGCCTTTCCCTATAAATGGTCAAGATTCTCGTTTGTTGTTTATTATTTCACTCGTTTGTATTGAGAATGTGACGTATTATACCCAGCGTCCTCCAATCATACCCAGAATCCGCCTGCCGATTGAGCAGTGTCTGTATTAGACTGTATTGAAAATAGTTAAGGTGTCCTGTGCACAAAAGACTGATATAACAGCAATGATATAAATGCCGCAGACTTCGGTCACGCAAGGGATGCATAATAATAGAAGCAAACACTCTGTATTAAATTATAACAATTTGATCGAATCACCTGTTGTTACATTCATACTTCACAAAAGCGACAGAAAATTAATATCAATTCACTTATGTAAATTTCTATACACCATGTAACAGGCAAAGATAAAGCATGTATATCCTCCTCAACGCACTAATTAGAGGTTATAACTTGAAGAGTTTCATATCGGCCGAGATATCAACCAGAAGTAACGTCATATGAGCCTGAGATCGAAGGTCGAATGTTGAGGTGAAGTTATTGAGGGCTGATATCTAGGGTGATGGGAAACAAACTAGGGCGGTCACGACTTTTTAATCTAGGAATCGATTTTCGTCGCAAATAATCGACGATTAATCGTACCTAAATGACATCCCCCCCCCCCCTCTTCTCCCTCTCTTTGAAGTCGATAAAAATGAAGTTCAAGTCAGTTGACCTACCTCAAGGAAACAACGAAGACGATCCTTTTGGTGCATTCAAAGTTTTGATGTTCTGAACTTTTGAACTGTCAGTGTAATAATCAAGACCGGTCGGCAGTTGCGAAGTTCGCAACTGCCGACCAGGTCTTGATTATTACACTGACGGTTCAAAAGTTCAGAACATCAAAGCTTTGATGAATGCACCTGGAAGACTATTGCTTCCAACAGCGTCTTGGGGTTTAACATCGATGTTCTTAACTCTTTACCTTTAGAAACAATAGTTTTTTCATCAGATTTTCTTTTAATTATTAAACGTCTAAAACGGGATACAATTTACCGATTATTCGACAACGAAAAATACTAATCGATTTCGCCGTGACCGATCAACAGTCGATTAATCGATTAATCGTGACAGCCCTAAAACAAACCAAGTGATAACCTCTTTATTTATAAAACGAAATCAAATTATTAGAAACATTCTCAGATCTCTTACAGTTTCCCCACAATGTTATTGTTTCTCATTTATTTTTCAGAAAATCCGACGTTTTCTCTTCTCCTACTCCTAGTTCAGCTACCCGGACGTCGCGGCCTCCCCACTGGGAAGCCGCTACATTCAGTTGGTTGAACTACCACTTCTTCCTCATTCGGCGAATCCCTGCTTACCGTTATGAATATTAGTTTGCGATGAATTTTCTGTAAACTTTCTTCTCTTCATCACCAAGTCATAACTTATTGTCATCGATAATTCCCGAGCATTCAAAACTACTTCAACCAAAATGTCTGGTAAAGCCAAGTTAACTGATTGCGTTCAATGAATAACTGTGAACATTTCTATGTAAACAAATTGGGTACACCTAGAAAGCAATCTATTATGCTTATATAGTATATATATTGTATTCGTGTTATTCATTGTATCTACTCGATCACTGTAAAATAAGGTGAACTGGGTTATATTTTGTGGGTATATGGTATCGCGGAACTAAATATCGAAATTAGAGTTGACTGTCTTAAAATGTTGCATTCGGAAATGATACAATCTCTAAAAATAAACAGCCTTGGGAAAATATATTGTATAAATAAACGTTTGAAACATTCTATTGACATATTGCATTATTGTTGAATATTCCTGATAATAAACAGGGTGATTTGATGACGTTTGGACCTAAAAAATATAATTTACTTTTTGTGTGTTTTTGAAGGGAATTCCATGAAAAATATGTGCACATGACCGGTACTTCCCTTTGTGTCAGTTTTTCTCTCTTATTTGTTGCATGACCCCCTATTTTCGGACCAGAAAAAGTTGTCTGAAGGGCTATACTTGATAGAGATATTTGAATTCCAAAATTAAAGTGATGCGATCATATATTTTTTTCCGCCTGAACGTTATAATGGTCGCCTATGGGAACATATTTTGTTCCGTGATACCATATTCATAGCGAGATATACCAAGGATAAAACAAAATCATTTACTATTGGGCGCTTTGGACTAATCGCTAAGTTTATATACGTTGAAGATCAAGCCAGTGTATAATATATCGAATTCACTGCGCTCTAAGACAACACAAGAGAAAGTCAACAAATGGTGCCCGAAACTCATTTTTGGAGAAACAAACTGATTGTTGACTCTCAAAATATAGTTCCATTCGTGACCTGACTATTTTTTTAAACAAACATGGATAGCACAGAACAGAATTAAAGCGTAACGTTCTTATCTTTCTTTAGGGAATAACATTGCTAATAGTTAGACATATGCTGTTATCCTATTCCATTCTTTTCAACATTTAAAAACCTTGATTGTCCTTGTTTTTATATCGATCTAATCTAAGGTGATCATATCACAAGAGTATGAGGACATTGTTTACATCCTACATATCAGCCAATCACATTACTAGTGTTCAGTCTGTCAGGAAATGAAAGTATTCGCCTATTGCAAATACAAATGGCAACTACAGTTAAAACTAGAAACCCTGTCATGAATTGTGCGCTTATCTAGGCTTAATTGTGCGTAGGAAGTGCGCGCAATTGCCATATCGAATGATATCCAAAGCACGGCAAGTTCTCTTGGTTACTCACTGCAAACACAGGCAGGCAATGTTTCTTCCAATGGACCTCCGGGTTACCCGGAGGTCCATTGGCGGAAGCTTTACTTGTGCATAGGCCATACATGTATGTACAGAATTTGATAGCATTACTATGGTCATAATGCGTAGATTAACGCGCAGATCAGCGTGCTATTTGTGCGCATTTCATGACAGGACTTCTAGTTTTAACTGTATATATTAAAGTTTAATTAACTGCTATGACTGAATTGTCTTCGTTTATAACTTCGTTTGATGCGTTGGTTTGTGCGTCCTGTAACTCATCAGGCTACATACCGGTTACCTTTCGGTACAGCTTAACCCTGTACCCAACGTAACGGCCAAAACCGGCCAGCGCTATTCTCAAAAATCGCCAATTAATTTTCAAAATATTTTCATTTTTTGTCTCAAAAACATAGGTTATGACCCCTCGTTGGAACGAGCTCGTTCCAACGAGGGGTCATAACCTATGTTTTTGAGACAAAAAATGAAAAAAATTAATTATTCAAGAATTTTTTTTGCAAGTGTCGTCTGCTTTTCAGGTTAGGTAAAGGGTTAAGAAAGTTTCGATCATAGAGACCCAATCCAAGGGTTAAACAGGACCTTCTGCCCATTTTGCAGTTATTCTGCTAACGGAGTTACTTGCAAACTGCTTCATTTTTGTGGACTTTTCACTCGTTCAGCAGTGTTTAGAATGGAGTGCTGTTTAGATTACAAATCGATTTTGACTCGTCATTTGTCCAGTGACGTGGTGGGATACGCGAGAGGTTTGTTGACCAAACTTGCTATCGGTAAAAGTTGCCTTGTTTATTTCACGATGTGAGTTTCGGGCTATGAGTAGAGTCTTGTTGGAACATATAGGTTACGCGGATCGGGGCGTTATGTTCAGCCTCAACACTTTGCATCTCGGTTGAACATAAGGCCTGAGCCCCAACCTCGGACCATGCTACCGCCAATTCATAACATTAGCATATAATATAAATCATATGCACAGATTACATCTCCTCATTTTCATGCACGACTGGTCTACCAGCAATCTCCCCGTCAGTTTTGATAATTCTTTTCAAGTGCGTGAATAGACAAAACTACATGTATGTTTCAATGGGTCGTTTTGTATTCAATGAGTCAGATGTGCGTAGGAAGAAAACGTCGAGACCGAAGGTCGAGACGTTTTCCTTCTACGCACATCTGACGAATTGAATACAAAACGACTCATTGAAACATACATGTGGTTTTTGTATTTATTACATGACCCAAGCACCTACTGACCTAATTTTCTTTTCTATCAACGGTGGTAAACGCCATGCACTTTATGCAGTCGCATTGCATAAAAAAGTCCCGGTTGGAACAGGTTGGTGTGCAATACGGAATTCCGTATTGCACAGCCGTATTGCACGCCGTATTGCATAAGAGAGACTGCATGGGCATGTAACAAAAGACAATGAAACTAAAAAATCACAAACACCGCCGTCACTTCTCGGTGTCTTTTCCTTATTGTTTTCCAGATTTGTGGAACGATATACAATCAATGACAAGAAGCTGCACCCGAACTGTATTTAAGAAAACATTACCCGAATAATTCTTTTAATCAAATCACGCCAACATTTACTATTCCATTCCTGCTTGTCCTCACAATTTCGGTTACTCCAGACAGTCCGATCACCATCGCGTTCTCTTTGCGCTCCATCATATCATTATCAGATTGTCACGCCACTTATATTTTTTGCGACAACAGTACAGCCGTCGTGGACTGGATACGTTCCGAGGGTGGGTAATATTTCAACGGACGCATTAATATTATATTCCAAACATTAATTGTAGGAATAACTGCCAAACATATAACTTTCAATGAACCAACGGGTACAACCCAGTGCTCCATTTATTAAAATCTTGCTCGTGATAATTGCTATTACCTGGTAAACGCATGCGTGGGCATCACTGCCCACGCGTGGATATTACAACCAGCCCACTGCAACTGTACTGTAGACATCACCTTATTGCGTTACTGTCAATCATCTATTGTTCTACTCTCTAAAAAGAAAGTTATACTTCTGCATTTGACTGCACTGTTAACGCTTTACCCAACGTAACGGCAAAAAACGGGCAGCGCTATTCTAAAAAATCGCCAATTAAATTTCACTATTTTTGTTTTTCATTTTTTGTATCAAAAACATAGGTTATAACCCCTCGTTGGAACGATCTCGTCGAGCTCGTTCCAACGAGGGGTCATAACCCATGATTTTGAGACAAAAAATGAAAAAAATTAGTTATTCAAGAATCTTTTTTGCAAGTGTCGTCTGCTTTTCGTGTTAAGTAAAGCGTTAATCTATAATGAGAAAACAACTAATTTCCTTCTAAATAATGTCAATCAAAGTCCCACTGTCAAGAGCTATTTGCTTTTAACGTCGTCAACTGTCGCTCTGCTTGTTCAATAATTTAGTTACGTGAGGGACTACAAGAAGATAGTGGCAACACTAGGCCATTCCCCACAGTATACATCTGTCTACACTTTATTCATTTTTCATTTTGTTTTCATTTTGTTGTTTGTTGTTGTTGTTTTATTTTTTTAGCTTTTAATTATTTAAACTGAGTTGTATTGAATTATATAACACAGAAAGCTTAATGTATAAACCTTGCTGTTCTGTCAAACTAGGGGCATAATAGAGTTGCTACTTGGTTTTCTATTCATTATGAAGTCACAATTGTAATGAACTGTTCTCTTTCTGATTTCTGACCTTTATGTCTACGCCACGCAGAATATTTATTAACATTTAATCACCCTGCTAGTATGTACAGGAGCGGTTTGGTTGGCGGCCTTCCAAAAGTGTTAAGCGGCTTTTCTTTTCGATTACGATGTCATAATAAATATGTTACAGGACTTGTACATGGAGGCTTACTCGGGGAAGTGAATGAATCAGTTCGGCCCTCACACCACGCGCAATATTACCCCACCCGGCTGTACACGTACGATACCACATTTGTCCATTAAACGTGAAGCAGCGTGCATTATACAATTCGTGCCTCCAATATTTTTGCGTAAAGAGAATAGTTGGCAAGATACACCAAACCCTCGGGTTATCAGTTTAAACTTGCAACCAGTCTTACTCTGTTATGGCCTGAAACCAGTCTTGTCGTTTAATATTCCATCGCCCTTGTTTATATTAAATCTTATGGAATATTTCGGTTGTTCGGAAAGGCAAGCATAAACATTCATTTTCTGTAAATCAATCCAAGAAATGTTTCTCGATCAAGACTTGGATTTAGGGCTGTCACGATTAATCGATTCATCGACTGTTGATCGGTCACGGCGAAATCGATTAGTATTTTTCGTTGTCGAATAATTGGTAAATTGTATCCCGTTTTAGACGTTTAATTATTAAAAGAAAATTTGATGAAAAAACTACTGTTTCTAAAGGTAAAGAGTTAAGAACATCGATGTTAACCCCCCCCCCCCTCCCCCAAGAAGCTGTTGGAAGCAATTGTCTTTCAGGTACATTCATCAAAGCTTTGATGTTCTGAACTTTTGAACCGTCAGTGTAATAATCTTGACCTATCGGCAGTTGCGAAGTTCGCAACTGCCGACCGGTCTTGATTGTTACACTGACGATTCAAAAGTTCAGAACATCAAAGCTTTGAATGTACCTAAAAAAGGATCGTCTTCGTTGTTTCCTTGAGGTAGGTCAACTGACTTGAACTTCATTTTTATCGACTTCAAAGAGAGGGAGGGGGAGGGGGGCATTTAGGTACGATTAATCGATTATCATCGATTATTTGCGACGATTAATCGATTCCTAAATTAAAAAATCGTGACAGCCCTACTTGGATTGACCTGATCTTTGTTGACATTATCTTTATAAAGGAAGTCTCGTCACATCTGTAGTTTTATGATTACGCCGCGCACTTCCGCCAATAGTGTTAACCCTTAACCTAACAAGAAAAGCAGAGGTCACTTGCAAAACAAATTCTTGAACAACTATTTTTTTCATTTTTGTCTCAAAAATATAGGTCGTCACCCCTCGTTGGAACGAGCTCGACGAGCTCGTTCCAACGAGGGGGTCATGACCTATGTTTTTGAGACAAAAAATGAAACAAATAATGAAAATTAATTGGCGATTTTTGAGAAAAGCGCTGGCCGGGTTTTGGCCGTTACGTTGGGTAAAGGGTTAATATAGTAATGTTTTCAAAGTAATTAGACCTCTTATTGACTGGAATAACTATACCTGGATCACGAACGAATATCTGTAATTTTGTGAGTAAAGAGACATCATATTACATCAACGGTCGTCTGCAAGAAAATTCTAGGGAAAGTAAGTAAACACACTGAGCACAACAGCGTCAAATTTCGAGCAGGATTTCGACTGATAGCCTGGGACCTTGAATGTAATCCTATAGCCCTGGAGGGATATGGGATTTAATTATTACTCAAACTATCTAAGAATACATACTAGATTCGCCCACATTCCTGCAGAGTATATTCGTTTGGCCGATAGCATCCAGAAGGATAGTATAGAACGGGTTGAGTTAGGATATAATTCCCCTATCAAACTGACCATTATATCAAAACAATCAATCTTGATGTAAAACGTACCCATATCAATTATATGAATGGAAGTCACTAATTCCGTCCAGCTAGAAATTCCAGCTCTGATAATCTCCCTTGAAATACAATGGCTAATTTTCTTTCACGGATGGGCCCGCTAATTTATGATAAATCTATATTATGTACTATTATTACCACTTTATAGGGCGCTCCTTGGGTTATTAAAATGATCTGAGGTGGACGATAAGACTCAATAACAGCCCGCAAAAATAGCGTTAATAATGAAAACGGCCCGCTACCACAGAATTGTGGTTAATTTATGTTCCGGAAACTGATGTGCTCGAAATTTTGTTGTCCATTTATTCCAAAAAACAGATTAAACCATGATTTATTTCAGATCATTAACTTCATTTAGGATTTAAAAGCGGTGGTGAGTATTGAAACGATAAATAATCTCATTTTGTAAATAACGGCGTGAGTTTGTAGTTAAAGCGCTTCAGCCAAATTCCAGCAATCCTATTTTCGAGTCATCCAAATAAATTGTACTCAACTTTGAACTTTGATCTTTGTTTGTAAATAAACAGACGACAATCCGATTCTTCTATTCCTAAATTAAAAATGTGGCTTGAAATGGCGTTCTTTGGTCAGTGGTAAAAATAGTAATAACATATTCCTTAACGGCCCTCGAAAAATGATTAACAGCCCTCAGGACAGGCCTGGCATTCTGAAAAAATGCAAAAAATCGCTCTCCTCAATCAGCTTAGGAGAGCAATTAGCTTTACACAGCATTTTAAGTATCCAGTTGAACGAACTCATTGAAACTGAAACCAACAGATTACATCAGTGATTTTATTAACTTTACTAAGGTAAAGCGAAATCTCTTAGACATCTAGATGTCTCACTCAACAACCGAACACACACTTGACAAGACCTGTGTGTGTACCCAGACCTGTTGTTCTAGAAAGTCATACGCCTACCACTACCACCTTCAACCCCCCAAGGGGGGTTGATGGTGGTAGTGGTAGACGTGTGACTTTCTTGGACAACAGGTCTGCTTGAATCTACAGCCACATCCTGGTGCAAGTGCTTCAAGTGACAGGATAGTAGTAATGGTAGTATATTATAGTGTCAATATTCCTTGAATAATTACCCCTCGAACTGTGATGTCAGTTGTTGAACTTGAAACTGACAGAAAAAAAAAAATATTGCTGTGACCCATTTTGCTTCAAATGATTCCAACTGTGTTTGGGTATGGTTGCAGCCATTACCTTTCACCACAAAACCACTTTCAAAATGAAATTACGTGATGTTATGTGACTTCGATGTTAAATTACATTTTTGCTTTACAACAAAAATTTAATGTGAGCATAATACATGTAATCTCAATCATCCCAGACCAAAATATTTAGGAGGGCAATTTTTCGCTCTCCTTAATTCTTTCAGGAGGGCAGTAAGGAGAGCTAAAAATCGCTCTCCTGAAATTGCCAAGCCTGTCGGGACCATTAACGGCCTTCGACTTCGTCTCGGGCCTTTAAGTGGCCCTCGGGCTATTAATCATTTTTCTAGGGCCGTTAATGAACCATAACGCCCTCAAAAGAACATGTTATTGTTATATTCCTCTGAATATTATTTATGAGATTTAAATGTATTAATTATCACTATATTAATGCATTACATATTTTAGTTCTTCATTAGGAAAAAGTGTATCTTAATCTATTACATACTTTACAATACATTCGGAGAAAGTATATATTATTTTATACCATGATTACCTATTCTTCTATTTTTGAAAAGCCAATGACATAAATTTTAGCTTCTCACACCAACCCTGATGAACACGCCAGCACTGGGATTTCAATGCTAAATATTTACACCTACAGTAGAACTACATCCCCGGTGACTTTTGGTGATGTCGACCTAAATGCAAACTTGTCTAAATTTTTCGAACGTCGCCTTGCGAAGAGTGAAATGGAAGTGGCAATTATTTATTACGTTTTTAGGTGGGTTTACCTCATACGATAGTAGTATATAAGGTATGAATCGTGCCTGATTACCCGGACTTTTGGGGGAGCAACTAGTGTTAAATTCCCATAGGAACCGGACTTTTGGGGGAGCAACTTTGGGGGAGCAAAATTACGGCTTCTTGTAGCTAGATCCACCAAATGGTGTAGGTACTGTATATATAGTATGCAATGGCATGTATAGTGATATATGTACGCATGGGGCTATAGGTATATATTATGGGTAAGTGATGGAAAGATGATGGTGAAGATGGGTTTTCTTGAAAGTTTTTCCCGCGAAACGGTTGACGTTGCTTATTGACGTCGTGACGTCATGATGCGCACGCGACGTCATAGAGATGTTGACCACTGTTATTGTCCAGTATACAATCTGACATAACGTTATTCGGGTCAGTGGATGTCGGGCTACTCGTATGGGGTGGCGGCGACATAGTAGTAGTGGCATATATGCATGTAGGTCCCAAGTTAGCCCTTAGTACTATTAATCCACCTTATGCTTCATATTATCCTATGTCTGCTATAGCTAAGTCAAGCAGTAGGGTGGATTGGTGGTAGTGTGGTATTGCGAGATAGTCATTGGTGGTTTAGATTGGCAGTACAGGATGAATGATCTGTTGGTCTATTACCCCCCTTAGTACTATTAACCTACCGAATCCTTTGTATTATCTTATGGCTGGTATTGGTAGTTTAGTGTTAGGCCAGGCAGTATTATGCTAGGTTGTTTAGAACGGGTGGCATAGGATGCATGGTATATACCCCTGTAGGTCCAGTCCTCGATATTATGAACTAGCCGATTGCTTTGTACTATTCAATGACTGGTATAGGGAGTACGTTATGACAGGTCAAGTGGTAAGGTGGAGTGGGGAGTGAGGGTAATGCCTGGCATTATAGAACAACGGTATAGTATGGACGATATATACCTCTGCTGGCCCCTGCAGGTCCCATGTTAGCCCTTAGTACTATTAATTCACCTGATGCTTCATGTTATCCTATGACTGGTATAGGTAGTATGCAATGCTAGGCATAGGGGTATTGTGGGTAGGGGTACTGCCTGGTAGTTTAGAACGGTATTATAGTATGGGCGGTATATTCACCTATAGGACCCCTGTCAATGCTTGGTACTATTAACCGACCGATTGCTTTGTTTTATTATATGGCTGGTATATGTAGTATGTTATGGTAGATCTAGTGATTTTGTGGGGGTAATGCCTGGCAGTATAGAACAACAGTATAGTATGGACAATACATAGCTCTGTGGGCCCCCGACAGCCGTTGATACTACTAATCGACTTAATGCTTTATGTCACCCCATACCTAATATAGGTAGTATGTAATGTGGGGCCAGACGTTATTGTGGGTAGGTGGGTGTAATGCATGGTCGCCTAGTGTGATAGTGTAGGGTGTACGCGTTCTCCCCCATAGGTCCCATGTTAGTCCTTAGTACTATTAATCCGCCTAATGCTTCA
This sequence comes from Pictodentalium vernedei, assembly GCA_031216915.1. Lineage (NCBI taxonomy): Eukaryota > Metazoa > Mollusca > Scaphopoda > Dentaliida > Dentaliidae > Pictodentalium > Pictodentalium vernedei. The sequence continues at coordinate 58,540,798 of CM062296.1, forward strand.
TGTTATCCTATGACTTGAAAAGGTAGTATGTAATGCTAGGCCAAGGGGTACTGTGGGTAAGTGTAATGTCTGATGTTAAAACACGGAATCCATATTTTACGGACTCGGATAGGAATCTCAATTACGGAATGCTTTATATGTATACACTGATGGAACATTTTGAAGGCCTGGGCGAAGTTATAGCTAGGAAGTAGTGGTACATGTCAATATTAATGGATGGTAGTTTAGTGAATAGTACTGGTACAAGGCCGCAATGGAACAAGCCTGCTGTAGAAGCTAATGGTAGGACAGATAGACCATAGCCAGTAGTGGCCTTGGAGCTTTGGCGACAAGATGGAAACGGAATCCCATTTGTGGAATCCCTTTTTTGGAATCCCATTTGTGGAATCCCTTTTTAGGAATCCCATTTTCTGAAATGAGGATAAGAGTCGTATTAAAAATTCCTCAATGAGGTCTAATTTACTACGACTCTTATCCTCATTTGACAAAAAAGGGATTCTCCAGAAGGAATCCTATTTGCGGAATCCCTTTTTAGGAATCCCATTTGTGGAATCCCTTTTTCTGAAATGAGGATAAGAGTCGTATTAAAAAGCCCTCAATGAGTCCTCATTTATTATCCCTCATAGCCTCATTGAATTTTGAGGTTAAGAGGACCATTAAAAATCCCTCATTGTACTGTACTGTAGCTGACCGGAATCATTCACAAAAAAATCCATTTTGGAATTTTATTATCTTTGTAAGGTTTCACATCGAAAAAGTGTCACATGACCCCGCGGAATGACTACATGAGAGCTTTATTTATACTCTATCCTTGTTAATGACTTCAACACATTGCGTCATGCCATGGGGAGCTCTCTATGTGAGCTTCCCTTGGAGTAGTGTCATGTGTTGTGGAATGATCACCTGAGAACCTCGTTCATATTATATCTCTGTTAATGACCCCAACACTTTGCATGGTTCCACGGATAGTTCTCTATGAGGGCTTCCCGTGGAATGATGTCAAGGGCTGGAGCTACCAATGAGAAAAATTTCGTGTGGTTGTCCGGCGGCTCATTTCTGCTGGTGCTGTCCATATCTGGACAAATTCTCATCTCTTGACTCTCGCCACTAGACGACTTTAAAAAAATCACCAACCGTGTGAAGAAGTAAATCAATCAATGGAAGCAACCAGAAGAGTGTATATTCATTATTTAGGGCTGCACATTGAAACTCTTGATGTACCCCACAAATGCTCTTAGCACCCATCCTACATAATGTAAGTATGAAAAACATGTATCATGTTCCTCAACTGGAAAAGCAGGTATTCAGGCTCAAAGGATTTATGCTATATCCACGTAACATTAACATATTTTAGGAAAAATGTCTTAATGATGAAATTTGACTGCTCTCTTTATAACACAAGCAAAATTATTATACACAAAGTGAAGGTTGTGTTGTATAGAACCCAAATTAACTCCGTACATGCTGCTGGCAGATATTCCTGTCCAGGACAGGATTTCTCTTGACAATGAAATATGAATAATTTGGGATCATTTAATCAAATTTTCCCCCTGTACGTTGCATGGATTTTTTCACCAATGATGTCTTGAGTTGAATTTGGTTGAATTTTTCAACAAATCTAGTCATGGCAGCTCCACAGCAGCCATGACTAGATTTGATGAAAAATATTTTTGTTAAGAATTAATACACATCTACAACTACACTGGTAGAACAGAGCTTAAAATGGTGGCATGTTATATAAAAACCAAAGTAGAAAAAATTAAGAATAAATCGCTTGGCCCTATTCTCCCGACCGATAGAAATCCATTTTTTTTACTGAAAATGTGAAAGATATTAAACATACCAGAAGGGGACTCATCAAACCCACGTAAACGATCCAAATACAATTTTTTCTCATTGGGCCAAACTCTTCAAACTACAATTATAAATTCACAATCAGGGAATTTCCATCTCACCAGTCACTTTGCACGAGTTGCCAGTGGCGGGGAGCAGGTACATTTTGCCAGTTACACTTCGCCACCAGCGACCAAGAATAGATGAATGGTCATCAAACAGTCCGATTCCAGTGTTGCATGATTTTATCTCCAGGAGTCGACAGGAAGACAGCCAATCTGGCTGTGCCGTCTCCTTGCGGTATACACGCATATATAGCCTCTTTGTGTATCGTATGTAGTTATGTGTATATTTACATTGCTGTATATTGCTGAATAAAAATTCATTCATTCATTCATTCATTCATCAGTAGTCGTAAGTTATGCTTCTGAAACAAAAATCAAAAGTTTTAGATATTCTAGAATTTGTTTTGCAGTGTCGTCTTATATCTGTGTTAACAAAACGTTAACCCTTTACCTAACGTGAAAAGCAGACGACACTTGCAAAAAAAATTCTTGAATAACTATTTTTTTTCATTTTTTGTCTCAAAAACATAGGTTATGACCCCTCGTTGGAACGAGCTCGTTCCAACGAGGGGTCATAACCTATGTTTTTGAGACAAAAATGAAAAAAATAGTGAAAATTGAATGGCGATTTTTGAGAATAGCGCTGGCCGGTTTTGGCCGTTACGTTGGGTAAAGGGTTAAGGAAGAAACAAGCGCTGCGATATCCCCAATGGCTGAAAAAAATGTCTTATTCCCTCCAAATTTATGTGGGATTGCTTGGGGTTTGCTATTAGAAAAAGTACGACCTTACTGTGTTGCGCACGCCCAGTTTATCCTTTCTCTCTTTGTGAAAGAGTTGAAAGCAATATCATTTCAAGAAATAGTAACTTGGTTGTCAATCGATTTAAATAATTATTTTTCTTGAAAGATGAATATTTGATGATAAATATTTCAAATATATATAATTACATTGTTAATGTAGTTGTACGTTTTGGGTCCAAATACTCATTTACCATTGGTCAGCTGGATGAAAACGTCATGAGCAAATGAATACATTTGGTCGAACTTTGACCCGCATTTATGTTCAAGTTAATAATTTGTGATATCTCAAATAACTTATAAGAAACGTCAATCGACAGTGTGAAATTATTTCAGTGATTTTATTCTTGAACTTGTTGCCGTTTCATAGGTGATTATAGTTTACTGATATGTTAAATAAATTGTTTTGAACATTCCGAGTTTCGTTGCGAAAGACGGCAATTTGACAAATTTGGGTCAATGCCGAAAACCGGCGCTCAACTCAGAGTTGTGCGCTTTGTCTTTTGTGGGGTGGTTTTTCGCCTCGTTCGTTTGTGCATGCTTTATTTCGTCTTTCTGCTTTGTTGTTTGGTAAAATGTAGTTTAAACAGTTAGGGGATATTATTATAAGATGGGTATTTGTATTATGGGTATTTGTACCCATTCCCACACGTTCATACTCCAATAAAGATTATAAAAATTGCATTCAATTCTTAAATAAAATTTTACTTACCTAGAGCTTTCTGGAATGCTGGATGATGTATGTGTGCTGCAGTGTATAATGGGTAAACAACTCCAAGGCATAAGTCAGATGATGCTAGTCCGACAATGAAGATGTTACTCGCCTTTCGCAGGGCTTCGTGTCTCAAAAAAGTAGTAATAACTAGCAAGTTTCCAGGAATGTTGACACATGTTATCAAACCAAATACTCCATAATGATAAATAAGCGCTGGTAAGGTGTCTGCCACGGATTCCCTTGAGGTATTTGTCTCATTTGGAAAGATGAAAATATTCTCCGTCGTCATTACGAGAGCTGTGGGCTGGAGTGTAGTTCTAGTTCATTTCAAATCTATTTTCTCATGTGTAAATGATTTCGATATGTTGTTGATAAAGAGTGCACTAACCATGCCATTGTCTTCCTGAAGAATCTGCAGTGGGAAAAAACAACTGTTTTATACTAAATCGAAAAACACAGATTGATTTATCGCAAAAGGCATACCGTGGTGAAATATTCATTTTCTTTCAGATTCGGTATATATATATTTATATATATATAGCACATGCTAGTGCTGACATCAATTACTACATTTGCTAAGTTCTGTCACAAATGTCATATTGATGTTCAACCCTCTCCCAATGGAGGTAAAGTGTACGGTCTCGTGATATAGAAGGGTTTTTGTATAGGTAAATACTACTCGGAGAGGTGAAATCACTCTAACTAAATAGTAATTATTTTTAGTGTGAAGGAACAACAGTACAACCGCCGTGGACTGGTCGCTTTCCACAGACGGACAATATTTCCACACAGGGTATAATATCTTACCTCGTACAAGTATCTGGGAATTTCATTGGCTCAAAGACGTCACATGCACACTGCATAGAGAACCATATACTGCCTTTCAACATCAATATACTCTGACAGCCATGGGAATCTATCCTTTGATCATTGATTATTCAAAATGGCGGCAGCCGGTAAACGCTTCAAGTTGAATGATTGAGTTTTGGAAGCCCATATTTGGTCGGAAGTGCAGGTTAGGCAACTTAAAAGGCTTCATATTCTGTGGATGTGTGTCATGTTACCTTCGAAATGACACTGTTTGGTATGTATGAATTTGCCTTGTTACAATTTATGTAAGCACTCTCCCATAAATTGTAACAAGGCAAAGACACGTGAACACATTGTGAGAATTCTCTCATTTAGTTTTGATCGCTGTTGTTATTAGTTCTGTGCATCGATTCAGCAGTCTAGAAGATATATTCGCTACACAGTTTGTTGGTGGCCTAATATGGTATATATGGTGTCAGTTAATTCCATATTGAACTCGAACTTCGCTCTCGTTCAATATGAAATTAACTGACACCATATATACCATACTAGGCCACCAGCAAACTGTGTAACTAATAATATCAGACTCATAACGCTAATTATAGGAATAATCACCAAACATTTACTTAATCAAGTACCGGGTACAACCCGTTCTTTAGTATTTATTTTTTCCGATGATGATTTGTATTACCCGGTAAACAAATGCGAGGATACAACAACTGTCCACACTTAGATTTCGACCAATGTACGACGACTATACTGTATCGTGTTACACAGTACTGTAATCATTAACCCTTTACCCAACGTAACGGCCAAAACCGGCCAGCGCTATTCCCAAATATCGCCAATTAATTTTCAAAATATTTTCATTTTTTGTCTCAAAAACATAGGTTATGACCCCTCGTTGGAACGAGCTCTTCGAGCTCGTTCCAACGAGGGGTCATAACCTATGTTTTTGAGACAAAAAATGAAAAAAATTAGTTATTCAAGAATTTTTTTTGCAAGTGTCGTCTGCTTTTCATGTTAGGTAAAGGGTTAAAGTAGCCTCTTTTGTGACCAGATCGCAATCGGGTTAGCAATTAACGGCGGAACTATGGCGCAGTTTTACCCTATGGGAATACCTATGGTACATTTACTCACCTGAGGTAACAATATTCACTTGTATGGACATTTCGTGATGATCGCAACAAAATAAGGGTTAGTTATAGGCACCCGCCATTTTAAAAGGCGCAATACTTCATAAGACTTAGTTTCTGTCGTTTTATTCCGGGTAAACTCTTAATAACATTTACAATGGAAAGTTCCACAGGGTCAAAAGGCGCCATATTGTAGCCCTAAGTGACGAAATTTATTTTATACCATGATTACCTATTCTACTATATATAAAAAGCATATGGCATAAATTACACCCCAACTGTGGTGATCACGCTAGCAATGTGATATCAACAGTTAATATGTACACCTACGGTGGAACTACATCCAAGTTGACCTTGGGTGACGTCGACCTGAAAGCAAACTTGTCTAAATTTATCGTACATCGCCTTGCGAAGAGTGAAATGAAAGTGACAATTATTTATTACGTTTTTAAATGAGTTTACCCCATAAAACACCACAAATTAACAAACGTGCACTGTCCCAGGTTCATACAGCATCCATAACTCGAATGCGTTATGAAAAAAGTCTGCTTATTTTCTATTTCGCTTTGGAGGTAAAATTGACAGCGAAAGAACCGCCCACCGATGCTCATGTAAACAAAAACAAATTCGCACGGATGTAAGGCTGCAGCTCAGTAAAATCGAGAAAAAATAACAAAGATTCACATTAATCTGACGATCATGGTATAAATAAAATATACCCAAAGTAGCTTGATGCACCAAATGGTACACCAGGCCACTGTGGGTATATTCTATACATAAAAATTCAGATAAAGTCATCATACGCTATAGTTTGTACATTTGTACATTTTTTCCTTTCGCGTGTCAACGGGGACGCAGGGACTTGGAGTACAGAACACACGTGTCGCCCAGCATTTTCTGTTAAATATGTGTGTGAGATATAGGGGTGGGGGAGCTAGCGAATTGGGCAAACGTTATCTTTACTACAATGCTTTGCTCCAAAATATTACACAAGAGAATCAATGCAGTGTCCCCACGACTAAAATACTGTCTTCCGAAGCATGTAAATAGTATGAAGGGGATATATACTGGGAAACTGTTGCTCATGCATGATCTAACTTCTTTCAAGATAAAAATACAACTGTAAGTTCAGTGGTTGCGTCTAAAACCAAACTGGTTATCGTTGGTCTTCAGATAATCTGAACAACGATTGAGGATAATTTTCTCGATAAGTTTTGAAGTCATTGTTACTAGAGCGATAGGACGCTAGATGGCCTTATCTGTGACGTCCCCTGCTTTGTTTTTTTAACGATAGGTACAAAGGTAACCTCCATTAACTTAGATGGGATATATTATCCATGTGATATATAGAAGATCTCAAACGAGTGATGTTTGGATATAAGATTTTTTGAAACGAGTTTGATGAATTTGATTCACAACGAGCCTTTAGGCGAGTTGTGAATCGAATTCATCAAACGAGTTTCAAAAAATCTTATATCCAAACATCACGAGTTAAAGATTCTGTATATCACACGAATTTTCGAATGTTCTTTACAATTTTTAATTTTTATTTAACTCTTTACCCAACGCAGACGATATCAAAATTTATTATTTTAAATATCATTTTTTCAATTTTTTCAAAAAATTCGACGAAACCATATCATGTGACCCCTCGTTGGAACGAGCTCGTTCCAACGAGGGGTTACATGATATGATTTTGTTGAAATTTTTAGAAAAATAATATTTTTTCAACTGCTCAATTTGCATTTTACGCGGGCGGATGCGCGCGATTCGTTGGGTAAAGGGTTAATTCATTGTCGCTGAATTCTCCCAAAACAACTGACAATCAGTTCTTTGGCTCAGACGCTCCACACCATGATGTCATGGATGCGCTTTACTTGCACCTGTTGTCGTAATTGACGTCATGTGAACTACGCACAAGAATACAGTGCTGCTGCTGTGGGAGCACGCCTCGATTAGACACTAGTTGATAATCAGGAAATAAGACATGGGTTGTTACGTCGAAATTAACGACGTTTCATGTGATATAATAGATTTTACTAGCACCTGAAGTAAGTAATAAATGTATGGGCCACAAAATGTTGGTGCTCTGCAGTTAAGTGGTCTGGGCCGCCTGATTTCCCGGAATCAAAGCTCATTATAATACGTCAATTTAAGACATAATCGTCACTGGCATTAAGGACGGAGACTGTCTATTCATATAGGATATCAATAGCAAACCTGTGACACTCGCCAGAACAATCACAATCAGAGCAGTTAATTACGGTATTAATACGGTATTAAAGAAATTGGTCTGCAGTGGATCCATCCCAGTTCCCGGAAATATGGGGCTGGAATGAGTAAGTGGGCTTCAGGTGGAGTAGAGACAGACATATTTCAGGAGAAGTTAACAGAAAGTGGACGGATGTCATGAAGGAGAAATCGACCAACATGCCGGATATGGACGCATGAGCTGAGTGATTGGTGGCACAATGATCAAGCCCACTTCGCCCAGACGCCGAAGAATGAGCGGCGCTGAAATACGTATGAGCATCTGACTTCTTGCCAAAATACTCAACATCGAGTATATATAGAATATACCCATAGTAGCTTGGTGTACCAAATATTCACCACGTCGTCGAGTAGTGAAGAGGTGTTAACCGCGAGCCTTTGGTACACCAAGCTACTTTGTGTATATTTTATTTATACCATGCTCATCAGATTATTAAGAGTCGCTATTATTTTTTTCTGGATTTTACTTAACAGCAGACTACATACTTGCCAAACTGTTTTTTGTTTACATGAGCATCGGTACATACGAGCGAATTTGTTTTTGTTTACATGAACGACGGTGAGCGGTATTTCCGCTGTAAATTTTATCACCGAAACGAAATAGAAAACGAAACAGGGCCTTTTTCATTTTAATAACATAATAACATACTATTTAGACTTATGGATGCTTTATTAACATGAGCCAATTCATGTTTGTTAATGTTGGTGTTTTATGGGGAAAACTCATTTAAAAGTGCAATAAATAATTGCCACTTTAATTTCACTCTTCGCGAGGCGACGTGCGATACATTTAGACAGGTTCGCATTCAGGTCGACGTCATCAAAGGTCAGCTTGGATGTAATTCCACTGTAGGTGTAAATTTTAGCTACTGAAATCCCTGGCGTGTTCACCACGGTTGCAGTGGCGGCCGGAGGCCGCTTGGGGGCCCCTGGCCATAATTATGATGGGTCCATCGGCCACAGGACGCTCCGGGCCCACCATGGTTCGGACTTGTGTGGGAAAATTTTGAAAATTAGGATGAAAAACACTAAATCCTTCACTCTAGAGAGGAGAATTCAGTTGTCTGTTACCCCTTTACCCAACGAATCGACCGCATCCGCCCGCGTAATACGCAAATTCAGCAGTTGAAAAAATATTATTTTTTAAAAGATGTCAACAAAACCATATCATGTGACCCCTCGTTGGAACGAGCTCGTCGAGCTCGTTCCAACGAGAGGTCACATGATATGGGTTTGTTGAAATCTTTTGAAAAATGTGAAAAAAATGATATTTAAAATAATAAATTTTGATATCGCCTGCGTTCGGTAAAGGGTTAAATGGAGAATCCCACATTTCACTTGCAATACCGAGCTCTGTACATGAATGTCTGGGTTTTCTGTGGAGATGTAGATTACGCTTGATTTTGTTTACTAGCTGTCATCGTTATTGCTTTCGGTTTACCGTAACCGGAGGCTACGGAACGGCGTGTTGATGAAAAACTTTATTCCAGCGCGCGAAGAAATTTCATTTATGCACATTGAGCCTGCAAATTATTAACTTCTCTGAGGGGGCCAGATTTTTTAAAGAGGGGGCCCCACAAAAAAACAACAAATTTATTTTTCCTTTGAGTACTTGGCCCCCTCCCCCACCCCCTGGTCATTGGCCACCAAGGCCTAATGGATCGACCGCCACTGCACGGTTGGTGTATAAAGCTAAAATTGATGTCATAGGCTTTTCATATATAATAGAATAGGTAACCATGTCATACATAAAGACTATACTCGCTAAAGAACTTATTTAACTCCTTCATGTGCTCGGTGTTGCGGATAACATCTGCGTTCCACTCACCCGTAACGAAGATGCTACTCGTATCAGCGAGCTCTGTTATTGACTGCTTTTTACTAGGGTTATGCAAAAACATCTCTAAGTATTCATGATTATCAACAGGCATATAAACACGCAGAATTAAAATGCGCGTGTCAGCTGTGCTAACTTTTAAACCGACAGTAAAATCGTCATCGTAAGAGATAAAACGAACATTGTAGCCCAGCGCTCTTCGCCATAATATTCCACCCTCATCGTAATGACGCCCTGTCAAAGCCAGTACACCGCTGTCGACAGTGGATACTCCCTCTCCTGTGAAATTATCGTGTAGCGATCTCAGAAAGGGAATTCCATGGTCAAGAAGCCAGTGCTCTTGAATCACACAAATGTCACAGTTGTCACATAAAGCGTTAATTTCAATCTCCGAAGTTTTGAGAGAATGACAGTTAAATGTAGCTATTCTTAATGTTTTCATAATGTGCAGAAGTGTGTATAATACATGTCATAGACACGTAGAAATCAGTTCTAACTTTCAGGGCCCCAGTTGCCTGAATTGGGAAAACCAAAAGTATCTACGAATCAAAATATCCTGTGGCCAAACATCTGGATTCATAACTTTCTGTGAGGTATCTCTTCCACTAACATACACTTTAAATTATCTATGCTGGTCGTACCTAGTTTTCAATCTCTCACATCTGGTTATGCTAATGACAGTTTTTATTTTTATAAACTTGATGATGTCTGCTTCCTGTGTATCTGGATCAAGACGAGACACAAACAGATATGCGAGAGGCGCCGTTTTTACGGCTTTAAAATTAGCATCGCTTGAAGTTCCAATTGAGGGAGGCTTTCGTTGCTTCCCACGTGTAAACAGGATAACGCCACTCCCGCTGGAGGAGTCATTATCCGAAAACGTTTTGCGCTGATTTGACAATAGAACAGACGGGTACGAGCGGTGGTCGTGGTCGCCATCGGGTAATGTGAAACGATTTGATAGAGTAAAGGGGTTCGCGTTAGCAGCATTCCTCAGTTGATCACTCGCCAATTTGGACGCATTGTCCGGAACGATGATTGTGTTAGAGTCATTAGTGTTAGATTGTCTTGAAGTGATGTGCAGGTCCAACAATAAAGTTTGGAGACCCCCAGTGAAAAGGAAGAAATTCTAGATTAAGTCGATAGTCGCTTTGTGGATGATGATTTTTACATGTCCATGCCATAATAGATTCGTGAAAATATGTGGCCATAGTTAGATAATACACAGGTATGCTAACGGTAGAAATTTTAACATAAAATGTAATAACTTTGAAGTTTTCAACCTAGGGCCAGCTCGTTTCAGAACGTATATTCCTCACTGCAATCCTCAGCTGGTGGATTTCCAGCAGCGACAGAAGGCCACCAGGAGCTGCTGGCCCAACACTGTAGGCGGGCCCCTTGAGTCCAAGGACGTGCATGGCCGACCATGGTTCGACCCTGCGTGAGAAAATTTTGGAGATCAATGTCAAAAGATGCAACCTCCTTGACTCTATAGATGTACAATAAATACATCTATTACTCTGAATATTTTCACGTATTTTGTTTGTGAGAATGATCACATGATGTTCCAATTCTCACAAACAAAATACGTACAAATGGGCAGAATAATAGATGTATTTATTGTACATCTAGAGTCATGGAGTTTGCTTCCTTTGACATCAGTGGCGGCGCCAGAAATTTTTTTGTGGGGGGGGGGGGGGGGGGACTAGGGGGGCAGACTCCCATGAAGGGGGGCAAATACGTAAAGGATCATTATTTTGTTATGAGGTAGTCCAAACTGTGGACGTAGCAAACCAAAAAAATATATTACGGACTTTGGGTCCAAGTTTCGACTAAATGTAATGGTAATTAGCGGTCCTCCTTTCAAAAAATCCTGGATCCGCGTCTGGTGGGTCTGTGCGAGAGAGAGAGAGAGAGAGAGAGAGAGAGAGAGAGAGAGAGAGAGAGAGAGAGAGAGAGAGAGAGTGATATCATCTCATCAAAGCACTCAAACGAAGAACAATTGTTTTTTCCAAGTGAAATAATTGAACAGTGCAAGTGAGATAATGCCCGTCTGTCATAATGCGAAATCCATGAATTTTTTTAGACAAGGGATATGGATAGACATGCCTTTGTTGGCTCATAACTTAATTATAACTTATAAGTATCTGCATCCGAGTCTTTAAATCTCTACTGCCTGGATGTGTTCATCAGCTAGCCTGAGGCTTTGGGCTAAGTGTGTATGGGAAATTATTGGGAATAAAAAAAGAGAGGGGTGTGTGTGTGTGAGAGAGAGTGACTGAATGTGTTTGTGTGTGAGGGTGGATGGAAATGCATGCGAGATGGTTGGGGGGCGTCTGTGGGGGGCGAAGCCTTCGTTTGGGGTGGGGAGGGAGCAAATGCCCCCCCCATGTCCCCCCGTAGCGCCGCCACTGTTTGACATTGATTTTCCAATGTTTAATATAGTATTTTGTGAATGGAAAGTATATTTGCGGCGAATACATCTTTGATAAAAGCAGTTAGGTATATTCCAAACGTTCGGGCGATATGACCGAGCCGTCGCGCACCGACGTACTACCCTTTCCATCTCACCCCCCCCCCCCCCCAAAAAAAAAGAAAATGTTAGTTACGCCCATGTAAACGGCCTTTGTATACGAACCATATGTGTCAATGATGCTATGTTGATGCTGATTCGGGGGTGGGATCGTCCTTTTTTTCCAAACACAAGGCAGGGGTGGCAGTGGGTAGAACAACGACTCTAAAAACTCTTTTTTTCTACCTCTTGAATTTTTTTTTTATATGAGCTCTTATTTTTCAACTAAGTGATTCAAATTGATCATGGACGATTGTGTAGTCTTTTTGCCACCGTTCAATCTCTGGGTTAACAGGGGGTTGATTCATCGTACATGATAGGGGCTAGCAGCATGGGAATGTGGACAGAAGTTCACCGTTTAGCATCACAACATTAGTGGTTCACGATTTTGAAAAAAAGTTAAAGTAATTTAAACAAATTATCATTTATTTATACCATGGTTACCTATTCTACTATATATGAAAACTCTATGGCATGAATTTAAGCTTTATACACCAAATGTGGTGAACACGTCAGCAATGGAATTTCAGTAGTTAAAATTTACACCTGCAGTTGAACTACATCCAAGCTGACCTTTGGTGACGTCGACCTGAATGCGAACTTCAAAATTTATCGCACGTCGCCTCGCGAAGAGTGAAATGAAAGAGGCAATTATTTATTACGTTTTTAAATGAGTTTACCCCATAAGACACTAAAAAATAACAAACACGTATTGTCTCATGTTAATAAAGCATTCATAACTCGAAATAGTATGTTATTATGTTATTAAAATGAAAAAGCCCCGTTTCTTTTTCCATTTCGTTTCGGCGATAAGATTGACAGCCGAAGTACCGCCCATCGATGCTCATATGCACACAAACACAGATGCGCACGCATGTATGTCTGCTGCTCAGTAAAATCGAGAAAACATAATTAATAATCTGACGATCAAGGTATAAATTAAATATACCCCAAGTAGCTTGGTGTACCAAATGTTCACCAATCGTGGTGAACATTTGGTACACCAAGCTACTATGGGTATATCCTATACATGATCTAACATAAATGTAATCTAACGAGATCTGACAATAGAAGGACTCTGTTCAAAGTCAGATTTCTAACCAGGAATAGTAGGTAGTTACAGTGGCATAATGCGACTGGCTACTTTCACACATTCTCATAATTTATCTCACAATCGGGGCGTTTTTGCACTGTTACGCAACTAAAGTTTAATGTATCTGAGCCCTTGTTCCGAATCCGTATCAAGGGTCCCTGATACAAGCGCGTGATTCTGCTGTTGCCAAAACAACGGCATTAATATCATTTTTTTGATCGCTCCGCGCTTTCCCTTCAGAGAAAACAATATTAGGTGAGGCGAAGCCGAACCTAATATTGTTTTCTCTGAGCCGTATATGAGCCAAAAATGAAATGAGACTGTATCTGCCAACTAAACGCCCTGTGACGTATTTATTATGCACGACATGCTAAAATGTCACTGGGGAAGTTAACTCAACGATATAGCCTATTATTGGGATTTTCCTGAACCCTCGAGTCGAGGCTTCTCTCTTGAAGTTAAAGGATTAGCTTTCGCTATTAAATGTGGAAAACTCCGCCTCAATAAACGATGAACGGCGTATTTGAAAATATAATAAACACCTTTACACCAAGAGAGATATTTAATTCACCAGTAATTATTGCAAAAGTAACAACCAAATTCACGTTGACGAAACACACAGTTGCTCCACTTCGCAAGACAGTATTCAGTAAAGTGAATCCCAGTGACGTAATTTTGTCTGAAGCGTAACGTTATCACTGACCTCAGTATGGAGATCAATGAACGCTATTCTATTTTTTAATTTGCGTCTTTTCATCGATAAGGCAAATGAAAAAGTTCCCCTTAAAATAGTTTTCTAACACATTTTGTGGTCAATAGTGTGAGATAAATTTATCATCACCACAGTGTGTGCTCCGGAAATTCAGATCAAGTCTCGTTGTAGGCACAAAATCGCATTTCGACTCGCCCTAACGGGCTCGTCGAAATACTGTTCTGTTCCTACAACTCGACTTGATCTGAATTCCTGGAGACACACACTGTGGTGATAATCTGTATGTAATTATGAATTTCAAAGTCATATACATGTATGAGTACAATGCAGGGATGTTATTGATCAGTCAAGCCTTATGATTAGTGGATAGCTTTCAAACCATTTCTCCTAAATTTGTGATTTACTGTCAGAAACGACTGAACCATAAAATTGTCAGTACATCATACCTTATTGGTAGAGGGTTTATTGACAGTGGAAACTCTCTATCTTGTTACTAGATAGTTTATTAACAGGATAACCGATTCCCTTTTAGTAATCTCTTAACACGGGATCATAGCTAATATCGATTTCAGCCAATTACCCCTGGACCATAGTGTACAGCCCATGCCGAGGAAGATACTGGGGCGTAGGTAATAAAGGCGGATATACTATCACTTTGTACATGTACGTGTACAACATACGTACACAATGCGTTCACCAACGTGGAATTCGGTGTTAAATCACACGCTTGTTCACAAAAATGTACAGTGATGTTGAATCACCCATGTTTTTTTGTGACTCCTAGATCGCACTTTTAACATTCAAATACTCGTGGTGAATGCGCGTTTTTAAAAAAAAGGCGAAATTGTACATCGTCACTTTTATCTTTTACTTTAAAAATTTTTGTCGACGTTCCCATCGCAGATCAGACCATCGATCCATCGTTGGTGAACGCGAGCAAAAAATTCGGGGCCATCATAAAAAAAAACGGTCTGCGGATTCTACATCAGTGATCCAGAACCCGCCATTGTTTTGAGGCGGTGGGTTTTTCCCATTTATGACGTCATTAGGGGAATTCCCCACTAAGGGAATTCCCAAACTTAGCTAATCGACCGATCGGATCGCTCGATTCTCCGTCAATCGACCGATCGGATCGCTCGATTCTCGTAAACTCGATCATACGGAGTTATCTCCCCTCGTCGTGGGGTGGGGGAATATCCTAGGAAATAAATAAAAGTGATAAATAGAGCTCCTGTGTGCCTTTGGCGTGTTAAACCATTTCATTCGAATGTCAGTCTACAATTGTCAGTCTGTGTTTTTATCAAAACTGACAAGCAGGTTGCATGTCAAAGTGACATTTACTGTATAAACACTTACTGAGAACGCTATTTTGTCACGCCTGAGATGTATTACAGGTTTTTATTCAAATGAGATTAATTTGTCAAGTTAAATGGTTTATCTGAAAAAAATATTTTTATGAATCAAAAAGCGGAAAGAATTCAAAAGATCAATTGATGTTTTGACTGAGCGATTACCATGTAAATTTTTAGAGAAAAATAGTGTTGTTTAACGTGCGAGTACAAACGCGGTTTTAACCCCAAATATTACAAGATATTCATGGAGTATTATTTTTCTCATATATTTTTTTCTGCAAAAAATCCTCTGGCGAGAATTTTTTTTAAATATTTTTCAACTCTTGTTTTTTGACTGAGCGATTACCATGTAAAATTTTAGAGAAAAATAGCGTTGTTCAACGTGCGAGTACAAACGCGGTTTTAACCCAAAATATTACAAGATATTCATGGAGTATTATTTTTCTCATATATTTTTTTCTGCCAAAAAAATTCTCTGGCGAGAATTTTTTAAAAATATTTTTCAACTCTTGTTTTTGACTGAGCGATTACCATGTAAAATTTTAGAGAAAAATAGCGTTGTTCAACGTGCGAGTGAGTACAAACGCGCTTTTAACCCAAAATATTACAAGATATTCATGGAGTATTATTTTTCTCATATATTTTGTTTTGCAAAAAAATTCTCTGGCGAGAATTTTTTTAAAATATTTTTCAACTCTTGTTTTTTGACTGAGCGATTACCATGTAAAATTTTAGAGAATAATAGCGTTGTTCAATGTGCGAGTACAAACGCGCTTTTAACCCAAAATATTACAAGATATTCATGGAGTATTATTTTTCTCATATATTTTTTTCTGCAAAAGAATTCTCTGGCGAGAATTTTTTTAAAATATTTTTCAACTCTTGTTTTTTGACTGAGCGATTACCATGTAAAATTTTAGAGAAAAATAGCGTTGTTCAACGTGCGAGTACAAACGCGGTTTTAACCCAAAATATTACAAGATATTCATGGAGTATTATTTTTCTCATATATTTTTTTCTGCAAAAAAATTCTCTGGCGAGAAATTTTTAAAATATTTTTCAACACTTCTTTTTTGACTGAGCGATTACCATGTAAAATTTTAGAGAAAAATAGCGTTGTTCAATGTGCGAGTACAAACGCGGTTTTAACCCAAAATATTACAAGATATTCATGAAGTAATTATTTTGAGAATGACTTCAAGTGTGAGGAAATAACGGTTTTTAGTTGTTATATTAAAGACGGAAGATTTTTATTTACTTAAAACATAAAAATAATTATACATTTAATTTTGAAAATAATAAATAACTCATATTAGCATACTCAAAGGAACATTAACAATTAAAAACGAAAGATATTTTTACAGATGGATCCTAGGCGCCGAGATTTAATTTTAGGCGAGTATGAACGTGCTAAGAAGGGCATTCAGTCTGCTGACAGGAGCAGACGTCTTGGTGAGATGGAACTCAAACGCAAAGCCACAAAAATATTTAAACCCGTGACGGAGGGTCAAGAGCGAAGCAGGAAGGAGATAGTCGAAGAATTGAGACCCATAAAGGAGAGTTCTTTGAGAATGGGTTCGTTGCCTCCTAGTTTTGGAAATCGGTATTCCGTTCAATCTACACCGGATTACGTTCCCACGGGAATTCAAACAGATTTGAGCGAGAGCGATGATACAGCTTCGACTATCACCACTAGTAGCGTCGCATCGTCCGATGATGATGGCGGTAAGAGAGATCAGACGTATCGAATTTATAAGGATTCTGAGGGTAAACCTTTGTGGGAGACACAGAAGTAGAAATTGACGATGATGAATTGATCGTGGGTTCGAATAAGTATAAAGTAACTGATGGTCTGCGCAGATTGCTCCTTTACGACAAGACCGGCGATTACACGGAACAGGATTTCGATAATTACGGAGACATTCTGGTTCAGACCCACGCCATGAAGGGAAATAACGATGCCAGAGAGACGAGACCCAAAGCCAACAGAGGTTACAAGTGGACGAAAGTGGTGAAACCCATATGGGATATGAACAAGAAGTTCGTCGAATCGGTGACTGGCAAAGGGGTGAAAACCACTTTTCTTCCGAGCGATTCTGACGCTCTGTCTCAGAGATTGAGTTTGTTGATGGCGAGCAGATGGGCTGGTAACACGGGATTAGATAATCAGATAGTTGCTATATCTGACGAATTGTTAAGACAGAAGGTTTTGAATAAAAACCAGTATAAAAGGCTGATGAACGAATTGAAGGATTGATGTGTATATAATAAGTAGAGAGAAACAAACAAACAAACAAACAAAAAATAAAACAGTAAATTCTTACACTAGAATAATAAAAGTATTTAAAAACAACAAAACGATTTATCACTGAAAAAAACAAAAATATATCATAGAAATAAAATATGTTGGTGATAAAGAACAGGGGATACGTCAGAACTTACGTTCAAGGCGGTTCTGGCATCGTCGATTCTATAATGCGAGCGTTCACGGGCGACGCGGGTAGAAAACTCGCATCGACCGCGTTTGAGGTCGGTAAGAAGACGGATTTGGATGCTGGTAAGAAAGCCGCTTCCGAAGCCAGTGGTAGGATAGCTTCTGTGGCTGGCAAGAGGGCAGCCGACGCGTTGATCGACAAGTTGATCAGTCCGCCGGTGAAGCGAGCTGCGTTAGAGCGAACGCCGAAAAGTTGGAAAGATTTTAAGGATGCCGTGGTGCCCATACAAGATTTAGCCAAAATGACGAGTGGATCCGGATTGAAGAGAAGTCGCGACGGTGCGATATAAATAAATAATAACATTAAAAACAGAGTTTGAAAAACGTAAAAAATTTGTGTTTGAAGAGAATCTAAAATAACAGACAAAAAAAAAATAAAACAAAGATGAACATTAAAGATATGTCTTGGAACGACGCCGCGACCAAGAGGTCGAATAACGAGTTCTTTCCCAAGAGCATAAGAGGCTTGATAGTGGGAAAATCGAATTGTGGAAAGACCAATCTGTTGATGAATCTGTTGTCCCGACCCGACTGGTTGGATTACGACAGATTGTTCGTGTTTGGCAAGAGCTTGTTTCAACCCGAATACAGGTTGCTTCGAGAGTGCATGGATCGTAGATTGCCCAAGGACGTCGTAGCCAGAATCTTTGACAGTAGGGAGGAATTCGACAAGAGCGGAGCTCCATTTTCGACCATTTTGGACGGTGCGGCGATGGAGCTGATGAAGAGAAATGCATCTTCGAACGTCGAGTGTCGATTTTATGAGAACGCAAGCAACGTTCCGGATCCTAGGGAACTGAAATCGGAAGATAAGAATCTCATGATTTTCGACGATCTGCTTTTGGAGAGACAGAACCGAGGCGAATCGGATTACGTTAGGGGTCGACACAGCAACGTGGACTGTTTCTACCTGCCGCAGAATTATTTTCGATTGCCCAGACAGACGATAAGGGAGAACGCTAGTTTTCTACGTCTCTTTCGCCAAGATCTCAAGAATCTCAATCACATCTATGGCGATCACGTCGCAAACGACATGAGCGCGGCGGAATTCAGGAGATTCTGCTAGAGGGTTTGGGATGGTGGACTTTACAATTTAGTCGTGATCGATTTGACAAGCGAATTTAATCGCAGAAAATATCGGTGCGGATTCGACAAGTTTTATGTTTCTGATGATAATAATAAGATAGAGCTTGAAAATAAAATTTAGAAAATAATAAATCTTCAAATAATTAGTTTTGAATTAAAAAAATAAAATTAAATATAATGTTCGAACATGGAGAATTGTTAGGACGGATAGCCGAGAATACGGCTGCGAAACAATCCATTGAAATCGTGGTGAGTGGCGATTCAACTCTATTCGCTACGAAATTCGAACCTTCCATCGAATTGAATAGAGAGAAAAGTTACGAGATGGCTTTGGTGAATCTGGAGACTTATTATTCCTTTCCCAACATCACCGAAAAGAATAACTCGTTCAAGTATTCCGACGGAACGGATTGGTTGGAGATTCGAATTCCCAAAGGGAGTTACGACACAGACGATTTGAATGATTACATTCAGACGCAAATGAAGACGGATGGAAAGGGAAGTAACAAGATCCGACTCGCTCCCAATCCTAATACCTTACAGACGATGTTGGATTTGGAAGATAATTTTCGAGTGGATTTCAACACGGACGATTCTATAGGCAAGATGTTGGGATTCAATCAAAAGATGTATCGAGGCCACGCAGCATCTGAAAATACGGTCGACATTCTCGCTGTCAATAGCATTCTGGTGAACGTGGATGTGATTGCTGGAAGCTACGTGAATGGTAGCGCTCAACCAATGACCTATTCTTTCTTTCCAAACGTGTCACCGGGTTATAAGATCGTGGAGCGACCTCGAAATTTAGTTTATCTACCAGTGATTTTAGATACGTTGTATAGTCTGAAAACCACGTTGACGGATAAAAATGGTGAACTGCTAGATCTTCGCGGAGAGAGAGTGATGATACGATTTCACATAAGAGAAATATAAAAGCAAAAAAAAAAAAAATATTGTGTATATATATAGATAACAAAAATAAAATAAACGCAATATTAATTTTTCAAAATTATTTTAATATAATTATTAAACAAGAAACAATTGAAGTAAATAATTTAAAAAAAACAGAATTATGACAGAATACGTGGTTAAAAACGTGAACATATCCACAGGACAGAGGAAGAAACTTAAGAGAGCGTTAACAACTCGAGGTGAGGTGGTGAGATTCAAATTCACACACGAAGATCTGACGAGAGGCGGTCAGGATTCGATCGCCTGGACCAGAAGTCAAATCAAAGGATGGAGAAAGCGATTCGCGATGGAAGAGGGTTGACGGTGAGAATGAGTCCCGGTCAATTGAGATACAATTTGAGAATGAAAGGTGGTTTCCTACCGCTATTGGCAGGAATAGCTGCAAAAGCATTACCCTTCGCCGCAAAGGCGCTACCCTTTCTCGGAAAGACTCTTGGCGTGGGAGCTCTCATGGGACTCACTAGTTCGGCAGTTGAGAAATTAATGGGTGGCAGCGGACTGTTTTTGAAGAAGGGAGGAGCCGTGTGTCGTGTCCACATAGACGACAGCGGTAAAGGATTGTATCTAGAACCCATTAGAGGTGGCAACTCTCTGAGAGGAAACAGTCTCTATCTGAAGAGTGGACGGAACGTTGAGCGACTCGGCAAGGGTTTGTTGCTCGGTGAGAATTCGCCGTTTAAGAATATACCGATTTTGAATATGTTATTATAATATAAAATTATATAAAATATAAATCATAGAAAGTATAAAATAATATATTTAAAATGGATAAAAAGGTGGAGAAACAATTAGACGATAATGACGAATATCGCGAGACAGAGTGCGAAGAAACAAAAAAAAATGAGATCAAAAGATGATCTCATTACTTTTTTTTTTTTTCATTCTTCTTCGCTAACAATCAATCTCTCTATTGTTTATATTTCCAAGTCCGTTATTAGCTTGTTGACACTCGTGTCTTCTCCTTTTTCGAAAACATGTTGAATGTTTATCTTTACTCTTTTGAGTTTTTTTACATCGGTCAACTCGCTCTCACCACCCAATTTCTTCACAAGTTCGAATGAGATGTTTGGAAATATGTAATTTCCATAGGGCAATGACAAATCGTTCTTGTCGAATTCTCTATCTTCGGTGATGACGATGTTTGCAGATCGCTTTGGCACTCGTAAATCAAATCGAGTGCGGCTTCGTCCAATTTCAAAGGCATCTTATATTTGTCGTATTTGTGCTCTAAGCCCTTTGTCTTGACCTCGCTCAATTCGATGGGATTGTGTCGTTGTAATCTATAGATTTTATGACCGAATTTCTTATTCGCTTCGACTCGTTTCAATTTCAATTCGCATCTTTTAGGTGTTGTTGTCCTCATGATCGATTATTTGTTTTTTTGTTTTTATGAATTCTTGAAAATAATGTATATTTTAAATTTTGTATTTAAATAATAATTTGTTAAAAAAGTTTGCTATTTTTTTTTTGCTCTTTATATATATATAAAAAAGTTGTCTTTTTAATTTTTAATTTTTATTTAGTGTAAAATTTTTTAGTAAAAGATTTTTTTTCTCTTTATATATATATAAAAAGTTAAATTTTAACATTTCAATCTCTCTATTGTTTATATTTCCAAGTCCGTTATTAGCATGTTGACATTCGTCATTTTTCCACTTACGAAAATGGTGTGAATGTTTATCTTTACTCTTTTGAGTTTTTTTTCATAGGCGAATGCGCTCTCACCACCCGATTTGTTCATGAGTTCGGGTGAGATTATTGGATATATGTAACCTCCATAGGACAACAATAAATCACCCTTGTCGAATTCTCTGTCTTCGGCGACGATGATATTATTCAGCAGATCGCTTTGGTACTCGTAAAACAAATCGAGCGCGGCTTCATCCACTTTCAAACACATTCGATATTCGTAGTAGTAGCGCTCTAAGTCTACCATCTCGACCTCGTTCAATTCAATGGGATCATGTTGTTGTAATATATAGATATTAAAACCGCATTTCTCATACCTTTCGACTCGTTTCAATTTCAATTCGCATCTTTTAGGTGTTGTTGTCATGATCGATTATTTGGTTTTTATGAATTCTTGCAAATAATGTATATTTTAAATTTTGTATTAAAAAATTGAATTTAAAATTTAACTTTTTTTTTTTTTTTTTATTATATATATATAAAAAGAGTAAAAAAGCAAAACTTTTTTAACAAATTATTTAATACAAAATTCCAAAAAAAAATATTCTTACAAATGAAGCAAACAGATAAAACAATGGTAAATTTAAATGAGAAAACCATACCTCAGTTAAACGAGATTTGTAAACTATTACAAATTTCAGATTTCAGAAATCATAGAACTAAATCAAAAAAAAATTGATGTCATACAAGCATATTTGCGAAACGCTAGAAAGGCAAACGAAATGTCGATAGCAACGACGTCAAAAGATGCATCGGTTGTGAAAAATGAGAAGATAGTAAAAGGAATCGAAATGCCAACGTCGAAAAAAAACCAAAAACGTTTTGATTGTGAAAAATAAGACGATTAAACGAAAAGCCATTGAAGAACATCAAGTTTCCGAAGAAAAGAAAAGAAAAACGAAAACGAGTGATGCACTTCAGATTCAAGACAAACGAGATATATCGAGCGAAATTCAATGAGCAATCGACGAAGAGAAAGGAGAAGAATATGTAACACAACTCATTGCGGAACTATTCCAATCGAAACCCTAGAACGGGAGAGTGTGATCAAAGACGTTTTTAAAACTTTCGACGTGGTTCCCTCGTTGAAGAAAGTCGATCCGAAATTGTTCATGGAACGGGTGAAGAAAGAAGTATTGGATTTGTTTCGCGAATACATGAACGTGGGATTAAAAATTAAGATGATACTCCATTGCTTAATGAATCAAATCGACGTGAAGTCCGACGAGAGCATCGTGAAAAATGCGTATTTCAGATCTAACGTCGAACCCATATTTAGAGGTTCAGATCTATCGGACGTTTTCGAAAAGATGAAAGACAAGATGTTGACATCTCTCGTGAATTATCAAGATGAAGGTAGTAATTGGACGTTCGATGAGGTGTTGAAACTCGAAATTCACATGAATAAAAACGAACCGTTGAAAGGATCTTCCTACTTGGAATTACCGTATTTCTTGACAAAGAAACATGCTGTGGTCAACGTGAGAAATAAAGATGATCAGTGTTTTAAATGGGCAGTCACCTCCGCTTTATACCCTGTCGAAATAAACTCCGATAGAGTTTCTCGTTACAAGGAAACTTCTAAAAATCTCGATTGAACTGGAGTGACTTTTCCAACAGAGTTAAAACATATCGAACGTTTCGAGGCTCAAAATCCCACCGTAGTGGTGAATGTCTTAGGATACGACGATGAAAAACAAAAGATCTATCCTCTCAGACAGACTTCGTATCGCGGAAGAGAAAAGACGATTATTTTATTATTGATTTCGAATGGTGATAGTCGTCATTATTGTTGGGTTAAACATCCGACCCGATTACTGTCGAAACAAAATAATAATCATAAAGGAAAGATATCTTTATGTTACAATTGCATGAACATATTTAAGACCGAAAAATCATTAGCAAAACATCAGAAATATTGCAACGAAAATCAAGGTGTCGCCGTCGAAATGCCCAAACCCAACACCATCGTGAAGTTTGAAAATCACAATAGAAGGTTAAAAGTACCATTCGTCGTGTACGCCAATTTTGAATGTTTCACCGCGAAAATGAGTTCCTGTCAACCCAACGCTCCTCAAAGTTACGTCGAAAGATATCAAAAACACATACCTTCGGGCTATTGCATTTACGTGAAATGCGCTTTCGACTCGCAACACAATATGGGTCCCTTCACCTACATGAAACGGTGTGAAGACGACGACGTGGCTCAAAGATTCAGGGAAGAGTTAGAATCGAAAATTCAAATGTTATACAACAAATTCAAAACTCCAGCGAAAATGATCATCACGCGAGAGCAGCAGGACGAAAATAACAGAGCCACCGAATGTCACATATGCAGACAATTGTTCGACGAGAATTCGGAGGAAAATAAGAAGGTCAGAGACCACGATCATTACACATGTCTGTATCGCGGTCCGGCTCACAGCAAGTGTAATTTAAAATATCGAGACGCTGCTTTCTATCCGGTGATGTTTCACAATCTCTCAGCTTACGACAGTCATCTGTTCATGAAAAATCTTGGCACCTCACACGAAGAATTAAATTGCATCGCGAACAGCGACGAAAGATACATTTCCTTCACGAAATGGAAGCTCATGGAGAAGAAAAGAGTAATCGACGGAAATACGTTGAAAGAAAAAATGAAATCCATTCGTAGATGCATACGTTTCATCGACGGTTTTAAATTCATGTTGACCGCTCTGCAAAAATTAGTCGATAACATGAGCAAGGATAAATTTAAAATCACGAGCGAACATTTCGGAGAACGAGTAGACGTCATGTTGAGGAAAGGAGTCTATCCTTACGATTACATGAACGAGCTAAAGAGATTCAAAGACACCGCACTACCTTCGAAAGAAGATTTTTATTTGAAATTATACGAATTCGACATTTCCGACGAGAATTACGAACACGGCAAAAACGTGTGGAAATCATTCGATATGAAAACCATGAGAGATTATCACGATCTCTATCTAAAGACCGACGTTCTGCTCTTGGCAGACGTGTTCGAAAATTTTCGAGACGTCTGTCGTCGAAATTACGATCTGGATCCTGCTTGGTATTTCACCGCACCCGGTCTGGCATTGGACGCTCTGTTGAAGACCACCAAAGTCCAATTGGAATTATTATCTGACGTGGACATGTTGCTCATGTTCGAAAGGGCTGCGAGAGGTGGCGTCTCGATGATCTCTCACAGATATTCTGAAGCTAACAATCCCTACATGAAAGAAGGTTTCAATTCGAAACGGTCGACTAAATACATACAGTATTGGGACGCCAATAATCTGTACGGTTGGGCTATGAGTCATCCTTTACTGATTAGAAATTTCGAATGGGTGAAGGAACTGGAAGAGATGCAAAAATGGAGAGACTATCCTTGCATTTTAGAAGTCGATTTGAACTATCCGGAAGAATTACATGATCCACACAACGATTATCCGCTAGCTCCCGAACAAATGGAACCAAACGAAGGAGACGAGAAAAAACTCATTCCCAATTTATTTAACAAATGTAACTACGTCGTCTACAGCGAGAATTTGAAACAATACATTGATTACGCGATGAAATTAGTCGACATACATCGCATCATTCGATTCGACAAAGAGTCTTGGATAAAAAAATACATCGATCTCAACACGAATCTCAGAACTCGAGCCGAGAATGATTTTGAAAAAGATTTCTTCAAACTCATGAACAACTGCGTGTACGGCAAATCGATGGAAAACATCAGGAAGAGAACCGACGTTCGACTCATCAAGTCTGAGAAAAGAGCTAAAAAGTTAGTGGCGAAACCCAATTACAAACACCGAACCATATTCGATGAAAATCTAGTGGCCGTTCACCTGCAAAAGACGCACCTGAAGTTCGACAAACCATATTATCTCGGACCGATCATCTTAGATATCAGCAAGCGATTGATGTACGAGTTTCACTACGATTACGTCAAATGAAAATTTGGTGATAAAGCCAAACTACTGTTCACCGACACGGACAGTTTAGTTTATGAGATAGAGACGAAAGACGTCTACCGAGATATATCTCCAGATGTGGCCGAGTGGTTCGAGACAAGCAATTATTCCGTTGATCACCCGTCCAACATTCACTCGAACGACAACAAGAAGGTGTTGGGTAAATTTAAGGACGAGAGCGGTGGTAAACAGATCGTCGAATTCGTAGGCTTGAGACCCAAACTGTATGCTTATCGTCTAGAAGATGATGAAGAGATCAAGAGGTGCAAAGGAGTTAAAGCATGCATGGTGAAGAAAAACATCTCTTTCCAAGAGTATAAAGATTGTTTGTTAGGAAGTGGTCCGGTGTATAAGACTATGAAATCGATTCGAAGCGAAAATCACGACTTGTATACCGAAATAGTCAACAAGATTTTGCTGATGGCCTACGATGATAAGAGATTCGTGTTAGACGATAAAATAAGCACTTTGGCACTCGGACATTGGACTTTGGATCTAATTTTAGACGATATGAATGGAGATGATTGGATTCTAGATACGATTGTGGATGATAAGATTCCAGATACGATTGCGGATGATAGGATTCCAGAAAATCAAGAAGAATTAGATGAACACAAAATTATAGAAATCGATAGTGACATCGAGAAAGTTAGTTTAAAAAGAAAAAGAAAAAAATAGAAAAAAATAGAAAAAATAACGTCATTTTTAGTAAATTATAATAAAATAAATAAAAAAAATATATACGCATTTATGAATAAGAAAATGAAGATATCCATAGAAGGTGTCATCTTACCCAACGAACCCCTATCCAACATCGATCTGTTGAATGCGGCAAAAGATTTGAAAATCGAAGATTTTCTAGGAGTGTTTTCCAGAGATGCCTTGCCGAAGAGAAGACCTCGACAATCGGAATGCGGAATTTTAAATCTAGACGATTCATCGGGTGAAGGCACTCACTGGGTGGCATGGATGAAGAACGGGAAGAAGAAAAATTATTATTTCGACAGCTACGGAATCTCGCCGCCAAAAGAAATAAAGAACCATTTCAACAAATCGATGGTTCGTTACAACACGGAACAAGTGCAATCACCACATCAAGTGTTTTGTGGTCACCTGTGACTCTACGTTCTCAAGAGATGGTCTGAAGGAGATCGATTTCAATACATTCTCAATGATTTACATTAGAGATTGATTTTTTTTTATAGTATATATAAAGATAAAAAATATTTTAAAAAATTTTAATCGAATAAAAACGAAAAATAAAATAACATAGTTCATTTTTAATAAACTGCGTTTGAACATATTTTTCTAAAAAACAAAAAAAGCCCACAACAACATGCCAGTCGATAAATTTGGTAGAAGTGGCGACGAAAAAGTCAATACGAGAAAGAAGAGGAAGACGTTCGAAGTCGACGATGGTTATGACATTGCCAACTTGGACAAACGTTACGTTCGGAGATACGAACCTCGAGAAGAACCTTTGAACATGAACGAGAAGAAGCTCTACAATCTTCCCGAGGTGATAGATCTCGCAGATGCTGCAACTAAAAAATACGTCGACAGGGGGAATGCCGATTTCGAACGAATCCTGCTAGATAATTACATGGATAAAACCATGACTGACAATCTGGTTTGGTGAACGTCGTGAATCCCGTAGATCCCACTGATGCCACAACCAAGAAATACGCGGACGACTCTCACGCGAGATTCAGCAAACACCTGAGAAATAGATACGTTCAGAAAACAATGCACTCAGAATTGAACGCTAATTCTAACAAGATAACGAACGTGGCCACTCCCACGAATCCCAAGGACGTGGCGACCAAACACTACGTAGATCTAGAACAGAGAAAGTCTGACAGACGAGAAATGTAATCGGATCTGAATGCGGGATTCAACAAGATATTGAATCTGTCGAAGATTGACAACATGGATTCGGACTCAACCGCGGTCAACAAGGGCTACGTAGATTCTGCCGTGATACAATCACAAGAATACCTAGAATCACAAGTGGACGATCTCTACCTGAACAAACAATCTGGCGGAACCATGGAGGGTGGCATCGACATGAACGGTAAGAATTTATTCGGACTCAGTTACGATCCCGAATTCGATTCCAGCGCGGTCAGCAGGAAGTATGTGGATGGCAACTCGGTCTGGAGAAAGGGTGACATCATGGAAGGTAAACTAGACATGGGTGGACACGTGCTCACGAATCTACCGGATCCCGTGAACATGACGGATGCCTGCACCCTGATTTCGGTGGTGGAGAAAGTTAATTATGCTAGACATTTCATCACTGTGTGGGCCGAAGTGGCCGGCACCTTAGATGAGGGAAAAAGTGAGTGGTCTTTCGGAAATGGAGGTAGCAGATCGAAACATGGTCAGGTGGGATATCCCATGCTGTTGGGAGGTGAAATCCTTCGAATGAGTCTGGCTTCCTCGGATTTGAATAACAGAGTGGTCGTCAATCTCATGGTGAATGGTGTAAAGAGCGATAAGAGATACAGCGTCGATAAGACTGAGAATCAACAAGCGAATGTTAGCACTTTCGGCACGCCTCTCAAAGTGAACACCGGAGACAGGATTAATTTTGTTACGAAAACCAATAATCCCGAAGCCACCACTTCCGTGGTGAGTCTACTGATCGAACTAGATCCTTTGAAGAAACAGTGAACGCATGGAAAATAATGAATTAAAAAAAAAAATAATGTGTGATTATTAAAAACAAAAAAAACAAAAAAAATGAGATCTAAAGATGATCTCATTACTTTTTTTTTTGTTTTCCTTCTTCTTCACTATCACCATATATTATAATAATGTTTCCTTTTTTCTCAATTTTCAGCATCGATTCTTCTTTTTCTTTTTTTTCTTTTTCTTTGTGATATGATACGTTTATAACAACACTTTTGTTGATCCGAATCATAATTATGAACGAATGTTGTGCATTTCTTGGTAACACTCACATCATTACCATTCTCTTTAGAAGGTAGTGGTGATGGTGGAAAGCGTCTCATTCTTTTCATTTCCAACCGTCTATCCCGCTGTTTACCTAACCATTTTTCCACATCTTTTTTTTGTTTTTTGGCTTGCAACACAGGATGGAACATCTGACGGAAACGGAGAGACGATCGCACAGGATCGAACAATCTAAGATCTCTTCGAGTTTTAATATCTTCATCACGAAATATCCTTTTTGTTTCTCTCGAGTGAATAGCACGTGATCTTTTAAATAATTCAGAACGTAATCGTAAATATCTTCTTTTTTTTCAAACGCGAAAATGGAATGTGTATTTCGTTTCCTACATGACTACTTAGGAACTGTAACATTTTGGACGTCAAGAATGTTGAAAAAAGACATTTTTTTCTCGGATGAAACTTTTTTTTTTGTTAAAAAAATATCATTAAAAACGAATTTATTTTTTTATTCTTTTTTTGTTTTTTGTTTTTAATAATGACTCATTACTTTTATTTTTTTTTTTTTTTATTTTTTTCACACACTCATCTCTCATCGAATGATTGACATCTTATTTCCATCTGATTCAAATTGTAATTCTCTGTCTGACAGGACCAGGGTGAAGGCTTCGGTTTTTCTTGGCACATTCCTATCGAATTGCATCTTAATCTGAATGTCTAACACGCTACTCTTGAGTTGTTCACTCTGTTTACTGACATCGAATACGAACATGGGATACATCAACTTGTATTCGCCGGGAGACATGTTAGGATTGCTCATCAATTCGTCTAGACCGTGATACTTCTTTCTAAAATCAGTGGCGTTGCCGTACAGTCTGCAGAAATCGTTCTTGTCGAACGACGTGTTGTAATCGATTGCTGGATATCTCATGGCGTTCAGAAACACTTGCATGTTTCTCAAACTGCAATGATCAAACAGCGATGCATTCTTTTCCTGAGACCCGTCCCTATCGGTCTGAAATGCAACCACGATGAAACGCGGTCTCTCAGAAGTGGAATTCACCGTCAATCTCCAATCGAAGTGATTCGTGGAGGGAGGAATGCTAGCCGTGTTGCACTGTCTCATTCTAAATCCCACGGGTAATTTACTCTTGGATTCTATGATCTTGTAGAGACGCGCTTTCTCCATGATCGAAGGCTCCACGTGTGGAACAAACCATGATATCTTGTGTAGAGTTATCTTACCCACATCGGTCGCAGTGAGTCTCACTATTGCGTCGTCGTTTCCTTTTCGAATCAACGTTAGATTGTGTTTGAATCCGTACATGATCTTGTTGTAATCGTCCGCAAATCCGAAGATGTGTTTCAAAGGTATCCTGAACGAAAACGTTCCTTTAGGTCTGGACGTCTTGACGACGTAGTCGAATATCAAGGCGGCGCCTGCGCTAGCAGGTCCGACAGTGTCTTTCACCCACAACTGATTAAGTCCTCTGGATTTCGAAAAATCATCAGGATACGTCAAGAGTCCGAACATTGTGGTGGCCTGACCGGGATGAAACACAGATTCTATCTCTTGTCTGGATAGCATGTATTTTATGTTACTGAATAGATGCATGATGCCATTATTGGCTAGAGTAACCGTGTCGTCGTCGGCGTAGTCGCTCCCATCTTCCTTGGTGAGACATCCCTGCACCACTATGTAACTCTCGCTAGGATGTACGAATAGATCTTGAGTTTCGACTTTGATTCTTATCTCTCCCGCATTGTTCAAACTCGTTCTGGTTACCGGTTCGTATTCGTGAACCTCATATTCTTGAATACTTTCATCTTTCACTATGCTTTGTGCTATATCTAGTATATTTGTCATTTTAAAGGATTTTTTTAGTTTTTTTGTTTATTAATTAACTTGCTTTCTTTATCTAAAAATAGTTTTTAATTATTTTTTATTATTATTTTTTTTCTCTCTTATATATATATGTGTGTAAACAAGAAAATATCAAAGAGAGTAAATAAAAAAAAAAATTTGTCTTCTTCATCAAAACTTGGTCTTCTGTAATTGTTGTTCGTAAAACTTTCCGATGATCTCTTCTCCATCCAAAGCTTCGATTTCGTAAGTCACCGGATCGGTGTGAAATATTTTGATGACTACGAAGATTTCCGAGGTTCATCGAGGAGTATAACCCTTTTCGAAGTGCTTCTTATAAGCGTAGATTCTCACTCGATCGCCGACCGCAAATTTCGGCGTTCTAGACTTCTTCCTGATCTTAGATCTCTCAGGATATAGATTCGCGTAGACCCGTTTTTCGTTTCGAGGATCGCTAGCTTCCGCGGGAGTCATCTTGATCGATCTGTGTCACGTGTTGTTGTAATCTTTGACCACACCGTTCAGAGCATATATGTATTTCTTGGTCGAATTCGCCGTGAAGTATCTGTGCATCTTCTCCTTCATCGTTCGATTCCAACGTTCCACCACGCTGGCTTTCTCTTCGTTTTCGATCGAGTAGAGGTCTACCAATCGACGAACGTCCTTGTTGTAGAATTCCTTTCCCTTATCCACCCACAATTTACTCGGTTTTCGAGAAGACGAGTCGAACACGCTCTTCAGAGCCTCGGCGACGCAAGGTCCCGATTTAATCTTCAAAGCTTTGATCCAACCGTATTTGGAAAACACGTCGATGACCGTCAATAGATATTTGACGCCCTCGTTCCACCTCGAAAACGATCTCATGTTGACCAAGTCGGCAGACCAAATATCATCCAGACCCTTCACGAACACCCTTCTCTTTCGAAATTTACGCACTAAGGGTTTGTGTAACTCCTCGGCCAATTCGCTCGTCAGTAATCGTTTCTTCTTCTTTTCAGATGCACTTTTTTTTTTGAACGCCCCATCCGAATCGACGTTTCGCACCGATCAGATTGCCGACCAGCGAACGTTCCATCTTCTCTCTCCTGGTCGGATTCGATATGCATCTGAATCTCCCCAACATGTTTTTGTCGCAGACGTCGTTGCGAGTCTTGGTGTCGGGATGTCCAGCGTAGCACAGATCGTGATCATACGCGGCCGCGTCCACCCTATTCACAGGTTTGCTCCAAGATTTGGGAGTCAGATCGGCGTTGAGTCTCTTGTTCAATTTCGTTGCGGGTCCCGTGAAACTGTGACCGGGCAGATGCATTTCGAAAGGTAGATTGTTGATCATTTTATTCACGATGCCTTTACCTTTGCTCGCGTTCTTTTTTTGACAAATCGCGTCTTGACAGAACCACACACATCGCAAATTCCGCGAAGCATCCGTCTGTCGTTTTTAGTTCGCACTTCTCGAGAATTACTCGTCTCGGTAACTCTCTTACACTTTACGCAATACATTTTTTAAGAGTTATTTAAATTAATTTCGTTTTTTATTTTATATATAAATTTAATATTTTTTTTTTTTTTTTAAATTCTGTTCTTATTATATATAGATATATATATTTTTTTTTAATCGCTGCTCTTGAGTTCTATCATCTTACTGAATTCCTCCCTGGCCTCTTTCCTCCCCTTTTCCACGAGAGAATCCTTCATCTCTTACTTGATGATCTGACGAGTCTTGATTCTCACGGCTTCTTTCATGGCATCGTATTTCGTTTTCTCACTCAATATCGCGAAGTATTCTCCGTCCGATATCCTACCGTCTTTCAACGCCATAGAGATCATTTCGGATATCGTGTCGATCTTGGAGTCGGCCAAGACGCGAATCTTGTCGTGTTTCCTCGCCTTCAGATATAATTTCCTACTCAAAAAGTTTCCGAGTGTGCTAAACAATCCGGCGGCGAGGGCCACTCCTTCTACGGTCATCACGATCGGAATGCCGACCGCGGTCGACAAAAATCCGATGCCGGCCGCGTGTAAACCCAGGGAAATCATGATGAGTGTCGTGTCGATCGCGTTGACGACTGTCATGAAACGCGAATACTTTTTCTTGAGGGAACGACGAGAATCTCTCTCTCGAGTTAGATACGCTTGAATTCTACTGATTTGATCGATGCGATACCTCTCTCCTCTTTCTTTTTCTTCTAGCGGCGCTGTCGGCGAAACGTCGATCGGCTTCTCGTCCTCGTCGTCCACTAACGTCGGATACAATTTATTTCTGGTTCTCATTTTTTGTTTTTTTTCTTCTAATATTAGATAGAAATTTTATGTGTGTATTTATTTTTTTTTATTTTCTACTCTCCCTTATTTTATATCAACGAAAACAACTTAGACGTATGCTTCGTTCAGCAATAATTTCTTGATGCATCCCTTGTCTTCTAAAGTCAAACTTCTACGCGCCAATTTCAGTTCTTCCGAATCTGTAGGCCTGTCTCGATTCTTACAGAAGACTAATCTCTTCC
Source organism: Pictodentalium vernedei (assembly GCA_031216915.1). Classification (NCBI taxonomy): domain Eukaryota; kingdom Metazoa; phylum Mollusca; class Scaphopoda; order Dentaliida; family Dentaliidae; genus Pictodentalium; species Pictodentalium vernedei. The sequence continues at coordinate 58,573,485 of CM062296.1, forward strand.
AAAACGTGATCACATCGTTGAATTTAACGCGTTCGAACGCCGGTTCGAAATACATGACGACCATATCTTCCCTTTCCATCGTCAGACACGAATGATTCTCGTGATCGAAGTCTAGATAATCCCGACATCCGACGCATCGTTCTAACAAGATGGGACGTAGTTGTTCGTTCACGCAGATTGCGTATGCTCTCATCAGCATGTTTAAAAGAAACTTCGCTCTAATAGTCTGAGAATCGCTCATGATTTACGTATTTTTTTTTATTATCTATTCGATTTGATATATTTAATTTTCTAAATAACTATTATTTATATATTTTTTTTTCTCTCCTATATATATCGATCACTTTTTTTTCACTTATTTCCTCGGGTATTCCCCCCACCCACCCCACGACGAGGGGAGATAACTCCGTATGATCGAGTTTACGAGAATCGAGCGATCCGATCGGTCTATTGGCGGAGAATCGAGCGATCCGATCGGTCGATTAGCTGAGTTTGGGAATTCTCATAGTAGGGAATTCCCCTAATGACGTCATAAATGGGAAAAACCCACCGCCTCAAAACAATAGCGGATTCTGAATCACTAATGCAGAATCCGCAGACCGTTTTCTTTTATCTAGCCCAGATTTTTTTGCTCGCGTTCACCAACGATGGATCGATGGTCTGATCTGCGATGGGAACGTCGACAAAAATTTTTAAAGTAAAAGATAAAAGTGACGATGTACAATTTCACCTTTTTCTTAAAAACGCGCGTTCACCACGAGTATTTGAACGTTAAAAGTGCGATCTAGGAGTCACAAAAAAACATGAGGGATTCAACATCAATGTACATTTTTGTGAACAGCGTGTGATTTAACACCGAATTCCACGTTGGTGAACGCATCGTGTACGTATGTTGTACACGTACATGTACAAAGTGATAGTATATCCGCCTTTATTACCTACTCTGGGTGTCTGGAGAGAAACTGGCATATGAGATCTGAAAACTTTGTAAACACATATAAGACACCTGGTTGGGTTATTATTTTATAATAGAAATACAATTAACATTTTTCTTAAATAAACTACAGCAATCTGCTGTAACAAAGAATAAAATTCAATCTTAGAATATAATTTTTGGGATCATCTGAGCTAGAAAGGATACGTCTGTGTATTATGTTTCAGTGAGATCAACTGAATGTTGCAGACAACTACTGGGAAAGTGACTGTCCTGTCATTGGTCCTGTAACAGATTTTGAGCAAATAGGTTTCAAGCCTCTGGGTTGAATGAACAGCGCCCATTATACTGTTGGATAACAGTGCCTCTGAGGTGAATGAACAGCCTCCAATATGCTGTAGGATAACACGGGCGTTCACTGTGTAAAGGGTAATCTTAATCCTTTATCCAACGCGGAAGATTTCAAAATTGATTATTTTGAACAGCATTTTTTTAATTTGTTTAAAACAATTTCAACAAAACCATTTCAGGTGACCCCTCTTTGGAAGGAGCTCGTTCCAAAGAGGGGTCACATGATATGGTTTTGTTGAAACCTTTCGAAAAATAATATTTTTTCAGCTGCTGAATTTGCATATTACGCGGGCGGATGCGGGCGATTCGTTGGGTAAAGAGTTAATATATAAATGCGAATGTCTGCATCCATCTCTCTCTCCGTCTTTGTTCCGGGTGAACTCGATCCATCTTAAATTTTGTACACGGGGGTAAGTCTTCCCTGCGAGTAACATGGGATGAATGCCGTGCCCACGGAGTGACCTTGACCTTGAAATTGATGACCTTGATCTTTTATTTCGAAAACGGCTTGGCCGATCGGGCTAAAATTACATATGTGCGGGTACATTGAACAATCGATCATTTTGGCTTTGTCGGTTGCCCGTGCGGGGTGACTTTGACCTTGAGATTGGTGACCTTGACCTATTTAGAAAACGGCTGAGCCGATCATATCTGAGGGTATATTGATATAGCCATCTTCTCCCGTGCAACGCCGGGTATTCACCCGCTAGTATTATATAAATCGCTGGTGCATCACTCGACATGTCAGTGCCCAAAAAATTCTATAATGCATCCTGGCCAAATTTGGAGAGATATGGTAGACCTTTTTAACTCACACGATTTTTCTCACTTTCTCATCTGACTTGATGAGATGAAACAACTTTGTGGAATTATTGACAGTACATGAAGCGCGTTCTTAGACTGAGAAGCCAGAATGGCAACTTTTGGGGCCCCGGGTGATTGTTTGGTAACGTGTGGGAACCAAATCAGAAAAAAATCGGAAATCCCCCCCCCCCCCCCCCCCCACCCCATAAACTCTGCGCTGTTTTAAAATACGATATGAGTCGTACTTCATTTGACTTTAGTCAGGCTACTGAGAGAGAATCCCAACCATGTGGCCCATTTACTATCGCGGTTTTTCCCGTGGGTAATACTAAATGGGACACATCATTTGAATTCTCTCTCACTACCTGACCAAAGCTTACTAACCGCTCCATAAAATGATGCACGACTCATATTGACCAAGGTGCAACAGCGCAGAGTTTATGAGTGATGGCTTTCCGGTACCAAATAATCACCACTCATGACTGTTGACAGGTTCAATACAATATTGAGCTGACTGCCTCTACGAAGTCTTCACTTGATAATGCTTAATAAATTCAGATTAAACTGACAAGTGTAGAAATGGGTAGAAACAGGAAGAAAACAGTAGAAAAAATAGCAGCAACCATCGTGGTGAAAACAGGTAAAATATCAACACTTTCAACATATTTCACATCTGTTCCTGCTACACCTGTGTTAATACACACTAAAACCTAAAGTGTTAAAACTGACACTTTCAAGGTGTTAAACCCATTCTCACTCTTAGGGTTTGATTTTAACACTCAAAGTGCAATACTTTAAGCACTTAGACATTACAATCGTCAGACATCTGAAACTTGAATGGATGGCACTTACCATGTGTCTAGCATTGGTGGTTCTTCCAGAATCGTCCATAATTTGATTTGCGCTTGGTGGGTACATAATTAAAAGTTCGAGTCCGATCCGCGTCTTTATTGATAAAACCCAACGAATCACCTTTACCCGCAAGAAAAATAAACGAGATTTTAATCTAAAACTTATGGATAACACCCTCCCAGAATGCAAAGAAGCGAAATTCCTGGGCATCACCATTGATCAGAAACTGTCCTTCAACAAACATACCGACGACATGGCGAAAAAAGCCACTAAACGAATTAACTTACTGAAAATGCTCAAGGGAACTTCACGGGGGGCCAACCAGTCCACCCTACTCAAACTATACAAATCCTTTGCGCGCCCAGTACTCGAATACGGTGCAATAATACTAACTGACCTCAACCAAACTAATATGGGAAAACTCCAGAGGGTCCAAAATCACGCGCTTAGAGTTGCCCTCCGCGCCCCATGGGACACACCCATAAAAACACTCCACGACAGGGCCGATATCCCCACCATTAAAGACCGGCTAGCCACCCTGGCCGCGAAAAATCATGACCGGTTAGCCGACAGCGAACTAATCTCCGAACTTGGAGTAATTTGCGAAAGCCGACAAAAGCCCAAAAATTGCAATCAAAACTAAGACCGCTCGAATAAAAACTAGGGAATGACAAGGTGAACTGCGATCCCCGACGCCCCCGAATACCCCTAAACTAAATTAAAATAATTAAGTCCGCAACCAGCGAAGGGTACAACAGGAAAGTAACACCCTCGGGTGTGGTCTAGTGTGCTAGACCTGTTGCCCTCCCGCTGACAGCCTCGGAAGCTCAATCGGCATTAAACGATCGCGATCCCCGGCACCCTCAACTTCAAATAAACTTAAATAAACTAAACCTAAATAAGGCCACTTCCAGGGAAGGACACAACAGGAAAGAAACACCCTCGGGTGTGGTCTAGTGTGCTAGACCTGTTACCGTCCCGCTGCAAACTAGGAAGTTCAGCTCACTTAAAACGCTCGCGATCCCCTACACATTAAAACCAAATAATAAATAGGGAACGATTGGGGTCCCAAGCACGAGAGTATGTTACTGCTCTTACGAATGTAAAGATTCGTGCATTTCATACTCTCCCCCACAGCGACAAGCACACACACAGTACAACACCACACGAGAGTATGTTACTGCCCTTACGAATGAAAAGATTCGTGCATTCCATACTCTCCACACACACACAGCAGACCACAAGGACACGCAACTAAAGAGGTGCTAGTTTTATCTTTATAATTTACATATTCTAACGAAAACTAATTCTACCTTCTTCTTTTAAGCAGGTACACAGAAGATTTTTTTTTTTTTTTTTTTTTTTTCTAACAGCACCCCAATAACCGCTACAGACAGTCTAACCGTTATGGAAACAGTCACCCCCACGGTTCCTGAACATCCTCCGCTCCATCCCTAAAAGTGGTCAACCACTTTAAGGGAGGCGAGCGTTGGTCCTGCGTCCCGCCTCTGCCCCTTTTTATAAGCGCATTGCGCATCTTTTTGTCCCCACCCAATAGGACTACAATGCAGGCCTGCCCCCGAACCAGGGAAGTTCGGGTCTTCTTCTTGGTGGTCCCGGAAAGGGGTCGTTGTTGTTTCCTTCAAAAGACATCCTATCTAACTGAGACAGCCTGAGGCAGATTATACTTGCCAGTGATGGCCATCACTCAATATCATCTCCGAAGTGGCAGACTATACTTGCCTGAAAACCCAGACCGACTGCACCCTCGGGGAGAGGTAGTACCTTTGTGAGAGGACCCAACCCCTCACACTGGTCCTCACCCGAGGGTTCAACCGACATCAGTCAAAGAGACCATCACGACGCCGCAACCGGTGACACCTGCCGAGTACCTGAACCTGTTCCTCCTTCAACACGAGTAGACATGTGGAAATTAGTCACTTACAGTCAACGAGGGTCGAAAGGGGCTTGTCCCCCATATCGTGCCTGCGCGCCTTCGGCGCGTTAAACCATTCCATTCGATCCGCGTCATCTGCGTTGTTTCCTTTTATGTGTCGCGACATTACACTTGTCAAGTGGCATTATTGTAACACCTGTCAAATTCTGGGATATCTACACTTGTACAAAGTGCTAGTTCAGCACTTAGTAAGTATTAAATACATCACTTCAAGTGTAGTTTTTAACACTTTAGTTTTTGGCGTGTACTGGTCGGGTAGAATGCCAGTATATGCTGTATACTCTCCTCAGTACACATGTTTACACTAATTTCGGGTGTCAGTGAGATAGTGTGAATATATTCATGACCTTGCCAAGAAATGGGACCATATTCCAGTTGCAAACTCTTGAGAATTCTGTTTTATCTCCATTGGCTGGTCGTGGGTACACTGAAAGTCGGAAATGGTTACTGGAGCAATACAAATCATATTTCAGCAAAAAAATACCTGTTGAAATAGTCAATCAAAGCAGTTTATGTTCGATTTACTCTAATTTTGGGAGGTAGGTACCAAATTTCACAACGGAAAAACATATTTTGTCTCAATCGGAAAAAAAACCTTTTTGTGCCTTGTGTCCGATATTGTTTACACCCCCCCTCCCCTCCCCCTGTGGTTACAGGAAAATATTTTGTTCTCATAAAAAAAATTAATGAAAAAAATCTACAAAGAAATTTAGGCAGCATCAAGATTATGATTCGCACTATGCACCAGTCGTTTACAAATGTCCAGGGCTAATAATTTCAGTCGCCTTTTCCCGGTAGGAATGACACAAAATACACCAGCGTATCGGTCCTGATGCCATTTTTTAAAATTGCCATTGAATATCCCATATAATCAAAAGGTGCCATATTGACCCCCTCATGCGAAGACATTTCCTACAACAATTCCAACTGGATGAACAGGCGCCATATTGACGTCCGTCGCTACAAGTCGAGTCGGCAAATCTTTATACATCAATCAATTGAGCTTTCCTAAAGGGCATGTTCCTAAACTACTACCAAATCAGGAAACACCATACGAAAATAACATCGCAGATTCAATGTTTTTGCCAGAGGTGCCGCTAGTACCTCATTGCAGAGAAGGGAGTCGGCTGCCGAGAAGCGGGTCTTTACTCGCGCTAGCAGTCCCACAATGACATGCCGAAGCATGCGTGTCTTGAAAGTCGAAGGCCCGAGATGATGAAGTTTGAGAGGAGTTCCCCTCCCATCAGAGGGGGACACCTCCTCCCAACCTCACCCAACTCTCCCAATGAATTATGAAAGCATTCAGAACGGATTTGTGGTGTATTCTTGCTTTACTTCGAGAATAAAGCACGGACAAAATGAGTGACGAAACTGGGAAAGGCATTGTCCACCCCCTATAGCCCCCTTGATCCGAATGCAGTAAGGGCAGCGGCTCCCTCTGCCCCCGATTTTTCGGCGTCCCTGGCTCTTGCATTTATTTTCGTTGAGAGAGATTCTACAATACTTTGGAGTGAAAATTGAAAAAAAAAACAATTTAAACGGAAAGCGGTGCAGTTGCGATCCGATCAAAGGCCTCTATCCGCTTGTGTGACCCCATACCACTGTGGAGGAACTTCTCCTTGACTTTATATGCTCTCCCATGCGATGTTTACGAGCTTTGCGTACAAATATCCCGATGCTCTGTCCATTACTTCTCTCGAAACCTCTGGAAATCTTCGAATTATGCGGGCCGACATTTTGTTTTAAGGAAACGCATTTTTGCATGTAACAGTACTCTCTTCTACTCGGGGGAATTTGGGGCGCCAATTTTCCATCGCATTAGCCAATGCAACCCACAAATTGCCTAAAACCGCCCCATTAGGGCAGTAAAGCCATAGTTTCTTCCTTGCGTGTGGCCCTGAAACAAACTAGTTCCCCTTCCCGGCTATCCCATAAGGCCTTGTGTGAGGCCCCGATTATCCAAAGAATCCTGAAAGTTGTTAAAAGTCGTCACGGGAACGACAATAACTGAGGTTTCTGACATCTCAAATGTATATTTCTTTGTCCCTGTATCCCGATAAATTCGGCCTTTTGATTGGTCGACAAATAGCCATGGGAAAGGGTGCACCAACATCCAAGGTACATGAGAGCGTGCAGCATCCAGGGTATAAGCACACGCGAAACATCGGGGGTATATGGTTTCAATGAAAGCTTTTCGCTTCGCCTCGCCTCATTATAAAATTCGAATCAAAAACCCAGAAAATAGTGACAAATATCATCAGATTTCCCAACATACAATCATAAAAAAATACAATAAGAACAAATAATTCGTCCCCCTCAGTTCCAATGTGTTGTTCTATGTGCCTACTGGCACATAGAACACATTGGAACTCAGCGAACGGTATGTCAACAAAATACTGCTTACTCGTTTCCTTAACGACCCAAATGATGAAATTCTATCTGTTGTCTTCTGCGATTATAAAAACACAATTATTATCACGAATTTGGTCCAGATAATTGTGTGGCGGAGAAATGCGTCCTCAGTTTAATTTCCACTAATTTGTATTGTGTTTCAAGGGGGACAAAAACTTGATCTCCGCCAACATGTATGGTAAATGGAGATTTAATACCTGAACGTCTCATTTAAACACCTCGCCGGCGGCTCGGTGTTTAGAAACCGACATCCAAGTATTAATTAAATTTCCACATACCATACATGTAGGGGGAGATAACTTATAATGTCCTTCCCCGGACATATCAGTTATAGCAATTAACTTCATTAGCACATGGATACAAACGATCCGAATAGTCACCCTACCACTACACCTAGTCGCCCCTCCGTGGAAGGGCTTCAGGTCGCCTTAACTTCCCTCGAACGCACACCGGGGAGCATGTTCGACAGTGACGTCTTGTATATTGGTGTAATTTTGGTGTAACTTATATTCTGTTTTTTCTGTGTTACGGCGTAGATTTGCGTCAGTTGCCAGCTTGAATTCATTTAATGTAAGTTACAAAATGACGTTCTTATCAATTTGTATCATAGTATCCATATTCCCAACTAACTGTATATTACTATTTTCTTGAGTTTGGCATCAAATCAAGTCATTGTTGATTTCGTAGCCATGACTCGTTTTCATGCCAAGCTCAACATGTGAAGCAAGGGTATGTGTGTCTGTAGGGAGGGGGGGGGGGGTATTTACTTCGTGAACCGGCTCAGCAAAAGACAAAACATTTTTTTCAGCATTTCAAGTCGTGTCACGAATTTTGGATTATCACGAAAGTATTTCCAGAGGATCAATTTAGTTTATGGATATACCCTAATAATCTTAAGCTATGCCTTGGTTTTGGCATGGTTATAGCTGTGGTTCGAAAATGAGTAGCGACAAGGCAAAGTCCAGTAGGTGTAATACTTAAAGAGACGAGGGTAATTCGAAATTACTTATCTATTGTGTACAAATTTTCGCACTTGTTTTGTTGAATAAATTATCTGATAATGCAAAAACACGTGTCCAAATTGGTATAGAACAAATCAGTAATTTAAAGTAAATAGCACATACAGACGAAATAAGTACAAATGTAACAGATGTTGTAATTATTTTGAACGGATTTCACTGAAAATATGAGCTGGAAGGCGACAAGCACTCAATTCTGTCATTGCATGTATACAATAACTCCATATCGTCGTCTAAGTGCTAGAATGGGACATAGGACATTCTAGCACTGACGCGACGTTATCACGGGTCAAGGGCTGCGCGGTATTCGAAAATGAATACCGGTATAAGTGTTAAAAAATAACGCGGTATACCGGTATATCGAAAGACTGTTCAGACATCTGGACATACGTACCATAATCGGGACTTGGTCATTCACAATCAGAACAAATCATCATGTCTTGATGATACAGTTCAAATAACTCTTTACACGTGGCAGACGATATCAAAATATATTTTTTTAAATATTGGTTTATCGATTACTTTAAAAAAATATTCAACAAAACCATATCAAGTGACCCCTCATTGGAACGAGCTTGTCGAGCTCGTTCCAATGAGGGGTCACATGATAAGTTTTTTTTTTATTTTTTGGAAAAATAATATATGTTCAACTGCACAATTTGTGTATTACCCGGTTAAGATGCGACCAATTCGTTAGGCACAGGGATAATATTATTCGTTCGGGACTACAGCTAAAAAAACTCAGGACATCTTGAAACTTGAACTGAGGGTAAATAAATAATGACGATAAACCGATATTTTTGCAATTACAGCGGTATTCAATCGGTACTGGTTTGAATACCGATATATATCGGTTTATCGATACATCGTGTAGCCCTACACGGGTCCCCCAAGAATCGGCTCTTTATTCGGGAAGCCAACGCGTATTGGGCTTGAAAATCTCAAACTGGTCTGTCGAGAGGACCACCATCTGGTCAGTAATGTGTTTTGATCATTTTCGAAGTTCGAAGTGTTTGTTGGTGATACAATACAATGGCGTATCTCGGGCGAGAGCACCGAGGCTTTCGGAGAGCACCGAACACTGGAGAAAGATTCAGGACCACTCGAGAGAGAGCATCCCCAAAAAAAACACAAAATCCCCAATTTTGAGCATTTCTGCTTGTTGTTTATCGTGTTATCGACACATCTTTGTGTTACTTAATACTGGCAATGAGATCGCAAACCGAAAGAAACAAAATGCTTACGCAATCTTCAGTTTTCTTCAATTTCTTTCCAGGAAAATTAAAAATATTCCGTGTGACAACCGAAAACTATTTACAAAATTACCGCCAGAACTGGGGAGAGCACTCAAAATCGAGGAGTAGTCATTCAACAGTGCGTATCAGTCGGAACGAGCTGTCTCGTAAACTCAAAATATTTTGTATCCACCATGGAAGCCGAAAACGGTTGCCACCCTTTGTACCACTCAGTTGTAAACAATTCTACAGTTTCGTTTCGATGATAAAAGCCACTTGATGCTTCATAAATAGAGGATATGGAATGAGTGTTTTTCTCATATAATATTTATGAAAAGAGTCTAAGAATTTTCCGTTTTGGCGAGCCTCTGGCGAGCGCAAACAGAAAATTCTGACGAGTTTCATAAATATTATATGAGAAAAACACTCATTTCATATTCTGTTTATCATATGACACACACACGCACAAATTAGCCACTTAGTATGACTTTTTAACCCATCACCTAACTTGAGTTTCAGACGGCACTTGGAAAAACATCCTCGTATAACTAAAAAATTTCATTTTTTGCTTCCAGAACATAGGTTATGACTCCTCATTGGAACGAGCTCGTTCCAATGAGGGGTCATAACCTATGTTTTGGAAGCAAAAAGTGAAAATATAAAGAAATGAATGACGTTTTTCTTGTAGGTAAAAGATTAATACAATATAACCCACCTCAAATAGGACAGATAAAGTAAATTTTCCCTACTGAAATTATGCAAATGTCACCCAGTTGTATTTTGTTCAGCCAATCAAATTGTCCAGTTTTGAAATTGACCAATGAAAGCTCCCAACTCTAATTATGCAAATTATGAAAATGTGGCCCAGTTTTATTTTGTTCAGCCAGTCAAATTGTCTAGTTTTGAAACTGACCAATGAAATTGACGGAAAGCTTTATTTATCACTGATTAATATGAAAACAAAATATCAAACGTTTTAAAGTGAACAAAACGGACGAGTCATATGATAAAAAGATGTACCACTCCAATAACGGCGTCATGTTCTTGTTAGTTTTGACGTATATTTTTGTGGTTGTTTGGCAACTCACGATCACCAACAGAGATACAATGGCGGACCCAATTTGATATTAAGGGGCCGGGGCGGGGATCCATTACAGTATATCGAGGGGTACATGGCAGCTCTGACGGTGGACGCGGGGTCTACGATGCCCTCAAAGAAGTGTAGCATGTGGCATTGTGCAAAAATATTTAGGCATACAGAACTTTTATCCTGGCATACCAGTGGAAAATACCTGGAGGGTAGTATCATGGGTACTTCCTTATTGTACATGTATCCCTGACTTATATCGTCAGGAAAATCGATTTTCGATAAAGATATTTCCTTGAAGTTATTATAAGAGTGAGAAAGATCCAATTAAGAAGGAAGTAATTGCTGATAAAACACATGTGAGATGAGTAGAAAACAGAGGCAGAGAGCTATTCTTGACTCTTTTAGAGCAGAATAATCTGAGAAACAGAATTCTTGGCGCCTAATAATATTCATCAGGAATTTTTCAAAAAGTTTAAGTTGGTAGACTAAAGCGTTATTATTTTAAACGAATTATTGTACCTCGATAAACTAACTCCCGGTCATTTCCCTCACTAGAGTATATGTTCTTATGATAGTCCAGCAACGTTAAAAGTTAGAATTCGCTTGTTACAGTATCAAGGTACAAACACGGAGGTGGTTCAGTTCGGACTAGGCGCTCCTTTCTCTTCCTAAGAACTGTACTTCTATCTTCTTACTCTATATCAGTTAGGGAAATCTAACCTATTTGTATCATTTTATAGTATTTTCTATTTTTCTTTATTAGCGAATTATTTGCGTCAACAGGTATCTTATTGTACACGTTCTTGATAGAAGGAATTGGTCTCACTGTCTTCTCGTTTGCTACCTGTTAAAATTACTATGAGTGGAAACGACCACAGATAAGCTCACAGCTTACTGTCGAATCCACACCCAATGATAATGTAAGCTATGTATTACCATACAAATTCTTTTGAAATAAATACTGTTTAAACTAAAAGATGTTCTAATGATCTCATTGGCAGTTTTTCAAATTATTTCCTGTATATATTTAAATGGCACCTTTATACTTTCAAGGGATGATATCGTTGTTCATGGATAGGACATAAATGGTGCATGAAACATAGGAATACGTATGTTTGTTCAACCCTTTACCCAACGAGTCGGCCGCATCCCCCACCCCACCCCCCTTCGTAATATGCAACTTCAGCAGGTGAAAAAATATTATTTTTCCAAAACTTTCAACAAAACCATATCATGTTACCCCTCGTTGGAACGAGCTCTTCGAGCTCGTTCACGGGATACTGTCACATGATATGGTTTTGATGAATTTTTTGGACAAATTTGAATAATAATAAATGTTGATATCGTCTGCGTTGGGTAAAGGGTTAAAAGCACTTGGAAATGGACGCACACAGTTGGCTAAAATGACAACTGCAGTACCTTTCCGCGGTTTGCCGTCTGTCGACTTTAGTCGCCTGTCGCGCCAAAAGAGTTAATGGCTGATTATCGGTGAAACAGTTGCTACTACGAAGCTTTGTCACAAAAAGCTGAGTTTTTTATTAATTTTAACATACTTAGCTCTCAGGTCTGTCTGTTGTTTTGGTTTACTAAATATTCCAAAATGAATCTGGGCTATTTATGGCAAAACCAATTAGAAGCAACGACTTCACAGATAATCCATATTGAAGAATATCTATTAGTAAGACACCTACCAACACTAACTAAAGATCCACTTTGGCACTTTGTTTAGCGAATGTGTTTTTACAGTAAGTGACAAGGTTTTTTATTCTTCACAGGAAAACAATTAGCAAAGCTCACCTCCTTGACTTCAATTGATGGAAAGGACAGAGTCTGTGTTATATGTCAAGAAGTGCACACGTTGTTATAATAAAAAGAAAAAAGTTACATAACATCAAAAGATGGTGAAAAGTCCGTTTTTTTCATTTTTAACCCTTTACCTAACATGAAAAGCAGACGACACTTGCAAAAAAAATTCTTGAACAACTAATTTTTTTCATTTTTTATCTCAAAAACATAGGTTATGACCCCTCATTGGAACGAGCTCGACGAGCTCGTTCCAATGAGGGGTCATAACCTATGTTTTTGAGACAAAAAATGAAAAAATAATGAAAATTAACTGACGATTTTTGAGAATAGCGCTGGCCGGTTTTGGCCGTTACGTTGGGTAAAGGGTTAAATGGGTTGTAACAGATAATAGTTACTGACACTGGGAGTTGTTAAGAGAAAGGTGTGTTTGTGAGGATATTTTGTAAATTTACAATACGAATATGCAATTTTCATGAAAGATATGAGCAAAATACTCGATATTCTTGCAACCCATATGTATGGAAATTTCAAACAGGTGAGCGCGAAATCGGGCCATTCTGAATCCCCAGCTAGATCTGGCACTTTGAGAGTTAATGCTACATTTGAGGTTTGTGATAAAATCTTTAAAACAAATATTCAATGAAACTTTTCAATCATTCGCACCTCTGAACTCAGAGTGCGAACATCCTAATTATCACCTTAATTATGGAAACACTGGAACTACCAGCGCGACTGAAGAGAACAATAGCAGCTCTGGGCATCTCTTGCCCTGTCACCTGGACTGTCCAGGAGGCAGGCAAGAGAGTTCATCGTTGAAGAGCACGACACCACCACACCTTCTTCGGGGAGAGGTAGCACTTTTTGTGAGAGGAACCCCTCTCACACTGGTCCTCACCCGAAGAAGCCTGGACCTGGCCCTGAAAAGGAAAAGAAGAACAGCAAGAAGAAAAAGAGCCAATCCACCAGGCGCCGGGATGCCCGGCGGCTGGAGACGTTCCTGAAAAAGAAGAAGGAAGAGAAAGCGGAAGAGAAGACGGAGGAGACCACTACCATTTCCTCCCCTCCATCTCCTGTGACTCCCATCCACTCCCCAGCTGCCTCTCCTTTGAGGGGCAACCTGGAGGATGACGATATCACCAGCGAGTCGGAGACGGAATCGGAAACTGGTTCTCTGATGTCTCCCTCTCCAATTTCATCCCCCTCTCTGGTTCAGGAACAGGCACGGATACTCTCTGAGCAAATTCACAGCCTAAGAGAAGACATTAGGGAAACTAAAGACCACAACAAGACCACGACGGCACTAACAGAACAAAGCAACAGCCACAGCACCAACACTCCTGAAGCAGCAAGGACTCGACCATTCCACCCCAGTCAGTCCTCCATTATCAACAGCCCAACTACACCAACAACTACCACAGTCTCTCCTTCCCAGCCACCTCCACCCAAAAAGAAGAAAAAACGGCATAGACGACGCTAAAACCATCACAGACACCTGCCGAGTACCTGAACCTTCTCCTCCTTTGACACACCTAGACATATGAAACCAACCATCTACAGTCACCGAGGGTCGAAAGGGGCTTGTCCCCCAAATCGTCCCTGCGCGCCTTCGGCGCGTCAAACCATTTTGTTCGTTCAATGAAACATTAGTACAGTACAGCCAGCGGGGACTGGTCGTAATCCACGGGTGGGTAGTGATGTCCTTGCATGCGTTTACCAGGTACTAATAAAAACATCATCAGCAAAATTCTAATAAAATAAATTTTTGATGACTATTTCTATAATAAGTGTTTGGAATCTAATATTAGTGCGTCCGTGGAAATATTGCCCACCAGTGGAAGTGACTAGTCCACGGCGGCCGTACTGCAAATATCGTGAATGAAATGAGACCAATCATTTAATACTGGCATAACATGGCAACATGAGCTGTACTCCATACTGTCTCGTTAGTTGTCGGGAATGAAGGCATCGATTATCACACTCGGTTGTAAGAAAGAACTATTTATTTATTTATTTAAATATTTATTTATTTATTTATTTATTTATTTATTTATTTATTTATTTATTTTATTTATTTATTTTATTTATTTATTTATTTGTGTTTAAGTTCACATACTTATGCACTGTGGCTAATCCTGATCGCGACAGTTTTTTACGGGTGGCGGAAGTCGGAGTACTCGGAGAGAACCACCGAGCATCGACGAGCAACTGACAGCTTCTCGACGTCGATTTTCGATAACGATGTCTCCTTGAAATTATTAGACAATAAGATTAGCAGAAAACAGCAGAGCTATTCTTAACTCTTTTGGCGAGGAATAATCTGAGAAACAGAATTCTTAGCGCCTAATATTCAACAGAAATTTTACAAAAAGTATCGTTAGACTAAAGCGTTATTATTTTAAAAGATGTTCTAATGATCTCACTGACAGTTTTTCAAATGATTTCCTGTATATATTTAAATGGCACCTTTATACTTTCGAGGGACGGTATCGTTGTTCGTGGATAGGACATAAATGGTGCATGAAACATAGGAATACGTATGTTTCTTCGACCTTTACCTAAATGAATCGGCCGCACCCCCCCCCCCCCCCGTAATATGCAACTTCAGCAGTTGAAAAAATATTATTTTTGAAAAACTGTCAACAAAACCATATCATGTGACCCCTCGTTGGAACGAGCTCGTCGAGATCGTTCCAAGGAGGGGTCACATGATATGGTTTTGATGATTTTTTTTGAAAAAAAATTGAATAATAATAAATTTTGATATCGTCTGCGTTGGGTAAAGGGTTAAAAGCACTTGGAAATGGCCACACACAGTTGGCTAAAATGACTACTGCAGTATCTTTCCGCAGTTTGCCGTTTGTCGACTTTAGTCGCCTGTCGCGCCAAAAGAGTTAATGGCTGATTATCTGTGAAACAGTTGCTACTACGAAGCTTTGTCACAAAAAGCTGAGTTTTTTTATTACTTTTAACCTACTTAGCTCTCAGATCTGTCTGTTGTCTTGGTTTACTAAATATTCCAAAAGGAATGTGGGCTATTTGTGGCAAAGCCAGTTAGAAGCAACGACTTCACAGATAATCCATATTGAAGAATATCTATTAGTAGGACACCTACCAACACTAACTAAAGATCCACTTTAGCACTTTGTTTAGCGAATGTGTTTTTACATTAAGTGATAAGGTTGTTTTTATTCCTCACAGCCCCTGCCCACTTGGTCAATGGAAAGAGGCGACTATCCCGACCCTGTGACATCCCTGACTGTCTTATAGATTTTCTACACAGTTGCAGAATTGCCGAACAAAGATATTTGGTTGTGAATCGTGAAGGATTCAGCCGCACGTTTTACCGGAATGCTCCTTTACATCACGGGTAACATTTCGTCATTCACCATCACAACCGGAGTCTACCAAACACAAGATGTGGTTCAAGCTTTGTGGATAAATTAATATCCAACATATTTCAACACAGCACGATGACACTTATTCGATCTCTGTTGTAAAATTCCGATTCCTGTGTCCGAAAATTGATTTATTATGTCAGAACATGGACCAATACTGTAAAACGTTTACAATTGTCTTTACTAGAAGACTGTCTTCTACTTATCAATATAACTAATATAACTGACTAAAATGAATCAGCATTTTAAAAGATATGGCAATTTGCCAGTTGGCAAATTGCCACATCTTTCAAAATGCTAACGGTTCATTTCAATCCTTGTAAAGTTGTAATTAAAAATTGCAATTCTCAAAAATGCAATTGTAAAGTTTTTATAGTATTGGGTCCTAATCTCGGTGAAGTTTAATTATTCGGTTGTTTTACATAGGGTCTTGGATATGAGGCAACATACAGCCGGCATTGCAAACTGATAATAAAATTTATTTATTATTCGAATGGACTTGCATCGAGTTCACTGTGGTTTGGCATTAGAAGAAAAAACTATTCTGAGCCATTTTCAAAGTTTTTTTGCAAAAGCTTGCTTTTCTGAAATCTATCTGTCGTTTTATTTTTATCGCACTGTGTTCAAGATTTTATGAAAAAATATTTTGGTCGAAAAACCTTGCGCGATATTCCGTTTACATATCAGTGTGGCCTTAGAGCGGATACGTGTATCGTCAAAGATAATCGCTATCTCTTGATACATCTGTGTTGCAACTGGGCCTGTAATGTAGAAAACGGGACTTCACGAAAACAAAACAATATGCAATTTTATTTAATGCTCAGGCATCAATTCACGCTGAAAAATTAAGTCATATTCCCCTGTCGGTCGGCAAAACGAAATATCAAAATGATATTTAGAAATCGATATTTCATCGTAGGTTCGGATGACGAATCACATGTACTTTAAACGAGTCAGCACATCAGTAATGAATTCCAGAGTCCCAAATACAAACGAATTCGAATAATTGATAGTGACAGTGACTAAATCAATTCATTAAATCAGCGGTTTCAAAGTTTGACTTTCTCATTCACCTTCCAGCGAAAAGCCGAAATCACTTTCAAATTTCTTCAGTTCAACTTCACACGTCTTCAGTGCATTGAGTTCCAAAAAAATAAAATGACGTGTCTTGTTATTGAAAATACGAAAGTGGTGTTTTTTGTTATTGTTCTATTTCTTCGAAACACATTGCGATTATTTCAATTCGCCAGCCTTGGTAAATCGTAAAGTTAGGGGAGAAATAAGACGGGACTACTTTTTGTGCGGATATTCACACATTCCAATGGTTGGAGTTTGGTTGTTGTAATTTTTGTATGGACGCCGGTTCGGCACATAAATTTTGCGCCTTAATGGCAAATAAAGGCCACAAATTGGAGAGTTTGTAGTCGTAGAGCATTAAATAAAAAGAAAATTCACGAAAATTTTTGTTCGTGGCTACAAGAAATATGAGGATCTTCACTCGCAACTGCGTCGCTCGTGAAGATCCTCATATTTCTTTGTAGCCACTCACGAGATATTTTCGGTATTCATCAAATTTTCGTGAATATCCTCTATAGATTTTTTCCGCTTTCTGAAAGTCTTCGCTTCAAAAATATCGATAACCAGTACAAAATATATTTCGCCCACTGTGATATTGGAAGGTGGGAAATAACAAAGAAATATTTTCAGTGTCTGATTGTCACGATAGATATGTGTGTTCGTTGGCTGAGTTTTAACGAGACTCTCAGCAACCACGAGATCTCAGACAAACATTTCTCCAGAAGTGACGCGCATTACGCAATAATATTATATCGATATCACTGTGCGTTTCGGTGGTCGTTTGTGTTTAGTAACAACAACGCAACAGATTACACAAAATAAATATTTCCTGTTTTTAGTAAGATTCAGAATTATTCCACACGTGACTTTAACACTTTACCTAACGAATCGCCCTCATCCGCCCGCGTAATGTGCAAATTGATCAGTTGAAGAAATTAAATTTTTCAAAATATTTCAACAAAATCATATCATGTAACCCCTCATTGGAACGGGATCATTTAGCTCGTTCCAATGAGGGGTCACATGATATGGTTTTGTGGGAATTTTTCTGAAAAATTTTTAAAAACTTGAAATAATAAATTTTGATATCGTCTGCGGTGGGTGAAGGGTTAAGGACATATACTGTCCAGTCGCCGTGGTTTGCTCGTAATTCACGCGTAGCTAGTGGTGTCCACGCATGTAATCCACGCGTAGGTAGTAGTGTCCAAGCATTGGATCCACGCGTAGGTAGTGGTGTCCACGCATATAATCCACGCGTAGGTTGTGGTGACCACGCATGTAATCCACGCGTAGGTAGTGGTGTCCACGCATGTAATCCACGCGTAGGTAGTGGTGTCCACGCATGTAATCTACGCGTAGGTAGTGTTGTCCACGCATGTAATCCACGCGTAGGTAGTGGCATCCACGCATATAATCCACGCATAGGTAGTGATGTCCACGCAGGTAATCCGCGCGTAAGTAGTGGTGTCCGCGCAGGTAGTGGTGTCCACGCATGTAATCCATGCGAATGTAGTGGTGGCCACGCATGTAATTCACGCGGAGGTAGTGGTGTGCATGCAGTAACCCACGCGTAGGTAGTGGTGTCTACGCATGTAATCCACGCGTAGGTAGTGGTGTCCACTCATATAATCCACGCGTAGGTAGTAGTGTCCATGCATGCAAACCACGCGTCGGTAGTGGTATCCACGCATGTAATCCACGCGTATATAGTGGTGTCCACGCATGTAATCCACACGTAGGTAGTGGTGTCCACGCATGTAATCCACGCGTAGGTAGAGGTGCCCACGCATGTAATCCACGCGGAGGTAGTTGTGTCCATGCATGTAATCCACGCGTAGGTAGTTGTGTCCACGCATGTTTACCAGCTGAGAAAAATCGTCAGCAGCAAAATGTTAATTTACGTTGCACCGGGTTAATTTAATTTAATTAAAATTTTGGCGACTTTCCCTATAAATAGTGTTTCGAATCTAATATTATTGCGTCGGTAGAAATATTGCACTCTGGTGGAAAATGACCAGTCCACGGCAGCTGTGCTGTACATTTTCGTTTGAGCCAATTGTTTTCTCTAGATAAAAACGTACTGGAAATCATACATTTGATGCCATACACTTCAAACATACATTATGTTCCTGATAAAGAGTTAACTTTTTTCTGACCTCAGTCTTCTTTGGGCAGCTGGATAGTGGGTTAAAAACGAAATCTCAATCTATAGCAGAAATTTGTTGGCTCACGAGCAATGGATTCTGGTATGTAAAAGCACATTTATTTGTTTTTCCGCCTGGAAATATGAGTACAACTTTTTCAAAAGTCTCTGAAAATGTTTCTGGCATTGGTCCGACTTGATTGCGAACATGAATTGGGTTCATTTGGAAAGCATTCTTCCTGAGAGAAAGGAAGTCGGACCATTGCAAAATCCTTTGAAAGTTCACATTTTTGAAACACCACTCTTCCTGTGGAGATCAGTGCAAGTGTTGAGCTAAACCTGAAGCAAAAACTTTAACGGAACTTTCGTTAACGTAAATGTACAACACGTTTGGCGTTATTTCATTTCTGTTTGGAAAAAACGGGAAAATGCAAACATTACAGAAAATTGAAGGCTTTTTAGTTTCTTTCTGGT
The DNA here is from genome assembly GCA_031216915.1 of Pictodentalium vernedei. NCBI lineage: Eukaryota > Metazoa > Mollusca > Scaphopoda > Dentaliida > Dentaliidae > Pictodentalium > Pictodentalium vernedei. Next base: position 58,593,034 of record CM062296.1, read on the forward strand.
GGTACACAATTCATCGGCAGCCCAAAACTCAAAGCATATAACAGAAAGTTTACCCATTAAATTTTGAATACAGCTGTGTGAAGAAATATGAGCTTTTCTGTTCAGGGAGAGACGATTACAAAAAAGTTCCTGCTTGAATTCAGTAAAACAAATGATGTTTTCAGACAATACTATTCCTTTAGCAGCCAAAGCGGATATTGAGTTAATCCAAACAGAAAAAAAACATTTTACAGCAAATTCGTTAATAGTTAATTTTCACCACAGAATGGCAAACTCGGGTTAAAATTTCAAAAATTTTGGAATGACAGTTTTTTCGAGATATATAAGGGAACAATATTAGATGGATAAAAAAAATTAGAAAAGAAACTAAAGAGAAAATAAAAAAAAAGTAAATTAAAAAAAAATCATTTGGAGCAAGTATGATTGTTTTACATCAAATAGAAGCAAACCAAAAACGTAGCCTGATATGACCTTCATGAAAAGATTTTCCGTTACACTTCGTTGGGGAGTGCCTCCAGACACTTCCTGGTGGCTTTGATAGAGAATTTTTCTAATTAAATTATATGACAATATAGAATATACCCATTGTAGCTTGATGTATCAAATGTTCACCACGAGTGGTGAAGTGATGTTAACCGCGAGCCTTTGGCGCGCGGTTAACACCCATCACCACGAGTGGGTGAACATTTGGTACACCAATCTGCATTGGGTATATTTTATTTATACCATCAGATTATTAAGAGTCACTTTTTATTTTTTCTCGATTTTACTGAACAGTAGACGTACATATGTCCGAATCTGTTTTGTTTACATGCGCGTTGGCGGGCGATACTTCCGTTGTCAGTTTTATCGCGGAAACGAAAAGGAAAAAGAAACGGAGCCTTTTTAATTTTAATAACATAATAACATGCTATTTCGAGTTATGGATGCTTTATTAACACGAGGCAATCAATGCATGTTTGTTAATTTTTGGCATCTTATGAGATGAACCCATTTAAAAACGTAATAAATAATTGCCACTTTCATTTCACTCTTCGCGATAAATTTTGGAGAAGTTTGAATTCAGGTCGACTTCACAAAAGTTCAACTCGGATGTAGTTCTGCTGTAGGTGTGAAATTTAACTACTGAAATCCCATTGTCGGCGTGTTCACCACGGTTGGTGTGAAAAGCTAAAATTTATGTCATAAGCGTTTTATGTATAGTAGAATAGGTTATCATCGTACAAAACAGTTGTTTGTTACTTAGGTACAAATTATTGTAGAGTATATGGGAGCTCTATATTGTGAATACTCTAACCAAACAATATTATTTATACACTAATCACATGAGCCCATTTTGTTTCTTACCAAAATAAAATTTAGCTCTACACAAATGTCAAACTGCAGCAAGATTTTGGGTGTCTGTTTCTTGTTAATGATTGCCTTGTTCCCTTCATTTTTCAACTCCTTGCATACTGCTCTGGTGGATATTCCTGCTCAAGGAAGGATTTCTTTTGTCACTGAAATGAGTATCATTTGGATACAATTAATCAACACTCCCCCACCCCCCTCCCCACCCCCCCCCCCCACCCGTGAACTGAATGGATTTCTGACTTCTGAAAAAATGATTCCATGCGTTGAATTAAAATGATTTTCCCACCAAACCTAGTCATGGCACCTCCATGACAAGATTTGTTGGAAATATCTTAAAAATACTCGGCGGGTTAAGAATTAAGGATAGAATATGAAGTTACATGAACGTCCTAGGACAAATTTGTTCACATTCTCTCGTGACTGGATTAATAATTTATTTATTCATTTATTGGGGTTTAACGACACTCCGGCAGCCAGTGTAAAATCGTGTCAGACAGTTTTACAGGCGGAGGCAGCCGGAGTTTATAGAGAGAACTACCGTGCAACGGCGAGCAACCGCCAGAGACAGTACCCAACGTACTAACTCTGCACAACCAGGGTTAGCATTGGTTGAATACAAGTGCACCATCAACGTGCCGAACGCCTTAGCACACAGCGCCACCGTGCCCCCACAAGGGCAATCAGGAGCATGGTAGAGCTGTGTACTAATGCTTTGTGCATGCAGCCTCCAGTTGCATGCATTCAGATTTGGCGCAGAACACAATTCATTCAGTGGCAACCACTAGAAGAATGGGACAGCTCGCGGCATTTAATCCTTTACCCAACGAATCGCCCGCATCAACCCGCGTAATATGCAAATTTAGCAGCTGAAAAAATATTATTTTTCACAAAATTTCAACAAAACCATATCATGTGACCCCTCTTTGGAACGAGCTCGTTGAGCTCGATCCAAAGAGGGGTCACATGATATGGTTTTGTTGAAATTGTTTGAAAAAATTTAAAAAATGATATTTAAAATAATAAATTTTGAAATAGTCTGCGTTGGGTAAAGGGTTAAATCCTGGATAAACTCGGGTCAATAATTACCAGATCTTATATGTTTACGCATAAATCGAGCTAGACGAAAAAATCTGAAATTTGGTAAACAGATATCAGATATCGTTTAAAAAGTAATAATCTTGTAAAATAATCACTCATACACAGCTCTATTCTCTTGTATTGTAACATTGATTATTGTCGAGACTGGGACGGGGTGGCTCAGTAGGTAGAGGTGCAGGCTGCAAGGCGAGAGGTCCTCGGTTCGAATACCACCTGCGGCAACAGCGTTGTGTCCTTGGGCAAGACACATCACCCCCATTGCCCATGTGGGGGCACGGCGACTCTGTGCACTAATCTGTACTGCACGTCGATGGTGTACCTGTCTTCTACCAATGCTAACCCTGCATGTGTTGAGTTAGTATGTTGGGGAGCTGACAGTTGATCGCCGTTGCTCGGTGGTTCTCTCCTGGTATACCGGCTTCTTCCACCCGTAAAACTGTCGTGGTCATGATTGGCCATTGTGCAGAAATATGCGACCTTAAAAACACCAATAAATTGTCGAGACTGTAGTTTAGAATCTTTACTCTGTTACTCTCACTTAATAGGATGTGATACACGCCGGAAGTCTCGCTTCATTCCATAGACAATATGATGATTCTTGCATTATCCTGCCATCATCACGCGAGAGAGGTTTATCTGACGAATGCTTTGTTAGCTGTGTCATGACCTATGATGCATTAAGATTATTTAATCATTTTAAAAATGTTCTAGTTCACGCTGAGTCTTATCCTCTATTACATTCATGTTCCAGTACGAACACCATTTGCGTCAATCACATATGGAAATCGCTACATTAATATAAAAAATAGAGTTTTGATTAAACGAAGGTTGAGTAATCAAAACTAAAACATTTCTGCGTCAACAAATCATTCTTCACAACCCATATTTGACTGTCATAGCAACAATAAGCCTACTAAAACTGCAGTTGTATTCAACAAAAGCTATCAACCCTTCTTAGGGACGCCGAAAACACTTCAGGGCAGAAGGGTCATACCCCAAGAAAAGATAATTTAATCGCACTAGCAGTCCCGCCATGACACGCGGAAGCATGCATGTCTGGAAGGCCGAAGACCCGAGATGGGAAGTTTGGGAGGAGGTTTCCCCCTCGCATAGGGAAGGGGACACCTCCCGAACTCCTCAACTTCCTCATTGAATTTCCAAAGCTCCCAGAACGGATTTGTATTTCAGCTTAACTCCAAGAATAAATCATTTAAAAAATGAGTGACGAATATGGGAAGGACACTGTCCCTACCCCTCTCGCCGCCGTGATCTGAATGCAGGGAGGGCAGCTTCCCCCTGTACCCCGTGCTGCAGGCGTCTCGCCCCATTCTCACTTTCTCCTTGCAACACACTCACTTTTTTCAAATACGAGGCTACACCTATGTCCATGTTTTAATTATTATGGAATATATAACAAAGTAAACGCTCCTTATTCTGATGTACGTCCTACGTGTATATCGCAAAATAAACCAATAAATCAAAATCAACGAATGTTCAGTTTTACATAGACTCAGCTGAATAAGAAGCCGATTAAAAAATAAAGAAACAAATCATTGATTATTTTGACTCTCTCTCTCTCTCTCTCTCTCTCTCTCTCTCTCTCTCTCTCTCTCTCTCTCTCTCTCGTGGATCCTGGATACTGAAGATTGGTGGGGGACGCCACATTTCAATCGCGGATCATGATTCGAAGCATCGGTAGGCGCGAGTAGTGGTTTGTGGGTGGCGAGTATGACGGGGGTGGGTGCACACTAAAAACTAAAGTGTTAAAACTGACACTTTCAAGGTGTTAAACCCATTCTAACTCTTAGGGTTTGATTTTAACACTCAAAGTGCAATGCTTTAAGCACTTAGACATTACAATCGTCAGACATCTGAAACTTGAATGGATGGCACTTCCCATGTGTCTAGCATTGGTGGTTCTTCTAGATTAGTCCATAATTTGATTTGCGCTTGGTGGGTACATAATTAAAAGGACACAGCGCAGATGACGCGGATCAGGCTCGAGTGTTCGAGCCTGATCCGCGTCATCTGCGTTGTTTCCTTTTAAGTGTCGCGACATTACACTTGTCAAGTGGTATTATTGTAACACCTGTCAAGTTCTGGGATATCTACACTTGAACAAAGTGCTAGTTCAGCACTTAGAAAGTGTTAAATACAGCACTTCAAGTGTAGTTTTTAACACTTTAGTTTTTAGCGTGTGTCCCACTTTCTTCGGCTCGGAAGATAACTAATGCAGGTTTACAAAATAGAATCTAACGCCTACCCCTAATTAATTTGATACCTTAAGCGGGTGTTGTAAGTGACTGTGTCCCTTTTCTGAGTCTGAAGGTTACGGGCTGAACGACTTCTATTTATATCGTTTAGCCCACGGTGTACTTTCTCAACAAACTAAATAAATAGAGAGTATTCGCTTGACTGGACTGGTTACGTGAAATACTTCATGAGGGGTGAGAGACGTTGTACAAACACGAGTGCGCGAATGCACACGAGTGTTTTACAATATAGTCCCTCGTCTCGAATGAATTACCAGTCCAGTCAAGCGATTTCTCTGTTTATTATACTTTCATTATTAACGATAATCATTTTATTTAATCCTTTACCTAACGTAACGGCCAGCACTATTCTCAAAAATAGCCAATTACTTTTAATTATTTTTTCATTCGTTGTCTCTAAAACATAGGTTTCGACCCCTCATTGGAACGCGCTCGTCGAGCTCGTTCCAATGAGGGGGTCAAAACCTATGTTTTTTAGTCAAAAAATGAAAATAATAGCTATTCAAGAATTTTTTTGGCAAATGTCGTCTGCTTTTCATATTAGGTAAAGTGTGGGGCGTGGTGGCTCAGTAGGTAGAGGCGCAGGCTGCAAGCCGAGAGGTCCTCGGTTCAAATCCCACCTGCGGCAACTGCGTTGTGTCCTTGGGCAAGACACATCACCCCCATTACCCATGTGTGGACACGGTGATGTCGTGTACTAAGGCGTACTGCACGTCGATGGTGCACTTGTCTTTAGCCAATGCTAACCCTGCTTGTGTGGAGTTAGTATGTTGGGGAGCTGACAGTTGCTCGTCGCTGCTCGGTGTTTCTCTCCGGGTACTCCGGCTTCCTCCACCCGTAAAACTGTCACAGTCATGATTAGCAATTGTGCTGAAATATGTGACCTTAAACCCCACTAAATAAATAAATAAATAAATAAATAAATAAATAAATAAATAAATAAATATAAATAAATAAATAAATAAATAAATACAAAAATAAGTCCCCATTACATCCACGGCAAAGCGTCTTCGTTTGCGCGCACGGATACATTACACAATTGTTGATTGCACAATTAACTTGTGAAGTTATCGTTTATAATCAAACCCGGAAATCCCAGTAAATCACACTTTGGAAAGTAATAAAATTGTTTATTTAATGCTCAGGCATCAATTCACGCTGAAAAATTAAGTCATATTCCCCTGTCGGTCGGCAAAACGAAATATCAAAATGATATTTAGAAATCGATATTTCATCGTAGGTTCGGATGACGAATCACATGTACTTTAAACGAGTCAGCAAATCAGTAATGAATTCCAGAGTCCCAAATACAAACGAATTCGAATAATTGATAGTGACAGTGACTAAATCAATTCATTAAATCAGCGGTTTCAAAGTTTGACTTTCTCATTCACCTTCCAGCGAAAAGCCGAAATCACTTTCAAATTTCTTCAGTTCAACTTCACACGTCTTCAGTACATTGAGTTCAAAAAAAATAAAATGACGTGTCTTGTTATTGAAAATAAGAAAGTGGTGTTTTTTGTTATTGTTCTATTTTTTCGAAACACATTGCGATTATTTCAATTCGCCAGCCTTGGTAAATCGTAAAGTTAGGGGAGAAATAAGACGGGACTACTTTTTGTGCGGATATTCACACATTCCAATGGTTGGAGTTTGGTTGTTGTAATTTTTGTATGGACGCCGGTTCGGCACATAAATTTTGCGCCTTAATGGCAAATAAAGGCCACAAATTGGAGAGTTTGTAGTCGTAGAGCATTAAATAAAAAGAAAATTCACGAAAATTTGATGAATACCGAAAATATCTCGTTCGTGGCTACAAGAAATATGAGGATCTTCACGAGCGACTGCGTCGCTCGTGAAGATCCTCATATTTCTTTGTAGCCACTCACGAGATATTTTCGGCATTCATCAAATTTTCGTGAATATCCTCTATATCCTACACAGTAAAGTAGAGAAAGAAATTAATATGTACGATTGTTTTATAAGTAACAGACGCGGCTTCTGTCAACATCTAGTACTTTACGTATCTACACAGTACAGTGTACAGGGACCGGTAACTTGACCACGGGTGGGCAATATTTCCATGGACGCAATAATATTAGATTTCAAACACTTATTATGTACTATTCAAACAAATGTAGGGGATATTCAAACTGATGTTGATATTTTCGGAAAATGATATTGGATACGCGTGATTGAATACTTCAATATGTTACCAAGTTTAGTGTGGATCATGAATGTCACCGGCCCACGAAAACTTCGTGTAGGTTTTTCGCACGAGCGCCGCGTTAATGTCTGTGGGGGACGTTTTGAAATTTTCATTTGTACTGGATGGGCTTTTTCGGAGGTCTCATCGTTCTTTTCTTGGTATAAACTCGTTCGTCAATAGTTTCTGATCGAAACGTAACTTTTGAGGTATGCGAAGACTGACACATGACGAACGTTAACGGGCAGTTGACATGATGGAAGCTGGCAACAGGCAGACTGCAGTGACTCAAATTCTCGACGTTACTCAATCGGTGACTAGAAGGTTGTGGTCACGGTACGCCTGACAGGCAATATTAATGACAGACGTGGGGCAGATCGTCCAAGGGCGACAACTGCTAACCAGGATGGTTTCACCCAAACCACAGCATTACGCAACAGCCATCAAAGTCCCTCAGAAATTGGACAGCAGCTGCATCGAGCGACAGATGTGAGAGTAAGTGGTCAGACTATCCGAAATCGCCTACACAGCTGGAATTTGTACGCTCGACGACCTCGAATAATTCCACGTTTGACTGAACGTCACATCGCAGCAAGGCGTAATTGATGTGGAGCACGACACCGCTAGGACAATCGTCGGCGGAGCAACGTCATGCTTTTGGATGAATCGAGATTCACTCTCGACTTCCACTACAGGCGAATCAGAGTGTGGGGTCTGAGGAACGAACGACATCATGACGTAACCGTTAGGCAGCACGATCGTTTTGGCGGTGGATAGGTTTTGGTATGGGAAGGCAAAACATGACAAGCAGAATAGCATTACATGTCATCCAAGGGTGTGTCACAGAGCAGTACTACCATGGCAACATGTTAGCAGCTCATGTGATGCCATTTGCGCGAAGTCACGGCCTTCGATTAATTTTTCTAGATGACAACGCGAAAGCACACAGGGCTACAGATTTTCTCCAGGAGCAGAACATCACTACACAGCTTTGGCCAGAACTAAGTCCAGAACTTTCACCAATCGAACACGTCTGTGATATGCTTGGCAGGCGCCTACGACAAAGCCAACAGCCCCCTACATGTACCTATGCCCAGGAACTCGCCGATGCACTGAAGGAAGAATTGAATAACATCAGTCAAGCTGATATTGGGCAGTTGGAGAGAAGTGTACCACGTAGGATCCGCACTATTCTCGCCAAACTAGGAGGATTTACAAGGTATTGAGTTCATGGACTGAATGTGGTAAATTCTCTAACTGAACGTCCATACGGTCAGTTAGAGAATTTACCACATTCAGTCCATGAACTCAATGGATGCTTTTTCAGACACCAAAATATCGCTGAAATGATTCACCAGATGTCACAGTGCAATGCCTCAACTGTCTTTTTGATGAAAATATAAATATATTTCTTCATATATCTCACTTTTATCAAATAGCCCCTATTTTTTTGAATAGCACAGGAATAATCATCAAAAATGTAATTAATGAAGTACCGGGAGCTTTGGAAATTCAATGAGCCAACCAAATTTGTGAGGGGAACCCGTGTTACTATTTCGTCCCCTGAGTCCCAATGTGTTCTATGTGCCTAATGGTACATAGAATACATTGGAACTCATGGGACAATTTCTAGCTACCGCTAGCGACTCAAATTGTAATTGCGGTGGACAATTTGTAGAAAATGCCAGTGAAATTTTGCTTCAATATAAAAATAGTCCATCCACGAGTTTCGATCCGCACCTGTGTGCGGAACAAATGTTTATTTTCCACATGGTTTAGTGTTGCTGTAAATGGGGATTTCAAAGAACAGACGTGTAAATGAATTCTATTTAAAACCAACCCAATGTAAGGTAGAAATGTGACATCAAGCGTGTATTATTTCCGTAATGGGATATACAGTACGTGGAGAGTGGATTGTAACTAAATCACCCGCAGAGTGGAGTTATCACCCAAGCTATAACTTTCACATTTTGTACATATGGGCAAAAAACACAAGCAATGTTTTAGCCGATGGACCTCCGAGTTTAACCCGGAGGTTTATTGGCTGAAACTTTGCTGGTGCTGGTTATGCTTTGCAACAGATTTGCAATTCTTCCTCGGGTGGAATCTCCACTCCGCGGGTGATTTAGTGATAATACACTCTCCACGTTGTGTATGATCCTGATGATCGTGATTATGTGATTATTGCGAGCGTGGTGGCTCAATGATCACGGCATTGGACTTGTGTGGTGTACGTTTGGTCCTCACGAGGGGCAACTGCGTTGTGTCCTTGGGCAAGGCACGTAATTTCGATTGCCCACGTGGGGACACGGTGACGGTGTGTACTAAAGTTTACTTCCCACGTCGAGGATGCACCTGCCTTCAACCAACGCTAACCCCGATTTCGCGGTGTTGGTGCGTTCAGGAGTTTGGGTACTCTGGCGTCCTCCACCCGTAAAGTTGTCCGACAGGAGGTGACCCTAGCTGTCGAAAGTGCCGCAAAACCCCAACAAATAAGTAAATAAATAAAAATGTGACAATTATGAATAATTTTACAAGCACTCTCGTTGGACTTATATGACAGCTGTCATCAATGTTGAAAGGGTTAGTACATCAGTTATGAGCAGATTTTGCGACTGGTCTCGGTAGTGTGCACGTGACAGTAAATGTCTGCCTTCTGGTGCTTTCGGGTACAAGATTTTGTCAGAAAACTTTACATGCTTCAGAAACCCAAGTAGTCAAAGCCAATAGAGGAATAGCAACTGAATATTGGACTTTCCGATTTAGAATCTGCGTACAAGTGGTACCTGAATCCGGTTCACATTAGTTTTAAAAATCCCACTTCCATATCTGACATCAGCTAGCGATCACATCACAATGGTGCATGTGCGGTTAAATGCCTGATCGAAAACTGACGCACGTAAATAATATCCAGTTTCACATTTACAAGATCAGCAGAACACTTGTTTACTGACACCGAATATTGTTAATACCTAATGATGTTTCTCAAAATCGATGTAATGGATGCGTTGGCTAACCACTCAAGATGAAGTCTCAAACGCAGGGGTGGGGTTTTTATTTTACCCACTTGGTAACGAAACGGGAAAATACATATTCGAACTATTTATCGTTTTTCATTTCCGAGCAAGAAAGAATTGTTATCTTAGACTCCTTTCCTGATAAAAATGTCTCTACCAGAAAACTTACAGGAAGTGTTTCGACCCCCCCCCCCCCCACCCCCCACACACACCGGAATATGTTCTAAAATTTTGTCTGTCCTAACTGTTCATCGAAGCACTTGAATGCGTCGAATTCGGGGGCCGTTACTCACATTACAATAAAAACTAGAAGTCCTGTCATGAAATGCGCACAAATAGCACGCTCATATGCGCGTTAATGTGCGCGTTATGACCCAATTAAAGCTATCATATTCTGTACATATGGCCTGTGCATGGGCAATGTTTCAGCCAATGGACCTCCGGATAACCCGGAGGTCCATTGGCAGAAACATTGCATGAGTTTGCTGTGAGTGACCAGGAGAACCTGCCGTGCTTTGGATGCCATTCGATATGGCAATTGCGCGCAATTCCAACGCGCAATTAAGCCTAGATAAGCGCACTATTCGTAACAGGACTTCTGGTTTTAACTGTAGGTTTGTGTCCAAACAGTGCGATGCCATTTCGTTCTGAAGAAATAGTACACTTCAGTGGACTGGTCGTAATCCACATAACGGCAATGATGTCCACGCAAGCGTTTATCAGGTAATACAAATCATCATCATCACCAAAATTTTAATTAATTGCCATATCGAATGGCATCCAAAGCACGGCAGGTTCTCCTGGTCACTCACAGCAAACTCATGCAATGTTTTTGCCAATGGACCTCCGGGTTACCCGGAGGTCCATTGGCTGAAACATTGCCCGTGCACAGGCCATATGTACAGAATATGATAGCTTTAATTGGGTCATAACGCGCACATTAACGCGCATATGAGCGTGCTATTTGTGCGCATTTTATGACAGGACTTCTAGTTTTTATTGTAATGTGAGTAACGGCCCCCGAATTCGACGCATTCAAGTGCTTCGATGAACAGTTAGGACAGACAACATTTCAGAACATATTCCGGTGTGTGTGGGGGGTGGGGGGGGGTCGAAACACTTCCTGTAAGTTTTCTGGTAGAGACATTTTTATCAGGAAAGGAGTCTAAGATAACAATTCTTTCTTGCTCGGAAATGAAAAACGATAAATAGTTCGAATATGTATTTTCCCGTTTCGTTACCAAGTGGGTAAAATAAAAACCCCACCCCTGCGTTTGAGACTTCATCTTGAGTGGTTAGCCAACGCATCCATTACATCGATTTTGAGAAACATCATTAGGTATTAACAATATTCGGTGTCAGTAAACAAGTGTTCTGCTGATCTTGTAAATGTGAAACTGGATATTATTTACGTGCGTCAGTTTTCGATCAGGCATTTAACCGCACATGCACCATTGTGATGTGATCGCTAGCTGATGTCAGATATGGAAGTGGGATTTTTAAAACTAATGTGAACCGGATTCAGGTACCACTTGTACGCAGATTCTAAATCGGAAAGTCCAATATTCAGTTGCTATTCCTCTATTGGCTTTGACTACTTGGGTTTCTGACGCATGTAAAGTTTTCTGACAAAATCTTGTACCCGAAAGCACCAGAAGGCAGACATTTACTGTCACGTGCACACTACCGAGACCAGTCGCAAAATCTGCTCATAACTGATGTACTAACCCTTTCAACATTGATGACAGCTGTCATATAAGTCCAACGAGAGTGCTTGTAAAATTATTCATAATTGTCACATTTTTATTTATTTACTTATTTGTTGGGGTTTTGCGGCACTTTCGACAGCTAGGGTCACCTCCTGTCGGACAACTTTACGGGTGGAGGACGCCAGAGTACCCAAACTCCTGAACGCACCAACACCGCGAAATCGGGGTTAGCGTTGGTTGAAGGCAGGTGCATCCTCGACGTGGGAAGTAAACTTTAGTACACACCGTCACCGTGTCCCCACGTGGGCAATCGAAATTACGTGCCTTGCCCAAGGACACAACGCAGTTGCCCCTCGTGAGGACCAAACGTACACCACACAAGTCCAATGCCGTGATCATTGAGCCACCACGCTCGCAATAATCACATAATCACGATCATCAGGATCATACACAACGTGGAGAGTGTATTATCACTAAATCACCCGCGGAGTGGAGATTCCACCCGAGGAAGAATTGCAAATCTGTTGCAAAGCATAACCAGCACCAGCAAAGTTTCAGCCAATAAACCTCCGGGTTAAACTCGGAGGTCCATCGGCTAAAACATTGCTTGTGTTTTTTGCCCATATGTACAAAATGTGAAAGTTATAGCTTGGGTGATAACTCCACTCTGCGGGTGATTTAGTTACAATCCACTCTCCACGTACTGTATATCCCATTACGGAAATAATACACGCTTGATGTCACATTTCTACCTTACATTGGGTTGGTTTCAAATAGAATTCATTTACACGTCTGTTCTTTGAAATCCCCATTTACAGCAACACTAAACCATGTGGAAAATAAACATTTGTTCCGCACACAGGTGCGGATCGAAACTCGTGGATGGACTATTTTTATATTGAAGCGAAATTTCACTGGAATTTTCTACAAATTGTCCACCGCAATTACAATTTGAGTCGCTAGCGGTAGCTAGAAATTGTCCCATGAGTTCCAATGTATTCTATGTACCATTAGGCACATAGAACACATTGGGACTCAGGGGACGAAATAGTAACACGGGTTCCCCTCACAAATTTGGTTGGCTATAACGCGTGTTCTTTGTGTTGATAGTTGACAAACGAATTGCTGAGTGTCCTTCTAATAATTGATTTTATAGACGTGAAGGCGTGTAATAAACAGAAAGGAACGCGTGTGTGAATGAGGTAATCGATATCGCACTTGTACCATCGCGGCCTCTCGTTTTATCCTTCCATTCCATCATTCGTGCCATATGGATTAACCCATTAACACGAGTGCGTCATTGTGTGTATTAATAGTACCCAATATCACAATAATTGTTTACCTAATACTATTGACGGACGGCTTTGTAAGAAAATAGTCTGAATAACTGAAAATTTCTATTTTTATCTCGAAAGCATAGCTCAGGATACCTCATTTGGATGCGCTCGATGAACTCGTCCCACTGAGGGGTTATAAGCAATTTTCGAGGCAAAACGTGCAAAAGTAATAATATTGTGGTGTCGATTTTGTGAACTGCGATCGTCTGTTTTACGAATCATGTAATAAAAATAAGATTAAATTTGTCACGAATTGATCTAAAATTACTAAAAATCTTGCTCTAAAATCGATCTGGGACTCTGTAAACCTCGGCTCAAGTCCATTTGAATGAATTCGGTTCAAGAGTGTCATATCAAATCGTTGCTCACATCATCTATTTATATATACTTGAAAACTGTTATCATGATATTGCAAATACTGTTAAAACCATTTTATTACTTTCCAAAGTGTGATTTACTGGGATTTCCGGGTTTGATTATAAACGATAACATCACAAGTGAAACATGCAATCAACAATTGTGTCATGTATCCGTGCGCGCAAACGAAGACGCTTTTCCGTACGTGTAATGGGGACTTCATTGTTTTTTTTTGTTGTTGTTGTTTTTTTAACCCTTTACCTACCATGAAAAGTAGGCGATACTTGCCAAAATATGTTTAATAACTATTATTTTCATTTTTTGTCTTAAAAACATAGGTTGTGATCCCTCATCGGAACTAGCTCGACAAGCAGTATGTGGAGTCACTCGACCGAGCAATTGCTCTAAGGTCATTTGCTCGATGGGCTTAGAGTCGTTCGAGCAATTGCTCATGGAGCAATTACTCTCTTGGTTTATTGGCTTTGAGAATGTTTTTTGATCTACACAAGGGAGATAACTCTGCATACAGATTATGGGAAATCAAGCAATCTGATTGGTTAGTTATAATCTGTATAAATCAGCTAGATACAGGGAACTACAAGAGTACTTGGAATAGGGTCAGAACTAACAAGAATAGACCAGAGATTGCTAAATATAGTAACAATAGGATAAACTGTTCCAAATAACAGGCTCTTCTACGCTACTGGGGTATACTATAGAATAAAGGAACATGGTCAGGTAGACGTAAACTATTGCATATATAGATAGAAGCAGAGAATTCTGAAAGAATTCGAAATAGTAAAAGTTGGGATAGATTTTGGTGATTTGGAAGGATTGTCGGGTTGTTTGTGGTAATTAGATTTACTCTTCTACAAAGGAACACGACCTCCGAACATACCCCGTCCTATTGCAAAAAAATTGGGTAACATAGCAATCACGTGCTACCATAGAAACCAAGATGGCGGCCTCCAGTGTACAAAATGGACCTTAACAACACGCGCTGCGCATGCGCACTCACACCACGCATCACCATGGAGATAACGTCACAACATGGCCGCTCACGCGGGTTACCATGACAACACAACATGGTGCCACTAGGTCACGTGACATGACGTCACTTCCGAGGTCATCCACCGAGGTCATCCAAACCATCCCTGTAGGAGAACATGACATACTACTCATATCTAACCAGTTTTGGTTCTGTAGAGAACCAATATACCAGGTATTTATATTCGTTTTGTGTCAAAATATTTGGCGACTGCGTTGAATAAGCTCCAAGTTTACAGCTGAATCTACTTCAGTTCATGTATTATTCTGTTAAAACTGAATGCTAATCTTGGTAAATTTATTTAATTTGAAATAAATACTGTTCAAACTAAACTGGTTCCATCTCAGGGACAAGACAGAACCAGTTTTGGTTCTAAAAATAACCTTTATTTTTTGCAGTGTACTCCCACCTCGGTGTGTTCTGTCTTAGTATTGGGGCAATCATCTCTGTCCATTAAATTTGACAGAAAGGTGTTGCTCCATTTTGTGGTCTGAATTATCAATAATAAGACAACTTGGATGTGAATAGGTTACCTGCGTCTCAACACGAGAATGGAATCGAAAAAGTATATTCCGAGAGAACTGATTTTTTTTCTGATTTTGTTCGGTAAACATATGTGTTTTGAACACGGCAATGTACGCCGTCAAAGGAGAATGCAAAAGGGAGAATATCTTACCTTCTACAGGTATCTGGGAATTTTATTGGTTCAAAGACGTCACATGCAGACTGCATATAAAACCATATACTGCCTGTCAACATCAATATAAGCTGGCAGCTATAGGTGATCTCCCCTTTGTTCCTTGACTATTTAAAATGGCGGCAGTCGATAAACGCTTCAAGTTGAAAGATTGAGTGTTGGAAGCCCATATTTGGTCTGAAGTGTAGGTTAGGCGACTTAAAAGGCTTCATATTCTGTGGATGTGTGTCATGTTACCTTCGAAATGAAACTTTTTGGTATGTACGAATTTGCCTTGTTGCCTGTAGGCACTCTCCCATAAATTGTAACACGGCAAAGACACATGAACACAATGTGAGAATTCTCTCAATTAATTTTGATCGCTGTTGTTATTAGTTCTGTGCATCGAATCGATGCAGCAGTCGGTAAGATATATTCGTTACACTGTTTGTTGGTGGCCTAATATGGTACATATGGTGTCAGTTAATTCCAATATGAAATTAACTGACACCATATATAACATATTAGGTCACCAACAAACTGTGTAACTAATAATATACTCCATTTCTAATTAGGTTTGCCGGACAAATTCAAAAGCAACTGGAAAGTTGGTTTGGATTCGCAGATTCTTGGGTTTACTTGTTGTGGCTCTCTTTCAATTCTCTTTTGCGGTTTATTTAATTCAAGGCTTATAGAAGCGCTCTGGTAGTGAGTGCAGAGAGCGAGCTTATTTCAAAAGGCTCATTTTTATACCATTATCACCAACTATGCAGAGTAGGAGCAGATAATTAATGTAATTGCATATCGGCTGTTGGAAGAAGAATGAATGAAAAACGAGAGAAGTTCGGTTTGGGTGTTATAGGATTCTTACGTCCCTACTCAACCCTTGGGGCGCTGAGGTGGGAGAGCGTTGTAAAGAAATACAAAACGATTACGTTTGTTGAACATAAAGGACAAATAAAGAAGAACGAGGTGTTGTAAAGCGTTACCAGCACATGTTTGTCAGCAAAGGGCATTACTATATCTGCGTCTACTTTATTTTGGGGCTCCCTTATTCGGCCCGTACTTTATTAATTTGTTTTACAATTACGATGCAGTAGATTGTGAACCTCAGTATCCGAATTGAACTCACTCTTCGGAATTTTGCTATGTTAATTTAGCTTGTTACAGTTAAAACTAGAAGTCCTGTCACGAATAGTGCGCTTATCTAGGCTTAATTGCGCGTTGGAATTGCGCGCAATTGCCATATCGAATGGCATCCAAAGCACGGAAGGTTCTCTTGGTTACTCATAGCAAACACATGCAATGTTTCTGCCAATGGACCTCCGGGTTACCCGGAGGTCCATTGGCTAAAACATTGCTTGTGCACAGGCCATATGTACAGAATTTGATAGCTTTACTTGGGCCATAACGCGTACATTAACGCGCATATCAACGTGCTATTTGTGCGCATTTCACGACAGGACTTCTAGTTTTAACTGTAGGCCAGTCTGTCTTCTGTAGGTTCAGTCTTCCGTGTATCCATGAGATGTGGATGTTTCTTTGCTTGTTGGGCCTCAGTTTTTGGTAATTTGCATTTAATAAATGTTGGTGTCACGCTGTCGCTAATAATTATGCCTCTGAACTGAAGAATCCATCGTAGGAAGATTTTGTAGACTTTAGTTAGCGTTTTCGCATTCGTGTTCCATTCAGTTCCATGAAGCCTAGAAATGAGCCAAATTCCTTTTTTGCTCTGGGTGTTAGTTTAGAACATGGGTATTGCGGCGTAACGCCGCAAAACTGTCTTCGGGGCATTTTCGGACAGGCAGGTTTATGAACGTTTATCTCATTTTGTTCATTCTGTGTTTTTTGGCAGGTAACACACTTAATTCCGATTCCCCACATGGGGACACGGTGGCGCTGTGTTTTAAAGCATACTGCACATTGATGATGCACTTGTCTTCAACCAATGCTAACCCTGCATGTGTGGAATTAGTATGTTGGAAAGTCTGACAGTTGCTCGTCCTTGCTCGGTGGTTCTCTCCGGTTATTCCGGTTTCCCGCACCAGTAAATCTGCTACCAAACTGCAATAAACAAATACATAAATTGGCAGCTAACCCTTTACCCAACGAATCGGCCACATCCACCCGCGTAATATGCAAATTCAGCAGATGATTTTTTAAAAAAATTCAACAAAACCATATCATTTGACCCCTCTGTGGAACGAGCTCGTCGAGCTCGTTCCAGTGAGGGGTCACATGATATGGTTTTGTTTAAATGTTTTGTAAAAAGTTAGAAAATGATATTTAATATAATAAATTTTGACATCGTCTGCGTCGGGTAAATGGTTAAGGAGATGTGATTTGCTCACGTTTAGCTTGATGCGCCATTTGTTGTACCAAGTCGTTTGGTCAGATTTACACTACATCCGAAAATATTGTCGCGTACGTTGCTCATAGCAATATTATGAATACATAACCCGCGAATTCATTCGTACAGGTCCTCTGCGAAATAATAAAATGTTTCAATTTTACTTCATAAGTTCTTATTTGAGGTAGACCATGGCGATGTCGGCTATAACGTTGATGGACGAGGATGAAGAGGAGGAGATGGAGGAGGGTGTCAAGGGCAATGCGGCGAGATCCTTTGCCCCTCATCCTTTGAAAGAAATTCATTTGATGTGCACTTTATTTTCCACTTTCAAACTTGTATTCTTCCAGCAAAATATTAGTATACACCGAATATAACTAGGGTTTAATATATTCCCGGTTTCTATAGTAACGGGAACGGGAATGAAATCGCAATCAGAACCGGGAACCGGCAGATGTGACAGATAATATCAAATGAATTAACGAGAGTAACAAGTCGCTTTTATTTTCGTGAAAATGAACATATTTTATTGGCGATCTGCCATCTACATACGGAAACAGTTCGCTTCCTAAGAGAAGAGTGAAACCCCAAACCTGCTACCAACTTGTTTTCCTTTTCAGAATCGATAGTTTTTTCACCACTACCTCCCGGCTCCTGGCTTCAACCCCCCCCCCCCCCCCCCCCCTCTTCACTGCCGTCACCAGTCGATTCTGATTCAAGGAGAGAAGACTGGTGACGACAGTAAAGAAGGAGTTGATGTTGATGGACGTAATGAGTAGCGAATGACAGCAGTGATTCTGAAAATGAAGACGAGTTTGAACTTTGAAGCTCATGAAGATCTTACTGTTGAGGAGGAGTCATCCGAGGCTGGTTGAGAGCGACAGTGCTTTGGTGAAAAGGGTGTTCAAGAAACATTACTGTAAAAGGTTCGGGTGTGGTAGGGTTGGCGAAATCTAACAAAGTTACGTTGGGCAGTTTTTCAATTTAGAAAACTTCAGTTCAACACACAAATAGTGCCACGAGTGATTCCCGGTCCATGTTATAGATTTCCCAGATATCGTGCCTGGCTTTCGGACCAGGAACCTGGGGATTCCCGTTCCCGGTATTAAACCCTAAAAATAACATTGTACACCTTACGAGAACTATTTTAGAGCAGTTAAATGGGGATTTGCAGTTACAAGAAATACCTTTTGTCTTCCACGTTGTGGAAAATACCCCTTGGCAGGTGCAAACATTATGTTGTGTTCAAAGAGATTTCCATGCGTTCTCGAATACGTTGGATTAAAAATAGGCGCAGCAACTATTTTTCTCACATCGGATAGCAGCGCATTCATTTCTCGCACGTAATGTGTTATCCAAATGAAAAAAAAAATGCAGGACGCGTTATTTCTGATGCAACGCATGACGGAACGCAAAACACATCGGACGTGGTGTAAATCTGGCCTTACGAGTATTTCTGAGACACTTTTCCAAAAGCTTGTTACGTTTGTGTTTGTCAAAGAGTCCCGTGTCGTCCGCGAATTGGGGAAGTTCGATTTTGTATAATTTGTCAACTTCATTGTCATTTACATACATACAGATTAGCAGGAGGTTTGAGGATGAACATTCGGGGTTTCCTGCTTATAGTAGGACAAGGCCTGAGATTGCGTTATTCACCTTGACTTTAATTATTCGGAGAGAAAGAAACGATTGCAGGATTCTAATAGTTTTGTTTGAAGGTTCTAGTATACAGAGTTTATATCTTCGACTGCTGTATTGAGTCGAACGCATGTTTGATTGCAAGATAAATGGCCGCGCATCCCTTTTGCCGCCGCGATATGTGATCCACAATTCGGTGTTCGTGCTCTGTGCCTTAATTGTCACTTCGTTAACTTCTGTGCCATCTGTTGAAAAAGTTTTTGTAATCGATGTGTTTTTAGTTGAGTTTTAGTGCTTGTTTATATAGTTCTCTTATAAAGCTTATTAGCGTGTAAGTGGTGGTGGTGGGGGGGGGGGGGGGGGGGGGGTACGCAGTTTTTCCTTTTTCGATTTTTTTTATAGGAGTTTGGCAAAACATTTGCCAGCCAGTGTAACCTGCAGTCTGACAGTTTACTGGTGGGGTAACCCGGAGTACCCCGATAGATCCAATGAACAGCGGCGATCAGCTATAACTCTCCCAGCGTACTAACGTCGCACAAATAGGGTTAGCATTAGTTAAAGACAAGTGGACCAACGATGTGTAGTTTGCCTTTGTGCACAGCGCTACGCGCCCCCACGAAATAAGCGAGTTGCCCAAGGATAAACGCAGTCATCCGTAGTGGGACCAAACAATGGAACTTTCAGTCTGAAGTCCAATGTCGTAACTACTGAGCCACCGCTGCTCCCTACGCGTTAGATATCATCATCCTATGGTGTTCTTCTGGGCTCCGTATATGTAGCAGAAATGAGTACAAACGTTGAAAAAGCTTCACAAGCCTGTTTATTTTGAAATATTCAACCTTCGATGGAAATATAAAAACCGATCTTCCTCGGAAGACGGCCTGTGCTACATTATACAAGCTGCTTTAAAAACGCTTTATTCAAGACGGCCGTTCCCTGCATCAGATGAGTTATCAGTTTCAGAAGACTGATGGGTTCCTCTCGATATCGTCGCTTAAGTGCTAGAATGCCCTGTGTCCCAAAATGGACATAGGACATTGTACTGTTAAAACTAGAAGTCCTGTCATGAAATGCGCACAAATAGCACGCTGATATGCGCGTTAATGTACGCGTTAAGGCCCAAGTAAAGCTATCAAATTCTGTACATATGGCCTGTGCAAAGGCAATGTTTCAGCCAATGGACCTCCGGGTAACCCGGAAGTCCATTAGCAGAAACATTGCATGTGTTTGCTATGAGTAACCAAGAGAACCTGCCGTACTTTGGATGCCATTCGATATGGCAATTGCGCGCAATTCCAACGCGCAATTAAGCTTAGATAAGCGCACTATTCGTGACAGGACTTCTAGTTTTAACTGTAGCACTCAGGCGACGATATGTTTGTGCGCGCTTTTCTCCAGCTATTGTTGAAATTAGCACCTTCGTTGGTTCGTTGAGTGTTTCTGTGTAGTTTAGTGTACGTGTTGCCCCAAAAAGAAATTGAATATTTTCAATATATACTATACTATATATGTATCCATAGGGAATGTTTGTACATTTCTATGACCGTGATTCACAGTTTGACCAATTTTGTTTGCCTATATCGCAGTCCTTAAGAAATAGTGCAAATATGCATTTCTTTATCATGATGTGTACAAGATGCGGTGCACACAACAACCCAATATCGATCCAAGCGATGTCAAAAAACTAATTATACGCGACATCATTGAAAACGGGACATGCAGAGTAAATATTTGCAAGGATGCCTGGGGACCTGTATGAGATCTTTTCTGTGTGATCGATGTATCTAGAAGTTGCGCAAAGCGTTTTAGATTACCACTTTAAGAGGTGTACAATAAACACAAGGGATACTCTAAAATGTATTAGGTTCCCAACAAACCTAGACCTAATGGGTTAAGTGAATATGAACCCAATTGGAGACATAATTACTCAATCCCGTTGATTTGGTTTGATTTTTAACCCAATTGATTTTAGAGAGTACATCATCATCATATTGTGCATTTTTATTGAGCCAGTACAGATGAGGGTTAACGAGGACATGTTTAAATAATGGGGATGGGCAATTGCCATATCGGATGGTATCCAAAACACGACAGGTTACTCATAGCAAACACATGCAATGTTTCTGCCAATGGACCTCCGGGTTACCCGGAGGTCCATTGGCAGAAACATTGCTTGTGCACGGATCATATGTACAGAATTTGATAGCATTACTATGATCATAACGCGTAGATTAACACGCAGGTCGACGTGCTATGCGTGCGCATTTCATGACAGGACTTCTAGTTTTAACTGTAGCACCGTAGGTCGAAGATAATAATAACTGCATATTCGCATATCACACGGGACCCATAACTATTGTTACATACTTAATGCGACGCAGGTGATGCGATTAATGCCAAATGATAGATTTTTGTAGCTTTTTATTTGCCACTTTGAATAGATGTCCAGTCTACAGTTTAAGCCTTTTTATGAACGGAATGTACAGTACAGCCGCCGTGGACTGGTCACTTTCCATGGGTGGGAAATATTTCCACGGAAGCGATAATAGTAGATTCCAAACACTAATTATGGGAATAATATGGGAATAATCATCAAGAATTTAATTAACGAAGCACCGGGTATAACCCGGTGCTTTATTAATTAAAATTTTCCTTCTGATGATTTTTATTACCCTAGTAAAAGCATGCGTGGAAATCACTGCCCACGGGTTGATTACTGCCAGTTCGGGGCGACTGTACTGTACAAGTAAACTGAACCGAATCAAAAGCTCGCTGCAGCGCAACACAGGAATCGGTGCGTAAGTAATGTACCTATTCACCTGTAACGGCAATGTAAGGACAGCGTCGTGCATTAAAAAATGGCCATTCCTATGCTGACATATTCAATTTACACTTTTAAAATAATATGGCCTCCATTTGAACGACATTGTTTCAGTTTTAGTTTTTCCATTATCGCCCCGAAAATCAGCAGATTTTTATTTTATTTTTAATTTTTATAATTATGTTATAAAAAAGATCATGTCCTTGGTTTGTTTTATGTTTCAGGTCTCATAATCTACAGAATAGAATGAGTGGTGATGTATTTCGTCCATTGAGTGCAAGAAGGCTTTGAATTTAGAAAGCATTGCAAAGCCTTGTTGCACTCAAGAGACAAATTTATAAGTTTTATTAACTTGGGTAAAATATATAAGATATAAACCATTCAATGTTTTTTTTTCAAGTTTGCCTTGATTATAAAATGAAAGCATGTGGCAGCGAAAAGGACCATGCGGTAGGGCCTGTGAAACATATTTTTACCTTTTTAGACCTTACAGTGGTTAATTAGTTGGTGTTGTCGTATTTCGTTTCTTCGATGACAACAGATCAGGCATATCAAACACGACGCCTGGAGTGTCGTGTGTAGGGTTTAGTCCGGGATACGGGAATCCCCGGGTTCTCTGTTTCGGGAAATCTAAAACACGGAACCGGGAATTACGCATGGTATTATCTTTGTGTTGAACTGATGTTTTCTGAATTGCAAAACTGCGCAACGTAACTTTGGTAGATTTCGTCAGTGCCTCCACGCCCAAACCTTTTTACAGTAATGCTTCCTGAAGCACCCTTTTCACCAAATCACCGTCGCTCTCAACCAGTTCCGGATGACTTCTCTTCAACAGTAAGATCTTCACGCGCTTCAAAGTTCAAACTCGTCTTCATTTTCAGAATCACTGGTGTCATTCGCTACTCATTACGACCATCAACATTAGCTCATTCATTACTGCCGTCACCAGTCTCCTCTCCTTGAAGCAGAAGCGACTGGTGACGGCAGTGAAGAGGGGGTTGAGGCCAGCAGCCAGGAGGTAGTGGTGAAAAATCTAGCGATTTTGAAGAAGAAGACGAGTTGGAAGCGGGTTGGGGTTTTCACTCTTCTCTAAGGAATCGAACGTTTTCCGTATGGAGATGGCATATCGCCAATAAAATACGTTCACTTTCATGAAAATAAATGCGACTTGTTACTCAGGTAAATTTATTGGATAGCTAGTATCCGTCACATTTCCCGGTTTCCGATCCCCGGCTCTGACTGTGATTTCATTCCAGTCCCATTACTATAGCCAACCGGTAATATATTAAAGCCCAGTCGTGTTTGGTTTGTCTGATTTGAACTCGTCAACTCCACGGAAAACGACAATCCACGCTGTAGGGTTTCTAAAACTAGAGAAGTGTTCGCCAAATTAGAAAATTATAAGACTCATTCGACGGGTATCATTATGAGAGAACACCCATTCATTCATTTCACTCGTCTGCCTCTGGCACTACGAAGTATTATTTATGAAGTGAAAAAAAGAATCTTTAGTAACGAAAATGTACATTGGTTTCCTCGGAAGCACAGGTAATGATATGACATCTCATTAAGCGATATCGATGGGCTCATTCTGTTGAGGGTCGTAGAATATGTTTTCGATATATTAATACACAGAACGACACACGCCTGTGGATGGGTTTATCGATATGACACGAGTGCCAGCGCCGAAAGATAGAACGAGAGGCCGCAGGCCTCGAGTTTTATCCTTCCGCCATGGCACAGGTGCCATATCGAATAACTCATTCACACGTGTGTGTCGTTCTGTGTTTCTTACACGCATTCACGTCTCTAAAACAGTTATTAGAAGGACACTCGGCAATTCATTTGACAGTTACTAAAACAGACAACACATTTTATAGCCAACCAAATCTGCGAGGGAAACCCGTGTTAATATTTCGTTCCCCGAGTTGCAATGTGTTCTATGTGCCGAATGGCACATAGAACACATTGAAACTCGGGGGACGATTTTCAGCTATCGCTAGCGATTCAAATTGCAATTGCGTAGCACGATTTGTAGAATATTCCAGTGAAATTTCGCTTCTATTTAAAAATAGTCCGTCAACGATTTCCGTTCCGCACATATGTGGGGAACAGATTTTTATTTTCCACACGGTTTAATGTTGCTGTAGATGGGGATTTCGTAGAACACACGTGTAATAAAAACTATAATTAAACCTTTGTTCTGTTCATTCATTTACAGGCAAAATGATTGGCCAAAGTATTTCATTTTTCGTAACACAATGAACCGAGAAAAAAACGCATTTAGGCCCGCCATAAACCAAGCACCCCAATATCTGTCTTATAAATTACGTTGCACAGTGTGAATGAAAAGGAATCACTGCGAGCTCAAATCGGTCATATATTTTTTCAACATGAAAAGTATTTAATATTTATCTCATCATATTAAAAAGGCTTTCAAAATTAAATGTAATAAACAATGACATTCCTACCATGTTTTTTATTTATTGTTAATTTGTTTATACGCAATGGGTGATCGTCTACTTTCATCATTTTACCCACATCAAACGTAAACAATGACCGATCATAATAATCCATAAACGAAACTCACGTGGGCAATACTTTCCAATTTTCAAATGGCCTGAATGAACTCTTTCTGACACAAAGTTCAACCAACTTCATGTCATCTGGGTTCGCATCGACCTCAGCATGTACAAACTGTGTTTTCTCATTCCCGGTAAATGGTCAAAATCAAAATTATATTTAACTCAGTGTTACTTTGAGTCACAACACCCTCCCGTCAATGGAAAAGGAGATTGAAATTTTGTGTGGGTGTGGCCAATGACGTTTCTTGTTACTTACGCAATTCATTGGTCAATAAAATTTGAAAGGACGCAAGAACGTGTTTCAGTAATATGTATCGTTATTTCAAGCAGGATTTAAAAAAAAACTATGCCTTTTCATTCAGTTATCACAAGGAAGCATGATGCGACTTGGTTTTTATTTTAACTCCGCAAAGTAGAGAGTGTTTAAATGTATTCCCCATCAAGTTTAATTATAAGGAATGATCGCTTGTTTCTGCCCACTTTTTAAGTTATGAACCCCCCAAAATAAAAACCAAACATAGCGTAAATGGGCTACGCCCATTTGCACAGTAAAGACTTTGTTTTTTTTCTTTGTTTTTTTTTTTTGGGGGGGGGGGATTCATATCTCAAGAAATAGACAGAATCATACGATCATTTCTTATTTGAATGTCGTTTTTTATCGTTTTAAATAGCGCTTGCCATGTATGATCGTTATATTAAAATAAAATTATTCTTCATGTAGAAACTCTGCTTCTCGACAGTTTTATTTGCTGACGCATTATTCATGCACTGGATAATGCCGCAGTGGCGTCGCAAACGGGAATGGGAGTAGGAGTCCTTTTTATCAAACCGTATACCACCAACCCACCGCCAAACACACACACATACAAACGTTTTATGAATAAAAGAGTACCCATGTTTATTTGTTGATGAACGTTTTATTATTATTAGTAGTAGTTAGTCCTATGGACTATGATGGTATTTTCCATGTCTGTTCAGTGCCAGTAGTTAGCAACGTTCATATTTGTTATATGGAGGAAACCAATTACTGTTTTGAACATTCTGCACCAAGGCTACACGTTAAAAATATTGATTTGTCTACCATACGAATTCACGGATGAACCATATACCAGGTACGTTATGAATTCGGGTTTGTATCACGATGCTGGCCAAAAACCCGTCTCTCGGATTCAAAAGGTTAACTCTTTTCCTAACACGATTAGAAGAGTAAACTTGTTTAATTTCCGTTTTAGCACACAATAGCACTATCAAAATAGCCAATCACGGACAAAATCGTCTCTATACAGTTAAAACTAGAAGTCCTGTCACGAATAGTGCGCTTATCTAGGCTTAATTGCGCGTTGGAATTGCGCGCAATTGCCATATCGAATGGCACCCAGAGCAAGGCAAGTTCTCCCGATTACTCTTAGGGAAACACATGCAATGTTTTTGCCAATGGACCTCCGGGTTACCCGGAGGTCCATTGGCTGAAACATTGCTTGTGCACAGGCCATATGTACAGAATTTGAAAGCTTTACTTGGGCCACAACGCGCACATTAACGCGCATATAAACGTGCAATTTGTGCGCATTTCATGACAGGACTTCTAGTTTTAACTGTACGTCCGATATAGATGGAACGTAGGAGTGATGGTGACGTTGTAACAATCTGAGCACTGATCTCTACACAACTGTTTTGCTAGAAGGTCAGCGAAAAATGACGTAACTCAAGCTGCCCACCTCAAGTTGGCGTCAGGCCTATCAACGTAGTATCTCCACCCATCGATGACGTTTCACGACGGAAAAGTATCACAATATGACAGCGTTCATTACATGGAAACCTTGCGAAAACTAAAAACACGGTATTCACGTTCCTATCCCGGCTTTTGTTTTCTTTTTCAATAATAACAAAAACATGTTGTGTTCAGTACAGCCGCAGTAGACTGGTCACTTTCCACGAATGGGCAATATTTCCACAGAAGGAAAAACTTTAGATTCCAAATACTTATTGTAGGAATAATGATCAAAAATTTAATTAACCCTTTACCTAACGATTCGCCCGCATCCGCCCGCGTAATATTCAAACTGAGCAGATGAAAAAAAATAATTTTCCAAAGTATTTTAACAAAACCATATCATGTGACCCCTCACTGGAACGAGCTCAATGAGCTCGTTCCAATGAGGGGTCACATGATATGGTTTTGTTGAAATTTTTTGAAAAATTTAAAAAAATGATATTTAAAATAATAAATTTTGATATCGTCTACGTTGGGTAAAGGGTTAATGAAGTACCGGGTACACCGCGTTGCTTCCTTTTAACCCACGCTTTTCGATTCCAAACACTTATTGTAGGAATAATGATCAAAAATGTAATTAATGAAACTCCGTGTACAACCCGCTGCTTCATTAATTAAACTTGTACTGCTGATATTTTTATTACTTGGTAAACGCATGAGTGGACATGCGTGGATTACAACTAATCCACGGCGATTGTACTATATCTTACCTCCTACAAGTATCTGGGAATTTCATTGGTTCAAAGATGTCACATGCAGGCTGCATATAAAACCATATACTGCCTGTCAACATCAATATATGCTGACAGCTATGGGTAATCTTCCATTTGTTCATTGATTTTTCAAAATGGCGGCAGCCGATAAACGCTTCAAGTTGAAAGATTGAGTGCTGGAAGCCCATATTTGGTCTGAAGTGCAGTATAGGCAACTTAAAAGGCTTCATATTCTGTGGATGTGTGTCATGTTACCTTCGAAATGAAACTGTTTGGTATGTATGAATTTGCCTTGTTATAATTTATGGGAGAGTGCCTGTAGCACTCTCCCGTAAATTGTAACAAGACAAAGACACGTGAACACATTGTGAGAATTCTCTCTTTTAATTTTGATCGCCGTTGTTTTTACTTCTGTGCATCGATGCAGCAGTCGGTAAGATATATTCGTTACACAGTTTGTTAATGGCCTAATATGGTATATATAGTGTCAGTTAATTCCATATTGGACGAGAGCGAAATTAACTGACACCATATATACCATACTAGGCCACCAACAAACTGTGTAACTAATAATATTCCTTAAAAAAGATACCGGCAACTGCGAGGCATCCAACAATTAATAATTTTGAAAAAGTTTTTTTCTTTTGTTGAGTATTGCTAATTTATTGTAACATCCACCAACATCCTGCCTCATCTTCCCCCACTAAGATGCGGCGATTGAGACACTATTCTGTACATGATCAATGAACATTCCAGCAATCCAGTTTCTTTAGAGGTCAGTGATTGTGAAAGAGTTGGTCTCGGAAAAGACTGTTCATGAAGTTATTTGTTTCAATAACTTTTTATTTAACACGACTAACAGACGACGTTTGCAAGACATTTCCTAAATAAGGTAAAAAAAGTCATTCTTTGCATCGAAAGCATAGCTTACGACCCTCTCGCAGAGGAGGCCTTTTCATAAGCTATGTATTTGAGGCACACGTTTCCTAAATAAGTTAACAAAAATCATTCTTTGCATCGAAAGCACAGCTTATTATCCTCTCGCAGAGAAAGCTTCTTCAAAAGCTTTTTGAGGCACGCGTTGAAAAAATAATAGAATTTAGGTGACTATTTTTGAGAACAGTGCGAGTGGTCTTTACGATACAGTTGAAAAATAGTAGTCCTGTCACAATTAGGGTAGAAAATGACCTTTGGTTAATGTGCTCCTTACTGTGGAAAAATGAAGTAATCTGAAATACACAAGAGTGTTTGCGCAGCGCAATGCAAAATATATAGAGGATATGAAATGAGCGTTTTTCTCATATAATATTTATGAAACGAGTCTAAGAATTTTTCGTTTTGGCGAGCCTCTGGGGAGCCCAAACGCAAAATTCTGACGAGTTTCATAAATATTATATGAGAAAAACACTCATTTCATATTCTATTTATCCACCATAAATAGGACAGATAACGTAAATTCTCACTACTGAAATTATGCAAATGTGATCCAGTTGTATTTTGTTTAGCCAATCAAATTGTCCAATTTTGAAATTGACCAATGAATTTAACTGAAGGCTTTATTTATCACTGATTAATATGAAAACAAAATATCAAATGTTTTAAAGTGAACAAAACGGACGAGTCATGTGATAAAAGGCACTATTAGCGTGGTCGGTACTGAAATCACGAACTGAACCGATCAAAAATAAAGAAAATATTGAGCTTACAGTATTTGGATGGTGGATTACGCCTAAGTTGCTGTGGGATAGATTTTTCACTTAGCAATTCTTTACAATTTCTGAGGACAAAACCCGTGTTAATATTTCGTCCCCCGGTTTGCAATGTGTTCTATGTGCCGAATGGCACATAGAACACATTGAAACTCAGGAGACGATTTTCAGCCATCGCTAGCGATTCAAATTGCAATTGCGTAGCACGATCTGTAGAAAATTCCAGTGAAATTTCGCTTCTATTTAAAAATAGTCCGTCAACGAATTCCGTTCCGCACATATGTGGGGAACAGATTTTTATTTTCCGCACGGTTTAGTGTTGCTGTAGATGAGGATTTCGTAGAACAGACGTGTAATAAAAACTATAATTGAACCTTTGTTCTGTTCATGCATTTTCAGGCAACATGATTGACCAAAGTGTTTCATTTTTCATAACACAATGAACCGAGAAAAAATACGCATTTAGGCCCGCCATAAACCAAGCACCCCATTATCTGTCTTATAAATTACGTTGCACAGTGTGAATGAAAAGGAACCACTGCGCGCTCATATCGGTCATATATTGTTTCAACGTGAAAAGTAATTAATATTTATCTCGCCATATTAAAAAGGCTTTCAAAATTAAATGTAATAAACAATGACATTCCTACCATGCTTTTTATTTATTTTTAATTTGTTTATACGCAATAGGTGATCGTCTGGATCAAATAGATTTTACTGAACACATTTCATATCAAGTTGTGTCTCTTTAAAGGCCCTTTGTTCAGGAACAACGACAAATGTTCAGGTTTTTCCCGACACACACAGCTCATCGAGTTCGATCCAATGAAGGTCCATAAGCTATGCTTTTTAGGAAAAAACTAAAAAAAACTAAAACAATTTTAATGGAGAGTTTTCCAAATAGCGCTAGTCCGTTTTGAGCATTATATTAAGCAAGGCCTAAACAGTTAAAAATCTGTTTCTCGGGCCCTCCCGCGTAGTCTCTCCGTTGCGCATACTCTCTTTTATAAAAAATGCAAATTAAAAAAAAATGAAAATTGAATGGTTTATGTCTGATATTTTACCCAAGTTAATAAAATTGATAAATTTGTCCGCTGAGTGCAACAAAGCTTTGCAACACTTTAGGGGACGAAATACACCACCACCCATGCTATTCTGTAGATTATGGGGCCTAAAACATACAACAATTCATGAACATGAACCATTGATGGCAAAGAAATAATTACAAAAATAAAATAAATGAAATACAAAACGGCCCGCCCACATGCAGTTTTAAAAAATGTGGCCTGAGAAACAGAAGATCTACATTGTGAGGCATAAAAGTTTCTTTATATAATGGAATATTAAAACGAGTAAGGTTGACTTTTATTCCAGTAATATTTTCTTTTCGAAAATATTATAAGGCTGAAAAAAAGAAAATCTTGTTCCGATAGACCCTAAATTCTATCCCTGGCCCTAATCTTTCATGAAGCCTAGGCCAAAAAGTTATATACGATAACTGAAGAATACTTATGGGCTTGGCGTCCCTCACTGGAACGAGCTCGTTCCAATGAGGGTCCATAAGCTATGTTTATGAGACAAAAGAGAAAAATAATAACATTTCAATGTCTATTTAACCCTTTACCCAACGTAACGGCCAAAACCGGCCAGCGCGATTCTCAAAAATCGCCAATGAATTTTTATTATTTTTTCATTTTTTGTCTCAAAAACATAGGTTATGACCCCTCGTTGGAACGAGCTCGTCGAGCTCGTTCCAACG
Organism: Pictodentalium vernedei; assembly: GCA_031216915.1. Taxonomy (NCBI): domain Eukaryota; kingdom Metazoa; phylum Mollusca; class Scaphopoda; order Dentaliida; family Dentaliidae; genus Pictodentalium; species Pictodentalium vernedei. The sequence goes on from CM062296.1 coordinate 58,623,457, forward strand.
AGGGGTCATAACCTATGTTTTTGAGACAAAAAATGAAAAAAATTAGTTATTCAAGAATTTTTTTTGTAAGTGTCGTCTGCTTTTCATGTTAGGTAAAGGGTTAAGTAGATCGTATTGGACGGTTTTTCATCATTATGTTGGGTAAGTGGTAAAACGACCGTACGACCGGGATATTGTTGAATCGTTACAATAAATATGGGCGAATTGTAACTTTTCTGACAAGATAAAAGTTTTGTTTAACTTGTTAGATGAACTGTTTGGATTAGTGCCCCACGCATCCGCACCCACATTCACGCCCCGAACACTTTCCTTTCAGCTGCGCCGCCACTGTAATATACGCAAGATGAACGTTTCAACTCCAGATGTGTTCATTCTGTCTCAGTATGTACTTACGCAAACTTCTGTGTCGTTTGTTCAACCGCCTGTAACGCTAAACAATTCCAGATCAAAGGAGAGGTGATGACAGAGTCACAGCAATATTTTCCTTTTTTATTGCTGTGTTTCGTATCTTGAGAAAGTAATTAAAAACAAATAAGCTTCCAAGAATGTCCACACATGCTCTCCAACACAATTCAACGATCTACTATACTTATTCATAAGAGCTGTTGTACTCAATGCCATCGACCTTGAGTTGTTTGTCTCATTGGGAGAAAAATAAGTGCTTTCTGACATCATTGTGGGGGTTCTGAATTGAAAACGATTATAATTCCATTCAGATCAATTTCCACATGCATAAACGTCTGTATTATTTGTACTGTCTATCAAAATATCCAATTCCGATAAAATCGTTTACCAAGATTTGCGATAGAATATTCAAATTAATATTTTAGATTGCGCTACACTACGAGAAGAAATTGTCTGAAGTTATCATGATAGAGACACGGTTGTCCATTTATACCATGATTACGTATTCTACAATATATAAAAAACCTGTCACATAAATTTTAGTTTTACACACCAACCGTGATAAACACGCCAGCAATGGGATTTCAGTAGTTAATATTTACACCTACAGTTGAACTATATCCAAGCTGACGTTTGGTGACGTTGAATACGAACTTGTCTAAATTTATCGCACGTCGCCTCACGAAGAGTAAAATTAAAGTGACAACTAGAGAATTGTAATTTGTTGGACAAATTACGGGTTTTCCCAACTTTCCAATGTGAAAATGTAGATTACATATAGCAAAACAAAGTGTTTGAAATTATCCATTTCCAAAATGATAGACAAAAAGCATCCACAGTTGGCATTCTATAACGGTACTCTTATTCTCACCCTCATTATACTTGGGGGTTAAATCTTGAGATAATAAAGTAAACAGTAACTTTCTTCTGCAATCATTGTTTCATCAATCCATACCAATATAATTGCTACAACAACCTTGCAATTAGAGGAAATGAGTACAGATGTTTGCAAAATTCACTGAAAATCAATTTTTGTCAGACAATACTCTTCTTCACAAGGGCAAAACATATGTTGGGTTAACCCTTTACCCAACGTAACGGCCAAAACCGGCCAGCGCTATTCTCAAAAATCGACAATTAATTTTCAAAATATTTTCATTTTTTGTCTCAAAAACATAGGTTATGACCTCTCGTTGGAACGAGCTCGTCGAGCTCGTTCCAACGAGGGGTCATAACCTATGTTTTTTAGACAAAAAATGAAAAAAAATAGTTATTCAAGAATTTTTTTTGCAAGTGTCGTCTGCTTTTCATGTTAGGTAAAGGGTTAAGGCCCAAAGCATAACTTACAGCAGCGGATTTGTTCATTAAGCATCTCTACATATAGCAAAACAAAGTATTTAAAATTAACCCTTTCCAAAATGACAGGAATATGTAACCGCTGTTAGCTAATTTTAGCATTTACGAGTGGAACTCTTACACTCATTGTGTTTGAGGCTTGAAGATGAGATTAAAAACTAAACAGTAACTTTCTTCTGCAAGCATTGTTGCATCTATGCATTCAAAAATAATTGTTACAACAACATTGCGATAAGAGAAATTAGCGCTTGAAGTTAGCCAATCTCGAAGATAAAATGCCATATTTATATCATTTGTGGCCCTAGGGGTTAATTTTAAAATATTTGTGTGGTGATTTTAGTGTATAGAACAAAATTTGTCATACTTTGAGTGCTGCAAGCAGCTATAGAAAACATTCAGAGCTCAATCAGTTTAAAATGAAGTAAATCGTCACCTAAACTTACGAAATTCTGAAAAATTGGATTTTTTTTGGACGGTACCTACTTTTATGTAACCAGAATGGGATAGAGTTAAACTTTACAACCAAACATACAACAGCAAATATGCTCGATAGTCAATTGTGAATACGTACATGAAAAAGTGTTTGAAATTAAGCATTTTCAAAATGATAGAAAAAGCAACCAAAGTTGGCTAATTTTGGCATTTTCAAACGGTGCTCTTATTCTCGCACTCATTATGCTTGCTGGTTAAATCTGAGATTAAAAAGTGAACAGTAACTTTCTTCCATAATCATTGTTGCATCTATCCATACCAAAATAATTGTTACAACAACCTTATAATTAGAGAAATTTGTCCTTGAAGTTGGTCAATTTTGAAGAAAAAATCTATATTCATGTCATTTGTGGCCAATGGGGGTTAATGTTGAAAGATTTGAGTGGTGATTGTGGTGTATCATATTATGCTCTAAATGTGTGGAAAATTTGAGCTAAATAACTGTAAACATTTTTTAGACTTTCGAAAAATGGAGAAATTGTGAAGGTTTTGGCAGAATATTTTGAAAATACGCGTTTTCACGGATATGACGATACCGCATTTCACAAGATTTTATGACATTACATAAGTATGCCAAATTTGGTCAAAATCGTACAGCTTGTTTTTGAGCAGTTCAACAGTCAAAATTCACGGAGGAAAAAAACTGGGTTTGGGAAAGCCTAATAATTTATTACGTTTTTAAACGAGTTTACCCCATAAGACACAAAAACTTAACAGACAGGCATTCTCTTATGTTAACAGAGCATCCATAACTCGAAATGGTATGTTATTATGATATTAAAATGAAAAAGGCCCCGTTTCGTTTTCCATTTCGTTTCGGTGATAAAATTGACAGCGGAAGTACCGCCCACCGATGCTCGTGTAAACACAAACATATTCGCACGTATGTACGGCTGGTGCTCAGTAAAATAGAGAAAAAAATAATATAATCTAACGATCGTGGTATAAGTAAGATATACCCAAAGTAGCTTGGTGTACCAAATGTTCACCACTCGTGGTGAAGTGGCGTAAACCGCGCGCCGAAGGCTCGCGGTTAACATCACTTCACCACTCGTGGTGAACATTTGATACACCAAGCTACTATGGGTATATGCTATATATTTATTTTATTTGATTAATTTTATTAACTGCATAAAGTATCTGGACGGAAATTTGGAAGAAGGGCTGGTGAGAAGGTGAAAACCGGAGTATTCGTGAAATGGGCAGACCTGACCCAGCTCAAACAAAAAAGTTGCTCATTGGATTGGGATAAACTTCACACTAACTTTATAAACAACATTAGTTCTGCCGGTGATGTTATCCATATAATTCCATTTCCTTCGCACAGCGTTGGCGACCTTTACAAGTTAAATTTGGAAAACTTTCGATATGCAACTCTTTTGGACTGTAAACGTCGCGGATTTTGGCCACGACTCGCTCCTTCCCCCTTCCTCTTGCTTTTTCGAGACTATATTTATTTTATTTGATTAATTTTATTAACTGCATAAAGTATCTGGACGGAAATTTGGAAGGAGGGCTGGTGAGAAGGTGAAAACCGGAGTATTCGTGAAATGGGCAGACCTGACCCAGCTCAAACAAAAAAGTTGCTCATTGGATTGGGATAAACTTCACACTAACTTTATAAACAACATTAGTTCTGCTGGTGATGTTATCCATATAATTCCATTTCCTTCGCACAGCGTTGGCGACCTTTACAAGTTAAATTTGGAAAACTTTCGATATGCAACTCTTTTGGACTGTAAACGTCGCGGATTTTGGCCACGACTCGCTCCTTCCCCCTTCCTCTTGCTTTTTCGAGACTCGGGCCAAATTGAGACGCCATTGGCAGGAGACGATCAAAAATGGTTGACAGATTTCGCCATTGAAAGAGGTTTATGAGAAACTTAGCTCCCCTTAATTTTCTGAAGCTGTTAGTAAATTGGACACAATGAGTATGGCAATTTCACACCGATGTGAATTAATCTGTCGCAACAGCCAGTATCAAAACAATGCACGCGAGAGGGATTGATGTTGGTGTTGTGCTTTGTTAGTCAGCTTTAGTGCCTAGTAAAGAAAGTTCATTGGTTATGTGATTATATTTTCTAAGCGAAAGGATTGTTAAATATTTTTTATCTTTTATCTTTGCTGACATTGTTTAGCCTTTATCGAGAGACTTACTGAAATCCTAAACCGCTGCCTCGACGTTGCCTGTTTTCCAAAATGCTGGAACGCAGCTGGATTGGTGGACGACCCCAGGCTTTCCAAAAACTACACGTGCATTATACAACCCTATTTTTGTAACCGTTGAGGGATATCATGTAGAGGTCATTCCCAAGCTGCGTTGCTGTTGGGGATTCTCTCTTCTTCTCTTCAGTTTAATCAGGCTTGACCTGTCCTGGCGGAATCAAAATCATCCTTGCGCTTGGCCTGAACCAACGGAGACAAAATGTCTCCACATCGCCTGGTTCAATGAGCGTTCAACCTTTCACACTTATGACCGTCTCATGTGCTGGATGTCTGCGTCGGTGGCGGCGGGCCTGACTGAGTCAGAGACAGAGTACACTTGTTTGGGAAGCCTCGATCAGGCACACAACAACACGTGGCAGACTATGCTTGCCAGCAGAAAATCAAGCACCACCTTCAGAATCAACAACATCTCCAACAAGCCTGAAAATAAGCAGACTGTCATCTGCAAAATGAGGTCCCCAGAGGGTGAATTTGGTGAGTCTGTCTGTTGTTTTCGTTTATTAAAAGTAAGAAACGGAATAGAAGCTTAGTTTTCTAAACAATTACTCGCATAATTGAACCTTCTTCACTCGTCTAATAAGTTCAAGAAAGTCAACCTTATCGAAAGTCGATTGACATAAGCAAGGCTCCTGTGAAAATTCGAAATTCGTTTCGGAATTCGATTCTAAAGTCAATATTCGATTCGATTCGATATTGGAAATTCGAATATTTTCGAATATACTTCGGCCATGACCGTGAATGTACAGATTGTAATTGATCACATTATTCTATATTGAGTATTGTTCTGGGTAGAAATGCAACTGTCTTGTAGTGTTAACAGTCTTTTCAGCGATGTTGCACAGTTGTAGCAACATTGCTAGAGACAATATTACAGCTACAGTTGTTCATTTCAACTTATTGTGCATTATGACCAGTGACCATTTATAAAAAAAGTTTTGTTTTAATTTACAAGCGGATCGACTACATTATCGTTTCGTTTTAGTCATTCTGCATTTTAAAACAAATGGCTTCACGACTGAATGGAGTCAATCCGATTCGAAAACATGTGATAAAAGTGAGTTGTCAGCCCTATCAGCCAGGTTCGTTTAAATATGTTTGTTGCTGCAGTTTCGAAGCTACAAAGTCACCAATTCGAATAGTTTCAGCCAATAGCTAGTATGGTTTATATCTCAATTTAGCGTGGGAAGTGGTGAGGCGAAAAATGCTCTCTAACATAACTGTGTGTCTTTCAATAATCGGGGTTATTATTTAAAAAAAACAAATTTCTTTTGATAGCGTATCCATTAACTGTGATTCGATTCGAAATTCGATTCGAAATTCAATTCCTTATCACCAATTCGATTCGATATTCGATTCGATCAATATCGGCAATTCGCAGGTCCCTAGTATAAGTCAGGGGTGGGTCCGGAGACCCGCAACATAAAACAAAAACACTCCCGGGTCCAGAAGGAATAAAGCAAATCAAATGAAAATGTCCGTTTTTCAGGACAAGTCAAATTCCGTAAGGAATCTGACGACGTCATGTCCGGAAGCAGTCTAGTCATTGAATAGACAATCGTCTGTGTTTAGATTCAATCGTCTGGGATATTTCAGTTGATCCGAAACGCGAAACGAAAGTTCGCTTTTTCGGACCAACTGAACTATTCCAGACTATTGAATCTAAACGTTAAATAAAATTAATTTTCATTGAATCAACACAAGAAATGCTTCTGAATCGAGACTTCTTTTGCCCTAATCATTGATTTCATTATCATTATGAAACTGAAGAATCACCACACCTGTACTTTGACGGTTACACCACGTAGTTCCCCTATTTGTGTTAAAATCGTGTTGGTTCCACTGTAAATTATATACTTATTGACTGCAATATGTATAGGTGGGTAACGTAAGAATATTTGTGTATATTTCCGAATACAGAGATGTCACATCAATTGAACAGTAGTCTTCCCCCAAACACCACGAAACGTGTGTAAACAAAATACCCAATAACAGCTTCATATTCCGAATAGAATTGGACTGGTAACTTGTGACTTTGGGAAAGAGTGGAAACAATCTTCGAGTGTCCAGAAAACCATGTTCAGCCCTATAGGGCCGTAAAATTAAAATTTGCTGAGCCTCCTTAACTCTTTGCTCAACGTAACGGCCAAAATCGGCCAGCACTATTCACAAAAATCACCACTTGATTTTCATTATATTTTCACTTTTTGTTTTAAAAACCTAGGTTATGACCCCTCTTTGGAACGAACTCATCGAGCTCGTTCCAATGAGGGGTCATAACCTATGTTTATGAGACAAAGAATGAAAATAATTAGTTATTCAATAATTTTCTTTACCAGTATCGTCTGATTTTCATGTTAAGTATTTATTTATTTATTGGGGTTTAAGGTCACATACTTATGCACAATGGCTATTCATGATCGTGACAGTTTTACGGGTGGAGGAAGCCGAAGTACAAAGAGAGAACCACCGAGCAACCACGAGCAACTGTCAGCTCCTCAACATTCTAACTCTGTTCGAGCTCCGCTCAAGCAGGATTACAGCGATTGAAGACATGTGCACCATCGACATGCAGTACGTCATCGTGCCCCCATGTAGTCAACCGGGATAAAATGCCTTGCCCAAGGACACAACGCGGTCGTCCCGGACGGGGATCGAACTCGGGACCTCGAGCATAAAAGTCCAACAGTCTACCAATGAGCTCCCGCTTTTCATGTTAGGTAAAGGGTTAACGAATGGTTTTACGTTCTAATCGAATGTTGTCATTTTCTTTAACCAAAATTTACGTATATTGTGTTGAATGGGTTAACAAAATGAAACGAAAGCAGAATACCTACATGTTTATTCATATTTTTACCCCTTTGAACCCTGGTGGTATCTTTGATGACAGTTCAGTGGCAGCAATTTAAAGAGTTCATAATCATTATTTGGGGGTAGACCAATTAATATTTTTAACGTGCAGCGTAGACAATATTAATTATCCACCCCACACCTTTACTTTGCAGCCATCCCACTTTATGAAAATGTGACGGAACATGTTCCCGGCCTGGACAAGCGACCTCTCGCGTTCAAAGTGTTAATCCCTTTCCCAACGCACGGGATATCAAATTTTTATTATTTTAATTAGTTTTCTGTCAAAGTCTAAGTTACTAATTAGGTAATAACAGAGTTTGTAGCTGGTGAAAGCAAGTTCACCAAACCAGAGTTTGCAGCTGGTGAAAGCAAGTTCACCATCGATGTGCATAAAGTTTTTTTTACATATTTTCTTTGTGCCTCCATGTGGGCAATCGGGTTTAATGTCTTGCACAATGATACTCTGATGATCACGCAGAGTCGAACCGCTGATTTTTTTGTTTAAAGTCCAAAGCTCTAACCAATGATCGACGGTGCTTACTAAATTTACCAATGCGGGGGTACCTATGGAATTTTTCGCTACTCTCCATGAAGACAAAAGAAAATAATTGTTTCAGAATAATGCGACTCGAGTTAATATTGAGGCACCATCTTCAAGATGACATCTCGCCTCCTGGGCTCCAATTTGTTCTATGTGCCAGTAGGCACATAGAACACATTGTAACTCAGAGGACGATCTAGGTGAATACAATGGACAAACTACTGAACTTGACAGACTTTCAGTGCTTGGGTGTATTCCACTGTGCTTCGTAGGTCTCCCTGACAGATAACCCTTGTTTTTGATGTTTTTTTTTTGTTTTTTTGTGTTGCGTCGTACTAACAGTTTCTTTTTTATAATGCAAAAAAAGACCCTATTGTTCCATTTCACAGAATTTCAGATGCCATATTATTTCGATGTTAGATACATGTATTATCTTCATTACGCTTGTATGTGGAGATTTACATCAGATTTTCAGTCTTCCCTTGATTCATTTAATGTACAGTTAAAACTAGAAGTCCTGTCACGAATAGTGCGCTTATCTAGGCTTAATTGCTCGTTGGAATTGCGCGCAATTGCCATATCGAATGGCATCCAAAGCACGGCAGGTTCTCCTGGTTACTCATAGCAAACACATGCAATGTTTCTGCCAATGGACCTCCGGTTAACTCGGAGGTCCATTGGCTGGAACATTGCTTGTGCACAAGCCATATGTACAGAATATGATAGCTTTACTTGGGCCATAACGCGCACTTTAACGCGCATATCAACGCGCTATTTGTGCGCATTTCATGACAGGACTTCTAGTTTTAACTGTATTGATTGTGGACAAGATATTGAATCCGATAGAAATCTCCGGGCATTCACAATAAAAAAATATTTTGATGGCAGATCAATAATTACAAAAATAAATAGACAAAACTACATGCATGTTTCAATGAGTCGTTTTGTATTCAATGAGTCAGATGTGCGTAGGAAGAAAACGTCGAGACCGAAGGTCGAGACGTTTTCTTTCTACGCACATCTGACGAATTGAATACAAAACGACTCATTGAAACATACATGTGGTTTTGTATTTATTACATGACCCAAGCACCTACTGACCTAATTTTCTTTTCTATCAACGGTGGTAAACACCATGCACTTTATGCAGTCACATTGCATAAAAAAAGTCCCGGTTGGAACAGGTTGGTGTGCAATACGGAATTCCGTATTGCACAGCCGCATTGCACGCCATAAGAGAGACTGCATGGGCATGTAATAAAATAAAAAATGTCTGCCAACATGCAATTGTTACAAAAAATGGCCCGAGAAACAGACCTACTTTGTGGTGCCTAATTAAACATAATAAACAGTTATATTAACAAATAAACAGTTCTATTAACAAATAAACAGTTCTATTAACAAATCTTAAGTATTATTATATGACTATGTAACTCTATCGCTAAATATCACTACTGTTTGACGATCATTTACTGGTCTCCGGAAAATCCACAGTGTGGAACCCGATTCCGTTTCACAAAAGCACGAAGGACTCTTTACGTATTTCGCATAATTGGCTGTTCCGTTTGTAGAGAGTACGTTACTCGGAGCAAGAATGGGTGCGCTTGAAAGGCGGTCTGTTTTTTTACCGCATTCATGATATTGTTTTTATCGTATTCATGCGCAGCGGGGGATTCCGCGGAAATGCGCACCTGTTACAAATATAAGTATAAATAAACATAGTTCTTTTTTACTTCATTCCAATTTACCAAGAAAAGGTTGGGGGAATTGTTAATTCTAGCGTTGGCATGCGATGTTTAACTATAAGCCATGCAATAAACCATGTTAATCGCTACAGTGAAGTGATATGGATCGTCTAATCACGTTTCGTTGAGAAGGTCAGATCGCCGGATCAAACTCGCTGCGAACGGCAGCTTGTTTGATCCGCCGATATGGCCTTCTCAACTCGACCTGACACGGCGAACTCACTTCACTGTAGCTATATGTATTTATCCGATGTGTTCAATATATTCCACACAATATTGGGAAAAATAGGTTACGGCGTGAGGACAAACATAATGCAGGTCTATCTTCCTCTTTGCATATTTTCTGTTTCCGGCAATGGTTTTTAAAAATCTCCTGGGGGAGTGGGTGGGGGTGGTGGTTTTCTAACAGTCAGTGTCAAATAATAGTATCATGGAAATTTCTGACTATTATCCAACGGTTACAATACGCTATATGGAGGTAAAACATTTAACAGAGCATAAAATGAAGGAGGTCAGCTGATTGGGGCAGTATGTATCGATTTTGAAATCATCAATAAAATTGTCACAGTATCTATTGTGGAAAAGACTTGAAATACTTACGCTGGTTGTCCTTTCAAAATTGTGAAGTTGAAAAATAAGACGAGGAGGTCATGTAAAATATGCCCGTTTCAATAGTGCGAAACTGGACGGTAGTCGGGGAATTGTCAATATTTGAACATAAAACACAAATATTTTCTCCCTATTCATTTTTTTAATGAGATGATATACTAAGTTGATACAGAACTGTTTTCCCTACAAATGAGCTTGATGACCTTAGGAGACTGGAAAATGTTAACACTGTCGCCAATACAAATCAATTAGTGTATTGTAACCAACGGCTTACATGGTCCTATGCAGCGAGGGAATAGTGTATGTGTTATCCCGACATTTAATAATAATAATAACGCTTTGACCGGCCACTTTTTGTGGGTGAGAAGGCCTTGATTAACCTTGTGCGTTCAAATGCATCCCTACCCACACGTCTCTTCTTTCCTCCCAACACCCGGAAACGAACTGTTTGGTGATACCCCGAACGCAGTCCTTCCCATTCTCTCCCATTGTGCATAATAAGCCTCTCCTTTGTATCTCCCGATATTCACATTTCCAGCATTTTCACCAGTATGCTCCCGGTGAATCTTATTTTGTTTGGTATTTTAGAAAGAGGAAAGTGTTTCAGGGTCAAAATTACTACTAAATTACACAAATGACATTACTTTTCACTGTATTTTGCACTTTTCATTTTAGCTCTAACGATCTTGACCTCAGTTTAAACCACGTTGACCCACAAAAGGTGGAATGTAGGTAAAAGATGGCTTCCCCTCTTCACATTAACTCCCTCCCCTTTCGCCAGCTTTCGCTAAAATCCTCAATGACTCTCTCTAACTAAAAACAGTTTCTGGTGTATATAAATTTTCGAATATTTCTTAAGGCTATCATTCTTAAATTTTTATACACGGCATATTAAACATTATTTTAAAATAAAATGTATGTAGTCCTTTAAAAATTATTGTTACTTTATCTCTCCACACAAATCATATTTTCAGCGACTTTTTAACCACAACCTTAAAGAAAATTGCTACAGTTTTTCAAATATTTTGTCCAAGGTACATTTTTTCAACACTTTTCGTTTGGAAATTCCCCGAACCTGAGTGTAGTTGAAGGCTGGATAGCGATCATTGGAAGCAGTCAAATCCGAAATGTGAGTTGACCACTTCAAATCAAAAAATCCCAGAATGTGAATCAGGGTAGAGCGATCTGGGCGCATACTTACTCCTGGGTATAATAATAATCATACAATTCACTACTACGTTCATAAGTCATAAATCTGTCAATATATCAGAATATGTGTTTCCAATTAGAAGTCTGTCGGAAAAAGTTTTGAGTCGATAAATAAATCCATTACTGTTTCTACTTCTTAAATGAAAGAAAGCCATATTGCCGCGTACTGCTGTACAGTCGCTGTGGATTGGTCGTAATCAACGCTTGGATTGTGATGTCCGGGCATGAGTTTACGAGGTAATAAAAATCATCATCAGCAAAATTTTAATTAATGAAGCACCGGGTACAACCCGGTGCTTCATTAATTAAATTTTTGACGATTATTCCTGTAACTCACGTTCGGAATCTACTATTATTGCGCCCGTGGAAATATTGCCCATCCGTGGAAATTGAGCAATCCGCGACGGCTGCACTGTGGTAGTGTGGTGCACATTCGGCGTTTTGTGCTTATGTGTTTCACTCATTATGCAACTTCAAAGAAATGACAGCCAACAATCAGCGATTACAATCATCAGTAAACAATACCTCACATCTCTTAATTTTATGAATAAATTCTCATTTTAAAGATAATTTTCAGGAGAACCTGAAAAAACTGCGTATTGTTTGACAGAGTATTGGGATTATGTTTCATCTTTGAAAAAGATGTGGCGAAGATTAAGAACGTTTTTAACCGAAGGCGTGTTGCTGAAAACCCATATTTGGGCTTTATTCTGAAGTGTAAATAACGCCAACTTCAAGTTTTTTTTTATATTTTACAAATGAGCTTTATAATACACATAAGGTAAAACAATTTAGTGTGCATGGAATGTACATTGTTAAAAATAGGCATTTTTCCATAAATTGCCACAAGGAAATGCTGAAAAGATGTTGCTAACCATAAACAATGTAGTAATCTAGCATTTTGCTTAAAATTTATTTCAGTGGGAAACGTTTATCAGAGTCCAATAGCGGCACTGGTTGATTTTTTTAATCAACAGTTTTATCTTAAACAATATTTAATTCCAATTATCAGAGAAAAAGACATGCAACAATGAAATGAATGTGTGTGGATTCGACAGTAAGCTGGAAGCTTATAAAGGTCGTTTCCACTAAAGGAACATTTACAACTGTGATGGCACGAGATGTTAATTAAATGACTTCTGTATCCCAAACATTTAACCATACATAGCTTTTGCTATGTCAAGTGTGCTCTATTGAATATGATATCAGAAAGCAGTCATTTTGGAAACAAATATTACTACATAGATTTTCAAGTTGAACAGAGTGAAGAAGTCAGTGCTCAAAATAACTTTTTTTCTTTGCGTAGCAAAATGCTACGCATTTCCAAAAAAATGAATAGCATTATGTAAAAATTACATAGCTATTTTTGTATACCAGAGTTATGTTATGCTGTTTTATATTGAATTCTACTAAGTAGATAGAATAGTTTCATCCATTTCTGGGCATTTCCAAATAATCTGCAACACATGAAACATTTACTATGTTTTTTTAACTGAACTGCCTTTAAGGGTTGCATGGACTTGTATACTGTTATAAATGGCATCTTGGTTGTTTAATAGAGTTTTCAAAATGGAAGTTGGGATTTTTAATTTGTTGGACTTGAGGTTATTATTTTTAATGGACATTTTATGCAAAATGTTGTAAAAACAGGAAGTATTTAAACCAACAGAACACATCTTACATATGAAGTTGCTAATGATGCTTGATGGAGAGTTAATCTGAGTTATGCCTGGAATGTTCCACAATCAGAAGAAAAGCATCAGTGAACTAGTTTTCAAATTTGTTTGCAAATTTTCATTTACATTTTGCGATACAAGATAATCAACTGCAGCCTAATAGGCTGCAGTTGATTATCTTGTATCGCAAAATGCTATACATAATTTAACATTGTGTAGCTTTTTGTAAGTTTTGCATAGCAAAAAGTGACGCGACACCGCTTATTTTGAGCCCTGGAAGAAGTTAGAACAGGTGAAATAGATAGTACTGATGGCCTATAATTTATGAGGCCTCAACAATAACTGAGTCGAAGGCGAGCAAGAAAGGCCCAAGAGAGAAGCTAAAGATGTATATGGCCAGCTGGATGAGTAGTGCTGGGACAATCGTCGATAACTGTTTATCGGTATCGGTCGGATACTTGTAAACATTTATAAAGGCATTAGTAGTGGCCGTCAATCAAAGACCCCGTTTTAAGTTCCAGAACAGTCGTGGTATGCAATTTATCGTGTATATTAATTCGATAGTCGACGGAAAAATACTACAATTTATTGTATTGTTGAATTGAGGAGTCTTTGTAGCATGACGGTGTCAATTGCAATATTGGGTATTTAAGATGGGATCGACATGTCACCAAGGGTCACGGTAGTGCTATTCGTTGGGGGTACCATAAGGACAAGTACTTATACCGAGTCACAGCTGCTCTGTATTTGTCTCTAAGTATCGATAGCAACATCAAGGTATCGGAAGGTATATGTGAAGATTTTATGCTAAACGCCATAGTTGCCCGCTAGGAGAGACGTGTTAGTAGAACCTGGTTGAGTGCCTACAACACATGGTGCAGCTTCGAAGAGGAACAGGAACAGGATCAGCGTTAGAATAACGCCAACAACTCGGAGTAGACAGCATAACAAATACAAGCAAAGTTCCAACCAGTGAACGTCTGAATTAAACCCGGAGGTTCACAGGCTCCAACATTGCCTGTGTTTTCTGTCCATACGTGCACATTTTTTTTTAAAATGATACCTCAGATTACAACTCCACCTGCGGGCGACCCCCGCTACAGCCCACTCCCAATGTACCGTGTGCATAGGAATATTTTGACTGTTGGGTATAACACAACAGTACTTAGGATAATAAGAGAGTAAAAGAAACCCGAGAATTTGTTCTAGATTATGTTTCTAATTCTGTTTTGGATTTTTTTTATTTGTGTCTGCCTGGTCCCCAGTGCACGCGTGCACACGTGTAATATGATGCACCGCGTTTTTGAAAACGTCCAAGTGGATTGCACATCCAGTTCTGATTCAATAATATCTTCTTCGAGGTTAACCCTTTTAATCCCAGAAACTGGTTCTAGGTACCTGAGCATAATACTTCACATTTTCATTATTCAGGAGGACCACTAAATGAATGTGGGAAGTAGACCACTAAATGATGTCAGCGAGCAGACACGAAGTCCCATGTCGAGAACGTTAAATGGTCTACCCACATAATTTAACATGGACAACCTCTTTCAACCGCCGTCGCCGAACCGACAAAGTAGACACCACACTGGGGGCCCAAAGGGGTAAGATTAAGCGCATCTTGCAGAATCGAGAATGAATTTATCGACTGGTTCAAAAATTATAATTTTATTATCCACTTCCAGGGACTGATCAGGACTATTTAAAATACGCTCTAGCCTCGGAGCCTATTTTTTCAATTCATGCGCCAGATTTCAGTTTACGGAGTCACACTGCTGTTTGTAACACACACTGCAAGTATGCAATAGCTCTCATCATTTTCATTTAGTACACTATAGCAAACATTAATCTTCACTGTAGTTTCTGATCAAGTCCTGGCTGCCTATTTAGGCAGCCAAGACTTGATCAGAAACCACAGTGAAGATTAATGCTTGGTAATTAAGACTTGAAGCATTAACTTAAGCACTCTACGACAATGATAAATGATAATCATATAATACATATAAGAGTGTCTCTCTCGATTATCCATCGAAATAATATCAAAATATGATCTGAGAAGTTAAGCGCCAAATGAGAAGCCTATTTCTGAGATTTAAGAGCCAGGTCCTGATGTTTCAGAACCAAATACGCACTGGCGCATGCCCAGGTCGGTCCCTGCACTTCACAATAAATTTCCGAACCATACAACAACGTATTACAATCAAATGGATACGGAAGTTGGTCAAGTGTCGCTCTGCGTATTTGAGCGTAAATGGGGCAGCCTTATAAAAAGTGTTCAGGGGTTTCGCGCTCTCCACGCGAGCGTTACGGGTAATCTGTAAGATGGTTATCGTAGGGGAATTCCTTCAGGTTACTACACATGAGGACTCATCCAGCAATGACGTATTTGTGCTTTACGAGAGACAGAAAGAACGAAATACTGTGGTGGTCGGTTATCATTGCGATTAAGATCATTTTAAACTCTACCAAAGAAGAGTTGTCCCTGATGTGTGAAGGTAGCTCGTTCCATAGATTTGTTGTTGTGGGAATGAACGATGTTTGGTAGCTTTTGGTTCAACAAAACGTTATGCGACGGCTGTTTACTCTACGGAGATCGTGGGTTTGATTGATTGGAATAAGGGGAGGGATGCTGTTCGATATATAGGTGGGGACCAAATTGTGAAACATTTTGAAGTACTGGATCAGTTTATGTTTCTCCCGTCGTGATTTGAGGAGACCACAACCAGTTTCCACATATAATAAATCTTTACTGGCACTCAGGGTAGCACCTGTCATAAAACGTGCAGCAGCTATTTGGACGCTTTCAAGCCTCGTAGAGTCAAGTTCAATGCAATTGTCCAAGACCGTATCTGCGTATTCGAGCAAAGGTCGAATGAAGGTGAAATATATTTTTTTCAGAGTTTTACGATCTAATAAGAATTTTATCTTTCTAATTTGATCTAGACGTGACCAGGCTTTTGCACAGATATGGTCAATGTGATGTTTCCACGTACATCGTGAGTTTAAGATAACTGCCAAGTGTTTGTGTTCAGTGACCTCTTTAATGCTCGTACCTTCCATTACTATTGGGGGTGTCTCACTGGACTCCGTTTTCGAGATATGACCATCGTTTCAGTTTTAGAGGGTTAAATGCAACAAGCCATGTTTGCGCCCATTGTTCAGTTTTGGCCAAGTCGCTATTTAAAACAAAAGAGATTCGATCGGGGTTATCTACTATTAAGTACAGTTAAAACTAAAAGTCCTGTCACGAATAGTGCGCTTATCTAGGCTTAATTGCGCGTTGGAATAGCGCGCAATTGCCATATCGAATGGCATCCAAAGCACGGCAGGTTCTCTTGGTTGCTCATAGCTAACACATGCAATGTTTCTGCCAATGGACCTCCGGGTTACCCGGAGGTCCATTGGCTGAAACATTGCTTGTGCACAGGCCATATGTACAGAATTTGATAGCTTTACATGGGCCATAACGCGCACATTAACGCGCATATCAACGTGCTATTTGTGCGCATTTCATGACGGGACTTCTAGTTTTAACTGTACAAGGGTGTATCATCTGCAAATAATTGAATGGTACTTGTTTGGTCGAAGGCTTTGTCATTTATGTAGATTAAAAGGAGCAACGGTCCAATGATTGATCCCTGAGGAAACCCGAGGTAAGTGGTTTCCACTATCGTTGGACCGTTGCTCTTTTTTAATCTACATAAATGATACTCTAAACTGTTTATGAATTCACAAGTTATGAATGCGCATGAGATGCTGGTAGGAGAAAGAGAACGCAGTCATAACATTTCTTGCAGAAATTTGGATAGACAAGTAACATAGGCATCTATATTGTGTAGATTATTACCACCTTGCGGGATTTCGAGATCGTGTTTTTAAGTCGAGATCTCGTGTCTGGCTCATATATGGACAAGACAGTTAGGACGAGTCGACACCAATATGTTTTACACTGTCCCTTCCTTTCTTGACTTGTTCGCATAATGAAGGGATTTCGCCCTTTTTATTTAAAAGCATCTGTTTTGACAACCATTCAGCATCAACTACAGCCAATTCCGTGAATTTATTTTGAATAACGCCATGTCATTACGTTCTTGGCTGTAAAAGATGTAATTCACATTCATTTTTATGTTTATAGGAATGTTTCAGCTGTGTGTTTCTTCGTTTTATTTTTTAAGGTTTAACGCGTGATAGGCCAATACAAATATCATTACGGCAAAAAATGTTCTAACCTCATGTATTTCGTTGAACTGGTGATTTACCATTTAATCCCTGTTAACGAAAACGATGACCTCGATATCTGTAATAACTCGATGACAATTGCGTACAGACATTCAAATAGCACGTCGATCTGCGCGTTAATCTACTAGTCATGACCATAGGAAGGCTATCAGATTCTGTACATATGGCCTGTGCGCAAGCAATGTTTCATCCAATGGACCTCCGGGTAACCCGGAGGTCCATTGGCAGAAATATTGCCTGTGTTTGTTATGAGTAACCAGGATAACCTGTCGTGCTTTGGATGCCATTCGATATGGCAATTGCGCGCACTTCCTACGCCCAATTAAGCCTAGATAAGCGCACAGTTCGTCACAGGACTTCTAGTTTTAACTGTAGTAAATAAAATAAATACTAGTAAACTAGTACATCGTTAACAACATTTCCAACCTCTATGGGGACACATGTATATTTAATGCCGTAAATAAATAATAAAATTGCATATACAACATGAAGAGTGGATAACCACTCGATAGACGCGCCAAATATTCTCCACCCGAAAAAGTGTTTTTCATTTTTCATAATAACAAAAGAATCACAACCCGGTGATTCATATGATGAAAGTTTTCAGGTGGTACTTGAGGTTCATCCTCAGCAATTGAAAAGAATTGTCAACTGAAAAATCTATCTCATGTCGATTTATTCGTAATCCCAAGCCGCATACTGTAAACTCAATATTTGTTTCTGTTTGATCGCTTCTGTGCGTGAATTCATTACTGGTCTCGCTTTATATTTTGCATTGCACAGCAAATGCGATGTTTTGTATTTCATTTAGAGTGCATTATCATTATGCAACAAGGAGAGCAGTAACTAATCAGCACGTTTTGGGCAGATTGTGACACGACAGCTAGTTACAACTGTAGGTTTTCTGTATGTGGAGTTATTACTGGAACCCAACACCGGTTTACAGGGTAACCCTTTCACGATTATCAAATTTACCGTTTGGAAACATCAGTATATCAACTGCCTAAACGAAATGTTCCAAACGGCCGTTATTCCATTGCTAACATTGCTGCTTTCTGTTGAAAATGGAAAAAAGCAATTCTTTGTAGAATTTTGTACCTATCAATTAGTTCGTTTTTTTTTAACCTGCAGTTTTGTCTATGTGAATTTCTATACTAGATATAGGCTGCACCGTATATCGATAAAACGATATATACCGGTATTCAAACCAATATCGATTGAATACCTGTGTAATTTCAAACATATCGGTTTATCGTCATCATTTTGTTTTACCCACAATTCAATTTTCAAGGTGTTTTGAGTTTCAACTGTAGCTCCGACTGAATAATATTATTCATTTACCCAGGGAATTGTTCGCATGTATCCGCATAATATACAAATTCAGTAGTTGAAAAAGTAAGTTTCAAAAATTTCTGCAAAACTATATCATGTGACCCTTCATTGGAACGAGCTTGCTGGGCTCGTTCCAATGAGGGGGTCACATAATATTGTTTTGTAGAACGTTTTGGAAAAATCTGATAAACTATTATTTAAAATAATAAATTTTGATATCGTCTGCTTTGAGTGGAGGTGTTTCGAATCGCATTATCAAGGTATGCTGATAGTTCCGACTGTGATGCCTCAAGTCTCGATTGCGGTACTTATGTTCAGATTAGGGCTGTCACGATTTTTAAATGTAGGAATCGATTAATCGTCGCAAATAATCGATGATAATCGATTAATCGTACCTAAATGCCCCTCCCTCTCTTTGAAGTCGATAAAAATGAAGTTCAAGTCAGTTGACCTACCTCAAAGAAACAACGAAGACGATCCTTTTTTAGGTACATTCAAAGCTTTGATGTTCTGAACTTTTGAACCGTCAGTGTAACAATCAAGACCGGTCGGCAGTTGCGAACTTCGCAACTGCCGACCGGTCTTGATTATTACACTGACGGTTCAAAAGTTCAGAACATCAAAGCTTTGATGAATGTACCTGAAAGACAATTGCTTCAAACAGTTTCTTGGGGGGGTTTAACATCGATGTTCTTAAATCTTTACCTTTAGAAACAATAGTTTTTTCATCAAATTTTCTTTTAATTATTAAACGTCTAAAACGCGATACAATTTACCGATTAATCGACAACGAAAAATACTAATCGATTTCAAAGTGACCGATCAACAGTCGATTAATCGATTAATCGTGACAGCCCTAGTTCAGATATCTGAACAGTTATCGATATATGGGTATACCGCGGTATTTTTTTTGAATACCAATACCGGTATTCAGTTTTGAATATCGTGCAGCCCTACATAGATATGGGCAAAACTTATATTAAATTTGTGTACTTGTTAGTTCCTCAGTTTTTGGCCTATAAGTTAGAAGATGTCGATGGGAATTCCTATATTAAAGTGTTTCATCTAGGTGTAGGGAATGCTTTGTTAAAAGTTTATTCCTATACCACGACCATACATACGATTCAATAACACCAGAATGAAAACCCACGCACGCTGTGAAATAAAGAATTGTTGGTAATATATCATCAATACCCCGCGTATAGACTTCCAATTATGATACTAAAATGGGAGAGACTATATCTTGGACAGAAAAACCGGCCTTGTGAGCCCAAAAGGGGTTAATTACTTTCCCCAGCGTACTTTGATTTCTCATTTCTCCGCCTGTGAGTAATAAAAATCAATGGAAAGCCTAGCAGGTAGTGGAATGTATTAGGAATTCCATTGAGTATGGAAATGGTTTGGGTGTCATTGACTCATATAATTCTCTGATGCTTGGTTATTGATTCTCAGAACAGACTTATCTCTTATTACAGCCCAGTAATTATTCCTTGCCTTGGAAGTTGGTTCCAGTATTCCATTGTTATAAATTCAATCTCTCATATTTTCTTTTCTTTCCATTTGTTTTCTCAATTGTCCTTTCATACTAGAAAATGGTTTACAAGCTACCAAGGTTTGATTGATTAGATCTTTCTCATCGTCTTCTCATTGTAATTTGTAACTGTTGTGGGAGTGGGGACGGTCACTTATAAGCTGTTAGCTTACTGCCGAATCCACACCATAGATTATTGTTAGAAATTGTACATAGTGAAGAAATTTTGAAATAAATATTGTTTAAACTAAATAAAGAATTCAGCGTGCCGGCCGAAAGTAATTTAAATTAGTCACTGCAACGCAGAACATGGGGAAAAAAATTTCAATAATCATTTAACCTTATAACCTATTTATCGATAGACTTTATACTTGCTCCAGTAGTACGAACCAGAAATTATCGTATCCATTCAGTTGTAGTACACCCGCCGTGGACTGGTCGTAATCCACGTGACGGGCAGTGATGTCCTGCGTTTGCTAGGTAATAAATATAGAATAAACGTATAGTGTTTTCAAGTAAAATATTTATTGTACGAGTAGGATTAAGAATGAAACCGACGAGCCTCTGGCGAGTCGGTTTCATTCTTAATTCTACGAGTAGAATAAATATTTTACTTGAAAAAACTATACGTTTATTTTTTTATCCCATAAATCTTCTACGGGTAGTCACGGCAAAATCGTGCTATAATTCGCTATAAAACACAGCGAGAAGTGAAGCATTGGTCCAATTCGATCGGCCAGCAAAATTGGCAAAATAACCAGGGCGCACAGTAATACATTTCTGTCTAAAAATAATCCCTCTACAAACTTGAGCTAACCGTGCAAAACTACTTCATTATATGAGCAGTGTGTGGTGTTTTCTACTGGCATTGTGCAATACTTTCAAAAAGATTTAAAGAAATCAACAATCGAACTATTAATTATGCTAGACAAAAGCGGTAGAGGCCCGCGGCCAACAAGTCCGGGGGTACTAGGGGAATACATTATTTCAGTGTTAAACCCATGGGGAAAATGTATCACCCCACTGGGTGAAAAAAGCAAATATTTATCCAAGGCCTTTATTGTTCAAATAAATGGCCATTTATGGGATAAAATCCATCATCAGCAAAATTTAAATTAATGAAGAACCTGGTAAAACCCGGTACATCTTTATTATTAAACTTTTGATGATTATTCCTATAATTAGTGTTTGAAATCTAATATTATTGCGTTCCCTGAAAATATTGACTACGCGTGGAAAGTTCGCTGCAGCCGTTATGTAATATAAGACGTTTTGGGTGTTGCCTTAAATTTATACGGACTTGTTGCATAATAATAATAACACTTTGGCCGGCCGCTGGTTTGCCGCGGTTCTCAAATGAGAAGGCCTTGGTTACCCCTGTACTCCCAACTGCCCCCCTATTCCCACGCTTCTTCTCTCCTCCCAACACTTGGAGACGAACTGCGTGATGATAGTCCTTGCCCCAATAAACATAAATATGAAATTAGAATAATAGAAATTGCGGTTGGTATAGGTTTTGTATTTACAAGTATCAATATACTTTGTAAATGTTCATCTGGTCATTTCTTCTTCATAAAACTTTTGCAACACACGCAACATGAACGGTTCTGGAGTGAAATGTGTTTTTGTTGGAAAAAACTGTTTTGAATCATCACTCAAGCGATCATTGTTATCACTTCCACCATCTTGTTTTAAGTCGTTGTAAAAAAATTTATTTCCAAATGATGCAAAATACTGCTTTCTGATTGGCTGAGAGGTACGGTGTAGTTTGCAATCCTTAGTAGCTCTTTTTCACACCGTAGTTAACCACGGTGTAAAAACACGAATACCAAATAGCAGGCTATATGGCTAAAAAGCACCCATTTTTAATAAGTAATTCATACCTTATGTTCGGTTAGGTTAGAATAAAAATAAAAACACAAGAAATTTAATATTTATGTGAAAACAAATATTACAGATATGGATGTTATTGTAACTGGCTCATTGAGCCAGTTCCAATGACATCAATATTTGTCTGGCTTTATTAAGAAATTTACAAAGTACAAATTTTCTGTCAGTTTTTTTTCCACAATTTAGGTTAAAGTATTAAGTACACCAAAATTCTTAGAAATAAATCCGTTATCCTTGTGTTGTCCAGGGTGTATGAGTTCCCAAACCGGTGTAAATTCCCATACATTCTGGAAAACACAAGGATAACTGATAATGTCTGGAACAGTGTTTTAGTCTTCCAAGTGGATTTTGGTTTGTTCACAGTGTCTTACATTACAAACAGCATCTTCATTACCAATACAAAGCCTCCCATTTAATAGCTTTGTGTCGGTGTTCATCGTTAAATCTTCATTATTAATACATTCTTCCGTTTTGATGTATTTATAACAAATATGAGTCGTGGATGTGTAAGTCCCAATATGCATTTGAATGTGATCCTCAAGTGTTTTTCTACGAGAGAAGGCTTCATCGCAAATGTAGCATAAAAATGGCTCATTAGAATCTGACGTTGCAGAATAAATCTTCGTATTAATACTCTTGAATTGTGTCCCACCCGTATGTTCCTCCGGATGTTCAGTACGACTCGTTTTATGACGGACTTATTTTTTCAAAATTAGAACACTCTAAGGTGTTATTACCCGTATGAACAATCTGGTGTCTTTTAAGCTGTCACGGAACTAAATATAGGCGACCATTATAACGTTCAGGCCAAAACAAAGTATCATCGCATCACTTTAATTTTGGCATTCAAATATCTTTTGTTAAGTATAGCTCTTCAGGCAACTTTTTCTGACCCCAAAACAGGGGGTCATGCAACAAATAAGAGAGAAAAATTGACAGCAAGGGAAGTACCGGTCACCCTCTTTTTTATTTGGAATATTCATCAATAACGCAAGATGTCAATAGAATGCTTCAAACGTTTATTGAAACAATTTATTTTCCCAAGGTAGGTTGTTTATTTTTAGAGATTGCATCACTTCCGACACTTACAACATTTCATGGCGGGAAATTCTAATTCAGATATTTAGTTCCCTGATACCTTAAGAAGTATTTTCAATTTGTGACGTTTTTTGGATAAAACAATCATTCATATGGTCTTTCGCTAATATGTATGATTTGGTGTTTCGATGGGTCTGAGAATAGAATGTTTTTTCACACATTGCGCATTCGAAAGGTCTATCTCCTGTATGGATCAGCTCGTGTACTTTGCATTGGTGACTCCGACTGAAACGCTTTCCAGAAAATAAGCATTCAAACTGTTTCTTTGCCGTGTGCATCCTTCCGTGTTCAGTTAGCATTGATTTTGATTTGGACACTTTATCACAAAATGAACAATCAAATGGTTTTACGCCCGTGTGAATCCTCTGTTGTACATTAAGGTTTGCCTTCCGACTATAACGCTTTTCGCAAACTGGGCGCTACCAGAGATTGTTGTTTTCCTTCATCTTATAAAGTTCGTCAGTGTAATTTTCTCTGCTGGAGAAATGCAGAATATAGGTGGTTGTGAAATAGAATGAAAACAGAAAGATATTATATCAGATAGATTTGAAATCCATCTTAAAATTAACCGTTTTACTGCCACGTATATGGGGTACCTCTACGCCTGAATGCAATAACATTTATTACATACTTCCAACTCTATCACTTGATTAATTGTTGGAAAGGGCTCTCTGATGGCAGGTTTGATCTGCGCATACCAGAATGTAATATAATCATGATAAAATAGGTGGCAATAGTCGCTTTTGGCTACGTAAGTGTTAAATAGAAAGTTGGCAAAGGGTGTAGGTTTTTTAAGTTTCAGTTTTCTATGATTTTTTGTGATTTGAAACGGCAGCTCATGGGAGTCGAGCGAGACGCTAACGGTATTGCTGTTGTGGCGGAACGGCGCAAGAAAAAGTGTGAGAAGGCGGTCATTATTTTTTTTTAGAATGCTTGTCTCAAAGTATAGCGTCTGATGTCTCATCAAAACGAACGCTTTAAATTATTCCTACAGGGGATCATAAGCATAATGATCATATTACTTTAAGGCAAATAATTCAAATATTGTGTGAGTAATTGCCGTCCAGGAGCCAATAATATAATAGGGCTGTCACGATTTTTTTAATTTAGGAATCGATTAATCGTCGCAAATAATCGACGATTAATCGCATCTAAATGACCCCCCACTCCCTCTCTTTGAAGTCGATAAAAATGAAGTTCAAGTCAGTTGACCTACCTCAAGGAAACAACGAAGACGATCCTTTTTAGGTGCATTCAAAGCTTTGATGTTCTGAGCTTTTGAACTGTCAGTGTAATAATCAAGACCGGTCGGCAGTTGCGAAGTTCGCAACTGCCGACCGGTCTTGATTATTACACTGACGGTTCAAAAGTTCAGAACATCAAAGCTTTGATGAATGTACCTGGAAGACTATTGCTTCCAACAGCGTCTTGGGGTTTAACATCGATGTTCTTAACTCTTTACCTTTAGAAACAATAGTTTTTTCATCAAATGTTCTTTTAATTATTAAACGTCTAAAACGGGATACAATTTACCGATTATTCGACAGCGAAAAATACTAATCGATTTCGCCGTGACCGATCAACAGTCGACTAATCGATTAATCGTGACAGCCCTATAATATAATACTTTTACAATTGTATTTTCTAGAATTGTATTTTCTTCCTATTAATTTTAATGACTAAAATGAATCATTAGCATTGTGAAAGGTATGGAAATTTGCCAGTTATTTATCTGGGCTATGCACAGCTGGCTATTAAAAATGCAATGTCCTGTGGTTTCGTACCCAAACCCACGATCACATTTCGGATCATTCTCAACAAATCTGTCAATTTGTGTGCGTCTAGATTACTGCACCCAAACGCAGCTTTGCATGGAAAACTTGACTTAATCGGTAGAACTTTGGAACAACGCAGTAATCACGTTTCAATTTCCGTTTGAAAGCTTGCTCTGGAACACAACTGCGTGATTTGGAGTACAGTCTGATATTTGATAGCAAGATTGAATCTTAGAAACCGTATAGTTCAGAGATGGTAATTGTTTCTACGATAATAGGCGGATCGTCGTGCAACGGAGTGAAGAAATCGTCGCGATAAATAATTAGGTTCAAGTCTCTGTATAGTTTTGTAAAAAAATACTGTTTGCTTGTGTCGCGTTCTTCATTTTTTTAGAGGGACAAATTCATTAAAGAGCCCGTTGAAAATTTACAAATTATCACTCCCACCTGGTTTGACATTTTGTCATATGTTAAGAACTGGTATGGACGATAAAAAAAAAACAACTTTCTTCTACATTTTAAGGCGGCCTGCGGGTGACCTAATGCTCGTTCGTGGGTTATTTCCAGGTCTGTACCTGTCTACACTGGGAACAGGAAGAAGAAACACCCAGTTCATATCCAAACTGCAAACTTACTGAGGTCATAAAAATCATCGGCAACAACATTTTATTTAATGAAGCACCAGGTTGAACCTGGTGCGTTATTAATTATTTTGTTGATGATTGTTCCTGTAAATAGTGTTTGTCATATAATATTATTGCGTCCGTGGAAATATTGCCCACCCGTGGAAAGTGGCCAGTCCATGGCGGCCTAACTGTATCCTGTTCACCGAACCTTTTACTTTCTTCTGAAAAGGAAATACAATTATTGTTTAAAACCACATGGATTTATCCACAGGCGAAAGTGCTGGAGATTTTAACCCTTTACCTAACGAATCGCCCGTACCCACCCGCTTAATAAGAAAATTGAGCATTTGAAAATTTTAAATTTTTCAAAATATTTCAACAAAACCATATCCTGTGACCCCTCATTGGAACGAGCTCATTGAGCTCGTTCCAATGAGGGGTCACATGATATGGTTTTGCTGAAATGTTTTGAAAAATTTAAAAAAATGATATTTAAAATAATAAATTTGGATATCGTCGGCATTGGGTAAAGGGGTAAAGCATAATTCCAACTGAGAGATATCCCAAATACATCGTCAAGGCATGTCTTTGGAGACAAAATAGCTGGAATATTTTATCAGTCAGGACCATGGGAAATAATGTGGCTTTGCACCGCGCCCCATCTTTGAGATGCCTCTCTTCAAGACGAGATAGATAAACTGATTTTGCGACAACAAATACAAATATATTACTACAAGTACCTTACATTTTAGTTCAATGGTTTATTGTTTAGTAGAGAACTCGAAGTACCTCTACAGGAATTGAAATGCGTCGACGTTGACCTATATCTGATACGTATCTCCAAACGTAGAAAACAGACAGCTTACGAAAAAGCAATGTAGAACAAACTAATGAACAATAATGTAGAACAAATTCGCTCGGATGAAATGGTTTCGATCGCCAAGGGCGCTCAGGGACGATGTGAGGCAAGCCCCTTTCGACTCTCTTTAACTCTTGAATATGGGTTTTTGCAACCTGCTTGGGCGCGTAAAATGAGGAAAAGGTGGGGTATTCAGCGGATGTCCAGAATCACGGTGATCATGGGAGTAGCGGCGGTCTTCAGATGTTCTTTGATCTAGACCCTCGGGTGATGGCCAGTACGAGAGGGGGTCCTATCAGCAAAGGTGCTACATCTCCCCCAGGGCGCTGTGTTGGTGTTTTCAGGCAGGTATGGTCTGCCACTTATGGAATGATCTTATGTGGTGGGCCATCAGTGGCAAATATAGAAGAAGAAAAAATTACAACGGCCCCTGGATCGGGGGCAGGCCTGCGTGATAACCTATTTGGCCGGGGCATGAATTCGCACTACTGGCGTTTACTAGAAGGGGCAACGAGTGGAACGCTCCCCTCCCAGGAGGTGGATGACCCCTTTTAGGGATGGAGTTAAGGATGTTCAAAGTCCATAGCGGTTACTCTGATCATTTGCGGTTAGAATTAATCCATATCGGTTATTAGAGGGGGGGGGGGGTGGCTGGGTGATCATGAACAAAACATCCGTGGGTACCTGCTTAAAGTAGAAAAAAACATAATTAGTAGGTTGTATATAGCAGAGTAAGTAAATAAGGTGACATGTACAGTTAAAACTAGAAGTCCTGTCACCAATTGTGCGCTTATGTAGGCTTAATTGTGCGTTGGAATTGCGCGCAGTTGCCATATCGAATGGCACCCAAAGCACGTCAGGTTCTCCTGGTTACTCATAGCAAACACATGCAATGTTTCTGCCAATGGACCTCCGGGTTACCCGGAGGTCCATTGGATGAAACATTGCTTGTACACAGGCCATATGAACAGAATTTGATAGCTTTACTTGGGCCATAACGCGCACATTAACGCGCATATCAACGTGCTGTTTGTGCGCATTTCATGACAGGACTTCTAGTTTTAACTGTAGGGTCGTCTTGATAGAATGAGATATTACGCTTATATCATGACTAGGGGAGTAGAGCAGGCTTTCAAGCTTAAATGCCACACCCGGGGTGTTTCATGCTTTTTACCTCCGCGGTTTGATACCTATTAGAGTTGATATGGGTCATTTTAATTAGGTAGGTTGAGATCAAGGTTAAGGGAGGAGAGCAGGCTTTCACGCTTAAATGCCACACTCGATGGTGTTTTCTGCTCTTTCCCCTTACGGTTTGGTTCCTTCTTAGGGGTGATTAATTTATGGCATTTTTAGCTTTTTTGTCGGCTGGAGTTCGGATATCAGGTTACTTTCGGTGAGGCGATCACGATTTGTCGCGGCAATGGAGGCGAGGCGATATTTTATGGTTGGAATTCCGGCTCTGTCGAGGAGTAATGTGATGGTGGTATTCCATGAGGCACAGGGGGGGGGGGGGGCGATCCTGAGCACGTGGTTTGGGGCTTTTTGCAGTTTCCTCATATTGGTTTTATTTAAGTTGGTGAGGACGAGTGCCCCATATTCGAGGATAGGGCGCCCGAAAGCTTTGTATAATTTAATTATTTATTTATTTATCGGTGTTTACGGTCACACACTTATGCACAATGGCTACGCGTCACAGGGACAGTTTTATAGGTTGAGGAAACCGGAATACCCGGAGAGAACCAAAGAGCATCGACGAGCAACAGTAAGCTCCTCAACGTTCTAGCTCTGTTCAAGCTCCGTTCAAGCAGGGTTACAGCGGTTGAAGACATGTGCACCATCAACGTTCAGTACGCCCTAGTACACGGCGTCATCGTGGCCCCATGAGAGCAACCGGGATAAAGTGCCTTGCTCAGGGACACAACGCGGGTCATGCCGGACGGGGATTGAACTCGGGACCTTTAGCATAGAAGTTCAACAGTTTACCACAGAGCCATCACGCTCCTTATATAAATGAAGTAGGATAGTCTGATTGGCTCCCCAAGACGTATCTCGTAGCATTTTTATCAGATTAGTGCGTCTAATGGCTTTGGTGGCGATATCGTTGGTGTGTTTATTGAAGGATAAATCTTGGTCAATGTTAAAACCAAGGAATTTCGCTTCGGTGCATTCTGGGAGGACTTTGTTCAGAAGTTTCAGATCAAAGTCGCGATTCTTCTTCTTTCGTGTCAACGTGATTCTTTGGGTTTTATTGGCGTTCAGCTTAATTCTCCATTTAGCACACCAGCGCTCCAGATCATCAAGAGCACGTTGAACGGATTTTTTAACTTGGTTGGCGTCGTTGTCCCAAAGATTCTTATCGTCCGCAAATTGTGAGATTTGAACGCGATTATGGGAGATTTTGAGGTCATGGACGTAGATGATATATAGGAGGGAGGGGAGAACGGAAACGTGGAGGGTGCCTACTTCGGGGGGTGGGGTGGGGGGTGTCACTCTCGGACTTTCCATTGTTGACTATAATTTCTATTTAGTTTAAACAGCATTTATTGAATAGAGAATGTTATATGTTACATTAACACCGTAAATATGACAAAGCAAAAAACAATAAACAACAAAACACGGTGTAATATATATATATATTATCAAAATTGAACAAAACACGGTGTAATATATATATATATATATATATATATATATATATATATATATATATATATATATATATATATATATATATATATATATATATATATATATATATACACTTCATCAAATATTTTATATAACTTTGTCAAATTGCCGTCATGCTCGGAAGTTTACTTCCTTCTAAGCGGCTTTCATTTTTGACTAATACTTATTCCGTTACGTTAAGTGCCGTACCAATGTGTATCGCGTCATGGGAACGTAAAATTTAGCGTCACGCTGATCCTAATTGTTGAATGGGAATTATAAAATTGATCGTGATACGCGTACGTCTTACAGATCGATTTATTATTTGGCAAGTGGCTGCCTAGCTCCTAATCACGAACCCGTCTATAAAATCGCCGATGCATGTCTTCCTTGGGTGGCAACAAGTAAAGATATGTTCCGCATTACACGTTGTTCACCTTCTTTAATTGTAAATTATGGACAAACAAGACCGTATCATATCTTCCTAAGATGGTAACGAGTGGAGATATATTCCGCGTTATCTCGCGCATTTTTTTTGTTCTCAGCCTTAGAATTAGAAACATTCAATCATTTATCTCAACCTCGCCCTGGTAACAGAGGCAGAAGCGAGTTCGCATGCAGTATTCACACATTCAGCCATTCCTTGACCCGAATTGTTTACACGCGTTGTTCTCCATATTCAAGTGTATTGCTTATAAAACCACTGTATCATATCTCCGCTGGGTGGTAAAGATATTTTCCCCGTTTCATGTTGTTCCCCGTATCCGAGTCTAGTACGCGCAAAATAACCGTATCATATCTTCCTTGGGTGGCAACAAGTAAAGATATGTTCCGCGTTATTACGTAAAAAGCAAATATGAATTAGACACTATTTCTAAAACCTCGCCCTGGTAACAGAGGCAGAGGCAAGTAACTTCGTATACCGTATTCACACATCCAACCACTCCGCGCGCCTCCATATCTCCGCCCCAGTACCCAAACCGCGTCAATCAGACATCAATACCGCTGATGGAAAATATAATTTTTTATACCCTCCTTGCGTAGTAATACCCCCCCCACCCCGCCCGATCCTTCCAGGGTGTGTAAATGTCTTGTCCCAACCCACTATTGCAGCATATATATGCCCTCCACCACTGATCTAAGTGCAGTCCCTTCTATAATGTCTACACTGACAATCGTAGGCTAGGGTTCCATATCCCCCCCCCCCCCCACACACACACACACACCACATACACATGATGTACGCACTGACATGTACCAAATGATCATAATCTCGCAACATATACACGCTATGTCCAACACCAATGCGTGCGTGTTTAGGTGTAATTGCTCTGTACACTAATTTTTGTCCCCCCCCCCCCCCTCCGTTCAGCAAGTTTATAAATGAGAATATTTGGAATTATTCTTGTCTATTGAGCCCATTGGGTTCTAGTGTTTGAAGTTTGTTAATCCAAAATGCTTCACGACCCCTCCTGTAAGCTGTATTTTGTTTATTAATTTGTTCAATCCCAATAATCTTAAAATCGTTTATACTATGGTTTTTGGTCAGAAAATGATGTGGTATCGGTTCATCCATAACCTCAAGTTTTATTCTACTCAGGTGGTTTTGCATTCTCTCATACAATTTTGTCCCCGTCTCTTCATTGCACTTGTCGCAGAAAATCCCATATATCACATTCCTGGACATGCAGGTGATTTTTTTGCCTATGTGGTAGGCCGTCCCGTTCTTGTCTGCGAATTGTTTTGTTTGGAGCATAAACCCACAGATTGCACATTTTCTCTCGCATCTATCAGATCCCGTCCCTTGATTGTTGAACATTTTATTATGCTTGCTGTGGACTATGATATCTCCCAAATTTTTCAGTCTTTTGTACGAAATCAGGGGAGGTTTTTCGAATGCCAACTTCATGCGTTTTGAGCGGTGTAAAATGGGCATCCGTTCCCGCGTTATTTTCCCGATGTCGGGGAGGCGCCGCGAGTATATGACCACAAACGGGACTCTTTCGCCGGTTGAATTGTTGGATCGTTTTTCACGTAACTGTTTGCGCTCGATTTGATCGACCTTTTCTAGTTGTTCGCTTACAAACTTTTCGTCGTAACCTCTGGCATGCAGGTGCTGTTTTATATTATTTTTGTGGCATTCATATTCAGCATTATCGGAACATATTCTTTTTACTCTTAAAGCTATTCCATATGGTATCGCTCTTTTAGTGTTGATTGGGTGATCTGACTTTGCGTGTAGGTATTGATGCGTGTCCGTGGGTTTTGTATATAAACCGGTTTTAAGAAATCCGTCTTCAATTTTGACTACCGTGTCTAAGAATTTTATCTCATTTTCAGACCACCTTAAATCGACCTGTATTCTTGGGTGTATCGTATTTGCCAAAGAATGATATTGTTTCAGAGACTCCAACCCATGCGTCCATACTCCCCAGATATCATCAACGTACCGTACCTGTTCAAGGGGGTGTAACTTCGATGCTTTTGACAGTTTCTCTTCCCATTCACCCATATATGTGCACGCATAATTCATCCCTAATCGCGAACCTATTGCAACGCCGTCGGTTTGTAGATAATGTCTTCCTTTAAATGAAAAATTGTTGTTGTCCAAAACAGTTTCTATTAGTTTAAGACCTATCTCTGTTGGGAATAATTTTCTTTTAGAGTTTTCTAGTGCTTTTTTACATGCTAATATACCTTCATTACGTGGGACGCTTGGATATAGTTTCTTGACGTCCATACAGTACATTATGCTGTTTTCAGGGAGTGGTTGGGGTATACTGTCCAGTCTGTTCAAGAAATGTGTGGTGTCGCGTATGTAGGATGGTAATGACTCAACGTGTTGTTTTAATTCAGACTCCATCACTTCTGCTATTTTCTCTGTTGGGTGGTTTATTCCCGAAATTATTGTTCTTAAAGGGGCTTCATTTTTATGCATTTTGGGGTTACCTTTTACTCTTCCAGCCTGTGGCTGCTTAGGTATCATGTACGCTAATACTTTTTTGTCTATCAGTTTGTTTTTTTCTAGTTTTTTAGTTGGCTTTTAATCTTGTTTGTTATTTTCTCTGTCAGATTTACAGGTACTTCTTTGTATGTTGTTTGGTCCCCCAACTCCATCAAGATCTCATTTTCATATTTATTTGCATCCAAAACGGTTATTCCAGACCCTTTATCGGCTGGTCGCACGACTATTGTATTATCATTTAACAACTCCCTCAGAGCCTTCTCCTCCATTTTTGTTATGTTGTTTCGCACGCGTTTTTTTATGCTCTTCAAAATATCTTCCGGTACTATCTCTAAATAAAGGTCAAGGTGCTTATCTCTACCTTCTTTAGGGGTCCACGGGTTACGCTCTTTAAATTTATCATTAATATATTGCTGTTTATTGTCTAGGAAATACTCACATAGTCGCATTCTTCGCTCCCATTCTTTTATCTCAACGATAAGGTTCGCCATATCCAAAGTTCTTTCCGTTGGGACAAACTTGAGACCCCTTTTAAGTAATGTTCTTTGGTGTTTTGTTAGTTTCTTACCGGATAAATTAAACACGTTATTTTGCTGATTTATTTTAGTTTCGTTGTGCAGAATTTTACTCTTTATATCTACATACATGTTATTTTGATCATCGCTCATATCCTTAACTTCTACAGATTCATCCTTTATGGAGGGTTTCTCAGACTTTTTGTCGGTAATTTTTGTTGTATAACCCCGGGGATTCACAGATTCGTCCTTTTTGGAGGGTTTCTCAGGCTTTTTGTCGGTAATTTTTTTTGAATATCCCCGGGGATTCAGTTTTGGTTCATCCCTACGGAACGCGGAAATATTTTGTGACTGCAAGTATTTGTATTTGATTGTTTTAGGCCCATTCGTCTTTTTCATACTTCCAATCATTTGTGCAACCTGAAAATGAGAATCATTCAAAAAGAGATAGAAATTTAATTCATTTGTACTCACCTGTTTTTCAGGTTCGAATCGCACCCACCTGTAATTTTGACCATACTTACAATATACATGAATCCCTATTCCCAGCATATTCACCAAACCTATTATATCCTCATCTGTTGCCAAGCTCTCAATACTACCATTCGTTTTTGATCTCTTTCTAATGAATCCTGATACTGGCCCATCTATATATTTAGACATTATTTTCGCGTGATGTTCCATATACTCCATTACTCGTTTCCGTATTACATGATGATATTCTTCATCGCCTGTACAGATTTTGCTGATGCATCTATAAAAGCAATTCCCATCAGCTCTAACATTTTGCAATCCAAACCCTTGCCTTCTCAGTTCAATGTTGTGTGTTGCGATATCAGTGTGGCTGGGAAGTTTCTTCTGTAATTTTATTCCTAATACTTTTAACACATTATTTATTTCCAACAGCGATACATTCTTTCCAGGTAGGTCGGTACCGTCTGAATCACCCAGTCCCGCTATCTTCTTATCTTTTGTTCTTTCTGTAAGGACTTGGATTTTATCACCATGGTTCTTTATTATCTTCAGAATTGCCTCTTTATCCGAGATGTTGAAATGGGAATTTATCGAATTTTTTAACTTCGCGAACTCATCCCTCAGAAGACCCAACTGTTCCTCGAATTCTAATCGATGTAATGTAGATATTACGCGATTAGAATTCGTTTTCATTTTCAGGTTGCACAAATGATTGGAAGTATGAAAAAGACAAATGGGCCTAAAACAATCAAATACAAATACTTGCAGTCACAAAATATTTCCGCGTTCCGTAGGGATGAACCAAAACTGAATCCCCGGGGATATTAAAAAAAAATTACCGACAAAAAGCCTGAGAAACCCTCCAAAAAGGACGAATCTGTGAATCCCCGGGGTTATACAACAAAAATTACCGACAAAAAAGTCTGAGAAACCCTCCATAAAGGATGAATCTGTAGAAGTTAAGGATATGAGCGATGATCAAAATAACATGTATGTAGATATAAAGAGTAAAATTCTGCACAACGAAACTAAAATAAATCAGCAAAATAACGTGTTTAATTTATCCGGTAAGAAACTAACAAAACACCAAAGAACATTACTTAAAAGGGGTCTCAAGTTTGTCCCAACGGAAAGAACTTTGGATATGGCGAACCTTATCGTTGAGATAAAAGAATGGGAGCGAAGAATGCGACTATGTGAGTATTTCCTAGACAATAAACAGCAATATATTAATGATAAATTTAAAGAGCGTAACCCGTGGACCCCTAAAGAAGGTAGAGATAAGCACCTTGACCTTTATTTAGAGATAGTACGGGAAGATATTTTGAAGAGCATAAAAAAACGCGTGCGAAACAACATAACAAAAATGGAGGAGAAGGCTCTGAGGGAGTTGTTAAATGATAATACAATAGTCGTGCGACCAGCCGATAAAGGGTCTGGAATAACCGTTTTGGATGCAAGTAAATATGAAAATGAGATCTTGATGGAGTTGGGGGACCAAACAACATACAAAGAAGTACCTGTAAATCTGACAGAGAAAATAACAAACAAGATTAAAAGCCAACTAAAAAAACTAGAAAAAAACAAACTGATAGACAAAAAAGTATTAGCGTACATGATACCTAAGCAGCCACAGGCTGGAAGAGTAAAAGGTAACCCCAAAATGCATAAAAATGAAGCCCCTTTAAGAACAATAATTTCGGGAATAAACCACCCAACAGAGAAAATAGC
This sequence comes from Pictodentalium vernedei, assembly GCA_031216915.1. Lineage (NCBI taxonomy): Eukaryota > Metazoa > Mollusca > Scaphopoda > Dentaliida > Dentaliidae > Pictodentalium > Pictodentalium vernedei. Next base: position 58,658,268 of record CM062296.1, read on the forward strand.
AGAAGTGATGGAGTCTGAATTAAAACAACACGTTGAGTCATTACCATCCTACATACGCGACACCACACATTTCTTGAACAGACTGGACAGTATACCCCAACCACTCCCTGAAAACAGCATAATGTACTGTATGGACGTCAAGAAACTATATCCAAGCGTCCCACGTAATGAAGGTATATTAGCATGTAAAAAAGCACTAGAAAACTCTAAAAGAAAATTATTCCCAACAGAGATAGGTCTTAAACTAATAGAAACTGTTTTGGACAACAACAATTTTTCATTTAAAGGAAGACATTATCTACAAACCGACGGCGTTGCAATAGGTTCGCGATTAGGGATGAATTATGCGTGCACATATATGGGTGAATGGGAAGAGAAACTGTCAAAAGCATCGAAGTTACACCCCCTTGAACAGGTACGGTACGTTGATGATATCTGGGGAGTATGGACGCATGGGTTGGAGTCTCTGAAACAATATCATTCTTTGGCAAATACGATACACCCAAGAATACAGGTCGATTTAAGGTGGTCTGAAAATGAGATAAAATTCTTAGACACGGTAGTCAAAATTGAAGACGGATTTCTTAAAACCGGTTTATATACAAAACCCACGGACACGCATCAATACCTACACGCAAAGTCAGATCACCCAATCAACACTAAAAGAGCGATACCATATGGAATAGCTTTAAGAGTAAAAAGAATATGTTCCGATAATGCTGAATATGAATGCCACAAAAATAATATAAAACAGCACCTGCATGCCAGAGGTTACGACGAAAAGTTTGTAAGCGAACAACTAGAAAAGGTCGATCAAATCGAGCGCAAACAGTTACGTGAAAAACGATCCAACAATTCAACCGGCGAAAGAGTCCCGTTTGTGGTCATATACTCGCGGCGCCTCCCCGACATCGGGAAAATAACGCTGGAACGGATGCCCATTTTACACCGCTCAAAACGCATGAAGTTGGCATTCGAAAAACCTCCCCTGATTTCGTACAAAAGACTGAAAAATTTGGGAGATATCATAGTCCACAGCAAGCATAATAAAATGTTCAACAATCAAGGGACGGGATCTGATAGATGCGAGAGAAAATGTGCAATCTGTGGGTTTATGTTCCAAACAAAACAATTCGCAGACAAGAACGGGACGGCCTACCACATAGGCAAAAAAATCACCTGCATGTCCAGGAATGTGATATATGGGATTTTCTGCGACAAGTGCAATGAAGTCGTGTACGTGGGAGAGACGGGGACAAAATTGTATGAGAGAATGCAAAACCACCTGAGTAGAATAAAACTTGAGGTTATGGATGAACCGATACCACATCATTTTCTGACCAAAAACCATAGTATAAACGATTTTAAGATTATTGGGATTGAACAAATTAATAAACAAAATACAGCTTACAGGAGGGGTCGTGAAGCATTTTGGATTAACAAACTTCAAACACTAGAACCCAATGGGCTCAATAGACAAGAATAATTCCAAATATTCTCATTTATAAACTTGCTGAACGGAGGGGGGGGGGGGGGGGACAAAAATTAGTGTACAGAGCAATTACACCTAAACACGCACGCATTGGTGTTGGACATAGCGTGTATATGTTGCGAGATTATGATCATTTGGTACATGTCAGTGCGTACATCATGTGTATGTGGTGTGTGTGTGTGGGGGGGGGGGGGGGGTGGGGGGATATGGAACCCTAGCCTACGATTGTCAGTGTAGACATTATAGGAGGGACTGCACTTAGATCAGTGGTGGAGGGCATATATATGCTGCAATAGTGGGTTGGGACAAGACATTTACACACCCTGGAAGGATCGGGCGGGGTGGGGGGGTATTACTACGCAAGGAGGGTATAAAAAATTATATTTTCCATCAGCGGTATTGATGTCTGATTGACGCGGTTTGGGTACTGGGGCGGAGATATGGAGGCGCGCGGAGTGGTTGGATGTGTGAATACGGTATACGAAGTTACTTGCCTCTGCCTCTGTTACCAGGGCGAGGTTTAAGAAATAGTGTCTAATTCATATTTGCTTTTTACGTAATAACGCGGAACATATCTTTACTTGTTGCCACCCAAGGAAGATATGATACGGTTATTTTGCGCGTAATAGACTCGGATACGGGGAACAACATGAAACGGGGAACATATCTTTACCACCCAACGGAGATATGATACAGTGGTTTTATAAGCAATACACTTGAATATGGAGAACAACGCGTGTAAACAATTCGGGTCAAGGAATGGCTGAATGTGTGAATACTGCATGCGAACTCGCTTCTGCCTCTGTTACCAGGGCGAGGTTGAGATAAATGATTGAATGTTTCTAATTCTAAGGCTGAGAACAAAAAAAATGCGCGAGATAACGCGGAATATATCTCCACTCGTTACCACCTTAGGAAGATATGATACGGTCTTGTTTGTCCATAATTTACAATTAAAGAAGGTGAACAACGTGTAATGCGGAACATATCTTTACTTGTTGCCACCCAAGGAAGACATGCATCGGCGATTTTATAGACGGGTTCGTGATTAGGAGCTAGGCAGCCACTTGCCAAATAATAAATCGATCTGTAAGACGTACGCGTATCACGATCAATTTTATAATTCCCATTCAACAATTAGGTTCAGCGTGACGCTAAATTTTACGTTCCCATGACGCGATACACATTGGTACGGCACTTAACGTAACGGAATAAGTATTAGTCAAAAATGAAAGCCGCTTAGAAGGAAGTAAACTTCCGAGCATGACGGCAATTTGACGAAGTTATATATATATATATATATATATATATATATATATATATATATATATATATAATATATATATATATATATATACACACGATACATGGGTTTTCCGGACTTAGTCATCGAACTGGCATTTGGGAACTCATCTTTCCCATTGAGCCAACAGCTTCAAATTTTGGAGGCACCTAAATCAACTGTCAAGTTTTACAAATATAGAAAAAAAGTTATTACGGATGAATATGATTTTGAAATGTGAGACCAATTTTGTGGCCATATATCTTACTTTGAAATATACAATTATCCTGGTTGAGTTCCCATATAAACATAAATTGAAATTTTAAAACAATACATGTATATTGACTTGTGAAATAAAATAAACTTGTTTATTCGTTTATGTGTAAAATGTGTAGACTGCTTTTATTTGCTGTATTACTGATAAAGTGGGTCTATTCACATGCATTACTGAATTTACATTTTACACATAAACGAATAAACAAGTTTATTTTATTTCACAAGTCAATATACATGTATTGTTTTAAAATTTCAATTTATGTTTATATGGGAACTCAACCAGGATAATTGTATATTTCAAAGTAAGATATATGGCCACAAAATTGGTCTCACATTTCAAAATCATATTCATCCGTAATAACTTTTTTTCTATATTTGTAAAACTTGACAGTTGATTTAGGTGCCTCCAAAATTTGAAGCTGTTGGCTCAATGGGAAAGATGAGTTCCCAAATGCCAGTTCGATGACTAAGTCCGGAAAACCCATGTATCGTGTGTATATATATATATATATATATATATATATATATATATATATATATATATATATATATATATATATATTATCAAAATTGCAATAGACATTGAGTACTGTAAGGATTTGAGAACTGAAAGGGTTTAACAGTAGGATTATAGTTTATTCGGGTCATCTCCCAAAATTGTTCTCCCTAATTTTTATTTCCCGGTGGTAAAAGAATGGAGGACAGTAGTCTCAGCAGCCTCATGGGGGTGGGGGGTTAGTGGAGCGGGTGGGGGTTGGGGGTGGGGGTCATTCTATATATATTTTTGGCGCATTCAGTGCCAAACGGAATCGAACGTTTTTTTACGTCTAGTAGAATTGCCGCGCCTATTTGTTAGTTATTGATGGCAGTTTTCATTTGTTCCACGAGGCGGAAGACGTGCACAATTCCTTCTTTGTGGTTCGTGAAGGCTCTTCGCTATCTGTTGAAGAAGTCGGTGTCTTCGAGGTGTTCTCTCAGTCGATTGGTAAGGACTCTTTCGAATACTGTGCCAAATGCAACTGAGGAGACTGATTTGGCGGTAGCTGGTCTGATTGGAGAGGTCTTTATCTGGTTTGGGTATCATGACACTAATGGCTGATTTCCAGCATTTTGGAAAGTAGCCGTGGGTGAGGCATGCATTGAAGAGAATTTTGAGCCCAGCTTTGTTTCAGGATTTTGTAGGTTACCTCGTCCTCGCCGGGCGAGGAAATTTGTTTACAATTTTATATGATATTGATGACTTTCGTCGTCAGTGATAGGAATGACGAGATCATCGTCGTCCCCGTCTTCTGGTCGATGTCAAATTTAGGGTCACGGTAGATATCGAGACGTTCATTGATGAAGGTACCAATAGCATTTATGATGGCGTCATCGTCATCAGGGCCTTCATATGGGAGCTGGGGTGTCCGGAGGAGGTCGGCGAAAGTGTCGGCCCTAGATTAAAAATATTTTATTCGCCATTTGACAATGCAAATCAGGATTGGAGGACAAGTGCTTACGATTTAGAAGCCCCTCCGTTCCTATACAATGACTAACAATTTACAATATGGCAGAAGTGTCGGCCTTGCCTTTGTCGGTACCCGCGAGGAGCCATCGTTCTTTATAAGGATTTTGGCTACTGATTTCAATTACCAACTTTCGCAATTACAGATTATGTCTCTATCTTCGAAGTAATATAATAATAACACTTCGGCCGGCCGCTGATTTGTCGCGGTTCTCGTATGAGAAGGCCTTGGTTACCCATGTTCTACCAACTGCCTCCCCCTATTCCCGCGCTTCTTCTCTCTTCCCAACACTCGGAGACGAACTGCTTGATGACATCCCTTGCCCCATTCTTCCCAATCTCTCAGATTAGTACATTAACCCTCTCCTTTGAGTCGCCCCCTAACCACGTGTCCTTCATTCTCTCATCCCACTTCTCCATTATACTCCCCGCGAATCTTGTTCTTTTAGACTGGTATTTTGGGCATTCTATAAGAAAGTGTTCCAGGGTCTCCACCACGCCCACGTTACACATCTGGCACTCCTTTTCACTGTTTCCCAATTTTTCCCCTCAACTCCAGGGACCGCGATCTCAGCTTGAACAACAATGACCCCCCAGAGGTGCCAACAAGGTACTCTTCAAAACCAGGCTTCTCTTTATCACGCAGGGCACACAAAGATCTCTTTGATTTGACCCCCTCTCGCCAATTACGGTTACAATCCTCCATGACCCTTTCTCTGACGACCTTTTTGCCCTGGTTTGCCCCAACGTCAAGGTCCGAGATCTCCATTGAGTAGTTTTCTACTAGCTCCCTCACTTGGACCGTCCACCCCGTCTTGATATTTGAGTTGAAAGTTCTCAGGAACATTACTTTACACCATCGGCTATCGGGGAGATTTACCAAATAATTAAGATAACCGAGTTTCAATAGGTCTATCCTGTCCTTGATCCTCATCCACCCAAGCTCGCCCCTGATTGTTTCTAGTGCTGCTGGGATATTCTATATTCCTCCGCTTCATGCCACCTGCCATTTATATTTATCCCATTGGCAATAATTTTTAGTTTTGTTTCCCGGTCGTGGCATGTGACTTTCAGTTCCCATGTCATGAATCTTTCCCATTTACAATATTTACATTTTGGTTGATAAGGCCTGAGGTGTGTCGGGGTGTACCTTGGTTATGACAATGTATCGGGGATGGGGAGGGGGGGGGGTATTGTCGTTAACATTATTGTGGCCGTTGTCCTTAGGGAGGGGCGATGATGCTGCCTCTCCTCCTTTTGTGGCTATTGGCTGGCTTGATGAAATGAATGAAAGGTTTTAGCGCGCCGAAGGCGCGCAGGGACGATGTGAGATTTATAAATCCCTTGCGACTCGGTTAGCCTTATTTTATTTCACTTGGATCTTGTATCACACAGGCCTAGCTTTCCTATTGCCTCAAATGGGGTCTGAAGGGGTATGCACGCAGTTAGAATTCCGGCAGTTTGCATTGGAGTGATAGATTGTCAAAGAGCAATCCCTCAACGCCATTAAGACTATTAGAGAGTGGGCTCTATTCGGTTTCAGCTTGGCGATGGTAGAGGTTTGAGTCCCACCATGGTGGCGAGCCAGAATATAATGTTGTGCGATGGCAATTTTAAAGGAAGAAGAAAAAAGAAAACCAACAGCAACGCCGGTTTGGTAGCGGCCCCGGTATATGACTATAGCGGTTACAAAAAAGGAGTGGAGAAAGCTCCAACAGTTTAGTTTGAAAAAACCGGGAGTCACCCATCAAGCCTTCTGGGAGATAGGATGCCGTATGTGATTGAGGTATCTGGTTATCCTTCGGGAATTCCAAATGACCTCCAACACCCCACCCCCCCCCCCTCCCACCCACAAAAAAACCCTTAAAAGGGCTGTTTGCTGGCAAGATTGTTTCAATCCTTGCCTTGGTCTGTTTGGTTTTCTGCACATCTTTGCATGAGCATTGTTTCAATCCCTCATAGTTTGTCATTCAGTTTTGCCGTGTGTCTGCTGAGATAGAGGAGGTAGAAAAAATAATAGAGAGCTGGAAATTAGAGCAATTCGGTTTTTAATTTACAACTGTTCCGTCCGTGACGACCAGTGACATGTGGATGGGGAAGCCAGCATTTTTTCCCCGAAATTTATATCTCAGGGAGGGGAGACCCGGCAGCAGGTGGAAATTTTCCTCGCTGTTTGCAACTCCCACTGGTAACAGAGGCTGGCTTGTTGTTAATTCTCTCATTGATATTGATGACATATATACCATTACTAATATATACAGCTGCCTATCTCACTTGCCAGAGTTTCTGTCATGAGTGTTACTCACTTCAACTATTCTGTCACGTACGCCTGTTTTTTTTTTAATCTTCCCTACTTGTAAAAACAACTTCACATGAATGAAAATAACACCTTATATAGTATGTCTGATTAAAATATTTTGCTCTTAAAACCTGATGTTCGGTATCTTTTGACCGGTCTTTGAAACTCGCCAATAAAAGATTTCCTGAGTCTTGCCTGTTGGAGACCTTTGATCATAGGTTGACATGTTTCATTCGTTTAGTTTTATGAGTGAATGAATTGAGGATTATTGAAGCCCCGGTTTTGCATTTTGATTACTGAACCAGGTCGTCTCTCATAATAGTAGTTTGGCCTTCCACTGGTTTTCGAGGTCCAACGAGGAGGCCTATGTCATCTCCCCGCTACTTTATCCCCCAACTCTCCCCCTAATCTCTCTGCATTCAAGCAGCAGCTGACTGGCTGTTCAACGGTGCTTCCAACTGTAATAGTGCCCCCATTCCCTCGTGTTATTTCGTCCAATTTATTCCATATATTTCCATCATATTTCCCCATAAGTTTATCAAGGAGTGGTGTTCTACTAGGCAAATATTTGGGGCGTACTCTTTCACGGAATTTTAGAATTCTCCCTCTCAACTTCAGTATCTTGAATCTCACATTGAACAACACCCCACAGACTCACCCAATAGACCCATCTAAGCACTTTTAAACAGCTGTTTATCTCCTTAACCCTTTACGCAACGAAGACAATATCAAAATTTATTATTTTAAATATCATTTTTTTAAATTATTCAAAAAATTTCAACAAAACCATATCATGTGACCCTTCGTTGGAACGAGCTCGACGAGCTCGTTCCAACGAAGGGTCACATGATATGGTTTTGTTGAAATTTTTTGAAAAATAATATTTTTTCAGCTGCTGAATTTGCATATTACGCGGGCGGATGCGGGCGATTCGTTGGGTAAAGGGTTAATTGGCCACAGGCGTCACAACCAAGAGGTCTTTGGGTGGCATGTGTGATAAAGAGAAGCCACGTTTTGATGAGTACCTTGATGGCACCTTTGGGGGTCACTATTGTTCAAGCTGAGGTCGCAGTCCCTGGAGCTGATGGGAACAATTTAGAAAAAAACAGTGAAAAGGAGTGCCAAATGTGTAATTTAGGCTTGGTGGAGGCTCTGGAACACTTTCTTCTAGAATGCCCAAAACACCAGTCTAAAAAAATAAGATTCACACGGAGTATAATGGGGAGGTGGGATGGGAGAATGAAGGACACGTGGATAGTAAGTGGCTCTAAGGAGACGGCTAATATGCTAAGCGGGGAGATTGGGGAAAAATGGGGCAAAGGAAGTCATTAAGCAGTTCGTCTGCGTTGGGAGTGTTGGGAGGAGAGAGGCGTGGGAATAGACAGGCAGTTGACAGAACAGGGGTAACCAAGGCCTTTTCATCCGAAAACCGCGATAAATCAGCGAACTGCCAAAGGATAACATTCTCAGAAATCGTGATTACAAATGCAGAGGGTGAATTAAAACATAATACTGGTGGGCTGCCTTCTATAAGTCTATCCATCTGTGATCGTTATAATGGTATACATACCGGAACGCCTCTTATTTAGGGTAGATGGTTATGACACGAGACCTACAAAAGGACAACCAGAAAACATAACAAAAACAAAATATGAGCAAGCATAACAATATCTTTATTCAATAAAATTAAACTGACTTTGTGTAAAATAAATACCGAGTTGTGATTTATGCAGTACAAGTCTAAACTGTGCTAAAAATATGTGATATAAACAGGATAATTTCAAATCGGCAACAGGTCAGATTTCGCTGATTCCTTTCAATTAAAAAAATTCCATTCACATTCCATTTAGCATTTGTATATACATAAAGAAAACGTAATGCAGGGACCGACCTGGGTATGCGCCAGTGCGTATTTGGTTCTGAAACATCAGGACCTGGCTCTTAAATCTCACAAATAGGCTTCTCAGTTGGCGCGTAACTTCTCAGATCATATTTTGATATTCTTTCGATGGATAATCGAGAGAGACACTCTTACATGTATTATATATATGATTATCATTTATTATTGTTGTAGAGTGCTTAAGTTAATATTTCAAGTCTTAATTACCAAGCATTAATCTTCACTGTGGTTTCTGATCAAGTCTTGGCTGCCTAAATAGGCAGCCAAGACTTGATCAGAAACCACAGTGAAGATTAATGTTTGCTATAGTGTTCTAAATGAAAATGATGAGAGCTATTACATACTTGCAGTGTGTGTTACAAACAGCAGTGTGACTCCGTAAATTGAAATCTGGCGCATGAATTGAAAAAATAGGCTCCGAGGCTAGAGCGTATTTTAAATAGTCCTGATCGATCCATGGTAATGTATATACCCCATTAAATCCGGGTGGAATCATCCGTGTCTGGCAACAATTACATTAGTACAAATTCATTATTTGAGTGTTGAACAATTAAAATTTTTGACGTGTAGCCTCAGAGTTGCATGTTGAAAATATTGATCGTTTTGTTTTACACATTAACAGAGCAACCATCCCACCTATTGACATTATGAAGTATTATGTTCCTAGACAGGAACGGCGGTATTGGTCTATTTCACACATTACCTTAGGAACCACCCCACCTATTCAAATTATGAAGTATTATGTTCCTAGACCGGAACGGCAGTCTGGCGTACTCATTGGATTAGAGATAAATTAAGTCTTAACAATATTTTGTCACTGTCGCAGGAAAATTCTAAAATGGGTTTGGGTCTTTAGGAAATGGTTTGGGTCTGCAAAGCTTAAAAATGTGATTCGAAATCGTTCCAACGATTCAAGTCGATTCGTGTTGAGTTGGAATGAGTTGGTATTTTCAAATCGTTGAGATAATTTCAAAATTATACCAAGTGTCTCTTTGCGAACCTTATCGTCTGCTTTTCTGTAAAAAGGTTTACTTTCAAGAATTTCCTTTGGTTTTGTAGTGAATCTTGAGTATTGTTCTCATTTGAATAATTTCACGGGTAGACCAGCCGTCGTTGGATACAATTCGTGTGTTGAATTTGAAAATATATGCTATAGCGAATAATTATAAGAAGGTGAACTATCTACACTTTGAAAACCGATGAACGATGAACGTCCAGTCGAGGAAGATGGAAGTTGGAATTCGCAGGCTTCCTTTAACCCTTTACCTAACATGAAAAGCAGACGACACTTGCAAAAAAAATTCTTGAATAACTAATTTTTTTTCATTTTTTGTCTCAAAAACATAGGTTATGACCCCTCGTTGGAACGTGCTCGAAGAGCTCGTTCCAACGAGGGGTCATAACCTATGTTTTTGAGACAAAAAATGAAAATATTTTGAAAATTAATTGGCGATATTTGGGAATAGCGCTGGCCGGTTTTGGCCGTTACGTTGGGTAAAGGGTTAACGTTTTCACCCCGCAGCATGTGAATTATTACTACAGTTGAAACTACAGGTCCTGTCACTGTATTGTACACTACTTGGAAGTAATAGCGTGCTGTGTAAGAGAACAGTGTGCAACTTTGTGGTCCATGTGATGAATGTGTACAGGTGGTTCTTGTGTTTTGTCTTCAGAATTGTAAATAATTGCCAAGTAAAAATCTACCCCATGTTGATTTATTTGTACTGATCTTGCTAATAGCGCATTTTATCTTGCATTGGACAACAAAAGGATCATTGTATATTTCCGTTACACTACGTCATTATTCTGCATTAAGGATCATTAACTAACAAGGATGTCCTGCACTAATTCTGACAGAACTTCTAAATTTGATATTTTATATTTATAATAAATATAATTTTTACTATGCACAGCGAAGGCGTTCATGTGTATTTAAATTAGCCCTTTACCTAACGAATCGCCCGCATCCGCCCGAGGAATATGCAAATTCAGCAGTTGAAAAAATATTATTTTTTTCAAAAAATGTCAACAAAACCATATCATGTGACCCCTCGTTGGAACGAGCTCGTTTCAACGGGGGTCACATGATATGGTTTTGTTGAAATTGTTTGAAAAATTGAAAAAAAATGATATTTAAAATAATAAATTTTGATATCGTCAGCGTTGGGTAAAGGGTTAAACTGCTTCATTATTTCACAGTTGGGAGCACTATAACTAACGACCATGTTCTGCGATAAATGTGAGAGGACTTCTAGTTTCAACTGTAGGTAATCTGTCAAATGGAGTTTCTATTGGTGCCCCACACCTCATAACAGGGTAACCCATTCACAAATGATTACGGAACTTACTGCTTGGAAAATATATATTAACTGCCAAGTTCTAACGCTAACGTTGCTAATACCGGTGCTTTCAGTTGAAATAGGTATAGGCAACCCTATGCTAAAATGTTGTACCTGTTAGTTATTTAGTTTTCTGTATCTGTAGTTACAAGATGTCTTTGGGAATTGCAATACTTGGTATGGGCAAAGCCTGTGTTAAATTTGTGTACCTGTAAGTTACTCAGTTTTTGTACCTGTTGATAACCAAATGTCGATGAAATTCATATAGAGCATTTTATACTCATCTGTGTACAGGCAGTTATTTGTTAACACTTTGTCCGCCAGGCCTACTGTGATCGGAAGGAAAACTGTTAAAGCTGTGAAACAAATAATTCTACATGCTGGCCGGAATTATTTCAAATTAGTCGCTACTGCACAGCACACAGAAAAGTACCAGTGATCAGCTAACCTCATAACATATTTATCGATAGAGCCTATACTTCCTCTAACAGTTGGAATCGGAAATTACCTTATCCATTGAGCTTAATCTAATGTAAACAGCCGACCAGCAAAATGAGTTGCTTGAATGAGTTAATATACGATTTTTTGCGGGCTGCATTAAATTCATATGGACTTGTAACATAAATAAGAAATTATCAGAATAGAATTGTGGTTTGTAAACCTTATGTACTTATTAACTACGAATTAGTAAATGGTCACCGAGTCATTCTCCATAAAACTTTCGTAACAAACGTAACATGAAAGGTTCTGGAGTAAAGTGTGTTTTCAGATGAAAAACCTGTTGTGAATCATCACTCAAACGATTGCTGCTATCAGTTCCGCTATCCTGTTTAGAGTCGCCATAAAATACACTGTCTAGAACAAGGTTTGGTTCTTCCGCGTGAATCTTGGTTTGCTCAAGATGTCTTTCATTACAAACAACATCTTCAGCGCCAATACAAACATTTCTGTTAAATGGCTTTGTGTCGGTGTCCATTGTTGAATCTTCATTATTAATACCTTCTTCCGTTTCGATGTATTTATGGGAAATATCAAACGTAGGTGAGATAGTCCCAAGATGTATTTGCATGTGATCCTCAAGTGTTGATCTACGAGAGAAGGATCTTTCGCAAATGTTACAAAAAAACGACTGACTGAAATCTGACGCAGCAGAGTGAATCGTATTACTAATGCTCTCACATTGTGTTCCATCCGTATATGTCTTCTGGTGTGCAGTACAGTCTGTATTCTGAAACTCTTGTTTTTCATAATGAGAGTACTTGAAGAATTTATCACCCGTGTGAACCAGCTGGTGTCTTTTAAGTTGTCTCTTCAATTTGTAACTTTTTGGACAAAACAAGCATACGTATGGTCTTTCGCTAATATGTATGATTTGGTGAGATGTAAGATGCGATAGACGAAAGAATTTTTTTTCACAAATTGAGCATTCGAAAGGTCTGTCTGCTGTATGGAACAATTCGTGTTCTCTGCAGTGGTGTCTACGACTGAAACGCCTCTCACAAAAAGAACATTCAAAAGGTTTCTCTCCCGTATGCATCCTTTCTTGTTCAGTTAGCATTGATTTAGTTCTGAACGGTTATCACAAAATGAACAATCAAATGGTTTTTCGCCCGTATGAATCCTTTTAGAGCTTTTCTTTCTGACTGAAACGTTTTTCTCAACTTGGGCGCTCCCAGAGATTATTTTCCTTCAGCCTATTTGGTATATGAGTTATGTTTCTCTGCTGAAGAAATGCAATATGTTAATTGTTCTGAAATAGAATAAATACAGAAAGATAATCAGCTATCTCGAGTTGTCTCCCATCTTTAGAATAATAAGAAATTAGACAGATGGTCACGTTGTTTAATACAGTACAATCGTCGTGAAATGGTCGTTATCCACGAGTGGGAAGTGATGTCCATGCATGCGTCTGCCCGTTAATAAAATCATCATCAGAAAAAGTTTAATTAATCAAGCACTGATTGTTCCCTGTGCTTGATTAACTAATTTTTGTATAATTACATGTATTCATATAATTAGTGTTTGGAATCTAATATTACTGCGTTCGTAGAAATATTGCCCATCAATGGAAAGTGATAAGTCCACGGAGGCTGCCCCGTATTCTCAGTTTTTGGATTAGGATTTGAAACTGGAGCTTATGGGAGCCGAGCCATATATTGGCTATATTGTTGTTGTGGCGGCAGAGCACAAATCTTTGTGCGGGAAGGCGGACATTGTTTTCAAAATGCTTGTCTCAAAATATAGAGTCTGGTCTTTCATCAAAACGATCGCTTTGAGGTGTTCCTACAGGGAGTCATAAACTTAATGATTATATGTTTTAAGGCAAAAGATATATTTTTAGTTATTCCAGGATTTTGTGATGCCGTCCTGTTATTTTTAGTGTTATGAGACGGGATAATAATATTATTAATTAAAAATTGCTTTTTAGTAAATGACGTTAAGACAGCATCGCCACCGTGGATTGGTCACTTTCCATGGGTGGGCAAGTTTGCAATGGATGTAATATCAGATTCCACCCAAACACTAATAAAAGGAAAACACACAACAAAATAATTAAGCTTTGGGCACAACCCTGTTTTTCTGATCTTTTCGGCCATGTTTGGAGAGGGAGAGGGCAGTCCTAACCCAAGAATCCTGGTCTCCTGCACCAAATGCAGGCCCCAAAGTTCCGAGCTCCGGAGTTACTACACCCAGTCCCCAAACTCTCCTTCGTAATGTTTATTGTGGATTTTCCTCCATAATGATTATGAATTATATTCCTCACAATAGTGACAAACAGTTTAGGTAGCTGGCCATTAGATAATCATACAATTTACTTACCACACTAATCTGCTGCATTGGCAATTCTGTATTAAAATTAGCTTTGTTATCTTACACTAAAAGCGGGGGGGGGGGGGGGGGGGGTGAAATATGGGCTCCACGGTTAATTCTGTGACGGGCCACTTTCAAAAGTTGATGAATTCTGAAGGTATCTGCCGCGAGTGCCGAAGTCACAAAAATGATAGTGGGAAGGATGCGGGGGGGGGGGGGGGGGTGGTTCAACCCAAATTTTTAAAATGAGTTATTAAATGAGACCCTCTGACGCTTTGGGATAAAAAAAACATTCAATTGTTTGGCCGATTTGTAGCAGCATGTTTCAAATTTCTAAGTTCATCAGTGAGTATCCAGTGATCTAGAGTTATAGCTGTTGACGGCACAATCCTTGACGTGATAACTTCAAGTTGATTTAAAAAAGTTATTTCTTCAAGAATCATACAACCGTTGGTCAAGTGAACAGCTCTATTCACGATTCAGCCCCATTCTGAACTGTTGGCACAGGAATCAGACCATGGAGAGGGGAACCCAAACATGGCCTAACGGTCTCTGGCCCAGGGAAGAGTGAGGTGAGCCTAAAAAAGGCCCGGGCGTTTTGGGTGGGAGACATTGACGTAGGTCAGACCCCGGGGTCCCCCAAAACGGGCATGAAAAGGCCATTCCCTACTACTCACGTCCTTGAAAGCACTACCAAAACCAAACAATTAAAACACAGTATTTCAGGCTATGTTTGGACTGGGTGAGGCCTAACCCATGAATCATGGACTCCTGAGCCAAACCCGGGCCCCAAAGATTTCCGGACCCCGGAGTTCCACCGTCCCTCCCTCGGCCCTGGTTGCACTGCTGTACTAGTCGTGAGACTAGTCGTGTTACAGATGTAAATAAGAAGAAAGCCAATTATTGTCTATTTAAAAGTTTTGCTTTCAGTGTAATATTTCAACGTTTTGGCTGGAGATATGTGGACACAATTGTTTTTATGTCATAATCCATCCATTGAAAATGGTACATATATAGGCTCACATATGCAACATATACTATTCTTGTCACAATCCATATAAACTACAGCATAGGAAAACATGTGATGGCGATTTATTTTGGGTAAAGCAAGTAGTAATACGTTTTCGGAATTTTTTACTGATTTATGTTACACATTCTTCGTGTGTGGGTGTGTTTGGTTGTTTTTATCAGTGGTTTTGGTATTTGTAAACATGGTCGGAAAGTGTTCTTCTGGTGTTCAGACGAAGGTAAGTATGGTTAGTGAAGCTCTACAAGGAGATCAATGGTCGGGAGCAGGTCGTCCGGTGAGTTCCAATGTGATCTATGTGTCAGTAGGCACAGAGAGCACATTAGAACTCAAGGGACGAGGTGGAGGTGGTAGATACTACTTCAGTTGGAAAAGGGGTGAGGTGGAGGAGCAGGGGACTGAAGGAAGTGTGTTCTGTCGTATGGTGGACGGTGATCGGCCAATCAAACAATGTAAGTTGCAGGTGTTACAGGATAAATGGCGTCTGAAGAGAGAAGCAGGGAGGAGAGAAAGATGTAGTTGTAGCAGGAAGCAACATTATACGCGGAATAGATAAGGTTGTCTGTGGTCTGGACAGCACAATGTGTGTTGTTTTGTGTCTCCCTCGGACGAAGGTTAAAGATCTCTAAAAGACATGGTGGATGGTATTGTGGAGGAGTCAGGATCATATCCCGTGTTGGTACATGTAGGTCTAACAAAAATACGGGAGGGGAGATCAGTAAGACTGATGGACACATACAGGGATTTAGTTACTAAACTGCTCAGTTGTGTCTGGGATCCTTCCCGCCCTAGGCGCTGGGGATGAGCGCCATTCATGGACCATGACATTGAATGAGGATTTGGGTGAGTACTATGCTGGACTTCAAAAGTGAGCTCTGTCTGAAGATTGTGTACAGGGATGTAAGATGTAAGGGCAAATGGGGAAATGGTCCTGTATATGAACGTCAGAAGAACACTATTCGACTATATTCTCAGATACTGATTTATGAAGGG
The DNA here is from genome assembly GCA_031216915.1 of Pictodentalium vernedei. Taxonomy (NCBI): domain Eukaryota; kingdom Metazoa; phylum Mollusca; class Scaphopoda; order Dentaliida; family Dentaliidae; genus Pictodentalium; species Pictodentalium vernedei. Next base: position 58,674,191 of record CM062296.1, read on the forward strand.
AGATGATAGAGGTAGAAGTGGAACAATGAGGATACAAGAAATTGATTACAGTTACTATCAGGTTCACCAATCCAGTAAAAAGCCAAGGAAAACTTTGAGAGGGGACTCAAAAATGATGCGATTTTGGCGATGTTTGAACAAACATGGAAACCAAAGCTTGTGAATGTTCACATGGAGGCCAATGTCCATGAAATGGCAGATGTCATTGTTGGGAGCCTATTAGATGCAGGGGAGGAAAGTAAAGGAAAGATCAAGGTGCCAACACGGACAATTGTGTAACACGGACGGTAAACTGACGAAAGGCCATAAAGGACAGAAAAGTCAGATCTGCTCGTTCTCAATCTCATCAGTACCGGTTGGTGGGGGGGGGGGGGGGCGGCCGCTGAATTGTCGCGTGAGAATGCCTTGGTTACCCCTGTACTCCCAACTACCCCCCTGTTCCTACGCTTATTCTCTCCTCCCCAAAACTCGGAGACGAACTGTTTGATAACATCCCTTGCCCAATTCTTCCCAATCTATCCGATTAGCCAGAATACTGACTCTCCCCTTTGAGTCTCTCACTAACCACATGTCCTGTATTCTCCCACCCCACTTCCCAATTATACTCCCAGTGAATCTTATTCTTTTAGACTGGTATTTTGGGCACTCTAGAAGTGTTTCAGGGTCTCCACCACGCATAAATTACACATCTGGCACTCCTTTTGTCTGTTTTTCCTGATTTTTACCCTCAGCTCCGGGGACAGAGACCAGGCCTGGAAGAAGATACAGTCAATTTCTATCCAAACTGAAACCTTACTGAAGAGTTAGGTTCCACATATTAACTGCTTGAGACGACATATTCACTACTTCAGATATACGCCTATAAACGCATCTACCTACAATATATATTCTGTACGCGAAAGCATTTTTATAGGCCTACAGCAGTGTCGTTTTGGACTGGCAGTAATCCACGCACGGTCAGTAATATCCACGTATCCACGTTTGCGTTTATCAGGTAACAAAAATCATCATCAGCAAAATTTTATTTAATGAAGCACCGGGTTGTACCCGATGCTTCGTTAATTACATTTTAGATGATTATTCTTATAAATAGTGTTTGAAATCTAATATCATTGCATCCGTGGAAATATTGCCCAGATGTGGAAAGTGACCAGTCCATGGCGGCCTAAATGTAGCCCGTTCGCCAAACCTGTTTTTCATCTTCAAAGCAAATAAAATTAATATTTAAAAGCACATGTATTTATTCTCTAGCGAAAGTGATTTGGTTTGTAAAGCATAATTACGACTGACAGATATTCCAAATACAGCATCAAGGCATGCATTTGGAGAAGGCATGTCTTGATAATATAGTTGGAATATTTTATAAGACAAGACAGTGGGGGGAAAAGGTGACTTTGCACCCCACCCCAAGAGAACATTTCGCGACGCCCCTTCTTAAAACGAGACAGATAAACTGATTTTGCGACAACAAATACAATATATTTCTACAAGTACCTTAAATTTAAGTTCGCTGGTTTGTAGTTCAGTAAGAGAATTCGGAGTAAAAGCCCAGGAATTGAAATACGTCCATGTTAGCTGTAGCCGACACGTGGCTCCAAACGTAGAAATCAGACAGCTTACAAAAAACAATGTAGAACAAATTCGAAAGAATGAATGAAACGTTTCAAATTCGCTCGTTCATATTGGTGATATATATACCATTACTCATATAAACACATTCCAATCTCATCTCACTTGTCAGAGTCTCTGTCATGAGTTCAACTCACGTCAACTCTTCTGTCACGAACGCCTGTTTTTTAATCTCCCCAACTTGTGAAAACAACTTCACACGAATGAAAATAACACCTAATTTCGTAATACTGATTAAAATACTTTTGTCATTACAACCTATTGTCCGATGCCTCTTGACCGGTCTTTGAATCCACCAAAGATAGTCTGAGTTTTGCATGTTGGAAACCTTTGTTCATGGATTTGCAAGTTCAATTTTAAGAGTGATAGAATTGGTGATTATTTTTTTGCTATAATGTTTTAAATGGAAAAAAAACTTATGCATAATATACAATATATATACATGAGGACAGAATACATACAGTTATACATTTTACGTTACCAAAGTATTGTTGGCTATTTACAAGTCAATCGTTGCTTCTTGGAATAAATACTTTAAATAACTCAATTTCTTTCTTATATTTTCTGCCTTGCCGACTGGATACAGATATATGGAATACAATTCTATGTTTCTATTCGATTGTAGAGTTCATAGCACGAAAGTGGTAAAGAGCTTGGAAACCCTGCAGCACGATGCAGGCCGATGGATAAATGGATCGAGTAATGCCGCAGCACTTGAAGCAATCAAGGGCGAGCTTGGGTGGATGATGATCAAGGACACGATAGACTTATTGAAACTCGGTTATCTTAATTATTTGCTAAATCTTCCCGACAGCCGATGGTGTAAAGTAATGTTCCAGAGAATTTTCAACTCAAGTATCAAGACAGAGTGGTTGGCCCAAGTGAGGGAGCTAATAGGGAACTACTCATTGGAGATCTCAGATCTAGACGTTGGGGCAAACCAGGGTGAACAAATCGCCAGAGAAAGGGTAAAGGAGTAAAAGAAAATCGTTCAGTCGTTGACCTTGTCCAGGATTATATTATAGCTTCAAAGCGCTTCTAGTAAGTGTAAATAGATGCGTGCATGCAAGAGCACGTGAGAGTGCATGAATGTATGCATATGTATGTAAATATATATGTTTGTGTGTGCGTTTATGTGGATGCGTATGTATGTTAAGTATGTATATGTGTGTGCATGCGTGCGTGCTAGTATGTGTGTCTGTATGTATGTATATGTATGCGTGCGTGCGTATATGTATCGTCGACTGAGTGCTGGAGTGTTCTATGTCCCACAGGGGACATAGAGCGTTCTAGCACTCGGGCGACGATATGTATCTGTGTATATATGTATGTATATGTGTAAGAACGTAGACGTCTTCCCTATGCACAGTTCATATCCAACTTGTACGTGTGCTGTGACTACAGTCTACTTGTATTCTCTGTAATACTAGATGAGTTACCGGATCAGTTTGCACCCAGGTTGGCTTCTTGCTTTCTTTCTTCATTCCAATATTCTCTTTTTTCCTACAGTACCCCTCATGTTAATTTCCATGGTTTAAACAATATAAATGAAACTGTACGAGTGTCATTAATCCGATTATATCATTATATTGTAAATGTCAAACGTGGAAACGACCTTTTTATAAGCTCTTTAGCTTTCTGTCGGATCCACCATCAACAATGTTGTACTTTGTATCTCTAGAAATGTTGAACAAATAAATATTGTTTAAACTAAAGGAGGATGGTAACCTTAATTGGCGAGAGGGCGTCAAATCAAAAAGGTCTTTGGGTGGCCTGCGTAATAAAATTTAGCCCGGTTGTGAAGAGTATCTTGATGGCACCTTTGGGGTGTCACTGCTGTTCAAGTTGAGGTCGCGGTCCATGCAGTTCAGAGGAAAAATGGGGAAAAACAGTGAAAAGTAGTGGCAGATGCGTAATTTAGGCGTGGGGATACTTTCTGGAACACTTTCTTCTAGAATGCCCAAAATACGAGTCTAAAAGAATAGGATTCACTGGGAGTGTAATGGGCGAGTGGGATGGGAGAATGAAGGACATGTGGTTAGTGCGAGACTCAGAGGAGAGGGTTAGTATGCTAATCGGAGAGATTAGGAAGAATGGGTCAAAGGATGACAGCGAGCAGTTTGTCTCCGAGTCTTGTGAGGAGAGAAGAAGCGTGTGGATAGGGAGGCTGTTGTCAGTACATAGGTAACCAAGGCCTTCTCATCCGAGGACAGCGACAAATCAGCGGTCGGCCAAAGTGTTAATATTATATCTAACTAGCCATGAAAAGGATGGGATTTGTTTCCTTTGCATGCTAGTGTAGATGTATTCTTTGTAAAGTAATAAACACGTATCACAGAAAATCGGTCTATCTACGTAGAGTGTTGGACGTAAAAATATTTCGTTTTTCATTGTATTAATATGTAAAGTAAAGGATGAGTTGATGTTCATTTTTTCTGCCATTCTTAGTAATATTGTTTTTGAGTAAGAACACTCGAAGAATAAGTGAGTAATAGTTTCTTTAACATTTCCGAAAAAAGAGCAGAGTTCTGTTTCGGACAGCTTGCATTTAAAAAGCTTGCATGTAAATAGCATTCTAGGATTAATTTTGAAATGCAATGTTTGTAAATTGGTATCATCTGTCGCTGTAAATCCTTGTTTTTATACAAATAGTTTCATTTTGTAGGTCATTCCATTTTTCCTGGATAAGTTTTGGCTCCTTTTAAAATTTCATGAGGAAGGTAGGATAAAAGTTAGGGTTTACCTTTTTATATTAATTTTGGTCGTTAATCATTGATTCTGAGATATACTCAGTTTTTTTTTATTATTTGATAATTTATTTTTCCATGATCCCGGTATAGCATTAACGTATATAGTAGGTGGTGAATGGAATATCGAGATCGTATTTGTGTTTATAATCATGAAAATTAGTAAAAAGAGCCTCTTTCATTCACAATGTCATTTATAAAAACATGTTCTTCGGCTGCACCAGCAGGCATAGAAAAACTTCTTTTTATATATTTATTATAAAATAGTGGTTGTGCAAGTATCTCGATAGAGGTTGTGGGCTCAGGTTCTTTTAAAATTGACCAGGAACGGATGACTCATCTCCAAAAAGGATTCAAATGCTTCGCAACCTTTAATAAACCGTCTTTCGTCAGAATCACCAACGTTGATTGTAACAAATTGCCTCTTGTGTATACAATGTACAACACTTACACGTAACTTTACATGATAGCGACAATAGTTCCTTGCTGGGATTCGAGTACGACTTTTATCCGCGAGTGGGGTGCGCTGAGGATTATTTTACAAGGCGTAAGCCGAGTGAAGTGATCCGCGCGGCCCAGGAGGGACCGCGCGGATTACTTCACTCCGCTTACGCCTTGTGAAATAATCCGAGCAGTGAACGTTTGTATTTATAGTTAGTCTGTGTGAACACAGAGACTATTGTTTTTGTACGGTTTCTTTTTCTTTTTTTTTCTTCTTCTTTATTGTTTTTCTTCTTCTTCTTAGTTTAAACAATATTTATTGACAGAAACACTGCAGTTGCATACAATATAGTTTACAACAATAACAGAAAAAAAACAAAAACATACAGATACAATTTTAAGATAATGGATGCAGTATACAGTTATATGAAAAAATGAAGCAAAATGATGAAGGGATTCAACAGAAAGCTTAATGCTTATATTAGTCGTCTCCCGTGGGTCTTTAAGTTACTGAGTACATGTAGCATGACCTGCTGGCGGAACACCAAATACAGATTGTTTAAACTGTATGTGAAAAGATTTTAGAATAGCTAGATAAGTAGAGTAAAATAAGGTGTTGAAGACTGATAAGTGAAGAAAAGGGGAGAGGGCTGAAAAGATAAGAGAAGTGAAACCAACTTGAAATTAAACTTAACCATGTCAAAAATCGAACTAAATTCAAAACACTGGATAGAGGGCACTGACGTAATTAATGCAGCATTCAAACCCTTGAGATGACGTAACTACTGAGGTGGAGGGGCAATCGCGAAGTAACCAACAGTGACAGCAGGTCGGAGTCAAAGTTGATTTTATTGTGAACTCAATGAAAGAAGTTCAAAGGGCGGTGATGGCGGTACATACGGATAACATCGATCTGTGTGTGTAGCCGTAGTTTACCACGACATGGATAACCCTTCACCCAACGCTGGTAGAAGTCGATAATCACAAAATAAGTTCTTAAATAGCTAAACTTTCACTACCCTTGCCACAAGATCACCACCCATAACCCCTCACCAGGACGAGCCCAACAAGCTCCCTCCAATGAGGTATCACAAGCTATGTTCCTTGGACAAAAAAATGAAAACATAACAACATCTGAATGATGATTTTTGTGTACAGCACTGGGCGGTCTTAGCTACTATGTTGGTCAGGGGAGTAATGGTACAATTCACCTACGCAAACCGTTTCGTTCCCATGATATATTCCTGGACCGTTTCAAAAACTAAGCGATTTGCATCTTCACTTAAGAGCTCGGACCCTTGCAATAGTGTAGTTAAATTCACAGGATACGGTATTCGCTCGATAGTGTTTGTCCGGACAGTTGAGTAGAGCTGACATGACACCAAAAAATGGTCCGTCGATTCGACTGTTCCACACTGACAGTTAGGCGATGGTGTCAGGTGGTTTGCATGTAAGTGAGAGTTAGGGTTACTACAACGCAGTCGCAGTCTGCAGTGGTATATCTGTGCCGAACGACACTTAGCAGTACTGAAACATGAAGGTGGACGTTGGTTTGCACGATTTAGGAATCTCTTAAAGTGGCTAATCGAACTATTTTGTCGAACAGGCAATGGGATGTTATTCCATTGAGTAGTTACATCGGGAATAAATGACGATCGATATAATTGTGTGCGACAGAAGGGAACGAGGTGGTTGTCACTTGTACGTAGCACGTGACTCGAGTTGGTTGCTGATATGACAGGAGGCACCTTGTTTGATAGATATGGCGGTGTTATATGGTGGTACATTTTAAAGAACTGCATTAGCTTGTGATTCCGGCGTCTATCCCGAAGTGTTTCCCAACCAGTTTCAGTATAAAGGAGGGCTTTACTAGAGTTTAAGGTTGCTCCTGTAACGATTCTGTGAGCAGCTATTTGAATCTTCTCGATGTCAGCGGCATTTGTTTCAGTACAGTTGTCCCACACTTCTTCTTCTTCTTCCTCCTCTTCTTCTTCTTTTTATTCTCCTGTCTTCTGTCTTCTATGCACTTCCTTGTCCTCACGATAACTCGAAAACGAATTGTCCTATCTCGCTGATTTTTGGAATACTGGTAGACATTCACAACTTCTCGGCCACTTATGTTTTTCAGGTCGCTAGAGCCATTGAGTATGGCCCAGTAGGCCACAGGGTTTTCACAGGCTCCAATTTCCTGATACAGTAAATTCTCTCCAAGCAATACAATGTTATGTTCACACTGGAGACTCTGTCAAAATGAAATCTGACCTTGTCATTTTAATGGGATGTAAGTTCCTGAAACTAAGTTGAGAGAAACCTTTGTCTTGCAAGGAAATAAATTCTAAATTATTCAGTTCACTGCTTTTAACCCTCTCCAGACTTCTATGTGGATTGCACATATTTTATTTCAGGCAGAATAAAGTTAACCCTTTCCATAAAACTGCACTGAATAATTGTTGAAACCTATTAATACTGACATGGTCGACTGTACTGTTAACTGTGTTAGTGCTATGACTGTTTAAAACTCATTTTGTTAGAGGAGTTCTATAGTCTTCTATAGTCTTTCACTGTGCACGTTTCGGTCTTACCGAGTGAAACTCTTTGTCTTGCAAGGAAATAAATTATAAATTATGCAGTTCAATGCTTTTAACCATCTCAAGACTTCAATGTGGATTGCACATATTTTATCTCAGACACAATGCAGTTAACCCTTTCCATAAAACTGCACTGAATAATTGTTGAAACCTATCACAAAACTGTCAGCATGCCAGTGACAATGCAATACTGATATGGTCGATTGCACTGTTAACTGTGTCAGTGCTATGACTGTTTAAAACGCATTTGTTAGAGGAGTTCTATAGTCTTTCACTGTGCTCGGCTCGTTCTCACCGAGAGTGCACAAACCTTTGGTGCCAAAGTGCCATTAAGCGAATGTCTCTGATTTGTGCCGTTCCATCCCTCCGGAGTGCAAAAGCAGGTACTCTCAGCTGAGAAACTTTAATGTCTTCCGCTTTATTTTCTTAACATTTAATTCTATGTGGAATGGGCACCCTTCCAGTGTGCCTTCAAAAGTACGAGATTATTAACCCTTTAGCCAACATAACGGCGAAAACTGGTCAACATTACTCACAGAAACGTCTAGTCAGTTTTAATTACCTTTCACTTAGTTTAAACAATATTTATTTTCAACTATCGATGGGTACAGCATAGAATGTAAAGATTTTGTGGATTCGACAGAAAGCCAGTGGCTTGTACAAGGTCGTTTCCACATGATTGATTAATTACATATAATATCATCGAGAAACAGCTATACAATAAGTTAAATCCATACCGTTAGCTGCTTTACTAATTTGAGATACAGTTTGACACACATGTAGGTTGGAAACACATTTATGAATTTAGGGAATATAGAAGAAAGAGAGCAGTCAAAGATGAAGATAGCAATGCAGTAAATAGGCCTACTGAGAGGCTACAATTTATAAGCCGCCGCTCTGCACAGAACGGAAGCCATGGCCTCCGATATGGGCAGTGCGTCGACCACTATGAACGCTGGATGTGTGACGATGCCACTTACTTGGCTGTATTCTCGCGTGGGAGTATTGTCAGACAATCTAGGTAACTATAGTGAGACTATTGGTAGCAAGACAAGATTAGGGAACGGACGACACAGTCATAGCTCACATAGTGAACAGCTATAACCGATAAAGTGCTTAGTCAAATGTAGCCAAACCTTAAATGAAAGAATTATGAAAATCTGAGGAATGTCCTTTTGGATATGGCTGCGACTTGTGGCCCTCCCCGCCCCCAGAATCACACTGGCCGCATGAGCATGTTCGCACAATCGCAGGCGTCTACCCGGAAAAGCTCAAGTGTACCAAATGCTTTAGTGTATGTTTTCAGTTATTATTTTTAGTGGAATGAGACGAAAGCGTTGAACGTTCTGGGCGCCATCAGGACTTAATGTAATATTTCAAGATGACTTTAACACATAAATCTGTGACGGAGATAGGCATATCAAGACTTGGTGGTTCAGTTAAATCTTGCAGAAAGGATAATAAATTTTTCAACACCTTCGAAAATTGCTCGATTATGAAGCAAGGACTCAGATTCCAGTATCCAACGAAATAGTCTGGGCAAAAATCAAGTTAGGAAGCAGGAGTGTTGCCGTTGGTGTTGTATACTTAGCAGTGGAGGGAAGTAAGCCCGAGTGGAATGATTCAATATATACAACTCTTAGATCGAATATCACAGAGCTTGAAAGCAGAGGGTTCAGTATTGTCCTAATGGGGGACTTCAATGGGCACATCGGGGATAAGGAGGAGGGCATACAGGGAGGTGATAGGAAAATTAACACGAATGGGAGGAAGATGTTGGACCTATCAAAAGAGCTTGGTTTAAAGATCTTGAACAGGGATGCGAAATGTAAGGGTAAATGGACCTGGGAGAGGAACGATAAGAAAACAATAATTGATTATATACTCACTGACATTAGCGTATGGAGGGAGGTTATAGATGTAGAAATAGATGACGAGGGAAAAAATGACTTGGGTAGTGATCACAACCTGATAACAGTTAAGATTATGGACAAAAAGACGAATAGAGACAGAAATACCTTCAAGGAAGTTTGGGGACTAAAACAAGGAGCCGACTGGAAGCAGTTTCGGGAAAATCTAAAACCAAGTCTTGAATGTATACCTAGGGATGCAAATGTCCAGAGTATTTCAGATGGCATAGTAAATAGCCTAACAGAGGCAGGGAAGGATTGTATAGGAAGGGTGAGGGTCCCAACGAGAGAGCTTGGATACAGGGTTAACGAGGGACTGAAAAAGGCTATAAAAGAAAGGAAGGTAAAATGCGCTGCTTACAGAAGAAGTAGGAAGCTTAAAGGGGTGGATAACAATGACACGAGACTAATGAAAGGAGAATATGAACTGGCACGGAAAAAGGTGAATGAGATAAAGAATAATAATAGGAAGGAGCGCAATTGCAGTCTTGCCAGAACAATAAAGAAAACGGGGGGTTCGAGCTCAAACGTATTTTGGAACTGGGTAAATAAACGGGGGAAAAGTAGTGTGCAGAGTATCAAAGTGGATGGGGAAAGTACAGAAGATAAAGGCCGTATCGCTTCAGAGTTAGTCAAGCACTGGGAAAAGATAAACGATAGGCGATGGGGCAGTGGGTCCCCACCAAAAAGAAATACACTGGTGGAGGAGAACCTATCCAATCGTGTATGTAGCGAAATAACGGCAGAAGAAGTGCGGAACGTGGTCTCGAAATTAAAAAATGGTAAAGCGGGAGGGACTGATGAAATTCCGAACGAATTCCTCAAAAATGGAGGGGAGGCACTTATTGAAGTCCTGACAAACCTTTTCAACCTGGCTCTGCGAAAGCAAGAGGTCCCCAGAGAGTGGAGGGAAAGTAAGGTGTCGTTCATACACAAAAAGGGGGATAAGGAAGTTCTAGATAACTATAGGGGGATATCAGTTAGTAGTAACATCGGAAAAGTATTCTGTAAGGTCATATACAGTAGACTAGAGGAAGTTATTGAAGAGAAAGGTTTTCTAGGAGAAATTCAAAATGGTTTCAGGAAAGGACGAAGAGTCACTGATCACCTATTTACACTCACCCAACTGATAGAATCAACAAAGGCTGAAAAGAAAAAGATGTTTCTGGCATTTCTAGATGTGAAAAAAGCGTACGACCGAGTGTGGAGGGAAGGTATGTGGCGAAAGCTCGAGGGCATCGGACTGGGGGGTGACTTTGTGGGAATCATGAAAGCACTGTATACAGATGTGCAAAGCCAACTCAGTCTAGGGAGTATCACTACAAAACGAGTCCCTATGGATATAGGCCTCAAGCAGGGGTGTATCTTTTCACCGATTTTGTTTGCATTGTATGTTAAAGATTTAGGGGACGAACTAATTCAGAGTGCGGAGGGGGTAAATGTTGGAGACATAAAGATACCAGGCTTATTCTTTGCGGACGACATGGTGTTAATGTCTAGAACTGAACAGGGGCTAGAGAAATTGCTGGAAATTGTTGGTAGTTATGGGAACACTTGGCGGCTCGAACTAAATGAAAATAAAAGCAAGGTAATACCCGTTGGACGTAAGGTAGATATGACGAAGAGATGGAGAGTGGGGGAGTTCTCAATCCCCGAAGGGGAAAGCAAACAAATCACTGTAGGAGAAACGGGAGAGTATGAGTATCTAGGGGTAAGCATAAATATAACGGGAAGAGGGGTGTACAGAAATTACTCAGCCAAACTGATTCTGAAGGGGAAAAGAATTCTGAACCAACTAAAACTTTTAGGGAAAAATAGTTTCAACAAGGTCTTTGTGGGGAAAACACTGTGGGAGAGGGTGGGTTTACCAAGTATAACGTATGGCACGGACGTGATTCCATTAAACCAAACCGTTACTAAGAAGTTGGAAAATACTCAAAATGATGCCGGCAGATGGATAACAGGGTCGAGTAATGCTGCAGCTTTGGAAGCAGTAAGGGGGGAGCTTGGGTGGATGAAAATCAAGGACAGGGTAGATTTGGGAAAACTGTGTTACTTTAACTACTTGAGAAACCTGCCTGACAACCGGTGGTGCAAATTGATGCTCGATACCATTTGGAATTCTAATATAGAAACGGGGTGGTCAAAACATGTGAGGGAACTAATGGACAATTACTCTATAGAGGTCACAAACATAGAAGTAGGAATGAAAGAAGGCAAAAGGTTTGTCAAAGAGAGAGTCATGGAAGATTGCAATCGAAACTGGCGAGCAGGGGTTAGCGTGAAAAGATCACTGCAGGGGTTACAATATAAAGAAAAGCCAGCTTTTGAGAAGTACCTAGATGGCACCTTTGGAGGGTCACTGCTGTTCAAACTGAGATCAAGATCACTGGAGCTTCGGGGAAAAATTGGGAGAGATGGGGAAAAGGGATGCCAAATGTGCCACTCTGGAGTAGTGGAGACCCTGGAACATTTTCTCTTGGAATGCCCACAGTATATACCTCATAGAATAAAATTTACTGGAAGAATAATGCAGAAGTGGGGTGAAGAAACAAAGGATAGATGGCTGAAGGGGGACACGAGGGAGAGGGTAGGAATGCTTATTGAAGAAATTGAAAAAGAGGAAGTGAGGGACACTATTAAGCAGTTTATATCTGAATGCTGGGAGGAGAGGAGGGGAAGAGGGGGTGGGGTGCAGGGGGAATGATGGCCTTCTCTTATGAGGACCGCGACAAATCAGCGGCTGGCCAAAGAGTTATTATTATTATCCACATTACTATAAAATTCACAGCCAAACAGTAAGATATTATTGTCGAGGGCATACGGAAGTAGTCCTATGGTTTCGTTTCTAATTCGGTAGTAATTGTCGCACCTCAGAAGGAAATGTTCAACAGTCTCGCGCTAATTACCTTTTCATTTTTGCTTCAAAAAACAGCTTATGACCCTTTAGTGGATTGAGCTCATTTTTTAAAGGATTATCCATTTATTGGTGTTTAATGTTACATATTTCTGCACGGTGGCTAATCATGACCACGAAAGTTTTTCAGGTGGAGGAAGTACCCGGGAAGAACCACCGGGCAACAACGAGCAACTGTCAGATCCCTCACATACTAACTCCACACAAAAAGGGTTGTTAGCGTTGGTTGAACACGGGTACACCATCGTTGTGCAGTACGCTTTAGTACACAGCGCTTTAGTACACAGTACGCTTTAGTACATTACGTGGGTAATGGGGTGAAGTGTCTTGCCCAAGGACAGAGTGAGGACCTCACGCCTTGGAGTCTGCACCTCTGCCAACTGAGCCACTGCGCCCCCATTTAAAGGATCAAAGTGGAGTATTTAAAGGAATATTTTAACCCTCTGAAGATCTTAATATATGGGCATTATTCAGAAAGATAGGGAAATGCATTTTATTACACCTTAATGCATTTCTAGAGTTTATGAATGTATTTCATCACTCAAATTAGTGGGCAGAGCCAAAAATGATTTCTGATTCGTGTATCAAACCCTTTGAATGCTGGGCACATATATGCCATTTCTGGTTTCTTATAAAAATGTTCTGATTCCTGTGTGAATATCTGTAAATACTGCTAACGAAAACCCATTTCTGGTTCGTTCAAAAATATTTTACTCCCGAAAAATAAGCCTCCATGAATTCTCTTTCTTTATACTTTATTCGTGATACTTGAACCCCTTTTCACACAGACATGAATTTACTGCTGGCAGTAAATTCTGTTTCTCTGGTATTTTCTTCGTAGTTGTTTCCCCCAAACAACGCGTTTGTATCTGTGTCCGTGGTTACTTAAAAAACATTTCAAAACAAATTAAAAAAAAAACGTCCTCGCTGAGAGTAGAATACGATGCTGGGAGTGGAATCCTACTTTCGTCGAGTGTGAGTGGGAATTTGATTTAGTTTAAAAAGTATTTATTGAAGAAATATGCTATATGTTACAGAATTGAATATTAGAAGAGAGACAATATTAGTACAAAAGCTCAAAATATAACATATTAACAGTAATCAGATGGTCGAATGATGGAGGGGTTTGACAGGAAGCCTGTAGCTTATGTAAGTCATCCCCTTGGGTCATACATGCAATTACTCATAAAACTGGAATAGTACAGTAGACGGATTCACACATCGCCCTCTGGAGGACAGGACAGTGGTCAATCACCATGTCGATTTGGTTTTGAGGCAAGTCATCGCCCCACCCCTCCCCGAAGCCATGTCAGGTCGTCGAACCCCAGCCCATACGATGGGGGTCCTCCCGAAATCCTAAGAATGTGAACGAATGATTGCGACACCATTCACACATCACCCAACAACATCGTACCCAGCATACGCTTGTAGCTGCATGTGCACAGATGCGACGCCAGGACTGGACACAAGTCGGAAGAGACGACTGTTGGCAATTCCGATCATAGAAAATGGTGCATAGGTGGCCCAAACGGCCAAAGAGCGATGCGTGACATTGTTTAAACCAAGCATGCAAATGAAAAATGATGTGAAATGAAAATACAATAGGAGAAGATCGGAAGTAAAAAAGTACAATGGGAAGACAGCTTGAAAACATGAAAGCGATGCCGAAGACGACTTGCTTCGAGGAAAGAAAAACGAATGAAAATAAAATAGTTCACTGCTCGGATTCGTGTACGATTTTTATCCTCGAGTGGGGCAGGTGGAGATTTATTTTTAGGGGTGTTGGGTGAGTGAGATTATTATAATCCCTGGTGGGTACGGGTGTGGGATGGGAAAATCTCACCCGAGGGAAGATATTTGGGCCAGACACGAGGCTTGCCGAGTGTCTCGACCAAATATCTTGTCCCTCGGGTGAGATTTTCCCATTCCACACCCGTCCCGAGGGTGAGATTTTCCCATCCCACACCCGTACCCATCGGGAATTATTTTTCTTCCCCACCATACAGCGGTTACGTTAGCCAGGGGTAATCGGCGGTCACGTGCTGATATAATCAACTAATTTGGTATTCGTTGTTTTGAAAAACTAACGACACCATCGGAAAGACCATGCAAAAGTTATGTATATACCTAAGGTATATACCACGAAATCAATTAGGAACGGTGGCGTCTTGGGGTTTAAAGAGTTTTAGAGAATCAAACTTTGAACACGCGGCATTTTGATGACGTCAATATGAATTAGTTGGTAGCCAAAAACTATGTATAGCGTCATAATAACGTTATAAATGTATAACGTCACGTGGGTGGGGTGGGATACATCTGTCTCTCCCTGCTATCTCACCCTGGACAGACGTATGTTACACATGCAAGGGGGGAGAAAATTCTGGTGGACGACGAAAGGAATGGCCAATCCCAAATAATGTATCTGAGGTTCAAAGGGTTGTGGGATTCGCCAGTCATTAACGAATGTTTGTCGTGAAGTTCAGTTCTGTTGCATCAACAATCATTAATCTGACGACGAAAATGTAAAGTTTAACTGGAATAGTAAATGTGAGTGTGCGTTTGACCAAATAAAGAAAGCACCAACCTCCTCCCCAATTCTTGCGTATTCCAAGCAGAAAAGAACGTTTATACTAAATACAGATGCTAGTCAAGCAGGAATAGGGGTTGTTCTTTCTCAATAGAACATGTTATTGTCTTCTCCAATAATTCTTATCAAACAATTACGGAATTACGGTACTACATGTCGGGAACATGTATCAGAAGAAAAAAAATTAAAACACTTTCGGCATTACCTTTTATGCAAATAGTTTTTAATCAAAACTGACCATGCCTCTGGTTAAAGAAAGTTAAATGTGCAGAGGGTTTCGATACCAGATGGATTTTATATTTTGGAGGAATTTAACTCAAAAAGAACATCGTACAGGTTCACAACATTCTAATGCAAAAAGAATATCCCGAATGAGCCCACCACCCCCAGTGCAACAGGAAATTGTTCTATATCCTGACATTTACCAACAGATAGGAAATTATCCTCTATAAATGACAAAGAAAACAAATATATGTTAATTATTGACTTCCCCAGTTCACAATACGCTTTGTTACAACCCACTTTGCAAGAAAAGTTGCAAAATGTAATAATTATTACAAAATGCAACTACTTGGACTGGAAAAACGTTGAAATATGTAATAATTATTACAAAATGCAACTACTTGAACGGAAAAAAAACGTTGCAAAATGTAATAAAGTTTTTTTTTTCAAAGGGACACTTTTTTTCAAAGGGGAAATCAAAAATTAATTCATGTTGTTATTAAAATAAATTTGTGTCTTTATGATTCTACGACTGTGTTCGGGTATGTTATACGCATTTCTACGGTTATTTGAGAGAGTTTCATATATGTTCGAAATTTTATTACAAAATGCAACGACTTGGACTGGAAAAACGTTACAAAATGTATATAATTATTACAAAATGCAACTACATGGACTGGAAAAACGTTGCGAAATGTAATAGAATATTTTCAAGCAGAGCAATCAAACTAATTCATTGTATTAATAAATTATTAATAGCAAATTGTATCTGAATGTCTCAACCAAATGCTGTCAATGTGTGCTGTGTGCAGAGATGACCACTGGTGATCAGTATGTCCATCTCGGAAACCAACAGGGAGTACAGCCATTTCAGTTGTCAAAAGTTAGCTTTAATAATTTCATACTTTTCTTTCAGGTGTTTATGTTGATAGATATATTGTTTTAGTGTTGTATTGATGTGATTTGTAATAAAAGATAGTTATATTAGTGTTTAGTTCAGTTTCTCTGTCGGATTTTAGTGGCGTGTTCCCTATCTTCGCGCGGGTCATTTTCGGTGTTTTGTTTGTTTACATTTTCGACCGCTTTCTCAAATTTTAAGTTTCTCTTTGTAATTTTGGCTATGGTTGCTATGGACGGTAAGTGTTTCTTGACGCGGGAGGATCAGACAAGCACCGTAGAGACGATTAGTATAGGTGTACAGGTGGGGGCAGTGGTCGAGGCCAGCACATGGGGTGGTCTAGTGAGTCATCAACGGACGGCCAGCGGTCGGTGGTGTGTAAGCACTGATGTGGCGTGTGTGGATGGGCGTGAGCTGGGGGAGTTGGGGATGTGCGCTATCTGCGTAGAGTTAATGCAGCTGTTAGAGGCCTATGTTAAGTTGGAGGGAGAGGTGTAGGAGGTGAGGGGCAAACTGGGGAAGACAGGAAAGTCTGATGTTACCCCAGTTAGGGTGGCATTCGATGGGAGATGGAAGGTGGTGGGTAGTAGGAAGCGGACATTTGACGTGAATAGTAGGCTTTTGGGAATAGGAAGGTGCGTCGGGTTGAGGGTAGGGGAGAAGTAGAGGCTAGAATGTCAAATCCCCAGTCTAGTAGTGTGAGTCGGGGGGGGCCAAAAGGCGTATTCGTTTAGAATCGGATAGCAAGGGAGATAGCGATGACCATGTGGCGTCTCTCAGGACAGGAGCCAGAGGGAAGGTTAGGAAGGTGGTAAACGAGGACAGAGAGGCTTGTAGTGGGAGTGGGCAAAAAGTGAAGTGCAGTGTCCAAAATAGATTCAGTGTGTTAGATAATTTCGAGAATTCTGAGGAGGAGGTGGGGCCTGAAGAGGTGGAGGTAGGCTTGGGGGTTAGTGTGGCGGAGTGCAAGACTGCGAGCCGGTCCAGTGGAAACAGAGGTGGTAACAGGGGTAGTAGAACAGGAAAGAGGCAGTTGGTGGTTGCAGGGAGTAGTATAGAGCGGGGGTTAGATAGGGTGGTGTGTGGGCCCGACAGTGTCAACAGGACCAATTTGTGTTTTTCCGGGGGCTAGAGTGGAGGAACTAAGGGACAGAGTGGGTGGATTAGCAAAAGGATCAGGCCCAGACCCAGTGGTTGTTGTACACGTGGGGACCAACAACATCAGGGAGAGGAAATCAGTTCAGCTTATTGAGACTTACAAGGACTTAATAACTCAACTGAATGCCAAGAATGCACAGGTAGTGGTTTCGGGGCTTCTCCCAGTACTAAGTGGTGGGGACGAGCGCAATTCGCGGATCATTGGAGCCAATGAGGAATTGGGGGAGTATTGTAAGGAACTTGCGATACCCTTTATAGACAATTGGGGATCATTTTGGAGCAGAAATGACCTATATGGTAGGGATAGTCTCCATCATAGCCCACGGGGTACAGAGGTTTTAGGAAGAAATATGTTGCAGGTGGTGGAGCCTTTTTGGTATAGGGAGGGGAGGGGGGATCAGAGAAGGGGGAATGAACACAGGAAATGTGTTACGAACCATAGTTGTAAACAATGAGATAAGGGGGGTAAGGAAAAGGGACCAAAAATCCACTTGAATAGGCATAGCGTCCCAAGGAAAGCATAGGTACACAAAATAGGATATACAAACTTACAGGGACTAGATAATAATGGGACCAGTAGGCGGAAGCCAATGAATCTTGATATCCCGAAAGTGGGGTATAGCAACATCCAGGGTCTCCATCGGAAAGTAAGTGAAATTGCTACATTGATCGAGGCAGAGGAGTTTGACGTCATGGGCCTAAGTGAAACGTGGATAAGACACGAGGAACGGGTAGACCAAGTAAGGGGGTGCGTGTGGATAGGTGTAGGGCGAACGGAAGGCCAGAAAAAGGGGAGGGGTAGGCATGTACATTAAAGAGGATTTAAAACCGTCGCTGATCACAGACCTGGAAGAGGTCAGCACCTCGGCTGATGTATCGAAAGAAATTGGATGGGTAAGGATCAATCTGAGAAACAAAAGTATTGCCATTGGGGTTGTGTACTGTGCGGTGGAGTGAAGCAAACCCGAGTGGAATGACTCGATATACACAACGCTAAGGGCCAATATCACAGAGCTACAAAACAAGGGGCTCGGTATAATTCTGATGGGTGACTTTAATGGCCACATAGGTGACAAGGAAGAAGGCATGGAGGGTGGGGACAAGAAAGTCAACAGGAATGGAAGGAAGCTGTTGAACTTCACAAACGAGCTCGGTCTGAAGATTCTGAACAGGGACGCGAGGTGTAAGGGGAAATGGACCTGGGAGAGGAACGACAGAAAATCAATAACGACTACATTTTCACAGATATTAATTTATGGAGGGAGGTGATAGGGGTAGAAGTGGATGATGAGGGTAAAATGGAGGTGGATAGTGATCACAACTTGATTACAGTGACGATCAGGGCCAAAAATCTAATAAAAAGCAAAGGAAGCTGTAAGGAGATTTGGGGACTCAAAAAAGATGCTGACTGGGCGAGGTTCAACGAAAAACTGAAACCAAAGCTTGCAACCGTACCCAAGGGGGCAGTGTCCAGAAGATGGCAGACGCCATAGTTTCGAGCCTAGTGGAGGCAGGGAAGGAAAGTGTAGGAAAGATCAGGGTGATAACACGGGAACTTGGGTACACAGTGAATGAAGAACTGAAAAGGGTCATAAAGGAAAGAAAAGCTAAATGTGCTGTATACAGAAGTAGAAAACTTGAGGGGGCGGAAAGCAATGAGGCCACAGTAGCAAAGGAAGAATACCAACAAGCACGAAATAAAGTAAAATAAGATTAAAGACGATAATCGGAGAGTACGAAATAGCAGTATTATTATGACGATAAGAACGACAGGGGGTCGAGTTCGAACGTATTTTGGAAATGGGTGAATAAACGTAACAAAGGAAGTAACCCACGGAAGATTAAAGTAGATTGCAGAGTTACAGACGAGCAAGATCAAGTCGCATCAGAACTAGTCAAACACTGGGAAAAGGTAAACGATAAGCGATGGGGCATGGGGAGCCCACCTGAGTGTCCGAATCAGGTCGAGGAAAACCTATCGAACTTCGTGTGAGGCGAAATTAAAATGGTGGAGGTGTGAAATGTGATCTCAAAATTAAGGGAAGGAAAAGCGGAACACGTGGAAAGCCTAACTGCTTTATTCAATCTAGACATAGAAAATCAAGAGGTCCCGAAGGAATGGAGAGAAAGCAAAGTGACATTTATTCACAAAAAGAGGGAAAAGGACGTTTTGGATAACTATCGAGGGATCTCTGTCAGTAGCAACATTGGAAAAGTTTTCTGTAAAGTCCTGTATGGGAGACTAGAGGAGGTGATTGAAGAGAAGGGTTTTGGGGGAGAAATCCAGAATGGCTTCAGGAAGGGAAGGAGAGTTACTGACCATCTTTTCACGCTATCCCAAATGATAGAATCCGCGAAAGCAAAAAAAAAGCTGCTTATGGCCTTTTTGGATGTCAAAAAGGCATACGATAGAGTATGGAGGGAGGGTATGTGGCGCAAGCTGGAGGCTCTGGGCTTAGGAGGCAAGTTTGTTGGCATTATGAAAGCATTATATAAAGACGTACAGAGTGAACGTAGCCTGGGAAACATTACAACACAACGTGTGCCCATGGAGATAGGCCTAAAACAGGGATGTATCCTTTCGCCAATCCTGTTTGCATTGTATATCAAGGATTTAGGAGATGAACTCCTGCATAGCGAGGAGGGGGGTAGCAGTTGGGGACTTCAAGATCCCAGGGCTATTTTTTTGCGGACGACATGGTGCTAGTGTCAGAAAGCGAAGAGGGGCTAACGAAAATGCTGGGAATTGTTGGGAAATATGGGAGCAAATGAAGACTCGAACTTAATGAAAGCAAGAGCAAAGTTACACCTGTGGGCCGCAAAGTGGACCCCACCCGAAGGTGGAGAGTGGGTGAGTTCAGCATTCCGGAAGGGAGCAGCAAACTTCTCAGTGTGGGAGAGACAGGTGATTACGAGTATTTGGGGGTAAATATAAACATTACAGGAAGAGGCATCTACCGGAACCACACAAATAAATTGATTCTGAAGGGGAAGCGAATCATTAACCAAATGAAACTTATAGGGAGAAACAGTTCCAATAAGGTTTTCGTGAGGAAAACCATTTGGGAAATGGTGGGGCTGCCAAGTATAACATACGGTACGGAAGTGGTACCCCTAAACCAGACGGCCGTAAAGAGCTTGGAAATCCTGCAGAACGATGCAGGCCGATGGATAACGGGGTCGAGTAATGCCGCAGCGCTAGAAGCAATCAGGGGTGAGCTTGGGAGGATGAGGATCAAGGACAGGATAGATCTGTTGAAACTCGGTTATCTTAATTATCTGGTAGATCTCCCAGATAGCCGATGGTGTAAAGTAATGTTCCTGAGAATTTTCAACTCAAATATAAAGACGGGGTGGATGGTCCAAGTGAGGGAGCTAGTAGAGAACTGGTCATTGGAGATCTCGGACCTGGACGTCGGGGCCAACCAGGGTAAAAAAAAATCGTCAGAGAAAGGGTCATGGAGGATTGTAACCGTAATTGGCGAGAGGGGGTCAAATCAAATAGGTCTTTGGGTGGCCTGCGTGATAAAGAGAAGCCAGGCTTTGAAGAGTACCTTGATGGCACTTTTGGGGAGTCACTGCTGTTCAAGATGAGGTCGCGATCCCTGGAGCTGAGGGGAAAAATTGGGAAGGACAGTGAAAGGGAGAGCCAGATGTGTAATTTGGGCATGGTGGAGACCCTGGAACACTTTCTTCTAGAATGCCCAAAGTACCAGTCTAAAAGAATAAGATTCACTGGGAGTATAATGGGAAGTGGGATGGGAGAATGAAGGACATGTGGTTAGGGGGAGTCTCAAAGGAGAGGGTTAATATGCTAATCGGAGAGATTGGGAAGAATGGGGCAAGGGATGTCATCAAGCTGTTCGTCGACGAGTGTTGGAAGGAGAGGAGAAGCTTGGGAATAGGGAGGCAGTTGGGAGTACAGGGGTAACCAAGGCCTTCTCGTCCGAGAACCGCGACAAATCAGCTGCTCGCCAAAGTGTTATTATTATTATAGTGGCGATGACAGGAAATGGCTAGTGAACGTCTATGGTGATCTCCAGTGATTGTTGGGAGCGAGATGTGATAGAGGGTTATGTGTACTAGCCGCACTGAGGCCTCTCCTCACTCCCCACGCCCCACCCCCTCACATCCTCATACGGGGAGATGTTCATTGGTGATAGCCATTGACGATTATGCATAGTGATCGCTTATGGCGATCGCAAGTGATCGTTAATAGTGATCATCAATGATCACCTCCCTGTATGAGGATGAGAGGGCTGTGAGGAGAGACTCCATGGGGTCTTCACCTCACATCCGTATCTCGCCCCCAACGGTCACCGAAGATCATAGATATCTCAGATTTGACCGGATCAGAACCAGATTAACCGCAACAGCAAATCACCACCAGAAACAATAGCGCTGCGATTTATAAAAATGTCACTCTTTAAGATTTTGTGTTATAAATCGAGGACCAACATGTAAACGACTGGTGGACGTAGTGGTTTGCTATTTGTGTATTGACTTTACTAGGCTTTGACGCACTGTTATTTATTGAGGTTGTACGACACTTTCAACAGCTAGGGTCATATCGTGGCGGTTGAGGAAGCCGGCGTACTAGGATAAAACCGTCGAACAGGGGCAAGTAACTGTCAGAGTCTCCAATGCACTAACCCGAGTTAGCATTGGTTGAAGGCGTGTGCACCATCGGCATGCCATGCGTCTTAGCACACTTTGTCACCATGTTCCCACATAAGCAATCCGGATTAAGTGTCTTGCTCAAAGACACAGGGTGAGTGACACGGACCCGGATCGAACTTTTGAACCCTCGGTTTAAAGTTCGACAATATAGTCAATGTGCCACCGCGCTCCGCTTTACCTCGTTGAAATAAATAAAGAAAGTTTGAGTGAAGCAGCTGTACATTTTGGGTGAACAACGTGTTTTTAATTTTGTTTGAGTGTGTGTGTGGGGGGGGGGGGGGGGTAGGGGATGGGTTGTGGTTACGCGCAATGAAGGCGCACGTGGCCATCTATATGGGCGCGACCTCCACTTACATCCAAAATTACATATATAATATGTTTCATGCAAAATCGTAAACCAAGACATGCGGGAACAAGAGAACTGGGAAGACCACCAAGACACAAAGAGCCACCCGCCCATGAGACGGAGAAAAAAGAGGGTGGGGACAACAATACTCATCCACCATTTGGAGTCACCGAAGCAAACCACAGGCGCCCTCTACTCGCGACTCGGGCTGCGACGTCCTGACCTAGACCGCTCAAGCGACATCACGCCGAGTGCTGAAGGGAATTGACATTGTCATCAGGGAAGTCGGTTACTAGACTTGTGTGTACTAATTCCGTTGATATTGAGCGTCTTTGATCACTGAGCCTGGTCGAGTGAGCCAGCAAACGCAGCTACCCCATCCCAAAAGCAGTCGTACTAATCTAGGATCGGGGCTACTCAACGACACAGCCCTACCGCTAGGCCCGAACAACGTCCTGAAACTCAGCTCCGCGGACCGCGGACAACGACAGTGCGCCCACTAAGATGTCACCGGAGTCATAGCTCCTCTAACAGTTTCCCATTCTTGAACCTGTTTTTCCATTAACATTCACCATGCATTAAGCATCCACACCAGCCAGCGATGCAAGCGGTGCACACTGTACAAAGCTATGTAACTAGAATTGGCCTTTAAACTATAGTTGTTGAGGTAGCGACAGGACATTGGGGTGCCGGGGTCCTGGAGGAGCGGGGATCCGGATGTGGGTGAGGATAAGTTGGTTACATAACATACCACTAGCGTGTCCGGCATGCAAGGGGGCAGGATAATGAATAACTCTGGACGGTAAGTCAGACACCTTAACGCTTCTGGCGACAACCAGAAGGGTGATTTTTAGTTTACAGCCGGGCCCGAAGTCCTAGGTGTACATGATACGCCCATTCCCAGACACCACTCCACTCGTAGCCCTCTAATCCTTGTTGGTACCCTTTTATGAGATCCTTCGCGATTAGATGTGAGAGGGTCTTTTCCCCAAGGTTGGTTGGGCGCTTGTGGAGTGTTTCAAGACCCGATTCTTCTTAGTTGAGTGGTGCGCGTGTTCCGAGCACAAATATAGCCAGGTTGTGGGGCTCGTACCCTGTTGACTTGGTGCGCTTTAGTCCGGCTAACACGGTATTTGACTACATCAGCATAGTCGTAAAAGGCTTGATAAAGCTCATGAAGAGCCTCAGAATAGACACTCTATCCCCCCCCCCCCCCCCCAATGTTTCCTATTAGAACCATCGAGGCCTTTGAGAAGGGACATGCCGGCTATTGCTCTGCTGTTTATTTTATCACAAGACGTCTTGAGGGTCAGGTTCTCGTTAATGAAGATGCCCAGAAAACAGGCTTCCTAACAGTGATTTATCCTCTTCCCAACGATTTCAACCGTTGTGGTAATTGGTGGAGCGTCTTTTGTTGGGTTTCGATCTTTTAAACTGGGGGCTATGGAATGACTGCAATTTACTTCATATAGCGGCAACGTGTGCCTAGCAAAGAAATGGATAGCAGCAGACTAGATTGACGTTTTCCAACAGAAATGGCTTGTGCGCTTTTCTTATCACGAGGTGCCAAGTCTTCCAAATTTAGTGAAAGAAGAACAGTTTCATTGAATGGATTTAAAAGGTTCTGATTTTTAAAACTCTTAAGTCGACAAGGTTGTCATTGTTTATTCAGAGTGAAATGTCTGATGAGTAGGCAAAAATGTTAAAAGATTTAAACTGTTCCAGACAAATTTTAAATGTTATTTTTGTAAAGTACAGTTGCGACAGCAATTTTGGGATGGCTAGAAAGACAACAGTATGCGCAGAATAATTGAAGTTTCATGAAACTAGTGAACTGTTATTTTCAGATACTTTTCAATATCATTTATAGTGGACGATAACGCAAGCAGCACAGGTGATGGTTATTTTTCAGATCAGATTTCAATTGTTTCGGGCATATGAGGTACAAATAGCAATATTAATTTAAGCTTTCACACGCTTTCTTTTTATTAGTATTATTTCTGAAGACCTCAGACTCAGGGGAGCACTACATACAGTTAAAACTAGAAGTCCTGTCATGAAATGCGCACAAATAGCACGTTGATATGCGCGTTAATGTACGCGTTATGGCCCAGTTAAAGCTATCATATTCTGTACATATGGCTTGTGCACAGGCAATGTTTCAGCCAATGGGCCTCCGGGTAACCCGGAGGTCCATTGGCAGAAACATTGCATGTGTTTGCGATGAGTAACCAGGAGAACCTACCGTGCTTTGGATGCCATTCGATATGGCAATTGCGCGCAATTCCAACGCGCAATTAAGCCTAGATAAGCGCACTATTCGTGACAGGACTTCTAGTTTTAACTGTATACTACAACTGGTAAAAAGACTACTTGTAATCATTTCGCATGTTAAATCTACGAATTGAATACGAAAATCCGAAAGCCCAAAGAACAATATCCGAGTGGATACAAGGGATATCTCACGAGTGGAAGCGAGAAGCACGAGAAACATTATTTTTGCGAGCTTTTTTCAGGAGTTAAAATACACTATCTGCAGTGGGGAAGCGTGGGCTATTTCTGGTATACACTCACAAATCACGAGATTTTCTTTTCCTCGTGTGTATCATACCTCAGAAGGTGTGACATTGCACCACTGACTGATTTCCTCTCCGTCCAAGAAAGCATTTAAAAAATTGTTTAGCATGCACTCTCACTTGGAATAGTGATGCTGAACCATTTCACAATTTTACATGAATACTACATCTGTTCATTTATAACCAGTTTCTACCTGTACTTTTTATATTTGTAAAACTAATTATATTCTGTTTTTTTAATTTTCAATAAATAATAAGTGTTGTACTTTTATTCTTTGTTATCCTTTGTAATTCTTTCGCATAAGTAGCCGAATAGTTCCTATGAAAAGGAGTACCAATGCCTCCCATTATCCTAACCCTGCGCCTGTCCTAAAATCACTAAAACTGAACAACATTTTCATCATGAAAATGCTTGCCTGGAAAGATGTCTTGTGGATGCATGGCTAAGGTAATATAATGAAATCCATAAAACCCAAGGAAAGCAAAGTGAAGTATTATTGTTTCCATATCATGCACGAGTAGTTTGTTAATTATGTTCCCGAAAGGGCCCTTTATGTCGCTGTTTACCCGACCCCGGACCTCAGACCACTCACCCCCACCCTCCACATTCCTATCGTTGACACAACCTCTATAGGCTCATTTGCCTACTCGGGTCGTCTATCTATGTACAGTTCGCATCGTTTGGCTGGGTGTGGATGCCTACTGCAAAGTTTATGAAGATGCAGGAAAGTCGGGAATGGACAGAGAAAAATGGATAGAGTAGCTATGACGTCGGTGACGTTATGAAGAGCGCGCATGGTTATGACGGGCTTGACCGCTGTCGATGTCCGCGGATAGTGAGTGAACGTTGATTGGGCCCAGCAACACCGCTCCTGGTCTATGTCTATACCCTGGTAACACTGTCCGCACAGTGATAGCCTTTAACCGCAGTCGTTTCAGACCAAGTCTGCCTTACCCTATGCCATTTCGCACAGAATTTGTGTCAGTGGTGCCATTTCCCCCAGTAGAATTTGACTGTCGCTATTTCCCACACCATGGCAGGATCGCCGAGTGATTGTGTCGCTTTCGGTCGGGTCACTGGTTGGAGGGTTTCTGGTATAGGGTCACTGTTGGGAGCAGAAGGAAGTACGACTGTGTCACTCTGGTCGGGCGACTGCTTGGAGGGGCGTCTGAGATAATGTCAACGTTGGGAGCGGGGGTGAGGCTACTGTGTCACTAGGTCGGGCCACTAGTTGGAGGGCTTCTGAGATAGGTTCACCGATGGGAGAAGAGAGGGGGGACTTTGTCGCTGTCGATCGGGCCACTGGTTAGAGGTTCTGTGTCGCCAGGTCACTAGTTCACTAGGTCCTTGTAAAGTAGGCCAGGATTTCTGGACGTGCCAGCGACAGTGGCGCTCTCCATCGGAATACTTGGAGACCAATGAGGTCTATGAGGTGATGCCTAAATGAGGTCTCTTCTCAAGGCTCTCATATCTTCATCTCGCCCCCCCCCCCCCCATCCCCAACAATCACTAGAGAGCACCATCAGCAATCACTAGGCATCCATAGTGAACTCCACTGGCGATCACCAATAATCATCTTCCCAATGGGAATTAGAGGGCTGTGAGGAGATGCCCCAATGAGGCCTCGCCTCATAGCCCTCACATTCCCATCTCGCTCCAACAATCACTTGATATCGCTATTGCCAATCAGTATGGATGTCAGTCATCTTTAGTGATCGTTGGGAGCGCGGTGTGGATGTGAGGACAATGAGGTGTGGACTCAATGAGGACTCTCCTCACAGCCCTCTCATCCTCATACAGTGATATGATCACTAATGGTCGCTAGTAACGATCACTAGAGATCGCCATAAAAGGTCGGTAGGCATCTCTGGTGATCGTCAATGGAGACCACTAATAATCATCTCCTCGTATGAGGATGTGTGTGTGGGGGGGGGGGGGGGGGTGAGGAGAGGCCTCAGTGAGGATAGTACTCGTAGCCCTCTAATCCTTATCTTGCTCTCAACGATCACTAGAGATCGCCATAGACGATCTTGTCTTCGCCACTCTTCTGATCAACAGTGGACAACTCTACAAACAACAAACATTGACAGCATTTGGTAAAGACATTCAGATACAATTTGCTATTAATAATTGTATAATACAATGAATTAGTTTGATTGCTCTGCTTGAAAATATTTTATTAAATTTTGCAACGTTTTTCCAGTCGATGAAGTTGCAGTTTGTAACATTTATTACATTTTGCAACGTTTTTTCAGTCCATGTGGTTGCATTTTGTAATAATTATTACATACTGCAAAGTTTTTCCAGTCCAAGTAGTTGCACTTTGTAATAAAATTTCGAGTTGGAATGAGTTGGTAGTTTCAAATCCTTGAGACAATTTCAAAATTCTACCAAGTGTCTCTTCGTGAACTTTATCGTTTGGTCTTCTGTAAAAAGGCTTATTTCCAAGAATTCCATTTGATTTTATACTGAATCTTGAGTGTTCTTCTTATTTGAATGGTTCCCCGAGTAGACCAGTCGTCGTTGCATACAATTCGATCGTTACGTCTGAAAATATATGCTATAGCGCATAATTATAAGACGGTGAAATATCTACCTTTGTAAACCGATGAAATTCGATTCGAGGAATTTTGAATTTGGGATTCGCCGGTGTCGAAACACCGTTTTCATCCCACAGCATGTGAATTATAGCGGGGGAGGAATTCGCTAGAATTGTGCACTTGGTGATACCTTCCTGAAATTTGGCATGATGTAAGGGTAGGCATCAGAGATTTCAAAATCGATCGGCTACAAGTTGGCACCATCCTCTAGCCACCACTAGCAGCGAAATCCAAAATGGCCGCCAAGCGGATCGAAAAAAAGCTATTTTCGCCGATCGCACAACTGAAGCTCCAAACCTAACACCATACATGTGCTGTAATTGATGTGAATGATGGAGTGAAGCCCTTGGAACAAGTTGGGGGGAAGATTAATGGATAATGGGATCAGAATTTCCGTCGATGTGTGCGTCTGTGTGTCTGACTGTCAGTATGATCGTCCGTCCGTAGATAAATTAGTGTTGAATGTTTCTCGGGAATGCAATGGTCAAATGAACATGGTATGAGAGATTCCTGTCAACACATGAACAAGGGTACTCGATAGTATGCAGCAGTGGGGATACTTGGACATTTGATAATCCAATTAAAGTGACAGTCTATTCTCAACTTCCGGCATTTTCGATAGATTTATTTTCTAAGAAAATAAAACTATCAAATTTCTAGAGGAGTTCTGGTTCAATCTCAACACCATAGCGACACGTCTGCCAGCAAGGGCAGTGCTGGAATGAACTCGGGATGCATTAGTTCCCGTTGTTAATTATACAATGTTATCTTGCCAGTATAGAACATTGGCAAAATGGGACTAGAAGGGGTGAGTGTATGTTTGCAGTCATTCGAGGTACAGGAATATTTTTTGACTACAAGTAGTATTCTTCATTTTCGGCCAGTTAAGATGTGGTGTGTTCCAAGTCAGGATTAATGTTGCCGACACTTAATGCCCATCCCTCATGGTATGCTACTTTACCAGGGATATAGAGATATAGCCACCACTGGGAGCCAAAACATGACCTTTGATGTCGATGAGTGGTCGAAATGTTTTAGCGAATAACTTATCGAAATATGATCCGGTATGGCAATTTGATACCTTACGTTAGATTTATTAGATCAACTCAGGTATGGATTCATTGAGACATGAGTGCGCTACAAGATGAAGGATTTCCAAGTTGATTTGCTATGGAGTAGGAACTGACTAGTCACATGTGGCCTATGGCCAGAGAAAGACAAGGATACCATAGATGAACACACGGGTGAACGAAGGTATCAACTGTTGTACAGAGGCAAAATAGTTGGGGATATTGTATCATGCTATGCATGAATTAACACCGTCTTGTGCAGTAAATAACAGACTATTTTCCGAAATCTAAAACTGTATTCCTATACCCCGGACAATGTAGCAAGCCACATGGGATGAACATTTGTTAGCAAAATCAACTCAACTAGAAACATGACATGTGTTAACTGGCCGAAAATGGAAAAAAAAATACCAGAATAGGAGATGACTGGTCCTAACATGACAGTATACTACTCAATATTGTTACAACAGCCACCTTCACACTTACACAAAGGTGTGCACCTTAATCCAGCTTTCAAGCATTTGCAATTGCCCTTGCAGGCCTTGGCACAACTACAGTGGAGCATCAGTGCACATGCAGCACTTGCGTCTCCTAGGTGAGTCCAAAATGGGACCAGAATATTGAGACGTGGATTCCACTCCCATCCGTACTGTGATGGGTCTGGCACACATAAGTGTTTCTGCAGAGCACGATGCCAAATGAAAGATGACACAAGAATTACCCTTTTTACATGTTGATACAGAGCTGCTTTGGTGGGCGGGATGTTTTCCATAGACTTAAGGCCATGTGTGAACATATGCCGTCTCGCATCATTGACACGTGTACTGACACAACTGTTACTGTACATCTGTATGGTGAGTTTTTCGATATGCTGCATATGAGGGGAATCCTCTGAAAAGACTTGCGGATTCTCAGTCAATTCTATCATCATTTCAGTTGATGCGGGAAAATTCATCCATGCATTCCATCCTGTCTTCTTCCCAATGCCGAGCATGCTGGATGTTACATCACAACCTGTGAAGGCGTGGAAGAAAGTCAGGGCCTTACAGTAATCAGGTCCAAGTTGTGAAGCTATCTCATGAATTGGCATATCTTTATATGCCTTTCCAATTCCAAACCCAATCCACAGCTCACTGAGTCCAAGGTCACGGAATGTTGCGAAATGGTGCAAAGACAGAATGACGACATCAGAATCAACCGTGCGAAGAAAAGCTATTTTGTGACCTTGTGAGACTGCATGGTTGAGATGAAGCATCATGCGCGTGTCTGCTTCCTCGTGGTTCGATGGAGATATGTCACATAAGCTAACATCCTTATTGCATAGTACATATTCTCCTGATGTCGTTAACAACTGGTACTCGGATGTTGATGTTAATTTCAGCAGTTCAGCAGACAGGAACTTGAAAAATTCGTCTTTATTCTCACTAACTTTCAAGAATGCCTGCCAATTCTTCCCTTTAGGTAAAGGGACGTTCTCGGACACCCGTATCAACCTAACTGCTGTCTCACCGAGGCGTTTTGCTCGCGTCTGATTCTTCAAACTGCCTTCGGGGTAACAGTCATAGATCGCATCAACCCTTGTGGTGTTCGTGTTAATCAGAGATTCGATGTATGGCAATAATTGCAATCGAGCATATTCTCCAAACAGATCCGCTTTCTGTGGTTTGATTACATGGACTACAGCAGGCATATCCAAGATGACAACTGAAGCTTGTCTAGCTGCTGAATTCTTCCCTTGTGCAGGAATAGCTGGTAAACAATTGAGAATTTGAGATTTTGTCCCACTCCGTAGCTTACCTCTATCGGATAATGCTGGCGGATCACGTGCATTCTCGTGCATGAAAAACTCATCCATGTTTGAATCAGGCCGGGCTTGCAGTGAAACGAACATCTGGGTAACTATTGCGGCAGTTGCTTTACTTGACATGAGTTTGTCTCGGCCTTTGTCCAGGTTGGCTGGGGGTGGGTTAAGGAAGGTATATATATTTGCCTTGGGAATAACATCATTCAGGGGTACGGTGCATTCCACAAGCCTTTCCTTCAAGAAAGTGGAATATAAATGCTTGCCCCTTTCGGGTAATGACCGTAAACTCTTACTAACTTCGGGGTCCATATATTCACCAGTATCTAATGTCACCAGCTGACCACTAGTTTCATCATAAGGGTTGATAATGAGTCCCTGATTCACCAGATCGAGGAGAGATTTCAATTGATTCAGAAATTTTTTCTGCTCTGATACCGAACTTTCCGGGTGTTCCGTGTTATCTGATGATGTTGTGTGGAAACTTGCATATTCATACTCATCTATAACACGCAGAACTTCTGACCTTGAAAGCTCAATAACGACTTTCTCTTCAGCCTGGCCATAGAGACCTTTTGGACCACTGTCTTCTTTGAGTAGTTGGATACTATGTTCTTGGCTCTGATCTAAACCCATCATACTGAACTTCCTCTCACTACGCTGGACCACAAAATGGCCTTCCATGAATTTGTTGTGGATTGAAGGATGCCGCCTGGGTAGCTGAGACATGTCTCTCAGAAATACGGGGACCCACCGACAATAATTTGTATGTCCTAGGGCAAAAAAGTAACTGCACAACTCATCGATAGAACACAGTGTACCAGGCCAGTTACCGATTCGTTGGTTCCGAACGAATTGACAGCTTGTCAAGAGAAAGTTCCGAACGATTTCACCCCAATAGCGCGCAGTTGGAGATTGTGAAAGAATCCTCTGTTCCCACATTTCAAATGACTCATGGGGCCCAGTCTGCTGACAGTAAATCTCATAAGCATTCTTTCTGAGGATCTCAAGCCAAGCTAGAGTGAGAAGATATGCCTGTCGCGTCCTCTTGACATGTTTCCCACCAAGTAGGGATGATGCTACACCGGGTGTGAATATCTTTGCGAGGTGAAACATTCGCTCCCAACCAGAACCACCCATAAGCTTACCACCAGCTTCTTGGGTGCACATTTCAAGATGCAGGAATCCAATCATACACACCATTCGATCCTCACCTATCTCCTCTGGGAACAGCCATTGACATTTTTTCTGCCTGGCATACAACGGACAGTCACCTTCAATGACAGGTATCTGGCCGGGGTTTACGAAAGCAGTAGCTTCCCTGACCACATACATAGCATGCTTCTGCATACTGAGTGAGTCCGCTTTCTGCTCACTGAAAACAGGGAATACCCCAATAACTGCACGAGGTTTGACATTGTCTTGATCTTCATGTTTTGAAAAGAAGCCTGAAAAGGTCACAGGGACTTCATCAAGCTGCCAGCTGCCATCAACCTTCCCTTTATTGCTGATCTGTGACACATGAGACAACCAGTCATTCTCTCCCACGTTCAAATCTGCATATTCATTGGGCCGTACATTACATTCATCTGGAGATTCAAGCCTGATGTCCCCACCAAAGTCTTCAACGAAAGGAACAAATGCATAGTCGTCTGGGAGTTCAATTTGTGTGTCTTCTGGAACATCTAAACTCAGTGGTGGGGGATCAGTACCCACATTGTCCCTGCTCAGTTGACCAATGAGTGTGATGGACGTACCATGCATATCAGATCTACCAGATACATCAATGTTATCAGTGGTTCCTATCGAGAAAACATTACGTTTGCAGTTAGCTGGGACTACAACACCTTCGTTCTTGAACCGCAGTGAAACAGCTCTCGCGAAACTCCTGCGAACATCCATTACGCGATCATAAGAGACAGAGAGTCCCATTTGATGAAAATCTCTGATAAGATTTTTCATACGATCATGGGCATGCAACTTCAAACCCACATAAAGAGGCATTGGAGTTTCTCTGTCACGTCTCTGGTGAACATTTTGTGCATGTTCGGAGCGTTTCGCTGAATTGCTGATCAACATCTGTGAAATAGTACAAGCCACTCGAGTCTTGGCATTAACAGTCTCATCATCGCCTAAGTTCTGTATACTACATGTGCCCTCAAGTAGAACTCTAAGAAGAGTCAGGAGTGAGTTGGGTACAGGCTCGCTCAAGCAATAAGATGAAAATGATCCCGTGAAAGGAGCTTGAGATATGAGTATGTGTTTACGCAGAAGAAGACCCACATCAACTATCTTTTTTGCCTCTTCCTCAGACACTATACGAGTTAAAGATTCGGACAACAAGGAGCCAACTCGAAACCTACTTGAAATAAACACATCTCTACCCTGTGTGAAGGCGTCCCAGCCATCGCCCAATTTCTGCAACAAATGTTCTTTGAATCGAGTGGAATGTATTTCTTCACTAAGCCAATCAGAACCGACTTGCTTCAACCTCCGACTGTACAGATTCTTGAGATCGACAAGCTTCATCGCGGAATCGTTGTGTTCAACAAATGTTATGAGCTCTGCCATAACGAGAGGGTCATAGGGCAGGCCTGACGCGGAATGTTCGGCGTTCTTCGACTTTTTAGATTTAGCCGCTCGTGCTTCATTGGCAAGCTTACAATAACAGGTTTTGTGATAGTAAAGATCACTAGCAGCGGAATCAAATGCTGCATTGACCCGAGAAAAAACAACCCAGTTCTCGGCTTCCTTTGCCATAATTTTGAGTTTATTGTTATCAGACATTGATCTGCAAATAGGCTCACTGCTGTCACCTTCGCGTTTGTGACAATAAACACACTGGGGCAGTTTCCTGTCACAGCCAGATTCAAAACTTGTCCGTGTTCTTTTAGGACTCAGCGTGGAGCAGGATGCCACTGCCTCATTTCGCTCTCGCTTGTGTAGCACGCGCTGTACGATGTGAGTCCGAATACTGTCACGGCATGTCTTATGATATATTGCCTTATTCGTCAACAGTGACATCGACATACACTCATCACTCTCTCTCATCAAACAATCAATGGTCAAATTATATGGAAGCTCAACGCCATTATCTAGGAAGCGCGTTATGTCTTCCTCAATAGCTTTATAGGCGTCATGAAAACGAGATTCTCTATACGGACGCATCAATTTCTTGGAACTGTCTTGCTGGCAAAAGCAACAACGTTCCCAGTCAGTACTAGTCCGTACACGAAGAGGATTCTCACTCATTCTGTGAATGATTTTTGTGAACAATCGCGTTCTCGAATTAATTTCGACAGACAAATCAGAATTGCTTGCGGAATTACGCCAAACAAGAGATTGTATGGCAAAGAGACTGCTTCATAAAGAGCGTTGTTTCTCCGGGATCAGCGTCATTCAGGTTTGCCTGAATGACGCTGATCCCGGAGAAACAACGCTCTTTTCAAGTTCCAAGAAATTGATGCGTCCGTATAGAGAATCTCGTTTTATTCTACATCATCTCCCACGTCTGTTTCCAACACGTGCGTGGATCAGAGTTCACTTTCGCGCCCTTACAATCGGATGTATAGTCGGTAGACCGTCGAAAAGGAGGTTCCCTTCAGCCGCTGGCGGCCATTTTGGATTGTGCCGCTACTGGTCGCCACCGGTCGGTGTCAACTTGTAGCCGATCGTTTTTGAGAACCTCATAGCCTACACTAACAGTGTGCCAAATTTCAAGAAGGTATCACCAAGTGCACAATTCACCTGTATGTGACGAATTCCTCCCCCGCTATTACGACTACAGTTGAAACTATAGGTCCTGTCACTGCATTGTACACTACTTGGAAGTAATAGCGTACTGTGAAATAGAACAGCGTGCAACTTTGTAGTCCATGTGATGAATGTTTACAGGTGGTTCTTGTGTTTTGTCTTCAGAATTGTGAATAATTGCCAAGTGAAAATCTACCCCATCCCATGGTGATTTATTAGTAACCCCCTCCCCATACTGTAAACTCAATATTTATTTCAGTTTGATGGCTTCAGATCTTGATTTTCACTACTGACCCTGCTAAAAGAGCATTTTAGTTTGCTTTGGAAGTATTTTCAAATTGGTCACTACTGCGCAACACACAGAAAAGTTCCAGTAATCAGCTAACATCTTAACATATTTATCAATAGAGCCTACACTGCCTGTAGCAGTAGGAAACGGAAATTACCGGACCCATTGAGTTGAATTAGATTTAAACAGCCGACCAGCAAAATGAATTGCCTGAATGGGTTAATATAAGATTTTTTTCGGGCTGCCATAAATTTATACCGACTAACATACAGTTAAAACTAGAAGTCCTGTCATGAAATGCGCACAAATAGCACGTTGATATGCGCGTTAATGTACGCGTTATGGCCCAAGTAAAACTATCAAATTCTGTACATATGGCCTGCGCACAAGCAATGTTTCAGCCAATGGACCTCCGGGTAACCCGGAGGTCCATTGGCAGAAACATTGCATGTGTTTGCTATGAGTAACCAGGAGAACCTGCCGTGCTCTGGATGTCATTTGATATGGCAATTGCGCGCAATTCCAACGCGCAATTAAGCCTAGATAAGCGCACTATTCGTGACAGGACTTCTAGTTTTAACTGTAAACATGAAATTAACAGAATAGTATTGTGGTTGGTAAAGCTTGTGTATTTATTGTATCAACTACGAATTTGTAAATGCTCACCGAGTCATTCTCCATAAAACTTTTGTAACAAACGTAACATGAAAGGTTCTGGAGTAAAGTGTGTATTCAGATGAAAAAACTTATTTGAATCATCACTCAAACGATTACTGCTATCACTATTTTGTTTAGAGTCGTTGTAAGATAATGTGTCTGGAACAAGGTTTTCCTCTTCCATGTGAATCTTGGTCTGTGCACGATGTCTTTCATTACAAACAACATCTTCAGCGGCAGTACAAAGATTTATATTAAATGGCTTTGAGTCGGTGTCCATTGTTGAATCTTCATTATTAATACGTTCTTCCATTTTGATGTATTTATGAGAAATATCAAACGTAGATGAGTTAGTCCCGATATGCATTTGCATGTGATCCTGAAGTGTTGATCTGCGAGAGAAAGATTTTTCGCAAACTTTACATAAAAACGACCGATAAGAATCTGACGTTGCAGAGTGAAACGTATTATTAATACTCTCACACTGTGTTCCACCCGTATATGTCTTCGTGTGTTCAGTACAATCCGTATTCTGAAATTCTTGTTTTTCATAATTAGAGTACTTGAAAAGTTTATCACCCGTATGAACTATCTGGTGTCTGTTAAGTCGTTTTTTTAATTTGTAACGTTTTGGACAAAACAAGCATGCGTATGGTCTTTCGCTAATATGTATGGTTTGGTGGGACGTAAGAGTTGATAGACGTGAGAATTTTCTTGCACAAATTGAGCATTCGAAAGGTCTATCTCCAGTATGGATCAACTCGTGTTCTTTGCAGTGGTGTCTCCGACTGAAACGCCTCCCACAAAACGAACACTCAAAAGGTTTCTCTCCCGTATGCACCCTTTCGTGTTCGGTTAGCAATGACTTCGTTCTGAACGCTTTATCACAAAATGAACAATCAAATGGTTTTACGCCCGTATGAATCCTCAGGTGAATATTGAGCTTTGCTTTCTGACTGAAACGTTTTTCGCAAGTTGGGCACTTCCAAAGGTTGTTGTGTTCCTTCATCCTTTGAGGTATAAATATATGTTTCACTGTTGAAGAAATGCAATATGTCAGTGGTTCTGAAATAGAATAAAAACAGAAATTACATCTTAATCGAATGCCACTTGCACTTTTTGGTTTACACACTTGAACTAAATTTTTCGGTACACTCAAGTCATGATGGAGATAGCCATCAGTTACATCTCTTTTTCAGAGCCTTCCAACGCTCAGGTATTAAGTGCGCTTCTGGGACCAACTCAATAACCAACAAGTAATTCTCTCTTGTAACATGTGTTTTTGTGTTTGCCTTTCCATTTGAGTGTGTTTATCCATGGTCATGTGCATGGTGCATGACCCCTCATTGGAGCAAGATCTGTAATCGTGCTCCGGTGGCAGGGGGGGGGGGGGGGGGGGGCGTCAAGAGCTTTGTTTTCTTGACAGGGGTAAAGTTTATATTCTCTTCATCATAATCAAATGTCACCTGCAATTTTTGGTTTACATACTTGGGTAAAATTGCTCGGTTCACCCAAGACATGATGGAGTTCACCCTCAGTTACATGTCTCTTTCAGAGCCTCCAAATGCACACGTATTAGGTACGCTTCTGGGACATATAGGCGAAGAACTCAATACCCAACAAGAAATTTTCTGCTTTAACATGTATTTATGTGTTCGCCTTTCCATTCGACTGTGTATATCCATGGACGTGTGCATGCGTATTCGTCTCTCCCACGTTCTTAAATCTGTGTTTGAAGGAGGCAATCGATCGATATATTCATGTATGGAGACCAATGCACGTTGCACGTGCATTGTAGATATTATGCGTGTATTACGTACCACGAGCTTGTAATTCGTTGTGTAGCTGTGCACTAATGTATGCATGTTGCCGAGGATAGTATCTATAGGCTTCCGTGCTAGGCGATTGGGCGTGTGATGTGATGCATGTCTCTGGGTGTAAATGCTGATGCTGGCAAAGGTATGTGTGCCCATAAGCACGAGGGTACATCTATCTGTACTTGTGTGTGGGAATCGTGTAGGTATATATATATATATGGTGACTGAATTAGATAATTTTGCACTGGTGTAAATAGTCACGCCGATAAATGTATATGTCCCCACAAATACCAAGGTACGTCTATCTGCATGCCTGCCCGGACTGGGTAAATGATTGCGCCATTTGCTTATCTCGTGTCCCAAAACAAATGGGACTTTTGATTACCGGCTCATTTAGTCAATTGTCCTTTGACATTTATACAAATTTGCTGCTACTATTCCTCAAACTCATTTGTCAATTATAGGAATTACGACCTGTCGCGAAGAAGAGATATTATTTATTCACTTCTCCACGCTTGTCCGACGATGTGGTACGTTGGAGGATAGTGTAGGAAAGTCCTTGAATCATCTGCACACCACGAAAATGGATAGTCACAAGTTCTCATGTCCACACAACAATGAACTTAATTTCTACGCTGTTCACATCAGTCGTCTGGCATTTTCGCGTTTCGACATGCAGAGTTGGGGGTAATTTATCATTGTCTCCTTAACATATTAAGTCGACCTACACATTATTCATATTATCATTCCCAGTTTGGGCAGGCATGGGATTGGGAGACCCATACCCAACTAACCGACAAATGACGCGTTAGTGACCAAACCAAATTGTCATATATCGTTCCCTGAGTCCCAAGGCGTTCTGTGTGCCAATAGACACACAGAGCGCGTTGCAATTCAGTGAAGGATATGGGCGCAAGAAACAAACAAACAAAAGGTGACCAAACTAAATTGTCACATCTCGTCCCCTGAGTCCCAATGCGTTCTGTGTGCCAGTGGGCACACAGAGCACATTGGGGCTCAGCGAGGGATATGTGCGCAAGACACAAAACAAAAAATAAACAAAACAAGCAAACAACAACAAAAATAAACCCCACATGAAAAAAAAAAACAATGATAGTAATTACTTGGGTCTCGGTAGCAACAGCGAATGCATGGGGTTATTATTGTGATGCCTACCCTCCTGTGTTTCCAATCCTTTCTACAAACAAAGCATGATGAACATGGTACTCATTTTCTTATCAAGCAAACTGACGAAGTTTAGGTTGAATAACTGTGGAAACGAAGTTCTCTGTGAAAGATATTCATCTTACTGTCACCAGAAACACATAGCCGTTAAACTTCCACAGGCTAAATTTTAAGTGTGTCATGTCTGCTTACTATGATTAGTCCAGCTATCGTCTCCTCTTGATCAAATTCCCGTTACATGGACACTGTCAATGGATCGAGTCGCAGGGTGGGGCACGGCTCATTAACCATAACTGTGCCATCCTTACTACCCTCCTTAATTTTCGTCTTTTTTCGGCCATTACCCCCCCCCCCCCCCCCCATCTCTCTCTATCCACTCTACCCTTCTCTCTCTATTTCATTTTTGAACCCTGTGACTTACTTCTCGCCCGTCTCTCTCATCCTCCAACCCAAGGAGAGTGAATTCGTAGGGATTGGTCACACCTTTTTGCCCCCGATTAGCGACCAGTCACTTCTTTTAAGCACGTAATTCCCTTCTTCATGCGCCTTAGAAACTACATGATTTTTATCTTTCTTCTCTTCGAAGATAGGTTGTGTTGCCCAATTTCCATGGGTTGTGTTGCCCAGCAGCTCATACATATGTGGGTGTATGTGTGCGTATGTATGTATGTGTGTATATGTATATATGTATACGTACGTTTTTGTATTTGTATGCATGTATATGTGTTATGTGTATATATATACGTGGTTGCTAGGGGGCCTACCACCTCTTGATGACTCGTGCCCCTGAGCCCATCATGCATATGGGTTACAAGAAAGTTTGGAGGTGAGCTTGTTTCGGCTAATCCTGAGATGGCCCCTTCGAATATGAATGATATGAACCACCATCATTTGCTGTTGTGGCTGGGGTCCATAGTGAGCTAATGCTACCGAATATAATGCAAAATGCGCCGTTTGGGCCGTGTTTACATCCTAAAAGCGACAGGTCTACTGCACTGATGCTAAACGGTTGCTGGGCCTTACACCCAAAAGTACTGATGCCAATAAATAGCATCCTATTTGTTTTTATAATATGTTCAGTTTTATCAGTTCTCACTCAATACACTTCTATTTCTTCCTGTCTCTCTCACATAGCGCCTTTTCACTGTCAACAGAAGTCTCCAGAAGCCTCATGTGTACCGAAGCAAACAGTGGTGTCACCATGGCCGTCGGGTGATGTGCTTGATGTCAACAATGTACCATGTGACCCACTCCTATTGATGATTATTATAGTTTCGGTCTTCTGTAATGGATGACATAAATATTTACAGAATGCGAGTGGGTCTCTTCACTGTTCTTGCGCCTAGCGGTGCACCGGGAAAACGCAGACTGGATATGTCATGCCTTATACTTGTTAACCTTGTACTTCGGTTCAGTTGCATGGGAGTAACCCTAATGCTATCTCTGATGCTTGTCGAATCAACATTAAAAGAAGTTCTATTAAAACACAAAAAATACCTGTATAATGGACTTGATAACCGCCTGAAATATGCGTGTTCGAACCGACATTCCAGCTTAAAGTCCCACATTACAATTAATACACCAAACGCGACCTTACCAGATGGTACGTCATTACATAACTTACGCAGTCTAACTAAAATTGCGCTCCCTATGTTGCAAATATTATGTCTTATGTTTACGTGTGCTTTAATGTTGTTAATTCTCTCCGGTGATATTGAAGTAAATCCTGGACCTTCAAGTGAGATCAGTACAATCGATAATACTTCATCAACAGGAACGCGGATTTGTCACTTCAATATCCGAAGCCAAAGACCTAAACTCGATATATTGCAATGTGAAATATCTGCATATGATATATGTGCTCTTACCGAAACATGGTTAGGATCTTCCGATAACAATAATGATATTCATCTAAACGGGTTTCAAGAGGTACTGCGGAAAGATCGTCCAACAAGGGGAGGTGATGTTGCGGTTTACATTAAGATTGGCATACCATCCAAACCAAGACCAGATCTCGGACTGGCTGCGCTTGAATGCTTATGGGTCGAACTATACACTCCCAGTGGCTCGTTTCTACTTGGTATCTTCTACCGACCTCCGAATAGTGATAATGAAGTCTGGGAAATGATCTCTGCCTCTATTGAGAAAGCGAAAGACTCTGGATTCTCGGACCTCATTATTACTGGTGATTTTAACGATAATCTACTCTCTCAGAAAAGGGGAAAATTTAGTGACGTTGCTGACTATTTTAACCTTAAACAGGTTGTATCAGAACCAACGTTTTTCACGGAGACGTCAGCGACATTGCTCGACCCAATTGCAGTTAGCGATTCCATCAATGCGCTAACAACTGAGGTAGCTGATCCATTTTTACCAGATTTAACCAAGTATCAGTGTCCTGTGTGTTTTGCGGTTGACTTTAGGAAAACGACTGTAAGGAGTTTCAAACGTCGGGTATGGTTATATAACGAGGGCGATTATAATAGGTTGAATAATGCATTGGTAAACAATGACTGGGATACCGTTTTCTCACATACAAACGTAGATAATATGGTTAAAAAGTTTACTTCCACCGCTCTTGAATTACCTTCTAAGTTTATTCCCAATAAAATCACAACAATTAGGAGAAACGACCCAAAGTGGATGCACAACGAAGTTAGGCATCTGATTCGCCAAGGAAAACACCTTTACCGGACTGCCAAGTCGAAAGGTCGACCCGAGGCTTGGGAGAAATATCGTTGCAAAAGATATTTCAGCCATAAGAAATGCAAAAAAACAATTACTATAACAGAATGCAGGCCACTCTAGATAGCCCTGATACTAATTCTTCCCGGTGGTGGAAGACCCTCAAGATGTTTTTAGGGAACAGGAAAACTGAAATTCCGAATATTAATTACCGGGATAGGATAATTTGTTCTGACAAAGACAAGGCGGAAGCGTTTAACGATTATTTGTGTAGCATAGCAACTATTGACGATAGTCACGCGTGCCTTCCATCGATGCCATTTCCAGAAAACTCAGAACTATAAAACTTGACCAGCATGATGTGCGCTCCGTACTGAAGTTACTGAAAGTATCGAAGGCAACAGGTCCGGTCCTAATCAGTCCGCGTCTTCTCAAAGAGTGTTCCACCTCCCTAGCTCAGCCTCTCGCCACCCTTTTCAATATCTCATTGAGCCACCCCAAATTTCCTGAACTGTGGAAGAAGGCAAACATGATACCGGTTCCTAAAAAAGACCCTGCAAATCTTTTATCAAACTATCGACCGATCTCACTGCTGAGCAGTCTCGGAAAAGTGTTCGAACGGTGTATCTTCAAAAAAACTGTGGTCCTTTTTAGACGAAAATAAAATACTAAGTCCATTTCAGTCCGGGTTTATTCCATGTGACTCAACTGTACTGCAGCTTACGGATATCTATGACACATTTAGCCGTGCACTTGATGAAGGTAAAGATGTGAGGGTGGTATCTTGCGACGTCAGTAAAGCTTTTGACAAAGTCTGGCACAAAGGTCTAATCTTCAAACTTGAAAAAATTGGCTAACTTCTCGACTTCTTTGCATCATATCTTTGTGATCGGATGCAAAGAGTGGTGGTCAACTCCGAGGAGCCCTCATGGAAACCTGTGACGTCGGGGGTTCCTCAAGGATCTTTTCTTGGCCCACTGTTGTTTCTTATTTATATTAACGTTATAACCCTAGGTCTAGCCAGCAGTATTCGTCCTTTTGAAGACGACACAACCTTATATTTAATAATTGAAAACTCTGACCAGGCTGCTGTTATTTTGAACAGTGATCTTACTACAATCGAAAACTGGGCACATACGTGGTTGGTAGAATTCAATCCCATTGAAACCGAAACTATGACAATTTCACGCCGAACAGATCCCGCACAGCAGACACCCCTTGTAATGGCAAATGTTCCCATTAACCCTTTACCCAACGAATCGCCCGCATCCGCCCGCGTAATATGCAAATTCAGCAGTTGAAAAAATATTATTTTTCAAAGCATTTCAACAAAACCATATCATGTGACCCCTCGTTGGAACGAGCTCGCCGAGCTCGTTCCAACGAGGGGTCACATGATATGGTTTTGTTGAAATTTTTTGAAAAATTTGAAAAAATTATATTTAAAATAATAAATTGTGATATTGTCTGCGTTGGGTAAAGAAGTAACGCAGCACAAGCATTTGGGTGTCATTCTCAATTCAAACTGTTCGTGGGATGATCATATAAAACATATTACCTCAAAAGTATGGTCATCTTAGACCGGAAAATTCTCGAGAAGATATACTTTGTTTTTGTTAGGCCCTTGTTGGAATATGCAGACACGGTTTGGGATAACTGCAACGAAACAAATCTGACAACTCTTGAACGAATCCAAATTGCGAGTGCTCGAATTGTTACGGGTGCAACTTTAAGTGCGAGCAAGGCATCACTCTACGTTGAAACTGGGTGGGAGACGTTACAAGCAAGAAGGCAGAAGCACAAATTAATACAGTTTTTCAAAATGTACCATAACATTTCCCCGCCATATATTTCCCGTTTAGTCCCATCCCCTATTTCGATAACCCAGAATTTGGAACTTCGAACCGCAACTAACCTACGAGTTCCTTATTGCCGAACCGCATGCTACCAAAGATCTTTTGTCCCATCCACAACGAATTCTTGGAACGAAATTCCACCTAACGTTAGAGAAAATTGCTCTCTCGAAGAATTTGGAATTACTTAAACCATAACCTTGTTCGTCCCCCAGCCTACTTTGTCAAATCAATGTCCCGTAAAGCTCAAGTATACCACTGCAGGTGTCGACTTTGATGTTGTCAAATCAATGAGCATCTTTTTGTTAACCACCTGGCAGAGTCACCGAATTGCTCATGCGGTGAACGTGAGACAACAGAACGCTTTTTTATTAAAATGCCCTAATTATGACCGTATACGAAGTGAAACCCTAGGGCTACTTCCCAGTCAAACTGACTGCAATACATTACTGTACGGATCCGAATTTTATACTCATGACGAAAACCATTTAGTTTTTAAAACAGTTCATAAGTACTTTCTTAGTTCTGCGAGATTTAGTTAACTACTTTGGGTAACCCTCAGATCATAGTGAATAGTTAGTGTGGTGCTACTACTATAACCCTATGAATATATTTCTGGAAAAGAATAATAATACAGATTGAATGCATATTCATATACGCATTATGCAACCCAACACCCGTCCTCTGCTTTGCCTCATAATTGCCGTGCGTTCCACCTGGTGTTCATTCCTAATGTCTTGGTGCTAGGACACATCGCACCTATACCACATCACCGTGACCGGGCGGAGGCCACTGTTGACTGGCGGAGATTTCTTCCTATCTTTCTACTGTGCCTTTTACTAACAAAAACTCAAGTGCAAGCCCGACATGGGCTAACTGGAATTATCGGACCGTCTCTATGTTTGGACTCCCACTTGCAAGCATAAAGCAATAAAGTGCATCTCGCATCTGGGAATCATACATGGTCCGTCACCGAAGGTTGTCGCTAATGATCGATGAAAGTATAATTCATCGCCGAAGAGTTAAGTTTTGTATGTACCACTGGGACATGGAACGCATT
Source organism: Pictodentalium vernedei (assembly GCA_031216915.1). NCBI lineage: Eukaryota > Metazoa > Mollusca > Scaphopoda > Dentaliida > Dentaliidae > Pictodentalium > Pictodentalium vernedei. Next base: position 58,717,661 of record CM062296.1, read on the forward strand.
GGTATCCGGGCGCCGAAATCTATTTATGCTACTATTGTTTAACTGTGAAAATTCACCAAATTATGCTCAGAATTATTGTACCACGATAAACTAACTCCCGCTCATTTCCCTCACTAGAGTATATGTTCTTATGATAGTCCAACAACGTTAAAATTTAGAATTCGCTTGTTACAGTATCAAGGTACAAACATGGAGGTGGTTCGGTTCGGACTAGGCGCTCCTTACTCTTTCTCTTCCTAAGAACTGTACTTCTCTCTTCTTACTCTATATCAGTTAGGGAAATCTAACCAATTTGTATCTTTTTATAGTATTTTCTTTATTAGCGAATTATTTGTGTCAACAGGTATCTTATTGTACACGTTCTTGATAGAAGGAATTGGTCTCACTGTCTTCTCGTTTGCTACCTGTTAAAATTACCATGAGTGGAATCGACCACAGATAAGCTAACAGCTTACTGTCGAATCCACACCCAATGATAATGTAAGCTATGTATTACCATGGAAATTCTTTTTAAATAAATACTGTTTAAACTAAAAACAGAAAGATAATCAGTTATCTAGAGTTGTCAACAATCTTTTTAAAAATCATCAACAGCAAAAGATTAATTAATCAAACACCGGATTGTTGTACCCGGTTCTTGATTAATTAAATTTTGGCTAATTATTCCAATAATTAGTGTTTGGAATCTAATATTACTGCGTTCGTAGAAACATTGCCCATCAGTGGAAAGTGACAAGTCCACGGTGGCTGCCCCGTAGTTCAGTTCTCGGCTTAGGATTTGTAGCTGGCGCTCATGGGAGTCGAGCGATATGTTGGCTATATTGTTTTAGTGGTGGCAAAGCACAAATCTTAGTGCGAGAAGGCGGACATTGTTTTTACAATGCTTGTCTTGTCTTTTTACAAAGCCTGGTCTTTCATCAAAACGATCGCTTTGAGGTGTTCCTAAGGGGGTTATAAACTTAATGATTATATGTTTTAAGGATAAAAATATTCTTTTTAGTTATTCCAGAATTTTGTGAGTAACTGCTGTCCTATTATAATAATAATAATAATAATAATAATAATAATAATAATAATAATAATAATAATAATAGTTATCATTAAAAGCAAACCCAAACATGGCCTGAAAGCCTTCTTTTAATTTCGTGGTTTGGTACGTCCCTTGAAAGCACGCACCAAAGCCAAACAACTAAAACCCAGTCTTTCAGGCCATGTTCGGACTGGGGGAGGCCTAACCCAGTAATCATGGACTCCTGGGCCAAACCCGAGCCTCCCCAAAATTCTGGCCCCGGAGTTACAACCCCGGGTCCCCCGCCCCCACCCCGGACCCGATTACTTTGCATACTGTTTTGTGCTGTAAGAGACTAGCCGTGTCATAGATGCAAATAAGAAGAAAGTCAATTATTGTATAGTTTAAAGACTTGCTCTGAAGGTGATATTTCAACTTTTATCACCAACGTTTTGGCCGATGATATGTGGACAAAAATATTTTTGTGTTATAATCCATGAATTGAAGATTTAATGTGCATATATAGGCTTATATATGCTCCAATTCTTATTCGTGTAATAGGCCATATAGATTACAGTATACAGTTAAAACTAGAAGTCCTGTCATGAGATGCGCACAAATAGCACGTTGATATGCGCGTTAATATTCGCGTTATGGTCCAAGTAAAGCTATCAAATTCTGTACATATGGCCTGTGCACAAGCAATGTTTCAGCCAATGGACCTCCGGGTAACCCGGAGGTCCATTGGCAGAAACATTGCATGTGTTTGCTATGAGTAACCTAGAGAACCTGCCGTGCTTTGGATGCCATTCGATATGGCAATTGCGCGCAATTCCAACGCGCAATTAAGCCTAGATAAGCGCACTATTCGTGACAGGACTTCTAGTTTTAACTGTAGAAAAAACATGTGGTGGGGATTTTATATAGGATAAAGCAAATACTTTCAGATCATCAATTTTCGGGATGTTTTACTGATTTATGTTACGTTTCCCTTTTTCGTGTGTCGGATGTTTTCTGTTGTATTCGGTTTTTGATCAGTGATTTTTGTACTACTGGTGTCCAGCCGGAGGTAAGTATGGTTAGTGGAGCGATGTATGAGGTCCACTGGTCGGAGCAGGTCTTCCCCCGAGTTCCAATGTGAACTATGTGCCAAGTCCTCAAGGGACGAGGTGAAGGCAGTAGATGCTTGAAAAGTTGGAAGACGGTGCAGGTGGTGGAGACAGGGGTTTGCAGTCAGTGTAATATGTCGTAAGAAGGTGATCGGCAAATCAAACAATGCAAGTTGAAGGTGTTACATGTGACATGGAGTCTGGGAGAGAAGCAGTGAGAAGAGGAAGACGTAGTTGCAGCGAGAAACAGCATTGAATGCGGGATAGATAAGGTTGTCTGTTATCCTGACAGTACAAATCGGATTGTTTTGTATTTCCCTGTGGCGGAGGTTAAAGATCTCTAATGGGAAGGGCGGATAGTACTGTGGCGAGGTCAGGATAAGATCCTGTAGTGGACACCTGTGTGGCGTGAGAGGAGACCAGTAACACTGATGGGGAAATACAGGAATTTAGTTACTAATTGTTTAGTGGTGTCGGAGGTCCTTCCCGTCCTAGAGGGTGGGAATGAGCGACATTCAACGATCATGTGATTGAATAAGGATTTGGAGGAGTACCATGCAGATTGGGGTGGATACTGTGTTGACCACTGGGGCACGTTATGGTTGTAAGCGGAGCATGTACTGCCGAGCGGAGGAATAACCACAATGGAAAATAACTGAGTTTTATTTTTTGACTGAAGATTGACTGAACATTCTTTAACATTTGGAAGTTATTGTTTGAATATAAACATCCAACCTGACTGTTCGAATTTTTATCTCGAGTTTCTTGGGAGCGCCGTGCCTCGGAGTTACGGTACTGAACTTTAATTCCAAATGTCCACGGTTTGATCTCCACCAAGGGCCTTGGTTTAGACACTTAATCCCGATTGTCCACGTGGGGACACGGTGGCGCGGAGTACGAAGGTGTACTGTACGCCGATGGTGCACATGTCTTCAACGAGCCCTGCATGTGTGTAGTTAGTACTTTAGAAAGCCTGACAGTCGCCGGTGCCCTACCATCATCTCTGGGTACTCCGACTTCATTCACCCATAAAACTGTCCGACATGATATAACCCTGGCTGTTGAGTTGTGTTCTATTCTTTTCGATGTGTTATCACGAACGACGACTCACCGATTAAAAACTGTTCACGTTTTCACCTTTTTGTGCCCAGGTGGGAGAACTTTAAGACAGCCCAGTCGTCACGTTACAATATACATTTAAAATCTTGTAACGCTACACAGCTTTGTGAAGCGGGATCCAGTCCATACGACTGGCTAATCACTGATGGCTAGATTGAATCTGGGAAAAGTTTAGCCCAACAAAACATAGCACAGAGTTGTTCATGGTTCCGGAGATAATAAGCGGACCGTTGTGCAACTGTGTGAGATAATAAATAATTAGGTGCAAGTCCATGTATTATTTTGTAACAAAATGTTAGCTCGTGTCGCGTCTTTGGTTCTTTTTCAGAGGAATAAATCAGGCATCTCTAAAAACATCAAAAAAAAAATGCCGCTCAGGATCACAGATCCAATGTCGAGTTGTGACCTTGACCTTTGACCTGGCGAGTCCAAGGTCAATAGGGTTCTTCCTCGCACCAAGGCCAACACACCTATGAAGTTTCATGACTCTAGGTTGAACCACTGTCAAGTACTCATCCGGAAACCAATTGTTGCGATATACTATGTTCAAGGTCACTGTGACCTTGACCTTTGACCTGGTGAGTCCAACATCAATAGGGTTCTTCCTCGCACCAAGGCCAACACGCCTGTAAAGTTTCATGGCTCTAGGTTGAACCACTATCAAGTTATCATCCGGAAACCAATTGTTGCGATATACTATGTTCAATGTCACTGTGACCTTGACCTTTGACCTGGTGAGTCCAAGATCAATAGGATTCTTCCTCGCACCAAGGCCAACATACCTATGAAGTTTCATGACTCTAGGTTGAACCACTATCAAGTTATCATCCGGAAACCAATTGTTGCGATATACTATGTTCAAGGTCACTGTGACCTTGACCTTTGACCTGGTGAGTCCAAGATCAATAGGGTTCTTCCTCGCACCAAGGCCAACACACCTATAAAGTTTCATGACTCTAGGTTGAACCACTATCAAGTTATCATCCGGAAACCAATTATTGCGATATACTATGTTCAAGGTCACTGTGACCTTGACCTTTGACCTGGTGAGTCCAAGATCAATAGGGTTCTTTCTCGCACCAAGGCCAACACACCTATGAAGTTTCATGACTCTAGGTTGAACCACTATCAAGTTATCATCCGGAAACCAATTGTTGCGATATACTATGTTAAAGGTCACTGTGACCTTGACCTTTGACGTAGCGAGTCCAAAATCAATAGGGTTCTTCCCCTCACCAAGGCCAATCTACCTATGAAGGTTCATGAATGCGAGTTGAACCATTATCAAGTTATCATCCGGAAACCAATTTTTTAAGATTTACTATGTTCAAGGTCACTGTGACCTTGACCTTCGACGTAGCATGTCCAAAATCAACAGGGTTCTTTCTCCCACCAAGACCAACCTACGTATGAAGTTTAATGAATGTGAGTTGAACCACTATCAAGTTATCATCCGGAAACCAATTGTTTACGTCCGCCCGCCCGCCCGCCCGCCATTCACCAAACTATAAGTCGAGTTTGACTTCGTCACAACTCGACTAAAAATCAAGAACTTCATTACTCATGCCCAACGGCGCATCACAAACTGTGAAACGGCGTCCAAATGCAGATTCTCTAAAATGTATGTTTTATCATCTTGTGCATTTTCCCCAAAGAGACCGTTGAAAATTTACAAATTATCACCCCTACCTCGTACTGAATCATACCATATGTTGAAGTGTCGGTGGGGCGGGTAAAAAAACTTTCTTCTGCAGGCTGAAGCGGCCTGCAGTTAGCCTGATGATCGTTGGTGGGTTACCTGCAGACCAGTACCAGCCTGGTTAAAAGACCGGAAGAAGATACAGTCAGTTTCTATCCAAACTGAATACTTATGGAAGAGTTAGTTTCCACATACTAACAGATTGAGGTGGCATATACACTACTTCACATATAAACACATCTACCTACAATATATATTCTATTATATAGGCATTTATATATGTCTACAACAGTAGTGTCGTTCTGGACTGGTCGTAATCCACGCGCGGTCAGTAATGTCCACGCATGTGTTTACCAGGTAACGAAAATCATCATCAACAAAATTGTATTTAATGAAGCACCGGGTTGAATCCGGTGCTTCGTTAATTAAATGTTTGATTGCGTCCATGGACATACTACCCGCCCGTGGATAGCGACCAGTCCACGGCGGCCAAATTGTAGCCTGTTCTCTGAACCATTTTTTGTCTTAAAAGGAAATAAAATTTTTATTTAAAAGCTCATGTATTTATTCAGAAGCGAAAATGCTGGATATTTTAGGCATTATCACAACTGGCAGTTATCCCAAATACTCCACCAAGGCATGTGTTTGGAGAAGGTATGTTTTGATAATGCAGTTGAAATATTTTATCAGTCATGACAGTCGAGAAAAATGTGACTTTGCACACCTCCCCAATAGAACATTTTCGACGAGATAGATACGCTAATTTTGCGACAACAAATACAAATATATTGCTACAAGTACCTTTGAATGTAGTTCAGTGGTTTGTGTGTTCAGTTAGAGAACTCGTTGTACCGCCACAGGAAATGAAATCCGTCGATGTTAGCTGTATCTGACACGTGTCTCCAAGTGGCACTTAGCAAAATTGTCTTACTTGAATGAATTTGCTCGTTCATCTTGGTGATATATATATCACTACTAAAACAAACAGCTTCCAATCTCATCTCACTTGTCACGGCCTCTGTCATGAGTTCATCTCACTTGAGCTCTTCTGCCACGAAAGCCTGTTTTTTTAATCTCTCCTACTTGTAAAAACAACTTCACAGAATGAAACTAGCACCTAATGTTGTATTTCTGATAAAAAATACTTTGTCATTGATACTATCTTCACAGTGAACACGCGTGTTGTCCAGCGCTAGTGATTTTACACAAGTGATTAATACTCACTTGGAAGTTCAGCGAAGCTATTGTTATTTTGACTATTTCTGCGTATCATTTTCGTTTAACAATATTTTATTTGAAGTTTGTCAATAGCATACATTAAACAATACATAGGTAAAAACAAAAGCAGGACAAGGCAAGATACTATGACGTACGAACAGGACCATAAATCAGTGAATTAAGCATGATGCTAAAATAAAGAGTATGATACTCAATTAATATTGTATGATACCCAAATAATATAGTATTATACTGAATTAATTCAGTATCATACTAAAATAATTGAGTATCATACTTATTTATTTATGCAGCATTTATGAAATCATACCAAATAATATAGCATCATACCAAATTATTAGAGTATCATACTTAAAAAACAATTATGACCCTCCCGTACGTGAACCTGATTTCAGTATCATGCCATTTTATTTATGCTGCATTCATGAAATCGTGCACAATAATATAGTATGATTCTAAATTAATTGAGTATCATACTAAAATAATTAAGTATCATACACAAATAATATAGTATGATTCTAAATTAATGGTGCCTTGCGAATGTTAATATAGGTTAATATATTTGACTACTTTCCAATAAATAGCTTAATAGTGCCTTGCAAATGAATGTTAAATCCCTGTCTCAGCACAGACATACTGCCAGTGCAGTTTGGCTGTGGTGAGCAAGTGGTCTGACATCCATATAGGAAATAGCCTAGCAGCCATTGAAGTTTAATTTATTTTACTCAGGCACTATTGCCTGCTTTACTATGGCAACCATCAGGGTTAATGGCGCTTTGTGATTGTTAATATATGTTAATACATTTGACTACCTTTAATAAATGGCTTAATAGTCCTTTGCGAAGGGCATCATCACATAATTGCTTGCAAATGAATGTTAAATCCCTGTCTCAGCACAGACATACTGCGAGTGCAGTTAAGCTGTGGTGAGCCAGTGGTCTGACATCTATATAGGCACAAGTCAAGCAGCCCTTGAAATTTAAATGAGTTTATTAAGGTGTTATTGCCATAGTCGACATGGCATCTATTATTGTAGGCACAACTTAAACAAGTTGCCCAGGAGGTGTTTCAATCACATCAAAATGGGTTAACAGTGCTTAATGGTACCAGTGAGCCAGTGGTGTGATATTTCTCCTGTCCATGTTACTCGAAGCTAAGTGCTTCAACACTGTTCCAAACACTTCCAAAAGGGTTAACAGTTCTTTGCGAATACTAATATTACAAAGGTTGTTCCTTTTCTTTTTCTGTTTGCCTAATTATGGGTTAACAATGTTGAACGTGCGGTTCCAAGTTGAGTAGGAGTAAGTGCAAAGTGTTTCAATACTTTTCCAACCACTTCCAAAAGGGTTAATGGTGCCTTGTGAATGCTAATATTATATTAGTATTCACAAGGCACTATTGACACGGATAGTCTTTGGTCTAATATAGGTTTGTCTAAATATGGGTTAAAAATGTTATACATGTAGATCCAAGTTGAATAGGAGTAAGTGCAAAGTGTTTCAACACTCTTCCAACCACTTCCAAAAGGGTTAATAGTCCCTTCTGAATACTAATATTATCAGGGTTCTCCTTGGTCTAAATATGGGTTTGTCTAAATATGGGTTAACAATGATGTACATGGAGGTCAATGTTAAGCAGGAGCAAAGTGTAAAGTGTTGTTTCAACACAGTCCCATCCATCTTTAAAGGGTTAATGGTGCTTTGCGAATGTTAATATAGGTTAATGTATTAGGCCACTTTTCTATAAATAGCTTATTAGTGCCCTGCAGATGAATGTTAGATCCCTGTCTCAGTGCAGACATACTGCCAGTGCAGTATGGCTGTGGTGAGCCAGTGGTCTGATATCTATTTTGGCACAAGCCAAGCAGCCGTTGAAATTTAAATCATTTTACTAACTAAGGCACTATTGCCATGGTGGAACTGCTTTACTATGGCAATCAGGGTTAATGGTGCTTGTGACTGTTGATATATGTTAATACATTATTTATTTATTGGTGTTTAAGGTCACATACTTATGCACAACGGCTAATCGTGACCGTGACAGTTTTACGGGTGGAGGAAGCCGGAGTACCCGGAGAGAACCACCGAGCAACGACGAGCAGCTGTCAGCTCTCCAACATCGTAACTCTGAACTCTGCACCGCAGCACAGGCAGGGTTAGATTGGTTGAAGACATGCGCACCATCGACGTGCAGTACGCCTCAGTACACAGCGTCATCGTGCCCCCATGTAGGCAATCGGGGTGAAGTGTCTTGCCCAAGGACACAACGATGTTAATACATGTGACTACATTTTAATAAATGGCTTAATAGTACCTTGCGAGGGCATTATCACAGAGTTGCTTGCAAATGAATGTTAAATCCCTGTCTCAGTACAGACATACTGCCAGTGCAGTATGGCTGTGGTGAGCTAGTGGTCTGACAACTATATAGGCACAAGCCAAGCAGCCCTTGAAACTTAAATCATTTTATTAAGACGCTATTATCATAGTGGATATGACATCTATTATTGTAGGCACAACTTAAGCAAGTTGCCCAGGAGGTGTTTCAATCACATCAAAATGGGTTAACAGTGCGTAATGGTGCCAGTGAGCCAGTGATGTTACACTTCCCTTATCCATGTAACTCCAAGCTAAAGTGCTTTTTATTGGGAAACGACCATTAATAAGCTTTAAGCTTTCTGTCGAATCCCATCCTTAATTTGTGTCCTAGCCTTCTGTTATATTGTATAGCCATTATTATGTGTACTGTTTTTGTATCTCATATCTCAAATTTTGTATACATATAACGTGTTAACTGAAATAAAACTATTGTTTAAACTAAAGTGCTTTAACACTGTTCCAAACACTTTCAAAATGGTTATCTGTGCCTTGTGAATACCAATATTACCGGGGATGTTTTCTTCTCTTTTTTGTTCAAATTAAGTTGGAACTTGTCATCTTCCACAATAAGCTCCTGTTCGTGGCCAAAGTACACGTAACTATTTGAGGGCACATCTCGATACCACATTATGTAAAGAAATGTCGGATATCTGTCTCAATATTGGCTGACTGCTGTTGCATCTAGGCTTCGATCCTAAAGATGAGTGTATGACCCTTATAGATATGGGCTAATAGAGCCTTATGAGTCAAGATATCCGAGCTGTGTTCTCCGCCTAATATGTGTTATCAATGCTTTGTTGGTACGTTAAATATATGTGTTAACAATGCTTTTTTGATAAATCCACTCAACATAGCAGGTGGGGTGAGTCTGTGAAAATAAAATTTAAAACAACTGGTTACAACAAAGTGCAATCCCCATCGCGACCCCCTCCCCTGTGTACCAAACTTGTTGTATGACATAATGTCAAAATTAAGGTCCAGTTCATATTCACTTGAATGTAATATTGCCCATGCAGAATGTCCTTTATCTGTGATCCTTATCTATTTGAGTGGTGGGTCAGCGTGATTATGTTTTAAATGTAATGCCTGAACGAAAGAATATTCCATTCTGTTCTGTCCTTCCGTCTTCCGACACCCAACGTAATGTTCCACTTCTGATCGCCTCGACACATCACCTCACTTGAATAGTGTACAAGCATAGTACAATCTTTTGTCGAATGATGGTGGTGTGAAAAGGTATTAATTCGTAAGGAATTTTACGTCACTTTTTTCATCTCTATCACTGACACAGTTTGGTGGCTCAAGTCGGTCAAAATGTATTATTAACACAATCATGTTTCTTCGTGCTGGAAACTGTGTGGCCAATCGAATTCATTTTGTACACTATTGTCACTGTGGCGTTTGACTTCATTGGAATTGATAGAAATTAGCGAACCATGTCCAGCAGTTAACCTTTAATAACAACCAAGCACCATGTGTTTTTATTTTTGGAAACAAACAATCAGTGGTCTCTTCTTGTTCGCACACTGGTCACCTCGCTTGATTATTCGTATCAACTGATTGATCTTTATGTTAACCCTTTACCAAATTTGACGGAGCCCATCCAGCGTAATACGCGATAATGGATATTAAATCTGTTTATTATTATTATTATTATTATTTTCATCTGCTTCCGTAACATTGGCGGCTGTGGCTTTCATCTGAATGAAAACGTGGCACTCGTTGGATGAGAAGTGTTTGCCTGTGGTCTTGGAGGCAAAGAGTGAAAATTTTCAGTGACCAAAATATTCTCTTGCGAGTGTCGTTTGTGGATTTGGGGTTAACTCCTGGCCCGTCTGACGCCCAATTTATCTTCGTTTTAGGCTACGACTATTCGGCATACACATCGCCATGAACTAGAGGTGACATGTCAAATAACACAGAGGAAAATCTCTGTGGTGAGGTAGTGCATGCTCATCAGGGTTCATAAACAAAGTCAGACCCCATCTGGTATCCGCTGTTCAGATCTCATTCGTGTGCGTTTTCCCTACTCGCGACGAAACGCATGTATCTGTTGCGGCATTGAAGCTGTCATAATTCCCCTGATCAGCATGGTAATTAACCCCAAGGAAACATATATTTGATCTCCATCGCCATCGATGCTGGTATTTATACCTGTATTAGAAATGATATTCATATCAATATTAATTTATTTACTAGCCTGGACACGAAACTTTTCCCCTATAGCCCCCAGTAACGCTATGTCGGTTATCAAGTCAGTAATGTTTTAACGTTCTAACTTGATATCTCAGCTGTGTTCTTCTTTTCTCTCTTTTTTTTTTTGGAAAATGGAACGAATGATGCACCACACTGTGTTGCCACCCCAATATGTGAATATTATTGTTTTGACATATGTTCAAATCAAGCTCAGCTTTCAAGGACATAAGATTCATCCGATTGCAATCTGGCGGTGGCTGGACGGTGAGTCATTACCCAAAGTGGTGTTCCTATGCAATTTGAAATTGGGGGGGGGGGGGGGGGGGGTCAGTGAGAAATCATAATGCTTGAATGAATGTGGCACCACAGAGTGCTGTCCCTACCTCCACCCACCCAACCAAACATGTCAATATTGTTGTGTTTGTCATATGTTCAAAGCAAGCTATAGTGTCATTGGGATAGTATTTACTTCAGAGCACATCCTACACGTTACTCTTTCCTGGACAACAATGCAAACAGCCACCAGTGTCTCCATCTTGATTACTGACCCAGATTTGTGGTTTAAGTCGGCCAATATATGTTGTCAAGTAAACCATGCTTCCCCGTGTTGATTCGCTCGGCCGTGTCAGGCAATGGTGTGGTCATTCAAATTTCTCGTGCGTCCTCTTCTCACTGCAGCGTTTATTTCATGTAAGTCGACAGAGAATTTGTGAATCACGCGGGCACAGCACTCACCCGTTAGCACCGCTACACATTCACTCTTTCCTGAATTAGGCCAGACAGCTGTCTCGGCAAAGCCTGATTGCTACAGCAATCTGGCATTGGCGAGTCCGTGATCTGACACTGTGGATGTTATGCTTTATTTAACGAGGCACGTATCCGTGTTGTTACCAGCCTAAATCCGTTAATATTGCTTTGACGGTATGAGACATATCGGTGTGCTGCACCCCCTCCATCCACCCACCCCACCCAAAATGTCATCATTGTTGTGTTTGACATATGTTCAAAGAAAACTCTAGTTTCATTGGGATAAAATTTATTCGGACACACCATACAATACTCTTTCCTGAATAGTGCATCTGCATATTATCCTGCGCCTAACGAAGCACGCAGCGTAAGAGGGTCGGAACTCGTAAGGAATGCAAACGGCAACTGGTTTCTCTATCTCGAATCTCGACTACTGTACCTGATTTGTGGCCAAAGTCGGTCAATATATATTATCATTTAAATCATGTTTCTTTATGATGATTCCATCGACCGCTTTCAAATTTCTCGTGCGTCCTCTTCTCGTTGCAGAGTCTTGTGAATCATGTTAGTCGAGAGATTTGTGAATCATGTCAGTTCAAGTCGGTCAATAAAGTCAACGGTATGATATGGAGCTAGTGGGAACCCCTTGAGGTGGGGTAGTGTTTGTTCACCACGGTAAACAAACACAGCTTCACATCACTTGGTTCCCCTCATCCATAACTAAATCTAATATTTTTTTCGTGTGCATATGATTTTTCCGTGGGGAAATCTTTGTGTTGCAGCATGGTACATGCTAAATTTTACCTGATCACCATTAACGTAAAGGAATTTCCAAGCTGTTCGACACTGTCACCCACTCAAAGAAAATATATAATATTTAACTTTAATCGCCATCGATATTTGCAATCATCTTCGTACTGGAAATGATATTCGTGTCAATATTCATTTGACTTGCCCGAAAATGACCAATGACATTGCCCCCACAAGCTCCCAGTATCTTTATCATCCAAGTCAGTAGTTCTTTATAGTTCTTACCTGACTCTTTATATATGTATTTTTTTTCTTTTTTTTTTTAAAATTTCTTATTATCATACTTTTAAATAAGTTACTACTGTCTTCCAACTACATAACAGTGTTTGTCACACATTATCTGCACTACTTGCAAGCCTGAATACAATCTTGTTTATGAAGAAAGAATTTGCCTTAACTGCGTTACCTAGTTACGAATAGCTCATCGCGTGTTCCCTTGAATCTTATCGTGCTTGGATTGATACATTTAACTTCAAAGTTTTTTGTAGGAGTTCGAAGTTCTTCTTATCGAAGAAGAGATCTATTTGTGTCCTAATCTATATTTGCTTGCGCCTCAGCGGGGTTGGGCTGCATCAAAGCCTTAATGTTGTGGTCACTTTGTTCTTTGGACTGTCCAATAAATTGTTAATATCGCTCTTGGATAATCCTCTGGATGAAACTTTATATCCTTACAGCATTGAAGTTTCAACGACTGTACTCATAAGGAAAGTACATGTACTGATAATTTCTGCCCTCCTTGTCATTTCGCTGTTCAACATGACTGTGATTCTCCTACTGTCTGGTGATATTGAAACTAACCCTGGCCCGAATTCTCTCAACTCCGATTACAAACAGAATACCTTAAAAATTGCCCATCTGAACATTCAGAGTTTAAAACCCAAAGTTGACATTATCCAATATGAATTTGTATCATTTGATGTCGTGGCTTTGACTGAGACATGGTTGGATGATAATGATTCCACATCCGATATTCTTGTTCACGGGTTCCAGGAGCCATTGCGATTTGACCGTTCGACAAGGGGAGGTGGGGTAGCTATTTATATCAAAGATGGAATATCATTTCGACCAAGACCAGACCTACATAACTCGAACACGGAGTGCCTGTGGGCGGAGGTGTTTACACAACGAACTAGATCGTTACTGTTGGGTGTGTTCTACCGGCCACCAAACAGTCCCCGTGAAACATGGGTAGCCATATCAGGATCCGTCGAAAAAGCCCGAGACTCCTCAATTGCCGACCTAATTATAACAGGGGACTTTAATGACAATCAAGTGACTCCCTCAAGAATTGGCGTTTCTGAAATACTCCGCTATTTCAATCTGAGACAAGTCGTGAGTGAGCCGACTTGTTTCACCGAGACTTCGGCTTCGTTATTAGATCTATTTGTTCTCAGTGACTCAATAAACATGAAAACTTGTGAGGTCCTTGAACCAATCATCTCAGACATGATCCGATACCATTGTCCAATCTCACTCGAAGTAGAATTCTTGAAACCACCAACTTTATCATTCAAGAGGAGAATTTGGCTTTATTCCCAGGGCAATTATGAAGCGTTGAATGAGGCCTTCTCTCATGCCGATTGGAATGCCCTCTTTGATGACCCATGTCTCGATAACATAGTGTCCAAATTTACTGACAAAATACTTGAAACTGCATCCGCCCACATACCTAACAAATTCATTACCACGCGAATAGATCAGCCGAAATGGATGCACAATGAAATTAGATTACTGCTCAGACAACGTAAACGTTTATATCGCATTGCTAAACGTACCAATACCCCGAATGCCTTGGCAAACTACAAACTAAAACGAAATAATGTTGTATCTGCTATAAGGAAGTCCAAAGCTTTACACTTGTCGAAAATTCAGTCCACGCTAATAAGTAGTAAAACGCCGCCATCACAGTGGTGGAAGACCTTGAAAACAGCAGTCGGGAACAGTTACTCTGGAATTCCTACTCTCACCCATTCCGACCAAATATTCTCGTCAAATGTTGAGAAAGCCGAAGTGTTTAACGAATACTTCAGTTCTATCTCAACAGTTGATGATTCGAATGCTTCCTTGCCATACGCATCAACACGTGTTTCTGCAATTATTGATTGTATCACTTTACATTGTGATGAAGTGCATACAGCAATGAAATCGTTAAAAATTTCTAAGGCGTCCGGTCCAGATCTAATTAGCTAAAAGAATGCAAATCATCCTTATGTGAGCCACTCTCCATCTTATTCAATATACTATTGAACAACTCGTATTTCCCATCATTGTGGAAAAAAGCTAATGTCTCTCCGATTTTGAAAAAATACCCTTCCAATTATGTGACGAATTATCGGCCAATATCATTGATTAGCTGCGTTGGTAAATTACTTGAAAAATGTGTATTCAAACGTTTATGGGAGTTTTTGATTGACACTAAAGTTCTCAGCCAATTTCAGTCAGGTTTTACACCCGGTGATTCAACAGTCCTCCAGCTCACTGACATATACGATGAATTTTGTCACGCCCTTGATGATGCCAAAGAAGTTAGGGTTGTCTTCTGTGATGTCAGCAAGGTCTTTGACAAGGTATGGCATGCAGGTTTTATCCACAAGTTGGAAAGTATTGGTGTTTCGGGTGAACTTCTGTTGTTCCTCAAATCGTATCTTACAGATAGGTTGCAACGAGTTGTGATATCGTCTGAGACTTCGTCCTGGAGAACCATAAATGCAGGTGTTCCCCAAGGGTCTATTCTTGCCCTTGCTGTTCCTTATATATATCAAAGATATAACCAAAGATCTTCTGAGCAGTATACGCCTATTTGCAGACGATACTTCTTTATATTTAATTATAGAAAACCCTGAACAAGCCTCGACAATAATTAATCAAGATCTGGCCACAATTGAACATTGGTCCCATCCATCTTTAAAGGGTTAATGGTGCTTTGCGAATGTTAATATAGGTTAATGTATTAGGCCACTTTTCTATAAATAGCTTATTAGTGCCCTGCAGATGAATGTTAGATCCCTGTCTCAGTGCAGACATACTGCCAGTGCAGTATGGCTGTGGTGAGCCAGCGGTCTGATATCTATTTTGGCACAAGCCAAGCAGCCGTTGAAATTTAAATCATTTTACTAACTAAGGCACTATTGCCATGGTGGAACTGCTTTACTATGGCAATCATCAGGGTTAATGGTGCTTGTGACTGTTGATATATGTTAATACATGTGACTACATTTTAATAAATGGCTTAATAGTACCTTGCGAGGGCATTATCACAGAGTTGCTTGCAAATGAATGTTAAATCCCTGTCTCAGTACAGACATACTGCCAGTGCAGTATGGCTGTGGTGAGCTAGTGGTCTGACAACTATATAGGCACAAGCCAAGCAGCCCTTGAAACTTAAATCATTTTATTAAGACGCTATTGTCATAGTGGATATGACATCTATTATTGTAGGCACAACTTAAGCAAGTTGCCCAGGAGGTGTTTCAATCACATCAATCAAGATCCGGCCACAATTGAACATTGGGCTAAAACATGGTTGGTAGAGTTCAATCCAAATAAAACTGAGAGTATGCTAATATCTCGAAAAACTACCCCTACTATCCATCCACCATTATTCTTTGGCGGTTCTCAAATATCTGAAGTCGCTAATCACAAACATCTGGGAGTCATACTAAATAGCACGTGTACATGGAATGACCATATCGACCATATTTGCGCAAAGGCCTGGTCCCGGTTAGACTTACTTAGGAAGCACAAATTTAACTTAGACCGTAGTGTTCTAGAAAAAATATACCTTGCTTTTATCAGGCCCCTCCTTGAATACGCCGATACTGTTTGGGATAATTGCTCTATAACTAAAGTGGAGGAAATGGAAAAAATCCAGATTGCTGCGGCAAGGATTATTACTGGGGCAACCGTCAGTGCTAGTAAGTCCTTACTTTATACGGAAACAGGATGGGAACCGTTGCAAGATAGACGCTACAAACACAAGTTAATCCAGTTCTTTAAAATGTACCACCGTATGGTTCCGCCGCACATCTCCAGTAAAATCCCGCAACGTGCTTCTTTGACCAATCCTTCACTTAGTCTTCGATCAGGTCAAAACCACCGTGTTCCGTTCTGTCGGACTGAACTGTATAAATCTTCTTTCATACCCAGTGTTACTGACCAATGGAATAATTTGCCCTTGTCCGTGCGTGAAAACTCATCATTGACAAACCTCAAGACTTTTCTAAATGATGGCAACCGACGACCGCCAAGGTTCTACTGTAGATCGAAATCTCGCACAGCCCAAATATATCACTGTAGATTGAGACTAGGATGTAGTAACCTCAATTTTCAGTTATATCGCAACGACTTATCACCAACCCCTCTACGCCAGTGTGGAGAGGAAGAGACTCCGGCTCATTTTCTCCTGCATTGTCCAATTTTCTCCGATGCTCGTAATTATTCAATTAATCTCCTTCCGTTTGGAGCGGACTCCTCTACACTTCTATTCGGTTCAGAATTCCTGAGTAATGACGATAACCGCCTTATCTTTGAAGTGGTACACGACTTTATTTTATCAAGTAAGCGATTCGCTAATTAACCCCAATGTAGTACTAGCCCATTTTATATACTTACTATAATAAATACTAACCCACAATTAAATCAAAATGATCTCCGTGGGAATGCCTGTAAACTAAGCTACACTTGTTTACAGAGGTAAATAGGCGAAGCCTTACTGATCAACCGTGACTCTGTTATCAATGCTTGGATGAAAGTCCTCCAAATGGGCGTCTTGGGTGGCAAATAATTGGAGTTACCTTGATTATATTTCTATCTTACGTCACGCGTAGTCATTTCGCATAGGTGAGTGACATTAGACACAAATAAATACTCTACGTAATGAAATGCATCCGCCACGCACTTTCCAACTCTTCTTGCAGCTCAACCCATCCCTAACCCATCCCTGACTGTTTTCATACAAGATTAGTTCTGTCGCTTTTCAAACGCTTGTATAATGCAGATAAACACTGTTTGTACTTGATACTCATACCTGCTATTGTCATCGACGTATCTTTGTGATCCTGTGTTGGTGGAAACGGCCTTGTATAAGCTTTCAGCTTACTGCCGAATTCACATTAATGTCTGAAATGTATCTGTTGTGGTTTGTTCTGTTTTTTGCAACAAATACTGCTTAAACTAAATTAATTGGGTATCATACTAAAATAATTAAGTATCATACACAAATAATATAGTATGATTCTAAATTAATTGAGTATCATACTAAAATAATTAGGTATCATACACAAATAATATAGTATGATGCTAAATTGAGTGAGTATCATACTGAATTAATTCAGTATCATACACAAATAATATAGTATGATGCTAAATTAATTGAGTATCATACAGAATTAATTCAGTATCAAACACAAATAATATAGTATGATGCTAAATTAATTGAGTATCATACAGAAAACCTGTCAATCAACACATTCTAACCAATCAGTGGCGCCGATACATACACGCTAGATTTTCTGGCGCCACATTTAAATAACACGATAAGCAAATGGAAGACCGATATAAAAATGAATCTGGAAGGTTTTCTTTCTTTTTGAGGTATCTGGTTATCCTTCGGGAATTCCAAATGACCTCCACCCCAACCCCCCCCCCCCCCCCCCAAAAAAAAAAAAATCACATACGGCTTCCTATCTCCCAGAAGGCTTGATGGATGACTCCCGTTTTTTTTCAAACTAAACTGTTGGAGCTTTCTCCATTCCTTTTTTGTAACCGCTATGGTCATATACCGGGGCCGCTACCAAACCGGCGTTGCTGTTTGGTTTTCTTTTTTCCTTTTCCCTTAAAATTGCCATCGCACAACATTATATTCTGGCTCGCCACCATGGTGGGACTCAAACCTCTACCATCGCCAAGCTGGAACCGAATAGAGCCCACTCTCCAATAGTCTTAATGGCTTTGAGGGTTTGGTCTTTGACAATCTATCACTCCAATGCAAACTGCCAGGAATTCCAACCGCGTGCATACCCCTTCAGACCCCATTTGAGGCAATAGGAAAGCTAGGCCTGTGTGATCCAAGATCCAAGTGAAATAAAATAAGGCTAACCGGGTCGCAAGGGATTTGTAAATCCCACATCGTCCCTGCGCGCCTTCGGCGCGCTAAAACCTTTCATTCATTCTTTCTTTTTCTTTTCATTCAGCGATTGACAGTCATTCAGCGATTGACAGTCATTCAGCGATTGACAGTCATTCAGCGATTGACAGTCATACTGATCGGACGTGTCTGTGAAAGCTCCTGACTGAACACATCTCACAGCTTGGATATTAACAAAGCCTATTGTTCTCTGTACCACTTCTGTGCACTCTAGTGTAATTTTGTAAGTGTTTATCTTTAACTCTATCTATTTTCTGTCTGCTTTTCTCTGTTAAAACTAAAAACGAATATTTAAGTCAATACAATTTAAGTCAATACAATTAAATTAAAATCTTTAATAACTTAAAAAATAAAATTTAAAATTTTAGAATTATTTACAAATAAAAATAATGGATAAACAAAGTCAAGCTCAGTTAAACAGTTCTGCCTTTAATTCTGGTGGTCTGAGCAACAGTGGAAATTCCACTAATACTGATATGACATCGATGATGCCTGGCTTCCAGAAAGAAATAGCCAGATTAAATGACACCATAGAGGGTTTGCGGTCAGAGCTTCAAGCCCAGAAGCGACAGGCAGATAAAGAAAAGGCTGAATTGAGAAGGGAATTGGAAAAGGCAATTCTGAAAGCCAAACCAGGTAAGGGGGAACATGCTCCTCCAGTTCCTGATTTACCATGTATTGACGCTGCTACAGAAATGAGAAGACCTGCGTCCGCCGGCTCACTGCCGGGGATATCTGAAATAGATTCAGATCTAATTACCCCCAGCCAGGATAACTGGCTGCGTTCCATAGTAGAAGAAGCTACCAACACGGTCGCAGTTTTCCCGGCCGTGGCGGTTGAAATTCAATTGGATAAAAATTCAGCTAAAGTCCCCAAATCGCAGCGACAGAAAAAATCACCAAACCAAAATCGATCGAAAAGGAAACTCTCCAATGAGCTCCGTGAAAATGATGAAACCGTGGACGTCGAAGACGAAAATGGTTTCTGTATGACTATTGATCGGCATGTCAAGAAGACAAAAATCATCAAGAAAAATTCACAGAGCACCGCTATTGGAAAGGACTCGGTGGTCACACCAAGAAATGGGGACTCTGTTAACGCAACAGAGTCTACATCACCGGAAATAGTGAATGCAACAGCTAGCCCAAAACCGATAGAGCGACGTACGCCGTTAAAGTAAAAGCCAAAACGCCCCCTAAGGTGACCAATAAAACCAACAAGACACAGGGCCACCCGCAACCAAACCCCTGTGTCGTAATCACACGCGTCAACCCCAAAACGGAAAAAAACTCGATTGATAAAGCCCTTCCAGGATGCTCGTGGGACAGACTAATCTCCAAAGCCACGGGTAACCATACTTGGAAAATAAAAGTAAAATGCCCTAATAGAGCAACGAAATTAAATCTGATAAGCAAAGGGGTAATTATTAATGGCAAAAAATACGAAACCGAGGAATATCGTGCTCTTCCGCAACCCGTTCAGTGTCACAAGTGTCAGAAATTTGGGCACTTGTCATACAAATGCAACAGGGAGCAACGATGTATGAAATGCGGTGACAAACACATCGCGAAGGCATGTAGTGCTAAAACTCTGAAATGCCCGAATTGCGGTGGTCAACACCCCAGCAACTACCGGGGTTGTAGCCACTTCAAAAAAGTTAAAACAAACATCCAGCTTAAAGCTCTAAATGTAAGTAATGTCGAGAACTCATCTTCCCCTTATTCCACGTGTACTCTAATGGCTGGCTCTATTTTCAGCATAATGAAGAAACACTTGGACACCAGTCTTTCGGACGTTTGCAAAGAGATTAGTAAAACAGCCTCTAAGTTATATAATACTCAAATATCTCACACGCTATTAGAAGCGGCCGTCAACAGAATATAATTATGTAACAATATTACAAATAGTAATTAAACTTAAATAAACTTAGTACAGTTATTCCTAAACCATTCATGGATACACTAAATATAGTCCAGTGGAACGCTCGAAGCGTTAATCAGAAAAATTTGCAAATGTCACATTATTTAAAAAATACGGACGTAATTGGAATTAGCGAAACCTGGCTTAAACCAAACAAACAATTCTCGTTATGTGGTTTTGATATTATTAGAAGAGATCGCCCCGCCCAAAAAGGCGGCGGTGTCGCTCTGTTAATAAGGCAGGAGATTAAATACAAATCAATACCATGCGACCACCCCAATGCTGAAGTGATTGCAGCTGAAATCGAACTTGACCACAAACACGTGGCCATCATATCATATTATAACAACTCACAAGCAAAAGTAGACAGTAAAGTATTTGAATTCTTTACCAAAAGGTACAAGCACTGCATATTCTTGGGTGATTTCAATTCCAAACACCAAGTATTTAGTTATCATAAGACTGAGCCTAACGGTGACGCCCTTTTCAACATCATTGAAGAACTGGATCTAGTCGGGGTAAATAACGATCAAGACGTAACATACATAAGCAACAACCCACTCCATCAATCAGATATCCTAGACTTGATTATCACCAGCAAATCACTAACCAGCCAAATGCAAGACATATTTGTAGGGGATGATGAGCTAGGCAGTGATCACTTGCCGGTTCACGCCACTTTGAAATGTAATACTGGTCCCGCAAGGTATCCCCCAGGAATAGGAGGAACCTATCAAAAATTGACTGGAACCTCTTCAGAAACATACAGTTAAAACTAGAAGTTTGATATGCGCGTTAATTTACGCGTTATGGCCCAAGTAGAGCTATCAAATTCTGTACATATAGCCTGTGCACAGGCAATGTTTCAGCCAATGGACCTCCGGGTAACCCGGAGGTCCATTGGCAGAAACATTGCATGTGTTTGCTATGAGTAACCAAGAGAACCTGCCATGCTTTGGATGCCATTCGATATGGCAATTGCGCGCAATTCCAATGCGCAATTAATCCTTGATATTCGTGACAGAACTTCTAGTTTTAACTGTAATCGAAGTAAAAATAAAGGTAAATGACCAGTTAGATGCTCGTGAACTAGAAAAAGCCTGCACCCATCTTAACGAGGTTATCAACAGTACACTAGATGAAATTTGTCCCAAGCAAACAGTAAAGACGCGGATAAACAGATTAACCCAAACAACTCTTCAAATAATCAAACAAAAAAGAAAAGCCTTCCGGGCTTACCAATCAGAGAATGATCAAATGAAAAGAGCAGAACTTAAAACCACGCATACAGTTAAAACTAGAAGTCCTGTCATGAAATGCGCACACATAGCACGTTGGTATGCGCGTTAATGTGCGCGTCATCGCCCAAGTAAAGCTATCAAATTATGTACATATGGCCTGTGCACAAGCAATGTTTCAACCAATGGACCTCCGGGTAACCCGGAGGTCCATTGGCAGAAACATTGGATGTGTTTGCTATGAGTAACCAGGAGAACCTGCTGTGTTTTGGGTGCCATTCGATATGGCGACTGCGCGCAATTCCAACGCGCAATTAAGCCTACATAAGCGCACTATTCGTGACAGGACTTCTAGTTTTAACTGTAATCGCCTACATGGAGAAGCTAAAAAGGCCATAGCTAACGACAGATGGGAAAAGGCAACAGAAAACCTAAATGGGCTGAGAGAACCTAAGAGGTTCTGGGATACATTTAAAACTCTCACTGGCCAAAAGAGCAAAAGTGCAAATAATAATGCGCTGAAGACTAGCAACGGAACTATGGCCGTGGACAACAATGAAGAGGCTAGCGCTTTTGCCGAACTTCTAAAGAAAGCGCACCGTCCACAAGAAGGGAACAGATATGACAACGATTTTAAGGTAAAAGTAAATAAATTTGTCCAAGATAACAACTCAATTTTCAATGAACCGAACTTCGACCAAAGGCATGAAGACGGGGACGACCATGAATTAACCGAACCAATAAGCGTAGAGGAGGTCATGGGTATAATCAGAAAATGCAAGTCATCTTCGTCCCCACGAGAAGATGAAGTCTCTTACAACATCTTCTACTGCAGACTTTCCAAACTCCTAAACTGCTGTCTCTCCTGTGGGTACTTCCCAAAATGCTGGAATGTGGCCACAGGAGTAATGATACCTAAACCCGACAAATACCTTACCAACCCTTTTAACTACCGCCCAATCAGCTTGCTTACCTGTGTTGAGAAAAAATATTTGAGCGGATTCTCACTACAAGACTTCGCAGATATCTCGAATCACTCAACATTTTCAACAAATGGCAAAGAGCGTATAGGGGTCAGAAAGAGGGAATCGAACAGGCATATAGACTGGTCGATTATATGAAAACAACATTTAGTCAAAATGAAATCGGAACAGCGCTTTTCTTGGAAGTGGAAAAATGGAAAAAAACGTCCGACTCGGTGTGGCACAATGGCGTGAGATATAAACTAGCGAAAATGGGATTACCCACTAAAATTCTGAGGATCATATCATCATTTCTAACTGACCGAAAAATCAAGGTGAGAGTTAATCGCGAGGTGTCAGAGGAAGTAATACGCGAGTCGGGAACACCACAAGGGTTGGTTCTATGCCCGCTCTTTTCATAATATATATGAATGACATAGAAAAAGTAGGGAAAAACTGTGTTGAACTATCGCAGTTCTCAGACGACAAAGGCATTTGGACGGCCAGCAAGTCCCGAAACATAATTAAAAATCGTCTACAGGACACCATTCGCGATCTTGAGAGCTGGTGCGCCCTGTGGCGCCTCAAACTCAATGCCGCCAAAACTCAAACAGTTACGTTCTCCAAGAAGCAAGGGAAAAAAACAGTCCCCAGTATCGATATCAAGTTATACGATCACTAATTAGAAGCAAACAAAGAGGCCAAATTTTTGGGATTTATCCCAGATAGCAATCTCAGTCTTAACAGTCACGAAAACTCCATTACGGTAAGAGCTACTAAACGTATCAATTTTCTGAAGATAATATGAGGTAGAAACTGGGGAGCAAACAAAGGTGTGGCTCTCAAGACATTTATACGTCCTGTACTAGAATACGGTGCCATAATAACAATTGACCTGAGCAAAACCAACATTCTGAAGCTACAGAGGGTTCAACATTATGCACTGCGTGTGGCGCTATGCAAACCCAATTGGACACCGATAAAGGAACTTCACGAGCTAGCAAAAATAGAAACTATTGATACCCGATTAAAAGACCTACAAAACAAAACCCTCAACAGACTCCAAGATAGTGAATTAATGGTTGAGCTTAACGAACACCGATCCCTTAAAAGAAAAACAAAATAAGTTTCCAGAAAATAAAAAAAAAAATATACAATATAACTAAATTGCGTGGAGTCATTGAGGTTTGCCTCGCTACTCATTGAGAACTTTAGGATTGAGTCTGCGAGGACTGCCTCGCAACTCTGCTGAAGCACGATTGAAATGCGTTTATATAACAAAACACTTTACATACTCCAGGATAGTGAATCAATGGTGAGCTGAACGAACACCGAACCCTTAACAGAAAAAAACAAAATAAGGCACTGTAAATTAAAATTACTCAATAGAATTAAACTGCGTGGAGTCAGTGAGGATTGCCTCGCTACGCATTGAGATTTTTAGGATTGAGTCTGTGAGGATTGCCTCGCAACTCTGCGTGTGGGGAGTGGGCTCCGAAGAAACCCACCCCTCACCCCATCCATAGCAACAATCACACAGCAGTCACAATATATAATAGCGGATACCTATCTTTCTTTCTACCTATAACTTTTCTGATTGAACATTCTCAAATTTTCCTACAACACTCTTATCAAGATGACGCATGGAAATGGTAGACGAAGCGTAGGAGGAATTGGTGCAACCTTCCTTTCTGTTAACATACACACGAAACCATCAAACACCAGGCAAGTATTGAAACAAGCTTGTCTGGCTTAGGACGAGTGCACTTTTTATATAAATAAACAATTGAGTAAAGATTTAACAGCCATTTTAAGGGCTTTCGAGTGTGTGTTTGTGAGAGGGTGTGTGCATGTGTTTTTTTTGTTTTGTTTTTTTTTCTTTGTTTTTGTTCTTTTTTTCCCTCGAATCACCCCGTCATCTGTGTTCCCCATGAAGGCAGACCAGATGACCAATACCCAGCATCCATTCTCCCTTATAGGCCGATGGATGACTCCCAGCTTCCAAAAACACATATTGGTGGATTTTTTTCTTTTTTGTAACCTTTAAGGATAATATGCTGGGGCTGCTCACAAACCAGCGACTGTTTGGGTTTCTTTATCTTTTTTTTTCTAAAATAACCACCAAACTGCGGTTTCAATATTACCATAACTTTGCCTACTTCTCTTAGCAAACACCGAGCAAAACTCTTGTAATTATGCAAATGCCTAGCCATTTTCCAGCTCGAGGTTCTCGGGGATCTCAACCCACTACCATACTGCAAGTCGCACACTCAAACTTAATAAGATTATTGGCTCTCGCTCCCGACTCTCGTGGATTTATAAGCAAATAAAGCTATAAAGCAAATAAAGTTATTAGGGTCGCAAGGGATTTCAATACCACATCATCCCTGTGCGCCTTCGGCGCGCAGAAACTTTTCTTTCCTCAACAGGGGGATTCGGCAGAAAGCTTAAGCTTATGTAAGTAGTCTCCCAAGACCGTTTATAAATTAACTCAGCTGGATGGTATAGGTCAGCAGATAAACGCGCATGTCGTTGCTTGAAAGCAACAATCCTGTATGGTACACGAGGTTGGTTTTGGTCACAGCAGCCTCCCCTCTCGGTGCAAGGACCAAATGCCACATCCCAGCATTTGCAGCCTATTTTGATGAGTGAGTTATGTTGGAATAGATTCATGTGGAGATGCTCCCATTGATGATATTGGAGTAGAGGAATTAACAGTCATTCACATACTGGTTAACAACATCACTCACACATTCGATACAAGGGCTCAGGGGTGGCAGCCAGACACCCCACCTGAAAAGAGACACAACTAAGGCCAACCCAGTTCGATAGGGGCGCCAGCCTGAATGTGTGATGCATTAGACTCACACGAAAGTAGTTTGAGCACGGATAAGTTCGTTAACTTGGAGTGGAGTGGGGTGTATAATAGGGTGTGTTAGTTCAGTAGTTGGAGGAAAGTAGGATATTCGTCTATTATGCTTAATTGGGGTCATTACATGAGTTACTGAGGTAGGACATCCATTGGAAACGCTTGGTAGATAAAATAAAGTAATGTACCACTTCAAAAATAATTATTTTCGTTGTCCAAAAATTCTGAGCCAAAAAGAAGCGTGTTTGTATTCACTTCAAACGAAAGTAAATTGATCGTATAGTTACGAGTGTCTGAGTAAATTGGACAATGAAAGAAGAAATAAGTGATTGTCCAATAGGTGAGACTTATCATTTTGTATTACAAACTAATATTAAAGACAATATAATTAAATTAAAGTCTTTAATAACCTAGTAATAAATGTAAGAACTACTTACAAATAAACAATGGATAAACAAAGTCAAGCTATGATAAACAATCTGTTCCCTGAGTTTCAATGTATTTCATGTGCCAATAGGCACGCAGAATACATTGGAACTCCGGGAATTAATTCTGCCATTTATTCTGGCCGTGTCAGGAACAGTGGAAATTCCACTCACACTGACAAGGCATCGTTGTTGTCGATGAGGTCTAGCTTCCAGAAGGAAATTGCCAGACTGAATGACACAATATGAGCTTTTCGATTGGAGCTTCAAGCCCAGAAGCGGCCGACAGATAAAGAAAGGGCCAAACTGAATCAGCGGGTGTCCATCTCGGAACCAACAGGGAGTATTTTCGATTCAGTTGTCAAAAGTTAGCTCACGTATCCATACTTTTCTTCCATGTGTTATTGTAGATATATATATATTGTTTTAGTGTTGTATAGATGCGATTTTTAAATAAGGATAGTTATATTAGTGTTTAGTTTAGTTTTTTTCTATCGGATATAAGTGGCGTGTTCCCTATCTTCGCGCGGGTCATTTTCGGTGTTTTGTTTCGTTTACGATTTCAACCGTTTTTTTTTAATTTGAAATTCCTCATTTTAATTTTGGCTATGGTTGCTATGGACGGTAGGTGTTTCTCGACGCGAGGTGTTCAGACTAGCAGTGTAGAGGCGGTTAGTATAGGTATACAGGTGGGAGCAGTGGTTGAGGACAGCACAGCGGGAACTAGTGAGATATCAACGGACGGCCAGCAGTCAGATGTGTGTAAGCACTGTGAGTTGGGAGGGGGGGGGGATGTGCGCTAGCTGCGTAGAGTTAATGCAGCTGTTAGAGGCTAATGTAAGAGTGGAGGAGGAGATGCAGGAGGTGAGGGGTGGACTGGGGAAAGCTGGAAGTCTTGTGTGACCCCAGTTACGGTGGCATTCCAGAGAGATGAAAGGTGGTGGGTAGCAGCAAGCGGACGTAGTTTGATGCGGATAGTGGGTCTTTTGGGAATAGGAAGGCGGGTCGGGTTGAGGGTAGTGGCTAGAGTGTCAAATCCCCAGGCTAGTAGTGTGAGTCGGGGGGGCCAAAGGGCGTATTCGTTTAGAGTCGGATCGTGAGGGGGATAGCGAGGACCATGTGGCGTCTGACAGGGCAAGAGTCAGAGGGAAGGTTAGGAAGGTGGTAAACGAGGACAAGGAGGCTTGTAGAGGGAGTGGGCCAAAAGCCGAGCGCAGTGCCCAAAATAGATTCAGTGTGTTAGATAGTTTCGAGAATTCTGAGGAGTAGGTGGGGTCTGAAGAGGTGAAGCTAGTCATGGAGGTTAGTGTGGCGGAGTGCAAGACTGCGAGCCGGTCCAGTGGGAACAGAGGTGGTAACAAAGGTGATAGGACAGAAAAGAGGCAGTTGGTGGTTGCAGGGAGTAGAAAAGTTCGGGGGTTAGATAGGGTGGTGTGTGGGCCCGACAGTGTCAACAGGACCAATTTGTGCTTTCCGGGGGCTAGGGTGAAGGACCTAAAGGACAGAGTGGGTGGATTAGTTAACTGGTTGAGTGCTAGAAGCCACTATCAGGGCTTTCAAAAAATGAGGGTACCAGAGCAAAAGCCAACATTTCTTTGCTCATGTTTCATATTCAGTTAAACACAAATAATATTTTATTTATATAAACTTGTTTTATCACAAATTATTGAAGAGTGCCTGTGGGCACTCTTCAATAATTTGTAATAAAAAAATTCAGACCACCAAAAATAATGTAGCCCTCAACCAATTAAGGGGTCAGGCCCAGACCAATGGTTGTTGTACACGTGGGGACCAACAACATCAGGGAGAGGAAATCAGTTCAGCTTATTGAGACTTACAAGGACTTAATAAATCAACTGAAGGCTAAGAATGCACAGGTAGTGGTTTAGGGGCTTCTAGGAGTACTAGGTGGTGGTGGCAGGCGTGATTCGCGGTTCACTGGGGTCAACGAGGAATTGGGGGAGTATTGCAAGGAATTTGAGATATGTTGCAGCTGGTGGAGCCTTTGTGGTATAGGGAGAGGAGGGGGGAACAGAGAAGGAGGAATGAATGCGGGAAATGTATTATGAACCACAGTTGTAAAAAATGGGATAAGGGGGATAAGAAAAAGGAACCAAAAATTCACTTCAGTAGAAATATCATCCCCAGGAAAGCCCAGGTATACAAAATAGGATAAACAAACATGCATGGACTTGATAACAATGGGACCAGTAGGCGGAAGCCAATGAATCTCGGTACCCTGAAAGTGGGTGACAGCAACATTCAGGGTCTCCACCGGAAAGAAAGTGAAATTGCTATATTGATCGAGGCAGAGGAATTTGATGTCATGGGCTTAAGAGAGACGTGAGTAAGACACGAGGAACGGGTAGACCAAGTAAGGGGGTGCGTGTGGGTAGGTGTAGGGCGAACGGAAGGCCAGAAAAGGGGAGTGGTAGACATGTACATTAAAGAGGATTTAAAACTGTCGCTGATCACAGACCTAGAAGTTGTCAGCACCTCGGCTGAGGTATCGAAAGAAATTGGATGGGTAAAGATCAACAGAGAAACAAAAGTATTGTCCTTGGGATTGTGTACTGTGTGGTGGAGGGACGCAAACCAGACTGGAATGACTCGATATACTCAACACTAAGGTCCAATATCACAGAACTAGAAAGCAGGGGGCTCGGTATAATTCTGATGGGTGACTTTCATGGACACATAGGTGGTAAGGAAAGAGGGCATAGAGGGTGGGGACAAGAAAATCAACAGGAATGGAATGAAGCTGTTGAACTTCACAAATGAGCTCGGTCTGAAGATTCTGAACAGGGACGCGAGGTGTTAGAGGAAATGGACCTGGGAAAGGAACGACAGAAAACCAATAATCGACTACATTCTCACAGATATTAATTAATGGAGGGAGGTGATAGGGGTAGAAGTGGATGACGAGGCTAAAATGGAGGTGGATAGTGATCCCAACTTGATTACAGTGACAATCAGGGCCAAAAACCTAGTAAAAAGCAAAGGAAGCTTCAAGGAGATTTGGGAACTCAAACAGGATGCTGACTTTGCGAAGTTCGAAGAAAAACTGAAACCAAAGCTTGCAACCGTACACAGGGGGGGGGGGGGGGGGCAGTGTCCAGAAGATGGCCGACGCCATAGTTGCGATCCTAGTGGAGGCAGGGAAGGAAAGGGTAGAAAAGCTAAATGTGCTGCATACAGGAGAAGTAGAAAACTCAAGGGGGCGGAAAGCAACGAGGCTACAGTAGCAAAGGAAGAATACCAACAAGAACAAAATAAGTATATAAGATTAAAGACGATAATCGGAGAGTGCGAAATAGCAGTCTTATTAGGACGATAAGAACGACAGGGGGGGGGGGGGGGGCGAATTCGAACGTATTTTGTAAATGGGTGAACAAACGTAACAAAGGAAGTAACCCACAGAGTATTAAAGTAGATGGCATAGTTACAGACGATTAAGATCAAATCGCATTAGAACTAGTCAAGCACTGGGAAAAGGTAAACGATAAGCGAAGGGGCATGGGGAGCCCACCTGAGTGTCCGAATCAGGTCGAGGAAAATCTATCGAAATTCGTATGCAGCGAAATTAAAACGGAGGAGGTGCGAAAGGTGATCTCAAAATTAAGTAATGGAAAAGCGGTAGGGATGGATGAAATTTCTAACGAGTTTATCAAAAAAGGGGGAGAGGAATTCGTTGAAAGTCTAACTGCCCTATTCAATTTAGCCATAGAAAACCAAGAGGTCCCAAAGGAGTGGAGAGAAAGCAAGTTGACATCTATTCACAAAAAGAGTGAAAAAGACGTTTTGGATAACTATCGAGGGATCTCTGTTAGTAGCGACGTTGGAAAAGTTTTCTGTAAAGTACTGTATGGGAGACTAGAGGAGGTGATTGAAAAGAAGGGTTTTTTGAGGAGAAATCCAGAATGGCTTCAGGAAGGGAAGGAGAGTCACTGACCATCTTTTCCCGCTATCCCAAATGATAGAATCCGCGAAAGCAAAAAAGAAAAAGATGTTTATGGACTTTTTGGTTGTTAAAAAGGCATGCGATAGAGTATGGAGGGATGGTATGTTGAATTATGAAAGCATTATATAAAGACAGAGTGAACTTAGCCTGGGAAACATTACAGCAAAACGTGTGCCTATGGGTATAGGCCTAAAGGAGGGGTGTATCCTTTCGCCAATTCTTTTTTTGCATTGTACATCAAAGGTTTAGGAGATGAACTCCTGCATAGCGACGAGGGAGTAGCAGTTGGGGACACTGAAGATCCCAGGGCTATTTTCTGCAGACGATATGGTGCTAGTGTCCCAAAGCGAAGAGGCCCTGGCGAAAATGCTGGGAATTGTTGGGAAATGTGGTAGCAAATGGAGACTGGAACTTTATGAAAGCAAGAGCAAAGTTATACCCGTGGGGCCCAAAGTGGACCCCACTCGAAGGTGGAGAGTGGGGGCGTTCTGCATTCCGGAAGGTAGCAGCAAACGTCTTAGTGTAGTGTAGAAGAGACAGGTGACTACGAGTATTTGGGGTAAATATAAACATCACAGGAAGAGGCATCTACCGAAACCACACAAATAAATTGATTCTGAAGGGGAGGCGAATCCTTAACCAAATGAAACTTATAGGGAGAAACAGTTTCAATAAGGTTTTTTTGGGGAAGACCATTTGGGAAATGGTGGGTCTGCCAAGTATAACATACGGTACGGAAGTAGTACCCCTAAACCAGCCGACCGTAAAGAGCTTGGAAATCCTGCAGAACGGTGCAGGCCGATGGATAACGGGGTCGAGTAATGCCGCAGCGCTAGAAGCAACCAGAGGTGAGCTTGGATGGACCTATTGAAACTCGGTTACCTTAATTATTTGACAAATCTACCCGACAGCTGATGGTGTAAAGTAATGTTCCCGAGAATTTTCAACTCAAATATCAAGACGGGGTGGATGGTCGAAGTGAGGGAGCTAGTAAAGAACTACTCATTGGAGATCTCGGACCTAGACGTTGGGGCAAACCGGTGGTAAAAAAAATCGTCAGAGAAAGAGTCATGGAGGATTGTAACCGTAATTGGCGACAGGGGGTCAAATCAAAGAGGTCTTTGGGTGGCCTGCGTGATAAAGAGAAGCCTGGTTTTGAAGAGCACCGTGATGGTACCTTTGGAGGTCACAGTTGTTCAAGCTTAGGAGGGTGGTAAACGAGGACAAGGAGGCTTGTAGTGGGAGTGGACCAAAAGCGGAGTGCTGTGCCCAAAATAGATTCAGTGTGTTAGGTAGTTTCGAGAAGTTTGAGGAGCAGGTGGGGTCTGAAGAGGTGGAGGTAGGCATGGTGGTTAGTGTGGCGGGGCTGAGGGGAATAATTGGGAAAAACAGTGGAAAGGAGTGCCAGATTTGTAATTTGGGTGTGGTGGAGACCCTGGAACACTTCTAGAATGCCCAAAATACCAGTCTTACAGAATAAGAGTCACTGGGAGTATAATGGGGAAGTGGGATAGGAGAATGAAAGACATGTGGTTAGTGGGACCCTCAAAAGAGAGGGTTAATATGCTAATCAGAGAGATTGGGAAAATGGGGCAAGGGATGTCATCAAGCAGTTCGTCTCCGAGTGTTGGGAGGAGAGGAGAAGCCTTGGAATAGGGAGATAGTTGGAAGTATAGGGTTAACCAAGGCCTTCTCATCCGAGAACCGTGACAAATCAGCGGCCGGCCAAAGTGTTATTATATTATATTATATTATTACCAGTCTCTCGGAAGTATGCAAACAGATCAACTTAATTTATATGAAACTCTAATGTCTCTCACGCTATTTGAAGCGGCCGTCAACAAAGTATAATTAGGTAACAATATTACAAATTGTAAATAAGCTTACTATAGTTATTCCTAAACCATTCATGGATACACGATTTTTTTTCAGTGGAACGCTCGAAGAGTCAATCAGAAAAAAACTTGCGAATGTCACATTATTTAAAAAATAAGGACATAATTGGAATTAGCGAAAGATGGCTTAACCCAAACAAAACATTCTCGTTATGCGGGTTTGATATTACCAGAAGAGATCGTCCAGTCCGAAAAGCTTGCGGCGGCGCTTTGATAATAAGACAGGAGATTAAATACAAAACAATACTATGCGACCACCACAATGCTGTAGTGATTGCAGCTGAAATTGAACTCGACCATAAACAGGCGGCCGTGATCGCATTATGAAAGGCAGCAGGCAATAGTAGACAGTAAAGTATTTGAATCCTTTACCAAAAACTACCAGCACTGCACATTGTTAGGTGATTTCAACTCCAAACTCCAGGTATTTGGCGGTTGTCATCAGACTGACCCCAATGGGGACGGTCTTTTCAACATCATTGAAAAACTCGATCTATTCGTGGTAAATAACGATCAAGACGTAGACGGTCAGTACATCCCGATCTATAGGTGATAAGTAACTCCATCAATCAGATATCCTAGACTTGATGATAATCAGTAAATCACTAACCAGCTAAATACAAGACATATTTGTAGGAGACACTGATCTAGGCAGTGATCACCTGCACGTTCACGCCACTTTGAAATGTAATAATGGTCTTACAAAGTATCCTCCAATGAACAGGAGGAAAATATCAAAAATTGTCTGGAACCTCTTCAGAAACATTATCGAAATAACAATAAATGCAAATGACCCCTTAAGGGCCTATATGCAGTACGTGGAGAGTGTATTATCACTTAATCACCCGCAGAGTGGCGATTCCACCCAAGCAATAATTGCAAATTTGTTGCAAAGCATAACAAGTACAAGCAAATTTCCAGCCAATGAACCTCCGGGTTAAACCCGGAGGTCCATTGGCTGAAACATTGCTTGTGTTTTTTGGCCATACGTACAGAATTTGAAAGTGATACTGTGGGTGATAACTCCACTCCGCGGGTGATTTTGTTACAATCCACTCTCCACGTACTGTAAGTAATGAATTGAAATATGGACACTCGGAAAGAAACGTGAAAAAAAATTAACAAAAGCTCCCCAAGATGGGTTTTCATAGCAAAGTTATGACGAAATGTTCAGAAATACAGGTGGCCAACAAAAAATCTGAAAAAAATGTATATTTGAGATTTTTGACGATTTGAAAGTGACCTTTCTATTCGCACGTCACCTATTATCAAACTACGTAATCGGTTCATTAAGGTACCAAATTGGTAACTAGAACATACCTACTCCATGTCTTCGTATATGGGACATCTATGAAACCGTGTATTACCATGGTACGTGGAAAAGAAATTCTGCAGTTTGTTGTTCACTGAGACATGGGGCAGCCACTTTGGACGTTGTCGCGTGATATTGAAACCCACGATGCAGAATACGGGTATTTTAAAATCCCCGTAAATCTAAAATAGTATCATTGCATCAACTCATCAATACCTAAACATTGTATTTGTCAAATAATATTGCTGTCTAGAGCGATGGCGATCTTTAATATCATTATCTGTTGTTTTTTTTTTCGCAAGGTCACATTCCGAGCAAATTACTCCGCCGCATAACAAAAGCTGCATAATATTGCCGATATCGTAACACAGTACATAGGAAATATTGGAATTATTCTGCAATACATTATAAATGAAAAGAAATGTTCTATGAAGAAGACAAGCATCGCAAAAGTGTGATCTATTTTCAGACACAATTCGCGGTTAAGAAGTTCTTCGGTCACAACAACAAAGAACGTTGACTGACTTTCGCGCTGAATAGCTGACATCTGCGCGATCTGATAAAAAACAAGTATAATTTTTGATACATTTTACTTCTTAGAATCACGGACGTGATTCATGATATGGCGTTTCAAATATGTCGACAATGGAAGCAGCAAGACATTCTTTGGTCTGTCAAATGCAGGTTTGTTTCTTTTTCGATCTCACGTGTATCGAACTTGGTTTGCAATTGGCAGGTCAAAATATTCCAATGCTAGGAAAAATGAACGATGTTGATGTACACCATACTGAAAAAAAATCGCGCGAAAGCAGTCCGTACACCACGACAAAGT
Source organism: Pictodentalium vernedei (assembly GCA_031216915.1). Taxonomy (NCBI): domain Eukaryota; kingdom Metazoa; phylum Mollusca; class Scaphopoda; order Dentaliida; family Dentaliidae; genus Pictodentalium; species Pictodentalium vernedei. The sequence continues at coordinate 58,751,524 of CM062296.1, forward strand.
ACTATAAATGTGAGATCAAGGTATAAGTCTTTCTTTCTTGTCAGAATATCGCACATACAGTTAAAACTAGAAGTCCTGTCGTGAGATGCGCACAAATAGCACGTTGATATGCGCGTTAATGTACGCGTTACTGCCCAAGTAAAGCTATCAAATTCTGTACATATGGCCTGTGCACAAGCAATGTTTCAGCCAATGGACCTCCGGTTAACCCGGAGGTCCATTGGCAGAAACATTGCATGTGTTTGCTATGAGTAACCAAGAGAACCTGCCGTGCTTTGGATGCCATTCGATATGGCAAATGCGCGCAATTCCAACGTGCAATTAAGCCTAGAGAAGCGCACTGTTCGTGGCAGGACTTCTAGTTTTAACTGTATTTGTGCATTAGCAAAACAGTTGTACCGGAGACCGCTTCAGTGAAACAATGTCCAACATTCACTGATTCAGTGATTGACTTCACAACACTACTCTTTCAGTTAAAATAATTCTAAACATTTCTTTCTGAGGTATTGTAAATGGGATTCTTTATTGCATCTCCTTCCCGTTTGTTTGGAATTGATAGGTTGGGTTGTGTTGATGAACCATGACCAACTGAATATGACACAAATAGTTGGTTGAACAACTTTGTTAAGCGAGCAATTAAGACCCTTGGGACCACTTGTTTTTTTTGTTTTTAGCTCAAGTCTGACGTCGTCAAATTAGAGGTTTTGTCATTGCCCGTCTGTGCGGCCGTCCATCCGTCAACAATTCAATACGACTCAGGCAAGAGACCATATTTATGACCCGATCTTTGAGATACCTCTTGGATACGTTTGTCATCACCGTGGGATGAGAACAAGTGCGGTCCGGAATTCAAGATGGCCACCGGCAGCCATTTTGTACTGAAATTCGTGCAATCTGTTTTTTGTACAAAGCTTCTGAATGAAAGTTCTGATTTGATTAAATTTTGTATGATGTGTATATTCAGATGTGTTATAGCCGAGTTCCTGTGTTAATATTTGGTGTTGTTTGGGGAGGGTAAACATCAGTACAACCCGCTTTTCTGTTCCAATGAGAAAAATAAAACCTCCTCACCTCGTGGTAAACCTATGAGCTAAAGATAAAAAATTCAAATACCTATATTTTAAGAAGGACTGGACAAATATGTATTAATTAGCATGAATCAACTTTAGAAGGGTTTAAATTGAACAGGCCAAAACAATTGCTAACATTTGGCTTATGGTGCACCATACAAGGGTCCCATGGAGATTTCTTTTCTTGTTTATCATCTAACTTTCACCCACCTTTACAGTACTTTTCATGTAAGTTTGTTATCAGGTCATTATCTAGATGTGTGTCATTGCTGTGTCACATACTATACATGTACATGTCCTACACAAGTTGAGCTACAGCTCCATTGACACTTTCATTTGTTTTTTTTTTCGCTCCAATATGTGTTTGTCTTGATTTTGTGTGATTTTATGTGTGGAAAGGGAAATGCCTTTTTGTGCAGAAAGATACCTACAGTACGTGGAGAGTGTGTTATCACTAAATCATCAACAAAGTGGAGATTGCACCGAAGAGAAAAACTACAAATTTTTTGCAAAGTATCACAAGTAAAGTTCCAGCCAGTGGACCGGAGAGGTCTGTTGGCTGAAACATTGCTAATGCTTGTTTTCTGTCCATATGTTCAGAATTTGAAAAGGATACTTTGTGTGCTAACTCCACTCCACAGGTGATTTAGTTACAGTCCACTCTCCACATTCTGTTTGCTCCCCACTCTCAATTTGTGTGTAGGGGGATTAGCAGCACTTGGCTTTGCGACGCGGGCCTCTTGTTGACCTTCTGTTCTTGAATTTGCTTCACAATCCTTAAAATGCAAAGGTTTTTCTTTTTCAGTGATATGGTGCAAATATAATTCCTTAGTCTCACCACAAGATTGCAGCTTTATGTGCCTTTGGCTTTTAATCACCTACTGTAGTATGCTAGCCTGCTCATGTGACATAACTACAAGATGAGTGCTGCATCACAGTTTATTTATAGATTGTGTACCGTACATTAGCATATAAGCCACTCAACCAGGCAAACTTAGTACAGCAGGACCTGGGGGTTCAGACTAGATGACTGTAATATGATTGGTCACCAAGTGCCAGTTCAGAGAGAGAGCGCAGAGGTTTCTGCAATGTTCACAGAAACCCTTCTAATAAATATACTCGGGTATGTTTTGAATTATATATCTTGTTTTGTAAGGCCTAAAAATGTTGAAAATCTGTTTCTCATGCACTCCCGCATGGTCGTTTTGGCTGCTGCATGCTCTCTGTTTATAATTAATGCAAACTTGAACAAGTAAAACAAATTATACCCAAATTAATAAAACTGATAAATTTGTTCCTGACGTGCAAGAGGACTTTGCAGTGCTTTGATGGCAAAGGTTTCATTATAAAAAAAAAACAAGAAAAAAAAAACAAACACCTTCCTGCAATTGTACAAAAATGACCTGAGAAACAGAAGATTTACTTTGTGGGGGTGGTGGGGGTGAGGGGGGGGGGGGTGCTTATTTGGATTTTTTATCTCATCACAATGTGTACCAAAGAACAAGCAAGGCGTGCAGTTTCCCAGCACTGAATACATTTATTTCTGTGAAATAGCATCCTTGCTGATTAAAAGTTTGAGCTAGTGAAATCAGAGTGCCATAAATTCAATTGACATGTTCTGAGTGGAAATTCCTCTTCATGGGTCTTTATTTTCAACATGGCTGCCCATCTGAACAATATTAAGTCTCAAGTTACCATTTTAAAATTTCTCAACCTCTTTTTTTAGTACTGGTTAGTTTGTCAAGTTTGAGTTGTGAGAGCTAATTTTTCCAATAGGATTACAGTTTTTTCTTATTTGCAATGAAAAAGAAGGAGGACACATTTAATTTCAAGAAATGTCTTAGGTGTTCAGTTTAATTTATCTGCATCATTACTTGTTTATAATTTGTTGTTTCCAGTAAGGTCTAATGTGACCACAGCAAGCTTCCATACCTGAACTTTTTATTCTTAACTTTTTGAACTCTGTTGACCCCAGCAAAAATAAAAACAATAACAAAGATGGCTGTTTCTTTCAGTATCCCTACTAATGCATTTGGAACTGTTTTAACCCCATAGCTTTGTGCTTTGATATTTTGAGCAGGTTTAGCCATAAATGTTTTTCATGAGAAGTTGTTTTGTTTTCAGTTCCCGTACTGATGCCGTAGCAGACTTTCAGGAACCATTCATGCCTCACATGTATTAGGTGAGTAAGTAACAAGTATTTATCCAAGTTCTATAGCTCGCAGTCTTCATTTTGATGTATAATATGTGTATATTTTTTGGAATTTATGGAATTTCAGACTTGGTATTGTCACAGTAAATTCTGTTTGCTGTTTTTATGCTGTTTTTATTTCATTACTTATATAGGCCCTTAAATACTCATGGAGTAGCAAAGGCATGCATCCACCTTAACGAGGTCATCAACAGAACAGTGCAATCTGTCCGAAACAAACAATAAAGCCCGGGATAAACATGATTTCTCAAGTATCACTTCAAATAAATACACAGAAAACAAAAATCTTTCCGAACTTACAGTCAGAGAATGATCAAATCAAAAAAGCTGAACTTAAAACCGCATATAATCGCCCACACGACGAAGTGAAAAAGGCCATAGGTAACGACAATTCGTCCCCTGAGTTCCAATGTGTTCGATGTGCCTACTGGCACATAGAACACATTGGAACTCAGGGGACGAATTGCGTGAGATGGGAAAAAGCAACACAAAGCTAAATAAGCTGAGAGAACCTTATAAGTTCTGGGATGCATTTAAAACTCTTACTGTGCCAATAATAATGCACTGAGGGCTAGCGACAGAACTGTGGTCCTGGACGAGAAGACGAAAGCCAGCGCTTTTGCCGATCCACTAAAGAAAGTCAACCGTCCACAAGAAGGGAGCAGAAATGACAACGATTTTAAGGTAAAAGAAAATAAATTTGTCCAAGATAACAACCCAACTTGCAATGAACCGAACGTCGACCAAAGGCATGAAGACGGAGACGACCATGAATTAATCGAACCAATAAGCGTAAAAGAGGTCATGAGTGCAATCTGAAAATGGAAGTCATCTTCGTCCCCAGGAGAAGACGAAGTCTTTTACAGAATGCTGAAACAGGTTTCCGACATGTTCTTCTGTAGACTTACTGATTTTCTAAACTGATGTCTCTCCTGTGGAATGTAGCCACAGAAGTCATGATACCTAAACCCGACAAAGACCTTACTAACCCTTCTAACTACCACCCAATTAACTTGCATATCTGTGTTGGAAACATATTTGAGTGGATTTTTAACATGAGACTCCGGAGTTATCTTGAACCAATCAAGTATTTCAACAAATGGCAACGACCCTATAGGAGGCGAAAGCAGGAAATCGAACACATATAGACTGGTCGATCATATGAAAGCAACGTTCAGTCATAACGAAATAGGAGCAGTGCTTTCCATCGATGCAACAAAAGCGTTCGACTTGGTATGGCACAATGGCATGATATATAAACTAGCGAAAATGGGATTACCCAGTAAAATTCTGAGGATGATATCATTTCCAGCTAAGTGAGGGTTAACCGCGTGGTGTTATAGGAAGTAATACTCGAGGCGGGCATCCGACAGCGATTGGTCCTAAGCCCGCTTGTGTTCATAATATATGTGAATGACATGGAAAAAATAGGGGGAAAACTGTGTAGAATTATCGCAGTTCTCAGACAATATAGGCATGTAGACGACCAAAACGTCACGAAACATAATTAGAAATCGACTGCAGGATACCATTCGTGATCTTGAGATCTGGTGTGCCCTATGGCGCATCAAGATCAATGCCGCCAAAATTCAAAATGTTCCGCTCTTCAGGAAGCAAAGAAAAAACAACAGTTCCTAGTATTGATCTCCAGTTATACGATCACAAATTAGAAGCTAGCAACGAGGCCAAATGTTTAGAATTTATACTTGATAGCAAATTCAGTTTAAACAGTCACGTAAACACCATTTTGGTTAGAGTAACTAAACGTATAAACCTTCTGAAGATGACCAGAGGTAAAAATTGTGGAGCAAACAAAGATGTGCTTCCTAAACTCCACAAATCATTTATACGTCCGGTACTAGAATACGGTGCCATAAGTGACGTGAGCAAAACCATCATTCAGAAGCTACAGAGGGTTCAAAAACAAGCCCTGCGCCGACACTATCCAAAATACCCAGATGGACACCGATAAAGTAACTTGACGAACTAGCAAAAATAGAAACTGTCGGTACGCGATTAAAAGACCTACATGTACAAACAAAACCCTCAGAAAAACTCCAAAATAGGAAATTAATGGTTGAGCTGAACGAACACCGAACCATTAACAGAAAAACAAAATAAGTTTTTAGAAAATTAAAATTATACAATAGAATTAAATTGTGTGGAGTCAGTGGGGATTGCCTCGCTACTCATTGAGAACTTTAGGATTGAGTCTGTGACCTTTGCCTTGCAACTCTGCGTGTTGAAAGTGGGTACCAAAAAACCCACCCTCACACCATCCATAGCAACAACCGCACAACAGTCACAATATACAGTATCACAGTCCTATCTTTCCCTAATAATGATATGGAGGAGTGGAGTCAGTGAGTATTTCCGCGTTACTCATCAGGAAATCTAGGGTCGAGTCTGTGGGGACTGCCTTTGAACTAGGCGCATGGGGAGTGGTTTCCGAAGATACCCACCCCTCACCCTATCCATAGCAACAATCACAGAACGGTCACAATATACAATAGCGGATTCCTGTCTCTCTCTACCTATAACTTTTCTTATTGAACACGCTCAAATTTTCTTGCAACACTGTTTCTTAAGACGACGTATAGAATTAGTAGACGAAGAGTAGGAGGAATTGGTACAACCTACCTTTCTGTTAACATACACTGGAAACCACCAATAACCAGGAAAGATTTGAAACAAGTTTGCCTGACTAGGACATTTTAAATAAATAAACATTTGAATAAGGTTATAACAGGCCTATTAAGGGCTTTAGCGCGCGTGCGTGCGTGCGTGTGTGCGTGCGTGCGTGTACTGAAACAGTTTATTTCATTCATTATTGAAGCTCAGGTTTGCTTTTTGATTAATGAAGCTGGTCGTCTTTTATAATAATCGTTTGGCCTTCCGCTGGATTGTCGCGGTCCTCTAACGAGAAGAGCTATTTCTTTCCCATCTAGTTTATTCCTACCCCCCTCCCCACACGCCCCCTTAATCTCTCAGAATTCAGTTGACAGCTGTTCCATAATTATTTCCCCCATTGGTTGTTTATCGATGCCTCCAACTATAATATTGCACCATTTCCCTCATGTTATTCCGTCCCTTTTTATTCCTCGTATTTTCAACACATTCCCTCATTAATTTCTCGACGAGTGGTGTTCTACTAGACAAATAATTGGGGCGCTCGCTCTTTCCTCTCCTTTTACAATTCTTCTCTAAACTCCAGTCGTGGATCTCACATTGAACAGCCCCCACACCCCCACCCAAACGACCCAACTATGCACCCTTGAACAGCTGGCACATCTCTTTTCATATAACCTCTCCCGACTCACCAGTGTTGATATTACAATCATCGAGCACACTTCCCCTGATATAACTGCTTCCACGCTTCAACCCCGCTTCAACACCACCCCCCCCCCCCCCCTTTCCAGATCTCAGTTTAAATAATATTGATTGTGACAAATTACCTCTTGTGTATACAAAGTGGAATACTTACACACAAATCGACCCCTTGGATTCATATTTGGGCTCACTATAAAAGCTCGAATTCGAACTTAGTGCGTTTCAGGCAAATTTCTTAAAAAATCTTCTTCTCCAGATCCAGCAAGCAGAATCTGTTGATATTTGGTATGCAACATTGTGGGGTGGATCTGATTCAAGTTTGTTCAAATCGGACCCCTGGGTTCATATTTGGGCTCAGTTTTGGAGCCAAATTTGAACTTAGTGCATTTCAGGCAAATTTCTTTAAAAATCTTCTTCTCAAGATCCAGCAGGCAGAATCTTTTGATATTGGGTATGCAGCATGCTTAGGGGGGTGAGATTCAAGTTTGTTCAAACCAAGTTCCTGGGTTCATATTTGGGCTCACTGTGGTAGCCCAAATTATAACTTAGTTCAAAATGAGGAATTTTCTTCAAAAATCTTCTTCTTCAGATCCAGCAGTCGGAATGTTTTGATATTTGGTATGCAGCATCCTTAGGAGGTGAGATTCAAGTTTGTTCAAGCCATGTCCCTAGGTCCATATTTGGGCTCACTGTGGGAGCCCGAATGATAACTTAGTTCATAATGAGGAATTTTCTTTAAAAATCTTCTTCTTCAGATCCAGCATTCGGAATGTTTTGATATTTGGTATGCAGCATCCTTAGGGTGGTGAAATTCAAGTTTGTTCAAGCCATGTCGGTTCATATTTCGGCTCACCGTGGGAGCTTGAATTGTAACTTAGTTCGAAATGAGGAATTTTCTTAAGAAATCTTCTTTTTCAGATTCAGCTGTCGGAATGCTTTGATATTTGGCGTGCAGCATCCTTAGGTGGTGAGATTCAAGTTTGTTCAAGCCAAGTCCCGGGGTTCATATTTGGACCCACTGTGGGATCCCAAATGATAACTTAATTCAGAATGAGGAATTTTCTTTAAAATTCTTCTTCTTCAGATCCAGCAGATGAATGCTTTTGATATTTGGTATGCAACATCCGTAGGGGGGGGGGGGGTACGATTCAAGTTTGTTCAAGCCATGGCCCTAGTTCCATAAAATTTGTCTCTCATGACTTCATTCCTTTGTTGTGTTGATGAACCATGTCTAACTGAATGTGACCCCCAAATACTTCTTTGAACCACTTTGGCCGGTGAGCAATTAAGGCTCCTTGGGGCCTCTTGTTTAACAAAGTGCCCACGTGTGGATTACGACCAATACGCGGCGACTGTACTGTAATCCGCGTGACCCAAGAGAGAATGGAAGTCCTTCTCGAATCATTCGAGTAGTGAACTTCTGGGATTATATTATTTTCCTCTTTTCCGAAAGTTGATTTTGAAGTTAATACGTTATATGGGGTTTTTATTTCGTCATCTTAGCGCATTCGACCAGCCAAATAACGACCAACTTATGCGTTATTCCAATAAAAATATTGCGATATTCAGATAAGAAGGTGACGCAAATATCACACACATAGCGCATTATTAGCGTTACCAGGTTTCCACTTTATTGTAGGCTGTACTGTACTTGTTACATAATAATACCACATACCAAATTTGGTTCAAATCAGACCATTGGTTTAGAAAATAGAAATTTTGGGTGGGGCCAAAAACCATACTCCACCCATTACAAAGCTAAACATTGCTTCACAATCTTCGCTTCAACAAATTTGATTCTACTCCTCAAAAGGAAGCTCCATAACAAATACCAAGTCATTGTACCCACTGGTTAATGAGAAGAAGATTTTAAAAATATTTTGGAGCATTCTTCCCGACCCCCTCCCTATGGGGTTGGGCATGTTGAGTTGAACAAAAATGCAAAGCCCCTTCGATACCATAACTCAAACAAACTTTCACTTGAATTGGCCCCGTGGTTTTGGAGGAGAAGACCAAAACATGGTGTTGGAGGACGGACGGACGGACGGACGGACGGACGGACGGACGGACGGACGGACGGACGGACGGACGGAGAGCGATGAGATTAGCTCAGCTTGTCTCTGTCAAGGTGAACTAAAAACATAGTGATCCCTCACAGGAATAAGCTTGTTGACAAGCTCATTCCATTGAGAGGTCACATGATATGGTTTTGCTGAAAGTTTGTTTGAAAAGTTGAAAAAATAAAAATTAAATGAATAAATTTTGCTATCATCTGCATTGGGTAAAGGGATAAACAATAAACGCTGTAAAGCAAGACTGAATTGGTTATCTGTAACGGTGGTTACTTTCAAAACGTGTCAACAAAAAAAGTAGTCGCCAAGTGAAGAATACGATTCAGATTCAGATTTGTTTTGGGGAAAGAAAAACGAATGGAAATCAAATAAATAGACAATACTTCACCGCTCAGATTCGAATACGATTTTTATTATTTTTGAGAGCGGCGCGCCGAGGATTATTTAACGATGCATTAGGCGAGTGAAATAATCCGCGTGGCAGACGAGAGGTTAAAATCGTACTCGAATCCTTCTAGTGAACGTTTGTATTCATTTTATTTTCTCCTTATTTGTTTTCCCAAAAACATCCCTTTATAATTTATTCCGTGGTTACTCTAAAACTTTGAAAACATGTCGACCCCCTCCCCCCCCCCCCTCACCCAACCCACTAAAAACAGAAGTCATCACTGAGAGTCCGATGCTGGGAGTGAAATTCCATTCTCGGGGAGTGTGAGTGGGAATACAAATTGATTTGGCGGCACGAAAAACGAAGTACTATCAAATGAATAGAGGATAGTTCACAAGTTGGTTTCGAGTTCGATTTTTGTCCTCGGTAGTGAATTTCCAACTAGGAGGAGGGACCGGGAGGGGTATCCCCCTCCCGGGCCCTGCCCCTAGTTGGAAATTCACTACCCTATACCCCCAATCGGACACCTCTAGCCACGTCCCTGCTCTCAGCATGCATTTTTGTCCTCGAGTGGGGCGTGGTGGATTATTTCACGAGCCGTTGGCCCACCAGAGGATAAGATCCTGCCACATCGACGCGGGACGGAACTCTCGTTCAACCTTTACGTAAACTTGCCACTAAGTAAGCCTCACGGGTGACTGTAGCAAATCTCTAACCATAGACCACTTGATTTCGTACAGTGGTCTATGGGACAGTATCCTATCAGTGCTACCACAGACATGCGGTCGTAATCTGCAACCAACAGACACTTGACTGGGATACTCCGTACATGGAAAGTAATTATTTTTGTTATCATTCATCACTTCTATTAAGAGTAGGGTTTAATCCCGTGAACGAGATTTCCCGGGTTCCCGGTTCCGAAAACCGGGCATGATACCTGGAAAATCTATAGTACCGAACCTGGAATCACGGATGGCACCGTTTGTGGGTTGAACTCAAGTTTTAGTTTAAACAATATTTATTCAAAAGGGATCACGGTGGCTCAGTGCCAGATTGTTGGACGACCCGTGTTGTGTCCTTGGACAAGGCACTTCATCTCGGTTGCCTACATGGGGGCACGATGACGCCTTGTATTAAGGCGCAATGCACGTCGTCGATGGTGCACATGTCTTCTCGATGATGCACATGTCTTCAAACGCTGTAACCCTGCTTGAGCGGAGCTTGAACACAATTGGAATGTTGAGGAGCTGACAGTTGGTCATCGATGCTCTGTCGTTCTCTCCGGGTACTCCTGCTTCCACCACCCGTAAAACTGTCACGGTCACGATTATCCATTGTGCATAAGTATGTGACCTTAAACACCAATAAATAAATAAATTTATTCCAAATGAAATATGATATAATACATACAAGTAACTGTTAATATCGCAGTAGCTGCACAGAGGATATAATACCGAAGTATGCCTAACAGTAAGACAAACAGAAATACATGACGGTATGCATTACAGCTAGACAAACAGAAGTAAACGACGATGTAAATGGAAAGGATTCGGCAGAAATTTTTGAGTTTATACAGGCCGTCTTTCTAACTTGACAAACTGCCCAAAGCAACTTTGTAAGATTTCGTCAGCCCTACCACGCCCGAATCCTTTACTATTCTACTTCCTGGGGAGCTTTTCTCACCAAATCGCAGCAGCTTGCAATCAGTTCCGGAGGACTCCTCGTTTCAACAGCAAGATCGTCAGTCGCTTCAAAATTCAAACTCGTCTTTATTTTCAAAATGACGAGTATCACTACCTCCTTCAACATCAACACCATCGTCACTGCCGACACCAGTCCCCTCTGCTTTAAGCAGAGGAGACTGGCGACGGCAATGAAGAGGGAATCGAGGACAGAGGATGTAGGGGTGATAACACAAGCGATTCCGAAATTTAAGACGAGTTGAAATCGGGTTTGGGCTTTCACACTTCTCTTAGGAAAGAACTTTTCTTTATTACATGCCCATGCAGTCTCTCTTATGAAATACGGCGTGCAATACGGCTGTGCAATACGGAATTCCGTATTGCACACCAACCTGTTCCAACAGGGACTTTTTTTATGCAATGCGACTGCATAAAGTGCATCGTGTTTACCACCGTTGATAGAAAAGAAAATTAGGTCAGTAGGTGCATGGGTCATGTAATAAATACAAAACCACATGTATCTTTCAATGAGTCGTTTTGTATTCAATTCGTCAGATGTGCGTAGAAAGAAAACGTCTCGACCTTCGGTCTCGACGTTTTCTTCCTACGCACATCTGACGAATTGAATACAAAACGACTCATTGAAACATACATGTAGTTTTGTCTATGTATGAAGCTGGTGGATTGCTGATAAAACACTTTCATTTTCACGAAAATAAATACATCTTGTTACTCTCGTAAATTTACATGATATTATCCTGTGCATTTTCCAGTCCCCGATTCTGATTGTAATTTCGTTCCCGTTCCCGTTTCCACAGTAAACCGGGAATATATTAAACCCTACATTTCGGAAAATCAAAGGCGTTTCGGTTTTTGGATGAGTTAAACCATAGGGATGCTTATTCCTCTAATCTTTGCAGATAGGGGATGATCATGTCAGCTGCTGTTTTGTGGGTATTCTATAATTAGGAATAGAGTAGTGTTATCTGCAAACTGCCAAATTGCTCTTGCAATATCATGGACCGTTTCGTTGTTATAAATTAGAAAAAAAAACATATTTTCAAGAAAGGATCGCTGGGGTATCCACGCTATTACTGACAAGACCGAATTAAGAACAACACCCTGTTGTCTACCACACAAGTATGATTCAAAGCATTTTAGAGGGGCCAGTAATTCATTTTTTTTCAAGTTGTATATGAGACCTTTGTGAACCGTTGAGCCGGAGAGAAGAAATGCTGACTGGAGAGGGAGGGGCCAGAAGCACGTTGGTTTTCAAGAAGTATAATACCTTCTTGAAGTTTCATTTCTCAAACACCTTACTCAAGCAGCTCAGTAAAGCAATTAGGCAGTAGGTTTATGTTAAATGGCTCTCAGTTTGATTGCATTATAAATTTGCAAAGGATGCCGGAAGATGTTCATTACGTCAGTCAAACAGGAACAAGTAAGCTTTCAAGTTGTGCAGATCTTTTTTGCATTATAATGTTCAGGTGTATTTGAAATAACTTTGCTCTCTGAGTTTTGGAACTCTTCAGGTCGTTGAAGATCGCGAATGACCGTAAAGGATGCTACTGGGTCGCATAGGCGCACTAGTACACAAGCGAGCCAAGAGCCCCTTCGGCAGGCAAGAATATATACCTTACTAAAATTGGGTGTTGACGATTGTACACTTGATTCCAACATAAAAAAGCCCTGCTATTGTCTAAGTGAACCCGTTGACTGTGTTTACACAGAAATACCCAGAGCATGAATGACGTGGGATACAGATAAATTTGAATATTTGCTTAGGATGAAAATAGGGTGGCAGCCCCAATAACAAGTGTCGATACGTCACCGTATAAAGCAGAAACTTGCAGGAGTTTTGTTCCAAATATTTTCCCAGAAGATCAAGATTCGCTGAAAGACTAAAAAAAAAATGGGATGAAAACATGAAGAATAAGCGGATGGGGAATTTTCTGCGTGACATGATTAATTTTATAGTTGGAGAAATCCGCTGGATAGGGGGTGGGGGTATGAAACTGTCTTGCTGAATGCTGGGAAATTAGGAGGGAGTGTGGGGGAGGAATAACCTAGTGGGGTAATGGGTTAATGTATGCCTCCTGGTTAGTAGGCCTCGACAAATCAGCAGAAAGCCAAAGATTTATTATTATTAGCGGCAAACGCCTTCTTGTGGGAGAGGGAGAGAGGGGCGACTACGAGCATTTGATGGGTAAATATGAACATCCGAGAAGAAGCATCCACCGAAACCACACGGAAGGTTTAAATGTGAATGGCAAGTGAATTCCTAATCATATGAATGTTATAGTGAGAAACTGATTCAATGGGGTTTACCTGCGTAAACCCATTTGAGTGTTGGTGGGTACCGCTCTCTAAAATCAAATGGGTGAAAAAGCCAACCCAAACAACTGAATTGACTCACTATAAACCTTATGGACAGAAAGGAAGGTAATCTTTCATTTGCACAACTCTCAATGGCGTAAGGAAGAGTATGCCAGGAAGAATTTCACCGTGCCAATTTCCGGGCACTCAAGCCTTTCATTGGTGGGAAATATTGTCATTTTATTGTTAACTTCCAAAAGGATGAAAACTGGCGCAAGACAAAAATGAAAATGGGGAAATAAACGAAAGAGAAAAAAACAACAACGAAAAATGTATTTTAGACGAAGGTCCACAAATTCTGAGAAGAAATGTCGTTGTGCTGTATCTTGTTATTTATCTCCAATTGGAAAGATACACAGATATAGATCAACTAAGGTCTTCCAACAAAACATCTATCCAAACGGTCATGTGTGTCTGTCCACTTGATAATAATGGCGAACCAATAGATGCTTAGATTGTTTTACCATGGATATTCATGATGCATGCTCCAATCAGTACTCCCCGCATTCATTGTTTGAACATTTGCAAGGCATAAGGGCAACACAAGAGTAAAAGAGTGTCCACTGATGCCCCACACAAGTCTACAACCGACTACCGAATTGTTAGGAAAAGATATGTTTAACCCTTTACCTAACATGAAAACCAGACGACACGTGCAAATAAAATTCTTGCATAACTTTTTTGTTTCCTTTCTTGTCTCAAAAACATAGGTTATGACCCCTCTTTGGAACGAGCTCGCCGAGGTCGTTCCAAAGAGGGGTCATAGCCTATGTTTTTGACACAAAAAATAAAAAAAATAATGGAAAGTAATTGGCGATTTTTGTGGAAAAAAATGAGTAGTAGGAAATTCCATCTTTCTGGATTTTAGAGCTTCTTTGACGATGCTGAATTCTCCTTTACTTCCCAAAATCCCAACTCGATTTCAAATCGGCCAAAATTCCAACTCTTACTATTTACAGCTACAGTATACGCAATATCGAGCTTCATTAAGTATACACGATGTCAATCGGTACGAAATTTTTATAGTACGTTTACTTATCGTAATAAAAAAAAAACCTCGAAATGCACTTCAACAAAATCACATCACGTAAAATCGTTATCCTGAGTTAATTTCATCATTCACAGTTACAAAGTGATGAAACATCGAAAATTGATCATTCCTGCATAAGATCTGATTTAATGTCAGGGAAGTATGAATTGCTCAAAGTTCTCAGCTTGAGCATTTGTTCAGCATATATTCAAATGAATATAATATTTATATAATAATAACAACCTGATAATTCTATTATAAATGTGTTGGAAATTTCAGTTACTAGAATCAATTTTATGCTCCCTTTCATGGCATCATTTTCAAATTTTTTCTCGGTACTGAATTTCCAACTAGGAGGAGGGACCGGGAGGGGTTTCCCCTCCCGGTCCCTCCCCCTAGTTGGAAATTTACTACCCTACACTCCCAATCGGATACCTCTAGCCACGTCCCTGCTCTCAGCATGCATTGTTTGAACATTTGCAAGGCATAAGGGTAACAGACGAGTAAAGGAATGTCCACTGATCCCCCAACCAAGTTTACAACTGACAATCGAATTGTTCCGAAAAGATATGTGTAAAGCAGCCTGCCGTTGCTGACATAATGAGAGAAATAAATTCGTAACATATACTGTTGAACTCAAGAATTTCTCACCTCTATACGTGATACAGTTGTGACGAACAGTTTCGAATTACCATATTTCCAATACTTACTAAAATCTGAAAAGAGTGACCCACAAAATGGATCACCTGGAAAAGTTATTTTTCCGGGTTCTCTTAAATTCTAATTTATTCAGACTTGTAACATTAGCATAACGTCCTCTGAGTTCCAAAGTGTACTGGCACACATAACACATTGGAACTCGGGGAATGATAACTTTAGTAGAATAGAATTCTGTTTGCAGCCTGTGTTTCATTAAAATATGAATTCTTAAGCACCTATCCCCTCTCATTTTCTCCGTAAAATTGTGCCAACAACTGCAACATGAAAGGTTTTCGAGTAAAATGTGTTTTTATAGGGAGACCTTGTTGCAAATCGTCGCTTGAACGGTAGTCATTATCAGTTCCACCATCTCCTGCACAATCGTTGTACAATACTGTGCCTGGAACTAGGTCGTCTTCTTCTTTCAAGTGAATCTTGGTTTGTTTAGAGAGTCCTCCATCGCAAACGGCGTCTCCATTGCCAACACAAAAACTACTATTAAATGATTTTGTGTCGGGGCTCATCGTTGAATTTTTAATAATACATTTTTTCTTCTTGGTGCATTTATCATAAACATTAAACGTGGATGTTCTGGTCCCAGTATGAAGTTGATTGTGATTGTAAAGTGCTTCGCTACTACAGAACGGCTTTTTGCATGTGATACATAAAAATGACTTATTGAGGTCGGGCATTATTGAATTGACAGTCTTATAAACAGGGCTCTTACGTTGTGTTACGACAGCATGCATCTTTTGATGTTCAGTGAGACGAGAAGTGTTTTCATTGGTAGAACACTCAAAATGTTTACAGCCCGTGTGAACTGCCTGGTGTCTTTGTAGGGAAGATTTCTCTTTGAAACACTTTGTACAAAAAGAACATTCGAACGGTTTTTCACTAGAATGTGTGGTTTGGTGTCTCCTGAGGTTCGATGTAGATGTGAAAGTGCATTTACAAACGGAGCATTCGAAAGGTTTCTCTCTTGTATGGATTCTTTCATGCTGTTTGGTGTCGAATTTTCGACTGAAGCTCTTCTGACAAAAAGAACATTTAAATGGTTTCTCGCCCGTATGTGTTCTTCGGTGATCAGCTAAATAGCGCATTGCTTTAAAAACCTTTCCACAAATTGAACAATCAAATTTCTCATCCATATGAATAAATTGGTGTGCCTTAAGGTTTCTTTTATAACTGAAACGTTTTTCACAAATCGAACAACAAAACTGCTCGTCCGTATGAATAAGGCGGTGTTCATCAAAGCTTTGTTTGTGGCGGAAACGTTTCTCACAATCTGGGCACTCCCAGGGTCTTTTGTTTTCCGCCATTCTCTTGGGTAAATCAGTGTTCCTTTTACTTCTGATACATGTAATATATGGATGCGTCTGAAAAAAATGACACACAAAACAGTTATAAGATAGTCGTTAAAATTTATCAACCCAGTTGATTAATTGGGTTCATATTTACTCAACTCATTTGATTTGGGTGGATTTTAACCCAACCTATTTTATCGTGTATTGGGGATGCTGACCAAAAACTGGAGCTGAAACGGTTAAAGGGTTTTCTTGATCGATTAATCACATGGATTAACCTTGGTTATCTGATTAATCACTTGCCCTTATAGGTAGCTGAATAAATGCCATGTCGTTGATGATTTACATCATTAACCCTTTACCAAACGTGACGGAAAAAAAACTGCCAGCGTTACGTACAAAAATCTCCATTCACATTGTGTCTCAGAAACATAGCTTATGACCCTCCATTGGAACGAGCTCGATGAGCTCGTTCCATTGGAGGGTCATAAGCTATGTTTTTTAAGTGAAAAAAATAGTAATCCAGGAATTGATCTTGCAAGTATCATCAGCTATCCACATTGGGTAAGGGGTTAAGAATGACCATTTCCGGCCACTGATACAGTATAATGGCCATGCAAGTAAACAAGTATGTCAACAAGTAACTTGCATGCTTTACTCTATCTCCTATGTGAGTCAGTGTGACGATGTTTTCCTGATTTTGAACAAGTTTGTTTCTTTGTTAACCCATATAATACAGTAGTTCAAAAGTAACGATTAATCGATCAATTACTTTTTTGATCGATCAAGACGTTGAATCTTGGTTAATCGATTAATCGGTTAACCGTTTCAATTCTACCAAAGACGTTACTCCATCTTTATAGATCAGTTGTGTGAACAAAATTAGATTACGGTTGAGAGAAAGTCGCACTCTAAAACACTTGTTGCTGTTCACAGTGGTATTAGAATTAACCTATGCGATTTTAGAACATCACCAATAAATTCAATGCTCGTTGCCCCATGGACCCCACTCTCAAGAAACGCAGAATTATACTGTCAGTCCAATATGTTACTAAACTGTTGGCTTATCCATCGAACCTCGCTAATAAGTGTGTCTTAGATCCCAAAATTGTTGGATTTTTTTAACAGAAAACACCAATATATTCCTACTTTATAAATTAGAATAAACATCAACTGGAATCCGCCACATTTGAATCATATCGATAAAAGAGTATCGTGAACCACCTACACATGCTTTCAAAGAAACCTACTGTTATTCTGGACCTTCCTTTCTTCAAAACATCCAAGACAAACTATGTTCAAACAAGAATAGTCCGAAGTACATGTAAGGTTTTATGCATAAATAGAAAGGTCTATTTATTTATTTATTTATTTATTTATTTATTTATTTATTTATTTATTTATTAGTGCTCAACTCTACATCAGCAGCTAAGGCTACATCGTGGCGAGAAAACGGTGGAAAGTCGAAGGTCATTATCAATTATGTAGTTAAAAGATTGCATAAAAATAGAAAATAACTACAGTACGTGGAGAGAGTGTATTATCACTAAATCACACGCAGGGTGGAAATTCCACTCGAGTAATAATTGCAAATGTGTTGCAAAACACAAGAAGCACAAGCAAAGTTCCAGCCAATGGACCTCCGGGTTGTACCCGGCGGTCCATTGGCTGAAACATTTCTTGTGTTTTGTTCACATACATAGCATTTAAAAATAATACTTTGGGTGTCAGCTCCACTCCCCGGGTGATTTAGTTACAATCCACTCTCCACGTACTGTACATGAGATATATCAAAGACAGGAATGATCCGAACAACAATGAGAAATGAGACAAGAGAAATGAATAATTGACAAATCATCTCGATGAATTGAGACTTGAGGAATCTAGATTAAATGAATAAAAATAATTTTAAAATTTATTAATAAGGTTGATTACGTTCAGAAATGATACAATTTTGTGTGGGCTCGTATGATAAAAGAGATCTCTAAGGGATCCAACAGTGAACTATTGCCCTCTAACATCATTAAAATCAGTACAATGTAAAAGAATGCGTTCCTGTGACAACACCTGCTGACAAGGAACACACTCTGGTCGCATATTACCCTCTAGCATAAAGGAATGTGTAAGTTGCGTGTGACCAATATGACATCGTGTCAGAATAGCATGATCTTTTCTACAAAGGTTATTGGATGGGTAGTGATCAAATATGTTAGGTCGGAAGTGATGGAGTTTGTTATTTGTCGCCCCACCCCATTCCGCCTGCCACAGGTATTTGATGTAGTTACCAATATGTGGTTTGAAATCACTGAAAGGTGTGTTAAAATTAGTGAAAGGCTTGGTTAACCCTTTACCTAACACGAAAAGCAGACGACACTAGCAAATAAAATACTTGAATAACTAATGTTTTTCATTTTTTATCACAAAAACATAGCTTATGACCCTCATTGGAACGAGCTCGTTGAGCTCGTTCCAATGAGGGGTCATAAGCTATGTTTTTGTGATAAAAAATGAAGAAATAATGAAAACTTGATAGCATTTTTTGTGAATAGCGCTGGTCGGTTTTGACCGTTACGTTGGGTAAAGGGTTAAAGCCTGTTTTGGCACATTGTCTGCTCTGTTGTTACCGGAGATGCCTACATGACCAGAAAACCAGCAAAACACGATTTCACACCGATCCAACACGAGAGTATGCAACTTCCCACGAGCCTCCAAAATGAGAGGGTTCTTCAACTTAGGGTTGGGGTTGAGTAAAGCAATCAAAGCGAAAAGAGTGTCAGAAAATGTGATCGACTTATTTTCCTGTAACTTCAGCTGTGAAAATAGAACTTTTATTTGGTTTTCTGATTGAAGTGGCCTGACCACCAGCTACAGCTGATGAGACTTTGTATCATCTTCAGACCTATCTGCATAGATCCTTGTATATGCAGTGTACTTTGACTTTAATTTCAGCATATTTTTGCGGAGCATTTGTTTCAGACAAGCAAGGTCCAAAATAACTGTTGTCTTGTTAAGATGCCAAGGAGGAGGTTGTGGTTCACAGTTTCCTTTTATGCTTCCATTTGGGGTTTAATTCTCATTCCCAATGGAGGGATATAATTCTGGGGACGGTTAAAGAAGTCGACATTTGGAGGTTCTGAAATACAGTTATAAGCAGGATTTGATGGATTAGCCAAAGGGTTAGATGCACATTGGAGAGACAGTGTAATTCGGCGTTTCTCGAGAGAAGGCCCCTCTGCTTCAACAAGCAGCGAATCTCTTGGTGAGGTTCGAAAAGCACCAAAGCTGACTCTAATGTCACTGTTATGAATGGCATCAAGAGGTTTGAGATACGACTTTCCTGCAAAACCGTAAACCACACAACCATAGTTGCAATCAGTGCAACCAACTACCTTGAAGATGTTAAGTGCTTTCTAATTACATTGTTAATGTAGTTATACGTTTTGGGTCCAAATAGTCAATTCCCATTGGTCAGCTGGATGAAAACGTCATGACCAAATGCAATTCATTTTCCAATGAATACATTTGGTCGAACTTTGACCCGCATTTACGGTAGGGCGCAGTTGACAGAATGTAATTCGGGTGGTGTTTGGGAGGATTTATAACTTATAGCGCCTTTCGAAGTGACCAGTGATTATAGTTTACTGATATGTTAAATAAATGGTTTTGAACATTCCAAGTTTCGTTACGAAAGACGGCAATTTGACAAATTTGGGTCAATGCCGAAAGCCGGCGCTCAACTCAGAGTTGTGCGCTTTGTCTTTTGTGTGAGGGTGTTTTTTCGCCTCGTTCGTTCGTACATGTGTTATTTCGTCTTTCTGCTTTGTTATTTGGTAAAAAGTAGTTTAAACAGTTACGGAATGTAATTATAAGAATTGAATGCAATTTTTATAATCTTTATTGGAGTATGAACGTGTGGGAATGGGTACAAATTGTATGAATCCCGAAGGGATTCATACAATTTGTTTCCATTCCCACACGTTCATACTCCAATAAACATTATAAAAATTGCATTTAATTCTTAATTACATTTCACTTTCAGTTGTTTTAAATGAGAAGTGAAATTCAGATTTTAGTCAATCAACAAACCTAAGGATTTCACTTCCTTAACAACTTTAATAGTACCCCCATCTATTTCCAACTCCGGGTCGAGGTGATGTTTCCGAAGCTTACACAAATATACACAATTTGTTTTTGATTTCCAGAACTTGAAACCATTTTCTGAATTTCGCTTAAGCACAGCTGAAGTTTGCGCTCTAAAGCATTCATGTTTTACCGCTATAGCAGATTAAAAAATCAGCAGCATACAATGAAGAATCTATCATATTCTCAATTGCATCTATGATACTATTGATTTTGAATGGAAGGAGGGTAATGGATAAAAATACTACCCTTAAGGAATCCCCAGTTCCTGCTTGCGAGGATCAGATAACGTTGACCCAACACGAACCTGAAACTGGCGGTCTTTAAAACGTTTTCGATAAAAAGAGACATGCGCCCTCTTAACCCCATGTTAAAGAGTTCCGTTAAAATCCCATACGTCCACGTTGTATCGTAAGCCTTCTCCAAATCAAAGAAGATGTCGACCACGCGTTCTTTTCTGGTAAAAGCATTTCGTATAAACGTTTCAAGTCTGACCAAATGGTCTACAGTACTTCTCTGGCTTCTGAAACCACACTTAACATTCGCAAGTAGATTGTTCAATTCTAGAAACCAGACAAGTCGATCATTGATCATCCTATGGTCTTACACAGACAATTAGTTAATGCAACTTGTCTGTATTTACTTGGATTTCTGTGAACCGTATCAGGCTTTGGAATGGGAATAATTGTTGCTTTTCGTCAGGAAGGTGGAAACTGGCCAGTCACCCAAATGCCATTAAAATTGACAGTAAAAGTTCAAGTGATGAATGTGGCAGATGTTTTAACATTTTGTAATGTATTTCATCGGGACCTGT
Source organism: Pictodentalium vernedei (assembly GCA_031216915.1). Taxonomy (NCBI): domain Eukaryota; kingdom Metazoa; phylum Mollusca; class Scaphopoda; order Dentaliida; family Dentaliidae; genus Pictodentalium; species Pictodentalium vernedei. The sequence goes on from CM062296.1 coordinate 58,772,641, forward strand.
GGCAGTATCTTTTGCCCTATGCAAAGAGTTACGTAACTCTTCAATAGAGAAAGGTTCGTTATAATCCTCTGTATTATTGGAGGTAAATTTAATCTTTTGTCTTTCCTGCTGTTTCTTAATTTTGATGAATTCTGGATTATAATTTTCAGACGACGAATGTTTAGAAAATGTGGAGGCTAATTTGTTCTTTTCTTTTGAAGTAATTAGGGTATTGTTATCTTTCAGGTGTTGTGCAGTTGACTTTGTTTCTTTTCCTTCAATCTTCCAAATTTTAGTGATGGGGGTGTTTTGGTTAATCCTAGAAACATACGTTTCCCAAGAACTTTTCTATTTTTTTGTTTTTTTGTTTTAGAAGTCGTCTTATTTTTTACCCGATTTATCAACAGTTTATCCCAATTATGTGTGGTTGGTAACTTGTTAAATTTCCCTTCAGTTTTCTCGCGACTCTTTATAGCCTGTTTACATTCATTATCAAACCAAGAATTGGTGAAACGTTTTGGATTTGCCAAAGTTTTAGGGATGACTGTGTTTGCAATTTCAAGCAACTCGTTCGTAAAATTTTCTATTTGGTCATCCCTATCCTGAAATTCTCCCGTGTGAGGCATTTAGAACAAAGCGATGAGAAAGTGTCCCAGTCGGCTTTTTTGAAGTTCCACTGGGGCACCCTCTCATCGCCCGTGGAACAACACTCTCCAATACAATTGTAAAGTGGTCAGCCCTGCACAAGTCATCCTCTACCTTCCAAGAAAATCAAGGAAGATAGAAGGGCATACAATTGAAAGATCAGTTGAAGTATAAGTTAGGGCTGTCACGATTTTTTAATTTAGGAATCGATTAATCGTCGCAAATAATTGACGATTAATCGTACCTAAATGACCCCCCCCCCTCGCCCTCTCTTTGAAGTCGATAAAAATGAAGTTCAAGTCAGTTGACCTACCTCAAGGAAACAACGAAGACGATCCTTTTTAGGTGCATTCAAAGCTTTGATGTTCTGAACTTTTGAACTGTCAGTGTAATAATCAAGACCGGTCGGCAGTTGCGAAGTTCGCAACTGCCGACCGGTCTTGATTATTACACTGACGGAAGACTATTGCTTCCAACATCGTCTTGTGGTTTAACATCGATGTTCTTAACTCTTTACCTTTAGAAACACTAGTTTTTTTATCAAATTTTCTTTTAATTATTAAACGTCTAAAACGGGATACAATTTACCGATTATTCGACTACGAAAAATACCAATCGATTTCGCCGTGACCGATCAACAGTCGATTAATCAGTTAATCGTGACAGCCCTAGTATAAGTACCAGATGCGGGATGCAGGTAAGTGTCTGACCTATCAGTGAAAAAACACAAGTCATATTTTGTTGTGATTTCTTCCACTGTTTTGCCTTCAAGTCCTTTTTGTTGCAGGAATTACCTAAAATAGGACTATGAGCGTTCAAATCACCCAACATAATGCACAGTTAAAATTAGAAGTCCTGTCACGAATAGTGCGCTTATCTAGGCTTAGTTGCGCGTTGGAATTGCGCGCAATTGCCATATCGAATGGCGTCCAAAGCACGGCAGGTTCTCCTGGTTACTCATAGCAAACACATGCAATGTTTCTGCCAATGGACCTCCGGGTTACCCGGAGGTCCATTGGCTGAAACATTGCCTGTGCACAGGCCATATGTACAGAATATGATAGCTTTAATTGGGCCATAACGCGCACATTAACGCACATATCAACGTGCTATTTGTGCGCATTACATGACAGGACTTCTAGTTTTAACTGTATGTAGTTTTGGAGCTGATGAATCAGATGTTCAAGATCAATCAGCTGAAGTGGTTTATTTGGTGAAACATAAATTGAACATAACGTGACTGTCTTGTCTTAGGTCAGGCGGATCGGTACAGCCTGTACATTTGATTGTAATGGTACAGAGCTGTGAATAATGTCGTTTCGGACCAAGATAGATGTCCTACGAACATGAAGATCATTTTCATCTGCCCAAGCATTATACGAAGTATAATGTTCAAAAGCTGAATGATCCTGATTATCAGTTTTCTTTGAGAGTGTCTCATGCAGGCAAAAGGCAGTAGGAGCATATTTTGGGCTTACAGTTAAAACTAGAAGTCCTGTCATGAAATGCGCACAAATAGCACGTTGATATGCGCGTTAATGTGCGCGTTATGGCCCAAGTAAAGCTTTCAAAATCTGTACATGTCGCCTGTGCACAAGCAATGTTTCAGCCAATGGACCTTCGGGTTACCCGGAGGTCCATTGGCAGAAACATTGCACGTGTTTGCTATGAGTAACCAGGAGAACCTGCCATGCTTTGGATGCCATTCGATATGGCAATTGCGCACAATTCCAACGCGCAATTAAGCCTAGATAAGCGCACTATTCGTGACAGGATTTCTAGTTTTAACTGTAGATGGCCCAGTTCAGTTCATTAACATTCGCTCTAAAACCTCGACAGTTCCACTGTATATTATTGTTTTTGTTTGTATTACCCATGTATGGTTGGGGATTGTGATGGGAAATAGCCCCTGTAGATTACTTGGGTGACTTTTTCCTCGGGGACTTATTCTGAGAGGAGTCCGGTCGCAATTGCAAGAACGTATCGTCCATGCAGTCCCCGACGTCCATATCTTAAAAGCCTTCAAAACCGTTGCATGTAACGGGGTTTTGAAGAGGTTTGGGCGTTCTCTCTGACAAATGTTGTTGTTCTTGGTTGACTTTTTTCTTATTCTCTTTTTCAAATTTTCTCATCTGATTCTGACTCAGATTCCGTTGTGCTCGTTGTTGTGGTTCATGGTTTGTTTTGTTTGCTTCATTTATCTGATCTGGTATTGTTTGTTCTTTATTCTGTGCAGTATTAGGTGTAAGTGTTTCTTGTTTCCAGTGTTTTATCTTACGTTAATTTTTAAGTTGGTGGTTGCGTTTGAGTTGCTTTTGGGTCTGTTTGACTATTTTAAGGAATTGTAAAAGCCTGCAGTGGAACAGGAATAGTGGTATGGAACAATGTGTGTGTTGTCTGGCATTCGACTGACCTTGTTGGTATTTTTTTCCTAAGTGCTGTTGCGTATGATGATGTTGAAATTACGCCATAGCGGGGGAGGAATTCGTCACATACAGGTGAATTGTGCACTTGGTGATACCTTCTTGAAATTTGGCACACTGTTAGTGTAGGCTATGAGGTTCTCAAAAACGATCGGCTACAAGTTGACACCGACCGGTGGCGACCAGTAGCGGCACAATCCAAAATGGCCGCCAGCGGCTGAAGGGAACCTCCTTTTCGACGGTCTACCGACTATACATCCGATTGTAAGGGCGCGAAAGTGAACTCTGATCCACGCACGTGTTGGAAACAGACGTGGGAGATGATGTAGAATAAAACGAGATTCTCTATACGGACGCATCAATTTCTTGGAACTTGAAAAGAGCGTTGTTTCTCCGGGATCAGCGTCATTCAGGCAAACCTGAATGACGCTGATCCCGGAGAAACAACGCTCTTTATGAAGCAGTCTCTTTGCCATACAATCTCTTGTTTGGCGTAATTCCGCAAGCAATTCTGATTTGTCTGTCGAAATTAATTCGAGAACGCGATTGTTCACAAAAATCATTCACAGAATGAGTGAGAATCCTCTTCGTGTACGGACTAGTACTGACTGGGAACGTTGTTGCTTTTGCCAGCAAGACAGTTCCAAGAAATTGATGCGTCCGTATAGAGAATCTCGTTTTCATGACGCCTATAAAGCTATTGAGGAAGACATAACGCGCTTCCTAGATAATGGCGTTGAGCTTCCATATAATTTGACCATTGATTGTTTGATGAGAGAGAGTGATGAGTGTATGTCGATGTCACTGTTGACGAATAAGGCAATATATCATAAGACATGCCGTGACAGTATTCGGACTCACATCGTACAGCGCGTGCTACACAAGCGAGAGCGAAATGAGGCAGTGGCATCCTGCTCCACGCTGAGTCCTAAAAGAACACGGACAAGTTTTGAATCTGGCTGTGACAGGAAACTGCCCCAGTGTGTTTATTGTCACAAACGCGAAGGTGACAGCAGTGAGCCTATTTGCAGATCAATGTCTGATAACAATAAACTCAAAATTATGGCAAAGGAAGCCGAGAACTGGGTTGTTTTTTCTCGGGTCAATGCAGCATTTGATTCCGCTGCTAGTGATCTTTACTATCACAAAACCTGTTATTGTAAGCTTGCCAATGAAGCACGAGCGGCTAAATCTAAAAAGTCGAAGAACGCCGAACATTCCGCGTCAGGCCTGCCCTATGACCCTCTCGTTATGGCAGAGCTCATAACATTTGTTGAACACAACGATTCCGCGATGAAGCTTGTCGATCTCAAGAATCTGTACAGTCGGAGGTTGAAGCAAGTCGGTTCTGATTGGCTTAGTGAAGAAATACATTCCACTCGATTCAAAGAACATTTGTTGCAGAAATTGGGCGATGGCTGGGACGCCTTCACACAGGGTAGAGATGTGTTTATTTCAAGTAGGTTTCGAGTTGGCTCCTTGTTGTCCGAATCTTTAACTCGTATAGTGTCTGAGGAAGAGGCAAAAAAGATAGTTGATGTGGGTCTTCTTCTGCGTAAACACATACTCATATCTCAAGCTCCTTTCACGGGATCATTTTCATCTTATTGCTTGAGCGAGCCTGTACCCAACTCACTCCTGACTCTTCTTAGAGTTCTACTTGAGGGCACATGTAGTATACAGAACTTAGGCGATGATGAGACTGTTAATGCCAAGACTCGAGTGGCTTGTACTATTTCACAGATGTTGATCAGCAATTCAGCGAAACGCTCCGAACATGCACAAAATGTTCACCAGAGACGTGACAGAGAAACTCCAATGCCTCTTTATGTGGGTTTGAAGTTGCATGCCCATGATCGTATGAAAAATCTTATCAGAGATTTTCATCAAATGGGACTCTCTGTCTCTTATGATCGCGTAATGGATGTTCGCAGGAGTTTCGCGAGAGCTGTTTCACTGCGGTTCAAGAACGAAGGTGTTGTAGTCCCAGCTAACTGCAAACGTAATGTTTTCTCGATAGGAACCACTGATAACATTGATGTATCTGGTAGATCTGATATGCATGGTACGTCCATCACACTCATTGGTCAACTGAGCAGGGACAATGTGGGTACTGATCCCCCACCACTGAGTTTAGATGTTCCAGAAGACACACAAATTGAACTCCCAGACGACTATGCATTTGTTCCTTTCGTTGAAGACTTTGGTGGGGACATCAGGCTTGAATCTCCAGATGAATGTAATGTACGGCCCAATGAATATGCAGATTTGAACGTGGGAGAGAATGACTGGTTGTCTCATGTGTCACAGATCAGCAATAAAGGGAAGGTTGATGGCAGCTGGCAGCTTGATGAAGTCCCTGTGACCTTTTCAGGCTTCTTTTCAAAACATGAAGATCAAGACAATGTCAAACCTCGTGCAGTTATTGGGGTATTCCCTGTTTTCAGTGAGCAGAAAGCGGACTCACTCAGTATGCAGAAGCATGCTATGTATGTGGTCAGGGAAGCTACTGCTTTCGTAAACCCCGGCCAGATACCTGTCATTGAAGGTGACTGTCCGTTGTATGCCAGGCAGAAAAAATGTCAATGGCTGTTCCCAGAGGAGATAGGTGAGGATCGAATGGTGTGTATGATTGGATTCCTGCATCTTGAAATGTGCACCCAAGAAGCTGGTGGTAAGCTTATGGGTGGTTCTGGTTGGGAGCGAATGTTTCACCTCGCAAAGATATTCACACCCGGTGTAGCATCATCCCTACTTGGTGGGAAACATGTCAAGAGGACGCGACAGGCATATCTTCTCACTCTAGCTTGGCTTGAGATCCTCAGAAAGAATGCTTATGAGATTTACTGTCAGCAGACTGGGCCCCATGAGTCATTTGAAATGTGGGAACAGAGGATTCTTTCACAATCTCCAACTGCGCGCTATTGGGGTGAAATCGTTCGGAACTTTCTCTTGACAAGCTGTCAATTCGTTCGGAACCAACGAATCGGTAACTGGCCTGGTACACTGTGTTCTATCGATGAGTTGTGCAGTTACTTTTTTGCCCTAGGACATACAAATTATTGTCGGTGGGTCCCCGTATTTCTGAGAGACATGTCTCAGCTACCCAGGCGGCATCCTTCAATCCACAACAAATTCATGGAAGGCCATTTTGTGGTCCAGCGTAGTGAGAGGAAGTTCAGTATGATGGGTTTAGATCAGAGCCAAGAACATAGTATCCAACTACTCAAAGAAGACAGTGGTCCAAAAGGTCTCTATGGCCAGGCTGAAGAGAAAGTCGTTATTGAGCTTTCAAGGTCAGAAGTTCTGCGTGTTATAGATGAGTATGAATATGCAAGTTTCCACACAACATCATCAGATAACACGGAACACCCGGAAAGTTCGGTATCAGAGCAGAAAAAAATTCTGAATCAATTGAAATCTCTCCTCGATCTGGTGAATCAGGGACTCATTATCAACCCTTATGATGAAACTAGTGGTCAGCTGGTGACATTAGATACTGGTGAATATATGGACCCCGAAGTTAGTAAGAGTTTACGGTCATTACCCGAAAGGGGCAAGCATTTATATTCCACTTTCTTGAAGGAAAGGCTTGTGGAATGCACCGTACCCTTGAATGATGTTATTCCCAAGGCAAATATATATACCTTCCTTAACCCACCCCCAGCCAACCTGGACAAAGGCCGAGACAAACTCATGTCAAGTAAAGCAACTGCCGCAATAGTTACCCAGATGTTCGTTTCACTGCAAGCCCGGCCTGATTCAAACATGGATGAGTTTTTCATGCACGAGAATGCACGTGATCCGCCAGCATTATCCGATAGAGGTAAGCTACGGAGTGGGACAAAATCTCAAATTCTCAATTGTTTACCAGCTATTCCTGCACAAGGGAAGAATTCAGCAGCTAGACAAGCTTCAGTTGTCATCTTGGATATGCCTGCTGTAGTCCATGTAATCAAACCACAGAAAGCGGATCTGTTTGGAGAATATGCTCGATTGCAATTATTGCCATACATCGAATCTCTGATTAACACGAACACCACAAGGGTTGATGCGATCTATGACTGTTACCCCGAAGGCAGTTTGAAGAATCAGACGCGAGCAAAACGCCTCGGTGAGACAGCAGTTAGGTTGATACGGGTGTCCGAGAACGTCCCTTTACCTAAAGGGAAGAATTGGCAGGCATTCTTGAAAGTTAGTGAGAATAAAGACGAATTTTTCAAGTTCCTGTCTGCTGAACTGCTGAAATTAACATCAACATCCGAGTACCAGTTGTTAACGACATCAGGAGAATATGTACTATGCAATAAGGATGTTAGCTTATGTGACATATCTCCATCGAACCACGAGGAAGCAGACACGCGCATGATGCTTCATCTCAACCATGCAGTCTCACAAGGTCACAAAATAGCTTTTCTTCGCACGGTTGATTCTGATGTCGTCATTCTGTCTTTGCACCATTTCGCAACATTCCGTGACCTTGGACTCAGTGAGCTGTGGACTGGGTTTGGAATTGGAAAGGCATATAAAGATATGCCAATTCATGAGATAGCTTCACAACTTGGACCTGATTACTGTAAGGCCCTGACTTTCTTCCACGCCTTCACAGGTTGTGATGTAACATCCAGCATGCTCGGCATTGGGAAGAAGACAGGATGGAATGCATGGATGAATTTTCCCGCATCAACTGAAATGATGATAGAATTGACTGAGAATCCGCAAGTCTTTTCAGAGGATTCCCCTCATATGCAGCATATCGAAAAACTCACCATACAGATGTACAGTAACAGTTGTGTCAGTACACGTGTCAATGATGCGAGACGGCATATGTTCACACATGGCCTTAAGTCTATGGAAAACATCCCGCCCACCAAAGCAGCTCTGTATCAACATGTAAAAAAGGGTAATTCTTGTGTCATCTTTCATTTGGCATCGTGCTCTACAGAAACACTTATGTGTGCCAGACCCATCACAGTACGGATGGGAGTGGAATCCACGTCTCAATATTCTGGTCCCATTTTGGACTCACCTAGGAGACGCAAGTGCTGCATGTGCACTGATGCTCCACTGTAGTTGTGCCAAGGCCTGCAAGGGCAATTGCAAATGCTTGAAAGCTGGATTAAGGTGCACACCTTTGTGTAAGTGTGAAGGTGGCTGTTGTAACAATATTGAGTAGTATACTGTCATGTTAGGACCAGTCATCTCCTATTCTGGTATTTTTTTTTCCATTTTCGGCCAGTTAACACATGTCATGTTTCTAGTTGAGTTGATTTTGCTAACAAATGTTCATCCCATGTGGCTTGCTACATTGTCCGGGGTATAGGAATACAGTTTTAGATTTCGGAAAATAGTCTGTTATTTACTGCACAAGACGGTGTTAATTCATGCATAGCATGATACAATATCCCCAACTATTTTGCCTCTGTACAACAGTTGATACCTTCGTTCACCCGTGTGTTCATCTATGGTATCCTTGTCTTTCTCTGGCCATAGGCCACATGTGACTAGTCAGTTCCTACTCCATAGCAAATCAACTTGGAAATCCTTCATCTTGTAGCGCACTCATGTCTCAATGAATCCATACCTGAGTTGATCTAATAAATCTAACGTAAGGTATCAAATTGCCATACCGGATCATATTTCGATAAGTTATTCGCTAAAACATTTCGACCACTCATCGACATCAAAGGTCATGTTTTGGCTCCCAGTGGTGGCTATATCTCTATATCCCTGGTAAAGTAGCATACCATGAGGGATGGGCATTAAGTGTCGGCAACATTAATCCTGACTTGGAACACACCACATCTTAACTGGCCGAAAATGAAGAATACTACTTGTAGTCAAAAAATATTCCTGTACCTCGAATGACTGCAAACATACACTCACCCCTTCTAGTCCCATTTTGCCAATGTTCTATACTGGCAAGATAACATTGTATAATTAACAACGGGAACTAATGCATCCCGAGTTCATTCCAGCACTGCCCTTGCTGGCAGACGTGTCGCTATGGTGTTGAGATTGAACCAGAACTCCTCTAGAAATTTGATAGTTTTATTTTCTTAGAAAATAAATCTATCGAAAATGCCGGAAGTTGAGAATAGACTGTCACTTTAATTGGATTATCAAATGTCCAAGTATCCCCACTGCTGCATACTATCGAGTACCCTTGTTCATGTGTTGACAGGAATCTCTCATACCATGTTCATTTGACCATTGCATTCCCGAGAAACATTCAACACTAATTTATCTACGGACGGACGATCATACTGACAGTCAGACACACAGACGCACACATCGACGGAAATTCTGATCCCATTATCCATTAATCTTCCCCCCAACTTGTTCCAAGGGCTTCACTCCATCATTCACATCAATTACAGCACATGTATGGTGTTAGGTTTGGAGCTTCAGTTGTGCGATCGGCGAAAATAGCTTTTTTTCGATCCGCTTGGCGGCCATTTTGGATTTCGCTGCTAGTGGTGGCTAGAGGATGGTGCCAACTTGTAGCCGATCGATTTTGAAATCTCTGATGCCTACCCTTACATCATGCCAAATTTCAGGAAGGTATCACCAAGTGCACAATTCTAGCGAATTCCTCCCCCGCTACCAGGCATAGATGACACAATGCCTCTGCCCTCTTTAAAACTTATTTGTTTTTCACATTTGAGTTTTTGTATTTTTTTTTCAGCTAGAAAGGGCAATCTTTTGAGGATGCCATGTGATTGCCCTGGCAGTTAATACATGTAATTACTTCATTGTTGCATGGCTCAACGTGTGTGTCGCCACATTTTTGGCAGGATGGTTGACCTCTGCAAGAATTCTGGCTATACCCATACTTTTGACATTTGAAACATCGAAGTGAATTAGGGATATACAAATCCACTCCGACGTTGATGTATCCTATTTTCAATGATTTCGGCGGCTGAGGTGTATTAAAATTGAAAATAAATGTTTTTGTAGGAATCGCATTGCCATTTCTCCAAATTGATATTCTTTTGGCCCCCTAATAATCCTTGTGAGTTCATTCCATATATTATTTGCTTTTCAGCAATATCGGTCAGCTCACACGTTCTTACAACACCTCGGCTGTTATTGATGGTCCTGTGAGCTTCCGCTTTTACTTCTATGTCTACATTGTTTTTTTATTTTTAACAAATTGGTTGATTGAATCTTTGATGAACATTCAATAAAAAGGTCACCAGATCTTAATTTGTTAACGCTTTTAACTGTACCAGCCATGCCATAACTCGCCCCTCTAAAGCAAAAAAATTGATGCTATTAACTTGTTTGTGTTCATCTTGTGAAGTAAGGTTGATAAATTAAGTCAATTGTGTGTTTTGCTGTCATTATCATCAGAGTCAGAATCAGATGACAGATTTTCCGTTGTCTGAACATACGGTCGTTTGATTTTCGTTTTGGAAACCATAGTAATAATAACAGAGGTTCTGCGCATGAGTTCCGCCCTCACTTCAAGCCCAACTTGGGGGTGAATGTCGCGGATCACCAGCGAACTACACCAGAATTGCATACGCAATATACTCGATCAGCGTTGATGCAAAAGCATATCCGCTGGCCGATTGACCTGTAGAGTTTGTGGGAAGTGCCAGGTCGTGGCAGCCATTCAACCAACCATTTCCTTACAAACCAGCACGACAAACACTGCCAACAGTGACTACAGACAATGCAACAAAACGAAAGATGTTAAAAAAGTATTCAAATCATTAAAAGTCAGCATAGAGCAGCAATGATAAACAAAACTAAAAGAAATAACTCATTGAATGACCACCCAATGCCACCACCCCCTCCACCTCAACGTGAAACCCAGTACTTTTTGGGGTGGGGGCAGAACCGGCCATCCGACCATCCGTCTACTCCCGAAGTTGGGGCCAAAGCAGTGTATTGAACATGATCTGAAAAAATGGAAACCAGGGCCAAAGCAGAGTTCACGACCTGATCTCCATCTTGGAGATTGCCCTAATCGGGGCCACTAGTCCTCAACTGCCAGGATTCCCTTCTCCGGGGCCTGCGGAACACACCTCACAGGAGAACAAGGTGCCTGGAAGATGGTATTAGTAGGAATGACCATTTTAGTCCGGGTCTGCGTATTTGTATATTCTGCAGCAAACCAGCTCAATTGAGCAAATCTGCTAATTATAAACCAGCAAACCTGCCCAACTGAGCAGGCCTTCCTCTATCCGCCACCTGAGGACCCGCCTAGTAGGGGATTGTCACCCCCCCCCCCCCCCCCAGGATGGAAAAATCTATGCAGATGAATCTAACGATGCTGGCCAAGGATCATCAGCTTTTGTTAATCTTTGCTTCGAACACTCGAACACATTGAGAACGTAGGAAATGAATTCGCTGACATTAGCCCCATCGTTCAGAAAGCCTGTGAGCCGTTGAATACTCTCATGTCTGACCAATATGATATCGCGTGCTGCTGGTTACTTATTTCCGGTAACTCCGGGACAGACAATATAGCGAACCAGGATTCAAACAGCTCTATCATTGATTTAAAACACCTTTAACTGATTTTAAACCACATTTCGTTTAATAGTCAAGGAGCAAATCCCTCAAAATATAGTCCCGTGGGAATTTTCTGCTGAAATTGTTTCAACCATCTAAAATTGTTGTATAGGCCTTTAAGAACATAAAAATTAAGGGTGGCACTCCGGCATGCCGTTGGAAACAAAATGGCGGCTATTTTTCAAAATGGCCGCCATTTGCAAAACAACTATTCAGTTACTTGGTGCGATAATCCATTTTACAGTTTGAATGCGACGTTTCTCGAATTTTTATGGTGGATAAACATGTTTTTGGTATTCGCAATATGGAAAAGGTTTAATATGGGGCAAAAATAAGAATTTTGTTCCAGTTTTGTTCTTGAAAAAAGGTGAAAATACACGTTTTTGAATACTTCTTTTTCTACTTGCAGATTGAATTATAACTAGCACGATGAGTGAAACAAGGTCAGGTTTACCAACAGCTAAAGTACCTAGATGTGACACAAACTTCTCATGTTGTATTATATGTCAAAGTAAAAGTGATGAGCAACTTGTCGAAAATCCAGCTTCTCACGAAAAACTGTTGTCGTCAGTTAGGGAAAGAGCCCACTACGGAGACAGTAATTATCCAAATATCAGTAGTCGCCCCGGAGATGTCACTGTTATAGAACTACAAAATAATTATGCAACCTGGCATAGAAGTTGTTACAAAGAAGCTGTGCATGCCGGGATGTTGAAAAGAGCCAAGGAGAGATATGAGAAGCAGATGGAAAACCAAACATCCAGACGGAAGTCTCCGATTCCTTGTGTTACTGGAAAAACAATACTCACCCGATCCCAGTCAAATCCTTTTGACAGAAGCCTGTGTTTTGTCTGTGAATCAGGAGGCACTTACTGGTATCCCCTTCATAAAGTTGCAACAGAGAATGCCGGCCAAGCATGACACGATGCCATTAGAAAAAGCGGTGATGATAGATTGCGTGTGAAACTTTCATCTGCTATCAATCCAAAGGATGCCCATGCCATTCACATAAGGTATCATAAACATTGTTGGGCTAGGCATGTTCATGGTATTCTACGAGCAACAGATGTGGCCGAGTCCAGTGTCGTTGACCCGGCAGACGAAGTTGCATCAAACATTGAATTCTTCAGTCTTGTGCATGAAATTCTTGAGGCTGGAACCATCACGAACATGTCTTCATTACAGGATATATACGTCAGCATTCAGTATGCGAATAATGTGTCAAAACCTAATTTTCCACGCAAAACACTGAAAACATTATTGCAAAAAGAAATACCAAATATTGAATTCCACAAGGCAAAGCGTGTAAATGAGTCTGAGCGTGTAACTGTTAAAAGTACAACGGACGCAGCAATCCAAACAGCTGAGAATACGGCTGACAATATCGCAGCTAACATGAGATGTCTCTATGATGTAGCTTCTGTTCTCAGGAAAGCTATTAGCAAATCTAAAGTCTGGACATTTCTGGTTCACTCGATGACATAACCGAGGAACACATGCCAAATGAACTGTATGGTTTCTTCCGTTGGGTCATCCAGGGCCCTCACAAAGTTCTCTTGAGTGACAAAAAATCATCTGAAGTGGATAAGCGGGTTACGGCATTATTACAAAATACAGTGTCGATGTTCCTCTCTGACGATCAGGTTAAAAATAAGGAATCAGAGTTATTTTACTCGAAACGGGAGATGCCACATCAGCTCACAGTTGGACTATCAATACGCAAAGCAACACGGAGTAAAAATATTATTGATCTTTTACATGGGATGGGGATTTGCCCTGATTATGGCAGACTGTTGCGTATAAAAACCCAGATAGCAAACCACGTTCTCGCACAAATCGCCCATCATGATAGATTTTACATACCACCGAACATAGTACATGGTCGGTACGTCTTCTTTGCTGTGGATAATATAGACTTTCTGGAAGATACTCCAGATGGAAAGAGAACACAACCCATGCCACAATTATGACTATCTTTCAGAAAACCGATTCTGGGGACAAAAGGGAGCTTCTACAGCTGACTGGTTATGCAAGGGCACGAACAGTCTATGAGTTGCCCGATAGTATGACACAGCTCGCGAGTTGTGCAAATCCTCCTTCAAATCCTCGTAGTACAGTGTATTCTTCATGCGTATTTCAGACAGAAACCCATGGTCAGAATAATCTACTTGAATTGGCTTGGCTTCTTGAAAGAGCACAGACGAGATGCAAAAATGATGAGGATGATATTCACTCTAAAGGTGACACTACTGCTCAAATTAGACCCAGCGTGTTGCAAGAGATGGCACCTGAGAGAATCTCCGACATTGGAATACCAACTTGGTCTGCATTCCAGTCAGTTATCAATAATGTTCTGCAAGTCACACGTGTGGGTGCCCTTCCTCTTCTTCCTTCTCCAGCACCTTAGTGGTCAACATTACTGACGATTTTGATGCAGACACAGGGAATCAGCACTACAGTTTTAGGTGCAACAAGGAAAACTGTTATATCCCTAGACTTGGGACTATACAAGCCTGCTAAACAACTTCAGATGGCTAGGAAGGATATGGATAATTTGATACTGAGGCCCGGGGAACTGCACATTGTAATGGCCCAATTACGAACCATTGGTGCATATATTGAAGGCAGTGGAATAGACTTATGTTGGATTGAGGCGAACCTCTATGGGTCTGCAACTGTGAAGCAAATTATTGAGGGTAAACACGTGGTGCGAGGGCAAACAGCACATGCTTTGACATTGGAAGCTCTTTTTGCATTATACGGAGAATCATTCTTCACTTTACACCCACAGTTAAAATCCCAAATTACAGAGGCCGCAACTAATCTGGATGGAAAGTTCAAAGATAATTATGTCCAAGTGAAAACAGGCTATGCACAGCTTGTTAGTCTGATCAAGTCGCAGCAGGTTATGGAGCAAATGGATGCTTTTGATGAGGTCAGGAGGAAGAATCCCCTCTTTGTGTCATTCGAGAGTATATGAATATGGTCCTCGAGATGCTGATGTTCATTAGAGCAGTACGAACGGGGGATTGGAAGTTGCATCTGATTGCACTGGAAACGTTCACCAAGTACTTTGTTGCATATGATCGGATAAACTACGCGCGTCTGATGCCAGTTTATCTTGCTGAAATTGATATGCTGCAAACATCAGCACCAGGAGTCCATTCTGAGTTTTTCGCTGGCAACTGGGTTGTGAATAAAAATTCCCAAGTGCCCTTCTGTGCCATTGGGGCTGATCATGCCCTTGAGCAGATCAACAGGTCAATGGAAGTTATGGGTGGATTGGTCGGCATCACATTGAAACCCTCCGCTAGAGCAAAGTTCTTTTTGGTAGCTCCTGAGCTTGCCAGACTTACAGAAGAAGCTCAACAAATTGCGGGTATCAAATCTGGAATGCAAAAACACCACCACGGGCTATCATCTGCAAAAATCAGAAGATATGAGACGAATGTTCACAGTCTGGCCAAAACAATTGCTTGCTTCACGAACCAATTCAAAACAGAGGAGCACCATGACCTTTTCAACTTGGTGACGAAGTTTGTTGTGCCTGAGAAAATCGCAGAAGATCTATGTAGACAAAGTGACATTGGCACCAGGCTCTTCGAGACATTTGTTGCGGAGAGAATCCAGACTGAGGCAACCAACCTCTGGGCACCTATGAAAAAGCAGAAACTTGCTACTTGGAGGCATGCTGCGAAGAAGGCCAAAATCACAGTTGGTGACAAAGTTGTTGAACCTAGAGAGGACCGTTCATTGTTTGCGCGTTTGCTGATAGTTTGCAAATCGAGACCAGATATCGATCTGAGAGATGCGGCTATGGCTGAAGTGCAGTCTATGGGAAGCCGGAGAACATTAAGTCTTGCTCTGATTTGGCAGTTCATTTTGAAAGCATAATAAAACGGAAATACTATATGTATGATGAATTACGGCTGATATTCGATCGCTATGATGTACCCAAATCACTGAAGATAGCTACTCGTGTGAAGAGGCAACATTCCCAACCAGCAGTGTACTACCATATAACCGATACAACAAACATAAGTGAACTGCCTCTGCGGAAGTTATTGGCTCATACAAAAACAAAGCAAGAACTCACAAAATATCTCGCAGAGAAGATCCTTCTTCAAAATGATTCAGATGGCACAACCATCATTGTGGCGTATGGGAATCAATGCAAGGGGACGCATAATGATATGACCTTCCTTAACAGTGATCAAGAGGAAGCTGATACCAAACTTATACTGCATGCAATTGATGCCACTAGTGCAGGTGCGACAGACATCGATATCTGTTCTCCTGACACTGATGTTTTTGTCCTCGCTTTGCGGCGATACCCAGAGCTTTGTGGAAATACAACATTTGTCACTGGGTCTGGAAGAAATCACAGACGGATTCCTCTGAAGCCTATAGTTGAGACCTTGGGTTCTGCTAAATTAGCCGAGCTCCCGGCATTCCATGCACTCAGTGGAGCAGACAATACTGGTAGTTTTGCTGGAAAGGGTAAGTCGACATGTTGGAAAGTCTTCAACAATTCAAGTAAAGATATCATACTGCCTCTTTCGCAACTTGGTACAAGCCAAATGCTATCTGAAGAGACACTCCGTGCCCTTGAGAAATTTGTCTGCCAAATTTACCAACCTGGCTTAGGAATAACCAATGTGAGTCATTTCAGATGGTGGCTTTATAACCCTTTACCTAACATGAAAAGCAGACGACACTTGCAAAAAAAATTCTTGAATAACTAATTTTTTTCATTTTTTATCTCAAAAACATAAGTTATGGCCCCTCATTGGAACGAGCTCGACGAGCTCGTTCCAAAGAGGGGTCATAACCTATGTTTTTGAGACACAAAATGAAAATATAATGAAAATTAATTGGCGATTTTTGAGAACAGCGCTGGCTGGTTTTGGTCGTTACGTTGGGTAAAGGGTTAACAAGACACAAGCATAGTCGGAGAAGCTTCCACCAACTTCAGATGCAGTGCGACACGCCATACTTCGTACGTACTATCAGTTGATGGTCTGGAATCACGATCATGTGCCATGCCCATCTCTCCCATCTCCTGATGGTTACGGTTGGAAGTCTGATGGCAGTGAGTGGGTTCCCGTGACAATGGACCAGTTGCCTGCACCGTTTGCAATTCTTCATCTAGTTAAGTGTGCTTGTTCAAAATCTAAATGTACTTCTAGTCATTGCAATTGTAGAAAAGCTGGGCTCCCCTGTACAGATTTATGCAGATGCAGCGATAATGATGATGCTGAGTGTGTTAATCATGAGGATGAGCATGGTGGTGAAAATGTTGACACGGATGATGAAGATGATTATGACAAAGAAAGTTCTGATAATGATGAAAACTAACAGTAAAAATTTGATATGAATGATTTCTGATGGGAAACAGATGCTCTGCTTGGAACAAATGGTTATGAATGTTATGGTGATAAAAATGATTAATGACGATGATTATTATTATCATCAAGATAATGAAAATGGACATGATGCGAAAATCAATGACATTTATTGTCATTAGTGCATTTTATTTAATTTTGAAACAATATGACAAAGAGCCAGCGAAAACACATGAATCCGATTTTTTTTTCACTTTTTATCCATACTCAAATATAAAAACATGTTTTTCGTTCAATTTTCGATATAAATACACACCTTTTGGACACTGATCCACTCAATTATCTTTCTGTCACAGTGTTTGAGGGGGACAAATCAAGAAATCTCAAAATTCACTGAATAAGTTCTGATAATTTGACCGTTTCACCACTTACCATAAAAAATGTTTTGCAAATTTGGCGTCCATTTTGAAAATGGGCCGCCATTTTGTTCCTAACGAAATGCCAGAGTGCCACCTCCATTTTGTTGTTTCTGGGGGTCTACTCAACAATTCTAGACACAAGCCATCATTTCAGCAGAAAATTCCCACAGGAGGGTATTTGCTCCTTGACTATAAGCCATATGCTATTTATAAAATTATACATGATGATTGCACAATGTCGCAAAGTTCATAACATAAAAACACATTTAGTTATGTTTAATATATAGAGATTATTACCATTATGTGGATGTACAAAATATGTATCCGAGTCAAGCTCCGGGTTCTAAGGGCAGACCACGACGAGTCGAAGACGAGTCGTGATCTGCCCTTAGAAACCGGAGCGAGACTCGGATATATATTTTGTACATTCACATAATGGTAATAATCATGTTATCTTACAATATATTCGGGATAAGTCAAGAATGTAGACGAATATATAACGAACTATTTATTCGTACGGATGAACAAAAAGAAAGAAAAAGAAAAAAAAATGGATCTCACGCGAAAGGAACGGGCTTGTATCCTCTATATATCGGCTGCTGAAGACAGTATTCACGTGATAATGTCTTTATCTATTCATTTTTTGTGTGTTTTGAACGAATAATCAGCATGTAAGGCTATATCATGGCCAGAAAAAAAAAACGTAGTAGCTTAAATCATGTCGTTACCAATTATAAGAAAAAGTATTAAATAAAATTAGGAAATAGTTTCAATACAAAGATAATGGTATGATCACGTCCTACAGATAAGACAAAATGTGTGTGTTATGTGGACTCACACCCCATGATACTCCATCCAAATCTTGTTACATTTCTTCTTAACCTTGACACCAACAAACGGGTTCCAGCGTGGGCTCTGTGGTCCTTTTACATGTATGTTGCCTTTCCTCTTAATTTATTTTCTTTATCTCAAATTTGTTTATTCAGCCTTCAATTTCATTCAAAAACAATTTCTCTTGTGACATGATAAATCTCAAATTACAATTTTTTTTTTTTTGAAAAACTTTTGTCCAAGGAGCTGCATGCATAAGCCTCCAGCTTGCTGTCGAATTTCGATTGTTTTACAAACAGCAGATTCAGTACCGATAATACTTGCATATTACTACACGCAATGTACATTTTATCTATTAAAAGTAGAGTTGGGTCTTTATTTTGGTTTTCCGCTACAGTTCCGGTTTTTCGGCAAATTGGAAACAGAACCTCACATCCCAGCAAAAATCGACCGAACAGTTTTAATGTGATCAAAATATTTTTCTGGAAGGGAGCAGGACTACTGACTGGCTCCCGGCATTTAGTCTATTCGACAAAGGGGACGAAAACGTCATGCTATCTTTGCCACATTTTTTTCTTTTTTGGCTCGTCCACCGGACTCCACCGGATTCCACCGGACTCCACCGGATTCCACCGGACGAGTCAATAGGGGAGAAAATGTGGCAATGAGTCGACGATATAGACTAGATAAACTTTGTTCATTTAGTTTAACCCTTTCCCCAACGAATCGACCGCATCCGCCCGCGTAATATGCAAATTCAGTAGTTGAAAAAATATTATTTTCCAAAAGTTTCAACAAAACCATTCATTTTGACCCCTCGTTGGAAAGAGCTCGACGAGCTCGTTCCAACGAGGGGTCACATGATATGGTTTTGTTGAAATTTTTTGAAAACTTTGAAAAAATGATATTTAAAATAATAAATTTTTATATCGTCTGCGTTGGGTAAAGGGTTAAGCATTATTTATTTTAAGAGTACAATGTCATATAATACAAAAATTGTTACATGCATTGATGTGGATTCGGCAGGAAGCTATAAGGTTATACAAGGCCGTTTCCGTCCAGAACAAGATTACAAGGAGTTACCAATGTCAATGGCAGGTACGAGTGACTTTAGTCCTTAGTTTTAATAGTATTTGTGTACATTACACAAGCGTCAGTAGTCGAGCTCTCATATCGTCGCTCGAGGGACCACTCCTCCCGTACACCAGATTAACCCCGGACCAACGCGGATAGAATAGGACAGTTGCACAAAAGACGTGTTGAACCACTAGACATTTTTATTTTCTGCTCCAAAAACACAGCTCTTGACCCCCCTGAACGAGCTCACTCCAACGGAGGGCCACAAGCCATGTTTCCGAGTCCAAACATAATAAAAGTTAAATGGGAGATTTTGTTAATAAGACCACCCGATCCAGGCCATCCCGGGAAGTAGAGGCGGGGACCACCGGAAAGCGATATGTAAGAATGTTCAGAGAGTACACGGTGAACTAAATTGATGGCTGGGTCGTAAATAACTAAAGCTACGATCCCGCTCATATTACGACAGCAAAAGTAACCTATTTGGGATAGGGAGAACACAGGTAGAGGGGCGCTGGAGCCGCCCGGACCACCCCGACCAATGTAGGGGCAAAAAATTTGCCGATCATGATATTTTTGTGATCGACCTTCCGCCGAACGTCATTCATATCAAATAACTAGGCTATGATTTTTTAATTTTCCGAAAATAGAGTTGCATAGATCGTCTTGTTTCTTTAATATTGGGCACACAATGGCGACTATTAATTACGAGTTAACGTAAGATGAGGAGATTTTGTAGGCAACTTTTTTAGTAATCCAACCGCTTCGGAAGCGGTTGGAATACTAAAGAAGTAGCCCCAAAATGGGTCTGAGAGATGTCATTTTTGAAACATTTTCTGGGGGCAGGGCCGGATTTCCGAATGGGCAGACTGGGTGGACGCCTAGGGTCCCTACATTTGTGGGGCCTCCACAGTGAAGTTCGTCTTTCGAGGAACGTAATATGACAAACTCCCCTGCCAAATTGCCTTTGGCAATTTGACAGGGAATTTTGTCATATTATGTCTCCCCAAAGACGAACTGCATGCACTGCCATTTTTTTCTCCCCCACATAATCAAAGGCAACTATTCGAAAAAACAGGGATCTGTGTGTTATGGTCGGGCCAATGTTTGGGCCGTTCCGGCGCCCCTGAGGTATGATGCCTTTATTCATCAACTTATGTTTTTGAGACTGAAAACGTCTACTCACTGATCCCCACAACCCCAAAGAATGACCAAAGCGAAGTTACTCTCAACCCACTGGAGATATATACAAACAGGGCATTTTGAAGTGAGTTGTGCCGTACAAACTACTGCGACTTTTCTATCCCGTTAAGGAGTCTGAAGTGTTATTTATCACACACCTATTAAATAAAGTAAAACAAGGGATTTCCATTGTTCTAAGCATGTACTATAAAAATAAAGTTGTATCGCATACGTGGTGATATAAAACACGTCCGATTTCATTTCCAACGTAAACAGAGAAGGAACACTTCTAGATAAATCACATCGTCATTTGTCGAAAGCACCGGAGTCGAGATCGCTTGCAAATTCCAAGTTCCTCATTCAGGTTAGTTTACCCGGGATATTTAAACAATCAGATTCGAGTAAAAAAATATTCAAAATAAAAATAACATTCTGACTGCTTGTTCCTTGACAAATACTTTCCACAACTGGTCATATGATGATGGAGTGTGCTTTTAAAAACGTTTTGTCGTGTTTTTATTCCCCGCAGTTCAGTCAATATTTGAAGTCCGATCATCGTGACCGTGACACTGATCGCTGTCAAGTGGTTTCGACCAATTGAATACGGTAAAAATTAAAAAGCAAATTAGGGTTGGTACCACACCAACTTGCAGTGATGTCTCGTTGACTACGTTCTTCGTTCTTGTATAGTGATACCTTATAGTTCTAAAGAGTAGATAGCTGCCTATTGAGCATTTTAACACGTATTTCCTAACTCTACATCCCCTCCTTCCTGCAACCCATTATGGTCTCTTCCAATTCACGCCAATGAACTTAAATGGAAGATTCTACCAGCAATCAAAAGATTATCACTATATAAGACGAATCGTCTTTTACAACTTTAAAGGTGTAAAGACCGTGGATTTCTGTGATTTGGGGAAGTCTTAAAATTTATCTGTGATGTGTTCTCGCCAACAGATAGGTGCATGTTGTTGCGTTGATCTGCCTCAAATCATACTATTGGTGATTATATGATGGGGTTTATCATATGACTTCGCCGTTTTCTTTGCCTATTACCGTTTCATATTTTTATTTTATCCCATAAATGGCCGTTTATTTGAGCAATAAAGGTCTTGGATAATTGCTTGCTTTATTCACCAAGTAGGGTGATAAATTTTCCCAAAAGGTTTAACACTGAAAGAATTTATTCCCCTAGTAGCGACGCACTTGTTGACCTCTGGCCTCTACCACATTTGTCTAGCATAATTATATAGTTCGATTGTTGATTTCTTTAAATCTCTTTGAAAGTTTTACACAATGCAAGTAGAAAACACCACCCGCTGCTTATATAATAAAGTATTTTGCAAGTTTAGCTCAAGTTTGTAGGGGAATTATTTTTAGACAGAAATGTATTACTGAGCCTTGTTTATTTTTGCCAATTTTGCTGGTCGGTCGAATTGGGCCAATGTGCTCCTCACTTCTCGTTGTGTTTTGTAGCAAATTATAGCACGATTTTGCGGCGACTGCCCTGTAAAAGATTTATGGGATAAACAAAATAAACGTATAGTGTTTTCAAGTAAAAAAATTATTCTATTCGAAGAATTAAGAATGAAACAGACTCGCCAGAGGCTTGTCGGTTTCATTCTTAATCCTACTCGAAGAATAATTTTGTTTCTTTAAAAACACTATACGTTTATTCTAAAACACTATACGTTTATTCTATATAAATAGTAATTAGTGCTTCATAATACATTCAGTTTATTTGATTGGGCAATGTCAGAAGAAGGCTTTCTGATTGATTATCAGCGAAAAAATCTGTGTCAAATTAATGCGGTTATGACGTACATGTATGAATGCGTTCAGTTGTGACGCTTCATAATCAAATGCATGACGTACATGGTGAACAACGTCACAGTTCCCGAAACGTGAGCAATGAGGGTGAAGTGTCTTGCCCAAGGACGTAAGGCGGTTGTCGCAGGTAGGATTCGAACCACGGACATCTCGGCTTGCAGCCTGCTGCTCCACCTACTGAACCACGACATCCCCAGCTTTTAATGCATATTTGTTGGTTTTATCACGTGGTAAAAACAATAAATCAGTATGGAGTGTCATATTCGGAATAGGTGTATCAATCTTAGGTCTTGGAATGTATTTTGGAACTGGAAGATTTGTCGCGGGGCTTGTTTTTTCAACGATTGTTCTTTAACAGATTATGATACTTTAGCATCTTCAGCTAATTTCTTAATTGCGAAACGTCCTTTGCAAAACCCCGGAGGTCTATATTAAATACGTGCAGGTTTATTATCCATTATTTTATCAAATTTATTTTATATCAGGTCAAAAGCAAAATACTGTCTTGTTGGATTCCTTATACCGTTAATTCACCCATTGTGTTTTACATATCCAGATTCTTGATAATCTGCAAGTAATTTCACTAGTCTATGTGGTGGCCGAGTGGATAAGTGGTGGCCGAGTGGATAAATGCGCTAGTCTCTCATGCTAGAGGTACCGGGATCGATCCCCGGTAGGGGAAAGTTCTCGAGGTGTCCGAACACTTTTATGTCAGCATCAGTGGTGGGGTTGATACTGTCACAGCGTATCGTCCTATCGGGTGGGGACGTAAAATGGCTGTCCTATGTGCGGAGAGAGACACAGTCCGTGCAGGCTGATAATCCCTTCGTAGTATTCGAGAAGAGCTAGGCCACGAAGTTGCCGCTCTGAAGGTCATCTCACGCACCTACGCCATTGGGCCAATGAGAGGCGTTAGTATAAGTTGCATAACTTGTTCGCCAATCATTGTAAAACAAATAAGATTGAATGTAAATGTAGTCTATATGGACCCCATTCTTCATAAATATTTTCATTTTTATTTTGTAGGGTCAGTATTATTTAATTATTTAATACATATGTTCTTGTTATTTTGTGTATATCAAGCGGTAAATTTCGCCATGGCATAATCCTATTTTCGAAGTATTTATTTGTTGACAGATTTGCATTTTTGTATAATGTAGTATATATGTTTCTTTAAATGAGTGATTTTGTTGTCCAATTACCCAACGCAACAGCAAAAACCGGCCAGCACTATTCACAAAAATCACCAATTAATTTTCATTATTTTTTTCATTTTTAGTCTCAAAAACATAGGTTATGACCCCTCCTTGGAACGAGCTCGTAGAGCTCGTTCCAATGAGGGGTCATAACCTATGTTTTTGAGACAAAAATTGAAAAAAATAGTTATTCAAGAATTTTGTTTGGATGTGTCGTCTGCTTTTCATGTTAGGTAATCGGATTTTGTTAATCATACTGGTTTTACCTGCACGTTTAGTTGTTTTTTTTTCACCAATCATTACTTTAGACTGACGTTTTTGCTTACATGTAAATGCTGATCTTATATCTGATTTTATTGTTTCATAGGTTTGAACTTTGAAGTTCGAAAAGAATATGCTTGAACTCAATATCAGATATTTTTTTCATCTGTCAGTGATGTGCTTGGGAGTTTGATAATGCCATTCAGTTTTGCATCAGCAAGACAACAAAATTGTTTATGCTTCTTTGCTTTTACCCCTATGCAGCGGCTAACAATCCGCCCGGCAATCGAATGTAGGCTTGCCCCGAGAGCTGCATTTACTCTCAATGCCAACAATCAATGGCAACAAAGTAATACCAGACGCCAGTGAACTTACTTCGGCACTGCCAGTTGTAAAGCAGAGTCCTGCCAAGCCCGTATCTACAAAATCAACAATGTTCACAGCTCTGCGATATTTTTTTTTTATAATGTTGCTTTCGCTTAGATCTTTCATGTTCTAAGTATTCACTATTTGTTTTGCTAACGGAAGTCAAATTGTTCATTAACTACTTTGGATATATTTTTTTTTCATCTGATGGTGCTGTCGCTTCAACATTCATTACTCTTATAATTATAGAAATATTTTTTTATTTTATCCTTTACCTAACCTGACAAGCAGACGACACTTGCGAACAAAATTCTTGAATAACTATTATTTTCATTGTTGGTCTCAAAAACATAGGTTATGACTATTAATTGGAACGAGCTTGACGCGCTCGTTCCAAAGAGGGGTCATAACCCATGTTTTTGAGACAAGAAATGAAAAAAATAATTAAAATTAATTGGCGATTTTTCTGAATAGCGCTGGCCGGTTTTTGGCGATACGTTTTGTTAAGGGTTAATAGAATACGCTACAAATGTTGTAATTCCGATGCCTAAATGGCCCAAAATATTTCTTTCTCTTTCTGATCTTCAATCGGCTTATAAAGGTGAGCTAACTCAGGCTATTTATGCAATGGAGGAACGCCTTTACCCAAAACATGTTCATATTAAAACATTGCCTCCTCTACATTACGACATGTTCTAACAACATATCCCTGTCTCCGTAATAATTTACTTATCCAATCAAGTCTTTCTGTGTGATGGCGAGTTTTTTCATCTCGGGCAGCCCGTACTTATTCCATCGCCTTATCATGTTGTTTATGTTCTACTTCTACAGAGGACGTCCGTAGTTTCTAAAATAAAAAGCTTGAACCAGAAAAAGCGAAAGCATTAACTAGAGCTCCGCCTAGCATCCTAACTTACGTACTTATTTATCAAGGTTTAGCGACAGACACTTAACAGCCAAGGTCATCGTGACTGTGACAGTTTTACGGTTGGAGGAAGTTTGAGTACCCGGAGAGGACCACCGAGCGACGACGAGAAGCCGCCAGTTCCCCAACAACGTTACTCCGCACTGCAGAACAGGCAGGGTTAGATTGGATGAAGACATGCTGTTAAGGCCCATTACGACCGCATCGTTCCATTACGTCTGCAGGTCAATATGTCCGCAGAAACTGACAAAAAATGGACCATTGCGTCCGCAAGGCCCATTACGTCCGCAAGAATTTTACCATTGTGTCTGCAAGGCCCATTACGTCCGCAAGAATTTTACCCTTGTGTCCACAAGGCCCATTACGTCCGTAGCAAATTGAACCATTGTGTCCACAAGGCCCATTACGTCCGCAAGAATTTGACCATTGTGTCCGCAAGACCCATTATGTCCGCAGCAAATTGAACCATTGTGTCCACATGGCCCATTACATCCGCAAGAATTTGACCATTGTGTCCGCAAGGCCCATTACGTCAGCAGCAAATTGAACCATTGCGTCCGCCAGGCCCATTACGTCCGCAGGAATTAGACCATTGTGTCCACAAGGCCCATTATGTCCGCAGGAATTTGACCATTGTGTCCACAAGGCCCATTACGTCCGCAGCAAATTGAACCATTGTGTCCGCAAGGCCCATTACGTCCGCAAGAATTTGACCATTGTGTCCGCAAGGCCCATTACGTCCGCAGCAAATTGAACCCTTGTGTCCGCAAGGCCCATTACGTCCGCAGGAATTTGACCATTGTGTCCGCAAGGCCCATTACGTCCGCAAGAATTTGACCATTGTGTCCGCAAGGCCCATTACGTCCGCAAGAATTTGACCATTGTGTCCGCAAAGCCCATTACGTCCGCAGCAAATTGAACCGTTGTGTCCGCAAGGCCCATTACGTCCGCAAGAATTTGACCATTGTGTCCGCAAGGCCCATTACGTCCGCAGCAAATTGAACCATTGTGTCCACAAGGCCCATTACGTCCGCAAGAATTTGACCATTGTGTCCGCAAGGCCCATTACGTCCGCAGCAAATTGAACCATTGTGTCCACAAGGCCCATTACATCCGCAAGAATTTGACCATTGTGTCCCCAAGGCCCATTACGTCCGCAGCAAATTGAACCATTGCGTCCGCCAGGCCCATTACGCCCGCAGGAATTAGACCATTTTGTCCGCAAGGTCCATTATGTCCGCAGAAATTTGACCATTGTGTCCGCAAGGCCCATTACGTCCGCAGCAAATTGAACCATTGTGTCCGCAAGGCCCATTTCGTCCGCAAGAATTTGACCATTGTGTCTGCAAGGCCCATTACGTCCGCAACAAATTGAACCATTGTGTCCACAAGGCCCATTACGTCCGCAGGAATTTGACCATTGTGTCCGCAAGGCCTATTACGTCCGCAGGAATTTGACCATTTTGTCCGCAAGGCCCATTACGTCCGCAGCAAATTGAACCAGTGTGTCCGCAAGGCCCATTACGTCCGCAAGAATTTGACTATTGTGTCCGTAAGGCCCATTACGTCCGCAGCAAATTGAACCGTTGTGTCCGCAAGGCCCATTACGTCCGCAAGAATTTGACCATTGTGTCCGCAAGGCCCATTACGTCCGCAAGAATTTGACCATTGTGTCCGCAAGGTCCATTACGTCCGCAAAAAGTTGACCATTGTGTCCGCAATGCCCATTTCATTCGCAAGAATTGAACCATTGTGTCCGCAAGGCCCATTACGTCCGCAAAAAATTGGCCATTGTGTCCGCAAGACCCAATACATTCGCAGGAAATTGACCATTTTGTCCAAAAGGCCCGTTCCCTTTGCTGAAGTCAGATCATTCTGTCCGTAAGGCTCATTAAGTCTGCAATACTTTGCCCATTGTTACCGTTCGAAACAAGCACATTGTGTACGCAAACCTCATCACGTGAACAAGAATTGGAATTTGTAGCAATTTGTCTCCTGCATTACGTTGAAACAAAAACCTTCCGCGGTCAAATCCGCGCCAAGTTCACTGAATCTGTCAAACAAATTTAAACGTTTCACAACGCTGTGAATTTGAATGATTGAGATTGAGTTCCAGGAGTCTGAGCTTCCGACGGGTTTGCTATGCTAAAATTCCAGGTTGTTTTTCCCTCACTAAACAACATGCAAAAGCTGACGAAATCACCATTTGAGAGCACCAGTCTCTGGAGAGGGGGATGAGAGAGAGGGAGGACTGCCCAACGTTGTGAGTGATGTCAGTAGTCCCCATCTTAAAACGTGAAGTCATAGACTCTTAGAATAATTCGGGGTTTTTGTTTACATTTTGATCAAGCAACTCCATAAAACAGCAATGATCGCTCGCTCTTACAGATCTTTGTGTCGGATCTTCTCCGGGCATCGTATGTTGTAGATGCGCATCAGACAAGTGTTGAAGATTGCCTTATCTTCTGCTGCCTCGTCCTTCTTGTGCGCCATGTTTCGTGCCCATACATCATTATCACCTTCAAATTGGAGTTGAAGAGGCGGAAGTTGTTTTTATGCTAATCTCTCCTGATGTCCAGATGTTCTTTAGCAAGACAAAAGCTGCTCTGGCCTTGCCGATCCTAGCTGTGACAGCTCGGCCTGTGCCTCCCTGTCGGTCGAATACACTTCCAAGGTAGACAAAAGAATCCACCTCCCTGATTAGCTCACCACAGACTTTGACTGGTGTGTTGGCAGTGGTGCTGATCTTCATCAGCTCGGTCTTCTTCCTGTTGATTGTGAGACCTGTCCTAGCTGAGGTGGTATCAATGCGAGTGATCTTGCCCTGCGCCTGTCTGTGGTTGTTTGACAGGAGTGCCAGGTCGTCAGCAAAGTCAAGGTCATCCAGCTGTGTTTAAAGCGTCCACTGTATCCCGTTGTCCTGTCTGTTGTAGAGGTCTTCGTGATCCAGTCAATGACCATAGGAAGAGGACATAGAACTTGTTCCTGGGGAAGCTTACCTGCTGGTCTCGAAGCTTGGGGTCGACTGCCTCCTTCATCCTCTTCAGTAAAACCTTTTCTGGCACTGACAGGAATACGATCCATCGGCAGTTGCTGCAGTCCCCGAGGTCTCGTTTCTTCGGCAGTTGGGTGACAACTCCTTTTTACCACTGGGCTGGTACACCCTTCTCCTCCCAGACCTTGTTGATGTGGCTGTCTAGCATGTTGACAGCAGTCTGCACGTCTGCTTTGACAGCTTCTGTAGGTACCTCGTCCGGCCCTGCAGCCTTCCCATTTCTGTGTTATATTGGCCAACCTGATCTTAGCCTTAAGGGTTTTTCGCAGTTGATGGGTAGTTCTTCTCCGAAGGCGGGGGGGGGGGGGGGGGTATGTCTAGTGGTGTATCATGAGCGGGGATATTCAGCAGCTCCATGAAGTATTCTGCCCATCGCTTCGGCTGTTCCTCGGTTGTCGTCAGTGGGTTCTTATTCCTGTCCCTCACTGGTCTGCCTGTCTACTGGAACTTGTCCGCCGGCTTCTTGGTTTTCAGGTACTGGTCCTCCAGGTTCCCCTGTTTGGCCGAATATGAGGAGACTGTCCTATAAAAATTTCATTTGGGAGTTGGGTATGTTATGTCTCCAATAAGAATTTAAAAAAAACAGTTGTTGGGTTAAAAATTATTCCAAATTCTTGCCCACTGTCAATTAAAAACTCTTTTACATGGTTGTTCTACGTTTACATGGCTCGGGACATGGAATCGGTGTCTTGGAGCAATCGAGTGGGGCATCGTTTGAGCGTAATTTCAGTGTTACTTCACGACTTTATATTCGTGTTTTCCGTTTAGGGCTATCTGAAGGCCTACGCCTAGGCAGTGTGCCTGCTTTCGTCTTGGCTTCAGTCTATTTGGATTTCCAGGTACCACTTTTTCCTTCGCTTTTACCGCGTAACTACACCGTAATTGTCATTTTTGCGTACAAATCATTTTCTCCTGAAAATACCACAAATTGCAGGAGACTTGAAACAGTTTAAAATAACCAGAAATTGATTGAAACGAGTTTGTTCGGATAGAAATTTACAAAGTAGCAAACTTTTCCAAATGACCAGATCACATATCATGGAGAGGGCGACATTCCCGGTGTTCTCACCCACCTCGGACCAATGTACGGCTCTCGGTTCGTACCTTTAGCGCTAAATCATTTCACCTTCTAATCTAGCCTTTCTAGCCTACAACCCGCATGCATAAGGGGGTAATGGGGGGGGGGGGGGGGCTGAGCCATTCACCCCTACAGAAAAAAATAGGAAAGTCCCCATTCTGTCATTTTGATCAGCTTTTGGCCATGTCCTACATTTGATTCAATGCCACTGGATTTAAAGCCGAAAGATTTGTGTAGGCCTAAGCCTCTGCGTGATCTGAGGCAATCCTCCTTAGTGAAAAAAAAACTCCGTCTTCAGGGTATGCACTAGACTGTTTGCGAAAAGGTCAACAAAATCACTTTGAAACTCCTTCTCTTTAAACCCCTGCACTCGCCCATGATTGTGGGAGGGACAGAGTGGCTCCCTTACATCTATATGTGAGAACTACGAACGGTCAGGGAAGAATTATTTAATTTTTTTGCTTTTGTTATCTGCATAGTCCTTTTTTTGTTTTCTCTTTATACCTCAAAACCAGAATTTATTACCAGTGTAAGATAAAATTTGAACCGTCGAATTTGTCAAAGAGGCCCATTTACGGAGAAACGTTTTAAGCTGCGTTTTTCCGATGTCTGAGAATGTAGCCGTATTTTGTTGAAGACCGGAATGAACACGAAATCTGCTTAACGTTAGAAGATGCGTCGTAGAATAACCTTCTTTCTCTTTGTGGTTTGATTACTGTCTTTGACAACTGTGGCAGCTAAAAACAGTGTTTCGTTGGTGTCTAAAGAAAGACACGATGTGTTCTTGGGTATTGATTATGGTTGTACCTATTACGCCAAACCACAACCACCCTATGGCACCTAATTTCGCGCAAGAAACGCACCGCAAAAGGAAACTAGTCTTCCAGAATGTATTTTTCTTCGGAGCCCCTTTTTTCGCCCCGCCCCCCGTTAGGGCGCAGAAGAGGGTGTACGCTTGCCCAAAAAGTCAGCTTGGCGTGAGAATTTTAATTTCATACCCAGAAAGACGCATTTTCCTTACGTTTAGAAGCTACAATTCCCCAGTTGAAACGCCTAAATACTAAATATATATTCATAAGTTTTTAGCGTGTTGCACATAATCTTGAGTATGATTCTGAAGGTTGTACAAAACCTGTAGGCAGATAGAT
This sequence comes from Pictodentalium vernedei, assembly GCA_031216915.1. Lineage (NCBI taxonomy): Eukaryota > Metazoa > Mollusca > Scaphopoda > Dentaliida > Dentaliidae > Pictodentalium > Pictodentalium vernedei. The sequence continues at coordinate 58,802,927 of CM062296.1, forward strand.
TTTGTCTGAGGTTATACTGTTAGGTGCGCGTAGAAGCAGGCTTCGCCGCAACAACAAAGTACTTCCTCAAGACAGTCCCACGTGTGTAGTTCTTTGTTTTATATAATGCCTTCAAGCTTCTCACTTGTAGTTTCACCTCTTGTCTTACTATCGATACAAAGAGTGTGAAATTTATTCCTTCGGGTTTTTAGTAGGGCTGTCGCGATTATTCGATTAGTCGACTAACCGTCGACTATTGAAGTAGTCGACGTTTTTTATTTTTAGTCGATTGTCGTTCATTTTCAAGGTGGTACACGTCTACTACTACGTCGGGGCTAAATTGCATTGTTTTGTGAGGTGAATGATCAATGAAGGTGAATAACTTTAAATATCTAACCATAGTTAACATTCATATCCGGAAGACTGTACGACTGTCACTGACTGTGTAAGAAAGAACACTCACAGTTACTCGAGAAGAATAGATTCTTCTGAATTTCTCCAGTCTTGTACACACAAATGCACCCATTGGAAAACCCAAAGCGCGGAAGTGACAAAATTATGACGAAAGTCGGAATGTCAAATCACTTCTCAAAGTTCGGAACTTCAGACTAAGATCCAATTTTAACAACTGACGAGGGAATGCATATATCTCAATGTTCAAAATTTCGAGAAACTTATTGCAGAAAGGAAACATATGCAGAAACGTTCTTTTGTAAATTCATTTTAATTCATCGGCTTCAATCTAGTTCAAACTTGGACCCGCAGTCAGTAATATTATTTTTGGGGTTGGTACGTCCTACAGGACGTACCAACCCCAAAAATTATATTACGGACTGTGGGGTCCAAGATTGGACTACATGTAGCTTCAGTCGGGACCGATTTGTTGCTCCCACAACCCCACTTCGTCTGAACACACTGGTGCCATTGTCATTTTCAGAGTTTTACGAACAGAAGAATGATTTGGTAAAAAATCATGGGAAGCGACTATTAATCGACTAACCGTCGATTACTGGTCACGATTAGTCGATTACAAAAAATGATAGTCGCGACAACCCTAGTTTTTAGCTCACCAACTTTAGTTGTGTGAGCTTATGGCATGGCTCGATCGGTCGGCGTCAGCGTACGTGTGCAATAACGTTAAAGCTTCTGTTTAGGCCACTTACTCGCCCTGTTTCCATATCATGGCCTTTATAATGCTGCTATATGATGATTATTATCATTCTACCATGATTTAACCTTTCATACTTTTACTTAGTGTTTTGATCAGCTGCTGTGCTCTTTCTCTTCCCATGGCACTTATATTTACCATACATGTTCCTCAGTATCATTGTTCCATGATTAACCCCTCATACACTGCATTTTAAACATTTTTTTTCTTGACATTTGTAGTTGCGTTTAGTTTTTTTCTGTTTAGCTCAGAATTTCATGTTTAACTAAGTGTTTTGGTCAGCTGCTGTGCTCCTTCTCTTACCATGACATTTATATTCACCATACGTGTTCCTCAGTATCATTGTTCCATGATTAACCCCTCATACCCCGCATTTCAAACATTTTTCTTGACATTTTTAGTTGCGTTTAGTTTTCTGTTTAGCTCGGAATGTCATGTTTAACTTAGTGTTTAGGTCAGCTGCTGTGTTTTACTTTTAAGAGGTTGTCTTTAGGTCAGCTTTGTCGCGTGTTATGAGCCTGTTTGATACAGTTCTTGTGTTTGCCAAGGTTACTATCAAAGATGAATGTTGGTGAGCTATAGGGTGTTGGCGTCATTCTTGTTAAATACGTACGGGACAAGAAAATTTTTCCCTTCGCTTTTTGCTCGTTGAGTAAGTTAAGCAGGGGACATAATGTTGGAAAGACCAAATTCTGCCGATAGAATTTCAAACTTCAAGAAAAATTGTGTTATTGAAGAATTTTGAAATGCAAACAACAATTCAGACATTCTGTGTGAATTCCAATTCCAAAGCGGTTCGAGTGAAGGAAAATATATTTAATTGGTTAGAATCATGAATAAATGCTGGATCATTATAACTTCCAGTGAGATGATTTGTCGGACCAAACCAGAAATCGAATTTGACCTGTATTTTGGCATTAGTCATATGAGCATATAAAATTTGAAACCGATCGATGCAACCAAACAATTTTAAATGAACGGAAACCAAAATGGTTAAGGGGGAGGGAGGAGGAGCAGGGGCGGCGGAGCCGTGTGGGGACAGGGGGCACGTGCCCCACCACTTTTTCCCGCAGCCAAATTTTTTCGACAATCATATATACACCACTATCACCTAATTTACTGTAATGTTTATCTTAATTGACCGGAAAAACAAGGAAATCGCGTCTTTTTATGGTGAACTTTCAACAATTTTCTAACTGTGCCTTCGGCCTTGAGAATTTACTCCTTCCTTAACTCATTACTAAAATCAAACTTATATCTGAGGCAAAACATTTTCATGAATTATCCCACCCCATCACTCTAGAGTCTAGAAGCTCACGCAAAGAGAGATGAAAAATCTACAAACATCTATCTATTTACTTGATTTATTCGGTCCCGGGGATTGTGTCTGTCACAACTCTCTCAATTGACGCAATGTAGTGAAAAAACTGTACGAATCCAAGACGTGTGTCATCCCGTTGAATTTGAATATTTATTTTAATTTATTATGCTTAAATAATATTGAGAACAGTTTCCGTTAAATGCGAGTTTACCCGGACTCACAAAATCTAGTTCCTCCTTGAAATGATCGGTTCACACAAACAATCGATTATTGGGGCGGGGGTGGGGTCACAATAGGTTCATGCTCACCATGGACATACGGAGTGGTATGGTGCTCCCTCCACCCTAGTTTGTTCGGTCATTTCAGCTGCAAAGTTGGACAGAGAACGATAATTGAGCAAAACCAAATTGAGAGGAAAAATAAAAATTAAAATCAAACGTTCTATCAAGGCGCTCCGAAGTGTGAAGGTGTAGCTTCCAGATACGAGGAAATTGCATCTTTTGGGGTCTGAAATTCAACATTTTCTCACGCCAGCCTGAACCATGATCGGACCGGCGTGGCCTCTTTCTCAGAACATTCTCTTTCCTGGCAAGTGTAGGCTACAAGCCCGGGGCGGTGGGGCCGGGGGGGGGGGGGTAGGTGGGAGAGGGCACCGGGGGCAAAAGAAATCGTGTCTTTTTATGAGAAGTTTCAAATTTTGTTTACCTGGGCCTTCAGCCCAGAGAATTTATTCATTCCTTCACCCTTTACTAAAATGCAATTTATATCTGAGGTAAAAAAAAACTCATGAATGATCCTACCGCACCAGTCTAGAAGCTCACACGAAGGGAGATGAAAAATCTACAAACATCTATCTATTCACCTGATTTATTTGGTCCCCGGGGAGCGTGTCCGACATCGTCACATCTCCCGCATTTGACGCAATGTAGTGAAAAACCTGTATGAATACAGACGTGTGTCATCCCATTGAATTTCAATATTTATTTTAATTTAATATGCTTAACAGTTTTGTGTTTCAATTGTCGTCATATGGGACTTCACCCGGACTCGCAAAATCTAGTTCATCCTTGAAATGATCGGTTCACCGAAACAATCGCTTATTAGGGGTCGGGGTGGGGGTGGGGGTTGGGAGAGGGTGCACGGTTCATATAAGATTCTCCTTCACTATTGACGTACGGGGGGTAGTATGGTGCACCTCCCACCCCCAATTTTTATCCTTTCCGTTGAAAAATTGGACAGAGAACGATACTTGAGCAAAAACAAATTGAGGGTGGAAATAAAAAAAAACAAACGTTCTATCAAGGCGCTCCAAGTGTGGAAGTGTAGCTTCCAGATGCGAGGAAATTGCATCTTTTTGGGTCTGAAAATCTAAATTTTATCACAACGGCCCTTTGTCGGGCCGCCGTGGTCTCTCTCTCTCACACAACACTCTCTTTCATGGCGGTGTAGGCTACAAACCTCCCCCCCCCCCCCCCGCCTCGCTGAAACAGAGACAAACGTTCTATCAAGGCGCTCCAAGTGTGAATGTATAGTTTCCAGATGCGAGGAAAATGAGTTTTTTTGGGGACTGAAAATCAAAATTTTCTCACGTCGGCCCGAACCATGATCGGGCCGGCATGGCCTTTTTCTCTCAACATTCTACAGGTTTCCTGGAAAGTGTATAAACCTGCCCCTGCCCATCCCCCACCCGTGCCCCTATGTTACCCACTAGATTAAGGGTGCAAGGCATCAAAATAAAATGCGGGTAACAACCCAAGGACCGCTTTAGATGAAATGGGCGGTTAAAAGATAAGGGCGCGACTCTCGATAAACTATACAATAGTGCAGCTGGCTTAGCTTTTTGGTGCAGTTTCTATTCTCTTTTCAACCTTTCGCGATCGGAGACAGACACTCCACATTATCCCTCGTAAATTACAGCCCGCCATAGGCGAACGGGCCTGAAATGCATGCCCCCCCCCCCCCCCCCCCCCCACACACACACACATTTCGGGCACTTTTGCCCAAACATCGGGTAAACAATTTTTGTTAATAAAAAAAAATGAGGGAAAACATTTTTTGTTGATAATGATTAATGTCATATTTAGGCGTTTCATCTGGGGAATTGTAGCTTCTAAACGTAAGGAAAATGCGTCTTTTGGGGTATAAAAGTAAAATTCTCACACAAAGCTGACTTTTTAGGCAAGCGTACACCCTTTCCTGAGCCCTAACGGGTGGAGGGGGGGGGAGGGGTGCCGTATGCTATAAGACACACGCCGAGGACGTCACCTTTGACTCAGAAAAAAATACATTGTGGAAGACTAGTTTTCTTTTGCGGTGCGTTTCTTGCGTTAAATTAGATGTCGTAGGGTGGTTGAGGTTTGGCGTAATAGGTACAAACCTAATGAATACCCAATAACACAACGTGTCTTTCTTTAGATACCGACGAAACACTGTTTTTAGCTGCCAGAATTGTCAAAGACAGTAAGCAAACCACAACGAGAAAGAAAGTTATTCCACGACGCATCTTCTAACGTTACGTAGATTTCGTGTTCATTGCGGTCTTCAACAAAATACGGCTATATTCTCAGACAAAGGAAAACGCAGCTTAAAATGTTTCTCCGTAAACAGGCCTCTTTGACAAATTTATAATCCGATCGATGGTTCACATTTTATCTTACACTGGTAATAAAATTCTGGTTTTGAGGTATAAGGAGAAAACAAAAAAGGACTATGCAGATAACAAAAGCCAAAAAAAAAAATAATTCTTCCTTGACCGTTCGTAGTTCTCACCTATAGATGTAAGGGAGCCACTCTGACCCTCCCACAATCATGGGCCAGTGCAAGGGTTTAAAGAGAAGAAGTTGCAAAGTGATTTTGTTGACCTTTTCGCAAACAGTCTATTGCATACCCTGAAGACTGAAAGTTTTTTTTCTTTCACAAAGGAGGATTGCCTCAGATCACGCAGAGGCTTAGACATACACAAATTTTTCGGCTTTAAATCGAGTGGCATTGAATCAAATGTAGGACATGGCCAAAAGCTGATCAAAATGACAGAATGACGACTTTTCTTTTTTTTTCTTGATACACCACTAGATATCCCCACCCCAGTAGTAGTGTATGTTCCCCTACAGGTACAGGTTGCAGGACCCCGGTGCAGGACCCCGGAAGTGACGTCATGTCACGTGACCTAGTGGCGCCATGTTGTGTTGTCATGGTAACCCGCGTGAGCGGCCATGTTGTGACGTCATCTCAATAGTGATACGTGGTGTGAGTGCGCATGCGCAGCGCGTGTTGTTAGGGTGATACGTGTTTCCGTCGTCCATTTTGTATACTGGAGGCCGCCATCTTGGTTTCTATGGTAGCACGTGATTGCTATGTTACCTAAGGCCTACAATACGATAGGGGTATTTTCATTGGGTATGTTCGATTGAATCGGAGTAAATCTGATTACCACAAACAACCCGACAATCCCCCAAATCACCAAAATCCACCCAATATCACCGAAATTGACTTTATTTCCCCATTCGTGCATTCGATTGAACAGGAGTAATGTTCTGGATTAAAATTCTCCCAGAATCCCTTTTTGGATCCTTATCCCATGACGTTTTTCCACTATTAAGAATAGCACGAAGTACTATAGGACAAATTTACCCAGAATTCTCTGCTTCTATCCATATATGCAATAGTTTTCGTCTACCTCGACATGTTCCTTTGTCCTGGAGTATACTCCAGTAGCGTAGGAGAGCCTATCAACGGGAACAGCTTTACTTATTATTACTATATTTAGCTTTTCTAGTCTATTCTTGTTAGTTCTGACCCTATTCCAAGTACTCTTGTTGTTTCATTTATATAACTAACCAATCAGATTTCTTGATTTCCCATAACCTGTATGCAGGGTTATCTCCCTTCTGTATAACAAAAGACTATATCCAATGGCCATATCCCATGGAATCCCATTTTTTGCAAAACACCTGTGGCTATGGAATCCCATTTTTGTCATATGTGCTTATGTGAAAAGGCACATTTTGTCACAATATGCCCTATCACATAGGCACATGTTTTATGTGCCGATATGTGCTTATGTGACAAGGCACAATGTGACACATTGTGACTTTTCACATAGGCACATACGGGTATTTGAGGATACCTATGGCCTGGTATTGTATTTTTTGAGGATACCTATCGAGGATACCTACTGGAGAATCCCTTTTTGTCATATGTGCTTATGTGAAAAGGCACAATGTGACACAATATGCCCTATCACATAGGCACATGCTTTATGTGCCGATATGTGCTTATGTGAAAAGACACAATGTGACACAATATGCCCTATCACATAGACACATACGGGTATTTGAGGATACCTATGACCTGGTATTGTATTATTTGAGGATACCTATCGAGGATACCTACTGGAGAATCCCTTTTTGTCATATGTGCTTATGTGAAAAGTTACAATGTGACACAATATGCCCTATCACATAGACACATACGGGTATTTGAGGATACCTATGGCCTGGTATTGTATTATTTGAGGATACCTATTGAGGATATCTATCGAGGATACCTTTATAGGATACTTATCTGAGGATACTATATAGGCTGTACATATCCCTATAGGTCTCTTGCTGGCCCTTAGTACTATTAATCCACCTGATGCATTATGTTATCCTATGACTGGTATAGGTAGTATGCAATGCTAGGCATAGGGGTATTGTGGGTAGGGGTACTGCCTGGTAGTTTAGAACGGTACTATAGTATGGGCGGTATATACACATATAGGCCCTGTTAGTGCTTGGTACTATTAACCAACCGATTGCTTTGTTTTATTATATGGCTGGTATATGTAGTACGTTATGGTAGACCTAGTGATTTTGTGGGGGTGGGGGTAATGCTTGGTAGTTTAGAACGGTAGAATAGCGTAGGCTGTACATACCCCTGTAGGTCTCTTGCTGGCCCTTGGTACTACTGATCCACCAGGTACTTCATATTACTGAGCGGTATTCTGGGTGGGGGTCAATGCCTGGTAATACAGAACGGCAGCAGAGTATGGTTGGTATATTCTGCTGTAGATCCCATCCTAACCGTTGATAGTATTAACCTACCAAATGCTTTGTTTCATCCTGTTACTGGTAAGGTGGTACGTAATACCAGTAGTTCCTACCTTATTCCGAGTACTCTTGTTGTTTCATTTATCTAGATCATTTATATAAATTATAATTAACCAATTAGATTGCTTGATTTCCCATAACCTGTACTTAATCGTACATAGTTATCTCCCTTCTGTATAATAAAAACCTATATCAATGGCCATATTCCCAGGCACCCCAATTTCGGCACCCCTTTTTGAAAAGCATATGGCCTTCGGCACCCCTTTTTTCTGAAATGAGGATAAGAGTCGTATTAAAAATCCCTCAATGAGGCATAATTTACTACGACTCTTATCCTCATTTCAGAAAGAAGGGGTGCCGAACGCCATATGCTTTTCAAAAAAGGGGTGCCGAAATTGGGGTGCCTGGGAATATGGCCATTGATATAGGTTTTTATTATACAGAAGGGAGATAACTCTGTACGATTAAGTACAGGTTATGGGAAATCAAGCAATCTAATTGGTTAATTATAATTTATATAAATGATCTAGAAGCTGTCAAAGCAGACGTGGAGACCGCTGTCAACATGCTAGACAGCCACTTCAGCAAGGTCTGGGAGGAGAAGGGTGTACCGGCCCAGTGGTAAAAAGGAGTTGTCATCAAACTGCCGAAGAAAGGAGACCTCGGGGACTGCAGCAACTACCGAGGGATCGTATTCCTGTCAGTGCAAGATAAGGTTTTAATGAAGAGGAGTAAGGAGGCAGTCGACCCCAAGCTTCGAGACCAGCAGGTAAGCTTCCCCAGGAACAAGTTCTATGTCCTCTTCCTATGGTCATTGACTGGATCACGAAGACCTCTACAACAGACAGGACAACGGGATACAGTGGACGCTTTAAACACAGCTGGATGACTTTGACTTTGCTGACGACCTGGCACTCCTGTCACGCAACCACAGACAGGCGCAGGACAACACCACTCGCCTCAGCTAGGACAGGGCTCACGATCAACAGGAAGAAGACCGAGCTGATGAAGATCAGCACCACTGCCAACACACCAGTCAAAGTCTGTGGAGAGCTAATCAGGGAGGTGGTTTCTTTTGTCTACCTTGGAAGTGTGTTCGACCGACAGGGAGACACAGACCGAGCTGTCACAGCAAGGATCGGCAAGGCCACAGCGGCTTTTGTCTTGCTAAAGAACATCTGGGCATCAGGAGAGATTAGCATAAAAACAAACTCCGCCTCTTCAACTCCAACGTGAAGGGGATAATGATGTATGGGTACGAAACATGGCGCACAAGAAGGACGACGCAGAAGAAGATAAGGCAAACTTCAACACTTGTCTGAGGGGCATCTAAAATATCCGATGCCCGGAGAAGATCCGGCACAAAGATCTGTAAGAGCGAACGGTCATTGCTGTTTTATGGAGTTGCTTCATCAAAATGTAAACAAAAACCCCGAATTATTCTAAGAGTCTACGACTTCACGTTTTAAGATGAGGACTACTGACATCACTCACAACGTTGGGCAGCCCTCCCTCTCTCTCGTCCCCCACTGGGGCTCTCAAATGGTGATTTTGTCAGCTTTTGCATGTTGTTTAATGTGGGAAAAAGAACCTGAAATTTTATCATTGCAAACCCGTCGGAAGCTCAGACTCCTGGAACTCAATCTCAATCATTCAAATTCACAGCGTTGTGAAACGTTCAAATTTGTTTGACAGATTCAGTGAACTTGGCGCGGATTTGACCGCGGAAGGTTTTTGTTTCAACGTAACGCAGGAGACATATTGCTACAAATTCCAATTCTTGTTCATGTGATGAGGTTTGCGTACACAATGTACTTGTTTCGAACGGTAACAATAGGCAAAGTATTGCAGACTTAATGAGCCTTACGGACAGAATGATCTGACTTCAGGAAAGGAAACGGGCCTTTCGGACACAATGGTCAATTTCCTGCGAACGTATTGGGTCTTGCGGACACAATGGTCAAATTCTTGTGGACGTAATGGGCCTTGCGGACACAATGGTTCAATTCTTGCGGACGAAATGGGCATTGCGGACACAATGGTCAACTTTTTCCGGACGTAATTGGCCTTGCGGACACAATGATCAAATTCTTGCGGACGTAATGGGCCTTACGGACACAATGGTCAAATTTTTGCGGACATAATGGGCCTTGCGGACACAATGGTTTAATTCTTGCGGACTAAATGGGCATTGCGGACACAATGGTCAACTTTTTGCGGACGTAATGGGCCTTGTGGACACAATGGTCAAATTCTTGCGGACGTAATAGGCCTTGCGGACACAATGGTCAAATTCTTGCGGACGTAGATGGGCCTTGCGGACACAATGGTTCAGTTTGCTGCGGACGTAATGGGCCTTGCGGACACAATGGTCAAATTCTTGCGGACGTAATGTGCCTTACGGACATAATGGTTCAATTTGCTGCGGACGTAATGGGCCTTGCGGACACAATGGTCAAACTCCTGCGGACGTAATGGGCCTTGTGGACATAATGATCAAATTCCCGCGGACGTAATGGGCCTTGCGGACACAATGGTTCAATTTGCTGCGGACGTAATGGGCCTTGCGGACACAATGGTCAAATTATTGCGGACGTAATGGGCCTTGTGGACACAATGGTTCAATTTGCTGCGGACGTAATGGGCCTTGCGGACACAAAGGTCAAATTCCTGCGGACGTAATGGGCCTTGTGGACACAATGGTCAAATTCCTGCGGACGTAATGGGCCTTGCGGACGCAGTGGTCCATTTTTTGTCAGTTTATGCGGACGTATTGACCTGCGGACGTAATGGGACAATGCGGACGTAATGGGCCTTAACACATGCGCACCATCGACGTGCAGTGCGCCTTAGTGCACGGCGTCGTCGGGTCCCCGTGTGGACGATCGGGGTGAGGTGCCTGGCCAAAGGATACAACGCGGGAGTCCGAATCGATCGTTCAGACGGTCACCAATCCAAGGACTAACCGGTTTCGACTTTGCATAACTTCGGTGATCTGACGCGAACCGGTTAACGCAACGCCACCGCGCCCCAGAACGCCGTCTGACATCCTTGCAACTGAAGCCATTTTTAATTTACTATATTATTAGGAATAATAATAACACTTTGGCCGGCCGCTGATGTGTGGCGGTTCTCGAATGAGAAGGCCTTAGTTACCCCTGTACTCCCAACTGCCTCCCTGTTCCCACGCTTCTTCTCTCCTCCCAACACTTGGTGACGAACTGATTGATGGCACCCCTTGCCCCATTCTTCCCAATCTCTCCGATTAGCATATTAACCCTCTCCTTTCAGTCTCCCACTAACCACATGTCCTTCATTCTCCCATGGTATTTTGGGAATTCTAGAAAAATGTCTTCCAGGGTCTCCACCACACTCAAATTACACATCTGGCACTCCTTTTCACTGTTTTTCCTCATTTTTCCCCTCAGCTCCAGGAGCCGCGACCTCAGCTTGAACAACAGTGCCCCCCCCCCCCCCAAAGGTGCCATCAAGGTTAAATTAGGAATAATTCCTTGTTTAATTAACAAGTTTTTTGTCGCTAAAGCCAATCCCGTATATAGCATCACCGTTCCAATATAGTAAGGGTCTGTACCGTATCTAGTTTTGGTGATGCTCCCTTCATAAGTTGTGTACCTAGTTTTGCATTCGCTATGATAACGCCAGTAATTTCTGCACTTTGAGAAGTTAAGATTCCTAACTGTTTTCCATCTGGTGTTGACATGTTCATATCATATAAAATATATCTTTTTCATTTTTTATATTTAATTTTGATTGTCTAGAAGAGTGGTTTCTTCTGTTGGGGCTTCTGGGTTCTCAGAAAAGAACCACCACCAAAGATCGCTGCAATAGATAAAGCAGCAATTATCTGAAAGCTGTTCGATTGAGTAGCTTTCTGTTAGCGGATCATAGCACCAAGCCGACCTGCTTCAACTTTTTTTAGGATCCTTGGTTTCACTCAGTGATTCCAATCGCCTTCCGTACAGTTAAAACTAGACGTCCTGTCACGAACTGTGCGCTTATCTAGGCTTAATTGCGCGTAGGAATTGCGCGCAACTGCCGTATCGAATGGCACCCAAAGCATGGCAGGTTCTCCTTGTTACCCTTAGCAAACACAACCAATGTTCCTCTCGGAGGTCCATTGGCTGAAACGTTGCTTGTGCACAGGCCGTATGTGCAGAATTTGATAGCCTTACCATCGCCATAACGCGTAGATTAACGTGCAAATTGACGTGCTATGTGTGCGCTTTTCAGGACAGGACTTCTGGTTTTAACTGTATATACCGAAGATGTAGGTTGAAGATGCCACTAGAGCTCAACGGGTTAAAGGGACATTTATGACCAAATTGTAACTGTTTAGCAGTATGAATTGCTGCAGTGTAACCCTTTACCCACCGTAACGGCTAAAACCCAATATATCTTCAGATTTTTCATGAACCGTTTGAACCTGAGCGGCCGTTTTTTCCGGCAAGGAACATGATACGTCATAACTTCCTAATATAGAATGGTTGTTCAGTAAATGTGGAAGTTAGACCAATCAGTGTGTTCAACGTGCAGCCACGTGGCTACACGTTGAAGGTGTTGATCGGGCTCCCCCACATAATGAAAATGGAATCGTCTAATTGGTGCCATTGAACTGGCATGGAAGATGCCACTAGAGATCAACGGGTTAATGGGACATTTATGACCAAATTGTAACTGTTTAGCGGTATGAATTGCTACAGTTAACCTACCCACCCACCGTAACGGCTAAAACCCTATTCTCAAAAAACGCCAATTAATTTTCATTATTTTGCCATTTTTTTGTCTCAAAAGCATAGGTTATGAGCCCACGTTGGAACGAGCTCGTCGAGCTCGTTACATCGAGGGGGTCATAACCTATGTTTTTGAGACAAAAGATTAAAAATATTAGTTATTCAAGATTTTTTTTTTTGCGAGTGTCGTCTTCTTTTCATGTTAGGTAAAGGGTTAAGGGAGCTAACAGAGTACCTTAATTATGATATGGCTCGCACGTTATAGCACTTAACACACGTGCGATGAATACACAGAACGACACACGTGTTTGAATGGGGTAATTATGTCTATGAAATAAAACATTATTAGGACACTTGACACATTTGCAACTGTCAAGAAAAAAAACACATGTTATCGCCAACCAAATTTGCGAGGGTGAACCCATGCTACTATTGAGTCCTCTGAGTTCCAATGTGTTCTGTATGCCTACTGGCACATAACACCCATTGGTACTCAGAGAACGATTTTTAGTTATCGTTGTTAATTCAAAATGTGACTACGGTGCACGATTTGTAGAAAATTCCAGTGAAATTTCGCTTCTGTATAAAAATAGTCCGTTAACGATTTTCATTCCGCACATATGTTCGGAACAAGTTTTTATTTTCCGCATGGCTTAGTGTTGCTGTAGATGGGGATTTCATAGAACAGGCGTGCAATAATTGAGTCTTCTTCCAAATAAGTAAATAGGACTGTTTATTATCAAGTGGAATTGATAAGAATATAGCGACTATCTCTCTATAAACGTTTAACTAGCCTGACGTTTTAGTCATTATGGCTCATAAAGAAGCCTCATATTTAGAATATAAAATGATAACTTCTTTTTCAGACATTTTTCTGTCAACAGTAAGCATGTAACTCATCTTGCCTGTTCTCCCGTAAGAGCAATCCAGAGCAGCCGACGACGTTTTTTTAAGTGTTTGTTTTGTTTTTCAATTTTTCAATTTGTTTCTAATGATGCAGATGATTGACATGTTTGATAAACAAAAGTCGGAACACAATCGAACAAGTGACTAATTTCCTTGACCCGAACTCTGACCTTAGATGACCGTGAGCTGGGATTTCCTAAAAGTCGAATTTAAACTAATTCCAAACCAATTTAAAACACCAAGAAAAAAAAAACGAATAAAAAAAAAAAAAAAAAAAAAAGTACTTACATTGCTCTGTATTGCTCTTGCGAGGAGCTCGGTGGCTCAGCGGTAGATTATTGAACTTCTGTGCTAGAGGACCCGAGTTCGTTCCCCGTCCTTGGGCAAGGCAGCACTTTATACCGACTGCCTACTTGGGGGCTCGATGGCGCCGTGTACTAAGGCGTACTGCACGTCGATGGTTCACATGTTTTCAACCGCTGTAACCCTGCTTGAGCGGAGCTGGAACAGGGTTACAATGTTGAGGAGCTGACAGTTGCTCGTCGATGCTCGGTGGTTCTGCCCGGGTACTCCGGCTCCCTCCACCCGTAAAACTGTCACGGTCACGATTAGCCATTATGCATAAGTATGTGGCCTCAAAAACCAGAGAGAATAAGCATGATGGGGTACATGCTAACTACTTCTTTCTCTTCTAGTGTTACATTTGTCCGATAATATTTCCCAAGCTGACCTGGGGTTGCTAAAGCATGTAACCTCTCAGGTCGGGGATTAAGATTCGGAAATGATTCAGCAGCTAACATCTCATCAGCATCCATCATATATAAAGTATGATATTTTTAAGTTTAATATATAATTTCGTAAATGCTAATAAGAATGCTAAATTGCAGCTGCAAATTTAGCATTCTTTCTTTCTATATAGTACTTTTATCTGAATAACTGCTTAGCAAAAAAGTTGGTCAAAATTTAGCAAAATACTCTAAAAGTAGCAAGCTGGTCAGTTTTTATAAGGAGTTTAAAATGTTCAGTTTCTACTATTTTTCCTGATTTCTCTTCTCTCTTCCAGAGTAAATATACTATGTTCACGTGGGCAGCAGGGGTGGAGCCAAGGATTTCTCGACAGGGGGGCTGACCTCTCCGACAGGGGGGCTATAACATTTGACCTCCCAAACGAAGGAAAATGTGTGAAAATTGGTAAATTGGAGAACCAAAATAGAAGCAAATTGAGTATGTTTGTTCATTATTTAACCCTTCACCTAACCTGAAAAGCAGACGACACGTGCAAAAATAATTCTTGAATAACTATTTTTTTTCATTTTTTTGTCTCAAAAACATAGGTTATGACCCCTCGTTGGAATAGGCTCGACGAGCTCGTTCCAACGAGGGGTCATAATCTATGTTTTTGAGACAAAAAATGAAAAAAATAATGAAAATTAATTGGCGATTTTTGAGAATAGCAATGGCCGGTTTTGGCCGTAACCTTAGGTAAAGGGTTAAAGTAAACATATTACAATAATATTACAATAAATATTCCATCTATAAAGCCAGTTTGACGAACGACATTAAGGAATTTCGTGAGAATCACTATTATCTATCAAAGTTCCAGTGTTGCACGGGTTGGAGACTGACAAGACGAGATATCTGCATTCGATTGTCGGAAATTGCTCGTGAAGTCGGGTTTACGAGACTCTCCGACGGACTGACTAAAAATCTCCGACGGGGGGGGGGGGGGGGGGGGGGGGGCTGGACCTCTCCGATGCTACAGCCAGAGGCTCGCCAAAACAGAAAATTCTTAGACTCGTTTCATAAATATTATATGAGAAAAACACTCATTCCATATCCTCTATATAAACTAGAGTTTATGATTCTGGACAATCATGGCTTTTCCAGATGAGGTTCCATGATTTTACATGACCCCAGAGTGTCTGGTGAATTGTTTTTAACTCTCTCACTGAAGTTCCTCTTTTTGATGTTATGAGAAAAATGGGTATAGTAGTCTCAAATGACTAAGTTTGATAAAAAAAAGTTTAGGTAAAAACCATAATAATGGCGGAGAAGGTTAATGCCAATATTGTCGTCCGACAAGTTAATGGCCGACAAAAGGAGTTACGTTTGTTTGACACATATCCAATGAGTGCTGACGCTGTTTGAAAATGACCCATTTTATCGCAAATGTATCCAAAATATTGATGTCTGGGAACTTGTAGACGGTTAATAAGTGCTAACAGGAACATTTTTCGATGGAACTTGTAATGTCACACCAAGAACTGGGAATAGCCATTTTTTCCTAAAAATCTACAAGATGTTTTCAGAGAAATACTGGGAGAACATTAATGTTAAGCTTTTGATGGGTATCATTGTTTATCCAACCCGAAACGAGTTAAGGGTATCATTGTTTATCCAACCCAAAACGGGTTAAGGGTTATTTTCTGAATACCCTTATTACTTACAAAAACAATTCTCTGTGAATTCTATTTCAACTTATTAGTGATCTCTCATGTTACGTTTGGGTGCTGTGGGTACGAAACCACATCCCATTTTATCAACATTTTGATGTTTGAGAACATGCAAAGGGTGAACAAATGCTTACTGGAATATTTTGTACATGCAACTTATAATGTCACACTAAGATCTGAGAATGGCCAATTTGTCTTGAAAATCTGCGATATGTTTTTAGAGAAATCCTCAGATAACATGAATTTTTAACCTTTTTGGTGATTTTGCTCTGTAACCAGCCCTAAACGAGTTAATGCTTTGTTTTTTGAATACCTTCATTACTTACAAAAATGATTCTCGGTGAATTCCACTTCCAATGAAGGAGATTATGTTTATCTCGCAGGTACACATTGGGTGTTATGGGTGCCCAAGAATAGCCCATTTTCTCAAAATGTCTATGCCTGACAGCCTCTGGATGGTTAACAAATCCATACCGGAATATTTTGTCCATCCAACTTGTAATAGCACTCCAAGACCTGTGAATGGTCAATTTTTCTTGAAGAAAACTTACTAGATTTTTTGGAGAAATCCACAGAGAACGGGAATTTTAAGGGGTGTATTTCCTTAGCCAGTCAAAAAGGGGTTAAGACCTTGATTTTAGAATACCCTTACTACTTACAAAAACTTTTACCTATCAGTTTTGCGTCGGGTAAAGGAAGTTACGTTTCTCTGTGGCAAAACCATTTGATGTTGTTGGTGCCCAAAATCAGACTATTTTTCACAATTTTGACATTGAGCACCCATGGAGGGCTAACAAATGCTTACCGGAACATTTTATCCATGCAACTAGTAATGTGATACCAAGACCTATCAATGGCCATTTTCTCTTGAAAACTTACAAGATGTTTGTAAAGAAATCCAGGGAAAACATGAATTTTTTAAGCTTTTGATGGGTATTCCTATTAACCACTCCAAAAATGGTCCTCTGTGAATTTCACTTCCAACAAAGGAGATTATGTTTATCTCTCGTGTATGCATTGGCAGTACTCAAAATAACATTTTTTCTTTGCGTAGCAAAATGCTACTCATTTCCAAAAAATGAATAGCATTTTGTAAAAATTACATAGCTATTTTTGTATACCAGAGTTATGTTATACTGTTTTGTATTGAATTCTTCTAAGTAGATAGAATAGTTTCATCCATTTCTGGGCATTTCCAAATGATCCGGCAACACGTGAAACATTTACTATGTTTTTTTACCTGAACTGCCTTTAAGGGTTGCATGGACTTGTATACTGTTATAAATGGCGTCTTGGTTGTTTAATAGAGTTCTCAAAATGGAAGTTGGGATTTTTAATTTGATGGGCTTGTAGTTATTTTTAATGGATATTTTATGCAAAATGTTGTAAAAAAAATCTTACATATGAAGTTGCTAATGATGCTTGATGGAGAGTTAATCTGAGTTATGCCTTTAATGTTCCACAATCAGAAGTAAAGCATCAGTGAACTAGTTTTCAAATTTGTTTGCAAATTTTCATTTACATTTTGCGGTACAAGGTAATCAACTGCAGCCTAATAAGCTGCAGTTGATTATCTTGTATCGCAAAATGCTATACATAATTTAACATTGTGTAGCTTTTTGCAAGTTTTGCATAGCAAAAAGCGACGCGACACCGCTTATTGTGAGCCTTGTGTATTGGGTGCAGTGCATGGCCGAAAACAGCCCATTTCAAGAAAATCACGATTCTTGGCAGCCTGTAGAGGGATAATAAACTCTCAACGGAATATTTTGTCCATGCAGCTTGTAAAGCTTGTAATGTCACACAAAGACCTGCGAATAGTCAATTTTTCTTGAAAACCACCAAGATGTTTTTAGAGAAATCCACAGAAAATGGTAATTTTAAGCTTTTAAGGGGTATCTCTCTCTAGCCTGCCCAAAATGGGTTAAAACTTCGACCTTTGAATACCCTTACTATTTACAAAAATGTTTCCGTGTAAATTGTGCGCTCGATAAAAGAAAGCACTTTTCTTTGTGGCGTACCCATTGGGTGCTGTTGGTGTCCAGAAACAACCCATTTTATCAAATTTTGACTTTTAGCAGCCTGTGGAGGGTTAACAGATGCTCACTGAAGTATTTTATTCATGCAACTTCTATTATCACATCACGACCTGCGCGTGGCCAAATTTTCTTGAAATCAACAAGACTCCTTTAGAGAAATACACAGAAAATATAATTTTTAAGCTTTGAATCCCACATCCAAGAAATGAAGTTATGTTTATCTCTCGTGTGTCGCTTTAGGGGCCCGAAACAGCCCATTTTATTAAAATTTCGATGTTTGGCAGCCTGTGGAGGGTTAAGATATGCATCGCCTAACATCTCTTGTATATGAATGGTTGCGTCACAGGGAGATCTAACAATGGTGAATGTTTATAAAAAAATCTACAAGACGAGGTTCGAGAAAGTGCCTATAAACCTTAATTTTGACAGTTCGTTGCCAATTCTGGCGATATAAGGGTTAAATCAAAAATTCTGCTTTTGATACATTTTTAGATTTTGTGCCCCTCTAAGCGTGTGCAAATTTGTGTGAATATCGGTTCGAAAATGGCTTTTAAATCGTACGGACAAAATGTGTGAAAAAAAAACAAAAAACTAGATTTCATGATTCTGGACTTCCATGATTTTCCAGACCCCAGATCTGATGAACTGTTTTTAACTGTCTCACTGAAGTTCTTTTCATGATGTTATGAGAAAGGTGGGTAGAGTAGTCTCAAATGACTCAATTTGATTAAAAAATGTTTAGGTAAAAAACATCATTAATGGTGGAGAGTGTTAATATCAATATCGTCATCCGACAAGTTAATGACCGACAGAAAGGAGTTATGTGTGTTTGACACATACTCACTAAATGCAGTGGCTATTTTAAAATGGTCCATTTTATCTCAGGTGTATCCAAAATATTGATGTCTGGCAGCTTGTAGAGGGTTAACAAGTGCTAACAGGAATATTTTTCCTTGGAACTTGTAATGTCACACCAAGAACTGCGAATGGCCATTTTTTCTTTAAAATCTACAAGATGTATTAAGAGAAATCCAGGGAAAACATGAATTTTAAGCTTTTGATGGGTATCATTGTTTATCCAGTCCAAAAGGGGTTAAGGGCAGTTTTTTTAATATCCACCCCCCCCCCCCCTTATTCCTACAAAAATAATTCTCAGTGATTTCTGCTTCCACTTGTGTTGATCTCTCCTCTTAACTTTAGGTGCTGTCAGTACACAAACACAGCCCATTTTATCAAAATTTTGATGTTTGAGAACCTATATAGGGTTAACAAATGATTACAAGAATATTTTGTACATGCAGCTTCTAATGTCACTCCAAGATCTGAGAATGGCCAATTTTTCTTAAAAACCTACGAGATATTTTTAGAGAATTCCTCGGATAATATGAATTTGTTCACCTTTTGAGGGGTATCGCTCAGCAACCAGTTAATGCTTGCTTTTGTGAATACCTTCAATACTTACAACATGATTGTCGGTGAATTCTACAGTTAAAACCAGAAGTCCTGAATAGGGCGCTTATCTAGGCTTAACTGCGCGTTGGAATTGCGCGCAATTGCCATATCGAATGGCATCCAAAGCACGGCAGGTTCTCTTGGTTACTCATAGCAAACACATGCAATGTTTCTGCCAATGGACCTCCGGGTTACCCGGAGGTCCATTGGCTGAAACATTGCTTGTGCACAGGCCATATGTACAGAATTTGATAGCTTTACTTGGGCCATAACCCGTACATTAACGCGCATATCAACGTGCTATTTGTGCGCATTTCATCACAGGACTTCTAGTTTTAACTGTACTTCCAAAGAAAGAGGTTATGCTTATCTCGCAGGTACACATTGGGTCTTATGGGCTCCCAAGTATAGCCCATTTTCTCAAAATGTCTATGCTTGGCCGCCTCTGGAGGGTTAACAAATGCTTACCGGAATATTTTGTACATGCAGCTTATAATGTCATTCCAAGACCTGCGAATGGTCAATTTTTCTTGAAAACTTACTAGATTTATTGGAGAAATCCACAGAAAATGGGAATTTTAATCTTTTAGGTGTATATCCTTACTAGTCGAAAATGGGTTAGGACCTCGATTTTTGAATACTCTTTCTACTTACAAACAATTTTTCCTATCAGTTTTGCGTCCGGTAAAGGACGTTACGTTTCTCTGTGGCAAAACCATTTGAAGTTGTTGGTGTCCAAAATCAGACATTTTTTTTCAAAATTTTGACATTTGGCATCCATGGTGGGTTAACAAATGCTTACCGGAATATTTTATCCATGCTACTTGTAATGTCACTCCAAGACCCGCTAATGGTCAATTTTTCTTGAAACTTACTAGATTTATTGTAGAAATCCACAGAAAATGGCAATTTTCAGCTTTTAGGTGTATCACCTTAACCAGTCGAAAATGGGTTAAGACCTTGATTTTTGCACTACCTTTACTACTTACAAAAAATTTGCTCTAGCTGTTTTGCGTGAGATAAAATAAATTAAGTTTCTCTGTGGCATTCCCATTTGATGTTGTTGTGTCCAAAAACAGACTACGTTTTTCAAATGTTGACATATTGCAGCCCATGGAGAGTTAACAAATGCTTACCGGAATATTTCATCCATGCAACTGGTAATTTGACACCAAGACCTTTCAATTGCCATTTTCTATTGAAAACCTACAAGATGTATGTAAAGGAAATATGTAAATAGAAGAAGGCACATTCTTTGTGGCGAACCTATTGGGTGCTGCTGGTGTCCAAAAACAGCCCATTTTATTACATATTTGACTTTTAGCAGCCAGTGGAGGGTTAAAAAATGCTCACCGGAGTATTTTGCCTATGCAACTTCTCTTGTCAACCCAGGACCGGTGTGTGGCCAATTTTTCTTGAAAATCTACAAGACTCGTTTAGAGAAATACCCAGAAAACATGAAGTTTTGAGTTTTTGAGGTGTATTGCAGTTTAACCAGCCCAAAACGAGTTAACGCTTGGATTTTTGAATATCCTTATTACTTTCAAAAATGATTCTCGGTGAATCCCACTTCCAATACATGAAGTTATGTTTATCTCTCCTGCATCGTTTGGGTGCTTTGGGGGGCCTGAAAACAGTCCATTTCATCAAAATTTCGATGGTTGGTAGCCTGTGGAGGGTTAGCATAAAAAAATCTACTAGACGAGTTTCGAGAAAGTGCCTATAACCCTCATTTTGACAGTTTTTGCCAATTTTGCGAAAAAAAAGTTAAATCGAAAATTCCGCATCGGTACATTTTTAGATTTTGTGCCCCTCCATGTTTGTGCGAAATTGTGTGAACATCGGTTCAAAAATGGCTTCTGAATTGTACGGACAAAATGTGTGGAAAAAAAAATCCAAAACTAGACTTTATGAGAATCGTGGCTTTTGCAGATGAGATTCCATGATTTGTCTTGACCCCAGAGTGCCTGATGAATTGTTTTCAACTGTCACACTGAAGTTCCTTCTTTGATGTTAAGAGAAAGAAGTGTATAGTAGTCTCAAATGACTCAGTTTGGTAAAAAAATTTAGGTAAAAACCATCATTAATGGTGGAGAGGGTTAATATCAATATCGTTATCCGACAAGTTAATTACCGACAAAAGGAGTTACGTTTGTTTGACACATACTCACTGTGTGCTGTCGCTATTTGAAAATGGTCCATTTTATGTCAAATGTATCCAAAAGATTTATGTCTGGAAATTTGTAGAGGGTTAACAAGTGCTAACAGGAATAATTTTCCATGCAACTTGTATGTCACACCTAGAACTGCGAATGGCCATTTTTTCCTAAAAATCTACAAGATGTTTTCAGAGAAATCCAGGGAGAACATGAATTTTAAGCTTTTGATGGGTATCATTGTTTATCCAGCCCAAAACGGGTTAGGGGTTGTCTTTTGAATACCTTATTACTTACAAATTTAATTCTCAGTGGATTCTACTTCCACTTATGTTGATCTCTTCTCTTAACTTTGGGTGCTGTGTGTACGCAAACACAGCCCATTTTATCACAATTTTGATGTTTGAGAACCTGCATGGGGTTAACAAATGCTTACTGGAATATTTTGTACATGCAACTTGTAATGTCATACTGAGATCTGAGAATGGCCAACTTTTCTTGAAAATCTACGATATGGTTTTAGAGAAATCCTCGGATAACGGGAAGTTTAAGCTTTTAAGGGGTATGTCTCCTTAGCCAGTCAAAAAGGGGTTACGACCACAATTTTTGAAAACCCTTACTAATTCTCCTATCAGTTTATAAAAAGAAAGGACTTTTCTTTGTGACGTACCCATCGGGTGCTGTTGGTGTCCAAAACAGCTCATTTTATCACAATTTTGACTTTTAGCAGCCTGCGGGATGTTAACAATTGCTCACTGGAGTATTTTGTTCATGCAACTTTCATTATCACACAAAGACCAGCGCGTAGCCAATTTTTCTTGAAAATCTTCAAAACACAGAAAACCTGATTTTTTTAGCTTTTGAGGGGTATTGCAGTTTAACCCGTCCACAACGGGTTAACGCTTGTTTTTTTTTGTTTTTGTTTTTTTTTTTTGAATACCTTTAATGATTCACGGTGAATTCCACTTCCAATAAATGAAGTTATGTTTATCTCTCGTGTATTGGTTGGGTGCTTTAGGGACCCGAAAACAGCCCATTCCATCAAAATTCGATGTTTGACAACCTGTGGAGGGTTAACATATGCATTGCCTAATATCTCTTGTATATGAATGGTCGTGTCACAGACAGGTCTAAAAATGGGGAATGTTTAAAAATAATCTACAAGACGCAGTTCGAGAAATTGCCTACAAACCTTTATTTTGACAGATTTTGCCAATTCTGGCGAAAAAAGGATTACATCGAAACTTCCGCTTCCGTTCATCTTTAGATTTTGTGCCCCGCTATGCGTGTGCAAAATTTTGTGAAAATCGGTTCGAAAATGGCTTCTGAATCGTAAGGACAAAATGTGTGGAAAAAAAATTAAAAAATAATAATAATCTGTAGAGAAACAATAGTCTTTTCCAGACGGAAAACCCTAAAAAACAAAATAATCCGTAGAAAAGCAATAGACTTTTCCACAGGGAAAAGCCTACCCGCCCCCCCCCCCAAAAAAAATAAATAAATAATCCGTAAAAAAACAATAAATAATCCGTAGAGAAACAATAGTCTTTTCCACAGATAAAAGTCCCCCCTCCCCGCAAAAAAAAAATAAAAATAATAATCCGTAGAAAAACAATAAATAATCCGTAGAAAAACGAAAAACAATAGCCTTTTCCACAGGGAAAAGACTACCGCCCCCCCACCTCCACCCCCCCCCCACCCCCCACCCCCCCCCCCCCCCAAAAAAAAACAATAATAATAATAATAAGCTGTAAAAAGCAGTAGTCTTTTCCTGAGGGAAAAGCCTAAAAAAGGAGAAAATCGATGTTATGTTGGAGATGAAAGATCAACCCTCATATTTCAACGCGGTTTGTATAATGTATTAATTTTGATCAGTTATCTTGCAGTATTAAAATATAGTACAGGTTGATGGTGTATGAAACCACATTAATATGCGAATAGGATTAACAGTACCCGAAGGTACATGTAGTAGTGTTAGATTTCCACAAAGTATAAACAAATATTACGTTGATATGATAAGGAATTGTTAAAACCTGGCACTTATCAGGGAGATGTAGCTCTAAAGCTAATTCCAGGTTTAGTAGTATTATATTGCAATCAGATTGACACATAGCAGAATTATTTCAACGGAAAACCTACTGATCTTCTAAAATCTATACAGTTTCGGGGTGAGAAATATAAAGAAGATAAAAACGTGTGCCAATCGACCTTTAAAATATTGTCCAACGAACACATATCAGCTCTTGAATTTTCATTCTACACAGCATTTAAAAACGAATTTATTTTTAAGGTTGAACTGGAAATTAAAGGTTGACACCCCCACCCCCACCCCCACCCCCTACCCCCCCCCCCCCCACACACACACACACACACACACTCGGTTGGAGCTATCTATTCAGCCTTAACAACTCTGTTTCTCCCTCTCTATGCTCTCACCGGTGTACCCGGCATCGGGGGCTTTCCGGCTCATACCTCTCTATTGGTGGACATCTCATTTCTGAGAGCCAATCAGAGGTGCTGCACCATGTTTCAGTAACTGATTTATTCGAGATTTCTATTCCCTGAAATATCTACAATGGTGTTATAGTTATAATAAAATAAAAATATCTGAACAATATCCACCTGCTAAAATATTATTACATAAATTAGAAATTACACATAACTTCCAGCGGGTTAACAGTTTTGGTTACGAAACAAATCCATGCAATTGTGCATTCCTTGTTTAAATGAACTTACCAGCTATTTTATGTAATATCAATGTTCACAGTCTAGTGCACATAAAAGGAAAACTATTTCATGCAGTGTACTTTTGATGAATACAAACCAGGGCATTCATGTACCTTTCCTACAACACATTTACTGCACTCTGATTAAAATATGATGATTGTAAAATGTGTGTGTTTGTGAGGGGGGGGGGGGGGGGCTTGGAACCCCATTATATAATCATCAGTTTATAGTATAACAGTGCGAGGCAAATCGAACCCCATAAGCGGAACCGTCGTAGCAGGCGAGCCCCAGTGCCCCTTACCGAAATTAATAAAGAAAGAAAGAAAGAAAACAACACTGGGGGGTCACTACTGTTCAAGCAGAGGTCTAGCTTACTACAGTTAAGACTAGAAGTCCTGTCATGAAATGCGCACAAATAGCACGTCAATGTGCACATTAATCAACGCGTTATGGCCATAGTAAGGCTATCAAATTCTGTACATATGGCTTGTGCACAAGCAATGTTTCAGCCAATTAACCTCCGGGTAACCTAGAGGTCCATTGGCAGAAACATTGTCAGTGTTTTCTATGACTAACAAGGAGAACCTGCAGTGTTTTTGGCGCCATTCGATATGGCAGTTGCGCGCAATTCCTACGTGCAATTAAACCCAGATGAGCGCACAGTTCATGGCAGGACTTCAAGTTTTAACTGTAGTCAAAACTATACACATACGAAACAAAACAAAAAATGACCAGTTCAAGAAGTTTGACATATCAGATTAGAAAAAAAGACAAGCGGAACATAACACGAATAAGATGATTTTCCGCTGACAGATAAGATTATATTTTAACAAGTACCTTATATTTTAGTTCGCTTTTTGTTGTTCAGGAACAGAACTCGTATTTCCACAAAAGTAGAAATGCAACTCAAAGGAGTCTCCAAATATACAGAACAGACAGCTTATAATGAAAACAAATTTAATCATTCACATGGGTGATAAATATATAATCCATTATATATAAAGCTTCCTCTCTCGCCTCATGTGTCGTGGTCTCTGTGATGAATTTCTCTCACTCCAACGCTTCTCTGACACGCCCTCTATTTTCTAATCTTGCATACTTGTAAAACCAACTAGACAAGAATGTCAGTAACATATCACTCAGTTTTGTTTATTAAAACACTTTATTTCAATTCAATTCAATTTATTTCTCCACTTTTAACCATTCCTATGGCGTAAAGTGTAAACG
Source organism: Pictodentalium vernedei (assembly GCA_031216915.1). NCBI lineage: Eukaryota > Metazoa > Mollusca > Scaphopoda > Dentaliida > Dentaliidae > Pictodentalium > Pictodentalium vernedei. The sequence goes on from CM062296.1 coordinate 58,828,196, forward strand.
TAGTGTAGTGCATTTTACAGTAATATCCAAAATAAGATCGCACAGGTCCGTGGTGGTTATTACATGAAATAATAAAATATATGTATGCGGGAGCAGATGTTTTGGCTTCGAGCTTTAATTCATGCATTCTGTCGAAGGGGTGGGGGAGATTCAATATTTTTCTTTTTAGTTAGGAATTCGATCGACTGTATCCTGTCTGAAAGCGCACGATGTGCTCTGTCTTCCATCATACAGTCCATCGGGTTCCAATCCATATAATTAATTACATCACAGCCTCCGATAATAATTTTTCCCCGCGTTTCGTTAGTATAGCGGGAAAATGTTGTCTGAAGGTGAAGGTAGAGTGCCAATTTGATGAATTTTCAACCAATCGTTTTGTTGGTTGCTGAGCATGTGACTCGTTGGAAGACGTTTCAGGCAGTTGAAGTTCAGTTTCTAGCAAAGCCCTCGCATGTAAACAAGCACATTAAGTTTAGTTTGTGTCCATAACGGAAACAAATTAATGAGAGCTTAAAAAAAAGAAAAGAAAAAAGAAACCTTTTCACTGGATGTAGGCCCGGCATCCCCTCTGGAGGCGACGTGTAGCAATAGCATCGGGTGCAGGCTTCCAGAGGATTTTTTTCTGGCCAAAAATTAATTTTTTATCTCTGTTTTTTCCTGACTGGTTCAGTCGTCGAGGACAGAGTAGGCTATCATGTATTATTTGCTGTACATTTTGTGAAAACGAAAAGAAGCTCTTTTATTGTGAAAAGGTCATAATAAATATTCCGTCTCCATTTGCCATTCTATGGCGGGCGGCTTGCTAGACGGCATTAGTATAGCATGTGACCGAACGGGCCCTATTGGGGGACACCCGCAGGGGACCCCGGAAGTGACGTCATAGTCACGTGACCTGGTGACGCCATGTTGTGTTGTCATGGTAACCCGCGAGAGAGGCCTTCCTGTGACGTCATCCCCATAGTGATTCGTGGTGTGAGTGCGCATGCGCAGCGCGTGTTGTTAGGGTGATACTTGTTTCCGTCGTCCATTTTGTATACTGGAGGCCACCATCTTGGTCTCTATGGTAGCACGTGGTTGCTATGTGACCCAAAACCTTCTAACAAGACAGGGTTTGTTCGGATGTTGTGTTCCTTTGTAGAAGAGTAATTTCCCGATTCGCAGAATTACCACAAACAACCTGACAAGTTTTACTTTTTCGAATTATTTCAGAATTCTCTGCTTCTATCAATAAATGTAATAGTTTTCGTCTACCTGACCATGTTTCTTTCTCCTGGAGTATATTCCAGTAGAGTAGAAGAGCCTATCAACTGGTACAGCTTTGCTTATTATTACTACATTTAGCTTTTCTGGTCTATTCTTGTTAGTTCTGACCCCTATTCCGAGTACTCATGTTGTTTCGTTTATCTAGATCATGTATATAGATTATAACTAACCAATCTGATTGCTTGATTAACCCATAATCTGTAAGCTGAGTTATCTCCCCTTATTACAAGAAAGTCCTATACGATTCTCATCACCTCTATATTCAATGGCCACGTCCCATGGAATCCCTTTTTGTCGTATGAGGCCATGAGGGCTATGTAAAAGCCCTCAATGAGGCCTCATTTATTATCCCTCATAACCTCATTGAATTTTGAGGTCACGAGGGCCATGACAAATCCCTCATTGAGGTATAATTTACTACGACTCTTAGCCTCATTTCGGTATTTAGCAGGTATATCCCATGGAATCCCATTTTGAAAAACGCATGTGACTGTGGAATCCTTTTTTAGTCCTATGAGGCAATGAGGGCTATGTAAAAACCTTCAGTGAGGCCTCATTTATTATCCCTCATAACCTCATTGCATTTTGGGGTCATGAGGGCAATGAAAAATCCCTCAATGAGGTATAATTTACTACGACTCTTACCCTCATTTCAGCAATTAACAGGTATATCCTATGGAATCCCATTTTTGGGGAAACGCTTGTGGCTGTGGAATCTCTTTTTTGTCGTATGAGGCCATGAGGGCTATGTAAACGCTCTCAATGAGTCCTCATTTATTATCCCTCATAGCCTCATTAAATTTTGAGGTTATGAGGACCATGAAAAATCCTTCAATGAGGACTTTCAACTTTTACGGACTCGGCTAGGAATCTCAATTACGGAATGCCTCATATGTATACAGGGGAAATCTGATTGAACATTTTGAAAGCGTAAAGCTATGATGTAGTGATACAAGTCAATATTAATGGATGATAGTTTAGTTAATAGTACTGGTACAAGGCCGTAATGGAACAAGCCTGGTGTTGAAGCTAATGATAGGACAGATAGTAGTGGCCTTGTAGCTTTGGCGACAAGATGGAAGCCGTTGGTAAGACTACAATGGACCCCATTGAGGGATTATTCATGGTCCTCATACGACAAAAAAAGGGATTCCATAGCCATAGGTGTTTCCCCAAAATGGAATTCCATAGGATATACCTGTTAATTACTGAAATGAGGGTAAGAGTCGTAGTAAATTATACCTCATTGAGGGATTTTTCATGGCCCTTATGACCTCCGCTTACATATTATGGGTTAATCAAGCAATCAGGTTGGTTAGTTATAATCTATACACATGATCTAGATAAACGAAACAACATGAGTACTTGGAATGTGGTCAGAACTTACAAGGAATATACTGAACGACAAAAGAACATGGTCAGGTAAACGAAAACTATTACATATATAGATAGAAGCCGAGAATTCTGAAAGAATTCGAAAAAGTAAAACTTGTCGGGTTGTTTGTGGTAATTCTACGAATCGGGAAATTACTCTTCTACAAAGGAACACACCCTCCGAACATAACCCTGTCTTGTTAGAAGGTTTTGGGTCACATAGCAACCACATGCAACCATAGAAACCAAGATGGCGGTCTCCAGTACACAAAATGGACGACAGAAACACGTATCACCATAACAACTCGCGCTGCGCATGCGCACTCACACCATGTATCACTATGGGAGATAACGTCACAAGATGGCCGTTCACGCGGGTTACCATGACAATACAACATGGCGCCACCAGGTCACGTGACTATGACGGCACTTCCGGGGTCCCCCCAATAGGGCCCGTTCGGGTACATGCTATACTACTGACGGCAATCAGAAATATACATTACGTGTTTTGGTTATTTGGAGTTAGTTTTAGACCAGTAAGTATTGTAGCTATGTGGTAAGATAAACAGGCATCATATTGCATGCGGGTTTTTCGAGTCAATTTTAAAGTTTTTTTCTTTTATCTGCATGCTTATTAATATATCGCGATGCAATATGTGCCATGTTAAAATGATTCGACACATTACATATATCCGATAATTCTTCCTCCCCCAATGCACGCTACAAACGAAAAATGGCGACTAGGATTCTCCTTACGGCGAAAGGTGCGCCTGTAATTGCGGGAGGGTGATCTCAGAAATGCAAGGTGTTTAATGTTTTGAGCAAGCTTTTTAACAAAGACGATACTGAACAAATTTCTTATGAAGACTATTGTTATATAAACATGATATGTACGGCGACGGTATTTCAATTGCGGCCCCCTAAATAGAATGTATCGTTCTTCCCAACGCGGGTACCACATTTTATTATTTTTCTTCTTATTTAAATTAACTTCAAGTTTCCATTTTAGACAATATTTGAAAAAACTATTCAATGTTTTTGCAGATCCGTTGCCGTGTTTGAGAGCAAAGCGGTATCGTCCGCGTGCAGCAGTACGAGGAGCTGCAAATAAAACTGTGTGCTACATGTATTCGCTGATAGTGGATGGTGGTCAATACAGGTTATCATGATAATGTGCATGTCCTGTGATTTTTATCAGATTCGAGGTGGTGTCCAGAATGGGATCGCAACGAGCCGGCTTTGCCGGCGAGTTGTGATCCCATTTTTGGACACCACGAGAATCTGATACAAATCACAGGATATGCACATTATCATGATAATTCATTTATCTAACAATTCTGTCACATAAACAGATTAAATCTTAACCCTTTACCCAAGGTAACGGCCAAAACCGGCCAATGCTATTGATTAATTAATTTTCATTATTTTTTCATTTTTTGTCTCAAAAACATAGGTTATTGCCCCTCGTTGGAACGAGCTCCTCGAGCTCGTTCCAACGAGAGGTCATAGACTATGTTTTTGAGACAAAAAATGAAAAATGAAAAAAATGAGTTATTCAAGAATTTTTTGGGCAAGTGTCGTCTGCTTTTCATGATAGGTAAAGGGTTAAATTATTTTCAAATATTTTTGGGACATAATGTTCGGTCGATCACTGAAACGCACATAGAATTATCTATGTTATGATAGCCCGTAGCGCTACCGGAAACGAGTCGTCAATATGATACGGAATCAGAGTGAGTAGTTAAAATGATACGGAATCGGAACACATTGTGTGATAGTCAAAATCTATATGATAGTTAGATAAAATCGTAACCCACTATAGTTTATATTGAACAGAAATGTTTCTAAGTCATTTAAGAATATTGCAAAAAGTATCGGCGACAAATTTTCACCTTGCCTTACACCGACCCAACATGGGATAAATTTAGATTTTTGACCAATGATCATAACAATGGATTTTATATCGTCATACATATTTTTAATAACTCGAAGTATTTTTCCATCTCTATGTAAATCTATTAATTTTTTTCCACAACGCCGCTCTCCAGACCATATCGAATGCCTAAGAGAAGTCGATAACAGCACAGTAAAGGGTTTTTTTGCTCCTCAGTAATAGTTCTCTTATTGCAGTTTGGGAGAATGTGTGATCAGTTGTGGAATAATCTCTTCCGGAACCTGCTTGGTTTCACTCAGTAGTTTGTTCTCGTCGAGAAAAGTAAAAATCCGTTCACTTATAATACTTGTAAATAACTTGAATATATTACGCAGCAAGGTAATTTTGCGATCCTGATCTGGTTGGTACATGTAAGGGGATCCTTTCTTTTGTATATAGGCTAAATAACTGCTACTGTCCAGTCACTTGGGATAATACCTGTAGTTATGATTACTTTGAAGAGCTTCAGATAGAAAGTAATCAATTTTGAGAGAGATGGTTTAATAAATTCGTTAGTGATTCATTCAATTCCAGGGACTTTTGCCATTTTTAATTTTTAACAGCTCTTTCTATCTCATCGACCGTTATATAATCATTTAGAAGAGTTTTATCAATGCCGTCAGAACAGTTGGTACTTGCGTAACATATATATATACCGCCATCAGAATCTACAGCTTTAAATTTGAATATTTTTGACCCATTTGAAAGCCTAGAGAACGATAGTTTAGAATACTCAGGCCGAGGTAGGATATTTTTAACATGTGATTTCAATAGCCGCACATCAAATCTCGATGATTATCTTGAAGGGGATAGATTTCTAGATAAGGGCATCCTAGAGGAAAATACGCGCGACATTCGCAAACGTGCAAACAAAGACCAAGCGATAGACGCCCATGGGCGGCGACTAATTGACTTTATCACATGAAACGTCGTTAATTTCGACGTAACAACCCATGTCTTATTTCCTGATTATCAACTAGTGTCTAATCGGCGCGTGGTCCCATAGCAGCAGCATTGTATTCTTGTGCGTAGTTCACATGACGTCAATTACGTCAACAGGTACAAGCAAAGCCCATTCATGACGTCATGGTGTGAAGCGTCTGAGACAAAGAACTGATTGTCAGTTGTTTTGGGAGAATTTAGCGACAGTGAATTAACCCTTTACCCAACGAATCGGCCGCATCCGCCCGCGTAATATGCAAATTTAGCAGTTGAAAAAATATTATTTTTAAAAAAATGTCAACAAAACCATATCATGTGACCCCTCGTTGGAACGAGCTCGTCGAGCTCGTTCCAACGAGAGGTCACATGATGTGGTTTCGTTGATTTTTTTTAAAAATTTGAAAAAAAATGATATTTAAAATAATAATTTTTTGTATCGTCTGCGTTGGGTAAAGGGTTAAATAAAAAGTGTAAAAAACATTCGAAAATTCATGTGATATACAGAATCTTTAACTGGTGATGTTCGGATATAAGCTTTTTTGAAACTCGTTTGATGAATTCGATTCACAACTCGCCTAAAGGCTCGTTGTGAATCCAATTCATAAAACTCGTTTCAAAAAATCTTATATCCAAACATCACTCGTTTGAGATCCTCTGCTATGCAAAACCACTGGGCTTTTGATTGCCAATGGCCGATTGTATACTGGACGGAACGTCGGGAGCATTACCTTCTGCTCACAGAGAGGGGAGAGAATGGTTGATTATCTGTTATTAAATTTTGCAGACTTTGATAAAATCAGAGAATTTGAAATAATGGACTTTAATGAATTCTCTGATCATGCGCCGGTTTATTTTTGTCTTAAAACGAAATTCGCAGAAAAACGTCGTGCTGGCCAATCTAGTACAACCCGCATACTTCAGTGGGACAATAACGAAATCCTGAATTTCAGAACCCTATTGGTTAATGATTTTGATATGCTCCACCAACTTACAATTGATGTTGCAACACATTTTATTGATCACGTGGTAGAAAATTACACAAACATTCTTTCCCAACACGCTGACTCGGTGTTTTGTAAAACCATTCACAAACAGTCAAACAAACCCAATAAACAAAGAAAACATAAATGGTTCGATAATCGTTGTTCCGAAGCAAGAAATAGATTTTTAATAGCGCGTAATAATTTTGAAAGAAATAAAAATGACATTAATAGAGTCGCATTTATAGAGTCACGAAACCTCTACACTACAATAAAAAATAAAGCCAAACAGAAATATAAAATTGAGGAAGGAATTTGAATAGGAAATTTTGCAGAAAGTCAACCCCTTAATTTTTGGAAACGTATAAAACAAGAATATAAGTCTAAAAATGTAGAACCTGATTCCTTAACACCATTGGCGGCGCCAGAAATTTTTTTGTGGGGGGCAACTAGGGGGGCAGACTCCCATGAAGGGGGGCAAATGCGTAAAGGATCATATGATTCATATCATTACTTTGTTATGAGGTAGTCCAAACTTGGACCCAAAGTCCGCAATATACTTTTTTGGTTTGGTACGTCCTGTGGACGTACCAAACCAAAAAATTATATTACGGACTTTGGGTCCAAGTTTCGACTAAATGTAATGGTAATTAGCGGTCCTCCTTTCAAAAAATCCTGGATCCGTGTCTGGTGGGTCTGTGCGTGAGAGAGAGAGAGAGAGAGAGAGAGAGAGAGAGAGAGAGAGAGAGAGAGAAATAATTGAACAGTGCAAGGGAGATAATGCCCGTCTGTCATAATGCGAAATCCATGAATTTTTTTAGACAAGGGATCTGGGGCGGTATTCATGAAGAAATATCTTAAGACCATCTTAAGACGGTCTGAAATCTTAGAGTTAAGATCAACCTTAGCTGTGATCTTTCCTATTCACGAACGCGATTCAAGAAAAGAACTTAAGATCATCTTAAATACTGAGTTGAGATATTACTTTATCGAGACTGGTTAGCGCTCTCACGTTATCGTTGTGATCAAAAAAAGTTGGATGTTGAGGGTTAGAAACTGCTTTCCGGAGGGAAATAACTACAGTTGTGACCACATAGAACTTACTACGTATCATGGAAGATGCAAGTCGTGGGTTTTTTTTATTCACTGTTTTTTTTTTTTTATTTTAATGTTATTTTATTTTAGTATGTCATTATTTCAACTTCTTTCTTTCTTTCTTTCTTTTGTGTTTTTTTCAATTTCTCCTTTATTTCTCTCTTTCTTTCTTTCTTGGTATTTTTTCTACCTTCTAGTCTTTTCAAAATTAATTTGCCAAGAACAAAATTCGTTTAAAATGGACAGAGTTTGAGCGCGTTTAATTCATTTATGAATTTATTTATTTATTTCTTTATTTATTTATTCCTTTATTTATCCATTCATTCGTTAGTTTTTTAATTTAATATTCATCTATTTATTTCTTCGTTCATTTGTTTTAGCTATTTATTTAGTTATTTTATTTACTTATTTATTTGTGTTTTCTCCTTATATTGGAACCTAATTTTTAACGCTTAATAACCGTGCGGCATAAATATTACCCCCTCCCAACACCAAAGCAAACGTTTGCAATCATTCGTTCGACCCGAGTAATTTTTTCTCGTTCATGCATAATTTCTTCGTGCGGACAGCCGGCATGAATTCGTCGGGTACATGATTGTATGAACACTTCATCACCTGTGGGATTATCTGTTGTGGTAACGCAGATCGCGGCATTTCATTCTCGATTCCCTGACTGTATCACCATCATGCCACCAAGGAGAAATCCAAACTACTCACCAGGAGAGATCGAGGCCCTCACGGAGGGAGTGGAGCGCCATAGAGAGATACTTTTCTCTGGATTTAAGTCGACAGTATCTAACGCAGCAAAACAGAAATTGTGGGAAGAAATCACGAGGAATGTAAATGCGGCGAATACCACGGGAACAGAGAGAACGGTGGACGATGTCAAGAAGAAGTGGTCCAATTTAGCCAGTACTACCAAGAAGAGGGTAGCGGAGACCAGGCGAGATTGTGCCGCAACAGGAGGGGGTGCTCCATCTGGGACCAAAAGCACCGACACTGACGAGAGGATTGCTGGCGTACTAGGGACAACTAGAGTTGATGGAATACCAGGGGGTGTCGACACAGAGACAACACAAGGTTGGTTTATCACTATTCATATTATTGAAAGAATGACGATCATTGTATCTGGTACTGCTCTCGAGGGAGGGGCATCTGGTCTACTGTGCTCTCAGAAGTGTTACTACTTATAGCTTATCTCTTGATTGGGGGGAGTCAAACGTGTCTAAAATATATAATGTAGATAAATGACGTACCTGCATCGTGCAGGCCCTTCAAATGTTCTCATTGTATTTCAATATTCCGCCCCACTCTCTATGACCAGAATGCACCGCGTGTAATCCAATCAACCAATCAAATAACTATATTTTGCCAGGATTTATAAAGAAACTTTCAACAGCATGATCAAACTCCCTGAACAAATCTATGAACCAATTAGAAGCCTGCGAAATCCGCAAAATTTATTAAGAGAGTTCCGCTGTGTCAACAGATCATGTAGCCATTGCGTCACCTGAGTTGCATACTGTCGTAAGCGCAATGCAGTTGCATTGCGCTTAGGACAGTATGGAACTCAGGTCGCGACATTTGTTCACAAAAAAAAATTGAGAAATCGTTGATAAGGTCACATGGGGTACCATGTTGAATAGGCATATTACATGTCCTAAATCAACAGTGCATGAAACATCCTCACAGTGTCGTGGTGTATCATTTTGAGCCTAAATACCTATATGGACGGTTGATGAAGTACCACTTGAGAGATAAAATATTCATCAGGTGAGATTCACAATCCAACGCCAATAATCACTTATGGTACTTTTCTTCCAATCACCTGGCGATTATCAAAATAAAACGCGCAGATAAGTTTTTTGTTCAAAAACAGATGCTGGAACGAACATACATGAGCTTCGTATACATGCTGAGCCGTATTTTTTAAAAAAAAATAATTTAAAAAGTATACTTTTTTCGCCCGATATAAGGTCCACAGTGAAAATCAAGTTCGCGGAACGTCAAATTGGCGTTTTTTTCTAGTCATTCGAGCCGGAAGGAGTGTGGGTGGGGTAGAACGACGGAAAAAATACGGCTCAGCATGTATATGAAGCTCATGTATGCTCGTTCTAACATATCTGTTATATCGCAGTCTATTATTTCCTGTCGGGTGGGGATATACGCTCCTGCCAAAGAAAAATAAAAAAAAAAAAAAAGAAGACGGACAAACGAAAAAAGAGAATACTAAGTAGGAATTTGGAATGCAATCAATGAATGCTCGTGATAAGGTACTCGAAGGTGAGGTATTATATTTACAGTATATATATGTATACATGTTGTGAAACCCCCACCAGCTCCATTCGTTATGTCTCTTGCGTCGGTGATACCGATCGCTCCCTAGCCCTATCAGACGTTCAATTTCTATCAGGATGCTTCGTACTATGTTTTCGTTATCTGGTGGATTAGTTCGCTACTCGACGACGTAGTGCCCCTATTGAACCGATGCTCCATACAACTGCCAACGTACGCGAGACTGAGTTGGCCTGTCGGTTGGGTGAAGCACCCGAAATGCTCAACCTGTGCGGTAATTACAGGAGCAAACCGAGTACGTCGCCAGTTAGCGATCAAGCTCGGTATTTTCGACAGGTAGTTACCACATTGACTTGAACACAATTTTTTTTCCAGGCCAGTAAACGAGGCATAGTCATATGTGGTCTAACGGCTAAATTGATGAATTGTGAAAGCTTTCCGAAAAAAAATAGAAAGGCTCAATTTTATGAAACGAACTGAGAAAAAATCCAGTGTTCTGTCTGTCTAAATGAGACATGAGTGTGTACACACGATGATTTAAACATGTTTATGAAGAGAATTGCTTTTTTTATTCCAGGTGACAATTCTTCGCAACTGTCTACCGAACCTCCAGAATCAACTGCTGATGAGTGTCAGGAAGATGAACCATCAACATCTACAGGGCGGAAAAGGAAGACACCGACGGCGTCGTTGCAAGAACGGATGCTGGAAATAGAACAGAAGCGACTATTGATCGATCAGAGGAGATTAGAAATCGAGGAGGCGAATTTTGAAGTCTCGAAGAAACGACTGCAAGTAGGCGAGAGGATAGTGAAGAAGTTGGACGCGTTGATATCTATTGTGGGCGAGAGTATAGGCCAATCTTTGGAACGAATTCAGGATAATGACTAATAAATATATTCATATCAAAGCTTTAATTTTCATGTGAATCTCCCTCTCACCAGCTCGTTTCTCAGACCAATTGCAGCCGTGTGCCCTGCTGCACCACCATAGTCACTGTTGAGGTCATCTTCCATGGGAATTTCTTCATCGGGCAGGGGTAGTCCACTCATGATGCACATGTTATGCAAGATGGCGGCTGCAACCACCATCTTACATACCTTCTCTGGAGAATATAACAAAGCTCCACCAGTAGTGTCCAGACAACGAAAACGCATCTTGAGAACGCCGAAAGCTCTCTCGATTGGGTTCCTTGTCATTTTGTGCGCCCGCGTATAGCGCCCGTTCTGCAGGCGTTTGTCCATCTATTATGGGTGTCATGAGTTCCGTGCGCAGGGGGTAGCCACTGTCACCGACAAGCCACCCAATCGGAATCGCCCCTCTTTCAAAACTTCGGCACAGTTGCGACATCGTATAGATGAATGCATCGTGTGTTGATCCAGGCCATCGAGCTACCACGTTGAGAAATCTCAAATTTGCGTCGCAAACTGCTTGCACGTTAATTGAGTGATAGCGCTTCCTGTTGACGTAAGCGACCTCGTCAACTGATGGGGCCACTATCCTGATATGTGTGCAATCTATGGCGCCCACGACGTTTGGAAAATCGGACAATCTATAGAAAACAACCATTATCTGGCGCAAGCTTGCCTCGTCCCTGGGCATGTAAATGTAGTGACTGGAGAGTTCGCATAAAGCCGCCGTTGTTCTAGTTATTACGCGTGACATCGTTGACTGACTTGCTCCATGTAAATCGCCCGTAACAGCCTGGAAACTACCAGTAGCGTAAAAGCGAAGCATAGAAAGTACTTGCTGTGACGTGGAGAAAGACTGTGATCGTCGTGTTGGGTGCCGAATCCTATCTTCAAGTATTCCACACAGATCAACTATCAAAGGTCTGCTCAAACGATACCTTGATTTTATATCTTCATCGTCCATGAAGTCTAGCGGGTTATTCCTGTCGCGGAATAGTCGCTGTCTTCTCAAACTTCTCCGAGCTTGTAAAAACATAAACACGCCGGCCATTATCGAAATGTTCATCTAAATAACGAGTTATCCCCCCTTCCTATGCAAAATCATTGGTTCATGCAAGCAAAGAAAAGTCTTAGGTCATATTGGTTTCGGTTTGCACATTTAAGATATTCTTAAGTCATGTAGGAGTTACCTTAGAATTTTGGACTTAACTTACTTCAATCTTAGCTGAGAATTCGTTCGTGAATCCCGATTTTCTCCTTAAGTGGATGTTAATCTATTCTTAAGTTGAGAATATGACTTAAGTCGGTTTCATGAATACCACCCCTGGATAGACATGCCTTTGTTGGCTCATAACTTAATTATAACTTATAAGTATCTGCATCCGAGTCTTTAAATCTCTACTGCCTGGATGTGTTCATCAGCTAGCCTGAGGCTTTGGGCTAAGTGTGTATGGGAATAAAAAAAGAGAGGGGTGTGTGTGTGTGAGAGAGAGAGTGACTGAATGTGTTTGTGTGTGAGGGTGGATGGAAATGCATGCGAGATGGTTGGGGGGCAACTGGGGGTGCAAAGCCTTCGTTTGGGGGGGGGGGGGGGGGGGGGGGGGGGGGGGCAAATGCCCCCATGCCCCCCCCCCCCCCCCCGTAGCACCGCCACTGCTTAACACTGGAACAACTGCATGATAACTTTAAAATCTACTGATCGAAAAGGGTGTAGAAGTTCCACAACAGTCTGACGAATCGGTGGTTGATGATGAGTTGGACGCCGAAATTACAGCATCTGAACTACACAGTGCTATATTCTCCCAGAAAAACAATAAAATCGCTGGTATTGATACTTTAGTTTGCGAAATATTTAAATCAGCCTATGATATAATAGGTCCTTTACTACTGAAAATTTTCAACAAAACGTTTGAAAACGGAGAATACCCCCACACATGGGACGAAGGTATTATAGTGCCGGTTTTTAAAAGCGGGGACAAAAAATGACCCCTAAAACTATCGGGGAACACCTCTTAACCCTTTACCCAACGTAACGGCCAAAACCGGCCAGCGCTATTCTCAAAAATCGCCAATTAATTTTCATTTTTTGTCTCAAAAACATAGGTTATGACCCCTCGTTGGAACGAGCTCGTCGAGCTCGTTCCAACGAGGGGTCATAACCTATGTTTTTGAGACAAAAATGAAAAAAAATAGTTATTCAAGAATTTTTTTTGCAAGTGTCGTCTGCTTTTCACCTCTTAACAATAGTTTGGTTAAAATATACTCGCAGATCTTTTTGAATTGACTGACAAACTTGTCAGAGATCCATGATCATATATCAAAAAATCAGTTTGGTTTTCAGAAAGGAAAATCAATTAAGGACTGTATTTTCATCCTACATTCGGTCATAACACAAACTCTATATGAGGGCGAAAAATTGTATTGTGCGTTTATCGATTATGAGAAATGTTTTGATAAAATTAACAGATCTCTTCTGTGGCAGAAACTCTCCGAGCAAAAAGTATCAAGTAAATTCACCAGAGCAATTAAATCAATGTACCAGTCCGTTAGGTCTGGTGTCCGATATAACTCAACAACATCAACTTTTTTGAGAATGAAGTTGGTTTAAAACAGGGGGACCCTAGCTCTCCGCTTCTTTTCATGTTATTCTTCAATGATGTTGTTGAAAGTATTAACAGTAAACCTGCCGGATCTTTTTACCTCAAACGAAATAAAATCATTTATGCTCCTCTATGCCGACGATCAGGTTCTTTTCGCAAAATCTCCTAACTCACTCCAATTAATGCTCACGGATACAGAAACCTACTGCGTTAAATGGGGTTTGAAAATAAACACGTCGAAAACGACAGTAATGATTTTTGAAAGAGGACGGCACACAACTCATAACTTTCGAATTTATAATACCGAAATAGAAGAAGTCAAATCTTTTAAATATTTGGGAATAACTCTATCTAAGGATGGAAGCTGGTATCATGCCCACAAGTAAATAGCCCAACAAGCCTCATTCGTTTTACATAGCCTGTTTCGAATATTTAAAGGAATAGAGTTATCAAATCCTCGAAAATGCAATCTGTTCCATTCTCTTGTAGGATCTATTCTAAATTTTAGTTCAGTAGTCTGTGGCGTAATTAAGGCACCTGAAATTGAAATTATTCATACAAAATTTCTTCGAAACGTATTAGAAGTTAAAAATTTAACAAACCGTTTAGCATTATATGGAGAGTTGGGCGGAGTTCCTTTCGCGGTGCACAGAAAAGTATCCCTAATTAAATATTGGTAGAAACTTATCAGTATGGACGATAGATCACTCGCGAGACAGACTTACTTGTCTCTAATGAAAGACGCGGACATGGGAAGAAATTATAATGGTAAAAATTGGGCCTCTCAGATTAAACACATTTTGTCAGAACATGGGTTAATGTATGTCTGGAACGAACAATCCAGTAATAGCAGCAATATAAAAATTATCAAAGATAGAATAACAGATACACATGTATGTTGTGGCAGAATTGGCAAAATGTCTTAAATGCTTCCAGCCGATTGCAGTCGTACTGTCTCTTTAAAGGGGATTTTAGAATGGAAAAATATCTTGGCGTTGTTACGGACTTTAAATACAGAGTGGCACTCTCAAGATTTTGGACATCTTCTCATTCACTTTTCATTGAGAGTGGGCGTTACAATAATACACCACGTGATCAAAGAATCTGTAAATCATGTTACCTGATGGAAATAGAAAACGAATATCAGTTTTTACTTGTATGTCCCCACTATCATTATTTAAGACAAAAGTTTCTCAAACCCTATTATTATCACTCATCCCCTGTTCAATTCGAGTCATTGATGTCATCACAGTCGCAATTTATAATTCAGAAGTTAGCTAAATTTATATATTTCGCAGAGAAATAGCGACCAGTTTAACGGAGGAGACACCGGTGTGTTTTTCTCGCCACCCGGCCCCACCGCGCTCTGGGTGCTATTGGCACACAGGGCGCGGAGGGGCTGGGGTGGCGGGAATGATGGGCTGGTGTCTCATCGTTATATTGAAAGGCTCACAGTCCCACCCCAAGTCACCAAAAGAGAAAAAAAACAAACAAAAATAGTCCATAAGCATAAATTATCCCTTGCTGAAATAGTCTAAATCCTCTGTGACAGTATATTGTAAATTATATGCACAACTACAAACATTTTATAATGTTTAAAGTTAAATAAGTATTGATTGATAAACAACTGCTCATTTCTTCGCCTAGGCTAGAAGGTGTATCATTCTCTAATTTTCTGTAATAATCATAGAATTCATTTAGAGAGGGCGAATTATTTCTTTTTTATTATTATCTATTAATTTGAATATTTTCCCAAACTTTTTACTATTTTGTTTTTAGGAGCGACGTAGTTTAACTTTCAGTTGGCTTTTATATCCTACTTTACTATTTCGAAGTGTCACTTTATACTTTCCTCTGCACGCGATTAGCGCGTTTTTTTTTTTGGTGTGTCCGTGCATGGGTTTATTCTATAAAATGTCCTCGATCGCCTTATGTTTATCCGTGATTCAAGATAATTCCTACTGAACCAAGGTCTCTTTCTTTGGATTTAAGCTTTAACTCTTTTGGCGCGGAATAATCTGAGAAACAGAATTCTTAGCGCCTAATGTTCATCAGGAATTTTACAGAAAGTATAGGTTGTCAGACTAAAGCGTTATTATTTTAAAAGATGTTCTAATGATCTCATTGACAGTTTTTCAAATGATTTTCTGTATATATTTAAATGGCACCTTTATACTTTCAAGGGACGATATCGTTGTTCATGGATATGGCATAAATGGTGCATGAAATATAGAAATACATATCTTTGTTTAACCCTTTACCCAACGAATCGGCTGCATCCGCCCCGCGAACTATGCAACTTCAGTAGTTGAAAAACATATTATTTTTCAAAAAAATTCAACAAAATCATATCATGTGACCCCTCGTTGGAACGAGCTCGTCGAGCTCGTTCCAACGAGGGGTCACATAATATGGTTTTGTTGAATTTTTTTGAAAAATGTGAAAATAATGATATTTAAAATAATAAATTTTGATATCGTCTGCGTTGGGTAAAGGGTTAAAGCACATAGAAATGGACACACACGGTTGGCTGAAATGACTACTGCAGTACCTTTCCGCGGTCTGCCGTCTGTCGACTTTAGTCGCCTATCGCGCCAAAAGAGTTAATCTGGTTTATTTGATTTCTAGCCTTATTTCTTCCTTTTACACCAGATGTTTCCTAACAGGTCCGCTGGTGCAGGTTACAGAGGTCTTGGTTTATTTCCTCAACTACTCGGGGATCCGGATTCGTCTCCAATTCGAGGGCACTACGCTTACTTTCCAGTTCTAGGATATCTGTCTCGTTTAAGTTTTCTAGAAAGTCAGCTGTTTAATTGGAATCCCATTCAAGAAAGGTAATATCATTATCTGTGACGTATGGGTTAATCCGATTTAGATCTGTGTTTCTATTTTCGTCATCGTGATTGGGAGAAGTACCGTTAGCCCACGTCACTGATTGATGTGTATTACAAACATCTTCGTTTGTTTGGTCAACAGCACAATCAACTGTAAAAACAACTGGGCAGTGGACACCAGGCAATAGTTCATTGAAGTCTCTAAGTGTAAAGTCCGTCAAATACATCGTGAACTCGGGTGTGCAAATTGAGTAGTCGATTATACTAACACCTTCACAAGTGGTAGCACCCACGTTTTTGTCCCTGCCAAATCTACCATTGACGATCAGAAGGTTATTGATTTCACATATTTTAACGATCCTCCTACCAACTTAATTGTCACCCTATCTTGTGGTGATTTTCTGTTAATATCTATTTCATATATGGGTGATTGGACGATTTTTTCCTGCACGTCATCGGAAGGTTCTTTTAAAGTTCCAATTCGCGAGTTAAAGTTACCCATAATTGCTATTGTAAGTATTTCTTTATTTATGTGACATGTGCATACAAAATTTTAAATCAAGATCATTTCGCTACAGATCGCACCCGGCCAATTTGGCCTATATGTCACGGGCGAGTCAGGATTACAGCCAGATAGCGCATACTCTCTCTCTCTCTCAACCACCCACCCACCCACCCACCCACCCGAAAGCCCAGCCACACCCACCCACACCCCAACCACCCACCCATCCACCACCCACCCCCACACACCTACGCGCACACATACACCTTTCTCACACACACACACGCACACATAATACGTGCAGAGAACTGAAAGTCCAACAAACAGAAAACTCCTTTAGCTGGAACTTTGAAGTTTTGAATTTGATCTAAATGGGCTGCGTGCACCAATTGCCCACGCGCGAAAAAGTGCCCGTCCACGAAGATCGCACTGTACGCTGAAAAACGGTTATCCTGTCCATCCACCAAACTTTGGTGGGTGAACTGGATATCCGGGTTTAGCGTTATTTTCCTTCCATAGTATTTTATTTATTTATTGGTGTTTAAGGTCGTATTTTTCTACACAATGCCAAATGATGACCAAAATGCATTTATCATATGACTTACCCGTTTTGTTCACTTTAAAACATTTGATATTTTGCTTTCATATTAATCAGTGATAAATAAAGCCTTCCATCGATTTCATTGGTCAATTTCAAAACTAGACAATTTGATTGGCTGAAAAAAATACAACTGGGCCACATTTTCATAATTTGCATAAATAGAGTTGGGAGCTTTCATTCGTCCATTTCAAAACTGGATAATTTGATTGGCTAAACAAAATACAACTGGGTCACATGTGCATAATTTCAGTAGGGAGAATTTACGTTATCTGTCCTATTTAGGACAGGTTATATTGTATTAATCTTTTACCTACAAGAAAAATGCCATTCATTTTTTTTTATATTTTCACTTTTTGCTTCCAAAACATAGGTTATGAGCCCTCATTGGAACGAGCTCGGCGAGCTCGTTCCAATGAGGGGTCATAATCTATGTTTTGGAAGCAAAAAATGAAAATTTTTAGTTATACGAGGATGTTTTTTCCAAGTTCCGTCTGCAACTCAAGTTAGGTGATGGGTTAAAGGTCATACTAAGTGGCTAATTTGGGCGTGTGTGTGTCATATAATAAATAGAATATGAAATGAGTGTTTTCTCATATAATATTTATGAAACTCGTCCGAATTTTCCGTTTGGGCTCGCCAGGGGCTCGCCAAAACTGAAAAATTCTTGGACTCTTTTCATAAATATTATATGAGAAAAACACTCATTCCATACCCTCTATATATCAAGTCGGGTTTAGCCATTCGTTTATACTCATGTTGCCTATTTGGAGAGCTCCCATCTCGAGTATCGGCCCCCGAATTATTTCTCACTGGTGCACTTATTTAGCACTGTGAACAAGCACTAATTCATTCACAGAGTTCCAACTGGGATATGGTAGTCATAACTGGGCTTCATAGGATTAACCGTAAAAGAGTAAACGCACTTGGATGCCACAGAGTCCAAATCAGAGACTCGGGGATCTGTGGAAGTCAAGTTTCAAATTTCAAAAACTGTATTATTATGCCTCACGTTTGTAACATCAGCCGTGATTAGTAGTTAATTTGACACCTTCTAAAAGTCATAGTACTGGAGTTTTGGGGCAAAACGCGGGTACTATCGGAACCTTTTTCCCTAGAGACAAGAGAACGAAGAAAATGTATGCTCCACTTGAATTGATCAGCGTCGATTGGAATTTCTCAACACCAAACGCTGGCGCCGTGTCCGTTTAACTTTTTTCGTCACCGATAGACACAAACTTACTAAGAAATATATCATCTTCAGTGGGTGTGTTTTCAATTTTAACTGCAAATAATGAATTCAAAAGAATCAGAAATATTAAAAACTCACGTGTTGTTACCACTTCAGTGAATCCTGAATATGACTCATGACTTCAGTCAATTATATTTCCACAATTTACTCCTCGACCTCACTGAGCCTCCGCCTCAAGTTCAAAATAACTTGTTTCACTCCGCTTAACAACTGTCATCGCCCAAGAAACATGAATTTATATTCCTTTTTATTTATACCACTTATCACACAAGCATTAATAATGAATTATAACATGAACAGCATGACGCAGTTGTAAGCACTGGCATTTGATGAGAAAGAAACTCCAAAAGCGACGGCACTTGTGACAAGTCATTTTCGAATCTGGAAACACCAAAAAAGACGTCATTCGTTCGAAATGACGTCATGTTTTTGGATTCGACTACATTGTTATTACAAGATTGATTGCACGTTGCAGTTAACGCTTAACAGTAATAGCCACCAAATGGTTAGGCGTGAATAGGCACCAGCCCATTCACTCCTAACCGTTTGGTGGTTATTACTGTTGGTAAACAGTGATAGGAATTTCAACAAACACTGGTTCCGAGAAGGTTGTTTTGATTTTTTATCGATCCATATGATCAGTACAGCTTCAGTCAAAACAAACTCTTCACCTTTGGGTGTAATTATCGGAATTAAAATTTGTTTATTTAAATGCATTTATCTCGCGAAATATGACTACGCCATTCCAACTCGTTTTATAAAACACCCACCGATTCAAACATACATCGCGTTCTGTCTATGTATTCATCAAAATAGCCCATGAGTCTTCTATTGAGCACATCATCGTAAAGTTTACAGACTTTAGAAGGAGGGAAATGCCCTTATAATGTATAGAATCCCTTGGATCCAACGATTTATCTTTTGGGATAGGGCAGATAAAACAATTCTTCCAAGCGGAGGGTATTATCGCATTGTCAAAAATAAATTGGAACAAATTATGTAAAACTTTAACAACATTTGGGTTTTTTAAAGCCTTATATGGTAATTTGTCACAACCCACAGCTTTGCCATTTTTTTTTGCCATCTTCAGCACATTTTCAATTTCTTTCAACTCAATTGGTTTATTTAAAAATTTATTTTCTATATATTGTTTTTCTTCCAATATTTGTCGGGGGAATTCTTTATCCCAATCACTTTCATCATTACTGGAGTTATAAAGATACGAGAACGCTTCAGCCCATTCTCCCAAGACTTTAGCATATAAGGGGAGTTTCATCCAGTTAAACTGATACTGCAATATGCAGTTTGTCATGTATAGCATAGATTTGAAATTCCCGAAAGAGAATTTAAACCACTGGGCATTTTCGTCGTCGTCGGGAATAATGGAAAATAGGTTTTTAAACTGTAGTTTTACTGCCGTGCATATCCTCCCGATCTAATATTTGATAATTTATGTCGGTTTTGGGGTTTGAATACGTGAAAACCCTTCAATTTCGACTCCGTCGATTTCGTTGGTTTTAGTTTCCTGGAAACAGAGGACATCAAAATCTAAGATATATTCGAGAAATTCGGAGTCTAAGTTTAGACATAAATCCAAAGACTTTCAGTGAAAGGAATTTGAGTTTCAGTCGTCTCCGGCAGTCCTAGTTACTCTGACTGTTGCTGTTGTTTTCTGGGGTGGATGAGTGGTGCAGAACACAGTAGGGGGTGGGGTGGCTGGGTATAGTAATGATTATTATTTACGTACAACCGGTCTACTCACTTTCACCCTATTGTCCTTCGATTGTGCACTTTTTGCTAGGGGCCAAATTACTGATTTCCTATAGGTTTTGGAAAATGCACAGAAACACAGTAATTTGTAACTTTCAGAATATATCGAGGATTCCGAAAAATTTCCCTGTGCTTGTAATATGTGAATTTTGCCACAGTCGGTCTGGTTTAGCCCTTTACCCAACGCAGACGATATCAAAATGTATTATTTTAAATATCATTTTTTTAAAATTTTTCATAAAATTTCAACAAAACCATATCATGTGACCCCTCGTTGGAACGAGCTCAACGAGCTCGTTCCCACAAGAGGTCACATGATATGGTTTTGTTGACAGTTTTTGAAAAAATAGCATTTTTTCGACTGCTGAATTTGCAGATTACAGGGCGGATGCGGTCGATTCGTTGTGTAAAGGGTTAACCTGGTTGTTTTTTCCCTAATCGATGAACACGTTCGAAATTGGCTGGCTTATCAATTTTCATTTTGAGCCCAATAAAGACAGGAATGATATCTTCAGAGGTTATTTTGTCAGTCTGAATTTCCCTCAGACCCGAGAAATGTATTTTTCGGCGGTTCGAAGTATAGCCGAAAAATATTGTCTTCGATGTTTCGTTTTGCCTTTACGGGTTTCCGTAGTTTATATGCGCTATCCGTTAACAGTGTGCTGTGCACTGTATGTTATTGTGCGGGAAGTCCGTGCGTCGTCTGATGCAGAGTTGGTCAGTCATTCTCGCCTTCGCGTTGTTACGATCAAACTTTACGCCATCGTCTTAGGTGTTTTTCTGTTTTAGTTTGGAATGGTTATAGTTAGCATATATTTAAAACAAACAAATATATAAACGAAGACAAAGAGGCGAGTGTCCGCGCTTCCATTGTTGCGCCTGGCTTTCCTTCGAACAGCAGGTTTCCATAGTTCCTTCCAATCCACAAAAAAAAAAAAAATGTTAGGGTTATCTATGGTTTTTCCTGGGCCACCACGTGACCGTCATATGTTGAGTGAACCAGTTTTCTGTATGCAAATTGACAATTTATATTGTGTCTTCATGGATATATTAATGATTTAATTGATTAAATACACATCGCCGGCTATTCACTGTGCTTGGCTAACTGCATAAGCGTGTTGTTTTTCTGTTACTGGCGGAGGGTTTTGGATTGGGGTGGGGTGATTTGGGTTCTGAGGAACAGGGTAGACCAATAAATTGTCTCGCATAGAATGCGTTTGAAGGCTAATAAATGATTCGTTGATCGCTGCATTGTCTCTTTTGATAAGGACCCAGGAACATGATTCTCTTCACTTTGTAAATAACTCACAGACGTTGTGTCCTTCGGTAAGACACTTCACCCCCATTGCCCATGTGGGGCACGGTGACGTCGTGTACTAAGGCGTACTGCACGTTGATGGTGCACTTGTCTTCAACCAATGCTAACCCTGCTTGTGTGGAATTAGTATGTTGGGGAGCTGACAGTTGCTCGTCGTTGCTCGGTGGTTCTCTCAGGGTACTCCGGCTTCCCCCGCCCGTAAAACTGTCATGGTCATGATTAGCCATTGTGCAGCAATATGTAACTTAAAACCCCAATAAATATTTAAATAATAACTCGCAGAGTTGTTCAAATCTCTATTGTTTGCTTTTAGGTCACAAACATCTGCATTAATATATTCAGCTTTGTTTTAGGGCTGTCAAGATTAATCGATTCATCGACTGTTGATCGGTCACGGCGAAATCGAAATCGATTAGTATTTTTCGTTGTCGAATAATCGGTAAATTGTATCCCGTTTTAGACGTTTAATAATTAAAAGAAAATTTGATGAAAAAACTATTGTTTCTAAAGGTAAAGAGTTAAGAACATCGATGTTAAACCCCAAGACGCTGTTGGAAGCAATAGTCTTCCAGGTACATTCATCAAAGCTTTGATGTTCTGAACTTTTGAACCGTCAGTGCAATAATCAAGACCGGTCGGCAGTTGCGAACTTCGCAACTGCCGACCGGTCTTGATTATTACACTGGCAGTTCAAAAGCTCAGAAAAATCAAAGCTTTGAATGTACCTAAAAAGGATCGTCTTCGTTGTTTCCTTGAGGTAGGTCAACTGACTTGAACTTCATTTTTATCGACTTCAAAGAGAGGGAGAGAGGGAGGGGGTCATTTAGGTACGATTAATCGTCGATTATTTGCGACGATTAATCGATTCCTAAATTAAAAAATCGTGACAGCCCCACTTTGTTTTCAAGTTTTTGAACTCTTTCACCTAACTTTTCTACAGATGTCCCAATACTATTTAATTTTGCATGGATAGGGTGAAATTCAGACTTAATTTCGTCCATAACTCCCAATCTTACAGACATTTTCTCCAGTAGACGAAAATGTTAATGAACTCAACAGAACACCCTCCACACAAATCAATGGTTTTCCCCATGTGAATCGGAGTCACGGTCACTACAGTTCTGATCAGAATAAACTGTGTGAGTAATATTACTATGTTCCTGAATTGAAATGTTGAAGCCCATTGTCCGGTGTTGAAACACCAGTATTTGTTTTGTAGTTCAACAAGGAAGCGTGTTTCAGCTCTCGCTGGATGCAGAGCCTTGTTCATAGAGTGACATTTGTCATTCATTTAGGTGCATTGGTGACTGAACTGATAATTCGTGGAGCTCATCAGTCCCCAGAATGAAAGTTTTAGCGCGGCAAAGGTGCACGGGGACGATGTGGGATTGAAAACCCTTGCGACCCGAATAACGTTATTTGCTTATGAAACCACAGCAGACGGAAGGGGAGGGGTCATGCATCTTATTGGTCTGTGTGTGCGCGCACAAGTAGTTGGGTAGTTGGGTGGGACCCCCGACATCCTCGAACTGGAAGTTGACTAGAAATTGTGCATAGCTACAATAATTCTGCTCTGGTATTTGACTTGAAAACGTTGTGATATTTATTGTAATACTGAAGCCGCAGCTTAATGATTTGTTTTGGAAAGAAGAAAAAGACACCCAAACACTTTGTGTTTTTGGAAGCTAGGCGTCATCCAACATCCTTTGAGGCAAAGTGAGTGTCGAGCATTGGCAATCTGGTCTGCCTTCAGGGGAGCAGATGGCGGGATAGTGAAACAAACACCTCGCACATCCCCACAAGCACAAATACCACAAACACACACACTCATCCTCACACATACACCTTCACGCACTCACCGGCACACACCTCAAAACTCTTAATAGAGCTGTTATATCTTTATTTATCTGTGCATTTATCAAAAAATGTACACTGGTCCCAACCAGGCAAGCTTGATTCAAACCTGGCTTAATGTTTGGTGTTTTTCTGTGGAAGGAAGCTTGTTCTAATCCTCGTGCGCTTTGTCTACGTTTTCCATGCGTCTTTTTGGTAAGAGTGTTTCCAGCAATTCTGAGTGTGTTCAGTTAGTGAAGTTATTGGTAGAGAATGATAAGAATTCACTTTTGTATAGTTTGACTGTTGTGTGGTTATTGCTATTGGTGGGACGAGGGGTGGGTTTCTTCCTATCCTACTCCCTACCCCACCTTTGCGAGGCAGTCCTCGCAGACTCGATCCTAGTGTTCTCAATGAGTAGCGAGGCAATCCTCAGACTCCATGCATTTTGATTTTATTGTATAATTTTCTCGAACTTACGGGGAGGGGGGGGGGGGGTGGAGGACGTAGTTTCCTTCTACGTACGCTGTTCCGTTGAGAACGGAAAGTACCACGGGAGAGACCAGCCATTCATCCCTCCCCGAATTTACTACTACGGGATAGAAACCCCGACTGAAGGTGGCGAGTTTTCCGCTGTTTGCAGCTCCCACTTGTGGCAGAGGCAAGCTGCCGTGCGTATCGGCACCTGCCGCCGGTCCAGGTTATTTACACTAACTATCCGACCCTTCCCAGCGCATTATGGTGATGTATGACACGCGGAGTAGTGAAGCAGCTCTCACTAACCCAACATTGCAAAAAATATAGGTTCTCTTAAGAACCAAAACTGGTTCTAATCTTGTCCCTGAGATAGAACTAATTCTGTTTAAACAGTATTTATTTCAAATCAAATAAATTTACCAAGATTAGCATTCAATTTTAACAGAATGTTACATGAATTGAAGTAGATTCAGCAGTAAACTTGGAGCTTATTCAACTCAGTCGCCAAACATTTTGAAACAAAGGAGATATGAACAGTTGGCATACCGAACCAGTTTTGGTTCTGTACAGAACCAAAACTGGTTCGATTTGCCAACTGTCCATATCTCCTTTGCTTAATAATGATTTGAGACAATCTCGTACAAGCTCTTTGCTGAAACCCCCCCCCCCCCCCCCCCCCCCAGTTTATGTTTAATTCTGTTAATATTTAATGTTAATCTTTATAAATTTATTTGGTTGGAAATAAATACTGTTTAAACAGAACTGGTTCCATCTCAGGGACAAGATTAGAACCAGTTTTATTTTTTTGCAGTGATCCATTAAGCTTTGTTTGACTGGACATTTAAACCTTAGTGACTTTTGTCTCAGTTGCAGCAATTTTGAAAGATCCCTAGATGTTGTTTAGTCGTGTGACTTTAATTATGTTAACTTATCCTTGTCTTGTGATCTTTAGCTCATTTAGTTTTTCTGTTAAGGGCTGGGTGCTCCTTTAGCTCTACCATTAATTCACTATCTTGGAGTCTATTGAAGGTTTTGTTTTGTAAATCTTTTAAACGCGCCTCAATTATTTCGGTTTCTGTCCAGTTCGTTTGGACAATTTGTTATCTGAGGAGACAATCTAACAATCCATGCGCTAACGACATTGGATATCAGTGTCACCAAAAGGAGCAAGAGAATTTATGAAGGCAAGTATATGAAGAATATTTAACCCTTTACCTAACATGAAAAGCAGACGACACTTGCAAAAATAATTCTTGAATAACTAATTTTTTTCATTTTTTGTCTCAAAAACATAGGTTATGACCCCTCGTTGGAACGAGCTCGACGAGCTCGTTCCAACGAGGGGTCATAACCTATGTTTTTGAGACAAAAAATGAAAAAAATAATGAAAATTAATTGGCGATTTTTGAGAATAGCGCTGGCCGGTTTTGGCTGTTTCGTTGGGTAAAGGGTTAATGTGTTTTTTTTTTTCACTATGGATTCTGATTTTGGGGGCACTCCATTGCGGGCTTTGCTGCTGGGTTTCTCTTCCTCTCTGATCCCAGTTGGCACCCACATTTGGCTTGTCCCGTATTGACGCTCAGCGGGTTCGACTGGGAATCCGCAGTGGATTTTGGAGCTACGCCTGATACGCCTTATGTAGGGAGTGTCAAACATCTAAAAATTCACGTGCCCCCAATAACAAGAGACGTTTGCTTTTTGATTGTCAAAATACCAGAGGCAGACGTTTCTCCCCACTGCATGTGTAACATACGTGTGTCCCGGATGAGATAGCAGGGAGAGAAAGATGTATCCCACCCCACCCACGTGACGTTATACATTAATAACGTTATTATGACGTTTTGCATATCGTTTCCTGCTGCCAACTTATTCATATTGACGTCAACGGAATGCAGTGTGATCAAAGTTGGATGCTCTAAAACTCTTCAACCCGAAATCTGCCACCGTTCCTCGTCGATTTCGTGATATATAACTTTGGTATATACAAAACTTGTGCATGCTCTTTCCGATGGTGTCACCAGTTTCTCAGAACAACGAATACAAAATGAGTTGATTGAATCAGCACGTGACTCCCGATTACCTCTGGCCAATCTAATCAGCCTCGGATCTGGTTCAAATATCTTGCCCCTCAGGTGAGATTTCCCCATCCCACCTCCGGACTCATCGGGGAACATAATATTCCCTCGATTTGTGTCAAACTCAGAATCTAACTCTCGCGAGCAGCAGACTACATTTGTACGAAGATCATTCTCCAGATGCCTCATCTGAACCACAAAATACCGAGCCGACTGAGTTGGGGACAGCAGACAAAACCAGTAAACAAGGTTTGCGGTCGGATCGCACAAGAGAAACTCTGAGTGAAAGATTTTGTTTTGCCTAAAAATTCCCTAGAAGCACAATATAAATGACCAAGTCAAAGCCAGACACCACTTGTCAATGGGGATCGACAGTCAGTTCAGTTAGCAACAGCTTGCAAAGTTGTATACCATTATAATAATACACTTTGACTGGACACTGATATGGCGTTTCTTAGACGAGACGGCATTGATTAACCCAGTGCTCCCAATGTCAATGTATTCCTATCCCCACGCCTCTTCTCTCCCTTCAACCCAAAAAATCGAACTGTTTGATGGTCTCCCGAACCTCGTTCTTTACAATCCTTCAGATAAACATACTAACCCTCTTCTTTGTGTTACCGTGTAACTACGTGTCCTTCATCATCTCACCTCACTTCTCCATTATAGTCCCGCTGAATCTCATTCTGTTCCTTTAGCATTTTGGACGTTCTAGTAGTTTGTGCGTGTGGTTTCGGTAAATGTCTCTACCTACAGGGTTAATAGTTACCTCCACATACTCTAGTAACCTTATTCCCCTGCACTAAGAAGTTATATGTGAGGTACCCTAGCTTGCACTGGGTCTACGCATAGACTGGTGCAGGCTTAGATGAATGGAGTGACCTGATTGACCGTAGGTTTCCCCAAAGGCAGATGACGAGGCAGACTCGGGGGTAGCTACTAAGCTTGTAGCATTTATTCAAGTCAATAGTAATAGAACAATGTAGTAATGGCACAAGCCTGCAATGATGATGAAAGTCTGTAGTATTGGGTGGATACAATAGTATTGGATCAGACGGCAGATGTTGGTGACCCTGGACAAATGGTGGCCTTGTAGTTATGAATGGTGAGGGGTGGTCTAGAAGACTGAATCAAACAGGTTGTAGAAGCCATAACTATCTTCAGAAAGATAATCCCAGATAAGTATCTCGGGATTGTTTCCTCAAAGGTTATCTTCAAACGATACACCTCCATGTCTTAAGTATCCTCAAATACCCATGTGTGCCCATTTGATGAGCGCACATTGTGCATAAGCTCACAAGCACATATCGGCACGTCCCGCATGTGCCTATGTTCGAACTGTAATGTGCACATATTGTGATACAACGTGCACTTGCACACAAACGCATCTAGGGAAGTTAGAATGCTTTATTAGGAAACCAGGGAAGCTATAACATAAACAGGATAGAACACTGGTAGCCAATAGTAATACAGTTAAAACTAGAAGTCCTGTCATGAACTGTGCGCTTATCTAGGCTTAATAGCTCGTAGGATTTGCGCGCAATTGCCATATCGAATGGCATCCAAAGCAAGGCAGGTTCTCCTGGTTACTCATAGCAAACACAGGCAATGTTTCTACCAATGGACCTCCGGGTTACCCGGAGGTCCATCGGCTGAAACATTGCTTGTGCACAGGCCGTATGTACAGAATCTGATAGTCTTACTATGGTCATAACGCGTAGATTAACGCGCAGATCGACGTGCTATTTGTGCGCCTTTCATGACAGGACTTCTAGTTTTAACCGTTGTACAAGGCCCTAATGGTACAAGACAGCAATAATGGTAGAACACTATAGTATTGGGTGAATAAAATATTAATGGATCACACGACGGGTGGTAGTGTCCATTGACAAATGGCAGCTTTGGAGTTATGAAGATGGTGGATGGTCTAGAAACCAGTACCTGTATATGCACTAGGGGCTATATAGGGACTCGGAGCCATATAGTGGCTAGCAGCTGTATAGTAGCCATATAGTAGGTATCCTCAGATACCATGATGGATCGTAGAAGAGTGTTTGGGGTCATTCTTTCGAGCAAATGATCTATAGCTCCTTTGAGCGATAACAGTTGACGTTTTTTTGACCAACCGAAATATTTCATCTGAGTGTAAATAAACTATGTAAAAATAGGGATGGACTATTTATCCCTTTGAACCCTGATGATAGTTTTCACGCCAGTTCAGTGCTATCAATTGGAAGAGATATATTCGTTACTTGGGGAAGATAGATTCTGAACAATCGAAATAAGGGAATAGAGAGAAAAATGGGAAAACCAGAACCAGAAAACAAAGGAACACGTCTCATAGCACTATGTGATACTCTTATAAACCCCAAATGGGGAAATTTAAGTTCGTTTCGGGGACATCGAGTGTTGTTTGATGACTTGGAGAAATTGTCAGTTTGTTTGTGGTTATCAGTTTTACCCATATTGAATTAAACATACCCCAAACATACCCCTTCCCTTTAAGAAATTTTGCAGATTCGCTGCATTCACGTGGTACCATAGAATCCAAGATGGCGGCCTCCAGTATAGAAAATGGACGACGAAAACACGTATCACCCACACCAAACGTACTGCGCATGCGCACTGACACCACGTATCACTACTGTAATGGCGTCCCAACTTGGCCGCTTACGCGGGCTATCATGACAACCCGATTTGACGTCATTATGTCAAATGACTATGCCGTCTCATGAGATCCTGCAGCCTATACCTGAAAGGTGCGAGATATACTACTGATAAGTTGATGCTAGGACATTGTCTTATCAATTCTTTTCGACATGATTTAAAAACAAAGTGAAAACGGACATGTACGGGCTATATACATTTGGAGTTTGTGACGGTGCATGATCATTGAAAATTCAGAGTTTGAATACATGTGTAACCTTTCTAGGGCTGTCGCGATTATTCGATTAGTCGACTAACCGTCGACTATTGAAGTAGTCGACGTTTTTTATTTTTAGTCGATCGTCGTTCATTTTCAAGGTGATACACGTCTACTACACGTCGGGGCTAAATTGCATTGTTTTGGGAGGTGAATGATCAATGAAGGTGAATAACTTTAAATATCTAACCATAGTTAACATTCATATCCGGAAGACTGTACGACTGTCACTGACTGTGTAAAAAAGAACACTCACAGTTACTCGAGAAGAATAGATTCTTCTGAATTTCTCCAGTCTTGTACACACGAATGCACCCATTGGAAAACCCAAAGCGCGGAAGTGACAAAATTATGACGAAAGTCAGAACGTCAGATCACTTCTCAAAGTTCGGAACTTCAGACTAAGATCCAATTTTAACAACTGACGAGGGAATGCATAGATCTCAATGTTCAAAATTTCGAGAAACTTATTGCAGAAAGGAAACATATGCAGGAACGTTCTTTGGTAAATTCATCGGCTTCAATCTAGTTCAAACTTGGACCCGCAGTCAGTAATATTATTTTTGGGGTTGGTACGTCCTACAGGACGTACCAACCCCAAAAATTATATTACGGACTGTGGGTCCAAGATTGGACTACATGTAGCTTCAGTCGGGACCGATTTGTTGTTCCCACAACTCACTTCGTCTGAACACACTGGTGCCATTGTCATTTTCAGAGTTTTACGAACAGAAGAATGATTTGCTAAAAAATCATGGGAAGCGACTATTAATCGTCTAACCGTCGATTACTGGTCACGATTAGTCGATTACAAAAAATGATAGTCGCGACAGCCCTAAACCTTTCACCTTCATCGTGACATATAGTTCTTGTTAGCATTAGCAAAAAATGAACATAATGTTTGACCAGTTCTTATTCCCCACCCCACCCTTTTATCCATGAAGTGTGTACTAGTACCTTGATAGATATCCAGCACATTTTGAAACGTCACGAATGAAATTATTCTAACTTCATCTATCCAGTGGCAAATTTGAATGCAATACAAATTGGATGGTTCAGTGCATTTTTGTCACACCTGATTGAGTTGTGGGGTTCCATTTCTGGATAAACAATTAAAAATATCAGCTGAAAAAAAGTTTAATTTTGCGTGTAATAAATCTTTTTTTTTTTAAATAGGTAAGACATCGAATGATGTGCTCTAGAGTCTAAGTGTTGGTATTTAGGTTGAAACACTGAAGAGACTGATGAATATTCAAACTGCTCCTCACAACAATCAATGTTTACAGTACGACCGACATGGACTGGTAATATTTCCACGGATGCAATAATATTACACTGCAAACACTAATTATAGGACTAAACTTCAAAAAAGTAATTTATTATACGCTAAACGATAGATTATTGAAGAAATTGCGGAAAGATAGATATCGTATCCAACACAGTGAAGATATAGAAATTTTAACTTTCACGGTATCAATCAAAATGGCGGTTTTCAAAGCATCACTTCAAGGTGAATACGTGTCAAATTATCACTGGAAATGATCAGTTTGATCTTAAAACGTATAATGAAAAGTAAATCTACTGTTTTGGAGTGAATACCGATCATTTCCAGCAATAATTCAATACGTATTCACCTTGATTTGATGCATAAAACCCGCTATTGCAAACATGGCCTGAAAGTCCATAATACAAGTTTTTGGTTTGGTACGTCCTTTTGAAAGGACGTACCAAACCAAAAACTTATATTACGGACTTCAGGCCATGCTTGGAATAGAAACCCGCCAGCTGAATCAGATTGCAAGACGCTATCTGTTCCGAGTATTAATCAAATCACCTCCACGTTTCAATGATCCAATAAGCTGTTTACTTTCATGCATCAATTCAAGGTTGAAACGAGTGGAATTACAGATTCTTATAAAAACGTATAATAAAAAGAAAATCTAGTGTTTTTGAGTGGATTCCGAACATTATCTCACTTGTGACCGAGATAAATGGATGCTTTCGCTCCCACAAGCGGTCCCACAAGCGCTCGTGAAAAATAGACCACATCCGTGCCATTAATCTTTCGCCAGTTCCAGGCTAATATGAAGTTACCTCGACCTGATATCTCGGCCGATATGAAACTAACCAAGTAATAATATCCAAATACAGCAGAAGAATTATATAAAGAAAAAGCATAAACCACCAGGAAGAACGAGCTTTTTCGGAGTAGCTTGCGCACTCCCATCCCTGTGTAGGAAAACATTTTCAGCAGCCCCCGCCCCAGCCCCGCACTCGTCAAATTTTAGTGAAATTCTTGTTGCTAGAAGTTTTCATCAAAGTAGCTCTGTTACACATTATGGTATTTTTTATTGCCATGTGTATGTTCTTGAACCATGAAAGCTTTCAGCCAAAACGACGAAAAACAGCCAGCATTATTCACTGAAATTTCCAGTCAATTTTCATTTCGTTCTTGCTTGAAAAACATTGCTGGTGACCTCTCATTGGAATGATCTCTTTTTAAAGGGTTAAAATGGAGTATTTAAAGGGATTATTTTAACCCTCTCAAAATCATAATATGGGTCCCAAACATTTACTCCCGATTACCCACGTGTGAGCACGATGATGTTGTGTACTAAGGCGTGCTGTGCGTCAATGGTACGCTTGCCTTCAACCAATGCTAATCCTGCTTGTGCGGAATTAGTACGCTGGGAAGTATGACAGTTGCTCGCCGCTGCTATGTGGTTCTCTCTGGGTACTCCGGTTTCCTCCACCAGTACAACTGTCCGACACTAGGTAACCCTGCCTTTCGAAAGTATTTTTGACTGGTCGACTTCTAAAAACCACCATCATGACTTACAAAAAAATGAGGGTACCAGAGAAAAAGCCAATATTTTCCTTGCTCATTTTTCATATTCAGTCAAACCCATATACTATTTTGTTTATAAAAATATATTTTAACATATATAGGCACTCTTTAGTAATTTGTAATAAAACAAATTTTAATGAATAAATTACAAATGTGGATAAAAATGATTGGCTGGACTTAACTTTATACCCATGTTGCGGTCACGATTAGCCATTGTGCAGAAATGTGGCCTTAAACACCAATAAAGAAAGAAATAAAGATGAACAAATTCAGACCACCAAAAAAATGTAGCCCTCAACCTGTTAAATCCCCAATAAATAAATGATCAAATATTTACATCATTCCAATGGGATGTGAAAAACAAAAATTTGGAAGAAGGTTGTTTGTATAAAGTAGTAGACTGTCCTAGTTCAGCGATCAGAACATAGTGGCTACCCCTCTACGTTCAGATTCTTACAATTCGATTCTATAGAAAGAGTTCCCATCAAGTGTTTATGGGAACTCAAAACTCGAAATTAGGAATATATATCAAGCTTTCGCCCTTATTACCGGCTGCAGTCGACAATACACGTATTTCCTTACATTTGGGCAGAGTTTATTGATCCAAACTATGTTTTATCCTTTAATTATCGTTATTTGAATACTCGCATGGCGTCAACGGAAATTTCGAAATCGTCCATGCTTTTGTATAAATATAAAACAGTAAAAACAATAATCCGGTAATGGCGCCGAAACGAATAGACCCTTTCATCGATGCGGAATCGGAATCGCTATCTCATTGGCGCAGAGGAGGTTATCAAACACGGTCGCATTCGCAGAAAGCAGATTATCAACCCCCTCTGCGCAATTGAGAACGAATTTCCGATTCCTAATGTTTTTTTCAGATTTCTGGGGCATTAGGGGTGTCCGTAGGGGTGTTTTGAATGTGGGCAACGCCCATATCTCAGGCGTGGTACTGTTTAAACTAAACTGGTTCCATCTCAGGGACAAGATTAGAACCAGTTTTGGTTCTAAAGAGAACCTATATTTTTTGCAGTGTAAGGGAACATCGTGGATCGCGTGGAAAACGAGGCGACGATTCGTCCCTACTCTATTCTCAATGCAATGACATTTTCATTCATTATTTACGTATCATCAGTCGACTTTGGCATTATTTCTGTCTATTTGATAAACTGTTCAACTGTAACTACTCGCACCTTTATGGGGACTGATAGTTTGGACTTGGACTGTTTATTTTCGATCGTCTCGACAGAAACTAACAACTCGACTCAGTGGCGAAAAAGCTGTCATTTGGCAAAGTTGACTTTAAAATTTAACAGACACCAGTGTCGGACATACGCCAATTCTAACCAGACCATCCAAGGCAGCCACATGAAATTCTCAGAATGTGTTCTACTATCCCCGCCCGACAGTTTAGTATCTGTCTTGAGACCTGCGACCGGTTGGAAACACCGTGGATGTACCCATAAGGGAAGTCTCAAATCTGCCAAGGGTTAAACTTTTATTAATAACATATAAAACAAGAAGGGTGGTTATGCGGCAGGTCATAAAAAGTATACATCCCGTTCCATGTACAGTAGATTGTGGAGAGAGGTTTTGGAGTAGCGATTCCAATTTTTCAGCGTTTGTTCTAGAAGCTCCGCCAAACTCGACCTGTCCCCCAAAAAATCCAAAAACCGAGCCTAACGCGCATGCGCATACGCTCTTTTCGAATTGGACATGGCGAAAATCGCAATTCGTGTTGCTTATCAAGGCAACCGGTGCAACTACTATTCGTAAACGCTGAGTGAAAATTTCATGGAAATCCGACAAGAATTCGTTGATATTTTGCGTTTTTGAAGAGAGGAGATAATTTTCTGAATTTGGTCTTTTTCAAGCCGGAGCGAAAGAAGAGGGCGGGAATGGGCGTAGTCTCTCGTAGTGTCTGGGGTAGGTCCACTTTAAAATTACAATAGATTTTGACTGACGTAGAGATGGCTATAATTCGAAGTAGCTTCTTTACAAACAGCACCTAGGGATCCCAACGCAACCTTCAAACCTTTGAGAATCGTCAAAAGTTAAAAGTGAAAAGAAAACGGCGGTGAGTAGGTTTTTTGGCGGGAAAAGATTAATGAAAATTTGCATTTTAGACATTAAAATAGCACTTCAGACATACAAGAACTGTGCCCAGACCGCTGAAGGCAGCGACTTACAATTATCAGAACTTGTTCTACGAAGCCTGGTCGACATTGTTGCATGAAATCGAGTGTTCTGGGCGCTTGGCAAACAACGCGCCTCGGGTGGAAACCGTGGGAACGGTTCGTTCCCTCTTTATTTTCAATGCAATGAAATTTCAGTTCATTATTTACCTGTCGGTGGCCGGGTTTGCCATTATTTCTGTCTATTTGATGAACTGTTCAACTTCAATTATTTGCACCTTTATATAGGACCGAAAGATCCCAGCATGCTTACAAATATTCAGGGGCTGATTTTATGAAAATAACAATTATTCAAACAGTACCCACTTGGGAACTCTCAAATCTGCCAAGGATTGAACTTTTAATTATAACGTGTAATATAAGGGGGCGCGGTGCTCCATAGGTAGAGGTGCACTCTACAAGCCGAGAGGTCCTCGTTTCGAATCCCACCTGCGGCAACCGCGTTGTGTCCTTGGGCAAGACACTTCACCCCCATTGCCCATCTGGGGGCACGGTGACGTCGTGGACTAAGGCGAACAACTGCACGTCGATGGTGCACTTGTCTTCAACCAATGCTAACCCTGCTGGTGTGGAGGTAGTATGTAGGGGAGCTGACAGTTGCTCGCCGTTGCTCGGTGGTTCTCTCCGGGTACTCCGGCTTCCTCCACCCGTAAAACTGTCATGGTCATGATTAGCCACAGTGCAGAAATATCTGACCTTAAACCCCAATAAATAAATGAATAATAACATGTAATATAAACGATGTCATACTTTCGTCGCCTGAGTGCGAGAATGTCCTATGTCCCCGTCCCCTAGGACATTCTAGCACTCAGGCGACGCTTTGCTAGCCGCATGCACCCATAGATAACATTCAGCTGTCAATCAATTAGGAATGGAGTAAATTGCGACTTATACCTACGAAATTCTAAAAAAAATGAGAGTTTTTTTGTTTTCGGCGGCACCTATCTACATGCAATAGAAACAGGAATTGGGTTAATCTTTACAGCAACCTTATAACAGAAAATATTATTGAAATTGAACTGTGAATCTGAATATCGAAACGCTTTTTCAGATATTCTATTCCAAACTACCACTGAATGCTTACCAATATTCAGTGATTTTACGAAAATAACAATTATTTCGACAGTGCCCATAAGGGAAGTCTCAAATCTGCCAAGGGTTAAACTTTTAATAATAACATATGAAACAAGAGATGCCACACTTTGCTTGCTGCATGCAGCCATAGAAAACATTCAGAGCTCAATCAATTAGAAATGGAGTAAATTGTCACTTAAACTCTCCAGATTCTGAAAAATGGAGTTATTTTCGACGGCACCTATCTTTAGGCAATCGAAACAAGGATTGGGCTAAACTTTATAGCCACCTTATAATAGAAAATCTGCTTGGACGTGAACTGCGAATCTGAATGTCAACAGAATTTTCAGATATTCTTTTTCCAAACTACCACTGCACGTTTACCAATATTCGGTGATTTTACGAACATATCAATTATGCAGACAGTACCCATATGGGAGTCTCAAATTTGACATGGGTTAAACTTTTAATACTCACATATAAAAGAACAAATTTCATACTCTGACTGCTGCATGCAGCCATTGAAAACATTCAGCGCTCCATCATGTAGGAATGGAGTAAATTGTCACTAAAACGTACCAAATTCTGAAAAAGCAAGATGTTTTTTGGACAGCATCTACCTTTATGCAAACAGAATGGACATATGGTTAAACTTTACAACCAAACATACAACAGAAAATATGCTCGCTAAGTAATTGTGAATACGAACATGTAAATCATTTTTCGATATACCATTCATGAATGGAAGAAAAGAGAACTACAAATGAGCCAATTTTAGGAAGAAATTTAGGGTACTCGAATTCAAGGCCCGAAAACCGGGTGAAGGTTAAAACTTTAAAAATAAAATATTTAACAGCCAAATTATTCTTGGATGAATGCCCAAACTTCTCATGGGAACTTTTTGAAAAAATGTGGCCGCAATGCTGAGAAATCGCATGTGAAAATTGGCCAGTTTTGCCAAAATTGCAATTTGCTCGGAATTTTGTGGTCAAAAAGGAGCAACGTGGGTAATACAGCTTATGTAGTCAGATGTAGTAAGTCATGATACAAATATAATGAAAGCTCCAGCCAAATCGTCCAGGGTCTTGTTTGAGAATTGTGGCAAAACGTAACATTGTGACAACATTTTGCACGGTTTTGGCAGAAAACGATAAACTTCAGAAATACCACGTTTCAGGTGAGAAACTTCCAATGAAGAAGCTCTATACAGTACGTGGAGAGTGTATTTTCACTAAATCGCCCGCAGAGTGGAGATTCCACCCAAGCAATAATTGCAATTTTGTGGCAAAGCATAACTAGCACAAGCAAGGTTTCAGCCAATGGACCTCCGGGTTTAACCCGGAGGTCCATTGGCTGAAACATTGCTTGTGTTTTTTGTCGATATGTACACAATTTGAAAGTTATTGCTTGGGTGATAACTCCACTCCGCTGGTGATTTAGTTACAATCCACTCTCCACGTCCTGTATATGTGCCAAATTTCAATAGAATAATATGGAATCCATCAGACAAAAATCATTGAAATAAAAAATGATGTTAATGCTAGAGAAATAGAATTCACTGCATCCAGTAAACTCAAGCTTGTAAGGAAAGGGTTAAAATATCTATCGGGGAAAAAAACTATATAGAAAGAGAATTGATGGAGGGTTATTTTCGGAAGTAAAATTTTTTAAACAAAACAGGAAGGGATTTTCGTAAACAGTATTTACAGATATTCATAAAGGAATCAGAACAATTTTTCTAGGAAACCAGAAAAAGGCATATATGTGCACAGCATTCAAAAGGTTTGGTCAAGAGAATGCAAAAATGTGATATCCAACAATACTAAAATACTCAGTTCTCCCTGGGTGACCTCAGTGACCTGACCAATATTGTGAGCCTCTATAGAGTGTTGACTCATTTGGTGTTGGTCCCATGTCTGTTTGTCTGTTTGTCATACCATGTTTGAGATATGAATGTGACCCACTCTCAAGAATTTTGCCCACACCCATTTTTTTCGTGTAAAAATGCATATATGAACTTCGGGAATGCATTAGGAGGGTCAGAAAATGTGATTTCTATTAATTCAGAAAAAAGCACTCAATGACCCCAAGGTGACCTCCATGACCTTGACCCATATTTTGAACCTATATCGAGTGTTGACTCATTTGGTGTTAGTTCCGGGTCCATTCGTCATACCATGCTTGAGATATGAGCATGACTCACTTTCAAACATTTTGGCCATGCCCATTTTTTCACGTAAAAATTCATGTATGTACTTAGGGAATGCTTTAGGGGGGTCAAAAAATGTGATTTCTAGCAATTCCGAAAAATACATTCAATGACCCCTAGGTGACCTCTATGACCTTGACACATATTTTGAACCTCTATCGAGTTTCGACTCATTTGGTGCTAGTTCCAGGTCCATTCGTCATACCTTGGTTAAGATATGAGCATGACCCACTTTCAAAAATTCTGGCCATGCCCACTTTTGTTCGTAAAAATTCATGTATGGACATCGGAAATGCTCTATGGGATCAAAAAATTTGATTTCCAGCAATTCCGAAAAATTCACTCAATGACTCCAAGGTGACCTCCATGACCTTGACCCATATTTTGAACCTCGATCGAGTTTTGACTCATTTGGTGTTAGTTCCAGGTCCATTCGTCATACCATGGTTGAGATATGAGCATGACCCACTTTTGAAAATTTTGGCCACGCCCACGTCCTAACCTAAAAATACATGTATGGACCTCAGGAATGCTTTCGGGGGTGGGGGGGGGGGGGTCAAAAATGTAATTTCCAGTAATTATGAAAAATGCACTCAATGCCCCTAGGTGACCTCCATGACCTTGACCCATATTTTGAATCTCCATCAAGTGTCGACTCATTTGGTGTTAGCCCCGGGTCTATTCATCAGACCATGCTTGAGATACAAGCGTAACCCACTTTCAAAAATTTTACCCAAGCCCACTTTTTTACGTCAAAATGCATGTAGAGGCGTCAGGAATGCTTTAGAGGGGTCACAAATTTGTGATTTCCAGCAATTATGAAAAATGCACTTAATGACCCCTAGGTGACCTCCGTGACCTTGACCCATATTTTGAATCTCTATCAAGTGTCGACTCATTTGATGTTGGTCCCAGGTCCATACGTCATACCACGCCTGAGATATGGGCGTGACCCACTTTCAAAACACCCCTACGGAAACCCATAATGTCCCATGAAACTGAAAAACATAGGTGGCCGAGAACTTGTGACTGTCTATCAGCAGATGGTGCCTGACAGTTGCTCGACATTGCTTGGTGGTTTCCTCCGGGTACTCTGGCTTCCTCCATCCGTAAAATTGTCCGACACGAGATGAACTTAGCTGTCGAAAGTGTCGTTGAACCCCAATAAATAATAAATAACGTTCCCAGAAGACGACTTTGTGGTGTAGTTGGAATATTTCTGTCTTCTATGCACTGTTTGTCAACACGATAACCCGAAGGCAATCAATCCTATTTCAACGTTTTTGGTATACTGATAGCGTGCCTGCCATTATAACATGGTATTGCTTTGGGAAAAAAATGTAGTAAACAACCGATAATGTTATAAACTCCGCATAATGTTATAACTTTTTTCAACCCGTTATGTTATAAAAATCGACGCATAATGTTATAACTTTTTTCAACCGGTTATGTTATAACAAATTAACCGATAATGTTATAACTTCTGCATACTAATTCCAGTTACTGCTATTGTAGATGGACTTTACCACTTACCATTTATTGCCGCATAAAGGTATGTAATATTTATACTAAAGGTTTCTGCTCTGGTTAAGGCGAAGATACCCCCTCCCCCCCCCCCCAACTCTCGGGGATTTATCATAGAATGACCTAGGCATGTTACATAGACGCGGATTATCCTGGTAACTCAATCGTGTGACGTCATTACCATGATCATCCAGTGCCCAACGTGGTGAAGGCGGGGGTGGTGGGGAGGGGTGCTATTTTATCCGGATGGTCCCCTGACGCCTTTGGGGATGGACAAATGCCTCTGTTTCTGCTTGTTTTGGGCATCTGAAACTCATTTATCGCATATTTCTTAGTCATAAGAATATCTTATTGTTCATTAATTTGACATTTTAACAACTAACAATGAACAAAAATGAGGTGGGGTTAACCCTTTACCTAACAAAAATTCTTGAATAACTAATTTTTTTCATTTTTTGTCTCAAAAACATAGGTTATGACCCCTCATGGGAACGAGCTCGACGAACTCGTTCCAATGAGGGGTCATACCCTTTGTTTTTGAGACAAAAAATGAAAAAAATAATGAAAATTAATTGGCGATTTTTGAGAATAGCGCTGGCCGGTTTTGGCCGTTACGTTGGGTAAAGGGTTAAAAGAGGACAAAAGGTTGGATGGAGCGAGGTACATATGGTGAATGTGGCGGGTTGGTAGTGTCGCACGGAACAAGAATAAGATGTGAGATAGGGTAGGGAAAGGAATGGGGATTAGGAGAATTGAAGGGGGTGGGCAGGGATTAGGCTGAGAAAGAGAGGAGGTCATGGATCCGTACATCAGGGTGATTGTGCAGAGAAGGCTATGGAAATGAGCACGATGCGCGCAAAGTTATACGTCTCAAAATGAAAGCTATGAAAATGAACGCAATGAGTACCTCTTCATACGTCACATACCCTCATTAAGTATACTATCCTACCTTTATTTGGGAGTGTTTTTCGGGAGTGTTTGGGTCAGTTTTCTGAAGATTGTCGGGTTGTTTTGATTTATTCGATATCTATTGTCGGGTTGTTAGAGGTGAGACGGAGCACGTGTCCCCATAACAACAAGCATTCGGCATACACACTCCTACTACCTATTATCATGATAATGACGTCACAAGATAGCCACCCACGTGCACTATCATAACAACCCAACATGCAGAAATGTGATTTCCAGCAATTCCGAAAAATGCACTCAATGATCCCTGGGTGACCTTAGTGAACTTGACATATATTGTAAACCTCCATCGAGTGTCGACTCATTTGGTGTTGGGCCCAGGTCCATGCATCATACCATGCTTGAGATATGAGCGTGACCCACTGTTCAACATTTTGGCCACGCCCACTTTTTGTCGTGTAAAATTGCATGCATGATCTTCCGGGAATGCATTATGGAGTTAAAAAACGTGATTTCCAGCTATTTTGAAAATGCACTCAATGACCCCTGGTGACCTCAGTGACCTTGGCCCATATTTTGAATCTCCATTGAGTTTCCACTCACTTGGTGTTGTTCCCGACTCCATACGTCATACCATGCATGAGATATGGGCGGGAACCACATTCAAAACACACCTACGGACACCCCTAAAGCCCCAGAAATCTTCAAAACATAGGCGAGCGAAAACTTCTGACTATCAGTACGCCAAAAATCAGCGAGGTCCTACGATTTCTTTTCGAGTTATCGCGGACAAGGAAGAACATAGAAGACAGAAGACAGAAGAAGAAGAAGAAGAAGAAGAAGAAGAAGAAGAAGAAGAAGAAGAAGAAGAAGAAGAAGAAGAAAGAAGAAGAAGAAGAAGAAGAAGAAGAAGAAGAAAGAAGAAGAAGAAGAAGAAGAAGAAGAAGAAGAAGAAGAAGAAAGAAGAGAAGGAGAAGAAGAAGAAGAAAGAAGAAGAAGAAGAAGAAGAAGAAGAAGAAGAAGAAGAAGAAGAAGAAGAAGAAGAAAGAAGAAGAAGAAGAAGAAGAAGAAGAAGAAGAAGAAGAAGAAGAAGAAGAAGAAGAAGAAGAAGAAGAAGAAGAAGAAGAAGAAGAAGAAGAAGAAGAAGAAAGAAGAAGAAGAAGAAGAAGAAGAAGAAAGAAGAAGAAGAAGAAGAAGAAGAAGAAGAAGAAGAAGAAGAAGAAAGAAGAAGAAGAAGAAGAAGAAGAAGAAGAAGAAGAAGAAAGAAGAAGAAGAAGAAGAAGAAGAAGAAGAAGAAGAAGAAGAAAAAGAAGAAGAAGAAGAAGAAGAAGAAGAAGAAGAAGAAGAAGAAGAAGAAGAAGAAGAAAGAAGAAGAAGAAGAAGAAGAAGAAGAAGAAGAAAGAAGAAGAAGAAGAAGAAGAAGAAGAAGAAGAAGAAGAAGAAGAAGAAGAAAAAGAAGAAGAAGAAGAAGAAGAAGAAGAAGAAGAAGAAGAAGAAGAAGAAGAAGAAGAAGAAGAAGAAGAAGAAGAAGAAAGAAGAAGAAGAAGAAGAAGAAGAAGAAGAAGAAGAAGAAAAAGAAACAGTACAAAAACAATAGTCTGTGTGTTCCTCACAGACTAATGGTGTAGTTACAGGAGGTGAGAAACATAAAGATTCTGAAGTGGTACTACTCACTGAGGGAGATCTTTTGAATTCGGTTTCTTCTGGTGTAGAAATGCAATAAAACGAGAACCTAAACGTCAGTCTTTGTTGTAAAGATACGTCGCAACGAAAGCACGCTGCTGTAAAACGAAGTTGTAGATCACTTTATACAGCTAAAACTAGAAGTCCTGTCACGAATTGCCTGTAAATAGCACGCCACTCTGCGCATTGATCTGCGTGCTATGTTGTAAAGCTATCAAATTCTGTACATTTGCCACATACACAGACAATGTTTAAGCCAATAGACCACCGATTGTAACCCGGACGTCAGTTGGCTTAAACACTGTTTTTGTTTGATATCAGCAACCAAGAGAAACTATCGTGCTTTGGATGTTATTCGATGGGAAAATATTGCGCAATTCCAATGCAAAATTATGTCAAGATTAGCGCACAATTCGTGACAGGATCTCTAGTGTTAACTGGTAGAGTGCTGGGAGCCCATATTTGGGCTTTACTCTGAAGTGTAGGTACCGTAACTTAAAGGCTACATATTCAGTCGAAGTGCTCCATATTATCTTTTAAGTGGAATTATTGTATGTATATGGATTCCCCTTGTTATAATTTATGGAAGAGTGCCCAAGGCAACGACATGTGAACAAATTTTGGTGATCAAATATAATTCAGCACTCTACCAGTTAACTGTATATGCCAAGGCGTGTATTTCGTCTTCTAATTGATCAAAGATTGAGCTCGAAATTGGTCGGCATACGAATAGAAGCGTATTCTTTCAAATTCGCAGAAAAATATCAAAATTGTGATTAAAAAGCATTGTACATGTATTGTTTTTTTTAAGCATTAGTTTTAATTTTGATATCAAAACCAACACAGTTTGTGTTTTTCTCCGTTTCCCAACCCCATTCATCTTGAAGGCCATTTTCACAGAGTATCTGGAATACAGCCTGAACTGGTATTAAATTCTTTATTTAAAGAAATGTACTGAAGATATAAAGATATGCGCAAGATTTTCTGCATTTTTAAGATTTTTATCGCTTTTCAAATTATTTAAATGATGATACAATATACTTAAACCTAAAGGTTTTAATTGAAAATTCAGATTTGACGCGTCACATATTTGATGTGGATAATAATCTTAGCAAATGCTGCATAATTAATTCTTGCAGTACGTGTTTTTCTGTGGTGGAACAAACTGACATGCACTTAGCAAATAGTAAGCT
Organism: Pictodentalium vernedei; assembly: GCA_031216915.1. NCBI lineage: Eukaryota > Metazoa > Mollusca > Scaphopoda > Dentaliida > Dentaliidae > Pictodentalium > Pictodentalium vernedei. The sequence goes on from CM062296.1 coordinate 58,870,809, forward strand.
ATTAACCCTCTACAGGTTTATTTTAAAACGCCGGAATTTTCCAATAACAATTTTTTCCCAATAATCCAACTAGGTATTTAACCAATCCAATTTTGTTTAACAGAGCTCAAGTCTGAACTGGTTAAATTCCTATAGTTACGTATATCATGGGAAAGATTTGTTGCTTACAATATTGAAAGTTCGTCCTCAGTATGCAGCTAAATTAACAGACAATGACAAATTAACAATTTGCCGATCACACACAGAGCTCCAGTTGAGTTTTGGGTATAAAATATGTTCAGCATGTCAGCTCACAACCTATGGAATAGAAGTAAGGTAACGACCGTGGCAGCTTTGGGATTAGGGTTGGTCCCAGCGGCAGCGTCCCTACTCAATATTCTAAGAGTATGTGTTTCTTTGAGCCATATGGGTCAATGACTTTTTTGCAATTGTGGGAAATTTGAGACCACATCCGTGCCATTAATCTTTCGCCAGTTCCAGGCTAATATGAAGTTACCTCGGCCTGATATCTCGGCCGATATGAAACTAACCAAGTAATAATATCCTAATACAGCAGAAGAATTATATAAAGAAAAAAAAATAAACAACCAGGAAGAACGCGCTTTTTCGGAGTAGCTTGCGCACCCCCATCCCTGTGTAGGAAAACATTTTCAGCAGCCCCCCACCCCCCCCCCGCCCCCGCCCCCGCCCCGCACTCGTCAAATTTTAGTGAAATTCTTGTTGCTAGAAGTTTTCATCAAAGTAGCTCTGTTACACATTATGGTATTTTTTATTGCCATGTGTACAGTTAAAACTAGAAGTCCTGTCACGAATAGTGCGTTTATGTAGGCTTAATTGCGCGTTGGAATTGCGCGCAATGGCCATATCGAATGGCATCCAAAGCACGGCAGATTCTCCTGGTTACTCAGAGCAAACACATGCAATGTCTCTGCCAATGGACCTCCGGGTTACCCGGAGGTCCGTTGGCTGAAACATTGCTTGTGCACAGGCCGTATGTACAGAATTTGATAGCTTTACTTGGGCCATAACGCACACATTAACGCGCACATCAACGTGCTATTTGTGCGCATTTCATGACATTACTTCTAGTTTTAACTGTATGTTCTTGAACCATGAAAGCTTTCAGCCAAAACGAATTCCTGCAAATGTTTCTGTTCAGCCCATCATTGTTGGATGAATTTCTGTGTAGCTTTGCAATGTTGGATGATATGGATATTTGACCCCCGATTTCCTCAGATTTCTCTATCTTCTTAATTCCTCTGTTTCCTCCAGTTCTCTGACTAACACTAGAACTTTTTGTAATTCTTATTCTACATTTGTTTTTGTACGGATTCTTCTTTCTTCTTCTTCTTCTTCTTCTTCTTCTTCTTCTTCTTTCTTCTTCTTCTTCTTCTTCTTCTTCTTCTTCTTCTTCTTCTTCTTCTTTCTTCTTCTTCTTCTTCTTCTTCTTCTTCTTCTTCTTCTCCTGTCTTCTGTCTTTTATGCACTGATTTTTGGCGTACAGAGAGGCACAATTTCTCACAACCTATGTTTTTCAGGTTGCTAGAGACCTTGAGTATGGCCCAGTTGGCCACAGAGTTTTCAAAGCCTCCAATTTCTCGTAACAGTACATTCTCCCTAAGCAATACTATGTTATAATGGAAGGCACGCTGTCAGTATACCAAAAAAACGTTGAGACAGGAATGATTGCATTCGGGGTATCGTGTTGCCAAACAGTGCATAGAAGACAGAAATATTCTAACTACACCATCAAGTCGTCTTCTGTGAATGTTATTTGTTGGGGTTTAACGACAATGGCGATCAACTGACAGGCACCCCAACATACTTACTCCACACAAGCAGGGTTAGTGCAAGTGCACCATCGACGTGCAGTACGCCTTAGTACAGAATGTCACCCTGCTCTCACGTGGGCAGTGTGAGTGAAGTGTTTTGCCCAAAGATACAAAGCGCTTGTCACAGGTGGGATTCGAACTGAGGACATCACGGCTTGCAGCCTGAACATCTGACTACTGAGCCATCGCGCCACTTTGTGAATGTAACAGGAATACTTTAGAGGCTTATTTTCGGGGATAAAATAGGTTTAAAGAAATCAGAAACAGGTTTTCGTTAACAGTATTTCAGGAATCAGATAAATTTTCCAAAGAAACCAGAAAAGGCATATATGTGTACAGAGAATTTATGGAAGCTTATTTTCGGAAGTAAAATATTTCTAAACAGATCAGAAATGGATTTTCCTTAACAGTGTTTGCAGATATTCAGACAGGAATCAGAACATTTTTTTTTCAAGTAACCAGAAGAGGCATATATGTGCACAGCATTCAAACGATTGGACCAAGGGAAGAATGCATTAGGAGTCCAAAAATGTGATTTCCAGCAATTCAAAAATAATGCACTCAGTGACCCGTAGATGACCTCAGTGGCCTTGAACTATATTTTGTCCCCCGATTGAGTGTCGACTCATTTGTTGTTGGTCCCAGGTCCATTCGTCATACCATTCCTTTAGATATGAGCGTGACCCAGATTCAAAATGTTTGGCCACGCCCACTTTTTTACGTAAAAATGCGTGTATGGATTTTAGGAATGCATTAGAGGTTCCAAAATGTGAGTTCCTGCAATTCTGAAAAATGCACTCAATGACCTCTGGGTGATCTCAGTGACCTTAATCCATATTTTGAACCTCATCGAATGTTTACTCATTTGGTGTTAGTCCCAGGTCCATAGGTCATACCACGCCTGAGATATGGGCGTGGCCCACATTCAAAACACCCCTACGGACACCCCTAATGCCCCAGGAATCTGAAAAAAACATTAGGAATCGGAAATTCGTTCTCAATTGCGCAGAGGGGGTTGATAATCTGCTTTCTGCGAATGCGACCGAGTTTGATAACCTTCTCTGCGCAAATGAGATAGAGATTCCGATTCCGCATCGATGAAAGGGTCTATTCGTTTCGGCGCCATTACCGGATTATTGTTTTTACTGTTTTATATTTATACAAAAGCATGGACGATTTCGAAATTTCCGTTGACGCCGTGCGAGTATTCAAATAACGATAATTAAAGGATAATACATAGTTTGGATCAATAAACTCTGCCCAAATGTGAGGAAATACGTGTACTGTCGACTGCATTTGTTAATAAGAGCGAAAGCTTGATATATATTCCTAATTTCGAGTTTTGAGTTCCCATAAACACTTGATGGGAACTCTTTCTATAGGATCGAATTGTAAGAATCTGAACGTAGAGGGGTAGCCACTACGTTCTGATCGCTGAACTAGGACAGTTTACTACTTTATACAAACAACCTTCTTCCAAATTTTTGTTTTTCACATCCCATTGGAATGCTGTAAATATTTGATCATTTATTTATTTAACAGGTTGAGGGCTACATTTTTTTGGTGGTCTGAATTTGTTCATCTTTATTTCTTTCTTTATTGGTGTTTAAGGCCACATTTCTGCACAATGGCTAATCGTGACCGCAACATGGGTATAAAGTTAAGTCCAGCCAATCATTTCTATCCACGTTTGTAATTTATTCATTAAAATTTGTTTTATTACAAATTACTGAAGAGTGCCTATATATGTTAAAATATATTTTTATAAACAAAATGGTATATGGGTTTTGACGGAATATGAAAAATGAGCAAGGAAAATATTGGCTTTTCCTCTGGTACCCTCATTTTTTTGTAAGTCATGATAGTGGCTTTTTGAACTCGACCAGTTAAAAACACTTTCGAAAGGCAGGGTCACCTAGTGTCGGACAGTTGTACTGGTGGAGGAAACCGGAGTACCCAGAGAGAACCACATAGCAGCGGCGAGCAACTGTCAGACTTCCCAACGTACTAATTCCGCACAAGCAGGATTAGCATTGGTTGAAGGCAAGCGTACCATTGACGCACAGCACGCCTTAGTACACAGCATCATCGTGCTCACACGTGGGTAATCGGGATGAAGTGCATCGCCCAAGGACACAACGCATTTACCTCTGGTCAGGATCGAATCGTCGACCTTCGCTTTGAAGTAAATACTCTAACCATTGAGCTAACGCACTTCCCAGCCATGTATAAGAACACTCTGAAAGTGCGAATAAATGTTTATCCTTGATGCAAGGAAGGAGAATCTTTTGACTGGTGATGTGGGTGCGGGCTGTTCACTCTAGCTCCAGCCATCACCCTTTACGAACTGCGAATAGACTTATGAAAATATGATACCCACCCACCCCCCCCCCCCCCTCACCACAATACCACATGTTTGCTTAATTGTCCATCGTATTGGACAATACCGGGCATTAAGTTGGAATTGTTTTTTTAAGGGTGGAATACAGCGTTTAAAGTTTATGCGAGAATCAGAATCGGTTCTCGCAGATAATTCTGGCAAGGACAGCGATGAGAATGAACCTTGATTGTCGCAAAATGTTCACTTGTTTCCTGTCATAGATTCAAATGGTGTCTTTAAATATCTGGAGAATTCGACTTATGTTTTTTGCTCCCTCATAATGAGGTAGCACTTTGACTTAGCAGCTGTGTTTAGCTTAGTCGTGGCTGCCTATATACGCAGTCAAGTCTTTACTGGAAACCACTGCCAAGATACTGAAACTTCCATCAACAAGACAATCAAAAGCCTGCATGTTTGAACATGTGTTCTACATGTGTATGTAAGGCAAGAAGCCCGCCTAAATTGAATTTGGCCCTTTAAGGGGGTTAAACTCTAGATAAAGGTTTTTTATTTTACTATGGAATATGTACTGGCTGCAGCCACAAGGCTATAACAGTACGCTCAGATTCTAAATTATTTAAGAACTCAAAATTGATTCTCGTAGTAGCAGTTCGTGAGATTGGACCTGGAATACATGAAAAACATTACCGATTAACATAATAATAAATTTAAAATTCCATTTCGCCCTCTCACATTTGAGTGCAGAGAAATGAAAATAAAATTGTGAATAAATTTTTGTTCTCAATGCAATGACTTTTCCGTTCATTGCTAACCTGTTAACAGCCTGTTTTGGAGCTTCTGACTATTTTAGGAACTATTTAACCCTTTACCTAACGAATCGGCCGCATCCGCCCGCGTAATTTGCAAATTCAGCAGTGGAAAAAATATTAGTTTTCAAAGAATTTCAACAAAACCATATCATGCGACCCCACGTTTGAACGAGCTCGTTCCAACGAGGGGTCACATGATGTGGTTTTGTTGAAATTTTTTGAAAAATTTAAAAACATGATATTTAAAATAATGAATTTTGATATCGTCTACGTTGGGTAAAGGGTTAACTCTAACCGCCCACACGTTTATACATTGTGGTGAGGTTAGAATTAAACAGTTTATCTTGAACTGTCTTAAACTGACAACTCGGCCATTTCTATATAAAGATCCTCAGATCGTCGGCCACGGAATAATGAAGATTTTAATGTGATACAGGGATCACTTTTTGGAAACACGCTACCTGAGATGAAAGAGGTGTGTTTCGAGTATTTATTCTTCCCAATCGTGGATTGGATTTTCAAAACTTTGCCGCTGTGGCGGGGTCGGGGTGGGGTGTGACAATGTCTATTATACAGTATCAGACATCCAAGGAGTGAAGATTTGAGGATAGAAGGTGAAACCTTCAGAACTGCCCTGTAGCCCATGTTGGGAATGTCACTATACTGATTCCACTGGACAGAACAGAGACTTACCAACAGCACAAGAGCATACCTCCGTGGATCTAACTTTGAGAATTTCTTCTTGTAACACCAATGAATTTGCAATGTCACAAGCTCTTAAATATTCCATTTCGATAATTGATAACTGTGAAAGGTGTTTCGAGAAAGCCACTCACCACTCCACCCAGGAACCTCGTCGAACTCCAGTTATGATTGTGATTTTATTGAACTGATTTAAAAATAAATGCTTTGAAAAGTGAAGGGTTCTTCTTTCAACTTGGTTTGAGAATAAATTTGTAATATGGGATTAAATAAACAGATAATGTTATTCAATTGGGCAGTCATAGCTTACTTAATAGCTTTGTTTATAAGAGACTCCCACATTTTAAATAATGGCTATATATATTGTTTCAATGATTACAGTTGCCAGTAGAAATAAAATATGTGAAAATGTTGGAGCCTCTTGAGCTATACCCAAATGCCCGAAAAACATGGATAGCTGAGTACAAGTAACTGGTTACCAGTTTATAAAAAGTATTGAGATAGGATATCTTGTATTTGACTTATCGTGTGAATAAATAGTGGTAAAAATTAAGAAATATTCCAATAGCGCCATCAAGGCATGCCTTATACGAATGTACTTGTAATCCTAGAGGAACAGAATGTACTGCACCCAGTAAATTCGAGTCTGTGAAAATGGTGAAAGCATTAGAACAAAACTTTGTAGAAAAAGAATTTATGGACATTTTTTTTTTCTGCACTAAAATATCTTTAAAGAATTCACAAATAGGTTTTCGTAAATAGCATTTTAAGACTTTATACAGGATTCAGATAGAATTTTTCAAGAAACTGGAAATAACTTCTCTGCATAGCATTAAATGCGTTCTATAAAGGAGACAGCAATGGATATTTTTTACTACTTTTTGTGTAAAAATGCATGTATGAACTTCGGGATTGCATTAGTGGGTTAAAAAATGTCATTTCCATCAATTCTGAAGAATGCACTCATTGGCCCCTGGGTGATCTTAGTGACCATTTTGTGAACCTATATCGAGTGTCCACTCATTTGGTGTTGGTCCCAGGTCTTTTCATCATACAATGCTTCAGATATGAGCATGACCCACTTTAAAAAATTTTTAGCCATGCCCACTTTTTTCGTGTAAAAATGCATGTATGAACTTTGAGAAAACATTAGGGGTAATGCAATTTAATTTCCAGCAATTCTGAGAAATGCACTCAATGACCCCTGGATGACCTCAGTGACCTTGACAACATTTTGAATCTCTGTCGAGTGTCTACTCATTTTGTGACGGTCCCAGGTCATATGTCATACCAACTTTTTAGATATTTTAGTGTTAAAAACGGATGTATGAACTTCGGGAATGCATTAGGGTTTACAAAATGTGATTTCCAGCAATTCTCAAAAAGAAGACAGGAGAATAAGAAAAAGAAGAAGAAAAAAAGAAGAAAAAGAAACCACACAGAAACAATAGTCTGCGCGCTTCACACAGACTAAAAAGAAAAAAAACGTACAAAAACAATAGTCTGTGTGTTTCACACAGACTAACTAGAGAAACAGAATTTACTGTATCCAGTAAATTCAAGTCTGTCTGAAAGGGGTTAAAGCATCAGAAATAAATAAAATAGAAAGAGAATTTATGGAGAGGCTTATTTGGGGAGGGTGTGAAATATTTTTAAAGAAATCAGAAATAGGTTTTCATAAATAGTATTTAAAGATAGTAATCAGATAATTTGTTCCAAGAAACCTAAAAAAACATATATGCGCACAGTATTCAAAGTGTTCGATAAAGGAATCAGATATGGACATTTTTTGCTCTGACACTTATTTGAATGATGTTTAGAGCAGTAATGTGTGTATGGAAAGTATTATGATTATTCTCACATTGCATGAAAATCTTTGGAACCCACATTGAGGTCTTGAGAGGGTTAAAAGCATTGAACTGAATAAATTATACTTTATTTCCCTGTAAAGCAAATGGTTTCTCTCAACTTGGTTTGAGGAGCTGACATCTGACTGAAATAGCAGACGACATTTAACATTTGACAGTTACCACCACTTCTGTTTATATTGTCTCCGCTGTGAATAAATACAACGTACAAGAGAAACAGAATTTACTGTCACCAGTGAATTCAAGTCTGTGCGAAAAGGGTTAAAGTATCAGGGAAAAAAACTATATAGAAAGAAAATCAGAAATGGATTTTTGTTAACAGTATTTACAGGTATTCATAAAGGAAACATAACAATTTTTCTAAGAAATCAGAAAATACATATACAGTTAAAACTAGAAGTCCTGTCATGAAATGCGTACAAATAGCACGTTGATATGTGCGTTAATGTACGCGTTATGGCCCAAGTAAAGCTATCAAATTCTGTACATATGGCCTGTGCACAAGCAATGTTTCAGCCAATGGACCTCCGGGTAACCCGGAGGTCCATTGGCAGAAACATTGCATGTGTTTGCTATGAGTAACCAAGAGAACCTGCCGTGCTTTGGATGCCATTCGATATGGCCATTGCGCGCAATTCCAACGCACAATTAAGCCTAGATAAGCGCACTATTCGTGACAGGACTTCTAGTTTTAACTGTATGTGCACAGCATTTAAAGGGTTCGATCAGGGAATCAGAAATTGACATTAATAGTTCTGTCACTCATTTGAATGAAGACATACGTGTATAGTCTTCAGGTTTGCATTATAGTTTTTTTTTGATAAAATGCAATTCCTAACAGTTCTGAAAAATACGCACTTAATGGCCTCTCTTGATCGCACTGAGGTGGACCATATTTTTAACCTCCAGTATGTTCAACTCATTCGATGTAGGCCCAGTGTCCATAAGTCATTCCAAGCCTAAAGTATGAACATGAACCACTTTAAAAATATTTGCTCCGTCAACTCCGGATCTGCCATATTTGTAGATGAGAGCAAATATTCATATTAGCTAAAAAAAAGTGTTAAGGTACATAGTACCTCTGGAAAATATATTGCAAGTGAAATAAATTCAGTAATGCTGAAATATAGACGTAAAAAGGCCTTAAAGGCCCCCAAGAGCCTATCTGAAGGATTACTGGCATTTGCAAAATACCAAGGTCTCATCGATGCCCATGGGTGTTTAGAGCAACATTGTGAGAATGGAAAGGGTTAAGATTACTCTCACACTGTATTAAATAACATTTTTGGGACCCATATTAAGATCTGAAGAGGATTAGAGTACTCCGTTTAATTACTCCATTTTAACCCTTTTAAAATGACGTCATTCCAGTGAGGGGTCATAAGCTATGTTTTTCAAGCAAAAATGAAAATTGAATGGGAATTTCTGTGAGTAACCCTGTCCGGTTTGTGCCGTTACGTTGGGTAAAGAGTTATGAATGTTTTATTGAGAGGGTTAAAAGCAAGCCATTTAACCCTTTACCTAACGTAACGGCCAAAACCGGCCAGCGCTATTCTCAAAAATCGCCAGTTAATTTTCATTATTTTTTTCATTTTTCGTCTCAAAAACATAGGTTATGACCCCTCGTTGGAACGAGCTCGTCGAGCTCGTTCCAACGAGGGGTCATAACCTATGTTTTTGAGACAAAAAATGAAAAAAATTAGTTATTCAAGAATTATTTTTGCAAGTGTCGTCTGCTTTTCAGGTTAGGTAAAGGGTTAAAAAATACACATCGTCACAGTGCCTCTTCGCGGGCAATCGGGATTATGTGCCTTGCCAAGGACACAACGCAGAAACACCTGGTGCCGTGGGAACCGTGAACCTGTCAGTTTAAAGTCCATCGCCGTAACCACATCGCCATCACGCGCCTGTCTGATCCATTTAAAAGGCCTTAAATGCATCTAGAGTCCTAAACAAGGCGTACAGGAAATAAGAAGATGGTTGGCTCTTAAGAATGGCTGTTGTGAATATATGGGCAATGTGACAGAAAATCTACAAAACGTTCTGCTGTCGTGAGTTAAATGAAAGTATTTCGACTCGAATTGAATTATTAAGAGAGTTAAAAAGAGACCATTTAAATATTCTATTTTTCTATAATTGTGATTGGTGTTTCGAAAAAGCCAGCACCATTGCTTCTTGAAACCCGTCGAATTATGATTGAGAATAAATAAGGTAACAGAGCACAGAAGTTGCTAAGTTGTTGGAAATGACCAGCAGGGTTTAATCAGGATCGACTCTCGAGTGATGCCTATGGGTAGAATTAAAGGACAGTTCTTGATTTGACGTTGGACTTGGCCACTAAGGGTTAAAAGATATTTCAGCTAATAGACCAACGAAAGACTACTTAAAATTTCACTAATTATTTGGTTTAATTGGTCTAAAAACATGTTAGACATATTATGCATTTTAATGTAAAAATCCAACTATTATTCTAGCCATCAGACTATTATTCGAGGTGTCCGAACACTCTCTGTCAGCATCAATTGTGGGGTTGATGCTGTCACAGCTAATCCGTCCTATCGGGTGTGGACGTAAAATGGCTATCCTCTGTACGGAGAGATACACACTCCACACAGGCTTAAAATCCCTTCCTAGTATTCGAGAAGAGCGAGGCCACGCAGTTGCCATTACGAAGGTCATCCCACAAAGCTGCGTCAATGGACCAAGGAGAGGCGTTAATATAAGTTCCATAACTTGTTCGCCAATCCTTTTAAAACAAATACAGGATCTCAAACGAGTGATGTTTGGATATAAGATTTTTTGAAACGAGTTTGATGAATTTGATTCACAACGAGCCTTTAGGCGAGTTGTGAATCGAATTCATCAAACGAGTTTCAAAAAATCATATATCCAAACATCACGAGTTAAAGATTCTGTATATCACATGAATTTTCGAATGTTTTTTACACTTTTTATTTAATTCACTGTCGCTAAATTCTCCCAATACAACCGACAATCAGTTTGTTGGATCAAACGCTTCACACCATGACGTCATGAATGCGCTTTACTTGCACCTGTTAACGTAATTGACGTCAAGTGAACTACGCACAAGAATACAATGCTGCTGCTATGCGACCACGCGCCGGTTAGACACTAGTTGATAATCAGGAATTAAGACATGGGTTGTTACGTCGAAATTAACAACGTTTCATGTGATATATATGTTTAATAAAAAAAAAACTTTTATTTTACATTCTACATTCCAGATGAGAGAAACATTTTCATACACACCAAGGCACAATTTAAAGGGCTATAACTCTACAAGAGAGCTATAGCTCTTTCAGGAAAATAGACCAAAATTAGTAATTTATTATAATAAAAAGAGGTTATAAGCTCTTTAGCACAATTAGTCTAAAAGAGCTAATTAAAGCTAACCCCAAAATCTAGCATACATGAGCTCTTTAAAGGAGATTAGTTCTTTAAGAGAGTTCAGCTGGAGTGCCATCCGCACTGGCAGTACTTTGGGAGTAGTGATTGTAGTCAGCTCAGCAGAGCTGCAAATTGGAGTTTCTCAGCTGACAGTATCTACTTTTATGCTCGGGAGGGACGAAACAGCACCAATCAGAGAATTCTCTTAATGACACTTTGGATCCAAGGTTTTCTGCACTCTCAATGGGACTGAGCAAAGCATGGAGGAAGACTATAGAACTCTTTTAATAAATTAATTTTAAGCAGTCATAGCACTAACGTAGTTAATAGTACAGTCAACTGGGTCAGTATTGCATCTTTTACCTGCATCCTGACAGTATTGTGACAGGTTTCAATAACAATCATTCAGTGTAGTTTTACAAGTACATGTACCGACTGGAATTCTTCATAATCAAGGTGTTTGTTTTTATTTAGTGCGTATGCGCGCGCTATTTGGTACAATCTTTGACATAATTAAGAGAAATATTGAATTCTCTCGATATATTGAATCGACTTCTAAAATAAAAAAAAAACGGAATCCTATTGTTGTGGACACATTCGATATTAACTCTCGTTGGTTTAACTGATTTTGGCCTGTTATTAGGCTTTCCCAAACCAGTTTGGGAAAGACTTTTGTTATTCTTCTTTTTCGAAATTTTTCTTCTCTATTTTTTTTTTCTTCTTTTTTTCAGGCTTTCCCAAACCCAGTTTGGGAAAGACTCTTGTTATTCTTCTTTTTCAAAATTTTTCTTCTCTATTTTTTTTTTCTTTTTATTTTTTTTTTATTTTTTTTTTCCTCCCTGAATTTTGTCTGTTGAACTGCTCAAAAACAAGCTGTACGATTTTTACCAAATTTGGCACACTTCTGTAATGTCATACAATCTAGTGAAATGCGGTATCGTCATATCTGTGAAAACGCGTATTTTCAACATGTTCAAAATTTTCTGCCAAAACCTTCAAAATTTCACCATTTTTCGAATGTCTCAAAATTGTTTACAGTTATTTAGCTCACATTTTCCACACATTTAGAGCATAATATGATACACCACAATCACCCCTCAAATCGTTCAACATTAACCCCCACTGGCCAAAAATGACATGACTATAGATTTTTTCGTCAACATTGACCAATTTCAAGGGCAAATTTCAATAATAACAAGGTTGTTGTAACAATTATTTTGGTTTGGATAGATGCAACAATGATTGCGGAAGAAAGTTACAGTTTACTTTTTAATCTCAGATTTAACCATCAAGCACAATGAGGGCGAGGATAAGAGTACCGTTTGAAAATGCCAAAATTAGCCAGCTTTGGTTGATTTTTCTATCATTTTGGAAAAGGTTAATTTCAAACACTTTTCATGTACGTATTCACAATTGACTACCGAGCATATCTGCGGTTGTAACTGCGGTTGTGAAGTTTAACCCTATCCCATTCTGGTTGCATAAATGTAGGTACCGTCCAAAAAAAATTCAATTTTTTCAGAATTTGGTAAGTTTAGGTGGCGATTTACTCCATTTATAATTGGTTGAGCTCTGAATGTTTTATATAGCTGCATGCAGCAGTCAATGTATGACAAATTGTGCTCTATATGTTATTATTAAAAGTTTAACCCTTGGCAGATTTGAGACTTCCCATAAGGGTACTGTCGGAATAATTGTTATTTTCGCCAACTTTTATATGCCATTTTTCAGCACGGGAGCCATATTGTCTCAAAACCTTTCCCATGAGAAGATAGGACATCCATCCCAGAACAATTTTGCTGTTATATATATGTTGTATTCCAAGTTTTAACCCTCACCCAGTTGTCAAGCCTTGAACTGGAGTACTCTCAACTTGCACATGTTCATTCAAATACCAAGATTCAAGATTAGTCCATGTCTCTTTTCAGACACTCAGTCTGTGATTGATGTTCACACATTAAGAGCATAATATGATACACTAAAATCACCACACAAATATTTCACAATTAACCCCTATTGGCCACAAATGATATGAATATATCATTTTATCTTCAATATTTACTAACTTCAAGGGCAAATTTCTCATAATTGCGAGGTTGTTGTAACAATTACTTTTGTATGCATAGATGCAACAATGCTTGCAGAAGAAAGTTACTGTTTAGTTTTTAATCTCGTCTGTAATCCACAAGCAAATGAGGGTAAGAGTACCATCCGAAAATGCCAAAATTAGCTAACTGTGGTTGCATCTTCCTGTCATTTTGGAAAGGGTTAATTCTAAACACATTGTTTTGCTATAGGCAGATTTGTCTAATGGACAAATTCCCTGCTGTAAGTTATGCTTTGGGGCTTAACACAACATAAGCTTCGGTCATGTAAAGAATAGTACTGTCAGAAAAAAAATTGATTTTCAGTGAATTTTGCAAACATCTGAACTCATTTCCTTTAATTGCAAGGTTGTTGTAGCAATTATTTTGGTATGGATAGATGCAACAATGATTGTAGAAGAAAGCTACTGTTTACTTTTTAATCTCAAGATTTAACCCCCAAGCAAAATGAGGGCGTGAATAAGAGAACCGTGAGAAAATGCCAAAATAAGCCATCTTTGGATGCTTTTTGTCTATCATTTTGGAAATGGTTAATTTCAAATACTTTGCTTTATTATATGTAGTCTGCATTTTAAAATTTTAAAGTTGGGAAAACCCGTAATTTGTCCAACAAATTACAATTCTCTAGTTGCATTAAAATAGGTTGGTGGATGGGACATGTTTCTTTGATAAACTTTGCAGCACTCTTATCGATTTCAGAAGAGATACAGGGGAAAAATATCGCCATGGTGGAACTTGGTGCGTTCAACAGTTGGCTTAAGAATCTGGTTTGCGTGTTCTGTGAAGTGTCTGCCCTCTGATGTATTTTGGACAGTTTTGTCAACATATGCACGATATTTCAGGTTCAATGAGAGGTTTCCGTCGAGTTATGCGTCGCATTAACCTTTCATCCACAACAGAGGTGTGGAATTGGTTCCAACATTTTCAGAAATATTAAGCTGACAGCTGACATCTGTGGGTAAAATCTTTTTGATAAGGAGTAATGTGGGCGGAGTGAATATTACCTGCTACGATAACCTTTCACTCTTTAACCCTTTAACAAAAGGAGCACGAACTTTTTCAGAAATATTGAGCTGACATCTGTGTGAAAATCATTTTTGATAAGGAGTAATCTGGGCTGAGTGAATATTACCTGCTACGATAACCCTTCACTCATTAACCCTTTAACAAGAGGAGTCCGAACGTACGTATGCACTTTTAGAGTTTTCTAGAGAAAGTTTACCTACATTTGAATTTTAGTTGAAATTTCACACTGAGGTTTACATATTTTTTAATCTTGAGCAGGCCAAACATGGGAAGTTGCATTTAACGTGTAAACTCGTGTCAACCCTTCAACAAGTATAAACCTAGGGGTACACTCTTACAGAAACAGAGATATCGAACTGAAAATCTGGCACTTTCAAACTCAGCCGACATAGCCCTTATAAAAAATGTACCATGGTAAAGAAGCATGGTACGTCCCAACAGGAGTAAGCATGCTCAAGAAAATTATTTTACCCGAGAATATTGTGGATGTAATGAACACGCTGCGTCAGGATCATCACTGTAAAAATAATTATGGGCCCACCCCCTCCATAACCACACACCCTACATTCAGAATGAGACGCATTCAGAATTAGCATGCACCATTTGTTCATCCATGATGCCAAATCATGGGTGGGATTCCAATATAATGTAGAGGAGCAAAATCTAGATACCGCTGTTGAAGGACGGAGGCCGAGAACAGGATAGAGTGGGATAGGGTACGAAACATGAGTCCCCCGTCCCGTGGGTGAAAATGTGTAAAGGAATTAACCTTAAGCTCTGGCGGGATAGAATTATGTCTTTTCTCCCTCTCCGTGGTTGTACCTTACATACGCTTTTCTTTGTTTTCAAGACTTGAAGAGCGGCTCGATATGTCTCATGATTTCTTCCCACAAGCCTTTAAAAGTTTATCCGGGTTGTCTTCAAAACTGGTTTGATTCGTTCGAAAAATGGGCCGATTTTATGTAATTATCAAGTATCTGAAAAAGATCTGAAATCTGCTTTTCTTTTTGACATTGTTGATTTATAATTTGGTTATATTTTTGAATCAGTTTATTGTTGACTTGAAGGATTTGAAACTGTTTATTGTTGACTTCAGAATTTTCCTTGTACACACAGGGTGAGGCCACCAAAAATTTGCAAGACGTGACGTGGGGGTGGGTGGGTCTCTTGTGTGCGCCAAAAATGTGCATCTCCAACTTGTGCAATTTTTTGAATTTTTTAAAAATATATCAATATATCAGCTAATATATACCATCATTTGTGTTTCAAATCTTAAAGATGATAAGTACATCACACTCTTAACATAAATACAACATCAGGAGGCTTTATATGTGAGAATATTGGGCTTAAACTGGGAAAATGTCACACGTTAGTAGGGGGTGAGTGTCTTGTTCGAAATGTAGAAAATGTGCAGACAATATTTTGGGAACAATTCAAATGAAAATTTACATAACATGAAAAGCAGACGACACTTGCCAAAAAATGATTGAATAACTAATTTTTTTTCATTTTTTGTCTCAAAAACATAGGTTATGACCCCTCATTGGAACGAGCTCGTTCCAATGAGGGGTCATAACCTATGTTTTTGAGACAAGAAATGAAAAAAATAATAAAAATTAATTGGCGATTTTTGAGAATAGCGCTGGCCGGTTTTTTCCGTTAGGTTGGGTAAAGGGTTAAGAACATTATTAAAAACCCCTAAAGACAGCTGTGCCTACCAAGTTTATAAGTTTATTTTGGATTTTAATGGGAGAGTGGGGGTGGGTGTCTGCGAACGGTAGTAGAAAATTTGCACGTACATGTAGTGGGTGGGTGGGTGTAAAAAGGAGCCGAATAAAAAATAGGACGTCACGTCTTGCAAATTCTTAGTGCCCCCCCCCCCCGGTATACATATTTTTTTTATATTAATGAAAAGTTTTTAACTTTATATCGTTATTGTATATTGTGTAATTATGATATATCTGACAATGACTCGTGATTTTTGTTTCTTTTCCAAACTTGTTGTTTACTAAAAGTTGTATTTTTTCAATTTGCATTTGTATTTTTTTTTATTTTATATTTTACCTTTGTATCGTTAGCTCAACATTGACGGTCGAAGTCAAAATTTCAGGTTTTGTTATGGCCCATCTGTCTGTCCGTCTGTTTGTCTGTATGTACGTCAACAATTGGATAAGGCTCGTGCTAGAGGCCGTATTTATGAACCGATTTTTTACGAAACTTATTTGTACCGTTGCTATCAACGTGGGACTAGAACGAATGATTTTGGGTGCAGTCTGAAATTCAAAATGGCTGCCAGTCGAAATTGTTTTACCGAAATTGGTCAAATCGGTTTTTTGTACAGAACTTCTGTATGAAAGTATTGATTTGAATAACTTTTTGTGTGAATGTTTAGTAACATGAGATATATCACACCAATAAGGGTTTTTTTCTCATGCGTAAATTATGGAAATTAGACTAACTTTGATTTATTAAGTGTTACTTTCAGAAGTGTAAGTGCAAATGCCAATAAGGCTCGGGCTAGAGACCGTATTTATGAACCAATCTTTACGAAACTTCTGGGGTAACTTTTTTATCAATGCGGGACGAGAACAAGTGTTTTTTGGGTACGGTCTGGAATTCAACATAGCCGCTGAACGCCGTTTTGTACAAAATTGGGTGCAATCAGATTTTTGCGCAGAACTTCCATATGAAAGCTCTGATTTGAATACTTTTTGTAGGAATGTTTAGTAACATGGGGATATATAGCATATAATATGGGCTTTTTTCTCTTGCATAAATTATGCAAATTAGACTAACTTTGATCTAGTTTAAACAATATTTATTTGAAATTATGGTATTTGTATACAGTACGCAACAGGTACAAAGAGGAACAAGCAACACAATGTACAACAGTACACAAAATAACAAAGGTAAACGAAGATAGATCGCTGTATATGAGAGGGATTCAACGGAAAGCTATCAGCTTATGTAATTGTCTCCCTCTTTCGTTTATCAATTCACTCGGCAGGTGGTGTCAGTCAGCAGTTACACGTACACATCATTACCCGCGGGCCCAGCCCAGCCCACGGAACCAAACGTCGACTCGGAGAAAAAAAAAACCTTTCTGATGCCATTTAGGCATTTTTCTGTCTTCAAGACACAGCTACCAATTGGGGTCGCGAGCCAGGTCTCCAGACCCAGACCGAATACGCGAGGCAAGAGTGGGAGAGAGGGCAGACCCCCGGACAAAGATGTGCAGGAATGTATCAACTACAACAGTAATATTTTAAGAAAAATTAGAAAAGAAAGAGGCAAACGAGAAAAAGAAGAAAACATCGAACAAGAAAAGGAAAAAAATGTAAATGACGGCCGGTCTGAATGCGTAATGCATTAGGTGCACTCGAGAAATACGTAAGGCAGTATGTTATTTCATCAATTCTTCAAGTAAGGAGATATATATATGAATCCAAACTACGAAGGCAGTCCATCTGAAGGTGGGCTGAAATGAAGTTTGATAGGTGTGGAGGGGAATATACGTGATTCTATGCTAGTCTGATACTATTATTATTAGTTAGTAATATTGGAGTATTGTGTGGCCCAATGTTATGTAACAAGTCATGCGAATCAGTTATTGGAATCGCTTACTTGATAAGATAACGTCATGTACCACTTCAACGATGACACGATTGTCTTTGTTATTTAGGAATTCTGAAACAAAAAGAAGTGTGGATGTGTCTGTTCCAAAAGGAAGAAGGTTAATCGTGTAATTACGTGCGTCTGAGAAGATTGGACAATGGAAGAGAAAATGATCAGGAGTCTCTTGCTCGCCACTGACACAAAGGGTTTGGTAATAAATGATTATCGTACAGGTGGGAGTTGAGGTTACTACACTGTAGACGTAGCCTGCAATGATATATTTGAGCTGTGCGAGATTTCGCGTTGCTGTAGAACCTTGGAGGTCGTTGGATTCCCTTGTTTAGGAAAATCTTGAAGTTGATAAGTGACGAGTTCTCGCGAACAGGGAGCGGCAGATTATTCCATTCGTCCGTAACGTAACACTCGAGATGAAGGAAGACTTGTACAAACAACTGAGTCCGACAATAGGGAACACGATGGTAATGACTTGTTCGGAGACTGATTGCTGAGTTGGTTAAAAAGGTAAGAGGGGGCACTTTATTGGAGATGTATGGAGGTAACGTGTGATGATACATTTTAAAAAACTGAATTAGCTTGTGTTTGCGACGTCTTTCATTAAGGTGGTCCCATTGCGTTTCACGATAGAGCAAAGTTTTCCTGGCACTGACTGTTGCCCCCGTGATGATCCTTGCTGCTGCAATTTGTATTTTTTCCAGTTCGTCCACTTTGGTTACCGGACAGTTATCCCAAACGGTATCAGCATTTTCAAGAAGAGGTCTAATGAAGGCAAAGTATATTTTTTCCAAAATACTACGATCCAGAGTACACTTGTGCCTCCTCAGCAGGTCTAAACGGGACCAGGCTTTAGAGCAAATATGTTCGATGTGATCGTTCCATGTACACGTGGTATTCAGTATGACTTCTAAATGTTTATGGTTGGAAACTTCAGATATCTGAGAATTGCCTAAGAATAAAGATGGATGGGAGGTGGGGTTGTTTTTACGCGAAATTAACATGCTTTCTGTTTTCTTGAGATTGAACTCAACCAACCATGTTTTAGCGAATGTTCAATTGTGGCCAAATCATGATTTATTAAAATTGACGCTTGTTCAGGGTTCTCTATAATTAGATATAAAGACGTATCATCTTCAAATAGACGTATACTGCTAAGCAGGTTATCCGTTATGTCGTTGATGTATATAAGGAACAGTAAGGGGCCGAGAATGGACCCTTGAGGAAAACCAGCGGTGGCGGGCCTCCATGGAGACGACTCCGACGCTATCACAACTCGTTGTAACCTATCTGTAAGGTACGATTTCAAGAACAACAATAGTTCGTCCGAGACGCCAATACTCCCCAGCTTGTAGATAATACCAGCGTGCCATACTTTATCAAAGGCCTTACTGACATCACAGAACACCACCCTAACTTCTTTGCCTTCATCAAGTGCGCGACAGAATTCATCATAAATATCAGTTAGTTGGAGGACAGTTGAGTCGCCAGGTCAAAACCCTGACTGAAATTGACTGAGGACATTATTTTCAATCAGGAACGCCCACAAGCGCTTAAATACACATTTTTCGAGTATTTTACCAACACAGCTGATCAATGATATTGGGCGATAATTAACAACAGAATTGGACGGTTACTTTTTCAGGACTGGCGAGACATTTGCTTTTTTCCACAACGATGGAAAGTACGAGCTGTTCATCAGTATGTTAAATAAGATCGAAAGTGGTTCGCATAAGGAGGAATGGCATTCTTTTAGTAGACGTGGGCTTATGAGATCAGGACCAGAAGCCTTGGACACTTTTATCGACTTCATTACAGTTTCTACTTCGCTACAATGTAGGGTGATGCTATCAATACTTTGGGAAGCACGAGATGGTGGGTCTGGCAGGGAAGCATTCGAATCATCAACTGCTGAGAAAAGAACTGAAGTATTCGTTGAACACTTCCGCTTTCTCAACATTTGATGAGTATAGTTTATTTGAGTGGATGAGAGTGGGAATTCCCACTGCGTTACTGCTGCCGATAATTTTTTTTTAAAGTCTTCCACCACTGTGATGGTGGTGTTTCTTTACTCCTTAGAGTGGACTGGATTTTTGACAGGTATAACGCTTTGGCCTTCCTAACAGCCGACACAACTTCATTTCGTTTCAGTTTATATTTAGCCCAGGCACGTGGAAGATCAATGCTCTTAGCAATGCGCTACAAACGTTTCCTCTGCCCGATCAGTAATCTTATTTCGTTGTGAATCCATTTTGGTTGGTCTATTCTCGTAGTAATGAATTTATTGGGTATGTGGATTGAGGCAACATCGAGTATTTTGTTGGTAAAGTTGGAAACTATAGTGTCAAGACAATGATTATCGAAGAGAGCATCCCAGTCGACGCTAGAGAAAGCTTCATTTAGTGCTTCGTAGTTACCCTGGGAATAAAGCCATATCCCCCTCTTAAAGGAGAGAGGTGATGGTTTAGAGAATTCAACTTCAATTGAAATGGGGCAGTGGTAGCGAATCATGTCCGGAATAATCGGTTCAAGGACCTCACCATTTTTAATGTTAATTGTGTCACTGAGAGTAAAGAGATCTAATAATGAAGCCGATGATTCAGTGAAACAAGTTGGCTCGCTCACTACCTGTCTTAAATTAAAATAATACTGAAGTTCAGAAACCCGCTTCGAGACGAAACCATATTTGGTTGTCATTGAAATCCCCTGTGACAATTAGGTCGACGATAGACGTGTCTCTGGCCTTTTCGATGGATGCCGATATGGCTTCCCACGTATCTGGAGGACTATTGGGTGGCCGATAGAAAACCCCTAATAATAACGACTTACATCGTTTTGTGAATATTTCAGCCCACAGGCACTCTGTGTTCAATGTGTGGAGATCCGGTCTTGGTCGAAATGAGATACCGTCTTTGACGTAAATGGCATCCCCACCTCCCCTTGTCGAACGATTGAATCTCAGTGGTTCGTGAAACCCTTGGAGAAAGACATCGGATGTGGGATCAGAGCTTCCAAATTAAGAGAATTTGGGTCAGGATTAGTTTCGATGTCACCGGACAATAATAAATGTACGGCCGAGTAGAACAACGAAGTGACAAGGAACGCAGAGATTAACACTTTCAGTGTAAGCATAGCATTACAGACGTTCATCGCAATGCAAGGAAATGGAATTTCATAGATGTCCCTCGCACCTCAAGGAAATGAAGTTTCACCAGGTGGATTTACTAAATGATGGGTAACGGAATCACTGAAGTGGTCAATAAATAAAGCAAACATAACAGTGAAGCTTTCATGCAGCCCAACCCCACTGAATCGAAGGGGCATGTAAGTAAGAACACAAGTGGATCTCTCTTTAGGCAAACAATACTTCAAGCTACTACAATATACTTTGATGTTAAAAGTGCCTATCCGAGCACGATATAATTCAAGAGAGCACATTATTAACTATTGTGCTGTCTGTTGATGTAAAAAAGGTTGTCTTAGGGTGCAAACAATGTATTCAGACTGGCTTGGGAAGAAAGGTTGTGGTTTAGAATAGAGAGTAAGAGATACTTAGATTGAAGTGTAAAGATACATATACATAAGACACAAAGAAGAGGTATAACTTAGTATATACAAGTTGATTGAGATGTGATTATAAAAAATATAGGTTGAGATCTGCTTTGACGAGCTCAGTAGTTGCTGTACTTAAACGATGTAGATTTTCAGTAAATTAATATATCATTTCTCAGATCGGTGAAACCAAGAGAATTTTGTGAGCTAAGAAGGACAAAAACCAATGTGTGTGGTCGTAAAACTGAGTATGTCAGTGTTGGGAAGGGGGTGGATGGTGAGGCTAGATTGTTGCTGGGGACAAGTTGGTGCATTGGTGATTTTCATGGCTTAAAGTTGACAACTTTCTGGTTTTTGTCATATTATTCGCACAGGCTGGCGGAAATATAACAAAAAATCATGTAGCAGTTTGAAGTAGCCAACCTTAACAAGTCAGATTATCTATTTATTTATTGGTCTTTAACGTCACTATTCTGCCGTTATGACTAAATGTGACCGGAACAATGGTGTGAAGTCAAGGTTAGCCAATCTTACACATCCTTGCTGCCAATTTTAGAGGTCGTCTTACCCCAAGCATTCAACGGTTGGTAGGTCCTAATTAACCAACAAGGCAGAACTTGTTTAAACAGTAAACAGACACTGCTTCAGACCTCGCGGTTCCCATGGAGAACAAGTCGGGTATGTCGCTGGAAGGTGCAGAAGAAACGGCTATTAGGTGTTGCGCGGGATTCGTCGAGTATTTGGTACCATTGCCACAAGGCTATCACATTTAGAAACGCTAAACAAAACTTTCTTGCCACGAAAGTGTCGAAAGTTGGAAAGAAGGGAATGTTGTTGTGGTTCGAGTACAATGGCACAAGGGCGGGGGATCCACCCCTGATTAACCTCCATCTTGCAACTAGAATGCTGAAACGATGTCACCCAAACATACCAGAAACAAAGGCCTTTGCACGAAGGAGTCAAGGGCGTCCCACCTTAAAGGATGAATCCGGAGCAAGACTGGATGCAGCAGTGATTTCGATTCTCTTTATGATTCTTTGTTTGTTTGTTTTTTTTTTTTTGTTTTTTTTTTGTTTTTTTTTATATATGATCTAAATTAAAAGTTGGGAGTAGATATTCATTATAACAACACAGTGAGTGCTTTCCCTCCGTGCCCCCAGAGCACAGCTTCTGACCCCTCGGTGGAACGAGTATAATGGATGCGCTACAGCAAGGTGTCACAAGCTGTGTCCACGGGGCAAGGCGTATTTTGGGTGGTGGTCAATGATTCGGATCTTGTTATTTTGCAACCCAGAAGCAGAATAGCATTGTTTGCTCGGAAAAGTAGCGTCTGTCATTCTCCAGTACACAGAACTATACAGAACAACATGGTTGAATGCAGAGATAAAATTTCCACCGCTTGCTGAAATGATCAGGATCCGATAAAGATTTTCCATCGATTCAGCGATTGCTGTTCTGGATATTAATGTTTTTTAGTTGTGAGGGGTTGGTGGTTGTGGGGTAGGGGGGGGGGGGCATTTTTGCTTTGCATCGATATATTAAGTAACACTACGTACATGCCACTACGGTAATTCAGGATGTGATGAGTCTGGAAGGGGTTAGTTAATATTGCAACGATACATTAAGTACAAGTACGTACATACTAGAAGTTATATGCATCGATTATGTTATGATCGGAGCAAGGCATACTACACTCCTGTAAGGTAAGATATCATACGTAGGAAACTGCAGGTTACATAAGTAGGAAACTGCAGGTGCAATTTTGGAATATTAAGTTTCTGGATTTTAATGGTTTTTAGTTGTGAGGGGTTGCTGGTTGGGGGGGGGGCATTTTTTGCATTGCTAATCTGGATATTAATGGTTTTTAATTGCGTAGGGTTGTGGTTGGGGGGGGGGGGCATTTTTTGCATTGCATCGATATATTAAGTAACACAACGTACATGCCACGACGGTAATTCAGGATGTGATGAGACTGGAAGGGTGGGGGAATTCTTAATATAGCAACGATACATTAAGTACAAGAACGTACATACTAGAAGTTATATGTATCGATTATGTTATGATCGGAGCAAGGCATACTACACTCTTGTAAGATAAGATATCATACGTAGGAAACTGCAGGTTACATAAGTAGGAAACTGCAGGTGCAATTTTGGAATATTAAGTTACGAAAGACATGACCGATTCTGCGATTGCTGTTCTGACTTTGATCTATTTAGTGTTACTTTTAGCATTGTAACTGCAAATGCGAATACGCTCAGGCCAGAGGCCATATTTATGAACCGATGTTTACGAAACTTTTTGGATATCTTTGTTATCATCGTGGGACGAGAACGAGTGTTTTCGGGTTCGTTCTAAAATTCAAGATCGCCGCTGCCAGCCATTTTGTACAAAATTAGATGCAATCAGATTTTTGCGCAGAACTTTCACATGAAAGCTCTGATTTGAATAATTGTGTTCTATGAATGTTTCGTACATGAGATAGATCACATATAATTTTTTTTCTCGTGCATAAATTATGCCAATTAGACTAAATTTGATTTATTTAGTATTAATATCAGCAATGTAAGTGCAAATGCCAATAAGGCTCGGGCTAGAGACCATGAAAGTTGTGATTTGAATAAATTTTTGTGTGAATGTTTAGTAACATGAAACACATCATATATGGGTTTTTTTCATGCATAAATTATGCAAATTAGATGAGAACTTTGATTTATTCAGAGCCAGTACACAGTAAGTGCACATGTCAATAAGGCTCGGGCTAGAGGCCTTACTTATGTACCAATCTTCACAAAACTTCTGGGGAGCCTTTGCTATCATTGTGCGATAAGAACAAGTGTTGTGGGTTCAGGTACGAAATTTAAGTCTCCGGCAACCATTTATTAACGAAATTAGGTGCAATCTGTTTTTTTGTACAGAACTTCTATATGAAAGTTCTGATTTGAATAAATTTGTGTATATGAATGTTTAGTAACTTGGCATTCATCACATGTAATACAGGTGTTTTTCTCGTGAATAAATTATGCAAATTAGACTAACTTTGAATTATTCAGTGCCACTTACACAAAGTAAGTACACATGTCAATAAAGATCGGGCTAGAGGTCATATCTATGAATCGATATGTAGCAGGGTTTTTAATCTGCCTGCCATAAAATATTGTTCCCATTATCACCAATATGATATTTTGTGACTTCTTTATCTCTGACAAGGGTTGAAGACAATTTCCCATCCAATTTTTTCGAAAATTGACTCGAATGATTGGTCATAATCTTTAGTCTATTGCAGTCAGCTTGTATTTACATTATTGTTGTTGACTTGCTCACAGCAAAGAATAATTAATGTAATATTAACTATTGTTGACTTGGTCACAACAATATTAAATTCCTGTCATATTGAAGTTGAGCTAGAGTGTCACCGACAATTTTATTATTGTATATTATGTAATTTTATTTTTATACTGATGTTCTTAATAAAAGATATTTTTGTCACAAACATGAATTTCTGATTTTGTTTAATAATGAACTATATAATTCCAATACATTAAACCTTTAGGTCAAGACTAATTGAACACAAGTGCTGTTAATTTTTTTTAAATCTTGCCAGTTTACCAAAGCCTAAAGGTGATGTTAGTAAATTTAATATATATTATTATTTTTCTCCCAGGAATGTCATTTTAGGCAACTACATGTAGGATTATAGATTTGATTATATTTGTTCTCATACAACTGTAAAATATGATCAGCACAGATGTGGTGCAAACGTTTAGTAAATGGGCGACATAAACAATTGGTAAAACTTCAATCTATGCTCATGTTCTCTCATGGTATAGCACAGATGCTGATAACATTAAAGACTAATAACAAAGTCACGTATAAGATAATGCAATTTAAATTAAAATATTTCATGAAATGTTATGGATATCATTTTTTAATATAGCACAAAAATGTTTATTTTAATGTAAATTATATTTAAAGCTGTAAATCTAATGTGAAATCTTATTGAATGTTTTCACGAATTGTATTTTTTTCATGTTCCTTTGTCTGCGCGCTTGTGCTCTGCACAAAACCTTTCTTGTATTAACTTGGTTTGGGAATTAATTCTGTACGATGAGATTAAATTTATATTTATTTATTTATTGGTGTTTAAGGTCACATATTTATGCACAATGGCTAATCACGACCGTGGGAGTTTTACAGGTGGAGGAAGCCGGAGTACCCGGAGAGAACCACCGAGCAACTACGAGCAGCTGCCAGCTCCCCAACATCGTAACTCCGCACTGCCCTGCAGCACAGGCAGGGTTAGATTGGTTGAAGACAGTACACGGCGTCATAGTGCCCCCACACGGGCAATGGAGATAAAGATGACACAACGCGGTTGCCGCAGGTGGGATTCGAACCGAGGACCTCTCGGCTTGCAGCCTGCACCTCTACCTACTGATCCACCGAGCTCCCCAGTGAGATTAAATAAACAGATCATGTTATTGTATGTGACAGTCACAGCTTACTCCCTAACCACTTTGTTTACCACGAGATTCTTTCATGAAGAAATTGTAGCTTCAATGACTATTTTTTGCCAATACAATTTGAGGGTGGGGACATCTAAAAGCCACTGGAGCTACACCCACGGGCCCACAAGCCTAAAAATTATCAATGGTCGAGTACTGGTGGTTACCAAACAGTATAACAAAATTCAGTAAGGGAGATACGGAATTTTACAGTCCAGTTATCGCGCAGTCAAAAGGTCCATAGAAGACAGAAATATTCCAACTACATCATTAAGACATGCCTTATACGAATATAATTGGAATACTAGAGAAACAGAATTTACTGCATCCAGTAAATTCATATATTTGTGAAAAGAGTTAAAGTATCAGGAATAAACAAAATAGAAAAATAATTTATGGAGGATTCGTCTCGGGAGTATAATATTTTTAAAAAAATCTGAAATGGATTTTCGTTCGAAGTATTTACAGATATTCATACAGGAATCATAATAATATTTATAAGAAACCTGAAAAGGCATGTATGTGACCAGCATTCAAAGGGTTCGATACATAAATTATAAATGGACATAAATATGCATGCATGGACTCGAATGCTGTAGAGTGTCACAAAATGTGATTTCCAGCAATTCCAAAAAATACTCTCAATGACCCCCGCGACCTTGACCCATATTTTGAATCTCCATCAAGGGTCGACTCATTTGGTGTTAGTCCCAGGTCCATACGTCATACCACGCCTGAGATATGGGCGTGACCCGCTTTCAAAACACCCCTACGGACACCCTAAAGCCCCAAGAATCTGAAAAAAACATAGGTGACCGAGAACTTGTGACTGTCGATTAGCATGCCAAATACAACGAGATAGAACAATTCGTTTTCGAGTTATCGTGAAGACATGGAAGTGCATAGAAGACAGAAGAAAGGAGAATAAGAAAAAGAAGAAAAAGAAAAAAAGAAAAGAAAAAGAAACCGTACAAAAACAATAGTCTGTGTGTTTCACATAGACTGACAAGCAAAGTGGCCAAATTCTGGGGATTTATACTAGATAACAATCTCAGATAAAATATTTTTAGGTTAACTCTATGCCCAACCAGTAGTACATGTAGGGTGTTCGAGCGAGTAATAATTTTCCCTTTTTGTCCCGGGGGTATGGTCTGTGATCCCCGGTTGGGACGAGCTTGACGAACTCGTCCCAGTGGGAATCACGTGCTGTGGTACTGGGAAGAAGTGTGAGGCTGCCGTAAGTTGTGGTTTGCGATTTTTCGAACCGCGCAGGCCGTATCCCATTGTACTGGGTAAGGGGATTGACTATTATTATTTAGATGACGGACCTAGATGTAAATCAGTACTCCCTGTAATTGAGAGCTTGCCTTTTACACTTTATCTGTGTTATTTCCAGTTTCGAATTAACACGTACTGTGTTGCCTGTGTAGGTCTTCCATTTCATTAAATTGGGCCTACTGCATTCCCTCGAATAGAAACTCGGGCCCGTTGTCTCTCTCCATCTGTTTCTGATATATATTCTGGAAGAAATGTTTTGGTTTGGCCTCTTAAACGACTGCGCTGTGTTACCTCCTTCCATCGTGAGCTTAACACTGCCATATCGTCGCGTGAGAACCATAAGGTTCTATCTTCCACTGGAAGATAGAACCTTATGGTTCTCACGAGACGATATGCCATGCCGCGCGCCATCTGCCATCGTGCAGGAAAACAGAAGCGAGGTTAATTATTGGAAACGCAGGCTGGGTGAATTGACCTATTTGTACTCGCCAAAGTCCTAGTGATGGTCAGAAGACTGTTCGGTTTTATGCGGAGGCCTCAATGGGTTTATGCAACAGATAAGGTCATAAGCTTTCCTTTCCCGTCGGGTATTTACACTGTTCTTTTTCTTCTCTCTCTGTTTCGAGTTCAACTTTCTTGAATTTGTTTCAATTCCCTGTCAAGCTATGTATTGGTAACTTACAGAACTAAGCAATGAGTATATATATGTAATGTTTGAAATCGGAGAATTGGATTCTAATATATAGATGTATATATGTCACTCATCATCTCGCATATGTTACCTATAAATGTACTATGAGCAGAAACTACCATGTATAAGCTAAGAGCTTTCTGTCGGATCCACACACATCCTATGTTGTTACGTTTATTTTGTTTTGAAAGACAGAAATAAATATTGTATAAAATAGATAGCAATCTCAGTCTAAACAGTCACGTAAACTCCATTATTGTTGGAACTACTAAACGTATCAATTTTCTGAAGATGATCAGGGTAAAAATTAGGGAGCAAACAAAGATGTGCTTCTCAAGGCTCTACAAATCATTTATACATCGGTGACATTTACACGCGGTGCCATAATAACAAATGGGATAGAGTCGGTGACGACTGCCTCGCAACTCTGCTGAAGCGCGAGTGAAACGCGTTTAGTAAGACCTATATAACAAAACCCTCCACAGACTGCAGGATGTTGGATCAATAGTTCAGCTGAACGAACAACGAACCCTTAACAGAAAAACAAAATAAGCCACAGTAAATTAAAATTACTCAATAGAATTAAACTGCCTGGAGTCAGTGAGGATTGCCTCGATACTCATTGAGAACTTTAGGATTGAGTCTGTGAGGATTGCCTCGCAACTCTGCGCGTGGGGAGGGCGCTCCGTAGAAACCCACCCCTCACCCCATCCATAACAACACTCACACAACAGTCACGATATATAATAGCGGATACTTATCTTTCTCTCTATCTATAACTTTTCCAATTTAACTTTCTCAAATTTTCTTGCTACACCCTTATGGCAACATGGAAATAGTAGACGAAGCGGAGGAGGAATTGGTACAACCTACCTTTATGTTACCATACACAGGAGCCCACCAACCATCAGGCAAGGATTGTAACAGGGTTGTCTGGCTGGGGCGAGTGTACAGATTATATAACTAAACATTTCAATAAAGATTTAAGAGCCCTTCTAAAGGCTTTTGGATATGGTGTCTGTGAGACGGTGTCTGTGGGTTTTTTTTTATTTCCCTCCAATCACCCCGCCATCTGTTCCTCCTGAAGGCAGACCAGATGGCCGAGGCTCAGCATCCACTCTCCTTTATAGGCTGATGGATGACTCCCAGGTTCAAAAACAACCACCATGGATAACATGCTGCGGCTGCTGCCAAAGCAGCGACTGTTTGGGTTTCTTTTTCTTTATTTTATTTTTTTTTTTGTTTGGATAGATAATTCTTTATTCACGTATGCAAAATGGTTTACAGTACAATTAACATAATCTTGTGTTACAGAAATAGGCACACCGTATGGAATGACAGAGCCGGATTGGCTGTCTACCCGACATTCCTTTAACCCGTTGAACCCTAGCGGCCGATTTTCCGGCCAGGTATATGATACGTCATAACGTCATTAAATAGGACGTCTGTTCAGGAGGCCACCAAAAATTTGCAAGACGTGACGTGGGGGTGGGTGGGTCTCTTGAGTGTGCCAAAAATGTGCATTTCCAACTTGTGCAATTTTTGGAATTTTTTAAAAATATATCAATATATCAGCAAATATATACCATCATTTGTGTTTCAAACCTTAAAGATGATGTTGTACATCACACTCTGAACATAAATACAACATCAGGAGGCTTTATATGTGAGAATATTGGGCTTAATCTGGGAAAATGTCACACGTTAGTAGGGGGTGGGTGTCTTGTTCGAAATGTAGAAAATGTGCAGACAATATTTTGGGAACAATTCAAATGAAAATTTGCTCCCGTATATGTACACCTGCTCTGGTCAAGCCTGATAATGAACAGCTTGTCATTTGTAGATTGGGGCCCACAGCAGCCCACAGAGGTTTAAATTGGTGGTACCAGTTTACGAACATTATGAAAAAACCCTAAAGACAGCTGTGCCTACTAAGTTTATAACTTTATTTTGGATTTTAATAGGAGAGTGGGGGTGGGTGTCTGAGAACGGTAGTAGAAAATTTGCACGTAGTGTGTGGGTGGGTGTAAAAATGAGCCGAATAAAAAATAGGACGTCACGTCTTGCAAATTTTTAGTGCTGCCCCCCCCCCCCCCCCGGTTTGTTCAGTAAATGTGTGGTGATTAACAACTCTATATTTCCAACGTGCAGCCCCAATACTTGTATGGATAATAATATACTACTCAAAGTTTGCTAAGCACCAAGTATATTCCAACTACCTGTTTTACGTTTTAGTTGAAATATTGTTATGAAAAGTTTATATATTTTTTATTTAATTATATCTTTAATGATTTAAGTACAGAAATTAAGATTTTGTTTGTGTTTTACATTATTTTTTAGCTTTTGAATACGATAACCATGGAAAATGGGTATTATTGTTAAAAGAGGAAATTTTTCAAATTTGCCAAAAAGTTGATGGAGCGAACTGGTACATGTATGGGTTCAATATCGAGTATGAGACCCATTACTGTTAATTACAGCTTGACAACGCCTTCTCATCTTCCCAATCAGGTTCCTGGGGGTGTTTTGTGGGATGTTGTTCCATTCTTGGACCATCATGGCACCAAGCTCCTGGACACTTCTTGGCTTGACTGGACGGGTTGAAATTGCAAGCTGCAACTCATTCCGGACATGTTCGATTGGTTTGAGGTCAGGGGATCTTGCTGGCAGTCCATAGGCTCAACCCCCTCCCCTGTACTCCCGGACAGCATAGGTAACATGAGGACGGGCACCATCGTCCATCAGAATGGGCATCCAGGATCCAATCAATATACTGCTGTGCAGTCAATGTACCACGGTCAAGTAGACAGAGCTTTGTACATCCATCCCAGCTGATGCCGCCCCAGACCATTACTGACCCTCCACCATAGCGGTCATGTCCAGCAATGTTGGCTGCATGGAATCGCTCTCCTGGACTTCTCCATCACAGACAGGTAGTCAATCTTCTCTGATACATCCAACATGGTCCATGGCCCATTCCTATCGTGTCTGACGTGGTTCTGGGACAGCGGAATGCGAATACATTGTCTTCTCGATTGTAGACCACCTTCTTGCAACCTTGCCCAGATAGTCTGCGTTGAAAAATTTACCCCGGATGCATTCTGAAGGTCAATGCGAATCTGGGTTGCTGTTGCAAAGCGGATCCTACGGGTCTGAATGATCAAAAACCGGTCTTCAGCTGCAGATTCTGCCCTGTCTCTGCCACCACCATGCCGTCTTACTGGTGTCCCTTCTGCTGAAATCTTGCTCTGGCTCTGGTGATCAGCGTATCGTGCACATCAAGGGCCTCACCAACCTGACGAGGCGTAGCCCCTTGATCCGCCATACCCACAAATGTCTTCTTACATTAGTATTCGCCATATTCAATCATTAAATCACAAGGGTTTGTGTTAAAATGAAGATTGAATACCCTACACATGCCATGTACACGTAGAGAGCACACGAAAACGTCATAAAATCAAGGGGCATATGCTTTCCATGACAGTCACGAAACGTCTGCCTGTCAAGAGAGCTAATGTAAACTCTGGGGACCATCTCAATACATTCCTCAATGATATCCACCAAATGTATCCCAAATATGTCACAAGCAAATTCCACAATGATGTGTCAAATATGTGGTGCTTAGAAAACTTTCAGTAGTATATATAGAGAGTAATCGCTTGACTACTTGTTACGTGAAATAACTCATGAAAGGTGAGGGACGTTGTACAAACACTCAGTCCATCGCCTCGAATGAGTAGCGACATTAATGCCATTCATTAACGTAATCAGTCCAGACAAGCCATTACTCTCTTTATTACTTTTCATTATCAACGATAATTATATTATTAACCCTTTACCTAACGTAACGGCAAGCGCTATTCCCAAAACTCGCCCCAGTTAAGTTTCAATATTTTTTCATTTTTCGTCTCTAAAACATAGGTTATGATCCCTCATTGAATTGGGATCGAAATGAAGACTACGATTTTGTTTGTGCTTCCCGAGTTTCTCGAGTTGTGCAACTGCGATTGATTTGATTGCCAGTAAGAGATTGTTTATTTACTTTACATGACGATTACAGTTCAAAGACATAAGCTTACAGTGAAAACCCGCAACAAGTGGCGCGTTGTGTGCTCTTATTAGAACGTCCCACAATCTTGAACTGCTATTTTTAGACGGTTTTTAAGCGCGTTTGTTTTAGGACAGCCAATTAGAAGAAGGAAACGACACGAGAGACAAAATTGAAAAAAAATAATAATTACACTTCGACCGCATTCTTCTTCACAGGGATCTCGCATAAGAAGACCCCTCCTCCCATTCTGCTCTAATTCTCCCTCTAGGCCACAATAGCATTACGTTGGTCTTGGTTTTCACCGTTTGAAAATATGCGGGCAATGAATTTGCGTCTAAGTCGAGCTATAATTGATAGCCAAACGAACAAAACAGACACTTCATTATTAGATGCAATCGGACATTCACATTGATACTGAAAAAACTGGCACCCATATATATGGCTCTCTGTCTCAACGCATGAGTTACTCTAGCGTTGTATTTATTTATTTATTTACTTAATGGTGTTTAAAATTATCCAATTAACAGGAGAATTCAGTTAACAGGGATCGTGGCATTTTCCTGTATTCTAGAGATATACTTAGCATTTATTTTATTATATCTTGTTTGACAGAGCTCTTGGAGCTCTGTCCAACAAGATACAATAGATTTATTAATTTATTATTTATTTATTGGTGTTTAAGGTCAATTATTTTTGCACAATGGCTTATCATGACCACAATATGAGTATCAACTCAAGACCAGGGGTGAGCGTTAATAAGCCATGTTGCCCATTTTAGAGAGGGTTTGCGCCTCCCAAGCATTGGTGACTGGGTCCTATTTTACCAGTAAACAGAGCCTGTCTCACTGTCTCTTGAACAATCTTCAAGCGTAACTGACTTCTGATTGTGTCCGAATTTTTCACTTGCGTTTCTTGGACATTCCTCATTTATGCCATAAATAAGTGAGAGTAACTGTCAAGTTACAAATATTAAACTAACACTTTGTTTCTGCTGTGTTGAATCAGGACTCCATTATTTATAGCTGTCAACCATGTTGTTCCAAGTATATTGACATGGAGTCGGAGAGCACTGTATACTCGTCTTCCGTTTGTGGCGCGAAAGTGGTCAGTACCCCCTCTTTAAAAAGATATCGTACAGAACAAGCAAGTGTTGGTACTACCCCGTCTCCACTCGAGAAGAAAAGGACCAAGCAAGGCTCCACGGGTAGTGTAGGCAGTATGACAGAAATTTATCAAGAAAGTGTACAGGACGGTGTCAACAAGTCAGTTTATGAATATGACGATGCCTTGCCTCAGTACGTCAGTCAAAGAGCCGGGCGGACATTTATTTCATTTGTGAAAAAGGACTTCATTGAACTACTCGAAGATGAATCAGTTCAGAAATTACTGGCGTCAGTATTCATTAAAGCTCATGATAAAGGGTTATCCATGGCGAAAAAAAAAACATTGTAGTCCTCAAAACTAAGATCCATGAACTGGACAGAAAAAATAATGATTTGGAAGATCGGATCGACAATCTTGAACAATATGGAAGACGCACGAGTCTCAGCTCAGACTTTCTGGATTTCCCGAGAAATTTCCAGGAGCCACCGTGTTCGTCCCAGGGGGCCATCAAGACCAATCATATTTCGCCTGACAAGTTATAGGTCAAGACACAAACTGTATCGCGCGTGTATACATCGGGGTCTCAGAATACACCTCAGCACGGAATTTACCTAAATGAAGACTTGACCCAAACGCGAGCTCTCATAGCCCGTAGAGCTAGGGGCTTGAAAAGGGGGGAAAAAAGATACTGGACAATTTGGACGTTTGATGGGGTTGTTTTCGTCAAGCTCAAAAACAATCATATTGAAAGAATAACTAAACCAACTCAGATAACAGAACTCGAAGCGAAGCTGAACTGAGTCGTTCCACCGAACTTTACCTGCAGACATATCTCCTACCCGGAGACCACACATGGTTGTGAATCGAACTTTTATGCAACCTCGGTAGTGCACACATGAGCTTCAACACCTGAGGGTTTCACCCCATGTGTGCTCAAACGAGTACGGTCATGACTGGCCATATTTATGAGTATACTCCTTTGTCCGCCAAGATGCCCAGTCTACCTAACCGACTGCTATTATGTATGCCTGTGGGCACTCCCCAATGGTTTGTAGTGGAACGCGTTTTCAACAAGAATTTCTTGCCAAATAGTCCTGCGAATCCAACACTCGCACTTGTTATTGCCCAGTCACTGGATGGTCGGGTGCTTGAAGCCACTAGCAGGAATTTGAGAAAATGAGGGTTCCAGATGCAGAGCCGATGCTTTCCTTGCTCGTGTTCGTGTTTAGTCATGTGTAAATGGTGTTTTGTTTATGAAGATGTGTTCTATTGCAAATTGTTGGAGAGTGCCTGCGAGCACTCCTCAATGATTTGTAATATAACAAATTATTACAAAATTCCTGCAAAATAGTTCAGCGAATCCAATACTCACTTCTTATTGCCCAGGTTTTGACTGATTGAGAGTTCACATTTGCGATATAAAATCTCCGCCAGTGCACTTGCCATAGCCCACTCATTTGACTGGTTGATTGCCAGAAACTGCTATCAGGGCTTACAGAGCCCAAGGGTACCGGATGGGGGGATAATGCTTTCCTTGCTCGTTGTCCGTGTTCAGAGCAAACAGTGTTTTGTCTATATAAATATGTTCTATTGCAAATTATTGGAGAGTGCCCGAGGGTACTCCCCAATGGTTTGTAATATACAGTTAAAACTAGAAGTCCTGTCATGAAATGCGCACAAATAGCACGTTGATATGCGCGTTATAGCCCAAGTAAAGCTATCATATTCTGTACATATGGCCTGTGTACAAGTAATGTTTCAGCCAATGGACCTCCGGGTAACCCGGAGGTCCATTGGCAGAAACGTTGCATGTGTTTGCTATGAGTAACCAGGAGAACCTGCCGTGCTTTGGATGCCATTCGATATGGCAATTGCGCGCAATTCCAACGCGCAATTAAGCCTAGATAAGCGCACTATTCGTGACAGGACTTCTAGTTTTAACTGTAACGAACTATCATCAAGAAATTCCTGCTAAATAGTTTAGAGAATCCAATGCTTATTTGTTATTGCCCGGTCATTGACTGGTTGAGTGCTTTCAGGGTAACAGATAATAAGCCGATGCCTGTTCGCGTTCAGTCAAGTACAAATGGTGTTTTGTTTTGGGAAAGATGCTCTGTTGCAAATAATTGCGGAGTACCTCTTGGTTTCAAATATAAACATGTGCAAGCAAATCACTAATCGATTACTATCGAAAGAGACCACCCATTTAATTTACGAGTTTCTGACCGTTTCTCGGGGCATGAACTGCAGTGGACGCCTCGCACCCGCAGATGGATCCAGAAACGTTGTAACCGAGTTTACAACGTTTCTACACTCTAAATCGGTTGGGTTAAAAATCAACCCAAATCGACTGGGTTGAGTGAATATGAACCCAATTTGGGTTCATATTCACTCAACCCAGTCGATTTGGGTTGATTTTTAACCCAACCGATTTTAGAGTGCAGTTCACCGGCAGGTCCCGAGTGCTCATTGAATACCGCGACCACTGTCATTCTTTAATAAAAAAAATAAATTTACCACAAAGTTAACATGATATTCAGTGACGTCTATCCACTTAATGTGAAAACCTCAGATGAAGAAAAACAAAAGAACTAAAATAGCTGCCCCATTCAAGGCTTCCAATCTCACATGCACACTGAATCGACGTACCTCAGCTAACTTAAAAGGATTTTGAAAATACAGAGAGTGACAAACACGTGTGACTGACTTAATCGATACGGAACAAATGCCAGTGCGGAAGGGTATTGGTCATTTAACACGCGAGGGAAATATTTCCACGGACGCAATAATATTACATATCCAAACACTAATTATAGGAATAATCATAAAAAACAATATACGTCCAGTCTACGGGGGGCTCTACAGTATTACAGTATTTAACGCAAACGGTTGCAAGGAGATCGCCGAACTTTATTAAGTGTAGTTGAGGAATTATTCATTTATTTATTGTTTTTTTTTAAGGTCACATATTTCTGCACAAGGGCTAATCACGACCATGACAGTTTTACGGATGGAGGAAGCTGGAGTACCCGGAGAGAACTACCGAGCAACGACGAGCAGCTGTCAGTTCCCCAAAAAGCAAACTCCACACAAACAGGGTTAGCATTGATTGAAGACAGGTGCACCATCGACGTGCAGTACTGCTTGGTACGCAACGCCACCGTGCCCCACCTGGGAAATGGGGGTGGAATGTCTTGCCCAAGGAACAACGAAAGCGGTCGCCGCAGGTAGGATTCGAACCGAGAACCTCGGGCTTGCAGCCTGAACCGCAACCTACTGAGCCACCGCGCTCAAATTGAGAAATATATTTCTCACAATTTATTGGATATCATACCAGCTCACTAGTAAATTGTACCAACATATTTTAAAACGAGAAATGCACGGACTTTCTACCACAAGGACAGCACAGTCGCCGTGGACTGGTTGTAATCAACGCTTGGAGAAAGAAGTCCACGCTTGCATTTACCAGGTAATAAAAATCGTCATCAGTAAAATTGTAATTATTCAATCACCGGGATGTACTCTGTGATTTATTACTTAATTTTTTGATGATTATTAATATAATTAGTGTTTGGAATCTAACATCACTACGTCCGTGGAAAGATTGCCCACCAGTGGAAAGTGACGAGTCCACGGCGGTCGTATTGTAGGTAACGAAATGACTTGTGCATTGAATCATAGTTAAATAACTTTCAAATTAAATTTTTTCGTTTAAATCAAAAAACCTAATTTAACTCATTTGGTTCACATTCAGGGCTGTGGCGACAGGGGGTGGGGGTTTCACCCCCCCCCCCCCCCAGCTAGGAGTATTTTTATTTCAATAGTTGGAAATTCCGAGGTCAAAAATCAAATAGTTGGAAATTCAGTAAATTAACATTGTTCATGAAAAATATTAAAATTTCAACTGATGATGAGAAATTTTGATCTTTTATTTCCAACTGGAAACTTGAGTTTCAAATTTCCTACTCTAAAATTGACATTGGCCTCAAAATTTCGACTCTGACATCAATCCGGTAAATTTTCTGATCCAGACACATTATAAATGATGCTTTTTCCGTTTCAGGACTAGAGAAAATTTTCAGAAGGGTTCATAACCCTTTACCCAACGCAGACGATTTCAAAATTCATTATTTTAAATAGCATTTTTTTTAAAAACCATATCATGTGACCCCTCTTTGGAATGGTTTTGTTAAAATTTTTCAAAAAATAATATTTTTTCAGCAGCTGTATTTGCATATTACGTGGGCGGATGCGGGCGATTCGTTGGGTAAAGGGTTAAAAGATATCACCCATCGCTGCAGT
Source organism: Pictodentalium vernedei (assembly GCA_031216915.1). NCBI lineage: Eukaryota > Metazoa > Mollusca > Scaphopoda > Dentaliida > Dentaliidae > Pictodentalium > Pictodentalium vernedei. The sequence goes on from CM062296.1 coordinate 58,908,010, forward strand.
GCAACCACCTATCGAAACCACTCATAGTCGGAATTTACACCGGTGGCACCCCCCCCCCCCCCAGCTGAAACCTTCTAGCCACATCCCTGTTCACATTATAAAGGAAGCACTGCATTTCAGCCACCTGCACTGGTCACTTTCCACGGGTACAACCATATCAGATTTCAAACGCTGATTATAGGAATAATAAAAAATTAATTAAAATTTTTCTGATGATGACTTTCATTGCCTGATAAACTCAATCGCGGAGACTACTACCAACGTATGGTTTACGACCAATCCACTATGAGTGTTATATAGGCTGAAAATGAATATATATGAAAAATAATTTTTTCACAATTTATCGAAGTTTATAGACACAACTCTCAAAATAATTCTAATAAAACAAAAACATATATTATTTTGACTTAATTATTTAATAGCAAACAAGCACACCAGTGATTCACTGAAACCTAAATACGGGTTTTAATGTTTGTAACAAAGCTCAGCTTATCATCAATTATAACCACTCGGTTTTATACGGAAACGTCCTAGCTCCAACGAGGAAAAAAAATTGAATCGTAATTACGATTTACTAAACCGTAATTACGATTTACTGAACCGTAATTACGATTTAATAAACCGTAATTACGATTTAATAGGACGTTTCCGTAGTTTTCTTCTTGTAGATATGTGAACCATCGTCATGCAGTACGCCCTAGTAAACAATGCCACTGTTCCGCCAAGTCTTGCCCAAGGAAACAACGCAATTGTCTCGGGGGAGGGGGAAGGGTGGGTCGAACTGAGGGCGTCTTGGCTTGCAACCTGCCGCTATAACTACTGAGCCACTGCGACCCAGTTGAGAAATATAGTTCTAATAATTTATTGGATATCATAGCAGCCCACCAGTAAATTTTGCCAACATATTTTAATCCTTTTATACTTTTGTATGTCTTATGACGTACGAAATCCAACAGCCCGTTGATACTTTTGTATGTCTTATGACGTACGAAATCCAACAGCCCGTTGATACTTTTGTATGTCTTATGACGTACGAAATCCAACAGCGCGTTGCTACTTTTGTATGTCTTATGACGTACGAAATCCAACAGCCCGTTGATACTTTTGTATGTCTTATGACGTACGAAATCCAACAGCCCGTTGATACTTTTGTATGTCTTATGACGTACGAAATCCAACAGCGCGTTGATACTTTTGTATGTCTTATGACGTACGAAATCCAACAGCGCGTTGATAATTTTGTATGTCTTATGACGAACGAAATCGAACAGCACGTTGATACTTTTGTATGTCTTATGACGTACGAAATCCAACAGCGCGTTGATACTTGTGTATGTCTTATGACGTACGAAATCCAACAGCGCGTTGATACTTTTTCACGTCTCAGGACGTACGAAATAGTGCTCTGTAACAACCGTTGAGCCAAATGTTATCGCTGCTTCAAATACTAATATAATCCTGAAGTCAAGACTTCTTATCTGGTTGAGTACTACAAGCCACTATCAGGGCTTTCACAAATTATGCTACCAGAGCAAAAGCCAACACTTTCCTTGCTTATATTCATACATATATACTCATATTCAGTCAAACACAAATAATATTTTGTTTATATAAATTTGTTTTATTACAACTTATCGGAGAGTGCCTTTGGGCACTCTCCAATAATTTGTAATAAACAAGTTTTGAATAACAAATTAAGACCACCAAAATAATCTAGCCCTTAACCAGATAATCACTTATGTGAAAAATATCTTGTACTTTGTACTTTCTGATGTTTGACGTCGCATTTTGAAAAACTAAAAGGAACTAAATTCACGGTGATATTTGTATGTCGGGATAATTAAAGTCTCAAGGGTTTAAAACAACGAGCAATGCATAGACATTCAACCCCTACTACACAACGTTTACTCACCGTGTACTGATCGCAATCCTCGCCTGGGGAGAGGAGACCACGCATGCGTTTTCTTGGTAATAAAAATCGTTATCAGCAAACATTTTAATTAATGAAGCATCGGGTTGTACTCTGTGATTTATTACTTAATTTTTTGAGGATTATTATTATAATTAGTTTTTAGAATCTAATATTACTGTGTCCAGAGAAAGGAAATATGGCTGTTCCATTTTATTTACATTTTGTTTTACCAACAAATGAGAATTCTTAAAACGAAAAAGACAATCAGAGAAAAATGTCTCTTATTGGAATGATGACACGGGAATAGGAACTAGAGGCTTTTGAAAGCCTGTAATCGATAACCTTGGACAACTACATATCCCTCAATCTTTCTGACCAGAATCAAAGAATGCAGCGGGCTGCCATACTAATCCATCTGAGCTAAACAGAATGATGATTATTTTCAGTGGAATTTCCATACATTATTTGTGCCCAGGTTTGTTCCCATTGGCCAAGTAGAACTCTTTACCCAACGAATCGGCCGCATCCGACTGCGTAATATGCAAATTCAGCAGTTGAAAAAATATTATTTTTCTAAAAATTTTCAACAAAACCATATCATATGATATGGTTTTGTTAAAAAAGTTTGAAAAATTTTAAAAAAATTATTTAAAATAATAAATTTTGATATCGTCTGCGTCGGGTAAAGGGTTAAGGGGAAAAGATAATTTGATTTCCCATAATGCTTCCATTGTAAATATGAGCCACAATTGCGGCTATGTTTGTAACCCAATCAACATTAAATGAGGATCATTCGTAAAGGATGTCCAAGTCAACAATAACGTGAAGTTATAAACAATTGGACATGGAGTTTTAGAGGAGATGATTTTTTTTTTAAAATCGACCAATCACAATCAACGAATAGGTCTGGCGGCCAGGTTTTTCCACCTTCGTGAACAAAGTGAGGATCGTCTGTAGGGAATATCCTATTGACTATTCCTCCTAAGTTTGATTTACATCGGCTTTGTTGCTCCAGAGAGGAAAATGAAAATGTGATTCCCCATAGAGTTTAAATGGCAACTATGAGCCGCAATTGCGGTCATGTTTGCAACCCGATAAACATTTTGAGGGTGGGTGGTAGAATGCGTACTAATCATCAATCAATCAGCAGATAATTAAACTATGTTCGTACATAGTTGGTAATTACAGTACCCTTTTATATTTCATATGGTTAATTTAGTATCACCAAACTCGGCTGATATGGCTTCAACGCAGCAGATATGATTGCTATCTCGGCCGATAAAAAACAAGCTAGAGATGTCATTCTTGGTGTGGTACTGGGCGCAACCATTGTGCTTACCTTCAAATCCTTTATAACTATTGATCCTGCGCAACAGGAAAGTTTTTGTTTTTGTTATTGGAAAACTTTGAATCTAATGTTTTGTATGGTGGAGAAGCAATGGCGGCAATAGGTAAAGATTAGGTGAACGGAGGAAAGAATGACAGTTGCAAAGGGAATTTAACGCAAACCAAGATTCAAGACCGTAGATTCGTCGAAGTGGCAGACGGGTTAATTCAGGAATTCGAACGTCACAGCGTGTCCATTGGGGAAGCCAATGCGTTCCAATATCTTAAACGTGAGAAGAGGCGACTTAGCGAAATGAACGAGAAACAATGAAATAATTAGAAAACAACAACTAAATATTTGTGTTGGTTTAATAAATAAAAAGGTGTTCCATTGGTTTGTTTTATAACGATCGAGGTACTAGCACTCTTAACCCTTTACCTAACATGAAAAGCAGACGACACTTGCAAAAAAAATTCTTGAATAACTAATTTTTTTCATTTCGTTCCAACGAGGGGTCATAACCTATGTTTTTGAGACAAAAAATGAAAATATTTTGAAAATTAATTGGCGATTTTTGAGAATAGCGCTGGCCGGTTTTGGCCGTTATGTTGGGAAAAGGGTTAACTTCACATCAACTTTCGACCTTCGGTCCCAGACTGATACAAAGTTACCTCGAGCTAATTTCTTGGCCGATATGAAACTAACCGCGTAATACCCTCTAAATAGCATCGTGAGTTTGTAAGCGTTTGTAAAATAAAATTAGTTCAACAAATCTTATTTATGCTTTGGTGCTTAACGCCACATCAACAGCCAAGGCTAAATTGTGTCGAAAAATAAAAAGACCAGCGTAATATATTGTGAGTTTTTCAAATATGAATTTGTAAGTGTTCATCACGTTGTTCCTTCTTCATAAAACTTTCCCAACAAATGCAACACTTGAATCGTTCTCCATTAGAAAGTTTTTGTACGGGGAAAGCTTTATTGGAATTATTCTTCAAACAACTTTTGATATCACTTTCACCATTACATTCAACATTGTTGTAAAATAATTTGTCTGTAGTTGGGTAGTCGTCTTCCGAGTTGACCCTGGAATATTTACTCCAAATGGCATGGTTATTATTAAGCACACTATCCAATGATTTTCCGTCACTATACATCATCGTATCGTTATTATTACATTCCTCCATCTTTGAGTATTTATCACAAATATCAAATGTTGTCGTTTTAGTCCCAATATGCATTTGAATGTGACCATCAAGTGTTTCACTTCGAGAGAAGGACATTTCGCAAATGTCACATGTGAAAGATTGTCTATGATTTGACGTTGAAAAATGTTCCTTCCGTTTATGTCCTATAAGATTCTGTTTGTGACGGAAACGTTTTTCACAATCAGAGCATTCGAAAGGTCTATCGTCAGTGTGGGTGATCTGATGTTGTTTGAGGCACGGTTTAGAACGGAAACGTTTCGCACAAAGAGAACATTCGAATGGTTTGTCGTCAGAATGCGTATTCTGATGAATCTTCAAGGTCGTTGTAGATCTGAAGGTTCTTTGACAAACTGAACATTTGAAAGGTTTTTCTCCTGTATGGACCATTTTATGTGCGTTGAGGGTTGATTTGTGCTTGAATGTCTTCTCACAAAAAGAACATTCAAATGGTCTTTCGTCAGTATGCGTTTTCTGATGATCCTTCAGGTTCGATTTACATCTGAAAGTTATTTGACAAACTGAACATTTGAAAGGTTTTTTCTCCAGTGTGGGTCATTTTATGTTCATTGAGATTTGATTTGCGACAGAATTTCTTCTCACAAAAAGAACATCCAAACGGCTTTATACCACTATGAGTCCTCTGGTGATATATAAGTCGTGATTTTATTTGGAACAATTTTCCACAAAAAGAACACTCGAATGGTTTTTTATCCACATGCATCCTCTGGTGTACGTTAATGACTTTTACTACTGGAACATACAAGTTGTGACTGATTCTGAAATTAAAAAAAATTCAAACAATGAAAAACAGACATGGAAGGGACCAACGGTATTTGTATGTAGAGTACTATAATTATCTATCGATTGACTAGGAAAAAAATATTAGAAAACAAATGGAATAGACTTGGGTAAGAGCAGCATGCGGTGACGAAACATACCATAGTTTCGATCCAGTGTGAATATTGGTGTGGTGTATGGGGAGGAGGGCATTAATTATCCCTGTAAATGCCCATCCCCCACCCCATCCCCCCAAAAGTAAATAGAAATAAACAGTAACACAGCGCTCTGGGATGGTCAAAATGACAATATGAGCTATATCCTTTGAGGTCAATTTCCAGAACTTTGGGGACAATTATCTATTTATCCTGGACTGACATAAAATATTAAAATTAAGAAGCAAATCTACTCTCAAAAGGAAGTGTGTAATTACCCACAAAAGCTAATCGATATATGTGACTCAAATTTAGATGAAAATTCCCAGACTGGAAAATTATTAGAAGGGTGTTACTCCACAAGACGTTCCCGAGTTAAGCTCCCGCACGGGGTGTGGAATTCCGTGTTAATGGCCTGATACTTTCTTGTATATGGTGAAGAGGATGAAACCTGCTTCTAGGTGCAACAATAAAACAAATACATGCGCATGTGTTTTATTGTGTGCAAAAAGGCAACAACAGGAATGGCCGCTTCAAAAAGTTTCATCGAATCAGAACAAAACTCAAAATTTATTTAAAGTGATTTTACACTGAAATAAAAGTAATATTACCATATAATTGATTTCACTCTTTCCTATCTCCTCATAAATCTTGGAGTCTTTTCAGCAGGAACTGAAATGGGTCAAAGTTGATCTATAACTGATAATCAAACGATGAAAACAGATAATTTATTATTAGAAGCTCGAGCATTCAAATTGATCTTGAGAAGAAGAAGAATGAAAGGTTTTAGCGCGCCGAAGGCGCCCAGGGACGATGTGGGATTTACAAATCCCTTGCGACCCGGTTAACCTTATTTTTTTTTTTTTTTTTTTTTTTTTCTCTTGGATCACACAGGCCTAGCTTTCCTATTGCCCAAAATGGAGTCTGAGGGGGTTATGCACGCGGTTAGAATACCCGACAGTTTACGCTGGAGTGTTAGATGGTCAATACTCAATACCTCAACGCCTTTAAAACTATTAGAGAGCGAGCTCTATTCGGTTCCAGTTCGGTGATGGTAGAGGTTTGAGTCCCACCATGGTGGCGAGCCAGAATGTAATGTTGTGCGATGGCAAGTTTAAGGGAAGAAGAGAAAAGAAAACCAAACAGCAACGCCGGTTTGGTAGCGGCCCCGGTATATGACCATAGCGGTTACAAAAAAGAAGTGGAGAAAGCTCCAACAGTTTAGTTTTAAGAAACCGGGAGTCATCCATCAAGCCTTCTGGGAGATAGGATGCCGTATGTGATTTGAGGTATCTGGTTATCCTTCGGGAATTCCAAATGACCTCCTCCACCCCCCCCCCAAAAAAAAAAAAACACAAAAAAAACACTCACTGACACACACCCTCAAGCCCTTAAAAGGGCTGTTAAATCTTTATTCAAGTGTTTATTTATATCAAATGTACACTCGTTCCCAGCCAGACAAGCTTGTTTCAATCCTTGCCTAGCGTTTGGTGGTTTCTTGTATATGTTGCAGAAAGGTAGGTTGCACCAATTCCTCCTACGCTTTGTCTACCATTTCCATGCGTCTTCTTGATAAGAGTGTTGCAAGAAAATTTGAGAATGTTCAGTTAGAAAAGTAAAAGGTAGAGAGAAAGATAGGTATCCGCTATTGTATATTGTGCCTGCTGTGTGATTGTTGCTATGGATGGGGTAAGGGGTGTGTTTTTCGGAGCCCACTCCCCACACGCAGAGTTGCGAGGCAATCCTCACAGACTCAATCCTAAAGATCTCAATGAGTAGCGAGGCAATCCTCACTGACTCCACGCAGTTTAATTCTATTGAGTAATTTTAATTTACTGTGGATTATTTTGTTTTTCTGTTTAGGGTTCGGTGTACGTTCAGCTTCACCATTGATTCACTATCCTGGAGTATGTGGAGGGTTTTGTTATATAGATTTTATTAAACGCGTTTCAATCGCGCTTCAGCAGAGTTGCGAGGCAGTCCTCACAGACTCTATCCTAAAGTTCCCAATGAGTAGCGAGGCAATCCTCACTGACTCCACGCGATTTAGTTATATTGTATAATTTTTATTTTATTTTATTTTATTATTTTTTTTTTTATTTTTTTTTATTTTTATTTTCTGGAAACTTATTTTGTTTTTCTGTTAAGGGATCGGTGTTCGTTCAGCTCAACCATTAATTCACTATCTTGGAGTCTGTTGAGGGTTTTGGTTTGTAGGTCTTTTAATCGCGTATCAATAGTTTCTATTTTTGCTAGCTCGTGAAGTTCCTTTATCGGTGTCCATTAGGTTTGCATAGTGCTCGAGCTTCTAATAATGAGTAATGCTGCAGCTTTGGAAGCAGTAAGGGGGGAGCTTGGGTGGATGAAAATCAAGGACAGGGTAGATTTGGGAAAACTGTGTTACTGTAACTACTTGAGAAACCTGCCTGACAACCGGTGGTGCAAATTGATGCTCGATACCATTTGGAATTCTAATATAGAAACGGGGTGGTCAAAACATGTGAGGGAACTAATAGACAATTACTCTATAGAGGTCACAAACATAGAAGTAGGAATGAAAGAAGGCAAAAGGTTTGTCAAAGAGAGAGTCATGGAAGATTGCAATAGAAACTGGCGAGCAGGGGTTAGCGTGAAAAGATCACTGCAGGGGTTACAATATAAAGAAAAGCCAGCTTTTGAGAAGTACCTAGATGGCACCTTTGGAGGGTCACTGCTGTTCAAACTGAGATCAAGATCACTGGAGCTTCGGGGAAAAATTGGGAGAGATGGGGAAAAGGGATGCCAAATGTGCCACTCTGGAGTAGTGGAGACCCTGGAACATTTTCTCTTGGAATGCCCACAGTATATAGCTCATAGAATAAAATTTACTGGAAGAATAATGCAGAAGTGGGGTGAAGAAACAAAGGATAGATGGCTGAAGGGGGACACGAGGGAGAGGGTAGGAATGTTTATTGAAGAAATTGAAAAAGAGGAAGTGAGGGACACTATTAAGCAGTTTATATCTGAATGCTGGGAGGAGAGGAGGAGAGGAGGGGAAGAGGGGGTGGGGTGCAGGGGGAATGATGGCCTTCTCTTATGAGGACCGCGACAAATCAGCGGCTGGCCAAAGAGTTATTATTAGTGCCAATCGCAGGGCATAATTTTGAACCCTCTGCAGCTTCTGAATGTTGGTTTTGCTTAGGTCGCTTGTTATTATGGCACCGTATTCTAGTACCGGACGTATAAATGTTTTGTAGAGCTTCAGAAGCACATCTTTGTTTGCTCCCCAAACCTTTCATTCTTCTTTGATCTTGAATAAAATGGAACCCGTATATATGGTTTTCTGTCTCAACTCACATGTCAGTGTATCGTTGAAATTATCTCACTTTCACACTTCTGTGATGTGCGATCAATTTACCAAGTCTCTCTCACTGTCTAAGCGACTTGTTTGAAAATACAATAACACATCTTTCAGTATTTCTAAACGATCCACGTTATCATTAAATCCTATTGTCCGGCGCAAATCATTCTTTGTAATTCACCAAATGGAGCTTGTTTCGGGCATTATTGGAGAGTTTTATTCACAGAGTGACAACTCTCAGTTGTGTGGAAGATAAAAAAAATAACCAATAATAATTCTTCGACATTCCGCTGATTTAAATTAAACAATATTTATTTCTATTTCTCAAGTATATGCAATTATATCAGTTACAGTAGGTAGTTCTTTTTTCTTCTTCCTTTAAATTTGCCATCGCGCAACATTATATTCTGGCTCGCCACCATGGTGGGACTCAAACCTCTACTATCGCCAAGCTGGAACCGAATAGAGCCCACTCTCTAATAGTCTTAATGGCGTTTCGACAATCTATCACTCCATCGCAAACTGCCGGGAATTGTAACCGCGTGTGTTTCAAACCTTAAAGATGATGTTGTACATCACACTCTGAACATAAATACAACATCAGGAGGCTTTATATGTGAGAATATTGGGCTTAATCTGGGAAAATGTCACACGTTAGTAGGGGGTGGGTGTCTTGTTCGAAATGTAGAAAATGTGCAGACAATATTTTGGGAACAATTCAAATGAAAATTTGCTCACGTATATGTACACCTGCTCTGGTCAAGCCTGATAATGAACAGCTTGTCATTTGTAGATTGGGGCCCACAGCAGCCCACAGAGGTTTAAATTGGTGGTACCAGTTTACGAACATTATGAAAAACCCCTAAAAACAGCTGTGCCTACTAAGTTTATAACTTTACTTTGGATTTTAATAGGAGAGTGAGGGTGGGTGTCTGAGAACGGTAGTAGAAAATGTGCACGTAGTGTGTGGGTGGGTGTAAAAATGAGCCGAATAAAAAATAGGACGTCACGTCTTGCAAATTTTTAGTGCTGCCCCCCCCCCCCCCCCCCCCCTGGTTTGTTCAGTAAATGTGTGGTGATTAACAACTCTATATTTTCAACGTGCAGCCCCAATACTTGTATGGATAATAATATACCACTCAAAGTTTGCTAAGCACCAAGTATATTCCAACTACCTGTTTTACGTTTTAGTTGAAATATTGTTATGAAAAGTTTATATATTTTTTATTTAATTATATCTTTAATGATTTAAGTACAGAAATTAAGATTTTGTTTGTGTTTTACATTATTTTTTAGCTTTTGAATACGATAACCATGGAAAATGGGTATTATTGTTAAAAGAGGAAATTTTTCAAATTTGCCAAAAAGTTGATGGAGCGAACTGGTACATGTATGGGTTCAATATCGAGTATGAGACCCATTACTGTTAATTACAGCTTGACAACGCCTTCTCATCTTCCCAATCAGGTTCCTGGGGGTGTTTTGTGGGATGTTGTTCCATTCTTGGACCATCATGGCACCAAGCTCCTGGACACTTCTTGGCTTGACTGGACGGGTTGAAATTGCAAGCTGCAACTCATTCCGGCCATGTTCGATTGGTTTGAGGTCAGGGGATCTTGCTGGCAGTCCATAGGCTCAACCCCCTCCCCTGTACTCCCGGACAGCATAGGTAACATGAGGACGGGCACCATCGTCCATCAGAATGGGCATCCAGGATCCAATCAATATACTGCTGTGCAGTCAATGTACCACGGTCAAGTAGACAGAGCTTTGTACATCCATCCCAGCTGATGCCGCCCCAGACCATTACTGACCCTCGGTCATGTCCAGCAATGTTGGCTGCATGGAATCGCTCTCCTGGACTTCTCCGTCACAGACAGGTAGTCAATCTTCTCTGATACATCCAACATGGTCCATGGCCCATTCCTATCGTGTCTGACGTGGTTCTGGGACAGCGGAATGCGAATACATGGTCTTCTCGATTGTAGACCACCTTCTTACAACCTTGCCCGGATAGTCTGCGTTGAAAAATTTACCCCGGATGCATTCTGAAGGTCAATGCGAATCTGGGTTGCTGTTGCAAAGCGGATCCTACGGGTCTGAATGATCAAAAACCGGTCTTCAGCTGCAGATTCTGCCCTGTCTCTGCCACCACCATGCCGTCTTACTGGTGTCCCTTCTGCTGAAATCTTGCTCTGGCTCTGGTGATCAGCGTATCGTGCACATCAAGGACCTCACCAACCTGACGAGGCGTAGCCCCTTGATCCGCCATACCCACAAATGTCTTCTTACATTAGTATTCGCCATATTCAATCATTAAATCACAAGGGTTTGTGTTAAAATGAAGATTGAATACCCTACACATGCCATGTACACGTAGAGAGCACACGAAAACGTCATAAAATCAAGGGGCATATGCTTTCCATGACAGTCACGAAACGTCTGCCTGTCAAGAGAGCTAATGTAAACTCTGGGGACCATCTCAATACATTCCTCAATGATATCCACCAAATGTATCCCAAATATGTCACAAGCAAATTCCACAATGATGTGTCAAATATGTGGTGCTTAGAAAACTTTCAGTAGTATATATAGAGAGTAATCGCTTGACTACTTGTTACGTGAAATAACTCATGAAAGGTGAGGGACGTTGTACAAACACTCAGTCCATCGCCTCGAATGAGTAGCGACATTAATGCCATTCATTAACGTAATCAGTCCAGACAAGCCATTACTCTCTTTATTACTTTTCATTATCAACGATAATTATATTATTAACCCTTTACCTAACGTAACGGCAAGCGCTATTCCCAAAACTCGCCCCAGTTAAGTTTCAATATTTTTTCATTTTTCGTCTCTAAAACATAGGTTATGACCCCTCATTGAATTGGGATCGAAATGAAGACTACGATTTTGTTTGTGCTTCCCGAGTTTCTCGAGTTGTGCAACTGCGATTGATTTGATTGCCAGTAAGAGATTGTTTATTTACTTTACATGACGATTACAGTTCAAAGACATAAGCTTACAGTGAAAACCCGCAACAAGTGGCGCGTTGTGTGCTCTTATTAGAACGTCCCACAATCTTGAACTGCTATTTTTAGACGGTTTTTAAGCGCGTTTGTTTTAGGACAGCCAATTAGAAGAAGGAAACGACACGAGAGACAAAATTGAAAAAAAATAATAATTACACTTCGACCGCATTCTTCTTCACAGGGATCTCGCATAAGAAGACCCCTCCTCCCATTCTGCTCTAATTCTCCCTCTAGGCCACAATAGCATTACGTTGGTCTTGGTTTTCACCGTTTGAAAATATGCGGGCAATGAATTTGCGTCTAAGTCGAGCTATAATTGATAGCCAAACGAACAAAACAGACACTTCATTATTAGATGCAATCGGACATTCACATTGATACTGAAAAAACTGGCACCCATATATATGGCTCTCTGTCTCAACGCATGAGTCACTCTCGCGTTGTATTTATTTATTTATTTATTTACTTAATGGTGTTTAAAATTATCCAATTAACAGGAGAATTCAGTTAACAGGGATCGTGGCATTTTCCTGTATTCTAGAGATATACTTAGCATTTATTTTATTATATCTTGTTTGACAGAGCTCTTGGAGCTCTGTCAAACAAGATACAATAGATTTATTAATTTATTATTTATTTATTGGTGTTTAAGGTCAATTATTTTTGCACAATAGCTTATCATGACCACAACATGAGTATCAACTCAAGACCAGGGGTGAGCGTTAATAAGCCATGTTGCCCATTTTAGAGAGGGTTTGCGCCTCCCAAGCATTGGTGACTGGGTCCTATTTTACCAGTAAACAGAGCCTGTCTCACTGTCTCTTGAACAATCTTCAAGAGTAACTGAATTCTGATTGTGTCCGAATTTTTCACTTGCGTTTCTTGGACATTCCTCATTTATGCCATAAATAAGTGAGAGTAACTGTCAAGTTACAAATATTAAACTAACACTTTGTTTCTGCTGTGTTGAATCAGGACTCCATTATTTATAGCTGTCAACCATGTTGTTCCAAGTATATTGACATGGAGTCGGAGAGCACTGTATACTCGTCTTCCGTTTGTGGCGCGGAAGTGGTCAGTACCCCCTCTTTAAAAAGATATCGTACAGAACAAGCAAGTGTTGGTACTACCCCGTCTACACTCGAGAAGAAAAGGACCAAGCAAGGCTCCACGGGTAGTGTAGGCAGTATGACAGAAATTTATCAAGAAAGTGTACAGGACGGTGTCAACAAGTCAGTTTATGAATATGACGATCCCTTGCATCAGTACGTCAGTCAAAGAGCCGGGCGGACATTTATTTCATTTGTGAAAAAGGACTTCATTGAACTACTCGAAGATGAATCAGTTCAGAAATTACTGGCGTCAGTATTCATTAAAGCTCATGATAAAGGGTTATCCATGGCGAAAAAAAAAAACATTGTAGTCCTCAAAACTAAGATCCATGAACTGGACAGAAAAAATAATGATTTGGAAGATCGGATCGACAATCTTGAACAATATGGAAGACGCACGAGTCTCAGCTCAGACTTTCTGGATTTCCCGAGAAATTTCCAGGAGCCACCGTGTTCGTCCCAGGGGGCCATCAAGACCAATCATATTTCGCCTGACAAGTTATAGGTCAAGACACAAACTGTATCGCGCGTGTACTAAGTTGAAAAACGTCAGTGTTAATACATCGGGGTCTCAGAATACACCTCAGCATGGAATTTACGTAAATGAAGACTTGACCCAAACGCGAGCTCTCATAGCCCGTAGAGCTAGGGGCTTGAAAAAGGGGGAAATAAGATACTGGACAATTTGGACGTTTGATGGGGTTGTTTTCGTCAAGCTCAAAAACAATCATATTGAACTGAGTCGTTCCACCGAACTTTACCTGCAGACATATCTCCTACCCGGAGACCACACATGGTTGTGAATCGAACTTTTATGCAACCTCGGTAGTGCACACATGAGCTTCAACACCTGAGGGTTTCACCCCATGTGTGCTCAAACGAGTACGGTCATGACTGGCCATATTTACGAGTATACTCCTTTGTCCGCCAAGATGCCCAGTCTACCTAACCGACTGCTATTATGTATGCCTGTGGGCACTCCCCAATGGTTTGTAGTGGAACGCATTTTCAACAAGAATTTCTTGCCAAATAGTCCAGCGAATCCAACACTCGCACTTGTTATTGCCCAGTCACTGGATGGTCGGGTGCTTGAAGCCACTAGCAGGAATTTGAGAAAATGAAGGTTCCAGATGCAGAGCCGATGCTTTTCTTGCTCTTGTTCGTGTTTAGTCATGTGTAAATGGTGTTTTGTTTATGAAGATGTGTTCTATTGCAAATTGTTGGAGAGTGCCTGCGAGCACTCCTCAATGATTTGTAATATAACAAATTATTACAAAATTCCTGCAAAATAGTTCAGCAAATCCAATACTCACTTCTTATTGCCCAGGTTTTGACTGATTGAGAGTTCACATTTGCGATATAAAATCTCCGCCAGCGCACTTGCCATAGCCCACTCATTTGACTGGTTGATTGCCAGAAACTGCTATCAGGGCTTACAGAGCCCAAGGGTACCGGATGGAGGGATAATGCTTTCCTTGCTCGTTGTCCGTGTTCAGAGCAAACAGTGTTTTGTCTATATAAATATGTTCTATTGCAAATTATTGGAGAGTGCCCGAGGGTACTCCCCAATGGTTTGTAATATACAGTTAAAACTAGAAGTCCTGTCATGAAATGCGCACAAATAGCACGTTGATATGCGCGTTAATGTGCGCGTTATAGCCCAAGTAAAGCTATCATATTCTGTACATATGGCCTGTGTACAAGTAATGTTTCAGCCAATGGACCTCCGGGTAACCCGGAGGTCCATTGGCAGAAACGTTGCATGTGTTTGCTATGAGTAGCCAGGAGAACCTGCCGTGCTTTGGATGCCATTCGATATGGCAATTGCGCGCAATTCCAACGCGCAATTAAGCCTAGATAAGCGCACTATTCGTGACAGGACTTCTAGTTTTAACTGTAACGAACTATCATCAAGAAATTCCTGCTAAATAGTTTAGAGAATCCAATGCTCATTTGTTATTGCCCGGTCATAGACTGGTTGAGTGCTTTCAGGGTAACAGATAATAAGCCGATGCCTGCTCGCGTTCAGTCAAGTACAAATGGTGTTTTGTTTTGGGAAAGATGCTCTGTTGCAAATAATTGCGGAGTACCTCTTGGTTTCAAATATAAACATGTGCAAGCAAATCACTAATCGATTACTATCGAAAGAGACCACCCATTTAATTTACGAGTTTCTGACCTTTTCTCGGGGCAAGAACTGCATTGGACGCCTCGCACCCGCAGATGGATCCAGAAACGTTGTAACCGAGTTTACAACGTTTCTAGTTCACCGGCAGGTCCCGAGTGCTCATTGAATACCGCGACCACTGTCATTCTTTAATAAAAAAAAATAAATTTACCACATGAACAAAGTTAACATGATATTCAGTGACGTCTATCCACTTAATGTCAAAACCTCAGATGAAGAAAAACAAAAGAACTAAAATAGCTGCCCCATTCAAGGCTTCCAATCTCACATGCACACTGAATCGACGTACCTCAGCTAACTTAAATGGATTTTGAAAATACAGAGACTGACTTAATCGATACGGAACAAATGCCAGTGCGGAAGGGTATTGGTCATTTAACACGCGAGGGAAATATTTCCACGGACGCAATAATATTACATATCCAAACACGAATTATAGGAATAATCATAAAAAAACAATATACGTCCAGTCTACGGGGGGCTCTACAGTATTACAATATTTAACGCAAACGGTTGCAAGGAGATCGCCGAACTTTATTAAGTGTAGTTGAGGAATTATTCATTTATTTATTGTTTTTTTTTAAGGTCACATATTTCTGCACAAGGGCTAATCACGACCATGACAGTTTTACGGATGGAGGAAGCTGGAGTACCCGGAGAGAACTACCGAGCAACGACGAGCAGCTGTCAGTTCCCCAAAAAGCAAACTCCACACAAACAGGGTTAGCATTGATTGAAGACAGGTGCACCATCGACGTGCAGTACTGCTTGGTACGCAACGCCACCGTGCCCCACCTGGGAAATGGGGGTGGAATGTCTTGCCCAAGGAACAACGAAAGCGGTCGCCGCAGGTAGGATTCGAACCGAGAACCTCGGGCTTGCAGCCTGAACCGCAACCTACTGAGCCACCGCGCTCAAATTGAGAAATATATTTCTCACAATTTATTGGATATCATACCAGCTCACTAGTAAATTGTACCAACATATTTTAAAACGAGAAATGCACGGACTTTCTACCACAAGGACAGCACAGTCGCCGTGGACTGGTTGTAATCAACGCTTGGAGAAAGAAGTCCACGCTTGCATTTACCAGGTAATAAAAATCGTCATCAGTAAAATTGTAATTATTCAATCACCGGGATGTACTCTGTGATTTATTACTTAATTTTTTGATGATTATTAATATAATTAGTGTTTGGAATCTAACATCACTACGTCCGTGGAAAGATTGCCCACCAGTGGAAAGTGACGAGTCCACGGCGGTCGTATGTAGGTAACGAAATGACTTGTGCATTGAATCATAGTTAAATAACTTTCAAATTAAATTTTTTCGTTTAAATCAAAAAACCTAATTTAACTCATTTGGTTCACATTCAGGGCTGTGGCGACAGGGGTGGGGGTTTCACCCCCCCCCCCCCCCCCCAGCTAGGAGTATTTTTATTTCAATAGTTGGAAATTCCGAGGTCAAAAATCAAATAGTTGGAAATTCAGTAAATTAACATTGTTCATGAAAAATATTAAAATTTCAACTGATGATGAGAAATTTTGATCTTTTATTTCCAACTGGAAACTTGAGTTTCAAATTTCCTACTCTAAAATTGACATTGGCCTCAAAATTTCGACTCTGACATCAATCCGGTAAATTTTCTGATCCAGACACATTATAAATGATGCTTTTTCCGTTTCAGGACTAGAGAAAATTTTCAGAAGGGTTCATAACCCTTTACCCAACGCAGACGATTTCAAAATTCATTATTTTAAATAGCATTTTTTTTTAAAAACCATATCATGTGACCCCTCTTTGGAATGGTTTTGTTAAAATTTTTCAAAAAATAATATTTTTTCAGCAGCTGTATTTGCATATTACGTGGGCGGGTGCGGGCGATTCGTTGGGTAAAGAGTTAAAAGATATCACCCATCGCTGCAGTGCAACCACCTATCGAAACCACTCATAGTCGGAATTTACACCGGTGGCACCCCCCTCCCCCCCCCCCCCCCCAGCTGAAACCTTCTAGCCACATCCCTGTTCACATTATAAAGGAAGCACTGCATTTCAGCCACCTGTACTGGTCACTTTCCACGGGTACAACCATATTAGATTTCAAACGCTGATTATAGGAATAATAAAAAATTAATTAAAATTTTTCTGATGATGACTTTCATTGCCTGATAAACTCAATCGCGGAGACTACTACCAACGTATGGTTTACGACCAATCCACTATGAGTGTTATGTAGGCTGAAAATGAATATATATGAAAAATAATTTTTTCACAATTTATCGAAGTTTATAGACACAACTCTCAAAATAATTCTAATAAAACAAAAACATCTATTATTTTGACTTAATTATTTAATAGCAAACAAGCACACCAGTAATTCACTGAAACCTAAATACGGGTTTTAATGTTTGTAACAAAGCTCAGCTTATCATCAATTATAACCACTCGGTTTTATACGGAAACGTCCTAGCTCCAACGAGGAAAAAAAATTAAATCGTAATTACGATTTACTAAACCGTAATTACGATTTACTGAACCGTAATTACGATTTAATAAACCGTAATTACGATTTAATGGGACGTTTCCGTAGTTTTCTTCTTGTAGATATGTGAACCATCGTCATGCAGTACGCCCTAGTAAACAATGCCACTGTTCCGCCAAGTCTTGCCCAAGGAAACAACGCAATTGTCTCGGGGGAGGGGGAAGGGTGGGTCGAACTGAGGGCGTCTTGGCTTGCAACCTGCCGCTATAACTACTGAGCCACTGCGACCCAGTTGAGAAATATAGTTCTAATAATTTATTGGATATCATAGCAGCCCACCAGTAA
Source organism: Pictodentalium vernedei (assembly GCA_031216915.1). NCBI lineage: Eukaryota > Metazoa > Mollusca > Scaphopoda > Dentaliida > Dentaliidae > Pictodentalium > Pictodentalium vernedei. Next base: position 58,925,889 of record CM062296.1, read on the forward strand.
ATTTTGCCAACATATTTTCATCCTTTTATACTTTTGTATGTCTTATGACGTACGAAATCCAACAGCCCGTTGATACTTTTGTATGTCTTATGACGTACGAAATCCAACAGCCCGTTGATACTTTTGTATGTCTTATGACGTACGAAATCCAACAGCCCGTTGATACTTTTGTATGTCTTATGACGTACGAAATCCAACAGCGCGTTGCTACTTTTGTATGTCTTATGACGTACGAAATCCAACAGCCCGTTGATACTTTTGTATGTCTTATGACGTACGAAATCCAACAGCCCGTTGATACTTTTGTATGTCTTATGACGTACGAAATCCAACAGCCCGTTGATACTTTTGTATGTCTTATGACGTACGAAATCCAACAGCCCGTTGATACTTTTGTATGTCTTATGACGTACGAAATCCAACAGCGCGTTGATACTTTTGTATGTCTTATGACGTACGAAATCCAACAGCCCGTTGATACTTTTGTATGTCTTATGACGTACGAAATCCAACAGCGCGTTGATACTTTTGTATGTCTTATGACGTACGAAATCCAACAGCGCGTTGATACTTGTGTATGTCTTATGACGTACGAAATCCAACAGCGCGTTGATACTTTTTCACGTCTCAGGACGTACGAAATAGTGCTCTGTAACAACCGTTGAGCCAAATGTTATCGCTGCTTCAAATACTAATATAATCCTGCAGTCAAGACTTCTTATCTGGTTGAGTATTACAAGCCACTATCAGGGCTTTCACAAATTATGCTACCAGAGCAAAAGCCAACACTTTCCTTGCTTATATTCATACATATATACTCATATTCAGTCAAACACAAATAATATTTTGTTTATATAAATTTGTTTTATTACAAATTATTGGAGAGTGCCTTTGGGCACTCTCCAATAATTTGTAATAAACAAGTTTTGAATAACAAATTAAGACCACCAAAATAATCTAGCCCTTAACCAGATAATCACTTATGTGAAAAATATCTTGTACTTTGTACTTTCTGATGTTTGACGTCGCATTTTGAAAAACTAAAAGGAACTAAATTCACGGTGATATTTGTATGTCGGGATAATTAAAGTCTCAAGGGTTTAAAACAACGAGCAATGCATAGACATTCAACCCCTACTACACAACGTTTACTCACCGTGTACTGATCGCAATCCTCGCCTGGGGAGAGGAGACCACGCATGCGTTTTCTTGGTAATAAAAATCGTTATCAGCAAACATTTTAATTAATGAAGCATCGGGTTGTACTCTGTGATTTATTACTTAATTTTTTGAGGATTATTATTATAATTAGTTTTTAGAATCTAATATTACTGTGTCCAGAGAAAGGAAATATGGCTGTTCCATTTTATTTTACCAAAAAATGAGAATTCTTAAAACGAAAAAGACAATCAGAGAAAAATGTCTCTTATTGGAATGATGACACGGGAATAGGAACTAGAGGCTTTTGAAAGCCTGTAATCGATAACCTTGGACAACTACATATCCCTCAATCTTTCTGACCAGAATCAAAGAATGCAGCGGGCTGCCATACTAATCCATCTGAGCTAAACAGAATGATGATTATTTTCAGTGGAATTTCCATACATTATTTGTGCCCAGGTTTGTTCCCATTGGCCAAGTAGAACTCTTTACCCAACGAATCGGCCGCATCCGACTGCGTAATATGCAAATTCAGCAGTTGAAAAAATATTATTTTTCTAAAAATTTTCAACAAAACCATATCATATGATATGGTTTTGTTAAAAAAGTTTGAAAAATTTAAAAAAAATTATTTAAAATAATAAATTTTGATATCGTCTGCTTTGGGTAAAGGGTTAAGGGGAAAAGATAATTTGATTTCCCATAATGCTTCCATTGTAAATATGAGCCACAATTGCGGCTATGTTTGTAACTCAATCAACATTAAATGAGGATCATTGGTAAAGGATGTCCAAGTCAACAATAACGTGAAGTTATAAACAATTGGACATGGAGTTTTAGAGGAGATGATTTTTTTTTAAAAATCGACCAATCACAATAAACGAATAGGTCTGGCGGTCAGGTTTTTCCACCTTCGTGAACAAAGTGAGGATCGTCTGTAGGGAATATCCTATTGACTATTCCTCCTAAGTTTGATTTACATCGGCTTAGTTGCTCCAGAGAGGAAAATGAAAATGTGATTCCCCATAGAGTTTAAATGGCAACTATGAGCCGCAATTGCGGTCATGTTTGCAACCCGATAAACATTTTGAGGGTGGGTGGTAGAATGCGTACCAATCATCAATCAACCAGCAGATAATTAAACTATGTTCGTACATAGTTGGTAATTACAGTACCCTTTTATATTTCATATGGTTAATTTACTGTCACCTAACTCGGCTGATATGGCTTCAACTCAGCAGATACGACAGCGATCTCGGCCAATAAAAAACAAGCTAGAGATGTCATTCTTGGTGTGGTACTGGGCGCAACCATTGTGCTTACCTTCAAATCCTTTATAACTATTGATCCTGCGCATCAGGAAAGTTTTTGTTCTTGTTATTGGAAAACTTTGAATCTAATGTTTTGTATGGTGGAGAAGCAATGGCGGCAATAGGTAAAGATTAGGTGAACGGAGGAAAGAATGACAGTTGCAAAGGGAATTTAACGCAAACCAAGATTCAAGACCGTAGATTCGTCGAAGTAGTAGACGGGTTAATTTAGGAATTCGAACGTCACAGCGTGCCCATTGGGGAAGCCAATGCGTTCCGATATCTTAAACGTGAGAAGAGGCGACTTTGCGAAATGAACGAGAAACAATGAAATAATTAGAAAACAACAACTAAATATTTGTGTTGGTTTAATAAATAAAAAGGTGTTCCATTGGTTTGTTTTATAACGATCGAGGTACTAGCACTCTTAACCCTTTACCTAACATGAAAAGCAGACGACACTTGCAAAAAAAATTCTTGAATAACTAATTTTTTTCATTTCGTTCCAACGAGGGGTCATAACCTATGTTTTTGAGACAAAAAATGAAAATATTTTGAAAATTAATTGGCGATTTTTGAGAATAGCGCTGGCCGGTTTTGGCCGTTATGTTGGGAAAAGGGTTAACTTCACATCAACTTTCGACCTTCGGTCCCAGACTGATACAAAGTTACCTCGAGCTAATTTCTTGGCCGATATGAAACTAACCGCGTAATACCCTCTAAATAGCATCGTGAGTTTGTAAGCGTTTGTAAAATAAAATTAGTTCAACAAATCTTATTTATGCTTTGGTGCTTAACGCCACATCAACAGCCAAGGCTAAATTGTGTCGAAAAATAAAAAGACCAGCGTAATATATTGTGAGTTTTTCAAATATGAATTTGTAAGTGTTCATCACGTTGCTCCTTCTTCATAAAACTTTCCCAACAAATGCAACACTTGAATCGTTCTCCATTAGAAAGTTTTTGTACGTGGAAAACTTTATTGGAATTATTCTTCAAACAACTTTTGATATCACTTTCACCATTACATTCAACATTGTTGTAAAATAATTTGTCTGTAGTTGGGTAGTCGTCTTCCGAGTTGACCCTGGAATATTTACTCCAAATGGCATGGTTATTATTAAGCACACTATCCAATGATTTTCCGTCACTATACATCATCGTATCGTTATTATTACATTCCTCCATCTTTGAGTATTTATCACAAATATCAAATGTTCTCGTTTTAGTCCCAATATGCATTTGAATGTGACCATCAAGTGTTTCACTTCGAGAGAAGGACATTTCGCAAATGTCACATGTGAAAGATTGTCTATGATTTGACGTTGAAAAATGTTCCTTCCGTTTATGTCCTATAAGATTCTGTTTGTGACGGAAACGTTTTTCACAATCAGAGCATTCGAAAGGTCTATCGTCAGTGTGGGTGATCTGATGTTGTTTGAGGCACGGTTTAGAACGGAAACGTTTCGCACAAAGAGAACATTCGAATGGTTTGTCGTCAGAATGCGTATTCTGATGAATCTTCAAGGTCGTTGTAGATCTGAAGGTTCTTTGACAAACTGAACATTTGAAAGGTTTTTCTCCTGTATGGACCATTTTATGTGCGTTGAGGGTTGATTTGTGCTTGAATGTCTTCTCACAAAAAGAACATTCAAATGGTCTTTCGTCAGTATGCGTTTTCTGATGATCCTTCAGGTTCGATCTAGATCTGAAAGTTCTTTGACAAACTGAACATTTGAAAGGTTTTTTCTCCAGTGTGGGTCATTTTATGTTCATTGAGATTTGATTTGCGACAGAATTTCTTCTCACAAAAAGAACATCCAAACGGCTTTATACCACTATGAGTCCTCTGGTGATATATAAGTCGTGATTTTATTTGGAACAATTTTCCACAAAAAGAACACTCGAATGGTTTTTTATCCACATGCATCCTCTGGTGTACGTTAATGACTTTTACTACTGGAACATACAAGTTGTGACTGATTCTGAAATTAAAGAAAATTCAAACAATGAAAAACAGACATGGAAGGGACCAACGGTATCTGTATGTAGAGTACTATAATTATCTATCGATTGACTAGGAAAAAAATATTAGAAAAAAAAAGAAAACAAATGGAATAGACTTGGGTAAGAGCAGCATGCGGTGACGAAACATACCATAGTTTCGATCCAGTGTGAATATTGGTGTGGTGTATGGGGAGGAGGGCATTAATTATCCCTGTAAATGCCCCTCCCCCACCCCCATCCCCCCAAAAGTAAATAGAAATAAACAGTAACACAGCGCTCTGGGATGGTCAAAATGACAATATGAGCTATATCCTTTGAGGTCAATTTCCAGAATTTTGGGGACAATTGTCTATTTATCCTGGACTGACATAAAATATTAAAATTAAGAAGCAAATCTACTCTCAAAAGGAAGTGTGTAATTACCCACAAAAGCTAATCGATATATGTGACTCAAATTTAGATGAAAATTCCCAGACTGGAAAATTATTAGAAGGGTGTTACTCCACAAGACGTTCCCGAGTTAAGCTCCCGCACGGGGTGTGGAATTCCGTGTTAATGGCCTGATACTTTCTTGTATATGGTGAAGAGGATGAAACCTGCTTCTAGGTGCAACAATAAAACAAATACATGCGCATGTGTTTTATTGTGTGCAAAAAGGCAACAACAGGAATGGCCGCTTCAAAAAGTTTCATCGAATCAGAACAAAACTCAAAATTTATTTAAAGTGATTTTACACTGAAATAAAAGTAATATTACCATATAATTGATTTCACTCTTTCCTATCTCCTCATAAATCTTGGAGTCTTTTCAGCAGGAACTGAAATGGGTCAAAGTTGATCTATAACTGATAATCAAACGATGAAAACAGATAATTTATTATTAGAAGCTCGAGCATTCAAATTGATCTTGAGAAGAAGAAGAAGAATGAAAGGTTTTAGCGCGCCGAAGGCGCCCAGGGACGATGTGGGATTTACAAATCCCTTGCGACCCGGTTAACCTTATTTTTTTTTTTTTTTTTTTTTTTTTTTTTTTCTTGGATCACACAGGCCTAGCTTTCCTATTGCCCAAAATGGAGTCTGAGGGGGTTATGCACGCGGTTAGAATACCCGGCAGTTTACGCTGGAGTGTTAGATGGTCAATACTCAATCCCTCAACGCCTTTAAAACTATTAGAGAGCGAGCTCTATTCGGTTCCAGTTCGGTGATGGTAGAGGTTTGAGTCCCACCATGGTGGCGAGCCAGAATGTAATGTTGTGCGATGGCAAGTTTAAGGGAAGAAGAGAAAAAGAAAACCAAACAGCAACGCCGGTTTGGTAGCGGCCCCGATATATGACCATAGCGGTTACAAAAAAGAAGTGGAGAAAGCTCCAACAGTTTAGTTTTAAGAAACCGGGAGTCATCCATCAAGCCTTCTGGGAGATAGGATGCCGTATGTGATTTGAGGTATCTGGTTATCCTTCGGGAATTCCAAATGACCTCCTCCACCCCCCCCCCCCCCCAAAAAAAAAAAAAACACTCACTGACACACACCCTCAAGCCCTTAAAAGGGCTGTTAAATCTTTATTCAAGTGTTTATTTATATCAAATGTACACTCGTTCCCAGCCAGACAAGCTTGTTTCAATCCTTGCCTAGCGTTTGGTGGTTTCTTGTATATGTTGCAGAAAGGTAGGTTGCACCAATTCCTCCTACGCTTTGTCTACCATTTCCATGCGTCTTCTTGATAAGAGTGTTGCAAGAAAATTTGAGAATGTTCAGTTAGAAAAGTAAAAGGTAGAGAGAAAGATAGGTATCCGCTATTGTATATTGTGCCCTCTGTGTGATTGTTGCTATGGATGGGGTAAGGGGTGTGTTTCTTCGGAGCCCACTCCCCACACGCAGAGTTGCGAGGCGATCCTCACAGACTCAATCCTAAAGATCTCAATGAGTAGCGAGGCAATCCTCACTGACTCCACGCAGTTTAATTCTATTGAGTAATTTTAATTTACTGTGGATTATTTTGTTTTTCTGTTTAGGGTTCGGTGTACGTTCAGCTTCACCATTGATTCACTATCCTGGAGTATGTGGAGGGTTTTGTTATATAGATTTTATTAAACGCGTTTCAATCGCGCTTCAGCAGAGTTGCGAGGCAGTCCTCACAGACTCTATCCTAAAGTTCCCAATGAGTAGCGAGGCAATCCTCACTGACTCCACGCGATTTAGTTATATTGTATAATTTTTATTTTATTTTATTTTATTATTTTTTTTTTAATTTTTTTTTTTTTTATTTTCTGGAAACTTATTTTGTTTTTCTGTTAAGGGATCGGTGTTCGTTCAGCTCAACCATTAATTCACTATCTTGGAGTCTGTTGAGGGTTTTGGTTTGTAGGTCTTTTAATCGCGTATCAATAGTTTCTATTTTTGCTAGCTCGTGAAGTTCCTTTATCGGTGTCCATTTCGGTTTGCATAGTGCCACTCGCAGGGCATAATTTTGAACCCTCTGTAGCTTCTGAATGTTGGTTTTGCTTAGGTCGCTTGTTATTATGGCACCGTATTCTAGTACCGGACGTATAAATGTTTTGTAGAGCTTCAGAAGCACATCTTTGTTTGCTCCCCAATTTCTAAGTACCGGACGTATAAATGTTTTGTAGAGCTTCAGAAGCACATCTTTGTTTGCTCCCCAAACCTTTCATTCTTCTTTGATCTTGAATAAAATGGAACCCGTATATATGGTTTTCTGTCTCAACTCACATGTCAGTGTATCGTTAAAATTATCTCACTTTCACACTTCTGTGATGTGCGATCAATTTACCAAGTCTCTCTCACTGTCTAAGCGACTTGTTTGAAAATACAATAACACATCTTTCAGTATTTCTAAACGATCCACGTTATCATTAAATCCTATTGTCCGGCGCAAATCATTCTTTGTAATTCACCAAATGGAGCTTGTTTCGGGCATTATTGGAGAGTTTTATTCACAGAGTGACAACTCTCAGTTGTGTGGAAGATAAAAAAAATAACCAATAATAATTCTTCGACATTCCGCTGATTTAAATTAAACAATGTTTATTTCTATTTCTCAAGTATATGCAATTATATCAGTTACAGTAGGTAGTTCTTTTTTCTTCTTCCTTTAAATTTGCCATCGCGCAACATTATATTCTGGCTCGCCACCATGGTGGGACTCAAACCTCTACTATCGCCAAGCTGGAACCGAATAGAGCCCACTCTCTAATAGTCTTAATGGCGTTGAGGGATTGAGTTTTGACAATCTATCACTCCATCGCAAACTGCCGGGAATTGTAACCGCGTGCATTCCCCCTCAGACAGCATTTGACGCAATAGGGAAGCTAGGCCTGTGTGATCGAAGAGAAATAAAATAAGACCAAACGGATCGCAAGGGATTTGTAAATCTCACATCGTCCCTGCGCGCCTTCGGCGCGCTGAAACCTTTCATTCATTCATTCATTCATTCATTCATTCATTCATTCATTCATTCATTCATTCATTCATTCATTCATTCATTCATTCATTCATTCATTCATTCATTCATTCATTCATTCATTCATTCATTCATTCATTCATTCAGTCAGTCAGTCAGTCAGTCAGTCAGTCAGTCAGTTGGTGTGGATCCAACAGTTGGCTGTAAGCGAAAACGAGATTGTTTCCATTGGTAAAACATTTGAGCATAACACAGCCGAGATGACAGGTACGCAGACAATCGAAGTCTCCGTCTAAACCCTATAACGTTAAATTTTTCATTACATTTTCAAGATATAGTTACGACTTGATAGTGGGTTAGGGGAAAATAAGAGATAATTGTATATTTTGAACAGTGAAAAGAAGAAGAAAATGTAGAAGACTTACTGATTATAATGATATTTTTCCCGCGTTTTCGGAGAATTAGCGGGAAAAAATTGTCTTAACGGTACATAGCAGAATAGAAGGTGGAGCATTGGTCAGGACGACCAATGGAGACAGAGGTGTTGCTCATGCAGTGATCCGTGATCACGTGGAAATCGGAATTGTCATTCTAGCCTCAACTGTCGTTGAACTGAATTGATTAATTGATTGATTGATTGATTGATTAATTGATTAATTGATTAGTTGATTGGTTGGTTAATTAATTAATTGATTGATAAACGAACGAATGAACGAACGATCGAACGAACGATGAATGGACAAATGAATGAATGATTGAACGAATGAATGTATGATTTAATATTCGAATAAATAACAAAAAGTAAAATAACCTGCTCAATAGACATTTAAATAACTTCATTTTTAAATAAATAAATAATGGATGAACGAACGAATGAATGATTGAATATTCGAATAAATATATATTGATGTTTTAAATAAAAATAATGAATGAATGAATGAATGAATGGATGGTTGAATGAATGGATGGTTAATTCGAATGAGCGAACGAACGAACGAATGGACGAATGAATAGATGAACGAATGGATGATTGAATGAATGAATGATTGATTTAATATCTGAATAAATATTTAAAAGTTTAATAAATTTTTCAATGAATATTTGAATAACTTCATGAATGAATGAATGAATGAACGAATAGACGAATGAATGAACTATCACATGAACGTATGAACAATCGAACGAACGAATGAATTGACGAACGAACGAATGATTGAACGAATGAATGAATGATCTACTATTCGAATAAATATTGAAAAGGATGATAGGCTTTTGAAGTTATATTCAAATAACTTCACGTTTTAAATGAATGAACGATCGCACGAACGAATGAACGATCGAACGAACGAATGTATTGATGAATGAATGAATGATTTAACAAACGAATGAACGAACGAACGAATGAACGAACGAATGATTGAATATTCGAATAAATGTTAAAAAGTAAAATAAACTTTTCAATGGATATTGAAATGAAAGAATGAATGAATGAATGAATGAATGTAAAATAAATTTTTCAATGGATATTTAAAAAACTAAACAAATATCTAAATAGCCGAATAAACAGTAAAATATTCAAATATATAAATGAACGAACGAACGAATGAACGAAGAAGAACGAACGAGCGAGCGAGCGAGCGAGCGAGCAAGTGAGTGAGTGAGTGAGTGAGTGAGTGAGTGAACGAACGAACGAACGAACGAACGAACGAACGAACGAACGAACGAACGAACGAACGAACGAACGAACGAACGAACGAACGAACGAACGAACGAACGAATGAATGAATGAATGAATGAATTTCTAAAAAGTAAAACAAACTTTTCAATTGATATTCAAATAACTAAAATATCTAAATAACTGATTAAACAGTCAAATAATCAAACAAATGAATGAATCAGCGAACGAATTAATGTTCGAATAATATATTTGTAGTAAAATTAATCTTCCAGTGGACATTCAAATAATTAAACAAATATCTAAACAGCTGAATAAAAAGTAAAACATACAAATGTTTAAATTGTAAACTGAACTTTGAATTTGTAAATATAAACATACTTTTAGATATTTGAATAATAAAGTATAAATCAGTAAGTTCGTCCCTTGCTCGATCTATGGAAAATTCGATTGAGCGGTGTAGACAAATATAAAATAATATATATAAATGCTTATAGCACTTTTGGTGGTGGTATTTTATCTGATTTAATTTAATTATTCTTCTAATCATGAATATAACGAGTCGCTATTCTCATGCATCACTGCGGCAATGCAAAATAAACGTCGCATGAGTGCTAGAGTGTTCTATGTCCCTCTGGGTCATGGAACATTCTAGCACGCAAGTGACGTAATGGCAAACGAAATCACATGTGATATAATGTAACTTGTCGCACCCCCCCCCCCCCCGCCCCGACTACTTACATCTGATACAGATACTATCGCTCGTCAACTAATTTCTGAGACACGATCAAGCTAGCCCTTACAATGTTGCGAATTATTTCCAACACCAGATTTATTCTTCTAATCATCTCCTGTGCAGCCTGTAACTCGATTAGTGAGATGTTATCTTCGCATCCAATTATACGTCTGTGGTTCTACGAGAATACTACATAAAAAACACACACACAGAACGTGGTGTGGCTACGATACTATACGAGTTTATATAATATCGCAGCCTATTGAGCATGTTTCACCAATCTACACCAACTGGGACACCCTTATCCGTATCCGTCTTGCAAACGATTTAAAATGGCCGATAATCACGGTTTCTTTTCTACGCCCCAGTTATCGTAGTCACGATTTACCACCTACAATTTTCCACTTCTTACTCAGCCAACCCAGAGTCATTGCCTCACAATGGAAAAATAAAATAATAAATTAATGGTGATGATGGAGGTGTCTATGATGGTGATGGTAATGGCAGTGGTAGGGCTGATGGTGACAGTGGTAATTGGTTGTCATGGCGATCGTCACAATAATAGTAATAATGATAGTGGTGGTTGCAGTAGTAGTGATGACAGTGATGGCGATGGTATAGTGGTGGTAATGGTAACAGTGGCAGTGATGGGGATGGTGGTAGTAATGATGGTGGTGATAATAAAACTAGTAATGGTAGTGAGAGTAATGATGGTAATGATAATGATAATGATAATCACTGTTACTGTTACTATTATTATTGTTGTTGTTGCTGTTGGTATTACTTTAATTTTCTCTTCTACTATTTTCATTGTCAGTGTTATTGATTTGTTGCAAGATGGTACAAAGTCATATGGGGTGTAGCTCACTTGACCTAACTTACTGTTGTAAAGCAGACAATCCTTCAAGGCAATTTTCGCGGTTTCGTGCCTGAAGGATGACTCCTGCAAGAACTACTGCTTCTTGAATTCAAATAAAGTTCGTAAATAGTAAAATAGAGTCTGTGAATGGCTAAAACCCCGGTGAAACTTGATCAACCTAATTGCATTGAAGATATTTGAATTTGTTTTGTCTTACTTCTCAGTGTGTTCTGCTCATTCATATAAGCAACCTCACTTTGCAAACAAGATTCAAACCTCAACTGAGTTATTATTCTTACAAGACCCACTTAAACATCATTAGTTTGCGACTTTAAGCAAGCATTCTACGTGCATGCAATCCAATCTAACTTCCTAGATGTTATCCATGTTTTATTTTGTTTTTCTTCTTTTCTATCCTTCATACACCTACTCCATTTGCCTTCTTTCAAACTCAACCTCTCGTAGACACCAAACCAAAATCAATTCCCAGCAGTGTGGAATAAATATGTCATTGACAGGTACCAAATGCCTGACACGGTCTATATTCTATCACCCTCAAATTACATAATGTCTAGCATTATTGTGACTTATCGTGCCCGGATTGGTGCATTCAATTCCACAATTCATATCAGCAACCTCAAGCGCAAACTAGACAGACACCAATCCATGTGTTCCTTATTGTTTGTGTACATGCGTTGTATAGGGATCGAGTTTCATACCTCTCTCATTGTGACATTAGCCGTGCATTTAATATCAATCAGTTATACTCCACATCGAACATGTCAAGATGATACAGCAAACAGTTCTAGAACAAACTCAACAGAGTCTGGTAAGTCATGTCTTGAGTCCTTCTCAAAATGGACTCTAAAGCTTATCCTGATATTGTCAGGAGATATAGAATTTAATCCCGGACCAGGTTCTTTGAGTGCCAAAAATACCATAAATTCACTCCAAATCTTCCACATGAATATTCAGAGCCTTAAGCCCAAATTAGAAATCCTCGAGTATGAATCCTTGTCTCATGATATTATGGCCTTCACTGAGACCTGGCTACAAGACTCTGACCTAACATGTGATATCAAGATTCACGGTTTCCAAGAACCTCTACGCCTTGATCGCACGTCAAGGGGAGGAGGTGTTGCAGTTTATGTGAAAGATGGCTTGTGCTTTCGGCATCGAACTGATCTTAGGGTGAATAACATTGAGTGCCTTTGGGTTGAGGTCTCTACCAATCTTGGTAATTCATTACTGCTAGGAGTGTTTTATCGCCCACCCAATAGTACTGCAGAAGTTTGGGATAATATTGTTGCTTCCATTGAAAAAGCAAAAGATACATTGATTCCTGACACTATTATTACTGGTGATTTTAACGACAATCAGTTGGGGTCTCCCAGGGGCCACTTCCATGATATATGCAACCATTTCAATCTGAAACAACTTGTAAGTAAACCAACATGCTTTACCGAGACATCGGCCTCATTAATTGACCTCTTTGCTGTCAGTAATACCGTCCATATACTGGAGTGTGTCGTATTGGAACCATTTATTCCGGACATGACACGCTACCATTGTCCAATTCTTGTGCAGATCCAGTTTCAAAGAATATCACGTAAAACCTTCAAAAGACGCATTTGGCTGTATGCAGAAGGGAATTATGAAGCCCTTAATAGGAACCCCAAGCGGGCCGTAGGCCCGCAAAGGGTTCCACATACCCAGTCAGATAAATGTGTTCCAGAACAGAATTCTCCATAGCCGTCAATGTGATTTTTTAAGTGGACAGTAAATTTCAGTGAAAAAACCACGTAACTTCCGGTGTCGAATTGCCCATGCAATTGCAATTGGCCTGTCCCCCTCTGGGAATCAAATGTTTTTTGTTTCGCCTCAAAGCTTTGCGTGATAGATTTGCTTACATATCTACACTTCAGGGGTAACCAGACCTTCTCAACCGAGAACCGCGACAAATCAGCGGCCGGCCAAAGTGTTACTATTATTACTCGAGTTCTGTCCTTCTGGAGGTTTGTCAATATTCTCAGCTGATGATCTCGTCATTTCAGATCGAACTCTCAGTCCTGATTTCGTTGCAGCTTGTCTGCCAGTGATAACCTCAATCGAAAAAAACGTACATATAACCGATAATATAACTGATAATTGTTGTTATATTGGTGCGATTGTATACAGATATGCATTGACACGTACCTCGTGAAATATCAAGATGAACAGAAACTCAGTTGTTGAATTATCCGAATGTTAAGGTGTTGTAAGAGTAAGGAAAAGTTTGCTTGAAAAAAGGGTATACGGACGTTTCGTCCGCAAGCCGAGTCGTCCGCTTGTCAAGGAAAATATTGTCTGCACATTTTCTACATTTCGAACAAGACACCCACCCCCTACTAACGTGTGACATTTTCCCAGATTAAGCCCAATATTCTCACATATAAAGCCTCCTGATGTTGTATTTATGTTAAGAGTGTGATGTACAACATCATCTTTCAGGTTTGAAACACAAATGATGTCATATATTGGCTGATATATTGATATGTTTTTAAAAAAAAAAGTTGGAAATGCACATTTTTGGTGCACTCAAGAGACTCACCCACCCCCACATCACGTCTTGCAAATTTTTGGTCCCCCCCCCCCAGGACCCCCCTCCCCCTGGAGTAATTGCAAAATTATAAGATTATGTTACGGAACTTAATATAACAAGTTTGGATGCATTTCTTAATATAATTATAACACGTTTTGATGCGTTTCCTAATATTATTAATTCCTATAATACATTTGCTAATAATTTTGTGATTATTCATTGTAAAGCGCCGTTGATGCTCTTCCAAGAATAATTGCAAAATTATAAGATTATGTTGCAGAGTTTAATAAACCATAAATTTTGATGCGTTTCTTAATATAATTAATTCTTATAATACATTTGCTAATAATTTTGCTATTATTCATTGTAAAGCGCCGGTGATGCTCTTCCAAGAATAATTGCAAAATTATAAGATTATGTTGCAGAATTTAATAAATCATAAATTTTGATGCGTTTCTTAATATAATTAATTCTTATAATACATTTGCTAATAATTTTGCTATTATTCATTGTAAAGCGACGGTGCGCCTCGATGAATACTTGCAAAATTATAAGATTATGTTGCAGAACTTAATATAACAAATTTTGTTGCATTTCTTAATATAATTAATTCTTATAATACTTATGCTAATAATTTTGCAATTATTCACTGTAAGGTGCCGGTGGAGCTCTTCAATGAAAAATTGCAAAATTATAAGATTATGTTGTGGAACTTAATATAACGTACATATACTTTAAGAACTTTTACTGTAATAATATAATTTTTATTGGTAATCCATTGAATAAACATTAATTAAAATTTATTAGATGGCTGGATAGTTTATTTTGTTCTGACATTTCTGTTTTCAGAATTTCATACACATATATGAAATTTAATGCAAGGAGGTACATTAAGATATATTACAATGGAGGTACATTAAGATATATTACAATAGGTAATATACAATAAATTATCAATAAAATTATTATATAAATAAAAAATGATTCAAAATGCAATACTTGAATACTTTCCCCCAGCGAACGAGTTTCGGACGTGTTGGGTATAATTGTAGAGGACGACTTGGGTAAAATTGCAGCGGACGATTTGGTTAGCAGACGAAATGGGTGTAATTCGAAAAAGTGATGCTGATAGCTTGCTTTCAGTCCCGTTAGAAACCAAAACAAAGTAATAATGTGTTACTTTTTGGTGCATCTGTATTTCTGAACAGTGCTTCGTAGTTTCAAAAACTAAAAAATGGAAAATAATAACCCTTTTGGATATTTACCGCCATTGAAAATGGCATGTCATCTTTTTTTGGGGAACTGGGGGAATCTTCAGCCTGGGGAGAACTAGGTCCAGGGAAGAATCATCCAAAAGAAAAGCAGTACACATCTGTTAGGATATTTTAGATATGCTACGATATTCGTTTTAACTCCTGAAAATAATTCTTAAAAAAATATTAATAGAGTGTTCGATATTTATTGAAAAAATATTAATATAATATATCGTCAAGCAATTATCTCTGCAGTAAATTCACATTCAATGTGTTCTGTATTAGGGCCTAATTAACGTCTCTCATCTGTTAGAATGATATCCAATCACTTCGGCTCCAAGTCATTTCGTCCTCTGGTCAATTCGACCTCAAAGTCATCTCTGTCCTAGTCACTTTGGTCCCTTGGTCATTTCGGCACCATTTTAAGTGTAGAGATCTATAAAGATCAGTGCATAGTTCATGTTTAGAAATAATGGGTAATTACCTTTATTAAGTAATGTTCAGTTATTTGTATTTACACAGTGTACAGAACAGTTATACATGACATTAAAAATTATTCATGTGTTCAATTTTACATACATTTAAGATGCTATCTGTATAAGTAAGAGAAATTAGTTTACTTTGAAATTTTGCAAAGTACCGGAATATGCAGTCATTTATTCATATTGTTATGCACTATTCCTAGTCACCTTCCAGTTTGAGGTTCACAGGGTTTCTTTTTCTTTCTTTTTTTCTAAAACAACCACCAAACTGCGATTTTGATACTACCATAAATATGTCCACATTTTCTAAAACACAGAGCAGAATCCTTGTAGTTATGCACAATTCCTAGTCCCCTTCGAGTTCGATGTCCACGGGGGTCTGATCCCTGTGCCCCACTTCGAAGGCGTACGCTCAAACCAAATCACATTACTTACCCTCACTTCCGGCTCTCATAGATTCATAGGCAAATAAAATTATTCAGGTCACAAGTGATTTCAAATCCCACATAGTCCATGTGCAATTTCGACATGCTGCAACTTTTCTTTTATTTATTCATCATGAAAGAAAATCTACTAGACATATATCATGTATACCTGAATATCTAATTGAGAGATAGATATGTTGAAAAAAAATTAAATAGAAAAATGTTAAAATTCAAACAATATTTGAAAATATTTAAAGAGGCCGAAATGACCTGGTATATTGGGGCTGAATTGACCTGAGGCTGTAATGACTGGGGCCAAAATGACTTGGGGCCAAAGTGACTGGAATTCGTGAGAATTGCATCCAAACTGTCCTCCAACAATTTGACCCAAACTGGATACTAATCTAACCCAAACCATCCTTTGGCAATTTGCCTCAAACTGTTCTCCAGAATAGGGACACATGATTCTTAATGATTTATTTATTGGGGTTTAATGACACTTCGATAGCCAGGGTCACTTCATGTCAGACAGTTTTACAGGTGGGAAAAGCCAGAGAGAACCACAGAGCAATTACAAACATCTAACGTACAAACAGCACACACGCTGGGTTAGCATTGGTTGAAGACAAGTGTACGATTGACATGCAGTATGCCTTGGTATGCAATGGCACTACGTGGGCAGTGGGAATGAAGTGTATTGCCCAAGGAAACAAAGTGGTTGCCACAGGTGGTATTTGATAGAGGACCCTTTGACTTGTAGCCTTCACCTCTAAGTACTGAGCCCTTTAACCTTCAAAACTGTATAGTACCAGCTAAAACATTTTATAGAATGACCACATGAAAATTTCACAAGTACATAGATTCATTATTAGTTTGTGATATTTGTTTTTGCTGTACAGTGGAACCCTGTTAATTGAAGAGCCACTTTGCCAATAACATTATTCAATTAGCAGGAGTATTCAATTAACAGGGATTGTGTCACTTTCCTGTATTCCAGAGATAAACTTAGCATTTATTCTATTATATTTTGTTTGACAGAGCTCCATGAGCTCTGTCAAACAAGATATAATAGATTAAATGCCTGTATTGAATGTACTGAGGCCAAATTGGTCTATAACCAAAGGAAAACTGGGAAGAGTCAGTGCAATTTCTCAACATGTTACAAGATTTTTTTATTCAATTAACAGGAGATTACTCTATAACCTATATTCAATTACCAGGTCAAATTTGTACTAGAGGTAAATGGTTTTGTGTTGGGAAATTATATTCTATTAACAGGGATACAGTTAAAACTAGAAGTCCTAACATGAAATGCGCACAAATAGCATGTCGATTTGCACGTTAATCTACGCGTTATGACCATAGTAAGGCTATCATATTCTGTACATATCGCCTGTGCACAAGCAATGTTTCAGCCAATGGACCTCCGGGTAACCCGGAGGTCCATTGGCAGAAACATTGCCTGTGTTTACTATGAGTAATCAGGAGAACCTGCCATGCTTTGGATGCCATTCGATATGACAATTGCGCACAATTCCTACGCGCAATTAAGCCTAGATAAGCGCACAATTCGGGACAGGACTTCTAGTTTCAACTGTATACAATTAAGATATATCCAATTAAGTGGGCACAACTGTATAACCCCTCCCCCCACACCCCCTCCCCCCCCACCCCCCACACACCCCCCAATCAAAACCATCATTCAAAGGTCTTGGATTCAGCAAATTTGATTTCTTTATTTATTGGGTTTAACAACAATTTTTACAGCCAGAGCCACCCAACAGTTTTACTGGGGGAGAAACCCAGCCAGAACACCCAGAGAGAACTACCGAGCAACAATGACAAGCAACTGTCAGCTTCTCAACATTGTAACTCCAAGCAAGCAGGGTTAGCATTGGTTGAAGACAAGTGCACCATCGATGTGCAGTGCGCCTTATTTCAGTTGCCGCAATTGGGATTCGAGCTGAGAACCTCTCACAGCTTGTTTTGGGAAGGTTTTTTTTTTGTTCCAGCTTCATTAAGGTTTGTTTCATATCGTACTTGTAATTTTGTCATAATTAGTAATCATAAATCCTTAACATAAAACAATAGAAAAAATGCATAGAATATTTAAAAAAAAAAAATTCTGTGAGGATTTGACCTCAAGAGGTGATGACATTCGACCACGACTGAGACCGAATATTCTAAGAAAAAGTATGAGGGATGAATCTTCCTGTGACTGAATCTTCATGAACCCCTTTTTTCAAACTAAATTGCCTATTACTTATAAAGCACCATAACTAAGGCAAAAACAATACTATGAAATTTCCATGTCCGAAATTCTATAAATTCCAAATAAATTTACACAAATTATATAGCAAAATGAAGGATGTGGTGTATAGTATGTGTGCATCTCACACACTGACACACAGTCCCCATCAGACATCAGCGGAACCTGAAAGTGTGCTATCGGTACCATATTTGTACCATAATTGATAATAACAAAATAATATTTCATAAGAACAACAAACACAGGAATTCAAAATGCAGCCTCAAGGCAGCATGATGGTGAATGCCAATGCTGTCCCATTGTCCTTGAAAGGGGGAGTCCTTTACAAAATAGGTTTTTGTTTTGTGATACTCTGGATACTCCCCATTTTTAGCTCAGCTTTGACAAAGTCATATTTAAGGTTGTGTCATAGCCCGTTGTCCGTCTGTTTGGGAACAACAATTCAATACGACTCGGGCTTCCGTCTGTTTGGGAACAACAATTCAATACGACTCGGGCTAGAGGTTGTATTTATGAACCGATCTTTACGAAACTTCTTGGGTACCTTTGTTATCACCGTAGGACGAGAACGAGTGTTTTTGCGTGCGGTACAAAATGCAAGATGGCCTCCAGCAGCCATTTTGTACAGAAATTAGTGCAATCAGTTTTTTGTACAGAACTTCTGTATGAAAGTTCTGATTTGAACAAATTTTTGTATGAATGTTTAGTAACATGGAGTACATCACTGTCATCACATATAATACAGGGTTTTTTCTCGTGCTGAAATTGTGCAAATTAGATGAACTTTAATTTATTCAGTGCTACTTACATGTATACCCAGTAAGTGCACATGCCAGTACGGCTCGGGCTAGGCTGTATTTATGAACTGATCTTCATGAAACTTCTTGGGTACCTTTGCTATCACCTTGGGATGAGAATGAGTGTTTTTGGGTGCGGTCCAAAATTCAATATGGCTATCAGTGGCCATTTTGTACCGAAATTAGGTACAATCAGTTTTTTGTACAGAACTTCTATACAACTTGGGCTAGAGGCCGTAATTATGAATCAATCTTTACAAAAGTTCTTGGGTACCTTTGTTATCACCATGGGGTTAGAATGAGTGTTTTTGGGGGGAGTCCAAAATTCTAGATGGCCGCCGGCAGCTATTTTGTACTGAAAATGAAATTACTGCAATCAGTTTTTTTGTACAGAACTTCTGTATGAAAGTTCTGATTTGAATAATTTTGTGTATGATTGTTTAGTAACATGGAATACATCACATAAAATACAGTTTTTTTTCTTGTACAGAAATTATGCAAATTAGACAAACTTTGATTTATTCAGTACTACTTATACACAGTAAGTACACATGTCAATACGGCTCGGGCTAGGGGCTGTATTTATGAACCGATCTTCACCAAGCTTCTTGGGTACCTTTGTTATCACCTAGGGACGAGAATGAGTGTTTTGGGGTGCGATCCAAAATTCAAGATGGCTGCCAGAGGCCATTTTGTACCAAAATTAGATACAATCAGTTTTTTGTTCACAACTTCTATGCGGCTCAGGCTAGAGCCCGTATTTATGACCCAATCTTTACGAAATGTCTTGGGTACCTTTGTTATCACCGTGGGATGAGAGCGAGTGTTTTTGGGTGCAGTTCGAAATTCAAGATGGCCACTAGCAGCCATTTTGTACCAAAATTAGTGCAATCAATTTTTTGTACAGAACTTCTGTATGAAAGTTCTGATTTGAATAAATTTTTGTATGAATGTTTAGTAACATGGAATACATCACAAAAATACTGTATAATACAGGTTTTTTTCTCTTGCAGAAATTATGCAAATTAGATGACCTTTGATTTATTCAGTGCTTCTTATACACTGTAAGTGCACATGTCAATACGCTAAGGCTGGAGGCTGTATTTATGAAGCGATCTTCATGAAACTTCCTGGGTACCTTTGTTATCACCTTGGGATGAGAACGAGTGTTTTTTGGGTGTGGCGGCCCGATATTAAAGATGGCTGCCAGCTTTCACATTGTTGCTTACTGACGTGAAGTCACTTTACCATTACCAAGCTACCTACTAAATACCAAAGGGAAGATTTTTCAGCGCACTCTTATTCAGCACCCATAATTCTCAAATATGGCATTAAAACCAATCACATACTAGTACTGCTTAAATCTATTAACATAATCAGAATACACCATCAGGGGTGCATTAGCTCAGTAGGTAGAGGTGCAGACGGCAAGCCGAGAGATCCTCGGTTCGAATCCCACCTGCAGCAACAGCTTTGTGTCCTTGGGCAAGACACTTCACCCCCACTACCCATGTGGGGGCAAGGTATGCTGTGTACTAAGGCATACTGCATGCTCAGTGGTTCTCCTGGGTGCTCTAGTTTCCTCCATCCATAAAACTGCCATGGTCACAATAAGCTGTTGTGCAGATAAATGTGACCTTAAACACCAATAAATAAATAATAAAAAGAACACACCACCTCATACCCGTTTCTCTCCAGTTTTCCTTCACCTTGGTATCCCTCGGTTGCCACGGTGTTTAGTATGCCCGCCAGAAAAGGAGTGATTTCTTTTTCTAAAAGAGCAAAACAAGAAACGGTAATTTTTAACAGGTAGTTACGAAATAATTTTCATGAAGCGCACAATTTTATGTTAGTTAATAGCTGAAAAAAATGCAGGGTGATATTTGCAAATCTTTTTTATTACTGGCACCGGGGACTGGTAATGAAAATTGTTGTTTGTCATCAATACTTGATCAAGTTTCTGACAAAGCTCATTATACTATTCCAATATGTTAGCTACTGTACATAAGCACACAATTTGATGTTAGTTTACCATTATACTGGTGCTAAGCCAGGATATCTAAGTTACATGTATGGGCAAGAGTAATACATGTATCTAGTGGGAGTCATTAAGAATATGATGCACAGAATCACCTGAGCCACATAGCAGTGAGATAGGGGTAAGGACAAGAGGGTGTGTGACCCACCCTCTCATCAGTGGAGGGGTCTGGTGCACCCCCCCCCCCCAAAAAAAAAAAAAAAAAAAAAAAAATTTGAAATTCAAGACAGTAAAACACAATTACCTTGACTCTGTGCTGCTGTGTACTGGTCACTTTCTGTGGGTGGGCAATATTTCTGCAGATGCAATGATATTAGTTTTCAAACATTGTTTACAGCAATAATCATCAAAAATTTAATTAATGAACCACAGGATACAATTCGGTGCTTCATTTATTAAAATTTTATTGATGATGATTTTCTATTACCTGGGAAAAACATGCATGGATATCATGCACTGCCCATGCAAGGATTATGACCAGCAACTAACTGTACTGTATGTCTGTGTCACTGTTATGAGCAGGGACTAATCTAAATGGGTGGGTGTGTTTACAAATATTCATATTTTTTAACACCTGATAACAAAGTAATATAAGTTCATAAACAACCACACAATTGACTTTTAATTACAATACTCCTAATTCCTATTAAACATATATGAATGTTTATTAATTTCGTGGAATTTTTACACTGTGTATGAAGCTGATTTCGACCTGTATGTTTGTTAAAATTGCCCTTCCACTACGGAGGACTTTTTGAAATCAGTCTGCACTGAATTGTATGGTATTCCTTTGTGTAAGACAGTGTATTCATTGTAATAATATTCATGCATAAGTTAATGTTCTTGGTTTGTTTTAGGCCTCATAATCTACAGAATAGCTTGGATGGAGGTGTATTCCATCACTTGAGTGCAAGAAGGCTTTGCAATGCTACATGTATAGCATAAACCTTGTTGCACTCCAGGGACAAATTTATCAATTTTAATAACATGGGTAAAATATCAGACATGAACCGTTTAATTTTTTTTTTTTTTAGCTCACTTCGGCAAAGTCAAGCAGGGCTTATCTAATCACTCTCCATCCATTGTCCATCCATCTGTTATCCATCAACACCATGTTTTGGTCAATGCAAGTTAAAGTTTGTGTGAGTAATGGTACCAAATGGGTATTACATTTTTGTTTAACTCAACATGCCCAGCCCCATAGGGAGGGTGTGGGGTAAAATGCTCCCAAAATATTTTTAAAATCTTATGAACCAGTGGGTACAGTGACTTTATATTCGTTATGGAACTACCTTTTGAGATGTAGAATCACGCTTGTTCAAACGTACTTTGTGAAGCAATATTTGGCTTTGTAATGGCAGTGGTTAGATTTTTGGTACCACCCAAAATTTCTATTTTCCGAACCGATGATCCGATTTGAATGAAATTCAGTATCGTGGTAATATTGGGTCATAAGTACTTACCTCATGCAAAAAAAACCCTGCATCCCCTTGGGAACCCCAGGAGCAAAAAATAGAAATGTTTTCAAACTCCCATGTTTCCCAAACCACTTGGAACAGAGAACTGTTATGTGGTATGAAGCATCCTTAGAACCAGTAGAATTGAATGGTAAAAAAATGCCTTCTGTTGTTGTTAGAGAGTTCTGCAGAGGGCATCAGAATAATGTTGGTGCAGCATTTTTGCAAACATTTTAGAAAATCTTATCTCAAGAACCAATGTTCAGAATCTTTTGATATTTGGTATACAGCATCCATAGAGGGGTCAGATACAAGTTTGTTAAAATGAAGCCCATTCGTTCATATTTGGACTCAATGCAGGAGCCCAAATTTTATGGGGAATTTTCTTTAAAAATCTTCTTCAGAACCACGAGTCAGAATTTTTTAATGTTTGGTACCCTCATTGTTATGATGGTCAGATTCAAGATTGTTCCAACCAAGTCCCTATGTTAATATTTGGGCTTCCTTTGGTAGCCCAAATTTAACTTAGGGCTGTATGGGGAAGTTTTTTTTTTTTAAATCTTCTTCTTCAGATCCACCAGTCAGAATGCTTTCGTATTTGGTATACAACATCTCTAAGGGGGGAGGAGTGGGGGTGGGGGTGAGATTCAAGTTTGTTCAAATCGGGTCTGTAGGTTAAAGTTTGGGCTCACTATGGTAGCCCAAATTTTAACTTTGTGCAATATGAGGAAATTTCTTTAAAATTTTGTTCTTCAGGTCAGCCAGTCAGAATGCTTTCATATTTGGTATACAGCATCTCTAAGGAGATCAGATTCAACTTTGTTCAAATCGAGTGCCTGGGTTGATATTTGGGCTCCCTGTGGGAGCCGGAATTGGCCAAGTAGCTGAAGAATTAGACATTTTTTATTCAGTACCCTCAAGAGGTGAAGAGTAATCTATATAGGTTGTATCAAGATGCTTGAGAGGGGAGCTCCACATTTTACATCATAATCAACTAAAGAAAAGGCTTGGACTGTTTTTGTCACTCCCGAGGGGCTCAAAGATTTGCAGTGTATCCTATGGAGATGGATTGCTTAATGTAGATTCATTCTTGGACTCTTATATCATGTTCTGTTCTCTGTTTATATCGTGTTCTGTTCAAGGTGAGCGCTTCAGGCCCTGTGGGGCCTCTTGTTTATTTATTCATTTATTGGGTTTTAACAACACTTTCGAAAGCCAGCAGCTACAAGTTTCTTCTCTCCTTGAATCAAGCTTCTCGCCCAACTGCAGCGCTCATGGTCCACTGAGTTTTTAGCTCACCTGACTTTCAGTCAGGGTGAGGTGTAGTGATCACTTGCCGTCCGTCGTCCGTGAACATGGTGTTTGCGTCTTCTCCTCCAAAACTGCTGAACTGATTAATCATTTAAGTGAAATGTGAGATGCTTGTTTGTTATGACATTGCATTTTGATTTTGCTTAAATCAAGTTGCCCTGCCCCCAGTAGGGCCATGCCCCAAAATTTTGCCTAAATCTTAAAAAAATCTTCTCGTGAACCAGGAGTAGCAGAGATTCGATATGTGGTGTGCTGCTTCCTTTTGAGGTGTAGACTCAGTTTTGTTCAAGAGAAGTTTGTGGGTCTTTATTTGCCTTCATTATTGGAGGGCATGTATTTTTGCCCCGCCCAAAATTTCTGTTTTTCGAACCAAGAGGCTGATTTGAACCAAATTTAATTTTTGGTTTTTTTTAATCATAAGTAATTAATTTATGCCCCAAAATATTTTCCCATCCCCCCATGGGAACCACAGGAGCTAAAAATAGAACAAAATTCAAAACGCACATATCTCCAAAACTACATGGCACTGAGAATTCTTATTTGGTGTGAAGCTTCCTTGGGACCAACAGAATGGAATGGTCTAAGCAAATTTCTGTCAGGTCAGTCATGGGGTACTTTTTTGTGACTTTGAAAAAATGCTTAGTCAGTGTTCTGTAACACTGTGGGTAATGAAGAAAGCATTTAAGACTCTTCTTCACCCAATTCACTCCTCCAAAACCTTTCAGATTTCACATATACCATCTTTGCAAGATTTTTTTACACGTTTATTGAAATCAAATCCCTGGGTCCATATTTGGCCTCTATGGGAGTCCAAATGTTGAAATTAGTGCAGTATGAGGAATATTCTTTAAAAATCTTTTTCTTCAGACCCACCAATCAGAATCTTTTGATATTTGCTATGCACCATCATTAGGCGGGTGACATTTAAGTTTCTTCAAGCCAAGCCTATATTTTGGCTCACCAGGGTTTTGCAAATTGCGAGAACGGTGATTTCATTCCTCTGATGTTCTTGCAAACGCTTGTTAAGAAGATCCATATTTACCATAACCCCAAAATTATAAGCATTTTTTCATCAGATAAAATTTAATAAAATTAAATTAATTTTAGAGCTGAAACGATTAAAGGGTTTTCGTGATTGATTAATAATTGCATGGGTTAAACTTGGTTAACCGATTAATCACTTGCCCCAATAGGTAGCTGAATAAATGCCGTACCGTTGACCATTTATATAATTAAAACTTTACTCAGCATAATGGACAAAACCGGGCAGCGCCATATACAAACATTTATTATATTTTCAATTTTTGTCTCAAAACATAGCTTATGACCCCTCATTGGAACAAGCTCATTGAGCTTGTTCCAATAGGGGGGGGGGCATAAGCTTTGTTTTTGAGACAAACATTGAAAATCTTTAGAATTTCTTGTGCAAGTATCGTCTGCTACCTGCATTTGGTGAAGGGTTGAGAATGACCGTTTTCAGCTACTGATACAGTATAATGATCATGCAAGTGAACAAGTATTTTGGCACGTAACTGGCATGCATTTCTCTGTCTCATGCAATTGATGTGAGCCAGTGTGACAATGTTTGCCTGTTTTGGAGCAAGTTTGTTCCATAGTTAACCCATACAGGGTATTTTTTGTTCTTAAAAATTTGATTAACAGTTTCCATCTTGGTTTCAAAAAGTGATGATAAATAGTGAATATAAGCTTACCCAATATGAAAGAAAAATGGTTAGCAATTGGACATTTTTGTATGGTATTTTGCGATTTGAATCCAGCCATCAAATACCCTGCCATATAGTACCGTACTTCAAAAGTAACGGTTAACCGATCAATTACTTTTTTTTATCAATCAAGATATTGATCATTGGTTAGTCGATTAATCGGTGTGAGCCAGTGTGAGATTCAGGATTGTTTACGCCAAGTCCCTGGGTTCATATTTGGGCTCAGTGTGGAAGATTCAAGTTTGTTTACGCCAAGTCCCTGGGTTCATATTTGGGCTCCCTGTGGGAGCCTGAATTATAACTTAGTTCAAAATGAGGAATATTCTTCAAAAGTATTTTTCACATTCAGCAGTCAGAATGTTTTGATATATACAGTATCCTTAGGGAGGTGAGATATAAGTTTGTTAAAGCCAAGTCCCTGGGTTCATATTTGGTCTTCCTGTAGGAGCCCGAATTGTACCAAAATTTCTATTTTCCAAACTGAGAGGCTGATTTGAAGCAAATTTGATATGATGGGCTTATTGGGTCATAAGTACCTAATTTATGCCAAAACATTTTCCTGTGGCCCTGTGGGAACTGCAGGATCTAAATATAGAAAAAATTTAAAACACCCATATCTTCAAAACTACATGGCACTGAGAATTTTTATTTTGTGTGACGCTTCCTTACGAACAGCCGAAAAGAATGGTCAAAAAAAAATTGCCATCAGTTTTATCACTGGGAAGTTTTCCAGGACTTATGCGGAGTCATCATTTTAGTAATGGGAAAAACATTAAAGAATCTTCTTCTCCCATACCACTGCTCCAAAGACTTTCATATTTGCATATAACATCTTTGGAAGATTTGTTCACATGTTTGTTGAAATCAAATCCCTGGGTCCATATTTGGACTCTCTATGATTAGATTAGTGCAATATGAGGAATATTTTTTAAAAATCTTCTTCTGATCCACTCTTCAGAATATTTTGATATTTGGGATGCTGCATCCTTAGAGGGGTGAGATTCAAGTTTGTTTGAGCCAAGTCCCCGGGTTCATATTTGGGCTCCCTGTGGGAGTCCAAATTACAACTTAGTTCAATAAGAGGAATATTCTTTAAAATCCAGTAGTCAGAATCTTTTGATATTAGTATATAGAAGCATCCTTAGGGATGTGAGATTCAAATTTGTTCAAGCCAAGTCATTGGGTTCATATTTGGGCTCTCTGTGGGAGCCTGAATTATAACTTAGTTCAATATGAGGAATATTCTTTAAAAATCCTTGTTTTTGAGATCCACCGGTCAGAATCTTTGGATATTTTGTATAAGCTTTTCTTATGAGGGGCAGATGCAACTAAATGTTCAAATAAATTCCCTGGGTTGATTTTTAGGCTACCATGTCAGGTGAATGCCATCAGGCCCTCTGGGGGCTCTTGTTTGTTTTCTGTTTGACAACATTGCCCTGGCTCTTCTATCTATATTTTTCATTTTAAGTTAGTCACTACTTTTATTGAGGCTTCCCAAATTTGTTACTGCATGTCTGTCTGTCTGTTCTTCGGATGAAATGTTTCTTTGCTTTTCATTTGCCTGAGTCAACATTTTAAATTAAATAATTTGCAGCTATCTTTCACCCTCCAACCCCCCCCCCCCCCCACACACACACACATAAACACACACACACACATACAAAAATCTGGGCTGGCAAGTATTGAGTATTTTATCAAAAAAGTGGTACTCGAGTACTACGAGTACTGAGTACTTTGGACCCAGCCTATCACAAGTATATTAAACATCAAAGAGTATATTATATACTTGAAACAAATACAGTACAGTGGCAGTGTACTGCTCACTTTCCATGGATGGGCAACATTTCCACGGATACAAATTCATACAATAATATTTGATGCCAAACACTAACTATAGGTATAATCATCAAAAATTTAAATAATGAAGCACCAGGTACAAACCGATGCTTCATCAATTAAAATTTTGTAGATGATGATAAATTTTATTGACTGGTAAATGCATGAGTGGACATCACTGCCCACGCGTGTATTACAACCCTTCCACGGCGACTGTACTGTAACTTGTCCTCTTTGTGAACATATTTTCTACAGTTTCACTCCTTTTGACAGAATGCATGTCTGTGAGGATTAAAACCAAAATAGTGAAAGTGCACTTGTGGATATTTGCAGCACAAGCACAGCACTAATGAATCAATATTTGATGATTTTAGGAATTTTAACAGTGTCATGAGACACCACAGTAGCAGGTACTGGTCATTCTGTTGGAACAAATCACTGTTTTATGACTCGAGGTGCCTTAACTGAGAAAACTTAGGCTTTTTCTTACAAAGATTGCAGAATATCAAACACAATGTGAAATGTGTTCAGAAGCAAGAATGTGATTAAAAAATAATGGGAAATTCATGTCACCATCAATTTATTTATAAATTAATAAAAATTTTTTAGCTCACCTGAGCAAAGCTCAGTGGGAGCTTTACTGATCACATTCTGTGCGCCGTCCGTCCGGCGTTAACTTTACATTATGCAAATGTTGGGTAAATGTTTATTACCTAATGCCAATTCAGATTTGTTCAAATGAAGTTGCCCCTTCTCCTGGGTGGTGCCATGTCCCTAAGGGGCACCAAAATCTTCTCATCAAACAGCAGTAGCAGAGACTTGATATATGGTATGCAGCTTCCTTTTAAGGTGTAGACTTGGATTTCTTTAAGCGAAGTTTGATGGGCTATATTTGGCGTCGTTATGGGAGGGGCAAAATTTTTGGCCCGGCCCAAAATTTCTATTTTCCAAACCGAGAGGCTGATTTGAATCAAATTTTATGTGAGGGCATAATGGGTCATAAGTACCTAATTTATGCCAAATTTTCTTTTTCTGTAGCCCCATGGAAACCACAGGAGCTAAAAATCGAAAAAAGTAAAATGCCATAACTCCTAGGTTTATATTTGGGCTCAGTATAGGAGCCCAAATTCAAACTTAGTGCATTTCAGGCAAATTTCTTAAAAAATCTTGTTCACCAGATTCAGCTGGCAGAATCTTCTGATATTTGGTATGCAACATTGTGGGGTGGATCTGATTCAAGTTTGTTCAAATCGGCCCCTGGATTCATATTTGGGCTCACTATAGAAGCATTTCAGGCAAATTTCTTTAAAAATATTCTTCTCCAGATCCAGCAGGCAGAATCTTTTGATATTTGGTATGCGACATTGTGGGGTTGATCTGATTCAAGTTTGTTCAAATAAGCCCCCTGGATTCATATTTGGGCTCACTATAGAAGCCCGAATTCGAACTTACTGCATTTCAGGCAAATTTCTTAAAAAATCTTCTTCTCCAGATCCAGCAGGCAGAATCTTTTGATATTTGATATTCAACATTGTGGGGTGGATCTGATTCAAGTTTGTTCAAATCAGCCCCCTGGGTTCATATTTGGGCTCGGTATAGGAGCCCAAATTTGAACTTAGTGCATTTCAGGCAAATTTCTTTGAACATCTTCTTCTGAAGATCCAGCAGCAGAATCTTTTGACACTGGGTATGCAGCATGCTTAGGGGGTGAGATTCAAGTTGTTCAAGCCAAGTCCCTGGGTTCATATTTGGGCTCACTGTGGTAACCCGAATTATAACTTCGTTCAAAATGAGGAATTTTCTTTAAAAATCTTCTTCAGATCCAGCAGTCGGAAAGTTTCGATATTTGGTATGCAGCATCCTTAGGGGGGTGAGATTCAAGTTTGTTCAAGCTATGTCCCTAGGTCCATATTTGGGCTCACTGTGGGAGCCCGAATGATAACTTACATGTAGTTCAAAATGAGGAATTTTCTTTAAAAATCTTCTTCTTCAGATCCAGCAGTCAGAATGTTTTAATATTTGGTATGCGGCATTCTTAGGGGGGTGAGATTCAAGTTTGTTCAAGCCATGTCCCTAGGTCCATATTTGGACTCACTGTGGGAGCTTGAATTGTAACTTAGTTCGAAATGAGGAATTTTCTTAAAAAATCTTCTTCAGATCCAGCAGATGAATGCTTTTGATATTTTTTATGCAGCATCCTTAGGAGGCAAGATTCAAGTTTGTTCAAGTCATGTCCCTATGTCCATGTTTGGGCTCACTGTGGGAGCTCGAATTGTAACTTAGTTCAAAATGAGGAATTTTCTTTAAAAATCTTCTTCTTCAGATACAGCAGTTGGAATGTTTTGATATTTGGTGTGCGGCATCCTTAGCGGGGTGAGATTCAAGTTTGTTAAAGCCATGTCCATAGGTCCATATTTGGGCTCACTGTGGGAGCTTGAATTGTAACTTAGTTCGAAATGAGGAATTTTTTTAAAAAATCTTCTTCAGGTCCAGCAAATGAATGCTTTTGATATTTTTTATGCAGCATCCTTAGGAGGCTAGATTCAAGTTTGTTCAAGCCATCTCCCTAGGTCCATGTTTGGGCTCACTGTGGGAGCTCGAATTGTAACTTAGTTCAAAATGAGGAATTTTCTTTAAAAATCTTCTTCTTCAGATCCAGCAGTTGAAATATTTTGATATTTGGTGTGCGGCATCTTTTGGGGGAGGGGGGGGGGGGGAGATTCAAGTTTGTTAAAACCAAGTCCCTGGGTTCATATATGGGCTCCCTGTGGTAACCCGAATTATAACTTAGTTCAAAATGAAGAATTTTCTTTAAAAATCTTCTTCAGATCCAGCAGTCGGAAAGTTTCGATATTTGGTATGCAGCATCCTTAGGGCGGTGAGATTCAAGTTTGTTCAAGCTATGTCCCTAGGTCCATATTTGGGCTCACTGTGGGAGCCCGAATGATAACTTACATGTAGTTCAAAATGAGGAATTGTCTTTAAAAATCTTCTTGAGGTCCAGCAGTCAGAATGTTTTAATATTTGGTATGCAGCATTCTTAGCGGGGTGAGATTCAAGTTTGTTCAAGCCATGTCCCTAGGTCCATATTTGGACTCACTGTGGGAGCTTGAATTGTAACTTAGTTCGAAATGAGGAATTTTCTTAAAAAATCTTCTTCAGATCCAGCAGATGAATGCTTTTGATATTTTTTATGCAGCATCCTTAGGAGGCAAGATTCAAGTTTGTTCAAGTCATGTCCCTAGGTCCATGTTTGGGCTCACTGTGGGAGCTCGAATTGTAACTTAGTTCAAAATGAGGAATTTTTTTTAAAAATCTTCTTCTTCAGATACAGCAGTTGGAATGTTTTGATATTTGGTGTGCGGCATCCTTAGCGGGGTGAGATTCAAATTTGTTAAAGCCATGTCCCTAGGTCCATATTTGGGCTCACTGTGGGAGCTTGAATTGTAACTTAGTTCGAAATGAGGAATTTTTTTTAAAAATCTTCTTCAGGTCCAGCAAATGAATGCTTTTGATATTTTTTATGCAGCATCCTTAGGAGGCTAGATTCAAGTTTGTTCAAGCCATCTCCCTAGGTCCATGTTTGGGCTCACTGTGGGAGCTCGAATTGTAACTTAGTTCAAAATGAGGAATTTTATTTAAAAATCTTCTTCTTCAGATCCAGCATTTGAAATGTTTTGACATTTGGTGTGCGGCATCTTTAGGGGGAGTGAGATTCAAGTTTGTTAAAGCCAAGTCCCTGGGTTCATATATGGCTCCCTGTGGGAGCCCAAATTATAACTCGGTTCAATATGAGGAATATTCTTTAAAAATCATGTTTTTTTAGATCCACTTGTCAGAATCTTTGGATATTTGGTATAAGCTTTTCTTAGGAGGAGTAGATGCAACTTGTTGAAATCAATTCTCTGGGTTGATATTTAGGTTACCATGTACAGGTGGGCGCCCTCAGGCCCCCTGAGGTCTCTTGTTTTAGGAAAAAATGCATACTGAGAGCTTGGGGGCGGGGGGGGGGGGGTACATCCAGGGCTATAATTTACCTTATCACTAGGTAAAAGAATATTTGACATCATTTGTTGAGATAAAATGGCACTTTCTATTGATATTGGTGGATTATATAGCCTCAGCCAGGGCTTATAAGAATCTGAGAATCGATTCCCGTAGAGATCCGTGCAACAAAACAAGTGAGAAACCATGTAGCTTCTCGTAACATTGCTGCTAGGATTCACATGAAAAGAACTGAGTCAGTTTAACCCTTTACCTAACACAAAGGCAGCAAATTAACCAATACAACACTAATATGACCTGAAATATTGTGACACTGGCAATAAAATTTGTACAAATATGGCTGTCATTGGAACCGGCTCTCATCAGCCGGTTCTAGTAACATCCATAATTATTACGCTTGATGAATATTGTTTATTTTTAGCTCACCTGACTGTAAGTCAGGGGGCGCTTAAATGATGACTTTCTGTCTGTCCACCATCAGTCCATCCTGTCCATTGTGAACTTTACATTACTAACCTCTCCTCATAAACAACTGAGCCGAATTGAACCAAATTTGATATTCATGTTCCTTATCATATATGAATTCCAGTTTGTTCAAATAAGGTTGCCACACCGACAGGGGGCCCCAAGCATTTCTCTGATAGCATGCATAAATTGTTTTCCAAAATTGAAAAAAAATCTTCTCCAGAACCATGTATAAGAATCTTTTGATACTTGGTATACAGCATCTCTAGGGGTGGGAGGGATAGGTTCAGGTTTGTTCAAATCAAGTCCCTGAGTTGATATATGGGCTCCCTATGGGCACCCAAATATCAACAGTGCAACATGAGGAAATTTCTTTGAAAACCTCCTTCAGATCCACCAGTCAGAATGCTTTCATATTTGGAATGCAACATTTCTAGTGGGGTGGGCGGGGGTGGGGGGGGGGGGGGCAGGGGGGGAGGGTAGATTGAAGTTTGTTTGAATCGGGTCTCTGGGTTAATATTTGGTCTATCTATTGAAGCCCAAAGTTTAACTCAGTGCAGTATGAGGAAATTTCTTTAAAACTCGTTTTTTTCAGATCCACCAGTCAGAATCCTTTCGTATTTGGCTTACAGCATCTCTAAGGGGGTCAGATTCACGTTTGTTCAAGCCAAATCTATGGGTTAATATATGGGCTCATTATGGGAGTGCAAATTAACTCAAAGCAACATGAGAAAATTTCTTTAAAAATCTTTTTCTTCAGGCCCACTAGTTTAATGCTTTAATATTTGGTGTACAACATCTCTGGGGAGGGGGCGCGGTGGCTCAGTAGGTAGAGGTGCAGGCTGCAAGCCGAGAGGTCCTCGGTTCGAATTCCATCTGTGGCAACCGCGTTGTGTCCTTGGGCAAGACACTTCGCCCCATTGCCTACATTGGAGCACGATGACGCAGTGTACTGAGGCGTACTGCACGTCGATGGTGCGCATGTCTTCAACCAATCTGACCCTGCCTGTGATGCGGTGCAGAGTTCAGAGTTACGATGTTGGAGAGCTGACAGCTGCTCGTCGTTGCTCGGTGGTTCTCTCCGGGTACTCCGGCTTCCTCCACCCGTAAAACTGTCACGGTCACGATTAGCCCTTGTGCATAAGTATGTGACCTTAAACCCCAATAAATAAATAAATAATCTCTGGGGAGGTCAGATGTAAATTTGTTACAGTTTGGTTCCTGCCAGTCAGAACCCATTTCATATTTGGTATCGCAGGGGGGGGGGGCAGATTTGAGTTCGTTCATTTTCAGGTCTGTGGCTTAATATTTGGGCAGGGGTGGGTTAGGTTCGAGGTTGTTCATAAATGTTCAAATCCATTCCTTAAAGCTTTTCCATAAAATTTGCCTTTCAAAGTGCAGTGACACAACAACCCTTGGAAGTTTGGCAGTACTTGTCTACAGCTGTCAGAATTGGAAGCAATCAGGAAGACCTATGCTAATAATCATCTAACATGGACAATAGAATTATGAATAATTCCATAACATTATTCCTATGTAGTGTCCATGAACCTTGACTAACTGAATCTGACCCAAAATACTTCTCTGAACCACCTCGTCAGGTGAGCGATTAAGGGCCCAGGGGGGGAGGGGGCGAAATCAGTAGTTGGTGTTGTAAAAATTAAAAAAGCTGTATTGGGTAAAGGGTTAACATGTATTATCAGTATGCAACAGGGGTTCAATCATACTGACCTAATAGGATCCTGGCCCATAGCAGGTCTGAATTCTCGGAACGATTTCCGCAAGAATCCAAATGGATTCTCCCAAATTTAGAGGAACTATAAGCCCCGCACAACCCCAATTTTGAAACAAAATTGACATATTGTTTCGTGGTGGTGGGGCCCTATTTATCTTGCTGTATGATTAATTAAAACAGATTTTGTGAAAAGGTTTTGTGTGCTGATGCAGATTTTAGTTTTATTTTGGGATTTGGGTAGTTTCAAAGAAAGCTGTGAATTCTTATCCCTCCCAACTTATTGGGTAATAGAGTAGAAATTCTGTCGGAAGCAATAACAGTTTTTAAGCCTATTTGACACAGATTGGACAGTTCTCTTCAAAAGAACAAATTTCCCATGCTTTGGACTAGACGGAAGCCAAAAGTTGAATTCTATTGCAGAAATGACTCTTTCATCACATGAAAGAGGTAACTGTATCTTTGGTAGGGTTGGGTTTGCTCATAGGTATAACTGTTGTAAATATTTTAATTAGACTTACATGCCTCGTCGAACAGTTGCGCTCGGAAATTATGTAATTCCCAAAACTAAGCAGTCTTGGGGAAATATATTGTTTCAATAAACATTTGAAGAAGTCTACTGACATTTTGCATTACTTTTGAATGTTCCAGATGAATAAAGAGGATGATTTGAGGACTTTGAGAACCTAAAAAATTGTTTGACTATTGGTGCGTTTTGTTTGGGAATTCCCTGAGAAATATGAACATGTGACCAGCACTTCCCTTTCTGTTAGTTTTTCTTTTATTTGTTGCATGACCCCTGTTTAAAAATCATTAAAAGGTTGTCTGAAGGGCTATAGTTGACAAAAAATATTTGAATGCTAAATTTAAAATAATGCGACCATATTTTTTTTCGCCTGAACGTTATAATGGTCGCCTATGGGAAAATATTTAGTACTGTGAAACGTATTCTTGTTTGGCTGAAATTAAACAATTGCAGGAATTTGACTGAATAAACCAAAATGTTTTTGGAGTAATGGTTGCGGAATGAAATATTTCAATACGTTGGATACTTTGGGGTTCCTTCTTACGCCTTGCGTATTGTCATATTACTACATTCAATAACATAGACTGGGTAAGCTTGTTTGATCATCCATGCCAAGATACCATTGTCTCTAATTTCACTCACAAGCTTCTCGACGCAGCATCCAAATTCATTCCCAATAAAGTTATAACATCCAGACCCAGTCAGCCGAAATGGATGCACAATCAGATACGGTCCCTGATAAGGCAAAGGGCACGCTTATATCGCAAGGCAAAGCGCTCCGGTCTGTTACGTGACTGGGACATATATAAGAAAAAGCGCAATGAAGTCGTCTCAGCTGTCAGAAAAGCCAAAGCTTCATACATATCCAAGGCCCAGGCAACACTAAGCTCCCCAGAAACAACTCCGTCGAAGTGGTGGAAAACATTAAAATTATTTGTCGGCAAACATGTATCGGAAATCTCGACGATAAGACATCTGAATAAGGTTTACTCAACTAATCTTGAGAAAGCGGAAGTGTTTAACGAATATTTCTGCTCCATCTCTACAGTGTATGATTCTAATGCGTCTTTGCCACCGCTACTTAACCCTGCCTCTAATCTTCTCAACAGTATAACATTGGATTGTCGCGAAGTGCACGAAGCAATAAAATGTATCAATGTATCAAAAGCGTCCGGTCCTGATCTTATAAGTCGCCGACTTCTAAAAGAATGTCAACGTTCCTTATGTGAACCGCTTACGACCCTCTTCAATGCACTCCTGCAAACTTGTTACTTCCCAAAATTATGGAAGCAGGCCAATGTGACCCCAGTGTTAAAAAAAAAATCCTTCTAACCTAGTTACTAATTATCGCTCCATATCATTAATTAGCTGCATTGGAAAACTATTTGAGAAATGTGTTTTCAAACGTTTGTGGGATTTTCTACGTGAGAACAATACACTCAGCCAGTTTCAGTCTGGTTTTATCGCAGGTGACTCCACAGTCTTACAACTAACGGATCTGTATGACGAATTCTGCCATGCTCTCGATGAAGGCAAAGAAGTCAGAGTTGTGTTCTGCGATGTTAGCAAGGCATTTGACAAGGTCTGGCATGTTGGTCTCATACACAAGCTTGAAAAAATCGGGATATCTGGCGACTTGCTCTGTTTCCTAAGATCTTACCTCTCCAATCGGTGCCAGCGGGTTGTAGTTTCCTCGGAAGTGTCTCCCTGGAAATCAGTAAATTCTGGTGTTCCACAAGGTTCGATCCTCGGTCCACTGCTGTTTTTGATATACATAAATGACATTACAGATGACCTGCTCAGCAGTATACGACTGTTTGCAGATGACACTTCCCTGTATCTCATAGTCGAGAACCCTGTTCAAGCGGCAGTCTCGATCAAACATGACCTGGCTACAATCGAACGTTGGTCCAAGACATGGCTGGTCGAGTTCAACCCTCAAAAAACTGAAACTATGTTGATATCACGCAAAACAGAGGCCCCAGTTCATCCACCAGTATACTTGAGTGGCATCCAAATTTCCGAGGTCAGTAGCCACAGACACCTAGGTGTAACTCTGAACAAAGCCTGTACATGGAATGATCATATTGATCTCGTATGTTCCAAAGCTTGGACGCGTGTTGACATGATTAGGTCACACAAGTTCACATTTGATCGCAGTGTCCTCGAAAAAATATATTTCGCCTTTATCAGGCCACTCTTAGAGTATGCCGACTGTGTATGGGACAACTGCTCAGCAATCCAAGCTGCTGAGCTAGAGAAAATACAAATAGCGGCAGCAAGAATAGTTACTGGTGCTACTGTAATTACCAGTAAAACCCTCCTGTATGCTGAAACACAATGGGACACTCTACAGGAACGACGCCGAAAGCACAAGCTCATTCAATTTTTTAAAATGTATCACAAATTAACCCCCAATATATTTCCATCAAGGTTCCACCAACAAATTTATCCATGAATCCAACCCACAATCTCCGGGATGTTAACAATCATCGAGTTCCCTTCTGCCACACTAACTTATACCAATCCTCCTTCATTCCGGATGTTACTAACCAGTGGAATCGAATTCCCTCATCGATTAGGGAAAATCCCTCCCTTCCCAATTTCAAAAGGTACTTAAATAGTGCGAAACGCCGACCACCCACGTTCCACTCAGGGGCCAAATGTCGAGCAGCACAAATTTATCACTGTAGACTAAGATTACATTGTAGCAGCATCAACGCCCATTTATACGACAGTCACATCTCGGCGTCTCCCCTTTGCCAGTGCGGTGATTTAGAGACAACAGAGCATTTCCTGCCCCGTTGTCCAATCTTTGACGTTGTACGGAATTCTACAATCCACACTTTACCATTCCCTGTAGACCTCTCAACATTACTGTATGGTTCTGAACATCTGGATAACACCGAAAATTCACTTGTATTCCGTGTTGTACAAGATTTCATCTCACAAAGTGGTCGTTTCCGATGAGGCATTAACGTTAAGCTTCGGCCTTATTCGCCACGCCGTTGTTATTCTTAAGTTTATTCCTTTGTCTCTGATACTATGTCAGCAGTCTATATATAGAAAATATGAATTTCTTCTCCCTCAAGCCACACGTTCTGGCTAATAGTTGGAAGGTGTTACATGACTGGGTTTTTCCATAAAACACGCATTGCTGACTTCAGTGTCACAACGTGTCACGGAGAGGTGCTGTCATTGCTGGTTGTACGTCGGTGTCCCATAGCAAGCGACATTTTGGACTGTGATATAACAGGAATTATTTGTTTCTTTCATAGATGTTATAATCCCAGTTTGATGCTCTATTATTTTCTAAGCGGCTAGCAATGACAGCACTATCTCTGATGCAAACAGTTCCATAGGTTGCTCTAGTAATGATGTAGCAATAGTATAATTGAACTTGGTTTGGTTTCAGTACTTTACCTTCACCTCTTTATTCTCTCTCTCTCCTTCTTTCCCACTAACCGTCCAGTACTTTGTCCTTCTCTCTATTCTAGTATTGGTCTCTTCTTCTTTTACCCTGTTTAAGCAATATATTACGTTGAAAATATTACTTCCACCTAACTTAGTAACTGATTTAAACTCACTGGGAGAGAGCTCACATAAGCTTATAGCTTCCTGCTGAATCCCAACACTATATTAACTGTAATTGTACCAAATGCATTGTTGTTATACATACAATTTTGTCAATTCCTTCGTTTCTTTATTCTTCATTGTTACGTTTTTGTATGTATTGTACCACAATTTGTTTTTCATAAATAAAATATTGTTTAAACTAACTGTCGTTCAGAACAGTCATCATCTCAGAAATTTTCAAAACGTCTAAAGAAAAAAAATAAATAAATAAAAACAAACAAAAAACTGAGCTCACGGAACATATTCAGAAAGAAGTCGAGAAAGCTGTCAACAATACAGAAAATAATCTATTGAATCAGATGAAGCAGTTATTCTATGTTAAATTTGGTGGATTTGAAGAGAAAATCAATTCTACTCAAAGGGATATTTCGGAACAACAAATTATCAAAATAAAGTCCGTAACAGGTGTTTACAAATTCCAGAAGACAAGTTGTGAGGAACAGTATACTTTTAACAATAAAGTAATTTCTCCAATTTCCAACGCTAAAGCCTCGATCAGCAAATCGCAGATTACTTCAGCCGATGTCACAAAAGTGCATGAAAGACTTCAGAAGGTTTAACATAACGTAATCAGGGACACAAATTGAATGTAACTGATTCCAATGAAAACGGGTGGACAGTGGTGGAAGAATACGTAGCCAATCCGTTGCCTGATGATTCAGATGACGAAAGGAAAATTAACAGTGCAATATCCAGAGCATCTCGGAAAGCCAAAGCTTTGAAAATTAAGAAAAGGAACGAACTTCGATACAATCCATACAAAATTACTGACGCCAAAGCATCAACTGGTATACAGTCATCTATAAAGTCAAAGACAGGGAAATGATTTGCATGTGGCATAAGTGGCCATTGGAGAGCTGATTGCCCGTCTATCAGAACAACAAGAACAAATAAGATAAGTATAGATTTGTTTACTTCAAATGAAAGTCAGATTTTGAGTTTACATAGTGAGAAAAATAGTTGAAAATGTATCGAGTGAAAATTCACTTAACGACTCCTCATCAATCTATTCAAGATTAACGATGGTGAGAATAAAGAAAGGAATGTTTCATATGAAAATATTTCTTCGGTTGGACGGCTAAAGGCAAACATTGCACAATGGAAAGCCGTTACGAATAACAAACATGTTTTGGATGTTATCGTTAACGGTTATAGGACACTGCCTCCACGTTCTATAATAAAAAACAATGAGTCAGCTTTGGAAAACCCAACTTTTGTTAGATCGGAAATCGCAAGGCTTTTAGAAATAGGATGTGTAAAAGAGGTGAGTGATATTCCATTTGTCGTTAACCCTTTGACTGTAGCTTTTTACAAATTAGGAAAACCTAGATTGGTTTTGGATTGCAGAGAAATAAATTCTACATTTGTATCAATTTAAATATAA
The DNA here is from genome assembly GCA_031216915.1 of Pictodentalium vernedei. Lineage (NCBI taxonomy): Eukaryota > Metazoa > Mollusca > Scaphopoda > Dentaliida > Dentaliidae > Pictodentalium > Pictodentalium vernedei. The sequence continues at coordinate 58,964,976 of CM062296.1, forward strand.
ATATGAGTACGCTTTCATGGCAAGAGAAATCTTTCGTAAAGATGATTTTTTGTTTACATTTGATGTTTAGTCTGCATACCATCACATTTCAACTTTTTCCTGACGATTCAAAGTACTTAGGTTTTTCTTGTGCGGATGGAATGGTTACAAAGGGCTGCACATTTGGCGTATTACCATTTGGTTTGGTTACTAGTGAATATATTTTCTCAAAAGTTGTAAGAGAAATAGTTACATTTTGGAGAGACAATGAATTAAGAGTTGTCATGTTTTCAGATGACGGTTTGGGTTTGTGATTCTCACCCGGCGTTAGCTGAGAGTACAAGTTTAATAATAGAAAAAGATTTGAATAACTTTGGTTTTCTACTGGCACAAGAAAAGTGTGAAAGGGTCCCACCACAAGTTAGAATTTGGCTTGGATTATATTGGAATGTGATAGAGGGGAGAATCACACTTACAAAGTCAAGAGTCGACAGGATTTTGTTAAGTATTCAGAGTGCAATGAAGAAAGTAGATAAAGGTCAAAATTTGATAAAGGCTCGCACTTTGGCATGTATCGCAGGTCAAATAATTTCTGCACAAATTGCATTTGGCGATAAAGTAAGGTTATATACAAGAGGTATGTATGCATGCTTAAATTCTAGAGCTAGCTGGGAAGCAAATGTAATGCTTGGTAAAGGTGCTATTACAGAAATGGTTTATTGGAAAGAAAAGTGTTTTAAACTAAACAATATAGGGGGCGACACGGATGCCAAGAAATGGAACGTGCCCGATTTACGCGTATGGAGTGACGCGTCAGGTACTGGTTGTGGTGGTTTCGTATGCACAAGCAGTGCTGGCAACGAAACAGGTTTCGGACGTGCTTCTGGGAGTGACATTGAATCAGTAAGTGAGTGTAAAAATGACATAATCGGAAGTTGGGCTCCTGGTGGTTCTGTACAGAGGTTTGAGACCTCAATTTGTGGCACGAAATCCGGGAGTTCGGCTCCGCGGATAGATATCGGTATTAACAGCGGAAAGAAAGGTTAGATTTATTACTCGGGTAAATGTTAACATACAGAGAAAGTTTGCTTCGGAAGCTGGGCTTCGGACGAGGCTTGTCTCAGTTCTACGTGGCGTGAACTGGAAGAGGTGCAACGTATTCTGAAAGATTACTCAACAGGTGAGAAAGTTAATAACAAAACCATTGAGTGGTTTACGAACAAAAAAGGTTGTTAAAAAAAAATAAACGTCGGTATCAACATATTTTAAAACGAGAAATGCACGGACTTTCTACCACAAGGACAGTACAGTCGCCGTGGACTGGTTGTAATCAACGCTTAGGGACAGAAGTCCACGCTTGCATTTACCAGGTAATAAAAATCGTCATCAGTAAAATTTTAATTACTGAATCACCGGGTTGTACTCTGTGATTTAATACTTTTTTGATGATTATTAATATAATTAGTGTTTGGAATCTAATATTACTACGTCCGTGGAAAGATTGCCCACCAGTAGAAAGTGACGAGTCCACGGCGGTCGTATTGTAGGTAACGAAATGACTTGTGCATTGAATCAAAGTTAAATAACTTTCAAATTAATTTTTTTCCTTTAAATCAAAAAAAACTAATTTAACTCATTTGGTTCACATTCAGGGATGTGGCGACAGGGGGGGGGGGAGAGGGGGGAGAGGGGGGGGTCTCCACCCCCCAGCTATGGAGTATTTTTTTTCAATAGTTCGAAATTCCGAGGTCAAAAATCAAATAGTTGGGAATTCAGTAAATTAACATTGTTCATGAAAAATATTAAAATTCCAACTAATGATAAGAAATTTTGATCTTTTCTTTTCAACTGGAAACTTGAGTTTCAAATTTTCTACTCTAAAATTCACTTGGCCTCAAAATTTCGACTCTAACATCAATCCGGTAAATTTTCAGACCCAGACATATTATAAATGATGCCTTTTCCTTTCCAAGACTGGTGAAAATTTTCAGAAGGGTTCATAACCCTTTACCCAACACAGACGATTTCAAAATTCATTATTTTAAATATCATTTTTTTAACCCTCATATGGTTAATTTAGTATCACCAAACTCGGCTGATATGGCTTCAACGCAGCAGATATGATTGCTATCTCGGCCGATAAAAAACAAGCTAGAGATGTCATTCTTGGTGTGGTACTGGGCGCAACCATTGTGCTTACCTTCAAATCCTTTATAACTATTGATCCTGCGCATCAGGAAAGTTTTTGTTCTTGTTATTGGAAAACTTTGAATCTAATGTTTTGTATGGTGGAGAAGCAATGGCGGCAATAGGTAAAGATTAGGTGAACGGAGGAAAGAATGACAGTTGCAAAGGGAATTTAACGCAAACCAAGATTCAAGACCGTAGATTCGTCGAAGTAGTAGACGGGTTAATTTAGGAATTCGAACGTCGCAGCGTGCCCATTGGGGAAGCCAATGCGTTCCAATATCTTAAACGTGAGAAGAGGCGACTTTGCGAAATGAACGAGAAACAATGAAATAATTAGAAAACAACAACTAAATATTTGTGTTGGTTTAATAAATAAAAAGGTGTTCCATTGGTTTGTTTTATAACGATCAAGGTACTAGCACTCTTAACTTCACATCAGATTTCGACCTTCGGTCCCAGACTGAAACGAAGTTACCTCGAGCTAATTTCTTGGCCGATATGAGACTAACCGCGTGATACCCTCTAAATAGCATCGTGAGTTTGTACGCGTTTGTGAAATAAAATTAGTTCAACAGATCTTATTTATGCTTGAGTATCAATGGAGGTAATAATCCACCCCAAGTGAGGCATAAATCTCAAGGGAAACGGGGCTTATATGGGTACGGAGGCACCAGATTGCCGGTCAATCAAGGGTTCAATAGCGGAAGCTACATGGGTATGTTGGGAGGGGAAACCCCTGGGAAGAGGAGGGGTTTACAATGTAGCATAACAGGGAATGGGACCGTTATATTACCTGATCGGGCAGGCGTTACTGTCGTGCCATTGGAGCATCTCTTCAATATTATGGAATCCGGGGGTCACTCATAAGGGAGGTACTAGGAGGAAAGATACTTATCAGGCAAGATCAGCCAATTGGGTGAGGGTGGAGCTGCGTATGTGCTGCTATTTGAAAGATTTTAATAACTTTGGTTTTCTACTGGCACAAGAAAAGTGTGAAAGGGTCCCACCACAAGTTAGAATTTGGCTTGGATTATATTGGAATGTGATAGAGGGGAGAATCACACTTACAAAGTCAAGAGTCGACAGGATTTTGTTAAGTATTCAGAGTGCAATGAAGAAAGTAGATAAAGGTCAAAATTTGATAAAGGCTCGCACTTTGGCATGTATCGCAGGTCAAATAATTTCTGCACAAATTGCATTTGGCGATAAAGTAAGGTTATATACAAGAGGTATGTATGCATGCTTAAATTTTAGAGCTAGCTGGGAAGCAAATGTAATGCTTGGTAAAGGAGCTATTACAGAAATGGTTTATTGGAAAGAAAAGTGTTTTAAACTAAACAATATAGGGGGCGACACGGAACCAAGAAATGGAACGTGCCCGATTTACGCGTATGGAGTGACGCGTCAGGTACTGGTTGTGGTGGTTTCGTATGCACAAGCAGTGCTGGCAACGAAACAGGTTTCGGACGTGCTTCTGGGAGTGACATTGAATCAGTAAGTGAGTGTAAAAATGACATAATCGGAAGCTGGGCTCCTGGTGGTTCTGTACAGAGGTTTGAGACCTCAATTTGTGGCACGAAATCCGGGAGTTCGGCTCCGCGGATAGATATCGGTATTAACAGCGGAAAGAAAGGTTAGATTTATTACTCGGGTAAATGTTAACATACAGAGAAAGTTTGCTTCGGAAGCTGGGCTTCGGACGAGGCTTGTCTCAGTTCTACGTGGCGTGAACTGGAAGAGGTGCAACGTATTCTGAAAGATTACTCAACAGGTGAGAAAGTTAATAACAAAACCATTGAGTGGTTTACGAACAAAAAAGGTTGTTAAAAAAAAATAAACGTCGGTATCAACATATTTTAAAACGAGAAATGCACGGACTTTCTACCACAAGGACAGTACAGTCGCCGTGGACTGGTTGTAATCAACGCTTAGGGACAGAAGTCCACGCTTGCATTTACCAGGTAATAAAAATCGTCATCAGTAAAATTTTAATTACTGAATCACCGGGTTGTACTCTGTGATTTAATACTTTTTTGATGATTATTAATATAATTAGTGTTTGGAATCTAATATTACTACGTCCGTGGAAAGATTGCCCACCAGTAGAAAGTGACGAGTCCACGGCGGTCGTATTGTAGGTAACGAAATGACTTGTGCATTGAATCAAAGTTAAATAACTTTCAAATTAATTTTTTTTCCTTTAAATCAAAAAAAAACTAATTTAACTCATTTGGTTCACATTCAGGGATGTGGCGACAGGGGGGGAGGGGAGGGGAGAGGGGGGGTCTCCACCCCCCAGCTATGGAGTATTTTTTTTCAATAGTTCGAAATTCCGAGGTCAAAAATCAAATAGTTGGGAATTCAGTAAATTAACATTGTTCATGAAAAATATTAAAATTCCAACTAATGATAAGAAATTTTGATCTTTTGTTTTCAACTGGAAACTTGAGTTTCAAATTTTCTACTCTAAAATTCACTTGGCCTCAAAATTTCGACTCTAACATCAATCCGGTAAATTTTCAGACCCAGACATATTATAAATGATGCCTTTTCCTTTCCAAGACTGGTGAAAATTTTCAGAAGGGTTCATAACCCTTTACCCAACACAGACGAATTCAAAATTCATTATTTTAAATATCATTTTTTTAACCCTCATATGGTTAATTTAGTATCACCAAACTCGGCTGATATGGCTTCAACGCAGCAGATATGATTGCTATCTCGGCCGATAAAAAACAAGCTAGAGATGTCATTCTTGGTGTGGTACTGGGCGCAACCATTGTGCTTACCTTCAAATCCTTTATAACTATTGATCCTGCGCATCAGGAAAGTTTTTGTTCTTGTTATTGGAAAACTTTGAATCTAATGTTTTGTATGGTGGAGAAGCAATGGCGGCAATAGGTAAAGATTAGGTGAACGGAGGAAAGAATGACAGTTGCAAAGGGAATTTAACGCAAACCAAGATTCAAGACCGTAGATTCGTCGAAGTAGTAGACGGGTTAATTTAGGAATTCGAACGTCGCAGCGTGCCCATTGGGGAAGCCAATGCGTTCCAATATCTTAAACGTGAGAAGAGGCGACTTTGCGAAATGAACGAGAAACAATGAAATAATTAGAAAACAACAACTAAATATTTGTGTTGGTTTAATAAATAAAAAGGTGTTCCATTGGTTTGTTTTATAACGATCAAGGTACTAGCACTCTTAACTTCACATCAGATTTCGACCTTCGGTCCCAGACTGAAAAGAAGTTACCTCGAGCTAATTTCTTGGCCGATATGAGACTAACCGCGTGATACCCTCTAAATAGCATCGTGAGTTTGTACGCGTTTGTGAAATAAAATTAGTTCAACAGATCTTATTTATGCTTTGCTGCTTAACGCCACATCAACAGCCAGGGCTAAATTGTGTCAAAAAATAAAAAGACCAGCGTAATATATTGTGAGTTTTTCAAATATGAATTTGTAAGTGTTCGTCACGTTGTTCCTTCTTTATAAAACTTTCCCAACAAATGCAACACTTGAATCGTTCTCCATTAGAAAGTTTTTGTACGTGGAAAACTTTATTGGAATTATTCGAGAAACAACTGATGATATCACCTTCACCATTACATTCAACATTGTTGTAAAATAATTTGTCTGTAGTTGGGTAGTCGTCTTCCGAGTCGACCCTGGAATATTTACTCCAAATGGCATGGTTATTATTAAGCTCACTATCTAATGATTTTCCGTCACTATACATCATCGTATCGTTATTATTACATTCCTCCATCTTTGAGTATTTATCACAAATATCAAATGTTGTCGTTTTAGTCGAAATATGCATTTGAATGTGACCATCAAGTGTTTCACTTCGAGAGAAGGACATTTCGCAAATGTCACATGTGAAAGATTGTCTATGATTTGACGTTGAAGAATGTTCCTTCCGTTTATGTCCTATAAGATTCTGTTTTTGGCGGAAACGTTTTTCACAATCAGAGCATTCGAAAGGTTTATCGTCAGTGTGTGTGATCTGATGTTGTTTGAGGCACGGTTTAGAACGGAAACGTTTCGCACAAAGAGAACATTCAAATGGTTTGTCGTCAGAATGCGTGTTCTGATGAATCTTCAGGGTCGTTGTAGATCTGAAAGTTCGTTCACAAACTGAACATTTAAAAGGTTTTTCTCCAGTATGGGTCATTTTATGTTCGTTGAGATTTGATTTGCGACAGAATTTCTTCTCACAAAAAGAACATCCAAACGGCTTTATACCATTATGAGTCCTCTGGTGATATATAAGTTGTGATTTTATTTTGAACAATTTTCCACAAAAAGAACAATCGAAAGGTTTTTTATCCACATGCATCCTCTGGTGTACGTTAATGACTTTTACTACTGGAACATACAAGTTGTGACCGATTCTGAAATTAAAAAAATTTCAAACAATGAAAAACAGACATGGAAGGGACCAACGGTATCTGTATGTAGAGTACTATAATTATCTATCGATTGACTAGGAAAAAAATATTAGAAATAAAAGAACACAAATGGAATAGGCTTGAGTAAGAGCAGCATGCGGTGACGAAACGTACCATAGTTTGGAGCCAGTGTGAATATTGGTGTGGTGTATGGGGAGGAGGGCATTAATTATCCCTAAAATGCCCCTCCCCCACCCCATCCCCCCAAAAGTAAATAGAAATAAACAGTAACACAGCGCTCTGGGCAGGTTAAAACGACAATATGAGCTATATCCTTTGAGGTCAATTTCCAGATCTTTGGAGACAATTATTTATTTATACTGGACTGAAATAAAATATTAAAATTAAGAAGCAAATCTAGTCTCAAAAGGAAGTGTGTAATTACCCACAAAAGCTAATCGATATATGTGACTCAAATCTAGATGGAAATTCCCAGACTGGAAAATTATTAGAAGGGTGTTACGACACAAGACGTTCCCGAGTTAAGCTCCCGCACGGGGTGTGGTATTCCGTGTTAATGGCCTGATACTTTCTTGAATGTGGTGAAGAAGATGAAACCTGCTTCTAGGTGCAACAATAAAACAAATACATGCACATATGTTTTATTCTGTGCAAAAAGGCAACAACAGGAATGGCCGCTTCAAAAAGTTTCATCGAATCAGAACAAAACTCAAAATTTATTTAAAGTGATTTTACACTGAAATAAAAGTAATATTACCATATAATTTATTTCACTCTTTCCTATCTCCTCATAAATCTTGGAGTCTCATCAGCAGGAATTGAAATCGGTCAAAGTTGATCTATAACTGATAATCAAACGATGAAAACAGACAATTTATTATTAGAAGCTCGAGCATTCAAATTGATCTTGAATAAAATGGAACCCGTATATATGGTTTTCTGTCTCAACTCACATGTCACTGTATCGTTGAAATTATCTCACTTTCACACTTCTGTGATGTGCGATCAATTTACCAAGTCTCTCTCACTGTCTAAGCGACTTTTTTGAAAATACAATCACACATCTTTCAGTATTTCTAAACAATCCACGTTATCATTAAATCCTATTGTCCGGCGCAAATCATTCTTTGTAATTCACCAAATGGAGCTTGTTTCGGGCATTATTGGAGAGTTTATTCACAGATTGACAACTCTCAGTTGTGTGGAAGATAAAAAAAAATAACCAATAATAATTCTTCGACATTCCGCTGATTTAAATTAAACAATATTTATTTCTATTTCTCGAGTATATGCAATTATATCTGTTACAGTAGGTAGTTTTTTTTCTTCTTCCCTTAAATTTGCCATCGCGCAACATTATATTCTGGCCCGCCACCATGGTGGGACTCAAACCTCTACTATCGCCAAGCTGGAACCGAATAGAGCCCACTCTCTAGTAGTCTTAATGGCGTTGAGGGATTGAGTTTTGACAATCTATCACTCCATCGCAAACTGCCGGGAATTCTAACCGCGTGCTTTCCCCCTCAGACAGCATTTGACGCAATAGGTAGGCTAGGCCTGTGTGATCCAAGTGGAATTAAATAAGGCCAACCGGGTCGCAAGGGATTTGTAAATCCCACATCGTCCCTGCGCGCTTTCGGTGCGCTAAAATATTTCATTCATTCATTCATTCAGTTGGTGTGGATCCAACAGTTGGCTGTAAGCTAAAACGAGATTGTTTCCATCAGTAAAACATTTGAGCATAACACAGCCGAGATGACAGGTACGCAGACAATCGAAGTCTCCGTCTAAACCCTATAACGGTGAATTTTTCATTACACTTTCAAGATATAGTTACGACTTGATAGCGGGTTAGAGGAAAATAAGAGATAATTGTATATTTTGAACAGTGAAAAGAAGAAGAAAATGTAGAAGACTTACTGATTATAATGATATTTTTCCCGCGTTTTCGGAGAATTAGCGGGAAAAAATTGTCTTAACGGTACATAGCAGAATAGAAGGTGGAGCATTGGACAGGACGACCAATGGAGACAGAGGTGTTGCTCATGCAGTGATCCGTAATCACGTGGAATTCCGAATTGTCATTCTAGCCTCTACTGTCGTTCAGAACAGTCATCATCTCAGAAATTTTCAAAATGTCTAAAAAAAAAAAAAATAAAATAAATTAAAACAAACAAAAAACTGAGCTCACGGAACATATTTAGCAAGAAGTGGAGAAAGCTGTCAACAATACAGAAAATAATCTATTGAATGAGATGAAGCAGTTATTCGATGTTAAATTTGGTGGATTTGAAGAGAAAATCAATTCTACTGAAAGGGATATTTCAGAACAACAAATTATCAAAATAAAGTCCGTAACAGGTGTTTACAAATTCCAGAAGACAAGTTGTGCGGAACAGTATGCTTTTAACAATAAAGTAATTTCTACAATTTCCAACGCTAAAGCCTCGATCAGCAAATCGCAGATTACTTCAGCCGATGTCACAAAAGTGCATGAAAGACTTCAGAAGGTTTAACATAACTTAATCAGGGACACAAATTGAATGTAACTGATTCCAATGAAAACGGGTGGACAGTGGTGGAAGAATACGCAGCCAATCCGTTGGCTGATGATTCAGATGACGAAAGGAAAATTAACAGTGCAATATCCAGAGCATCTCGGAAAGCCAAAGCTTTGAAAATTAAGAAAAGGAACGAACTTCGATACAATCCATACAGAATTACTGACGCCAAAGCATCAACTGGTAGACAGTCATCTATAAAGTCAAAGACAGGGAAATGATTTGCATGTGGCATAAGTGGCCACTGGAGAGCTGATTGCCCGTCTATCAGAACAACAAGAACAAATAAGATAAGTATAGATTTGTTTACTTCAAATGAAAGTCAGATTTTGAGATTACATAGTGAGAAAAATAGTTTAAAATGTATCGAGTGAAAATTCACTTAACGACTCCTCATCAATCTATTCAAGATTAACGATGGTGAGAATAAAGAAAGGAATGTTTCCTATGAAAATATTTCTTCGGTTGGACGGCTAAAGGCAAACATTGCACAATGGAAAGCCGTTACGAATAACAAACATGTTTTGGATGTTATCGTCAACGGTTATAGGACACTGCCTCCACGTTCTATAATAAAAAACAATGAATCAGCTTTGGGAAACCCAACTTTTGTTAGATCGGAAATCGCAAGGCTTTTAGAAATAGGATGTGTAAAAGAGGTGAGTGATATTCCATTTGTCGTTAACCCTTTGACGGTAGCTTTTTACAAATTAGGAAAACCTAGATTGGTTTTGGATTGCAGAGAAATAAATTCTACATTTGTATCAATTTAAATATAAATATGAGTACGCTTTCATGGCAAGAGAAATCTTTCTTAAAGGTGATTTTTTGTTTACATATGATGTTTAGTCTGCATACCATCACATTTCAACTTTTTCCTGACGATTCAAAGTACTTAGGTTTTTCTTGTACGGATGGAATGGTTACAAAGTGCTGCACATTTTGCGTATTACCATTTGGTTTGGTTACTAGTGAATATATTTTCTCAAAAGTTGTAAGAGAAATAGTTACATTTTGGAGAGACAATGAATTAAGAGTTGTCATGTTTTCAGATGACGGTTTGGGTTTGTGATTCTCACCCGGCGTTAGCTGAGAGTACAAGTTTAATAATAGAAAAAGATTTCAAATAACTTTGGTTTTCTACTGGCACAAGAAAAGTGTGAAAGGGTCCCATCACAAGTTAGAATCTGGCTTGGATTATATTGGAATGTGATAGAGGGGAGAATCACACTTACAAAGTCAAGAGTCGACAGGATTTTGTTAAGTATTCAGAGTGCAATGAAGAAAGTAGATAAAGGTCAAAATTTGATAAAGGCTCGCAATTTGGCATGTATCGCAGGTCAAATAATTTCTGCACAAATTGCATTTGGCGATAAAGTAAGGTTATATACAAGAGGTATGTATGCATGCGTAAATTCTCGATCTAGCTGGGAAGCAAATGTAATGCTTGGTGAAGTTGCTATTACAGAAATGGTTTATTGGAAAGAAAAGTGTTTTAAACTAAACAATATAGGGGGCGACATGGATGCCAAGAAATGGCACGTGCCCGATTTACCCGTATGGAGTGACGCGTCAGGTACTGGTTTTGGTGGTTTCGTATGCACAAGCAGTGCTGGCAACGAAACAGGTTTCGGACGTGCTTCTGGGAGTGACATTGAATCAGTAAGTGAGTGTAAAAATGACATAATCGGAAGTTGGTCTCCTGGTGGTTCTGTACAGAGGTTTGAGACCTCAATTTGTGGCACGAAATCCGGGAGTTCGGCTCCGCGGATAGATATCGGTATTAACAGCGGAAAGAAAGGTTAGATTTATTACTCGGGTAAATGTTAACATACAGAGAAAGTTTGCTTCGGAAGCTGGGCTTCGGACGAGGCTTGTCTCAGTTCTACGTGGCGTGAACTGGAAGCGGTGCAACGTATTCTGAAAGATTACTCAAGAGTTGAGAAAGTTAATAACAAAACCATTGAGTGGTTTACGAACAAAAAAGGTTGTTAAAAAAAAATAAACGTCGGTATCAACATATTTTAAAACGAGAAATGCACGGACTTTCTACCACAAGTACAGTACAGTCGCCGTGGACTGGTTGTTATCAACGCTTGGGGAAAGAAGTCCACGCTTGCATTTACCAGGTAATAAAAATCGTCATCAGTAAAATTTTAATTACTGAATCACCGGGTTGTACTCTGTGATTTAATACTTTTTTGATGATTATTAATATAATTAGTGTTTGGAATCTAATATTACTACGTCCGTGGAAAGATTGCCCACCAGTAGAAAGTGACGAGTCCACGGCGGTCGTATTGTAGGTAACGAAATGACTTGTGCATTGAATCAAAGTTAAATAACTTTCAAATTAATTTTTTTCCTTTAAATCAAAAAAAACTAATTTAACTCATTTGGTTCACATTCAGGGATGTGGCGACAGGGGGGAGAGGGGGGGGGGGGTCTCCTCCCCCCAGCTAGGAGTATTTTTTTTCAATAGTTCGAAATTCCGAGGTCAAAAATCAAATAGTTGGAAATTCAGTAAATTAACATTGTTCATGAAAAATATTAAAATTCCGACTAATGATAAGAAATTTTGATCTTTTGTTTTCAACTGGAAACTTGAGTTTCAAATTTTCTACTCTAAAATTCACTTGGCCTCAAAATTTCGACTCTAACATTAATCCGGTAAATTTTCAGGCCCAGACATATTATAAATGATGCCTTTTCCTTTCCAAGACTGGTGAAAATTTTCAGAAGGGTTCATAACCCTTTACCCAACACAGACGATTTCAAAATTCATTATTTTAAATATCATTTTTTTAAACTTTTAAAAAAAATTCAACAAAACCATATCATGTGACCCCTCTTTGGAACGAGCTCGACGAGCTCATTCCAAAGAGAGGTTAAATGATATGGTTTTGTTGAAATTTATCGAAAAATGATATTATTTCAGCAGCTGTATTTGCATATTCCGCGAGCGGATGCGGGCGATTCGTTGGGTAAAGGGTTAAAAGATATCACCCAGCGCTGCAGTGCAGCCACCTATCGAAACCACTCATAGTTGGAATTTACACCGGTGGCACCCCTCTCCCCCCCCCCCACCCCCCCCCCCCCCCCCCCCCCCCCCGCCCAGCCGAAACCTTCTAGCCACATCCCTGTTCACATTATAAAGGAAGTACTACATTTCAGCCACCCCTACTGGTCACTTTCCACGGGTGCAACCCTATTTCATTTCAAACGATAATTATAGGAATAATCAAAAATAAATTCATTAATTTAAAATTTTTCTGATGACTTTCATTACCTAATAAACTCAAGCGCGGAGACTAGTGTCAACGTATGGTTTACGACCCACCCACCATGAGTGTAATGGAGCAGCAGAGGCCGAATATGAATATATATGAAAAATAATTTTTTCACAATTTATCGGAGTTTATAGACACAACTCTCAAAATAATTCTAATAAAACAAAAACATTTATTATTTTGACTTAATTATTTAATAGCAAACAAGCACATCAGAAATTCACTGAAGCCTAAATACGGGCTTTAATGTTTGTAACAAAGCCCAGATTATATCAATTATAACCACACGGTTTTATACTTGTAGATATGTGAACCATAGTCCTGCAGTATACGCTAGTAAACAATGCAACTGTGCCACCAAGTCTTGCCCAAGGAAACAACGCGATTGTCGCGCGGGGGGGGGGGGGGGGGGGGGGGGGGGGGATGGGTCGAACTGAGGACGTCTTGGCTTGCAGCCTGCCCCTCTACCTACTAAGCCACTGCGCCCCCAGTTGAGAAATATAGTTCTAATGTTTTATTGGATATCATAGCAGCCCACCATTAAATTTTGCCAACATATTTCAACCCTTTGATACTTTTGTCTGTCTTTTGACGTACGAAATCCAACAGCGCGTTGATACTTTTGTATGTCTTATGAAGTACGAAATCCAACAGCGCGTTGGTACTTTTTTACGTCTTATGACGTACGGAATCCAACAGCGCGTTGATACTTTTGTATGTCTTATGAAGTACGAAATCCAACAGCGCGTTGATACTTTTTTACGTCTTATGACGTACGGAATCCAACAGCGCGTTGATACTTTTGTATGTCTTATGACGTACGAAATCCAACAGCGCGTTGATACTTGCGTATGTCTTACGACGTAAGAAATCCAACAGCGCGTTGATACTTTTTTACGTCTTATGACGTACGAAATCCAACAGCGCGTTGATACTTTTTTACGTCTTATGACGTAGGAAAGCAAACAGCGCGTTGATACTTGTGTATGTCTTATGACGTACGAAATCCAACAGCGCGTTGATACGTTTTTACGTCTTTTGACGTACGAAATCCAACAGCGCGTTGATACTTAGTGGCCATTTGTTTTGTTATTATTTTTTAGATTTTTTAAAGTTTTAACCTCAATTCTCATTTTCTCCCGAAAAGTGCTCTGTGACAATCGTTGAGCCAAATGTTATCGCTGCTTCAAATACTAATATAATCCTGCAGTCAAGACTTCTCATCTGGTTGAGTACTATAAGCCACTATCAGGGCTTTCAACAAATGATGCGACCCGAGCAAAAGCCAACACTTTCCTTGCTTATATTCATATATATACTCATATTCAGTCAAACACAAATAATATTTTGTTTATAAAAATTGGTTTTATTACAAATTATTGGAGAGTGCCTGTGGGCACTCTCCAATAATTTGTAATAACCAAGTTTTGAATAACAAATTCAGACCATCAATAATAATCTTGCCCATAACCAGATAATCACTTATGTGAAAAATATCTTGTACTTTGTACTTTCTGATGTTTGACGTCGCATTTTGAAAAACGTTGAAGGAACTGAATTTCCGGTGATGTTTGAACGTCGGGATAATTAAAGTCTGAAAGGGATAAAACAACGAGCAATGCATGGACTTTCAATCTCTACTACAGTACACTCGCCGAGGACTGATCGCAATCCTCGCCTGGGGAGAGAAGACCACGCATGCGTTTTCTTGGTAATAAAAATTGTTATCAGCAAACATTTTAATTAATGAAGCATCAGGTTGTACCCTGTGATTTATTACTTATTTTTTGATGATTATTATTATAATTAGTTTTTGGAATCTAATATTACTGTGTCCAGAGAAAGGAAATATGGCTGCTCCATTTTATTTACATTTTGTTTTACCAACAAATGAGAATTCTTAAAACGAAAAAGACAATCAGAGAAAAATGTCTCTTATTGGAATGATGACACGGGAATAGGAACTAGGGGCTTTTGAAAGCCTGTAATCGATAACCTTGGACAACTACATATCCCTCAATCTTTCTGACCAGAATCAAATAATGCAGCGGGCTGCCATACTAATCCATTTCGGCTAAACAGAATGATGATTATTTTCAGTGGAATTTCCATACATTATTTGTGCCCAGGTTTGTTCCCATTGGCCAAGTAGAACTCTTTACCCAACGAATCGGCCGCATCCGACGGCGTAATATGCAAATTCAGCAGTTGAAAAAATATTATTTTTCTAAAAATTTTCAACAAAACCATATCATATGATATGGTTTTGTTAAAAAAGTTTTAAAAATTTTAAAATATTATTTAAAATAATAAATTTTGATATCGTCTGCGTTGGGTAAAGGGTTAAGGGGAAAAGATAATTTGATTTCCCATAATGCTTCCATTGTAAATATGAGCCACAACTGCGGCTATGTTTGTAACCCAATCAACATTAAATGAGGATCATTGGTAAAGGATGTCCAAGTCAACAATAACGTGGAGTTATAAACAATTGGACATGGAGTTTTAGAGGAGATGATTTTTTTTTTGAAAATCGACCAATCACAATCAACGAATACGTCTGGCGAACAGGTTTTTCCACCTTCGTGAACAAAGTGAGGATCGTCTGTAGGGAATATCCTATTGACTATTCCTCCTAAGTTTGATTCACATCGGCTTAGTAGCTCCAGAGAGGAAAATGAAAATGTGATTCCCCATACAGTTTAAATGGCAACTATGAGCCGCAATTGCGGTCATGTTTGCAACCCGATAAACATTTTGAGGGTGGGTGGTAGAATGCGTACTAATCATCAATCAATCACCAGATAATTCAACTATGTTCGTACATAGTTGGTAATTACAGTACCCTTTTATATTTCATATGGTTAATTTAGTATCACCAAACTCGGCTGATATGGCTTCAACGCAGCAGATATGATTGCTATCTCGGCCGATAAAAAACAAGCTAGAGATGTCATTCTTGGTGTGGTACTGGGCGCAACCATTGTGCTTACCTTCAAATCCTTTATAACTATTGATCCTGCGCATCAGGAAAGTTTTTGTTCTTGTTATTGGAAAACTTTGAATCTAATGTTTTGTATGGTGGAGAAGCAATGGCGGCAATAGGTAAAGATTAGGTGAACGGAGGAAAGAATGACAGTTGCAAAGGGAATTTAACGCAAACCAAGATTCAAGACCGTAGATTCGTCGAAGTAGTAGACGGGTTAATTTAGGAATTCGAACGTCGCAGCGTGCCCATTGGGGAAGCCAATGCGTTCCAATATCTTAAACGTGAGAAGAGGCGACATTGCGAAATGAACGAGAAACAATGAAATAATTAGAAAACAACAACTAAATATTTGTGTTGGTTTAATAAACAAAAAGGTGTTCCATTGGTTTGTTTTATAACGATCAAGGTACTAGCACTCTTAACTTCACATCAGATTTCGACCTTCGGTCCCAGACTGAAACGAAGTTACCTCGAGCTAATTTCTTGGCCGATATGAAACTAACCGCGTAATACCCTCTAAATAGCATCGTGAGTTTGTACGCGTTTGTAAAATAAAATTAGTTCAACAGATCTTATTTATGCTTTGCTGCTTAACGCCACATCAACAGCCAGGGCTAAATTGTGTCGAAAAATAAAAAGACCAGCGTAATATATTGTGAGTTTTTCAAATATGAATTTGTAAGTGTTCATCACGTTGTTCCTTCTTCATAAAACTTTCCCAACAAATGCAACACTTGAATCGTTCTCCATTAGAAAGTTTTTGTACGTGGAAAACTTTATTGGAATTATTCGAGAAACAACTGATGATATCACCTTCACCATTACATTCAACATTGTTGTAAAATAATTTGTCTGTAGTTGGGTAGTCGTCTTCCGAGTTGACCCTGGAATATTTACTCCAAATGGCATGGTTATTATTAAGCTCACTATCCAATGATTTTCCGTCACTATACATCATCGTATCGTTATTATTACATTCCTCCATCTTTGAGTATTTATCACAAATATCAAATGTTGTCGTTTTAGTCCCAATATGCATTTGAATGTGACCATCAAGTGTTTAACTTCGAGAGAAGGACATTTCGCAAATGTCACATGTGAAAGATTGTCTATGATTTGACGTGTTCCTTCCGTTTATGTCCTATAAGATTCTGTTTTTGGCGGAGACGTTTTTCACAATCAGAGCATTCGAAAGGTCTATCGTCAGTGTGTGTGATCTGATGTTGTTTGAGGCACGGTTTAGAACGGAAACGATTCGCACAAAGAGAACATTCAAATGGTTTGTCGTCAGAATGCGTGTTCTGATGAATCTTCGAGGTCGTTGTAGATCTGAAGGTTCTTTGACAAACTGAACATTTGAAAGGTTTTTCTCCTGTATGGACCATTTTATGTGCGTTGAGGGTTGATTTGTGCTTGAATGTCTTCTCACAAAAAGAACATTCAAATGGTTTTTCGTCAGTATGCGTTTTCTGATGATCCTTCAGGTTCGATCTAGATCTGAAAGTTCTTTGACAAACTGAACATTTGAAAGGTATTTCTCCAGTATGGGTCATTTTATGTTCGTTGAGATTTGATTTGCGACAGAATTTCTTCTCACAAAAAGAACATCCAAACGGCTTTATACCATTATGAGTCCTCTGGTGTTATATAAGTCGTGATTTTATTTTGAACAATTTTCCACAAAAAGAACACTCGAAAGGTTTTTTTATCCACATGCATCCTCTGGTGTACGTTAATGACTTTTACTACTGGAACATACAAGTTGTGACTGATTCTGAAATTAAAAAAATTTCAAACAATGAAAAACAGACATGGAAGGGACCAACGGTATCTGTATGTAGAGTACTATAATTATCTATCGATTGACTAGGAAAAAAATATCAGAAATAAAAGAAAACAAATGGAATAGACTTGGGTAAGAGCAGCATGCGGTGACGAAACGTACCATAGTTTCGAGCCAGTGTGAATATTGGTGTGGTGTATGGGGAGGAGGGCATTAATTATCCCTAAAATGCCCCTCCCCCACCCCATCCCCCCAAAAGTAAATAGATATAAACAGTAACACAGCGCTCTGGGCAGGTTAAAACGACAATATGAGCTATATCCTTTGAGGTCAATTTCCAGATCTTTGGAGACAATTATTTATTTATACTGGACTGAAATAAAATATTAAAATTAAGAAGCAAATCTAGTCTCAAAAGGAAGTGTGTAATTACCCACAAAAGCTAATCGATATATGTGACTCAAATCTAGATGAAAATTCCCAGACTGGAAAATTATTAGAAGGGTGTTACGCCACAAGACGTTCCCGAGTTAAGCTCCCGCACGGGGTGTGGTATTCCGTGTTAATGGCCTGATACTTTCTTGTATGGGATGCAGAAGATGAAACCTGCTTCTAGGTGCAACAATAAAACAAATACATGCACATGTGTTTTATTGTGTGCAAAACGGCAACAACAGGAATGGTCGCTTCAAAAAGTTTCATCGAATCAGAACAAAACTCTAAATTTATTTAAAGTGATTTTACACTGAAATAAAAGTAATATTACCATATAATTTATTTCACTCTTTCCTATCTCCTCATAAATCTTGGAGTCTTTTCAGCAGGAATTGAAATGGGTCAAAGTTGATCTATAACTGATAATCAAACGATGAAAACAGACAATTTATTAATAATAATAATAACTCTTTGGCCAGCCGCTGATTTGTCGCGGTCCTCATAAGAGAAGGCCATCATTCCCCCTGCACCCCACCCCCTCTTCCCCTCCTCTCCTCCTCTCCTCCCAGCATTCAGATATAAACTGCTTAATAGTGTCCCTCACTTCCTCTTTTTCAATTTCTTCAATAAACATTCCTACCCTCTCCCTCGTGTCCCCCTTCAGCCATCTATCCTTTGTTTCTTCACCCCACTTCTGCATTATTCTTCCAGTAAATTTTATTCTATGAGCTATATACTGTGGGCATTCCAAGAGAAAATGTTCCAGGGTCTCCACTACTCCAGAGTGGCACATTTGGCATCCCTTTTCCCCATCTCTCCCAGTTTTTCCCCGAAGCTCCAGTGATCTTGATCTCAGTTTGAACAGCAGTGACCCTCCAAAGGTGCCATCTAGGTACTTCTCAAAAGCTGGCTTTTCTTTATATTGTAACCCCTGCAGTGATCTTTTCACGCTAACCCCTGCTCGCCAGTTTCTATTGCAATCTTCCATGACTCTCTCTTTGACAAACATTTTGCCTTCTTTCATTCCTACTTCTATGTTTGTGACCTCTATAGAGTAATTGTCCATTAGTTCCCTCACATGTTTTGACCACCCCGTTTCTATATTAGAATTCCAAATGGTATCGAGCATCAATTTGCACCACCGGTTGTCAGGCAGGTTTCTCAAGTAGTTAAAGTAACACAGTTTTCCCAAATCTACCCTGTCCTTGATTTTCATCCACCCAAGCTCCCCCCTTACTGCTTCCAAAGCTGCAGCATTACTCATTATTAGAAGCTCAAATTGATCTTGAATAAAATGGAACCCGTATATATGGTTTTCTGTCTCAACTCACATGTCACTGTATCGTTGAAATTATCTCACTTTCACACTTCTGTGATGTGCGATCAATTTACCAAGTCTCTCTCACTGTCTAAGCGACTTGTTTGAAAATACAATCACACATCTTTCAGTATTTCTAAACAATCCACGTTATCATTAAATCCTATTGTCCGGCGCAAAGCATTCTTTGTAATTCACCAAATGGAGCTTGTTTCGGGCATTATTGGAGAGTTTTATTCACAGAGTGACAACTCTCAGTTGTGTGGAAGATAAAAAAAATAACCAATAATAATTCTTCGACATTCCGCTGATTTAAATTAAACAATATTTATTTCTATTTCTCAAGTATATGCAATTATATCAGTTACAGTAGGTAGTTCTTTTTTAGTTTAAACAGTATTTATTACAAGAAAAAAACAAACCATAACAGATACATTTCAAACATTAGTTCTTTTTTCTTCTTTCCTTAAATTTGCCATCGCGCAACATTATATTCTGGCCCGCCACCATGGTGGGACTCAAACCTCTACTATCGCCAAGCTGGAACCGAATAGAGCCCACTCTCTAATAGTCTTAATGGCGTTGAGGGATTGAGATTTGACAATCTATCACTCCATCGCAAACTGCCGGGAATTCTAACCGCGTGCATTCCCCCTCAGACAGCATTTGACGCAATAGGAAAGCTAGGCCTGTGTGATCCAAGTGGAATTAAATAAGGCCAACCGGGTCGCAAGGGATTTGTAAATCCCACATCGTCCCTGCGCGCTTTCGGTCCGCTAAAATATTTCATTCATTCATTCATTCAGTTGGTGTGGATCCAACCGTTGGCTGTAAGCTAAAACGAGATTGTTTCCATCAGTAAAACATTTGAGCATAACACAGCCGAGATGACAGGTACGCAGACAATCGAAGTCTCCGTCTAAACCCTATAGCGGTGATTTTTTCATTATACTTTCAAGATATAGTTACGACTTGATAGTGGGTTAGAGGAAAATAAGAGATAATTGTATATTTTGAACAGTGAAAAGAACAAGAAAATGTAGAAGACTTACTGATTATAATGATATTTTTCCCGCGTTTTCGGAGAATTAGCGGGAAAAAATTGTCTTAACGGTACATAGCAGAATAGAAGGTGGAGCATTGGTCAGGACGACCAATGGAGACAGAGGTGTTGCTCATGCAGTGATCCGTAATCACGTGGAATTCCGAACTGTCATTCTAGCCTCTACTGTCGTTGAGAACAGTCATCATCTCAGAAATTTTCAAAATGTCTAAAAAAAAATAATAAAATAAATAAAAACAAACAAAAAACTGAGCTCACGGAACATATTCAGCAAGAAGTGGAGAAAGCTGTCAACAATACAGAAAATAATCTATTGAATGAGATGAAGCAGTTATTCGATGTTAAATTTGGTGGATTTGAAGAGAAAATCAATTCTACTCAAAGGGATATTTCGGAACAACAAATCATCAAAATAAAGTCCGTAACAGGTGTTTACAAATTCCAGAAGACAAGTTGTGAGGAACAGTATGCTTTTAACAATAAAGTAATTTCTACAATTTCCAACGCTAAAGCCTCGATCAGCAAATCGCAGATTACTTCAGCCGATGTCACAAAAGTGCATGAAAGACTTCAGAAGGTTTAACATAACTTAATCAGGGACACAAATTGAATGTAACTGATTCCAATGAAAACGGGTGGACA
Source organism: Pictodentalium vernedei (assembly GCA_031216915.1). NCBI lineage: Eukaryota > Metazoa > Mollusca > Scaphopoda > Dentaliida > Dentaliidae > Pictodentalium > Pictodentalium vernedei. The sequence continues at coordinate 58,985,642 of CM062296.1, forward strand.
GTGGTGGAAGAATACGTAGCCAATCCGTTGGCTGATGATTCAGATGACGAAAGGAAAATTAACAGTGCAATATCCAGAGCATCTCGGAAAGCCAAAGCTTTGAAAATTAAGAAAAGGAACGAACTTCGATACAATCCATACAAAATTACTGACGCCAAAGCATCAACTGGTATACAGTCATATATAAAGTCAAAGACATGGAAATGATTTGCATGTGGCATAAGTGGCCACTGGAGAGCTGATTGCCCGTCTATCAGAACAACAAGAACAAATAAGATAAGTATAGATTTGTTTACTTCAAATGAAAGTCAGATTTTGAGATTACATAGTGAGAGTAAAATAGTTGAAAATGTATCGAGTGAAAATTCACTTAACGACTCCTCATCAATCTATTCAAGATTAACGATGGTGAGGAACAAAGAAAGGATTGTTTCCTATGAAAATATTTCTTCGGTTGGACGGCTAAAGGCAAACATTGCACAATGGAAAGCCGTTACGAATAACAAACATGTTTTGGATGTTATCGTTAACGGTTATAGGACACCGCCTCCACGTTCTATAATAAAAAACAATGAGTCAGCTTTGGAAAACCCATCTTTTGTTTGATCGGAAATCGCAAGGCTTTTAGAAATAGAATGTGTAAAAGAGGTGAGTGATATTCCATTTGTCGTTAACCCTTTGACGGTAGCTTTTTACAAATTAGGAAAACCTAGATTGGTTTTGGATTGCAGAGAAATAAATTCTACATTTGTATAAATTTAAAATTAAATATGAGTACGCTTTCGTGTCAAGAGAAATGTTTCGTAAAGGTGTTTTTGTGTTTACATTTGATTTTTAGTCTGCATTCCATCACATTTCAACTTTTTCCTGACGATTTCAAGTATTTAGGTTTTTCTTGTTCGGATGGAATGGTTGCAAAGTGCTGCACATTTTGCGTATTACCATTTGGTTTGGTTACTAGTGAATATATTTTCTCAAACGTTGTAATAGAAATAGTTAAATTTCGGAGAGACAATGAATTAAGAGTTGTCATGTTTTCAGATGACGGTTTGGGTTGTGATTCTCAACCGGCGTGAGAGTACAAGTTTAATAATAGAAAAAGATTTGAATAACTTTGGTTTTCTACTGGCACAGGAAAAGTGGGAAAGGGTCCCATTACAAGTTAGAATTTGGCTTGGATTATATTGGAATGTGATAGAGGGGAGAATCACACTTACAAAGTCAAGAGTCGACAGGATTTTGTTAAGTATTCAGAGTGCAATGAAGAAAGTAGATAAAGGTCAAAATTTGATGAAGGCTCGCACTTTGGCATGTATCGCAGGTCAAATAATTTCTGCACAAATTGCATTTGGCGATAAAGTAAGGTTATATACAAGAGGTATGTATGCATGCTTAAATTCTCGAGCTAGCTGGGAAGCAAATGTAATGCTTGGTAAAGGTGCTATTACAGAAATGGTTTATTGGAAAGAAAAGTGTTTTAATCTAAACAATATAGGGGACATGTGGTTAGGGGGCGACTCAAAGGAGAGAGTTAATATACTAATCGGAGAGATTGGGAAGAATGGGGCAAGGGATATCATCAAGCAGTTCGTCTCCGAGTGTTGGGAGGAGAGAAGAAGCGCGGGAATAGGGGGAGGCAGTTGGTAGAACATGGGTTACCAAGGCCTTCTCATACGAGAACCGCGACAAATCAGCGGCCGGCCGAAGTGTTATAATTATAGGGGGTGACACGGATGCCAAGAAATGGCACGTGCCCGATTTCCGCGTATGGAGTGACGCGTCAGGTACTGGTTTTGGTGGTTTCGTATGCACAAGCAGTGCTGGCAACGAAACAGGGTTCGGACGTGCTTATGGGCGTGACATTGGATCAGTAAGTGAGTGTAAAAATGACATAATCGGGAGTTGGGCTCCTGGTGGTTCTGTACAGAGGTTTGAGGCCTCAATTTGTGACACGAAATCCGGGAGTTGGGCTCCGCGGATAGATATCGGTATTAACAGCAGAAAGAAAGGTGAGTTTTATTACTCGGGTAAATGTTAACATACAGAGGAAGTTTGCTTCGGAAGTTGGGCTTCGGACGAGACTTGTCTCAGTTCTACGTGGCGTGAACTGGAAGCGGTGCAACGTATTCTGAAAGATTACTCAACAGGTGAGAAAGTTAATAACAAAACCATTGAGTGGTTTACGAACAAAAAGGGTTGTTAAAAAAAATAACAAAATAAACGTCGGTATCAACATATTTTAAAACGAGAAATGCACGGACTTTCTACCACAAGGACAGTACAGTCGCCGTGGACTGGTTGTAATCAACGCTTGCGGAAAGAAGTCCACGCTTGCATTTACCAGGTAATAAAAATCGTCATCAGTAAAACTTTAATTAATGAATCACCGGGTTGTACTCTGTGATTTAATACTTAATTTTTTTGATGATTAATATAATTAGTATTTGGAATCTAATATTACTACGTCCATGGAAAGATTGCCCACGAGTGGAAAGTGACGAGTCCACGGCGGTCGTATTGTAGGTAACGAAATGACTTGTGCTTTGAATCATAGTTAAATAACTTTCAAATTAATTTTTTTCCTTTAAATAAAAAAAACTAATTTAACTCATTTGGTTCACATTCAGGGATGTGGCGACAGGGGGTGGGGGGGAGGCCCCCCCCCCCCCCAGCTAGGAGTATTTTTTTTCAATAGTTTGAAATTCCGAGGTCAAAAATCAAATAGTTGGAAATTCAGTAAATTAACATTGTTCATGAAAAATATTAAAATTCCAACTAATGATGAGAAATTTTGATCTTTTATTTTCAACTGGAAACTTGAGTTTCAAATTTTCTACTCTAAAATTTACATGGCCTCAAAATTTCGACTCTGACATCAATCCGGTAAATTTTCTGACCCAGACATATTATAAATGATGCCTTTTCCGTTCCAGGACTGGTGAAAATTTTCAGAAGGGTTCATAACCCTTTACCCAACGCAGACGATTTCAAAATTCATTATTTTAAATATCATTTTTTTAAATTTTTCAAAAAAAATTCAACAAAACCATATCATGTGACCCCCCTTTGGAAGGCGCTCATCGAGCTCGTTCCAAAGAGGGGTCACATGATAAGGTTTTGTTGAAATTTTTCGAAAAATGATATTTTTTCAGCAGCTGTATTTGCATATTCCGCGGGTGAATGCGGGCGATTCGTTGGGTAAAGGGTTAAAAGATATCACCCAGCGCTGCAGTGCAGCCACCTATCGAAACCACTCTTAGTTGGAATTTACACAGCTGAAACCCTCTAGCCACATCCCTGTTCACATTATAAAGGAAGTACTACATTTCAGCCACCTGTACTGGTCACTTTCCACGGGTGCAACCATATTAGATTTCAAACGATAATTATAGGAATAATCGAAAATTAATTCATTAATTAAAATTTTTCTGATGACTTTCATTACCTAATAAACTCAAGCGCGGAGACTACTGCCAACGTATGGTTTACGACCCACCCACTATGAGTGTAATGTAGCAGCATGGGCCGAATATGAATATATATGAAAAATAGAGTTTATAGACACAACTCTCAAAATAATTCTAATAAAGCAAACACATTTATTATTTTGACTTAATTATTTAATAGCAAACAAGCACATCAGTAATTCACTGAAGCATAAATACGGGCTTTAATTTGTGTAACAAAGCCCAGATTATATCAATTACAACCACCCGGTTTTATACTTGTAGATATGTGAACCATCGTCCTGCAGTATACGCTAGTAAACAATGTCACTGTGCCACCAAGTCTTGCCCAAGGAAACAACGCGATTGTCGCGGGGAGGGGGGGGGGGGCGTTTTGGCTTGCAGCCTGCCCTTCTACCTACTGAGCCACTGCGCCCCCAGTTGAGAAATATAGTTCTAATAGCGAACGGAGTGAGCGGCCGAAGGCCGCGAACGAAGAGAGCATAATGGTAACGTGTGTGTATGTGTGAAAATATAAGATCGAAATTTAGAATATTTCAGAAAAATATATAACCATGCAATCCAAAAATCTGTGTCCGGAAGTTAACACCATGGTCGAAAAATAGGAGTCGAAGTTGATCAAATTGTATTGTTTTCATTGGTAGAAATCGAATTAGATTTCTGAAAAAGGAACAGGTGAACGTGCAGGAATAGCGTCACCCATAGATATCGGATATGGCGTCATCTGACAGGTTCAGTCAAAAATCGAAACCACAACAACACAAAGAAACGCAAGTTGCGCTGCATTTGTCGTTCATTTTTTAAACTTCAATTGCTTGTACAAAAAAAAATCAAAATTGTTGGCCACAAAGTCGCACGCTTGTTAATAAAATATCTAAGAACAAGTGTGTCTGCAAGAAATTCTATAATTTTAAGTATTTTCCTGTCGCGAGACGTTTAAAAACGACGAGTCGATGTTTTCTCGCATTTCTCATTTCTGGCACTCTTTTTTGTAAACAAAAGGTTTACCCCTCTTATGACGATTTCCTCTGGAAGAAACGTAATATACAATTAAAAGAGGGACACAATGGGATTCCTGAGACTTTGCTCTTCATTGCAATGCATTGTACTGTTCGGATCGTATTTTTTTCCCTTTTTTCTGACGCAATAAAATTTTTTGAACGATTTTTTCCACTTTAGTATTTATCAAGAAGTTACGGTACCGGTACCTGGTAATGATATTTCGAACACGAACTTTTCATTTTTGAGGTTTTGAAGTGATACAGAAACTTACACCCAAGCACCTCCACCGCAGTGGAGTTTCCACAGAAAATTGTTGCTTCTTTCAGATTGACCCACTTTTGCGTCACGCGGTGCTTCTTGTAACGTTGTATACCAATTTTGACCTGGAAAGACGGTTTGCCGCCTTCGGGCTGTGTTTGCAAGAGACAATTATCAATACGTGTACACGCAGTGTTGATACATTTTGTTTTTGAATATAAAATCATTCAGTAAATAGTTCATGACTGATTTCTTCGAAAGATAAGGAAGATCAGAAGGTGAACTACTGTCGTGTTTGATCAGTGACCGAGTCTGATCAAACAGTCAGTCTCAGCTGTCAGTCTCCAAATCCAATTCCAAATGCATTTGCAATTTAACTTAAGGCGACCAGCTAAATCGGACGACAATTACAAATTGAATCGTCGGAATTTCTAATTCCATAAATTTGATACCAGACAATTTTACTTACACTCACTGATACTGAATTCATTTTCTATCTGATCCTTTTTACATGAAATTTAACAATCCAGTGGCGGTGCCACTGGAGGGGGATAGCTGTCCCTCCCACTCCCCTCCCCCCCCCCCAGTCAAACTTCAAATTTCTATCTGACCGTGGTTTTCCCACCCAATTTCACACTGCAAACGACACACAACAATACACGTCATGTCGGGTGTTGTAGAAATGTTCAGATATCGCTCCCACTCCCAGGGCCTCCAAATATAGAAATCTTTCATGGGGAGAACTCCATATCCCCACACACGCGAGGGGGAGATCCCGTTCCCTCCGCCAGCTATAGGGCCTGTGGCATTTGGGAGATTCCTTCGGCATCTTGACCTTGGACCCCCACCCCCAAAAGTCCCCCATAGCTTACCTAAGCCCCCCCCCTCCAAAAAAAAAAAATAAATAAAAAAAAATTAAATCTTGGCGCCGTCACTGTAGGGATCAGTCGGTATCAAGAAAACCTGTGATGGAAAGACAATGTGTTGATCAAATTTGCAGAATGGGCTACATAAAATTAAGCTACATAATGTTCTAACCAACTTGCAAGTTAAAAATACAACCACAGATTTGGGTTCGATAGGGGGTGATTGATGCCCCCCCCCCCCCCAAAAAAAAAGACCCTTTCCAACCTACTTAGAACCTGAAGTGCTGAGGTTGAATGGGTGAGTGTATTTGTTGCACCCCTCCCCCCCCCCCCCACCTTTCAGAAAATTTCAACCTGCTTGAACTACATGTACTTGAAAATACAAGAAGTGATATGGAGGCAGAGTGTGGGTATTTTAATTAATGCCTCCACCCAAATCCCATCACAGATTGCTGAATTATGAAATTTGAAAGAGACAAAAAGTCAGAAATCTTCGCAAAAAAAATTGGGAAAACAATATTTTCTTGCTGCTAAGAATTCACCATAATTAGGAAATTTTCAAACACAAAAAGAAAAGATGCGATCAGAAATTCACGCTTTCAAGATCATGAAGAAATATTTGAAAGGGGTAACAGCATGCACGCAGAATTCATCAAATTGTTAATTGTACTTTCTTAGGGTACTACTAGAAAACCTCTGTGTGGATGGTGGGGGCGGGGCATAGAGAATAAACTAGAAAATAGTAAAAAAATATACAGAGTCGTGGCAAGTAACTAGATTTTTTGGTGAATAGTAATTACTGTGAACACTAGTTAGAACATATTGGCCGTGGTGATGGCTGGGGGGGGGGGGGGGGTGGAAATTGTAATTTTGAAGGACCATAACAAATTTATTTGAAAAGAATGTTATGATGGGCAACAAAACTTTTGCCAAATTGTATTTATTGATGTCGGAAGTAGAAAATCACAGGGCTGTGATGCTGTTGGATTATTTTCTTATGACTTGGGTCTAAATCCTCCTAAGCAAGTCCCTTCAGGGGTGAAATCACAGCATAGCCTACCATTCTGAATTTATTAAGTTTTTTGCAGGATACTATATTTTTTTAGAAACTACTGTATAATTATTTATTTATGGTTGTTTAAGGTCACATACTTATGCATAATGGATAATCATGACCGTGACAGTTTTACGGGTGGAGGAAGCCGGAGTATCTGGAGAGAACCACCGAGCAACGATGAGCTGCTGCCATCTCCCCAACGTCGTAACTCCGCAATGCAGCACAGGCAGAGTTAGATTGGTTGAAGACATGCGCACCATCAACGTGCAGTACGCCTTAGTACACAGCGTCATCGTGCCCCCATGTGGACAATCAGGGTTAAGTTCCTTTCCCAAGGACACAACGCGGGAGTCCGAATTGATCGCTCAGACGGTCACACATCCGAGGACAAACCGGGCTCGATGTTGCTTAACTTCGGTGATCTTGACGAAAACCGGTTACCGCAACGCCACCGCGCCCCCAACAACTGTATAAGAACCTGTTCAACTCATAGACGGATTGCACCCCAGGGATTTGTGTTGTAACTTTTATTGTTTTGTGAGTTCTGTTCTGAAAAAGTGTGCACAATAATTGTTGTAAGGTTTGTGATTCAATGGTGATCTGCTCTCTCCAGGATGTATCTCTTCTCCAATTCCCACCTCAGTAAAGTCTCTTAAACAAGCCTTCGGCCTGGACAGACTTTTCGGTCTGATTCAGTAGGGTCTTGCTCACCATAAAGGTGTTGAGGAATTCTATTAGCATCAAACTGTAGTTCTTCTTTTCATTACATGGGTGGGTCACAGTGAAACTGGTGGTGTGTTGGCAGTGTGGTTGTGGGGGGGGGGGGGGGGGGTGGGCTGGGGTTGTTGAGAAATGTGGTGACTGGTGAGAGCGATCTGTATTCCATATTCTAATTCTATATATATGCATATTCATCCATTGACCAATGTCCTCATGTTTCTTGTGTCAACTTTATTGGGAATGTGAGATGGGAGTATACTCCTGTGACTGTCATCCATATAATAGTATGGTGAGGACTAATAGTACAAGGTGGAATATTATACTGAAGTTACAAACTGACTTCATAATATTTCAAAGTGCCATATCTTGGATAAATAACCTCAAAATTCCAACATAACTCCAACTATCTACAGCTATGGAAGATGTTAAGAATTTAGTCCAAAACAGTGCATTATGAGAATTAGACCGCAGTACAGCCTGGTGAAAATGAATTAAACTAGGGGATCAAATCAGAATAATATGGAGTAGAAAATACAAAAAAAATATCAGTACTACAGATATGATCATTTAGAACATAGGAGTAGGAATCAAGTACTTTCCCGACTGATGCGCCATTTCATTCTTCTGTTGTCTTTTTCACTCAAGGATTTATTGTCAATCCCAGTCAGCAGCCTCTTTCGGATTTTGTACTGCTTCTCAAAGCTATCAAACTTTCTCATGCAATGGGTGTTACATGTTCCAAGCAGCACAGTGAGCACACTGCTCTGGTACGCATGGACAGTCCAGCCAGCTGAAAGAAAGGTTGCCAGCTTTGAGAGAGTGGCCTTTTGGAAGTATCATTCACAAGTATTTAACATTATTTTCCCCACTGTGCAGCCTGAGTTGTGCATGATATTACAAAACAAATAGTTGTTGGTTTGAACAATGAATAATAGTACAAAATGAAACCAAAATGAATGAATGTGCATATTTATTAAATAAAAAATTTAATTGAATTATATTTTGTCACCTCATGAAATAGGAGACCCATCAGTTCAATATAAAAGAGTTTACATTTTATTTTTCCGCTCTGACCGACTTAGACCCCGTAAAACTGTCACGGTCGCGATTACCTATTGTGCAAAAGTATGTGACATTAAAGACCAATAAATAAATAATTAATTCTAAAGGCGGTGGATTCATTACTTAATGCTATGTTGTGATCAGTTTTGCTTATAAATGTTAAATTGAATACCTATTTTTTCAAATTCTACCCCTGGCAAATAAACTGCTATGAATATTGCCATGGACATTCTATTATTATTTTTGGGGCACAAATTTACTTTTTTCTAAAGTGTTCAAAATGGTTTTGGGTACGAAATCACTTGGGTACGAAATGATTTTGGTGATGGGTACGGAATTACACACACCCAATGACATCCTCTGTATATTTTTTATTCAAATTTACAAAATACAGTACGTGGAGAGTGGATTGTAACAAAATGACCCGTGGGGTGGCGTTATCACCCAAAGTATTACTTTCAAATTCTGCACACATGGGCAAAAAACGCAAACAATGCTTCAGCCAATGGCCCTCCGAGTGTAACCCAGGGATTCATTGGCTGGAACTGTGCTTGTGCTTGTTATGCTTTGCAACAAATTTGCAATTATTGCTTGGGTGGAATCACCACTCTGCGGGTGATTTAGTGATAATACACTCTATACGTACGGTAAGTTGTAACTACGTTCGCACTTTAGGTAGCACCTATTTCATATTAATTTATTGGATATCATAGCAGCCCACCAGTAAATTATGCCAACATATTTTAACCCTTTGATACTTTTGTGCGTCTTTTGACGTACGAAATCCAACAACCCGTTGGTACTTTTTCACGTCTTATGACGTACGAATCCAACAGCCCGTTGATACTTTTGTATGTCTTATGACGTACGAAATCCAACAGCGCGTTGATACTTTTGTATGTCTTATGACGTACGAAATCCAACAGCGCGTTGATACTTTTTTACGTCTTATGACGTAGGAAATCCAACAGCGCGTTGATACTTAGTGGCCATTTGTTTTGTTATTATTTTTTAGATTTTTTAAAGTTTTAACCTCAATTCTTATTTTCTCCCGAATATTGCTCTGTGACAATCGTTGAGCCAAATGTTATCGCTGCTTCAAATACTAATATAATCCTGCAGTCAAGACTTCTTATCTAGTTGAGTACTATAAGCCACTATAAGGGCTTTCGAAAAATGATGCCACCTGAGCAAAAGCCAACACTTTCCTTGCTTATATTCATATATATATACTCATATTCAGTCAAACACAAATAATATTTTGTTTATATAAATTTGTTTTATTACAAATTATTGGAGAGTGCATGTGGGCACTCTCCAATAATTTGTAATAACCAAGTTTTGAATAACAAATTCAGACCATCAAAAATAATCTAGCCCTTAACCAGATAATCACTTATGTGAAAAATATCTTGTGCTTTGTACTTTCTGATGTTTGACGTCGCATTTTGAAAAACGTTGAAGGAACTGAATTGCCGGTGATGTTTGAATGTCGGGATAATTAAAGTCTGAAAGGGATAAAACAACGAGCAATGCATGGAATTTCAATCTCTACTACAGAACACTCAACGTGTACTGATCATAATCCTCGCCTGGGGAGAGAAGACCACGCAGGCGTTTTCTTGGTAATAAAAATCGTTATCAGCAAACATTTTAATTAATGAAGCATCGAGTTGTACCCTGTGATTTATTACTTAATTTTTTGATGATTATTATTATAATTAGTTTTTGGAATCTAATATTACTGTGTCCAGAGAAAGGAAATATGGCTGTTCCATTTTATTTACATTTTATTTTACCAAAAATAAAGGAAAAGTCTTAAAACGAAAAAGACAATCAGAGAAAAATGTCTCTTATTGGAATGATGACACGGGAATAGGAACTAGAGGCTTTTGAAAGCCTGTAATCGATAACCTTGGACAACTACATATCCCTCAAGCTTTCTGACCAGAATCAAAGAATGCAGCGGGCTGCCATACTAATCCATCTGAGCTAAACAGAATGATGATTATTTTCAGTGGAATTTCCATACATTATTTGTGCCCAGGTTTGTTCCCATTGGCCAAGTAGAACTTACCCAACGAATCGGCCGCATCCGACGGCGTAATATGCAAATTCAGCAGTTGAAAAAATATTATTTTTCTAAAAATTTTCAACAAAAGCATATCATATGATATGGTTTTGTTAAAAAAGTTTGAAAAATTTAAAAAAATTATTTAAAATAATAAATTTTGATATCGTCTGCGTTGGGTAAAGGGTTAAGGGGAAAAGATAATTTGATTTCCCATAATGCTTCCATTGTAAATATGAGCCACAATTGCGGCTATGTTTGTAACTCAATCAACATTAAATGAGGATCATTGGTAAAGGATGTCCAAGTCAACAATAACGTGAAGTTATAAACAATTGGACATGGAGTTTTAGAGTAGATGATTTTTTTTTTTTGAAAATCGACCAATCACAATCAACGAATACGTCTGGCGACCAGGTTTTTCCACCTTCGTGAACAAAGTGAGGATCGTCTGTAGGGAATATCCTATTGACTATTCCTCCTAAGTTTGATTCACATCGGCTTAGTAGCTCCAGAGAGGAAAATTAAAATGTGATTCCCCATAGAGTTTAAATGGCAACTATGAGCCGCAATTGCGGTCATGTTTGCAACCCGATAAACATTTTGAGGGTGGGTGGTAGAATGCGTACTAATCATCAATCAATCACCAGATAATTAAACTATGTTCGTACATAGTTGGTAATTACAGTACCCTTTTATATTTCATATGGTTAATTTAGTATCACCTAACTCGGCTGATATGGCTTCAACGCAGCAGATATCACTGCTATCTCGGCCGATAAAAAACAAGCTAGAGATGTCATTCTTGGTGTGGTACTGGGCGCAACCATTGTGCTTACCTTCAAATCCTTTACAACTATTGATCCTGCGCATCAGGAAAGTTTCTGTTTTTGGTATTGGATTACTTTGAATCTAATGTTTTGTATGGTGAGGAAGCAATGGCGGCAATGGGTAAAGATTAGGTGAATGGAGAAAAGAATGACAGTTGCAAAGGGAATTTAACGCAAAGCAAGATTCAAGACCGCAGATTCGTCGAAGTAGTAGACGGGTTAATTCAGGAATTCGAACGTCACAGCGTGCCCATTGGGGAAGCCGATGCGTTCCGATATCTTAAATGTGAGAAGAGGCGACTTTGCGAAATGGACGAGAAACAATGAAATAATTAGAAAACAAGAACGAAATATTTGTGTTGGTTTAATAAATAAAAAGGTGTTCCATTGAATTGTTTTATAACGATCAAGGTACTAGCACTCTTAACTTCACATCAGATTTCGACCTTCGGTCCCAGACTGATACGATGTTACCTCGAGCTAATTTCTTGGCCGATATGAAACTAACCGCGTAATACCCTCTAAATAGCATCGTGAGTTTGTACGCGTTTGTGAAATAAAATTACTTCAACAAATCTTATTTATGCTTTGGTGCTTAACGCCACATCAACAGCCAAGGCTACATTGTGTCGAAAAATAAAAAGACCAGCGTAATATATTGTGAGTTTTTCAAATATGAATTTGTAAGTGTTCATCACGTTGTTCCTTCTCCATAAAACTTTCCCAACAAATGCAACACCTGAATCGTTCTCCATTAGAAAGTTTTTGTACGGGGAAAACTTTATTAGAATTATTCTTCAAACAACTTTTGATATCACTTTCACCATTACATTCAACATTGTTGTAAAATAATTTGTCTGTAGTTGGGTAGTCGTCTTCCGAGTTGACCCTGGAATATTTACTCCAAATGGCATGGTTATTATTAAGCTCACTATCCAATGGTTTTCCGTCACTATACATCATCGTATCGTTATTATTACATTCCTCCATCTTTGAGTATTTATCACAAATATCAAATGTTGTCGTTTTAGTCCCAATATGCATTTGAATGTGACCATCAAGTGTTTCACTTCGAGAGAAGGACATTTCGCAAATGTCACATGTGAAAGATTGTCTATGATTTGACGTTGAAGAATGTTCCTTCCGTTTATGTCCTATAAGATTCCGTTTGTGACGGAAACGTTTTTCACAATCGGAGCACTCGAAAGGTCTATCGTCAGTGTGGGTGATCTGATGTTGTTTGAGGCACGGTTTAGAACGGAAACGTTTCGCACAAAGAGAACATTCAAATGGTCTTTCGTCAGAATGCGTGTTCTGATGAATCTTCAGGGTCGTTGTAGATCTGAAGTTTCTTTGACAAACTGAACATTTAGTTTAAACAATATTTATTTCCAAAGTAAACATATACACTAAAAAATAACAGAATATACAGCAATTGAAGGAAGTGGATTCAGCATAAAGCTAAATAGCTTATGGAAGGCTGTTTCCACGGCAAAATCAACTATTTATAACACTGCGGCAGATTGGTTCGTTCATGTTCGATATGTTTACCTTTGGCTGAGAAACAGTAAGATAGGATAAGAGCGATGTAGAGTGAGAAGAGAAGGAAAGAAAGAAAGAAACAGAGTAACACGGAGAGATGACAGTGAGACAATGTATACATTTTCTTTTAAGTGTGTGGCGCAACGGACAGGGGTGCTTCGCAGAGAATGCAAGGACCCCGCGAAGTTAGGGCGACACGACAGTCACAATTGGCAGAATTGGCTAGAACATAAGGTCAGTGGCAACAGAGTCCACGATACTAAGCTAAGTTGCAAGGCGTTTACATCCCATCAGGGAGGGAAGGCATGGCCATCAGTGGCTGAAAGCCGTACTGGTTGGCCTCCGGCAGGATAGCGGACATGGTGAACAGAAGCCAGAGTTATTTTAATTTCGCACCAAAAGGCCGGAGGGAGGCGGATTGAATTTCGTTAAAAACGCTTACTGAGTAGAATAAAATTGTGAACCACCTCAAATAGCTTGTGATTCTCCTCATTGCTCAGAAATTCAGAGCCGTACAGCAAGGTTGATGTGTCCAATGCAATAGGTAATTGGCTGATGGTGCAATTTCGGGCAGTTGTAAATCGCGGACACTGTAAGAAGTAGTGCTCTGGTGTTTCAAATTCACCACAGTCGCATAAGGGACTGCTGGACAGATGGTTATTGAACAGGTGAGCTTTGAGATGACTACAGTGCAGCCTAAGTCTGCAGTGAACAATTTGGGCGAGGCGGGATTTGGCAGCACAATAGAAATTTGGTGGTCTTAAATTGCCTTTATTTAAGAAACCTTTGAAGTTATTCAACGAGGAGTTCGTACGAATTGGGAGGGGTATATTGTTCCACTGATCAGTCACGTTAGGAATGAAAGAAGACCTGTACAGTTCGGTCCTGCAGGTTGGGATTCGATGGTTTTCGGCTGTTCTAAGATTGGAAGTGGATGTTAGTTCCGAGATCTTTGGCGGAACTTTACAGGACAGGTATTGTGGTGTGATATTGTGATACATTTTAAAAAACTGGATTAATTTATGTTTGCGTCGTCTTTCACGAAGTGGTTCCCATCCTGTTTCGGTGTACAACAAGGCCTTATTGGCACTGAGTGTTGCCCCTGTGACAAGCCTTGCTGCTGCTATCTGGACCCTCTCCAGTTCCTCAGCTTTGAGTGCGGAGCAGTTGTCCCATACTACATCTGCATATTCGAGTAGGGGTCTTACAAACGCAAAATAAATTTTCTCGAGGACAGATCGGTCTAGGAAGAATTTGTACTTTCTTAGAAGGTCTAACCTAGACCAAGCTTTCACACAGATATGGTCAATATGGTCGTTCCACGTACATGTGTTATTAAATGTGATTCCCAGATGTTTGTGGGTGGAAACTTCTAAGATTTGCGAGTTGGCAAGAAGTAGAGTAGGGTGAGGATTGGGGCCCCTTTTCCGAGACATGAGAAGGCTTTCTGTTTTATTTGGGTTGAATTCTACCAGCCATGAATTGGCCCACTGGTCAATAGAAGTTAGGTCGCGATTTATTATCGACGAAGCTTGTATTGGGTCATCAATTATTAGGTATAGGGATGTATCATCAGCAAATAAACGTATACTACTGAGAATGTCATCGGTTATGTCATTGATGTAGATTAAAAAAAGTAAGGGACCTAAAATTGACCCCTGTGGTACACCCGCATTAATTGATCTCCACGAGGATCCCTCTGACCCAATCACTACTCTCTGGGATCTTTCTGAGAGATACGATTTCAGAAACAGTAGAAGTTTACCAGAAATACCAATGTTTTCTAGTTTGTGGATGAGCCCCTTATGCCAGACTTTATCGAAAGCCTTGCTGACATCACAAAATACAACCCTCACCTCTTTGCCCTCGTCAAGCGCTTGGCAGAACTCGTCGTATATGTCAGTCAGCTGAAGTACAGTCGAGTCACCAGGTGTAAATCCAGATTGAAACTGTGAGAGAATATTATTTTCGATCAGGAATTCCCATAGCCGTTTAAAAATACATTTTTCAAATAATTTTCCCACACAGCTGATAAGCGATATTGGACGGTAGTTACTAACAATGTTGGAGGGTTGTTTTTTCAAAACGGGGGTGACATTTGCTTGTTTCCACTTGGTCGGGAAATGTGAGTTGTTCAACAGTATATTGAATAATATTGAAAGGGGCTCACACAAGGAGGATTTGCATTCTTTGAGAACTCGTGGGCTAATCAAATCAGGACCCGATGCTTTTGACGTTTTAAGGGTTTTCATTGCAGCATACACATCAGTGGAGAGTAGAGTAATATCGTCAAGAACTTTGGAAATCTTCATTTTGGTTTGAACATTTGAAAGGTTTTTCTCCTGTATGGAGCATTTTATGTGCGTTGAGGGTTGATTTGTGCTTGAATGTCTTCTCACAAAAAGAACATTCAAATGGTCTTTCGTCGGTATGCGTTTTCTGATGATCTTTCAGGTTCGATTTAGATCTGAAAGTTCTTTGACAAACTGAACATTTGAAAGGTTTTTCTCCTGTATGGGTCATTTTATGTGCGTTGAGGGTTGATTTGTGCTTGAATGTCTTCTCACAAAAAGAACATTCAAATGGTCTTTCGTCGGTATGCGTTTTCTGATGATCTTTCAGGTTCGATTTAGATCTGAAAGTTCTTTGACAAACTGAACATTTGAAAGGTTTTTCTCCTGTATGGGTCATTTTATGTTCGTCGAGATTTGATTTGCGACAGAATTTCTTCTCACAAAAAGAACATCCAAACGGCTTTATGCCATTATGAGTCCTCTGGTGATATATAAGTCGTGATTTTATTTTGAACAATTTTCCACAAAAAGAACACTCGAAAGGTTTTTTATCCACATGCATCCTCTGGTGTACGTTAATGACTTTTACTACTGGAACATACAAGTTGTGTCTGATTCTGAAATTAAAAAAATTCAAACAATGAAAAACAGACATGGGAGGGACCAACGGAATCTGTGTGTAGAGTGCTATAATTATCTATCGATTGACTAGAAAAAAAATATTAGAAAAAAAATAAAACAAATGGAATAGACTTGGGTAAGAACAGCATGCGGTGACGAAACGTACAATAGTTTCGAGCCAGTGTGAATATTGATGTGGTGCATGGGGAGGAGGGCATTAATTATCCCTGTAAATGCCCCCCCTCCCCCCACCCCCATCTCCCAAAAAGTAAATAGAAATAAACAGTAACACAGCGCTCTGGGCTGGTTAAAATGACAATATGAGCTATATCCTTTGAGGTCAATTTCCAGAACTTTGGGGACAATTATTTATTTATACTGGACTGAAATATTAAAATTAAGAAGCAAATCTAGTCTCAAAAGGAAGTGTGTAATTACCCACAAAAGCTAATCGATATGTGTGACTCAAATCTAGATGAAAATTCCCAGACTGGAAAATTATTAGAAGGGTGTTACTCCACAAGACGTTCCCGAGTTAAGCTCCTGCACGGGGTGTGGTATTCCGTGTTAATGGCCTGATACTTTCTTTTATGTGGTGAAGAGGATGAAACCTCCTTCTAGGTGCAACAATAAAACAAATACATGCACATGTGTTTTATTCTGTGCAAAAAGGCAACAACAGGAATGGTCGCTTCAAAAAGTTTCATCGAATCAGAACAAAACTCGAAATTTATTTAAAGTGATTTTACACTGGAATAAAAGTAATATTACCATATAATTTATTTCACTCTTTCCTATCTCCTCATAAATCTTGGAGTCTCGTCAGCAGGAATTGAAATGGGTCAAAGTTGATTTATAACTGATAATCAAACAATCAAAACAGACAATTTATTATTAGAAGCTCGAGCATTCAAATTGATCTTGAATAAAATGGAACCGGTATATATGGTTTTCTGTCTCAACTCACATGTCACTCTATCGTTGAAATTATCTCACTTTCACACTTCTGTGATGTGCGATCAATTTACCAAGTCTCTCTCACTGTCTAAGCAGCTTGTTTGAAAATACAATAACACATCTTTCAGTTTTTCTAAACAATACACGTTATCATTAAATCCTATTGTCCGGCGCAAATCATTCTTTGTAATTCACCAAATGGAGCTTGTTTCGGGCATTATTGGAGAGTTTTATTCACAGAGTGACAACTCTCAGTTGTGTGGAAGATAAAAAAAAATAACCAATAATAATTCTTCGACCTTCCGCTGATTGAAATTAAACAATATTTATTTGTATTTCTGAAGTATATGCAATTATATCAGTTACAGTAGGTAGTTCTTTTTTCTTCTTCCCCTAAATTTGCCATCGCGTAACATTATATTCTGGCTCGCCACCATGGTGGGACTCAAACCTCTACTATCGCCAAGCTGGAACCGAATAGAGCCCACTCTCTGATAGTCTTAATGGCGTTGAGGGATTGAGTTTTGACAATCTATCACTCCATCGCAAACTGCCGGGAATTCTAACCGCGTGCATTCCCCCTCAGACAGCATTTGACGCAATAGGAAAGCTAGGCCTGTGTGATCCAAGTGAAATTAAATAAGGCCAACCGGGTCGCAAGGGATTTGTAAATCCCACATTGTCCCTGCGCGCATTCGGCGCGCTAAAACCTTTCATTCATTCATTCATTCAGTTGGTGTGGATCC
This sequence comes from Pictodentalium vernedei, assembly GCA_031216915.1. NCBI lineage: Eukaryota > Metazoa > Mollusca > Scaphopoda > Dentaliida > Dentaliidae > Pictodentalium > Pictodentalium vernedei. The sequence continues at coordinate 59,003,135 of CM062296.1, forward strand.
AACAGTTGGCTGTAAGCTAAAACGAGATTGTTTCCATTAGTAAAACATTTGAGCATAACACAGCCGAGATAACAGGTACGCAGACAATAATAATTCTTTGGCCATCCGCTGATTCGTCGCGGTTCTCATAAGAGAAGGCCATCATTCCCCTGCACCCCACCTCCTCTCCTCCCAGCATTCAGATATAAACTGTTTAATAGTTTCCCTCACCTCCTCGTTTTCAATTTCTTCAATGAGCATTCCTACCCTCTCCCTCGTCTCCCCCCTCAGCCATCTATCCGTTTTTCCTTCACCCCATTTCTTCATTATACTTCCTGTAAATTCTATCCTATGAGGCATATATTGTGGGCATTCTGAGAGAAAATGTTCCAGGGTCTCCAATACTCCGGAGGTGCACATTTGGCATTCCCTTTCTCCATCCCTTCCAATTTCACCCCGAAGCTCAAGTGATCTTGACATTAGTTTGAACAGCAGTGACCCCCCAAATGTGCCATCTAGGTACTTTTAATTTAAACAATATTTATTCATGAAAAAGTATGATGCATACATATTATAAACTACAACATGATTGTCATACAGAGTGCGCAGTACAATGGTATGCATTAAAGTAATGAATCAAGAACGAGATTTGTTGAAAGGATTCAGCAGTAAGCTTTAAGCTTTTATAAGCCGTCTCCTCTGGAATACTGACGAAGTTTGATAGTAGCTGCAAACACTAAGTAAAATATTGTTTAAACATAGAAGACAGAGAGAGTAAGGAGAGCAGTAGAGAGAATGAGAGAATGGAAAGGAAAGGGAAACTTATCCCCTTGCCCAACACGTGTAGCAGGCGACACGCGAAGAAAAAATGTTTCAATAACTGGAAATTTCAATGACAGTCTCTAAAACACGGCTCACGGTCCCTCACTGGAACGAGCACGTTGAGCTCATTCCAATGGGGGTCATAAGCCATGTTCCCGAGACAAAAACTGAAAATATAAAAGGATTTAGATGGCAATTTTATGGGTTACACGGCGGTACATTGGGCAGGGGGTTAAGTAGGAAACGAGGGGACAACCTGAATTCAATGTTCGCTACCAAAAAATATTCAATAGGGCAGCCTCAATAGTGTATCGGTAACGGTGGCCCATTTGTGTGACAAACAACACCAGGAGAGTCCAAGAGTGCACCGCTACTGTTGAAAGCGTCCACTCAGTATGATATAGTCCTGCACGGCTCTGAAGACAAGAAGATTTTCGTTATTATTTAGTCGTTCGGATCCAAATAAGAGTGTGGAAAGCTCAGGAGTAATTGGCAATGCATTGATTGTGGAATCACGAGCATCGTTAAAGATTGGGCAGTGCACAAGATAGTGCTCAGTAGTTTCAAGGTCCCCACACTGGCAACGTGGAGATGTTGAGAGATGGTTATAGTATAAGTGGGCGTTGATATTACTGCAATGCAGGCGTAACCTGCAATGATAAATTTGGGCAGCACGGGATTTGGCTCCATAATAAAAAATTGGTGGTCGTTGCTTCTCACTATTTATAAACGTCTTGAAGTTTATGAGAGAACAATTTTCTCTTACTGAGGGGGGTAATCCATTCCACCGGTCGGTAACTTCCGGGATAAACGAGGACTTATATAAATTGGTGTGACAAAAGGGAACACGGTGGTTATTTTGGGATCGGAGATTGTGGCTTTGGGTAATTGATGAAATAATTGGTGGCACCTTATTGGAGATATATGGAGGTGTTAATTTATGATACATCTTAAAAAATTGGATGAGCTTGTGCTTTCGGCGTCTTTCTTCCAGTGGATCCCATTGGGTTTCTGTGTAGAGAAGGTCTTTACTACAGCTCACAGTGGCGCCAGTAACTATTCTTGCTGCAGCTACTTGTATTTTCTCCAGGTCCGCAGCTTGAGTTGCTGAGCAGTTGTCCCAGACAGAGTCAGCATATTCTAAAAGAGGTCGGACAAATGCAAAGTATATCTTTTCAAGGACTTTCCTGTCAAGTGTGAACTTGTGGGCCCTGAGCATGTCAATACGTGTCCAGGCTTTAGCGCACACATGATCGATATGGTCGTTCCATGTACAACCTTTATTCAAAATTACACCCAGATGCTTATGGCTGCTCACCTCAGAGATTTGAGTTCCACATAAATATATTGGTGGGTGCACCGGGACATTACTTTTACGTGATATGATCATGGTTTCCGTTTTAAGGGGGTTGAACTCAACGAGCCAAGTTTTAGCCCAATGTTCAATTGTGGCTAAATCACGGTTGAGTATGATGGCACCTTGGTCAGGATTCTCAATTATAAGATAAAGGGATGTATCATCTGCAAATAGACGTATACTGCTAAGTAGGTTTTCGGTAATATCGTTGATGTAAATCAGGAATAACAGGGGACCAAGGATCGAACCCTGCGGGACACCAGACGTTATTGGTTTCCAAGGGGATGCCTCAGAGGCTACAAGGACACGCTGGTACCGATCAGAAAGGTAAGATTTTAGGAAACAAAGCAAGTCACCAGATATTCCTATTCTCTCGAGCTTGTGGATAAGACCAACATGCCAAACTTTATCAAATGCCTTGCTAACATCACAAAAGACAACTCTTACTTCTTTTCCTTCGTCAAGAGCATGACAGAATTCATCATAGAGGTCTGTCAGTTGTAGGACAGTAGAGTCACCTGGGGTAAAACCAGACTGGAACTGGCTCAGTATATTGTTATCACATAAAAAATGCCATAATCGTTTGAAGACACATTTTTCAAGTACTTTACCAGTACAGCTAAGCAAAGATATTGGGCGATAGTTAGTAACTACATTAGACGGGTTCTTTTTCAACACCGGTGTCACATTGGCTTTTTTCCATAAAATTGGATAATAACAGTTATCTAATAACCTATTGAAGAGGGCCGTAAGTGGGTCACACAAAGAGTGACTACATTCTTTTAAAAGCCTGGGACTTATGAGATCGGGACCAGATGCCTTCGATACCTTAATACTCTTGATTACTTCGTACACTTCCTTGCTTTCAAGTGTTATCTTGTCAAGCGTTTGAAGGGGAGGCAGGGGCGGATCTGGCAAGGATGCATTAGTGTCATCCAATGTCGAAATGGAACAGAAGTATTCATTGAACACTTCCGCCTTTTCGAGATTGGTTGAATAGAGTTTGTTAAGGTGACTTATAGTAGGGATTCCGGGGACATTTTTACAGATAAATGTTTTTAATGTTTTCCACCATACTGATGAGGCTGTTTCCGGACAACTTAGTTCTGATTGGACTTTCGATATGTATGTAGATTTGGCTTTCCTAACAGCTGATACGACTTCATTTCGTTTGTGCTTATATCTCACCCAGTCGTGCTGTTGACCAGTGCGCTTTGCTCTACGATATAATCGTGTTCTTTGCCTTATCAATAACCGAATTTGGTTATGCATCCATTTGGGCTGGTTAGCCCTGGAAGTTATCAGTTTGTTGGGAATAAATTTAGATGCTGTTTCAAGTAATTGATCGGTGAAGGTGGATACTATAGTGTCCGGGCACGATTGATCAAGCAATCTTTCCCAGTCTACGTTATTGTATGCAGTGTTTAGACCGTCAAAGTTTCCCTCTGCATACAACCATATGCGTCTCTTAAAGTTTTTAGGCTTATCTTTCTTGAATTCAATAGCAATACAAATTGGACAATGATAACGAGTCATGTCAGGTACAAGTGGTTCTAGGACTTCACATTCCAGTACATATACAGTATTACTAACAGCAAATAGGTCAATTAGAGATGCAGATGATTCGGTAAAGCATGTTGGCTCTTCCACAAGCTGTCTAAGATTGAAATAATTACTTAGTTCCTGGAAGCGGCCCTTGGGAGAACCATATTGGTTGTCGTTGAAGTCACCAGTAATAATTATGTCTGAAATTAAGGTATCTTTGGCTTTGTCAATAGACGCCGTAATTTTATCCCAAACATCTGAGGGACTATTGGGTGGGCGGTAAAATATTCCTAGCAGCAGCGACTTACCATGGGTCATGAACACTTCAGCCCAGATACACTCAATGTCATTCACCTCAAGATCAGTTCTATGCCGAAAGCACAACCCGTCCTTCACGTAGAGGGCAACCCCCCCTCCTCTCGACAAACGATTAAACCGTATGGGTTCTTGGAAACCATGGGTCATAATATCTGATGTTAGGTCCGAGCATTGAAGCCAGGTCTCAGTGAATGCTAAGATATCATGGGAAAATGATTCATACTCTAATATATCTACTTTAGGCTTCAGGCTTTGGATGTTCAGATGAAAGATTTTTAATGCATCGGGGGTATTTTCTGTGTTCACAGAGCCTGGTCCAGGATTTGATTCAATGTCTCCAGACAATAACAAAACCACAGCCGATACCAATATAAAATAACAGATGGTTGAAGTGGATGGCGTTGCAGCTGGTATATATGATGTCGGTCGGAGTTTGGGTCTTTCAACAATCGTACAAAGATCATTACTGCATTGGCAGCGTAGGATAAATTTGTTGAATAAAAGATGAAACAGGGCTGATGTCACAATAAGGCTGACCTGAACCTCAACACGCATACACCACATGTAAAGATGCGCAAGAGCACACAGGGACTGATGTTTTGTTAGTCTTCTTTTCAGGCCGCGAGCATAAACTACAGTATTGAATGTACCAATCCGGGCGCGATAAGACTCAAGACTATACATTATGTAATCTGTGAGTGGTAATATACAGGTATCCATGATGCCCAGCGGTTGGTAACTTTCAATAACAAGATCATTCTACAGTGGTACGAATTAAATTCAGGTCGTTTTGTACGAGAGTTTGGAAGAAAGTGGATAGAGTAACCTCGAAGAGAAATATAACAGAAAATGGTAAAGAGAAATGGAGAAGAGATATTGGAAAAGTAATTCATGTGATGATATGAACTGCTTACTCAAAGTCAAACTACATAAATCTCTAAGCGGATATTACAAGTAGAATAAATCAGGACTGGTTGGATTTCTTATTGGACAAAGAGAGCAAAGCAAAGGGGAAGACGAAATAAATTAAAAGGAAATAATATTTGTGGGGATAATAATTGTGGTATTTCTGCTTGGTGCAGGATTTATATAAACACATGTGCCCATACACACATGCATACACACGCATACATACGCAGACATACACATGTATGTATACGTACGTACGCGTGCGCATGCATGCACATACATATCCAATTCGAACTGAAATCTGGAATTTCAGCACATATATACACTCACCTAGATGTACATACATGTACATATACACGTACGGTATATTATTTATATATATCTCCACCCCCAAGAAGGTAACACACAAAGAAGATCAGCTTTCGGTAGTGCGTTTGATTGAACAGGATCCATCAGGGTTGGTGTACTACTAGCAAGCTTTGTTTTTAGTTCTAAGAATAAAATCAATAGGAAAAATGGAAACCCTTCTGGCGCGAAAATCGAAAGTTGTCAGAAGGGGATACCTGTTGTGCTGGCGTGGTACCGAACAAGTGGATCCACCCTATATTTTGTTGTGAGGTTAATCCATCTTGCAACAGATAAGTTTCCATAGGAAGACGATAAATTGGTAATGATTGTGGTGTTGGTAATAATGATAATAATAATTCCAATGCCAAGCGGTTCACGCAGATCGGAAAATCATGACTGATAGCGCTAAGATGACATCGGAGGAATCGAACATAGAAAACTATAATGATAATTGTGATAGTAATAATTGTAAAAATAAAAAAGGCCCTGCTAACCTGGAATTTCTATTCGAATCGAATCTCGAAACGAATCATGTCAGAGATTCGCGAACCGAATCAAATTCTGAATCGAATCGGCATGCTTCACAGACACCGTGATTTACTACCGATTTCAGTCGTCTGAAGACATTTGCGAACAGTGCACTTTGCGTAGAATAGAGCGATTTGGTGAGCACGGGGTGGCATGAAAGATTCGAGAGGATTCAATGTCCTGGGTTCGGAACCGAATCGAATCGAATCACGATTCGAATTTCGAATATTCGCACGGCCCTAAATGGTAATCCTAATGAAGTCGCTTGCAAGACGGATGGAGATAAGGGTGTCCCAGTTGGTATTGGCTGATGAATCATGCACAACTGTCGTCGAAGTGATTAAATGAGGCAATTATTAATATACTAATATGCTGTATCCAATAAATGCTGGATTCCCATAGTTACCACGTATATATACGACAAGGATAAATCAATAACACAGACGATAATGATGTTGATTGGTCGGGACTTTAAAACATTTCAGTTTGTTTTGGGGAAAATAGAAACTGGAATTAGATATTCACACTTTCCAGTTTTGACAGGAACGAGTTTTCGATGAAGTCGAGTCGGAGAGGAGCAGGTGGAGAATTTCAGCCTATTCGCCGAAATCGCCATTGTGAGTTAATTAGATTCAATTTGTGTCACAAAAATCCAGCTCATGATCCCACATTGGGGCGAGCTCGATGAGCTCACCCCAATGAGGGGGGGGGGGGGTGCACAAGCAATGATCTCGAGACAAAGATAAAATGTTGTAGCAATTCATGACTTTGGTAAAGTGTAATATTCCATTCGCTTAGGGTAAAGACTTATCCAAATATAACACTCTATACAATCCCATCACCAAAACTGGAATATAATTATATATACACGGATATCAGATGCACTATGATATTGGAGCAAGTGCATGGTAGTTAAGCTGCCTTTCCACCGTCAAGGTACTTTTCAAAGTCTCAGTCTAAACCCTGTAATGGTGAATTTTTCATTACACTTTCAAAATATAGTTACGACTTGATAGTGGGTTAGGTACAGAGGAAAATAAGAGATAATTGTATAGTTTGAACAGTGAAAAGAAGAAGAAAATGTGGAAGCATTGCAGAGAAGACTTACTGATTATAATGGGTATAAATAGACGCATGTTGATGAACCACCTCCATACTATATTTCGTTTCAATTTAGGTACCTGGATAAATGTCGGTTTTTAGGACAGTTCATCTTAGGTGAATAGTTTATAATACAACAATAATAACACTTCGACCGGCTGCTGATTTGTCGCGGTTCTCGTAAGAGAAGGCCTTGGTTACCCATGTTCTACCAACTGCCTCCCTATTCCCGCGCTTCTTCTCTCCTCCCAACACTCGGAGACGAACTGCTTGATGACATCCCTTGCCCCATTCTACCCAATCTCTCCGATTAGTATATTAACCCTTTCCTTTGGGTCACCCTCTAATCACAATTTCAACGGATATTCTCTTGAATGGAAATGCTGAATACACAGCGGAAGCAAACAGCCTAATTTTTGAAAAAGTACAGAGTTATATTACTGCTTCCAAGAGATTTTACTGAACACACCTGCAGTGCTCGCCCCTCTTGTGCTCTCCCTTTATTAAAGGAAGCAGCTGCCTTTGCCCCAGACACCCCCACCCCTCCACCTTTCCCCTTCTTTCCTCTTTCATATTATTTTGTTTCAATCATAGTCTCTGCCATGCCATGAAAGTCTGATGTATTTGTTGATTGCAGGAGACAGCTTACATAAGCTTCGGCTTGCTGCTGAATCCACTTTCTAATACTGTATCTCAGCATGCTGTTCTGTACCTTGTATATTTATATGCAGTATTGAAATAAAATAATGTTTAAACTAACCACATGTCCTTCATTCTCCCATCCCACTCCCCCATTATACTCCCCGTGAATCTTGTTCTTTTAGACTAGTATTTTGGGCATTCTATAAGAAAGTGTTCCAGGGTCTCCACCACGCCCAAGTTACACATTTGGCAAGAATTAAACAGTATTTATTTCCAACAGCAAGTAATGAAAACACACATACAATTGATACAGATGAGTTTGGATGATGGAAACGGATTCAGCAACAAGCTGTGAAGCTTATTCTCCGTGGCACAGGTTTTATCACAAAAGAGGTTATACAGCGTGACAAACACATTGTACTTGTAGCATTTGCCAAAAACCAGTTGAGTGGATACATATTAATATTTACTTTGCATGGGTACGCACTCACACAAGAAACCACTAAACACTAGGCAAGGATTGAACGATTGATGAGTGCACATTTTATATAAATAAACATTTGAATAAAGATTTAACAGCCCTTTTAAGGGCTTGAGGGCGCGTGTCTGTGAGAGGGTGTGTTTTTTGTTTTGTTTTTTTTTTTTGGGGGGGGGGGGGTGTGGAGGAGGTCGACCGCCACCAAAACGGCGTAGCTCTTTGGTTTTATTTTCTCTTCTTCTCTTAAATTTGCCATCGCACAATATTACATTCTGGCTCTCCAGCATGGTGGGACTCAACCTCTACCATCACCGAGCTGGAACCGAATACAAGCCCACTCTCTAATAGTTTTAATGGCGCTGAGGGTTTGAGTATTGACAATCTAACACTCCAACGTTAACTGCCGGGAATTCTAACTGCGTGCATACCCCCCCCCCCCCCCACACGCACGCACATAGAGAGAGAGAAAAAAAAACGATTTGAGAAAGAGAGGAAAGAGATAGGGAGAAAGAGCAGGGAACCGAGAGATAAGTCACTTGTTCACCTCTCTTCTGCAGTGGCATAGACTTTAAATACGTGGAAACAAAAGATAGAGAGGTAATTGTCTGTGACAAGATTCGGAGAAGCGGTGATCATGATTAACAGGCTCGTGCTGCTGACAAGTGGTGGTGCTAGGTTTGGATAGGTTATACAGACACGGTGCGGCCTATCCAAAAATCTTAGGTAAGTGACTTCCATTAATGTCTTTCAAGTAGTACTGACTGCTGACTCAGGTAAGAAACATAAAAATGTCCGATTGAGTCAATTGTATTCAAATTAGCATATATGTTTCCTCATAAAAGAAATACCACCAATATCAGAAACCTCAGTTTACTTTCCTACCATTTGCAGTGGCAGACAAAAACTACAATAATAATAATAAGACTTTGGCCAGCCGCTGATTTGTCGCGGTTCTCGGACGAGAAGGCCTTGCTTACCCCTGTACTCCCAACCGCCTCCCTATTCCCACGCTTCTCCTCTCCTCCCAACACTCGGAGACGAACTGCTTAATAACATCCCTTGCCCCATTCTTCCCAATCTATCCGATTAGCATATTAACCCTCTCCTTTGAGTCTCCCCCTAACCACATGTTCTTCGTTCTCACATCCCACTTCCCCATTATGCTCCCACTAAATCTCATTCTTTTAGACTGATACTTTGGGCATTCTAGAAGAAAGTGTTCCAGGGTCTCCACCATGCCCAAGTTACACATCTGGCATGTTTCCCCTCAGCTCCAGGGATTGCGACCTCAGCTTGAACAGCAGTGCCCCCCCCCCCCCTCCCAACGGTGTCATCAAGGTACTCTTCAAAGCCTGGCTTCTCTTTGTCACGCAGGCAATGATCCATCCTCTGATTTGTCTCGGATCTCCAACGATGAGGCCTTCATTAATCCAGTCCCCCGCCGGCATATTCCTCCCACATTTCTTCCCAATTTACCAGCATTCGGTCAAAAACTATTTCAAAACTGAATAAATAAACTAATTATCCTCGAAGAGTATTTGTACAAGGGTATTTATGTCTGAGTATGCATGCACTGACAAGTCGGGTGTGGGACTGCACAGAGGGAATGGTCACCCGGACCGAGCAGCTGTTTTAATTTAGTGAACAGTAGTGTTGGCGAATGTGTGTGTGTGTTTGTGGTCGTGCATGTGTGTGAGGGTGTGTGTAGGGGTTGGGACGTGTCAAATAAGTGGATACATGTATATATTTCCAAATGCTTCTCTCCATAATTTGCCCTTGGTTTACAATACAAATTCCAGTCATTCTTCAATTTCTCCAGTTTTAACATCAACTTAATAACTAATGCTGCTTGACTTTGAGTTTAAGCATTTCATATCACATTGCTTCATGGAATGCTTTTTCAATACGTTATTCGTATTTTCTACCATTATTTTGTATACCCCATTTCAAAGCTACTTTATCCACTCTTCTTCAAACCCAAACCTTCTCGCAACCAACCTGACCTCAACTCTTACCAATGTAAAATAGTCCTGTTATTGAAAGTTACCAGTCTCCGGGCACCGTGCAGATTTCACCATCCTCAAATATTATAGTGTGTAGTCTAGATTCCTACCGTGTCCGGATTGGTACATTCAGCACTGCAATATACGTCTGCGGCATCAAACGGAAACTCAGCAAGGAGCAGACCCTGTGTTTTCTAACGTATTTGTATTTGCGCATTGTAGGTACCAGTCTTCAGGTTAGCTTAACTGTGCTGTCAGCCTTGTTTCATCTCTCCGATTCACAAGGTCAATCACTTAATAGGTGTGTGGAATTTACGAGACCCAACTTTCTTGAAAGAGGTGCTAGAACCCCACTGACACCAAACCCAATGGCTCCAAAACTAATCGAGTCCGCTATGTGGTATCTTATAATTTTGGTAACATTGTTCCTGGTCCCACTCCTGTTATTGCCTGGGGACATTGAATTAAACCCTGGGTCTGCCGCCGTAAACACTTATTGTAGCCAAAATTCACTGAAAATCTTCCATATAAACATTCAAAGCCTCAAGCCAAAATTGCACATTATAGAGTATGAATCGTCATCCAATGACATACTAGCCTTCACCGAGACTTGGCTTCAAAGTTGCGACCAAATATCTGATATGATGATTAGTGGCTTCCAGGAACCATTTCGGCGTGACCGTTTATCGAGGGGAGGGGGGTTGCTATGTACATAAAGGATGGCTTGTGCTTTCGGCGAAGAACTGACCTCGAGGTAAATAACACTGGGAGCCTTTGGGCTGAGGTGTTTACAAATTACAGTAAATCAATACTAGTTGGAGTATTCTACCGACCACCCAATAGTACTTCAGATATCTGGCATAGCATTACAGCTTCTGTTGCTAGAGCCAAAGATACTTCAATCTCTGACCTAATCATAACTGGGGATTTTAATGAAAATCAAAATGGTCCCTCCCGAGGACACTTCCGTGAATTAAGCAACTATTTTAATCTGAGGCAGTTTGTGGTAGAGCCAACGTGCTTTACTGAGTCATCTGCGACACTGATTGATCTGTTTGCTGTAAGTGATACAGTTCATGTCCTGGAATGTGAAGTTCTAGAGCCCCTTATTTATGACATGACTCGATATCATTGCCCAATTTCAATTGAGGTTGAATTTAAAAAAACAACGTCCAAACACTTTAGGAGACGTATTTGGCTGTATCCGGAACTTCCGGACCGGAAGGGAATTATAATGCTTTGAACAACGCCTTCAGCAGTGTAGACTGGAAGAGCTTGTTCGATAACTCATGTCTAGACACTGTAATCTCTAATTTTGCCGAGATCCTACTTAACAGGGCATCTAAATTCATCCCCAACAAAGATATAACTTCCAGGCCCAATCAACCCAAATGGATGAATAACCATATTCGCCTACTGATTAGGCAAAGGACCCGATTATATCGCAGAGCAAAGCGCTTAGGTTTACCATACGACTGGGAAAAATATAAACGTAATGAGGTCGTATCAGCAGTTAGGAAGGCCAAAGCCACGTATATTTCAAAAGTTGAATCAACATTGAATTGCCCAAATACATCAGTGGTGGAAAACCTTAAAAACATTTATCAGTAAAAATACCCCAGAAATCCCAACTTTAAATCGCTTGAACAAACTCTACTTTACCAATCTTGAGAAGGCGAAAGTGTTCAACGAATACTTCTGTTCCATTTCAACTTTGGATGACACAAATGCAACTTTACCCGACTCATCTCATCCAGTCCTGGATTCATTTGATAAAATAATGTTAGTAAGCACTGAAGTGTATGAAGCAATCAATAGTATTAAGATATCGAAGGCGTCCGGCCCTGACCTCATAAGTCCACGGCTACTGAAGGAATGCAGAAGTTCATTATGTGTACCACTTACGGCATTATTTAATATCCTTTTAAAAAACTGTTATTTTCCACAATTATGGAAAAAAAGCCAATGTGGCGCCGGTATTGAAAAAGAATCCTTCTGATGCTGTTACCAATTATCGCCCGATATCACTAATTAGCTGTACTGGCAAGTTACTTGATAAATGTGTGTTTAAAAGATTATGGCATTTCCAATGTGATAACAATATACTGAGCCAGTTCCGGTCAGGGTTTACCCCAGGTGACTCAACGGTATTACAACTGACAGATCTTTATAATGAATTTTGTCATGCCCTTGACGACGGTAAAGAAGTTAGAGTTGTTTTTTGTGATGTCAGTAAAGCGTTTGATAAGGTATGGCATGTTGGTCTTATTCACAAGCTCGAGAAAATAGGGATATCTGGCGATCTACTTTGTTTTTCAAAATCTTACCTCTCCGACCGGTATCAGCGGGTTGTGGTAGCCTCTGAGGTGTCCTCCTGGAGACAAGTAACGTCTGGTGTTCCACAAGGTTCCATTCTGGGCCCTCTTTTATTCCTGATATACATTAACGACATTACTGAAATTTTACTGAGCAGCACTCGTCTATTTGCAGATGATACAACTTTATATCTCATAGTAGAGAATCCTGATCAAGCTGCAGTCTTAATCAATCGTGATTTGGCAACAATCGAAGATTGGGCCAAAACATGGCTGGTTGAGTTCAATGCTCAAAAAACAGAAACTATGCTAATATCCCGTAAAATTAATGTTCCTGAACATCCACCCTTATATCTAAGTGGAACAGGAATTACTGAGGTTACCCGTCATAAGCACTTAGGTGTAATATTGAACAAAAATTGTACGTGGAATGACCATATCGACCACGTTTGCACTAAAGCTTGGTCACGTATAAATGGCAACTATGAGCCGCAATTGCGGTCATGTTTGCAACCCGATAAACATTTTGAGGGTGGGTGGTAGAATGCGTACTAATCATCAATCAATCACCAGATAATTAAACTATGTTCGTACATAGTTGGTAATTACAGTACCCTTTTATATTTCATATGGTTAATTTAGTATCACCTAACTCGGCTGATATGGCTTCAACGCAGCAGATATCACTGCTATCTCGGCCGATAAAAAACAAGCTAGAGATGTCATTCTTGGTGTGGTACTGGGCGCAACCATTGTGCTTACCTTCAAATCCTTTACAACTATTGATCCTGCGCATCAGGAAAGTTTCTGTTTTTGGTATTGGATTACTTTGAATCTAATGTTTTGTATGGTGAGGAAGCAATGGCGGCAATGGGTAAAGATTAGGTGAATGGAGAAAAGAATGACAGTTGCAAAGGGAATTTAACGCAAAGCAAGATTCAAGACCGCAGATTCGTCGAAGTAGTAGACGGGTTAATTCAGGAATTCGAACGTCACAGCGTGCCCATTGGGGAAGCCGATGCGTTCCGATATCTTAAATGTGAGAAGAGGCGACTTTGCGAAATGGACGAGAAACAATGAAATAATTAGAAAACAACAACGAAATATTTGTGTTGGTTTAATAAACAAAAAGGTGTTCCATTGAATTGTTTTATAACGATCAAGGTACTAGCACTCTTAACTTCACATCAGATTTCGACCTTCGGTCCCAGACTGATACGATGTTACCTCGAGCTAATTTCTTGGCCGATATGAAACTAACCGCGTAATACCCTCTAAATAGCATCGTGAGTTTGTACGCGTTTGTAAAATAAAATTACTTCAACAAATCTTATTTATGCTTTGGTGCTTAACGCCACATCAACAGCCAAGGCTACATTGTGTCGAAAAATAAAAAGACCAGCGTAATATATTGTGAGTTTTTCAAATATGAATTTGTAAGTGTTCATCACGTTGTTCCTTCTCCATAAAACTTTCCCAACAAATGCAACACCTGAATCGTTCTCCATTAGAAAGTTTTTGTACGGGGAAAACTTTATTAGAATTATTCTTCAAACAACTTTTGATATCACTTTCACCATTACATTCAACATTGTTGTAAAATAATTTGTCTGTAGTTGGGTAGTCGTCTTCCGAGTTGACCCTGGAATATTTACTCCAAATGGCATGGTTATTATTAAGCTCACTATCCAATGGTTTTCCGTCACTATACATCATCGTATCGTTATTATTACATTCCTCCATCTTTGAGTATTTATCACAAATATCAAATGTTGTCGTTTTAGTCCCAATATGCATTTGAATGTGACCATCAAGTGTTTCACTTCGAGAGAAGGACATTTCGCAAATGTCACATGTGAAAGATTGTCTATGATTTGACGTTGAAGAATGTTCCTTCCGTTTATGTCCTATAAGATTCCGTTTGTGACGGAAACGTTTTTCACAATCGGAGCACTCGAAAGGTCTATCGTCAGTGTGGGTGATCTGATGTTGTTTGAGGGAGTTTTTCAAACGGAAACGTTTCGCACAAAGAGAACATTCAAATGGTCTTTCGTCAGAATGCGTGTTCTGATGAATCTTCAGGGTCGTTGTAGATCTGAAGTTTCTTTGACAAACTGAACATTTGAAAGGTTTTTCTCCTGTATGGAGCATTTTATGTGCGTTGAGGGTTGATTTGTGCTTGAATGTCTTCTCACAAAAAGAACATTCAAATGGTCTTTCGTCAGTATGCGTTTTCTGATGATCTTTCAGGTTCGATTTAGATCTGAAAGTTCTTTGACAAACTGAACATTTGAAAGGTTTTTCTCCTGTATGGGTCATTTTATGTTCGTCGAGATTTGATTTGCGACAGAATTTCTTCTCACAAAAAGAACATCCAAACGGCTTTATGCCATTATGAGTCCTCTGGTGATATATAAGTCGTGATTTTATTTTGAACAATTTTCCACAAAAAGAACACTCGAAAGGTTTTTTATCCACATGCATCCTCTGGTGTACGTTAATGACTTTTACTACTGGAACATACAAGTTGTGTCTGATTCTGAAATTAAAAAAATTCAAACAATGAAAAACAGACATGGGAGGGACCAACGGAATCTGTGTGTAGAGTGCTATAATTATCTATCGATTGACTAGAAAAAAAATATTAGAAAAAAAATAAAACAAATGGAATAGACTTGGGTAAGAACAGCAAGCGGTGACGAAACGTACAATAGTTTCGAGCCAGTGTGAATATTGATGTGGTGCATGGGGAGGAGGGCATTAATTATCCCTGTAAATGCCCCCCCTCCCCCCACCCCCATCTCCCAAAAAGTAAATAGAAATAAACAGTAACACAGCGCTCTGGGCTGGTTAAAATGACAATATGAGCTATATCCTTTGAGGTCAATTTCCAGAACTTTGGGGACAATTATTTATTTATACTGGACTGAAATATTAAAATTAAGAAGCAAATCTAGTCTCAAAAGGAAGTGTGTAATTACCCACAAAAGCTAATCGATATGTGTGACTCAAATCTAGATGAAAATTCCCAGACTGGAAAATTATTAGAAGGGTGTTACTCCACAAGACGTTCCCGAGTTAAGCTCCCGCACGGGGTGTGGTATTCCGTGTTAATGGCCTGATACTTTCTTTTATGTGGTGAAGAGGATGAAACCTGCTTCTAGGTGCAACAATAAAACAAATACATGCACATGTGTTTTATTCTGTGCAAAAAGGCAACAACAGGAATGGTCGCTTCAAAAAGTTTCATCGAATCAGAACAAAACTCGAAATTTATTTAAAGTGATTTTACACTGGAATAAAAGTAATATTACCATATAATTTATTTCACTCTTTCCTATCTCCTCATAAATCTTGGAGTCTCGTCAGCAGGAATTGAAATGGGTCAAAGTTGATTTATAACTGATAATCAAACAATCAAAACAGACAATTTATTATTAGAAGCTCGAGCATTCAAATTGATCTTGAATAAAATGGAACCGGTATATATGGTTTTCTGTCTCAACTCACATGTCACTCTATCGTTGAAATTATCTCACTTTCACACTTCTGTGATGTGCGATCAATTTACCAAGTCTCTCTCACTGTCTAAGCAGCTTGTTTGAAAATACAATAACACATCTTTCAGTTTTTCTAAACAATACACGTTATCATTAAATCCTATTGTCCGGCGCAAATCATTCTTTGTAATTCACCAAATGGAGCTTGTTTCGGGCATTATTGGAGAGTTTTATTCACAGAGTGACAACTCTCAGTTGTGTGGAAGATAAAAAAAAAATAACCAATAATAATTCTTCGACCTTCCGCTGATTGAAATTAAACAATATTTATTTGTATTTCTGAAGTATATGCAATTATATCAGTTACAGTAGGTAGTTCTTTTTTCTTCTTCCCCTAAATTTGCCATCGCGTAACATTATATTCTGGCTCGCCACCATGGTGGGACTCAAACCTCTACTATCGCCAAGCTGGAACCGAATAGAGCCCACTCTCTGATAGTCTTAATGGCGTTGAGGGATTGAGTTTTGACAATCTATCACTCCATCGCAAACTGCCGGGAATTCTAACCGCGTGCATTCCCCCTCAGACAGCATTTGACGCAATAGGAAAGCTAGGCCTGTGTGATCCAAGTGAAATTAAATAAGGCCAACCGGGTCGCAAGGGATTTGTAAATCCCACATTGTCCCTGCGCGCATTCGGTGCGCTAAAACCTTTCATTCATTCATTCATTCAGTTGGTGTGGATCCAACAGTTGGCTGTAAGCTAAAACGAGATTGTTTCCATTAGTAAAACATTTGAGCATAACACAGCCGAGATAACAGGTACGCAGACAATAATAATTCTTTGGCCATCCGCTGATTCGTCGCGGTTCTCATAAGAGAAGGCCATCATTCCCCTGCACCCCACCTCCTCTCCTCCCAGCATTCAGATATAAACTGTTTAATAGTTTCCCTCACCTCCTCGTTTTCAATTTCTTCAATGAGCATTCCTACCCTCTCCCTCGTCTCCCCCCTCATCCATCTATCCGTTTTTCCTTCACCCCATTTCTTCATTATACTTCCTGTAAATTCTATCCTATGAGGCATATATTGTGGGCATTCTGAGAGAAAATGTTCCAGGGTCTCCAATACTCCGGAGGTGCACATTTGGCATTCCCTTTCTCCATCCCTTCCAATTTCACCCCGAAGCTCAAGTGATCTTGACATTAGTTTGAACAGCAGTGACCCCCCAAATGTGCCATCTAGGTACTTTTCAAAGTCTCAGTCTAAACCCTGTAATGGTGAATTTTTCATTACACTTTCCAAATATAGTTACGACTTGATAGTGGGTTAGGTACAGAGGAAAATAAGAGATAATTGTATAGTTTGAACAGTGAAAAGAAGAAGAAAATGTGGAAGCATTGCAGAGAAGACTTACTGATTATAATGGGTATAAATAGACGCATGTTGATGAACCACCTCCATACTATATTTCGTTTCAATTTAGGTACCTGGATAAATGTCGTTTTTTAGGACAGTTCATCTTAGGTGAATAGTTTATAATACAACAATAATAACACTTCGACCGGCTGCTGATTTGTCGCGGTTCTCGTAAGAGAAGGCCTTGGTTACCCATGTTCTACCAACTGCCTCCCTATTCCCGCGCTTCTTCTCTCCTCCCAACACTCGGAGACGAACTGCTTGATGACATCCCTTGCCCCATTCTACCCAATCTCTCCGATTAGTATATTAACCCTTTCCTTTGGGTCACCCTCTAATCACAATTTCAACGGATATTCTCTTGAATGGAAATGCTGAATACACAGCGGAAGCAAACAGCCTAATTTTTGAAAAAGTACAGAGTTATATTACTGCTTCCAAGAGATTTTACTGAACACACCTGCAGTGCTCGCCCCTCTTGTGCTCTCCCTTTATTAAAGGAAGCAGCTGCCTTTGCCCCAGACACCCCCACCCCTCCACCTTTCCCCTTCTTTCCTCTTTCATATTATTTTGTTTCAATCATAGTCTCTGCCATGCCATGAAAGTCTGATGTATTTGTTGATTGCAGGAGACAGCTTACATAAGCTTCGGCTTGCTGCTGAATCCACTTTCTAATACTGTATCTCAGCATGCTGTTCTGTACCTTGTATATTTATATGCAGTATTGAAATAAAATAATGTTTAAACTAACCACATGTCCTTCATTCTCCCATCCCACTTCCCCATTATACTCCCCGTGAATCTTGTTCTTTTAGACTAGTATTTTGGGCATTCTATCAGAAAGTGTTCCAGGGTCTCCACCACGCCCAAGTTACACATTTGGCAAGAATTAAACAGTATTTATTTCCAACAGCAAGTAATGAAAACACACATACAATTGATACAGATGAGTTTGGATGATGGAAACGGATTCAGCAACAAGCTGTGAAGCTTATTCTCCGTGGCACAGGTTTTATCACAAAAGAGGTTATACAGCGTGACAAACACATTGTACTTGTAGCATTTGCCAAAAACCAGTTGAGTGGATACATATTAATATTTACTTTGCATGGGTACGCACTCACACAAGAAACCACTAAACACTAGGCAAGGATTGAACGATTGATGAGTGCACATTTTATATAAATAAACATTTGAATAAAGATTTAACAGCCCTTTTAAGGGCTTGAGGGCGCGTGTCTGTGAGAGGGTGTGTTTTTTGTTTTTTGTTTTTTTTTTTTTTTGGGGGGGGGGGGGGTGTGGAGGAGGTCGACCGCCACCAAAACGGCGTAGCTCTTTGGTTTTATTTTCTCTTCTTCTCTTAAATTTGCCATCGCACAATATTACATTCTGGCTCTCCAGCATGGTGGGACTCAACCTCTACCATCACCGAGCTGGAACCGAATACAGCCCACTCTCTAATAATTTTAATGGCGCTGAGGGTTTGAGTATTGACAATCTAACACTCCAACGTTAACTGCCGGGAATTCCAACTGCGTGCATACCCCCCCCCCCCCCCCCCCCACACACGCACGCACATAGAGAGAGAGAAAAAAAACGATTTGAGAAAGAGAGGAAAGAGATAGGGAGAAAGAGCAGGGAACCGAGAGATAAGTCACTTGTTCACCTCTCTTCTGCAGTGGCATAGACTTTAAATACGTGGAAACAAAAGATAGAGAGGTAATTGTCTGTGACAAGATTCGGAGAAGCGGTGATCATGATTAACAGGCTCGTGCTGCTGACAAGTGGTGGTGCTAGGTTTGGATAGGTTATACAGACACGGTGCGGCCTATCCAAAAATCTTAGGTAAGTGACTTCCATTAATGTCTTTCAAGTAGTACTGACTGCTGACTCAGGTAAGAAACATAAAAATGTCCGATTGAGTCAATTGTATTCAAATTAGCATATATGTTTCCTCATAAAAGAAATACCACCAATATCAGAAACCTCAGTTTACTTTCCTACCATTTGCAGTGGCAGACAAAAACTACAATAATAATAATAAGACTTTGGCCAGCCGCTGATTTGTCGCGGTTCTCGGACGAGAAGGCCTTGCTTACCCATGTACTCCCAACCGCCTCCCTATTCCCACGCTTCTCCTCTCCTCCCAACACTCGGAGACGAACTGCTTAATAACATCCCTTGCCCCATTCTTCCCAATCTATCCGATTAGCATATTAACCCTCTCCTTTGAGTCTCCCCCTAACCACATGTCCTTCGTTCTCACATCCCACTTCCCCATTATGCTCCCACTAAATCTCATTCTTTTAGACTGATACTTTGGGCATTCTAGAAGAAAGTGTTCCAGGGTCTCCACCATGCCCAAGTTACACATCTGGCACTCCCTTTCACCATATTTCCCAATGTTTCCCCTCAGCTCCAGGGATTGCGACCTCAGCTTGAACAGCAGTGCCCCCCCCCCCCCTCCCAACGGTGTCATCAAGGTACTCTTCAAAGCCTGGCTTCTCTTTGTCACGCAGGCAATGATCCATCCTCTGATTTGTCTCGGATCTCCAACGATGAGGCCTTCATTAATCCAGTCCCCCGCCGGCATATTCCTCCCACATTTCTTCCCAATTTACCAGCATTCGGTCAAAAACTATTTCAAAACTGAATAAATAAACTAATTATCCTCGAAGTGTATTTGTACAAGGGTATTTATGTCTGAGTATGCATGCACTGACAAGTCGGGTGTGGGACTGCACAGAGGGAATGGTCACCCGGACCGAGCAGCTGTTTTAATTTAGTGAACAGTAGTGTTGGCGAATGTGTGTGTGTGTTTGTGGTCGTGCATGTGTGTGAGGGTGTGTGTAGGGGTTGGGACGTGTCAAATAAGTGGATACATGTATATATTTCCAAATGCTTCTCTCCATAATTTGCCCTTGGTTTACAATACAAATTCCAGTCATTCTTCAATTTCTCCAGTTTTAACATCAACTTAATAACTAATGCTGCTTGACTTTGAGTTTAAGCATTTCATATCACATTGCTTCATGGAATGCTTTTTCAATACGTTATTCGTATTTTCTACCATTATTTTTTATACCCCATTTCAAAGCTACTTTATCCACTCTTCTTCAAACCCAAACCTTCTCGCAACCAACCTGACCTCAACTCTTACCAATGTAAAATAGTCCTGTTATTGAAAGTTACCAGTCTCCGGGCACCGTGCAGATTTCACCATCCTCAAATATTATAGTGTGTAGTCTAGATTCCTACCGTGTCCGGATTGGTACATTCAGCACTGCAATATACGTCTGCGGCATCAAACGGAAACTCAGCAAGGAGCAGACCCTGTGTTTTCTAACGTATTTGTATTTGCGCATTGTAGGTACCAGTCTTCAGGTTAGCTTAACTGTGCTGTCAGCCTTGTTTCATCTCTCCGATTCACAAGGTCAATCACTTAATAGGTGTGTGGAATTTACGAGACCCAACTTTCTTGAAAGAGGTGCTAGAACCCCACTGACACCAAACCCAATGGCTCCAAAACTAATCGAGTCCGCTATGTGGTATCTTATAATTTTGGTAACATTGTTCCTGGTCCCACTCCTGTTATTGCCTGGGGACATTGAATTAAACCCTGGGTCTGCCGCCGTAAACACTTATTGTAGCCAAAATTCACTGAAAATCTTCCATATAAACATTCAAAGCCTCAAGCCAAAATTGCACATTATAGAGTATGAATCGTCATCCAATTGACATACTAGCCTTCACCGAGACTTGGCTTCAAAGTTGCGACCAAATATCTGATATGATGATTAGTGGCTTCCAGGAACCATTTCGGCGTGACCGTTTATCGAGGGGAGGGGGGTTGCTATGTACATAAAGGATGGCTTGTGCTTTCGGCGAAGAACTGACCTCGAGGTAAATAACACTGGGAGCCTTTGGGCTGAGGTGTTTACAAATTACAGTAAATCAATACTAGTTGGAGTATTCTACCGACCACCCAATAGTACTTCAGATATCTGGCATAGCATTACAGCTTCTGTTGCTAGAGCCAAAGATACTTCAATCTCTGACCTAATCATAACTGGGGATTTTAATGAAAATCAAAATGGTCCCTCCCGAGGACACTTCCGTGAATTAAGCAACTATTTTAATCTGAGGCAGTTTGTGGTAGAGCCAACGTGCTTTACTGAGTCATCTGCGACACTGATTGATCTGTTTGCTGTAAGTGATACAGTTCATGTCCTGGAATGTGAAGTTCTAGAGCCCCTTATTTATGACATGACTCGATATCATTGCCCAATTTCAATTGAGGTTGAATTTAAAAAAACAACGTCCAAACACTTTAGGAGACGTATTTGGCTGTATCCGGAAGGGAATTATAATGCTTTGAACAACGCCTTCAGCGGTGTAGACTGGAAGAGCTTGTTCGATAACTCATGTCTAGACACTGTAATCTCTAATTTTGCCGAGATCCTACTTAACAGGGCATCTAAATTCATCCCCAACAAAGATATAACTTCCAGGCCCAATCAACCCAAATGGATGCATAACCATATTCGCCTACTGATTAGGCAAAGGACCCGATTATATCGCAGAGCAAAGCGCTTAGGTTTACCATACGACTGGGAAAAATATAAACGTAATGAGGTCGTATCAGCAGTTAGGAAGGCCAAAGCCACGTATATTTCAAAAGTTGAATCAACATTGAATTGCCCAAATACATCAGTGGTGGAAAACCTTAAAAACATTTATCAGTAAAAATACCCCAGAAATCCCAACTTTAAATCGCTTGAACAAACTCTACTTTACCAATCTTGAGAAGGCGAAAGTGTTCAACGAATACTTCTGTTCCATTTCAACATTGGATGACACAAATGCAACTTTACCCGACTCATCTCATCCAGTCCTGGATTCATTTGATAAAATAATGTTAGTAAGCACTGAAGTGTATGAAGCAATCAATAGTATTAAGATATCGAAGGCGTCCGGCCCTGACCTCATAAGTCCACGGCTACTGAAGGAATGCAGAAGTTCATTATGTGTACCACTTACGGCATTATTTAATATCCTTTTAAAAAACTGTTATTTTCCACAATTATGGAAAAAAAGCCAATGTGGCGCCGGTATTGAAAAAGAATCCTTCTGATGCTGTTACCAATTATCGCCCGATATCACTAATTAGCTGTACTGGCAAGTTACTTGATAAATGTGTGTTTAAAAGATTATGGCATTTCCAATGTGATAACAATATACTGAGCCAGTTCCGGTCAGGGTTTACCCCAG
The DNA here is from genome assembly GCA_031216915.1 of Pictodentalium vernedei. Taxonomy (NCBI): domain Eukaryota; kingdom Metazoa; phylum Mollusca; class Scaphopoda; order Dentaliida; family Dentaliidae; genus Pictodentalium; species Pictodentalium vernedei. Next base: position 59,025,670 of record CM062296.1, read on the forward strand.
GTGACTCAACGGTATTACAACTGACAGATCTTTATAATGAATTTTGTCATGCCCTTGACGACGGTAAAGAAGTTAGAGTTGTTTTTTGTGATGTCAGTAAAGCGTTTGATAAGGTATGGCATGTTGGTCTTATTCACAAGCTCGAGAAAATAGGGATATCTGGCGATCTACTTTGTTTTTCAAAATCTTACCTCTCCGACCGGTATCAGCGGGTTGTGGTAGCCTCTGAGGTGTCCTCCTGGAGACAAGTAACGTCTGGTGTTCCACAAGGTTCCATTCTGGGCCCTCTCTTATTCCTGATATACATTAACGACATTACTGAAATTTTACTGAGCAGCACTCGTCTATTTGCAGATGATACAACTTTATATCTCATAGTAGAGAATCCTGATCAAGCTGCAGTCTTAATCAATCGTGATTTGGCAACAATCGAAGATTGGGCCAAAACATGGCTGGTTGAGTTCAATGCTCAAAAAACAGAAACTATGCTAATATCCCGTAAAATTAATGTTCCTGAACATCCACCCTTATATCTAAGTGGAACAGGAATTACTGAGGTTACCCGTCATAAGCACTTAGGTGTAATATTGAACAAAAATTGTACGTGGAATGACCATATCGACCACGTTTGCACTAAAGCTTGGTCACGTATTGATATGCTTAAAGCTCACAAGATTACTCTTGAACTAAAAGTCCTCGAACGAATATATTTTGCTTTCATCAGACCACTATTAGAATATGCTGACTGTGTCTGGGACAACTGCCCAGCAATGCAAGCAGCTGACTTGGAGAAAATACAGATAGCGGCAGCAAGAATAGTTACTGGTGCCACTGTGAGCGGCAGTAGAAGCCTCCTCCAAACTGAAGTTCAATGGGATACACTACAAGAAAGACGCCGAAAGCACAAGCTTACTCAGTTCTTCAAGATGTATCATGAGCTAACACCTCCATATATCTCTATCAAAGTTCCCCCATCAGTGCATCCATCAATCAAAGTCATAATCTCCGATCTGCAATTAACCACCGTATTCCCTTCTGCCACACTAACTTATATCAGTCCTCATTTACACCGGATGTTACCAATCAGTGGAACAGATTACCCACCTCGGTAAAGGAAAATTCCTCCCTCATAAAGTTTAGAAGGTTCTTAAATAGTGCAAACCAACGACCACCGATATTTTACACTGGTGCTAAATCCCGTGCTGCACAAATCTATCATTGTAAGCTATGCTTGCATTGTAGCGGTATCAATGCCCATCTCTATGACAACCATCTATCGTCATCCCCACTGTGCCAGTGTGGTGACCCAGAGACAACTGAACATTTCCTCCTTTATTGTCCAATACATGTCGCTGCACGCGACTCAGCTATCAATACATTGCCTTTCACATTTGACCTCTCTACGCTTCTGTTTGGGTCTGAATGGTTGGACAACTCTAGTAATGCTCTTGTATTCGGAAATGTACAGGATTATATCACACTGAGTGGGCGCTTCCAGTGAGTCATTTGCGTTTGTAGTTCTTTGGGGAATGACTTATCACCTTCATTTCAGATATTCGTTATTCAAACATTTGAGACTGATGTGATGACTTTCCAGCAAGGAATGGATGTTTTTGGTGTCAGCGGGTTGGGAGTCGTGTGTGGCCGCAGCCATTGTCGGGCCCGGTGGGCTGCTTTCTTCCCGGCAGTGAGTGCGGGGGAGTGGCACTTGTGACATGACAGGAGTTGTTCCCCCGCACCCGTTGTTAGGGGGGGGGGGGGGGCTTGTCGGTCCCGGCGGTGGGCGCGGCTATGCACGTTTTTCAGACTGTGGATATTACATGCATCTGAAGTGTGAATAATGCAGCCTCATTTTACATTCTGGGCGTTAGTGCCACAGGACGCCAGGCTACGACGGAGCCATCGTGGGCAGTTCGGGCTCCGCTCTTGGGCTGTATTTCCTCGCATGCATCGATCTAGGAAGTCTAGGATAAACAAGATGCAGATTTATTGTGGCTTTTAATAGATTAAATTTGGTTAATAGTTTGTAAATGGCGGCTCAGTTGTGGGTCCCGGGTGAGTCCGCTTTAATGATACCGCTCTCTCTCTCTCTCTTCTCTCTTTTTGTATACCTCCATTTCATGTTTAAACAATATTTTACATAGAGCAAGCAACAATCTGCAATTTTCTTCAGATTTTCTAGGGGGACAGCTTAACATAAGCTTATAGCTTACTGCTGAATCCCACCCATACAACTTGTACTTCAACTATGTTGAACTACATTTATGCATACACCTGTATTACAAGTCTCCATGAACATTATGTAATTATCATTTACTTGTATGTATTATATTATAATTCATGAATAAATATTGTTTAAACTAATTATCCTCGAATCTGTCCGGTCTCTTTCGAAAAGATTGTCAATACTTTGTAGCTTGTGTGGATTCAGAGACGTTTCCACAAGAGGTGAGAGGATGGTTGTAGGGCTCCCCTATCATTTGTGAAATAGACTATAGTTGGGAAGTCGAAATTCCCATATTGAAAAAAATTGGCGTTTGCAGAATATTTACCTACATTCAGAATTTGGCCCAAATTTGAATTTTTAGACTGAAAGTTGTGAAAGCCCTACAAATATTGATTGCACAGTAGTATCCTCCTTGCCAAACATAATAATAATAACACTTTGGCCGGCCGCTGATTTTTCGCGATTCTCTGATGAAAAGGCATTGGTTACAACTGTATTCCCAACTGCCTCCCTATTCCCACGCTTCTTCTCTCCTCCCAACACTCGGAGACGAACTGCTTGATGACATGCCTTGCTCCATTCTTCCCAATCTCTCCGATTAGCATATTAACCCTGTCCTTTGAGTCTCCCACTAACCACATGTCCTTCATTCTCCCATCCTACTTCCACATATTCCGCGGGCGGATGCGGGCGATTCGTTGGGTAAAGGGTTAAAAGATATCACCCAGCGCTGCAGTGCAGCCACCTATCGAAACCACTCATAGTTGGAATTTACACCGACAAGGAAACAACGCGATTGTCGGGGGGGGGGGGGTCGAACTGAGGACGTCTTAGCTTGCAGCCTGCCCCTCTACCCACTGAGCAACTGCGCCCCCAGTTGAGAAATATAGTTCTAATGATTTATTGGATATCACAGCAGCCCACCAGTAAATTTTGCCAACACGGATATGTTGGAATAATAATAATGTCCAACTGCCCAATCTCCCTATATACATATCCGCCCCATACTTCACCATGTTCAACTCAAATCTCTAATGGTATGGTACTGCAGCCATCCTCCTGCACTTGTCTCTTATGATAAAAGTAGCTGAGTCCCGATCGTTCCTGCAAGTATGTGAAGACAGAGTTATTGTGTACGAGAAAACCGCGATTGATTCCTGATCCACTTTCTTTTTTCTCTAATACATCCAGGTATTTCTGTCTGTCCAGTTTGTTGTGACGTTTGCTTATACCTTTGCAACTCAACTTGTCTGTTTCTCCAAAGCAGTAATAAGTCTTGCTGCACAGGCTGATAATTCCATCTCCTTTGAATTCTTCTTTGAAGAGGTCAGGACTACGCTTTTCAAAAAGTTTCTGTTTCTTACAACAGGAATTTGGTCTCCATTCTTGTTTATTAAGTTTGGCAGTTGTAAACTCATTTTTGTGCAATTTGCACGCTTCTGCTGGAAACCATTTATCCCATTCGCTGTAAAATTGTCTTCTCAGCTCGGGTCTGACAACATCTTCAAAGTTGGGTGCTGATAATGCCATGTATGCCGAGTCTGTGTCCATCTCACACATAACAAAATCCTTTCTGTCCAGATAGATATCCAAAAAATCATAATAAAACTCTAACATTCGCAGTTTGGCATATTGATAGACAAAATAGCCTATGTGTAATGGCAAATTCAGTTTAATTCGTTTTTTGTTCCTTTCTACTTCAAAGATACTATCTCCCAATTGATTTAGTGTTCGGAATGAAGCATCATTGATCAATTTGGAAACATCAGCGGTGTCACAATACATCACATCACGATGTTTTTCTTTTGAAGTTAAAGTCTTTCCATACGCAGCATTCCCAAGAAGTTTGTAGGAATCTGCTAAAATTGCCTTGTCTGGATCAGCGTCGCCAGCTCGCCGAGCGGTTGATACTTGCTCTCCAAAAATCTTGAAACATTCTTTACCTTCATACTCGACAATTTGGTAGATATGTGTTACTTCAAGCCCATGCTCGAGATACCATTTTAGCAGTGGAGTTGCAAGTAAAATTTTTTTACCATAATAGCTTCCAATAAGACTTCGTCTTGGCTGCTTCAAAGTCTGGGTAAGTTCGGCATAAGCATACATATGTGGTCCAATATCTTCTCTGGAAATGTCCACATTTTTGAAGATGGGCGTCATCTCATGAAAGTGCTGTCTTAGGTTTTGTGGTACCATGATGTCACATTCCACAAGTCCAAAAATTTCCTCTTTCTTCACTCCATCCAATATTCCAGCTGGGGTCATACTTTTTGGTTTGCGAAGCTGTTGTTTTCTTAGTTCAGGAATGTCATTTCTCTGTAATCGCCACTGGCACTCCCACATTTCAATTAGTTTGTATCCAAGATCTGTGATGTATTTTGAATTTTTCTTGGTCTCCTCGTACAAATCTGTCATCGGTTTATCTCTGACTTGGTTTCTTTCTATCAGCTGTCCATTTTTGTCCATGTTTAGTTTACAGGGATGTCCATGCCACCAGCAACCATGGAATTGATAGACAGTTTGAGCGGACTTGCACCACCCATCTACAGGAAGGCGTCGACGACCAATACGTTTCTCTACTCCGTTCTCTTGATGTCGTATCTCAATACCATCTTTTTCCGCTATGAAATTTAACCACTGTTGAGCCATGCGTCCATATGTCGAGGTGTATTCCGGCTTGAAATTGCGTTCATTGCGGCGGCGAATATACCACCCAGTTGGCATTTTTTGCATTAAAGCCCAGAGGTAAAGAGCATTAGCATCGAATCCAATTATGCTCTGGCATTGTTTAGCATCCTCTCCATAATCCATTTTTCTTATTTTTGTTAATCCTTTTTCTTGATATCTGTCGAAGACAATCGAAGGACCACCGACAATATTTGATTTTACTAAATGGTACAGGTCTTTGTTTTGCTCGTTGAACATGGTGAAGTATGAAGATTTATTCATCGTGTTGAACAGGTATTTTAAGGTAAGTCCTGGAACACTGATCCCATCTTTAAACATGTCTATGTTCCGTTCTTGATAAAAACTGAACTGTTTTTCTACAGCTTCTAAGAATGGCTTTACATCCCTATTGTTATACCAAATCAGGAAATCTCTGAAGGTTGTCATGTTGTTTTCTTTCCATACCTGTTGACAATACTTGTAATCTTCGACCGATATATTCTCATTTTTCAGGTTGCTGTAAAAGGCTTCGTGTTCTGGTAGATAATCCTGGTCTAGTATTTCTAAACTGACAATACTTTCATAAGGTAGAAATCCCTTGGCGACCGAACATCCAAAAGCTTTGAGGTACTTGTCATAACTGTATCCGGGAGCCAAAAAGTTTGTGATGTCAAGCAGTTTAAAATTGGCGGTCTTGATGCACATAAAACTGTTATTTTTCTTCACATTGAATTTGATGGGATTGTGATGTAAAAGGTATTCCAAAAGTTCCTTTTTTACTAAATTAATGTCATATCTGCCGGAATTAAAACCCAGTAGTGGAAGTTCCATCATGTAGGCATCCAATTCCATCAACAGTGTTTCCAAAGGATGAATTGATTTTTCGTCTGTACTTGGTTCAATGTCCTTCATCTTTTCAATTTTTTCCTTCAGTTCTGTGATGGTATCTGCATAGTAATCTTGCAAGTAGTTGTAGGCAGTAGATGAAATATCACCAACATATTGCATCATGTCACTGATGAGTTCTTGAGTATTTCCTCTAGTGATAAAACATCTTGGCATGTCGAAATCTGGAACATTGCTGCATACACTGACACTAAGTGGTACGTGCCTAGCCTCCCACGACCGTTTGTTACTGGCATCAGGTAGATTTGTTTTGTCGAAATAGGCTTCGAAATCATAGGCAGCTCGAAATGGGTAAAATCGTTTTTCCTGAGGCACAATGATATCTTCTTCTTCTAATTTTTCAAATATTGTTGGTGTATTGTGGTAGACCCCTCCTTCGTAGCAGTAACTGATTTCATCTGAACATGTTTTTTCGTGTCGGTTTATGGCTTTTGCAGTCTTCCAGAGCTTCCCACACTTACGGCATGAAAACGATTTACAATATTGCTCTATGTCAGTGATAAAGCTGAAATGATTTTTGTACAAGTTAATGTACATAGTGTCAGTAAATGTTTCAGTGCTCCTTTGTACGATTTTGGCTACCACTTGTCCATCTTGTTCCACGAGTTCAAATACTTTAATGTTTACTTCAAACATTTTCTCCACATCTACCAACTGGTCCAATTTCACACCAGCGAAGTTTTCTAAGGTGACATCAGTGTATTTTTGAAAGAATTGTGTTGTGATTCTATTCATGCTGTGTCTGTCAGCGCCCCTCCAAAGTGCCAGGCATCGGAAGAGGCAGAGGTTGTCATTGTAAATAAACTGGTGATTTTTGTCTCTGATTAGACTGCAAACGAAGCGATTTTCCAAGATATACTTTGGCATGTCTTCTGGAACACTACCAATAGGATGATCCTGAATCTTATTTGCATAAAATGTAATGTTTACTAAGCGATGAACAACCCATTTGGAGTTTGGTCGTTGAAGACGTGCCCATTCCAAGACATCTTCCTTTGCAATGGCATCCAAAAAATTTCGAAAGTCCATTTCATTTGAAATTAAATGAGGGATTTCTAAAATGCTGGCATTGTTTTGTGATGGATGGAAGTAGCGAAGATCCCCAGTTTCATTATTTCTCAACACATACCCATAACTGCAGTTGATTTTAAAACACTGTTGTTGTGAGCGAAATATAGTGTTGAGAAATTCTTCTTCTCTTCCCCTCGTGTTATCGATCCTGTAACTGAAGATATCTTGGACTTTCCTTCCATAAATGTGATGTGTTCGTATTGAACCCCAGTTACGTTCGTAAATCTCTAACATTTCTGGTGTTTCTTCCCCACTTAATTCTCCAACATCAAAATCTACCGGATCTTCGTATGGAGTATGTGGGACGTTTCCAACGTGAATTGAGGTGCTTCGTGCATTTTACTCGTTGGTAGATGAACTGGGCTGTGGTCTTGGCTGCTGAGGTGTTCTTGGCTGCTGAGGTGTTCTTGGCTGCTGCACTGTTCTTGGCTTTGATGTTTTCTGTGGTTTATGTACCGTAGCCCTGTGACGATTGAAATGAAGTAACTGTCCAAATGTTTGACCACAATCCAAACATTCATAACTACTCAAGCATTTCTTGTTGTGATCCCGTAGTTGGTCCAGTCTGGTAAATGTTTTCGTGCAGTTGTCACACTTGAGTTTTTTGATATTCCTGTGTATGGTTCTAATATGTCGATTCCTACTGGTTCGATGTGAAAATGTTTGGTCACATTCCATACAGGCAAATCGATGTTTGTCCCGTGGCTCCTCGTCAACCTCCATCGGTCTTGGATGGGTAGATCTCTGATGTTCTACTAACTCCGCCTCATCTAAAAATTCCCAGTTACAATCCTGCAAACAAAAAAATTAGAACACTTTACTTATTTATCTCAACTATCATGTCATTTAAAACTCCTCCGGCAAAAAAAACCCCATCAAGCAGCGATGAGCGACTGCACAACTCCATACCACCCCATTTATACTACATTTAAACCCTTCCCACGATAAAAATCCATCAAGCAGCGACGAGAGACTGCACAACTCCATACCACCCCATTCCCACGAAAAAACCCATCAAGTAGCGACTGCATGATCTCAGAACACATTAGATTTGTATAAAGCCCAGCATTTTCTCTCATACATGACGACAGATCCACTGTTATTATTTAAAAGATTAAAAACACTGATGGGAAATTGTCATTTATATGAGTAATGAAAACATTCAACTTACTTCACAAGTAAATGATGGCATCTCCATACTGATAAGATCCGGATGTGCCGATTTTTGGTGCTCTTCCAATTCTGCCTCAGTGAGAAACTCCCAGTTACATTCCTACAAAAACAAACGGTGGGTTAGTAAAATGTACAAATTATTTTTACGATTGCTTGTTTTGAAACAATATTTCTTTCCCCATAGATGGACCATTACCTGGCGAAAATCCCACTTTAAAAACATATGCCGGCATCTGTCATAAAATACCTGTCCACCATGTTTCAAAATCTTCAGTAATAATAATATATGAATTTCTTTTCGTTTTCACGCGTGGAGGACAAAACCCCATTTGACATCAAAACATGGTTATGACCCCTCATTGAAACGTATTGTTCCACGATCCTAACAAGCGTTTTAAAAATTTACTCTGCCATTTATTTATTTATTCATTTATTTATTTATTTATTGGTGTTTGGCAGCACTCAATAAGTGAAAGGAGAGAACCACCTAGCAGCGACGAGCACCTACCAGGTCCCAAATTTTATAATCCAGGCTGTTATTCATACTTCCGGGCGGATTGGAGAACGCGTGTTTCTTGGTGGGTAGTTCATTACGCTCCTCATGCGGGGTGAAGTGTATTATACATTGCTTTTGGTATGAGGATAGAATCCCAACTATTTAGCTTATGGCGTGAGGTTAGAATCTCACTCGTTTCTAACACATAGTTTGTGGCGTTCGGACAGTTACTTACTTCTAGAACATTTACCCCCTTGAGAGGAATCCCACTCTAAAATATTGCTTATGGCGTTAGGAGAAAAACCCGCTTGCTTAAAAAAACATAGGTGAATACCCCCTCATTGGAACGTATGCTATGTGAGTATTGACTGCTGTTGAACATTAGAGTTATAGTTTAAAAAGAGCACCTCATTAATCTGATATAAAACTTACCTGACAAATAACAGATGCTTTTCCCATTTCCTCTGGAATACCATGATGCACAACATTTTGATGAAGATTCCTACTCCTCGCATCCGAGAATGTTTCAGAACAAAATAAGCAACTGAATCTCACAGACTCCATTTTTTCCTCGCTTCAACTTACTCGTTCACAATAATTTTAAAGAATGATTTTGAATGTTTGATGTGAAGGACCATGGTGAGACTTATTATTAATATATTGATAAGCCATCAATACTCCAGATAAGTATAATACTCAAACAATACACTGCCACCAAGATAACTCTATCAGTAATCCGCATTACCGTTGAGTAATAACCAAAGTACAGATGTCGACAGTATCGAGTAATGCATTGACAGATAGATAACTCTATCAGTAATCCGCTTTACTGTTGAGAAATAACCAAAGTGCCCCGATAATACCGTCGAACAATAACTTAGATAACATTACTTCCCTAATGTTACTGAAACAAACATATCTAATATCACAGAAGAATATTTTCCAGTTAAAAAATAAACAGAAAAAACTTTCTTTAACATTAAATAATATATTTTAGTTAAATAAAATTTTAATTATTAAATAAAAAAAAACGGAAATCGGAAAATTAAGTTCGACTTTACAAACAACTCCTCCGTAACCCCCACACTTCCTCGGCACCCCCAGATACCCAGAACCCCGAGATATCCCCAAATGAGCCCCGACCCCAACATTCTATACAACATTCCCCCACCCCCTCCTCGGCACCCCCCACAATCATTTTCTATGCACCCTCCACATATTTAGTATTTTCATGTTAAACAATAAACAGAAAAAAAAAACTTTCTCTAGCATTAAATTCAATATATATATTCTAGTTAAATTTTAACCATTAAATCGGAATATATATTCTAGTTAAATTTTAACCATTAAATCAAAAACGGAAATCGGAAAATTAAAATAACTTTAAAATCTAAATTCATATTATTCGAAATTAAATTCGAATTAATCTTAAAATCAAAAGATATTATCGGAGAGACCCTGGTGAATACCGGAGAGAACCGAGAGAACCCGAAAACCCTGAAAACCCGAAGCCGAGCACCCGAGAACCGAGAACCAGGAGAACCAATGAAAGAGTCCTGAACGGAGCATTACATACTACTTATGTCTTATGACGTACGAAATCCAACAGCTCGTTGACACGTTTTTACGTCTTATGACGTAGGAAATCCAACAGCGCGTTGATACTTAGTGGCCATTTGTTTTGTTATTATTTTTTAGATTTCTTAAAGTTTTAACCCCAATTCTCATTTTCTCCCGAATAGTGCTCTGTGACAATCGTTGAGCCAAATGTTATCGCTGCTGCAAATACTAATATAATCCTGCAGTCAAGACTTCTCATCTGGTTGAGTACTATAAGCCACTATCAGGGCTTTCAACAAATGATGCCACCCGAGCAAAAGCCAACACATCCCTTGCTTATATTCATATATATATACTCATATTCAGTCAAACACAAATAATATTTTGTTTATATAAATTTGTTTTTTTACAAATTATTGGAGAGTGCCTGTGGGCACTCTCCAATAATTTGTAATAACCAAGTTTTGAATAACAAATTCAGACCATCAAAAATAATCTAGCCCTTAACCAGATACTCACTTATGTGAAAAATATCTTGTACTTTGCACTTTCTGATGTTTGACGTCACATTTTGAAAAACGTTGAAGGAACTGAATTTCCGGTGATGTTTGAATGTCGGGATAATTAAAGTCTGAAAGGGATAAAACAACGAGCAATGCATGGACTTTCAATCTCTACTACAGTACACTCGCCGAGGACTGATCGCAATCCTCGCCTGGGGAGAGAAGACCACGCATGCGTTTTCTTGGTAATAAAAATCGTTATCAGCAAACATTTTAATTAATGAAGCATCGAGTTGTACCCTGTGATTTATTACTTAATTTTTTGATGATTATTAATAATTAGTTTTTGGAATCTAATATTACTGTGTCCAGAGAAAGGAGATATGGCGGTTCCATTTTATTTACGTTTTGTTTTACCAACAAATGAGAATTCTTAAAACGAAAAAGACAATCAGAGAAAAATGTCTCTTATTGGAATGATGACACGGGAATAGGAACTAGAGGCTTTTTAAAGCCTGTAATCGATAACCTTGGACAACTACATATCCCTCAATCTTTCTGACCAGAATCAAAGAATGCAGCGGGCTGCCATACTAATCCATCTGAGCTAAACAGAATGATGATTATTTTCAGTGGCATTTCCATATATTATTTGTGCCCAGGTTTGTTCCCATTGGCCAAGTAGAACTCTTTACCCAACGAATCGGCCGCATCCGACGGCGTAATATGCAAATTCAGCAGTTGAAAAAATATTATTTTTCTAAAAATTTTCAACAAAACCATATTATATGATGTGGTTTTGTTAAAAAAAATTGAAAAATTAAAAAAAATAATTTAAAATAATAAATTTTGATATCGTCTGCGTTGGGTTAAGGGGAAAAGATAATTTGATTTCCCATAATGCTTCCATTGTAAATATGAGCCACAATTGCGGCTATGTGTGTAACCCAATCAACATTAAATGAGGATCATTGGTAAAGGATGTCCAAGTCAACAATAACGTGAAGTTATAAACAATTGGACATGGAGTTTTAGAGGAGATGATTTTTTTTTTTGAAAATCGACCAATCACAATCAACGAATACGTCTGGCGACCAGGTTTTTCCACCTTCGTGAACAAAGTGAGGATCGTCTGTAGGGAATATCCTATTGACTATTCCTCCTAAGTTTGATTCACATCGGCTTAGTAGCTCCAGAGAGAAAAATGAAAATGTGATTCCCCATAGAGTTTAAATGGCAACTATGAGCCGCAATTGCGGTCATGTTTGCAACCCGATAAACATTTTGAGGGTGGGTGGTAGAATGCGTACCAATCATCAATCAATCACCAGATAATTAAACTATGTTCGTACATAGTTGGTAATTACAGTACCCTTTTATATTTCATATGGTTAATTTACTATCACCTAACTCGGCTGATATGGCTTCAACGCAGCAGATATGACAGCGATCTCGGCCGATAAAAAACAAGCTCGAGATGTCAGTCTTGGTGTGGCACTGGGCGCAACCATTGTGCTTCTCTTCAAATTCTTTACCGTTATTGATGCTGCGCATCAGGAAAGTTTTTGTTTTTGTTATTGGATTACTTTGAATCTAATGTTATGTATGGTGAGGAAGCAATGGCGGCAATAGGTAAAGATTAGGCGAATGGAGAAAAGAATGACAGTTGCAAAGGGAATTTAACGCAAACCAAGATTCAAGACCGTAGATTCGTCGAAGTAGTAGAAGGGTTAATTCAGGAATTCGAACGTCGCAGCTTGCCCATTGGGGAAACCAATGCGTTCCGATATCTTAACGTGAGAAGAGGCGACTTTGCGAAATGGACGAGAAACAATGAAATAATTAGAAAACAACTACTAAATATTTGTGTTGGGTTAATAAATAAAAAGGTGTTCCATTGATTTGTTTTATATCGATCAAGGTACTAGCACTCTTAACTTCACATCAGATTTCGACCTTCGGTCCCAGACTGATACGAAGTTACCTCGAGCTAATTTCTTGGCCGATATGAAACTAACCGCGTAATACCCTCTAAATAGCATCGTGAGTTTGTAAGCGTTTGTAAAATAAAATTAGTTCAACAAATCTTATTTATGCTTTGGTGCTTAACGCCACATCAACAGCCAAGGCTAAATTCTGTCGAAAAATAAAAAGACCAGCGTAATATATTGTGAGTTTTTCAAATATGAATTTGTAAGTGTTCATCACGTTGTTCCTTCTTCATAAAACTTTCCCAACAAATGCAACACTTGAATCGTTCTCCATTAGAAAGTTTTTGTACGGTGAAAACTTTATTGAAATTATTCGACAAACAACTGATGATGTCACTTTCACCATTACATTCAACATTGTTGTAAAATAATTTGTCTGTAGTTGGGTAGTCGTCTTCCGAGTTGACCCTGGAATATTTACTCCAAATGGCATGGTTATTATTAAGCTCACTATCCAATGATTTTCCGTCACTATACATCATCGTATCGTTATTATTACATTCCTCCATCTTTGAGTATTTATCACAAATATCAAATGTTGTCGTTTTAGTCCCAATATGCATTTGAATGTGACCATCAAGTGTTTCACTTCGAGAGAAGGACATTTCGCAAATGTCACATGTGAAAGATTGTCTATGATTTGACGTTGAAGAATGTTCCTTCCGTTTAAGTCCTATAAGATTCTGTTTGTGACGGAAACGTTTTTCACAATCAGAGCATTCGAAAGGTTTATCGTCAGTGTGGGTGATCTGATGTTGTTTGAGGCACGGTTTAGAACGAAAACGTTTCGCACAAAGAGAACATTCAAATGGTTTGTCGTCAGAATGCGTGTTCTGATGAATCTTCAAGGTCGTTGTAGATCTGAAGGTTCTTTGACAAACTGAACATTTGAAAGGTTTTTCTCCTGTATGGACCATTTTATGTGCGTTGAGGGTTGATTTGTGCTTGAATGTCTTCTCACAAAAAGAACATTCAAATGGTCTTTCGTCATTATGCGTTTTCTGATGATCCTTCAGGTTCGATCTAGATCTGAAAGTTCTTTGACAAACTGAACATTTGAAAGGTTTTTCTCCAGTATGGGTCATTTTATGTTCGTTGAGATTTGATTTGCGACAGAATTTCTTCGCACAAAAAGAACATCCAAACGGCTTTATACCATTATGAGTCCTCTGGTGATATATAAGTCGTGATTTTATTTTGAACAATTTTCCACAAAAAGAACACTCGAAAGGTTTTTTATCCACATGCATCCTCTGGTGTACGTTAATGACTTTTACTACTGGAACATACAAGTTGTGACTGATTCTGAAATTAAAAAAAATTCAAACAATGAAAAACAGACATGGAAGGGACCAACGGTATCTGTATGTATAGTACTATAATTATCTATCGATTGACTAGGAAAAAAATATTAGAAATAAAAGAAAACAAATGGAATAGACTTGGGCAAGAGCAGCATGCGGTGACGAAACGTACCATAGTTTCGAGCCAGTGTGAATATTGGTGTGGTGTATGGGGAGGAGGGCATTAATTATCCCTAAAATGCCCCTCCCCCACCCCATCCCCCCAAAAGTAAATAGAAATAAACAGTAACACAGCGCTCTGGGCAGGTTAAAACGACAATATGACCTATATCCTTTTAGGTCAATTTCCAGAACTTTGGGGACAATTATTTATTTATACTGGACTGAAATAAAATATTCAAATTAAGAAGCAAATCTAGTCTCAAAAGGAAGTGTGTAATTACCCACAAAAGCTACTCGATATATGTGACTCAAATCTAGATGAAAATTCCCAGACTGGAAAATTATTAGAAGGGTGTTACTCCACAAGACGTTCCACTCGCACGGGGTGTGGTATTCCGTGTTAATGGCCTGATCCTTTCTCGTATGTGGTGAAGAAGATGAAACCTGCTTCTAGGTGCAACAATAAAACAAATACATGCACATGTGTTTTATTCTGTGCAAAAAGGCAACAACAGGAATGGCCGCTTCAGAAAGTTTCATCGAATCAGAACAAAACTCAAAATTTATTTAAAGTGATTTTACACTGAAATAAAAGTAATATTACCATATAATTTATTTCACTCTTTCCTATCTACTCATAAATCTTGGAGTCTTTTCAGCAGGAATTGAAATGGGTCAAAGTTGATCTATAACTGATAATCAAACGATGAAAACAGACAATTTATTATTAGAAGCTCGAGCATTCAAATTGATCTTGAATAAAATGGAACCCGTATATATGGTTTTCTGTCTCAACTCACATGTCACTGTATCGTTGAAATTATCTCACTTTCACACTTCTGTGATGTGCGATCAATTTAACAAGTCTCTCTCACTGTCTAAGCGACTTGTTTGAAAATACAATCACACATCTTTCAGTATTTCTTCGCAATCTACGTTATCATTAAATCCTATTGTCCGGCGCAAATCATTCTTTGTAATTCACCAAATGGAGCTTGTTTCGGGCATTATTGGAGAGTTTTATTCACAGAGTGACAACTCTCCGTTGTGTGGAAGATAAAAAAAATAACCAATAATAATTCTTCGACCTTCCGCTGATTTCAATTGAACAATATTTATTTCTATTTCTCAAGTATATGCAATTATATCAGTTACAGTAGGTTGTTCTTTTTTCTTCTTCCCTTAAATTTGCCATCGCGCAACATTATATTCTGGCTCGCCACCATGGTGGGACTCAAACCTCTACTATCGCCAAGCTGGAACCGAATAGAGCCCACTCTCTAATAGTCTTAATGGCGTTGAGACATTGAGGTTTGATAATCTATCACTCCATCGCAAACTGCCGGGAATTCTAACCGCGTGCATATCCCCCTCAGACAGCATTTGACGCAATAGGAAAGCTAGGCCTGTGTGATCCAAGTGGAATTAAATAAGGCCAACCGGGTCGCAAGGGATTTGTAAATCCCACATCGTCCCTGCGCCCGCTTTCGGTGCGCTAAAATATTTCATTCATTCATTCATTCAGTTGGTGTGGATCCAACAGTTGGCTGTAAGCTAAAACGAGATTGTTTCCATTAGTAAAACATTTGAGCATAACACAGCCGAGATGACAGGAACGCAGACAATCGAAGTCTCCGTCTAAACCCTATAATGGTGAATTTTTCATTACACTTTCAAAATATAGTTACGACTTGATAGTGGGTTAGAGGAAAATAAGAGATAATTGTATATTTTGAACAGTGAAAAGAAGAAGAAAATGTAGAAGTCTTACTGATTATAATGATATTTTTCCCGCGTTTTCGTAGAATTAGCGGGAAAAAATTGTCTTAACGTTACATGGCAGAATAGAAGGTGGAGCATTGGTCAGGACGACCAATAGACACAGAGGTGTTGCTCATGCAGTGATCCGTGATCACGTGGAAATCCGAATTGTCATTCTAGCCTCAACTGTCGTTCAGAACAGTCATCATCTCAGAAATTTTCAAAATGTTTAAAAAAAAAATAAAATAAATAAAAACAAACAAAAAACTGAGCTCACGGAACATATTCAGCAAGAAGTGGAGAAAGCTGTCAACAATACAGAAAATAATCTATTGAATGAGATGAAGCAGTTATTTGATGTTAAATTTGGTGGATTTGAAGAGAAAATCAATTCTACTCAAAGGGATATTTCGGAACAACAAATTATCAAAATAAAGTCCGTAACAGGTGTTTACAAATTCCAGACGACAAGTTGTGAGGAACAGTATGCTTTTAACAATAAAATAATTTCTACAATTTCCAACGCTAAAGCCTCGATCAGCAAATCGCAGATTACTTCAGCCGATGTCACAAAAGTGCATGAAAGACTTCAGAAGGTTTAACATAACTTAATCAGGGACACAAATTGAATGTAACTGATTCCAATGAAAACGGGTGGACAGTGGTGGAAGAATACGTAGCCAATCCGTTGGCTGATGATTCAGATGACGAAAGGAAAATTAACAGTGCAATATCCAGAGCATCTCGGAAAGCCAAAGCTTTGAAAATTAAGAAAAGGAACGAACTTCAATACAATCCATACAAAATTATTGACGCCAAAGCATCAACTGGTATACAGTCATCTATAAAGTCAAAGACATGGAAATGGTTTGCATGTGGCATAAGTGGCCATTGGAGAGCTGATTGCCCGTCTATCAGAACAACAAGAACAAATAAGATAAGTATAGATTTGTTTACTTCAAATGAAAGTCAGATTTTGAGTTTACATAGTGAGAGTAAAATAGTTGAATATGTATCGAGTGAAAATTCACTTAACGACTCCTCATCAATCTATTCAAGATTAACGATGGTGAGGAATAAATAAAGGAATGTTTCCTATGAAAATATTTCTTCGGTTGGACGGCTAAAGGCAAACATTGCACAATGGAAAGCCGTTACGAATAACAAACATGTTTTGGATGTTATCGTTAACGGTTATAGGACATATAATAATATGACAATACGCAAGGCGTAAGAAGGAACCCCAAAGTAACCAACGTATTGAAATATTTCATTCTGCAACCATTACTCCAAAAACATTTTGGTTTATTCAGTCGAATTCCTGCAATTGTTTAATTTCAGCCAAACAAGAATACGTTTCACAGAACTAAATATTTTCCCATAGGCGACCATTATAACGTTCAGGCGAAAACAAATATGGTCGCATCATTTTAAATTTAGCATTCAATTATTTTTTTGTCAACTGTTGCCCTTCAGACAACCTTTTAATGATTTTTAAACTGGGGTCATGCAACAAATAAAAGAAAAACTAACAGAAAGGGAAGTGCTGGTCACATATTCATATTTCTCAGGGAATTCCCAAACAAAACACACCAACAGTTAAACAATTTTTTAGGTTCTAAAAGTCCTCAAATCGTCCTCTTTATTCATCTGGAACATTCAACAGTAATGCAAAATGTCAGTAGACTTCTTCAAATGTTTATTGAAACAATATATTTCCCCAAGACTGCTTAGTTTTGGGAATTACATAATTTCCGAGCGCAACTTTTCGAGGCATGTAAATCTAATTAAAATATTTACAACAGTTATACCTATGAGCAAACCCAACCCTACCAAAGATAGAGTTACCTCTTTCATGTGACGAAAGAGTCATTTCTGCAACAGAATTCAACTTTTGGCTTCTGTCTAGTCCGAAGTATGGGAAATTTGTTCTTTTGAAGAGAACTGTCCAATCTGTGTCAAATAGGCTTAAAAACTGTTATTGCCTCCGACAGAATTTCTACTCTGTTACCCAATAAGTTGGGAGGGATAACAATTCACAGCTTTCTTTGAAACTACCCAAATCCCAAAATAAAACTAAAATCCGCATCAGCACACAAAACCTTTTCACAAAATCTGTTTTAATTAATCATACAGTAAGATAAATAGGGCCCCACCACCATGAAACAATATGTCAATTTTGTTTCAAAATTGGGGTTGTGCAGGGCGTATAGTTCCTCTAAATATGGGAGAATCCATTTGGATTCTTGCGGAAATCGTTCCGAGAATTCAGACCTGCTATGGGCCAGGATCCTATTAGGTCAGTATGACTGAACCCCTGTTGCATACTGATAATACATGTTAACCCTTTACCCAATACAGCTTTTTTAATTTTTACAACACCAACTACTGATTCACCCCCCCCCCCCCCCTCCCCCCTGGGCCCTTAATCGCTCACCTGGCCAGGTGGCTCAGAGAAGTATTTTGGGACAGATCCAGTTAGTCAAGGTTCATGGACACTACATAGGAATAATGTTATGAAATTATTCGTAATTCTATTGTCCATGTTAGATGATTATTAGCATAGGTCTTCCTGATTGCTTCCAATTCAGACAGCTGAAGACAAGTACTGCCAAACTTCCAAGGGTTGTTGTGTCACTGCACTTTGAAAGGCAAATTTTATGGAAAAGCTCTAAGGAATGGATTTGAACATTTATGAACAACCTCGAACCTAACCCACCCCTGCCCAAATATTAAGCCACAGACCTGAAATGAACAAACTCAAATCTGCCCCCCCCCCCCTTCCTGCGATACCAAATATGAAAGGGTTCTGACTGGCAGGAACCAAACTGGAACAAATTTACATCTGACCTCCCCAGAGATGTTGTACACCAAATATTAAAGCATTAAACTAGTGGTTCTGAAGAAAAAGATTTTTAAAAACATTTTCTCATGTTGCTTTGAGTTAATTTGCACTCCCATAATGAGCCCATATATTAACCCATAGATTTGGCTTGAACAAACATGAATCTGATCCCCTTTGAGATGCTGTAAGCCAAATACGAAAGGATTCTGACTGGTGGATCTAAAAAAAACGAGTTTTAAAGAAATTTCCTCATACTGCTCTGAGTTAAACTTTGGGCTTCAATATATAGACCAAATATTAACCCAGAGACCCGATTCAAACAAACTTCAATCTACCCTCCCCCCTGCCCCACCTCCCCCCCCCCCCACCCACCCCAATAGAAATGTTGCATTCCAAATATGAAAGCATTCTGATTGGTGGATCTGAAGGAGGTTTTCAAAGAAATTTCCTCATGTTGCACTGTTGATATTTGGGTGCCCATAGGGAGCCCAAATATCAACTCAGGGACTTGATTTGAACAAACCTGAACCTATCCCTCCAAACCCTAGAGATGCTGTATACCAAGTATCAAAAGATTCTTATACATGGTTCTGGAGAAGATTTTTTTTCAATTTTGGAAAACAATTTATGCATGCTATCAGAGAAATGCTTGGGGCACCCTGTGGGTGTGGCAACGTTATTTGAACAAACTGGAATTCATATATGATAAGGAACATGAATATCAAATTTGGTTCAATTCGGCTCAGTTATTTATGAGGAGAGGTTAGTAATGTAAAGTTCACGCCGGACAGGATGGACTGATGGTTGACAGACAGAAAGTCATCATTTAAGCACCCCCTGACTTACAGTCAGGTGAGCTAAAAATAAACAATATTCATCAAGCGTAATAATTATGGATGTTACTAGAACCGGCTGATGAGAGCCGGTTCCAATGACAGCCATATTTGTACACATTTTATTGCCAGTGTCACAATATTTCAGATCATGTTAGTGTTGTATTGGTTAATTTGCTGCCTTTGTGTTAGGTAAAGGGTTAAACTGACTCAGTTATTTTCTTGTGAATCCTAGCAGCAATGTTACGAGAAGCTACATGGTTTCTCACTGGTTTTGTTGCACGGATCTCTACGGGAATCGATTCTCAGATTCTTATAAGCCCTGGCTGAGGCTATATAATCCACCAATATCAATAGAAAGTGCCTTTTTATCTCAACAAATGATGTCAAATATTCTTTTACCTAGTGATGAGGTAAATTATAGCCCTGGATGTACCCCCCCCCCCCCTGCCCCCAAGCTCTCGGTATGCATTTTTCCTAAAACAAGAGACCCCAGGGGGCCTGAGGGCGCCCACCTGTACATGGTAACCTAAATATCAACCCAGAGAATTGATTTCAACAAGTTGCATCTACTCCTCCTAAGAAAAGCTTATACCAAATATCCAAAGATTCTGACAAGTGGATCTAAAAAAAATGATTTTTAAAGAATATTCCTCATATTGAACCGAGTTATAATTCGGGCTCCCATAGGGAGCCCATATATGAACCCAGGGACTTGGCTCCCCCCCCCCCCCCCCCCCCCCCCCCCCCCGCCTAAGGATGCCGCACACCAAATATCAAAACATTTCAACTGCTGGATCTGAAGAAGAAGATTTTTAAAGAAAATTCCTCATTTTGAACTAAGTTACAATTCGAGCTCACACAGTGAGCCCAAACATGGACCTAGAGACATGGCTTGAACAAACTTGAATCTAGCCTCCTAAGGATGCTGCATAAAAAATATCAAAAGCATTCATCTGCTGGACCTGAAGAAGATTTTTTAAAAAAAATTCCTCATTTCGAACTAAGTTACAATTCAAGCTCCCATAGTCAGTCCAAATATGGACCTAGGGGCATGCTTGAACAAACTTGAATCTCACCCCCATAAGAATGCTGCATACCAAATATTAAAACATTCTGACTACTGGATCTGAAGAAGAAGATTTTTAAAGAAAATTCCTCATTTTGAACTACATGTAAGTTATCATTCGGGCTCCCACAGTGAGCCCAAATATGGACCTAGGGACATAGCTTGAACAAACTTGAATCTCACCCCCCTAAGGATGCTGCATACCAAATATCGAAACTTTCCGACTGCTGGATCTGAAGAAGATTTTTAAAGAAAATTCCTCATTTTGAACTAAGTTATAATTCGGGTTACCACAGTGAGCCCAAATATGAACCCAGGGACTTGGTTTGAACAACTTGAATCTCACCCCCTAAGCATGCTGCATACCCAATATCAAAAGATTCTGCTGCTGGATCTTGAGAAGAAGATTTTCAAAGAACTTTGCCTGAAATGCACTAAGTTCAAATTTGGGCTCCTATACTGAGCCCAAATATGAACCCAGGGGGCTGATTTGAACAAACTTGAATCAGATCCACCCCACAATGTTGCATATCAAATATCAAAAGATTCTGCCTGCTGGATCTGGAGAAGAAGATTCTTTAAGAAATTTGCCTGAAATGCACTAAGTTCGAATTTGGGCTTCTATAGTGAGCCCAAATATGAATCCAGGGGGCTGATTTGAACAAACTTGAATCAGATCCACCCCACAATGTCGCATACCAAATATCAAAAGATTCTGCTTGCTGGATCTGGAGAAGAATATTTTTAAAGAAATTTGCCTGAAATGCTTCTATAGTGAGCCCAAATATGAATCCAGGGGGCCGATTTGAACAAACTTGAATCAGATCCACCCCACAATGTTGCATACCAAATATCATAAGATTCTGCCAGCTGAATCTGGTGAAGAAGATTTTTTAAGAAATTTGCCTGAAATGCACGAAGTTTGAATTCGGGCTCCTATACTGAGCCCAAATATAAACCCAGGGGGGCGGATTTGAACAAACTCGAATCAGATCCACCCTACAATATTGCATACCATATATCGAAAGATTCTGCCTGCTGGATATAGAGAAGAAGATTTTTTAATAGTTTTCCAATTGCAAGGCAAGTGTTAAAAAGTGTTTTCAAAGTCCCGAAACAGTACCCTATGATAAAACCGAAGGCAATTTTTTGGACCAATCCTTTCTGTTGGTCATAAGGAAGCTTCACACCAAATAAAAATTCTCAGTGCCATGCAGTTTTGGAGATATGGCGTTTTACTTTTTACGATTTTTAGCTCCTGCGGTTTCCATGGGGCTACAGAAAAAGAAAATTTGGCATAAATTAGGTACTTATGACCCAATAAGCCCTCACATAAAATTTGATTCAAATCAGCCTCTCGGTTCGGAAAATAAAAATTTTGGGCGGGCCAAAAATTTTGCCCCTCCCATAATGACGCCAAATATAGCCCATCAAACTTCGCTTAAAGAAATCCAAGTCTACACCTTAAAGGGAAGTTGCATACCATATATCAAGTCTCTGCTACTGCTGGTTGATGAAAAGATTTTGGTGCCCTTTGGGGGCATGGCACCACCCAGGAGAAGGGGGCAACTTCATTTGAACAAATCTGAATTGGCATTAGGTAATAAACATTTACCCAACATTTGAATAATGTAAAGTTAACGCCAGACGGACGGCAGACAGAATGTGATCAGTAAAGCTCCCACTGAGCTTTGCTCAGGTGAGCTAAAAAACTTTATTAATTTATAAATAAATTGATGGTGACATGAATTTCCCATTATTTTTTAATCACATTCTTGCTTCTGAACACATTTCACATTGTGTTTGATATTCTGCAATCTTTGTAAGAAAAAGCTTAAGTTTTCTCATTTAAGGCACCTCGAGTCATAAAACAGTGATTTTTTCCAACAGAATGACCAGTACCTGCTACTGTGGTGTCTCATGACACTGTTAAAATTCCTAAAAT
This sequence comes from Pictodentalium vernedei, assembly GCA_031216915.1. Taxonomy (NCBI): domain Eukaryota; kingdom Metazoa; phylum Mollusca; class Scaphopoda; order Dentaliida; family Dentaliidae; genus Pictodentalium; species Pictodentalium vernedei. The sequence continues at coordinate 59,048,183 of CM062296.1, forward strand.
CGTCAAATATTGATTCATTAGTGCTGTGCTTGTGCTGCAAATATCCACAAGTGCACTTTCACTATTTTGGTTTTAATCCCCACAGGCATGCATTCTGTCAAAAGGAGTGAAATTGTAGAAAATATGTTCACAAAGAGGACAAGTTACAGTACAGTCGCCGTGGACGGGCTGTAATACACGCGTGGGCAGTGATGTCCACTCATGCATTTACCAGTCAATAAAAATCATCATCTACAAAATTTTAATTGATGAAGCATCGGTTTGTACCTGGTGCTTCATTATTTAAATTTTTGATGATTATACCTATAGTTAGTGTTTGGCATCAAATATTATTGTATGAATTTGTATCCGTGGAAATATTGCCCATCCATGGAAAGTGAGCAGTACACTGCCACTGTACTGTATTTGTTTCAAGTATATAATATACTCTTTGATGTTTAATATACTTGTGATAGGCTGGGTCCAAAGTACTCAGTACTCGTAGTACTCGAGTACCACTTTTTTGATAAAATACTCCATACTTGCCAGCCCAGATTTTTGTATGTGTGTTTGTGTGTTTGTGTGTGTGTGTGTGTGGGGGGGGGGGGGGAGGTTGGAGGGTGAAAGATAGCTGCAAATTATTTAAAATGTTGACCTAGGCAAATGAAAAGCAAAGAAACATTTCATCCGAAGGACAGACAGACAGACATGCAGTAACAAATTTGGGAAGCCTAAATAAAAGTAGTGACTGACTTAAAATGAAACATATAGATAGAAGAGCCAGGGCAATGTTGTCAAACAGAAAACAAACAAGAGCCCCCAGAGGGCCTGATGGCATTCACCTGACATGGTAGCCTAAATATCAACCCAGGGAATTTATTTGAACATTTAGTTGCATCTGCCCCTCATAAGAAAAGCTTATACAAAATATCCAAAGATTCTGACCGGTGGATCTCAAAAAAAGGATTTTTAAAGAATATTCCTCATATTGAACTAAGTTATAATTCAGGCTCCCACAGAGAGCCCAAATATGAACCCAAGGACTTGGCTTGAACAAATTTGAATCTCACATTCCTAAGGATGCTTCTATATACTAATATCAAAAGATTCTGACTACTGGATTTTAAATAATATTCCTCTAATTGAACTAAGTTGTAATTTGGACTCCCACAGGGAGCCCAAATATGAACCCGGGGACTTGGCTCAAACAAACTTGAATCTCACCCCTCTAAGGATGCAGCATCCCAAATATCAAAATATTCTGAAGAGTGGATAAGAAGATTTTTAAAAAATATTCCTCATATTGCACTAATCTAATCATAGAGAGCCCAAATATGGACCCAGGGATTTGATTTCAACAAGCATGTGAATAAATCTTCCAAAGATGTTATTTGCAAAATATGAAAGCCTTTGGAGCAGTGGTATGGGAGAAGAAGATTCTTTAATGTTTTTCCCATTACTAAACTGATGACTCCGCATAAGTCCTGGAAAACCTCCCTATGATAAAACTGATGGCAATTTTTTTTTTGACCGTTCTTTTCGGCTATTCGTAAGGAAGCGTCACACAAAATAAAAATTCTCAGTGCCATGTAGTTTTGAAGATATGGGCGTTTTAAATTTTCTCTATATTTAGATCCTGCAGTTCCCACAGGGCCACAGGAAAATGTTCTGTCACAAATTAGGTACTTACGACCCAATAAGCCCATCATATCAAATTTGCTTCAAATCAGCCTCTCAATTTGGAAAATAGAAATTTTGGTACAATTCGGTCTCCTACAGGAAGACCAAATATGAACCCAGGGACTTGGCTTTAACAAACCTATATCTCACCTCCCTAAGGATACTGTATATATCAAAACATTCTGACTGCTGAATGTGAAGAATACTTTTGAAGAATATTCCTCATTTTGAACTAAGTTATAATTCAGGCTCCAACAGTGAGCCCAAATATGAACCCAGGGACTTGGCATAAACAAACTTGAATCTCCCACAGTGAGCCCAAATATGAACCCAGGGACTTGGCGTAAACAAACTTGAATCTCACACTGGCTCACACCGATTAATCGACTAACCAATGATCAATATCTTGATTGATAAAAAAAAGTAATTGATTGGTTAACCGTTACTTTTGAAGTACGGTACTATATGGCTGGGTATTTGATGGCTGGATTCACATCGCAAAATGCTATACAAAAATGTCCAATTGCTAACCATTTTTCTTTCATATTGGGTAAGCTTATATTCACTATTTATCATCACTTTTTGAAACCAAGATGGAAACTGTTAATCAAATTTTTAAAAACAAAAAATACCCTGTATGGGTTAACTATGGAACAAACTTGCTCCAAAACAGGCAAACATTGTCACACTGGCTCACATCAATTGCATGAGACAGAGAAATGCATGCCAGTTACGTGCCAAAATACTTGTTCACTTGCATGATCATTATACTGTATCAGTAGCTGAAAACGGTCATTCTCAACCCTTCACCAAATGCAGGTAGCAGACGATACTTGCACAAGAAATTCTTGAATTACTAAAGATTTTCAATGTTTGTCTCAAAAACATAGCTTATGCCCCCCCCCCCCCCCTATTGGAACAAGCTCAATGAGTTTATTCTAATGAGGGGTCATAAGCTATGTTTTGAGCCAAAAATTGAAAATATAATAAAATTTGAATGGACATGTTTGTATATGGCGCTGCCCGGTTTTGTCCATTATGCTGAGTAAAGTTTTAATTATATAAATGGTCAACGGTACAGCAATTATTCAGCTACCTATTGGGGCAATTGATTAATCGGTTAACCAAGGTTAACCCATGCGATTAATCAATCACGAAAACCCTTTAATCGTTTCAGCTCTAAAATTAATTTAATTTTATTAAATTTTATCTGATGAAAAAATGCTTATAATTTTGGGGGAATGGTAAATATGGATCTTCTTAAGCATTTGCAAGAACATCACAGGAATGAAATCACCGTTCTCGCAATCTTCAAAACCCTGGTGAGCCAAAATATAGGCTTGGCTTGAAGAAACTTAAATCTCACCCGCCTAATGATGGTGCATAGCAAATATCAAAAGATTCTGATTGGTGGGTCTAAAGAAAAAGATTTTTAAAGAATATTCCTCATACTGCACTAATTTCAACATTTGGACTCCCATAGAGGCCAAATATGGACCCAGGGATTTGATTTCAATAAACGAGTAAACAAATGTTGCAGAGATGGTATATGTGAAATCTGAAAGGTTTTGGAGGAGTGAATTGGGTGAAGAAGAGTCTTAAATGCTTTCTTCATTACCCACAGTGTTACAGAACGCTGACTAAGCATTTTTTCAAAGTCACGAAAAAGTACCCCATGATTGACCTGACAGAAATTTGCTTAGACCATTCCATTCTGTTGGTCCCAAGGAAGCTTCACACCAAATAAGAATTCTCAGTGCCATGTAGTTTTGGAGATATGTGCGTTTTGAATTTTGTTCTATTTTTAGCTCCTGCGGTTCCCATGGGGGGATGGGAAAATATTTTGGGGCATAAATTAATTACTTATGATCAAATAAAACCAAAAATTAAATTTGGTTCAAATCAGCCTCTTGGTTCGAAAAACAGAAATTTTGGGCGGGGCAAAAATACATGCCCTCCAATAATGAAGGCAAATAAAGACCCACAAACTTCTCTTGAACAAAACTGAGTCTGCACCTCAAAAGGAAGCAGCACACCACATATCAAATCTCTGCTACTCCTGGTTCACGAGAAGATTTTTTTAAGATTTAGGCAAAATTTTGGGCCATGGCCCTACTGGGGGCAGGGCAACTTGATTTAAGCAAAATCAAAATGCAATATCATAACAAACAAGCATCTCACATTTCACTTAAATGATTAATCAGTTCAGCAATTTTGGAGGAGAAGACGCAAACACCATGTTCACGGACGACAGACGGCAAGTGATCACTACACCTCACCCTGACTGAAAGTCAGGTGAGCTAAAAACTCAGTGGACCATGAGTGCTGCAGTTGGGCGAGATGCTTGATTCAAGGAGAAAAGAAACTTGTAGGTGCTGGCTTTCGAAAGTGTTGTTAAAACCCAATAAATAAATAAACAAACAAGAGGCCCCACAGGGCCTGAAGCACTCACCTTGAACAGAACACGATATAAACAGAGAACAGAACACGATATAAGCAATCCATCTCCATAGGATACACTGCAAATCTTTGAGCCCCTCAGGAGTGACAAAAACAGTCCAAGCATCATGCCTTTTCTTTAGTTGATTATGATGTAAAATGTGGAGCTCCCCTCTCAAGCACCTTGATACAACCTATGTAGATTACTCTTCACCTCTTGAGGGTACTGAATAAAAAATGTCTAATTCTTCAGCTACTTGGCCAATTCCGACTCCCATAGGGAGCTCAAATATAAACCCAGGTACTCGATTTGAACAAAGTTGAATCTGAAAGCATTCTGACTGGTGGATCTGAAGAACAAAATTTTAAAGAAATTTTCTCATATTGCACAAAGTTAAAATGTGGGCTACCATAGTGAGCCCAAACTTTAACCTACAGACCCGATTTGAACAAACTTGAATCTCACCCCCACCCCTCCCCCCTTAGAGATGTTGTATACCAAATACGAAAGCATTCTGACTGGTGGATCTGAAGAAGATTTTTTAAAAAAACTTCCCCATACAGCCCTAAGTTAAATTTGGGCTACCAAAGGAAGCCCAAATATTAACATAGGGACTTGGTTTGAACAATCTTGAATCTGACCATCATAACAATGAGGGTACCAAACATTAAAAAATTCTGACTCGTGGTTCTGAAAAAGATTTTTAAAGAAAATTCCCCATAAAATTTGGGCTCCTGCATTGAGTCCAAATATGAACGAATGGGCTTCATTTTAACAAACTTGTATCTGACCCCTCTATGGATGCTGTATACCAAATATCAAAAGATTCTGAACATTGGTTCTTGAGAAAAGATTTTCTAAAATGTTTGCAAAAATGCTGCACCAACATTATTCTGATGCCCTCTGCAGAACTCTCTAACAACAACAGAGGGCATTTGTTTTACCATTCAATTCTACTGGTCCTAAGGATGCTTCATACCACATAACAGTTCTCTGTTCCAAGTGGTTTGGGAAACATGGGAGTTTGAAAACATTTCTATTTTTTGCTCCTGGGGTTCCCATGGGGATGCAGGGTTTTTTTGCATGAGGTAAGTACTTATGACCCAATATTACCACGATACTGATTTCATTCAAATCGGACCATCGGTTCAGAAAATAGAAATTTTGGGTGGTACCAAAAATCTAACCACTGCCATTACAAAGCCAAATATTGCTTCACAAAGTACGTTTGAACAAGCGTGATTCTACACCTCAAAAGGTAGTTCCATAACGAATATAAAGTCACTGTACCCACTGGTTCATAAGATTTTAAAAATATTTTGGAAGCATTTTACCCCACCCCCTCCCTATGGGGCTGGGCATGTTGAGTAAACAAAAATGTAATACCCATTTGGTACCATTACTCACAGAAACTTTAACTTGAATTGACCAAAACATGGTGTTGATGGATGACAGATGGATGGACAATGGATGGAGAGTGATTAGATAAGCCCGGCTTGACTTTGTCGAAGTGAGCTAAAAAAAAAAACAAGAGGCCCAAGGGGCCTGAGGGCGCTCATCTGACATGGTAGCCTAAATATCAACCCAGAGAATTGATTTCAACAAGTTGCATCTGCTCCTCCTAAGAAAAGCTTATACCAAATATCCAAAGATTCTGACCAGTGGATCTAAAAAAAAAGAAGATTTTTAAAGAATATTCCTCATATTGAACTAAGTTATAATTCGGGCTCCCACAGTGAGTCCAAATATGGACCTAGGGACTTGGCTTGAACAAAGTTGAATCTCACTCCCTAAGCGTGGTGCATACCAAATATCAAAAGATTCTGCCTGCTGGATCTTGAGAAGATTTTTAAAGAAAATTCCTCATTTTGAACTAAGTTACAATTCAAGCTCCCACAGTGAGTCCAAATATGGACCTAGGGACTTGGCTTGAACAAACTTGAATCTCACCCCCTAAGCATGGTGCATACCAAATATCAAAAGATTCTGCCTGCTGGATCTTGAGAAGAAGATTTTCAAAGAAATTTGCCTGAAATGCATTAAGTTTGAATTCGGGCTTCTATAGTGAGCCCAAATATGAATCCAGGGGGCCAATTTGAACAAACTTGAATCAGATCCACCCCACAATGTTACATACCAAATATCAAAACATTCTGCCTGCTGGATCTGGAGAAGAAGATTTTTTAAGAAATTTGCCTGAAATGCACTAAGTTCAAATTCGAGCTTCTATACTATAGTGAGCCCAAATATGAATCCAGGGGCCGATTTGAACAAACTTGAATCAGATCCACCCCTCAATGTTGCATATCAAATATCAAAAGACTCTGCCTGCTGGATCTGGAGAAGAAGATTTTTGAAGAAATTTGCCTGAAATGCACTAAGTTCGAATTCGAGCTTCTATAGTGAGCCCAAATATGAACCCAAGGGGCCGATTTGAACAAACTTGAATCAGATCCATCCCTCAATGTTGCATACCGAATATCAAAAGATTCTGCCTGCTGGATCTGGAGAAGAAGATTTTTTAAGAAATTTGCCTGAAATGCTCTAAGATCGAACTCAAGCTTCTATACTGAGCCCAAATATAAACCCAGAGGGCCTATTTGAACAAACTTGAATCAGATCCACCCCACAATGTTGCATAACAAATAACAAAAGATTCTGCCTGCTGGATCTGGAGAAGAAGATTTTTTAAGAAATTTGCCTGAAATGCACTAAGTTCGAATTTGGGCTTCTATAGTGAGCCCAAATATGAATCCAGGGGGCCGATTTGAACAAACTTGAATCAGATCCACCCCATAATGTTGAATACCAAATATCAAAAGATTCTGCCTGCTGGATCTGGAGAAGAAGATTTTTTAAGAAATTTGCCTGAAATGCACTAAGTTCGAATTCGAGCTTCTATACTGAGCCCAAATATAAACCCAGGTGGCCGATTTGAACAAACTTGAATCAGATCCACCCCACAATGTTGCATGCCAAATATCAAAAGATTCTGCCTGCTCGATCTGAAGAAGAAGATTTTTTTAAGAAATTTGCCTGAAATGCACTAAGATCGAATTTGGGCTTCTATAGTGAGCCCAAATATGAATCCAGGGAGCCGATTTGGACGAACTTGAATCAGATCCACCCCACAATGTTGCATTCCAAATATCAAACGATTCTGCCTGCTCGATCTGGAGAAGAAGATTTTTAAGAAATTTGCCTGAAATGCACTAAGTTCGAAATCGGGCTCCTGTACTGAGCCCAAATATGAACCCAGGGGGCCGATTTGAACAAACTTGAATCAGATCCACCCTACAATGTTGCATACCAAATATCAAAAGATTCTGCCTGCTGGATCTGGAGAAGAAGATTTTTTAATCTTTTTCCCATTGCCTACAGTTTTAAAAAGTGCTGACTCAGCACTTTTTCAAAGTCCTGAAAAAAGTACCTTGTGATCAAACCGATAGGGATTTTTTTAACCACTCTATTCTACTAGATAAAAGTAAGCTTTATACAAAATAAGAATTCCCTGTGCCGTGTAGTTTTGGAGATGTGGCAGTTTTATGGTTTTTCCTATTTTTAGCTCCCGAGGTTCCCACGGGGCAATGAGAAAATTTTTTTGGCATCAATCAACTACTTATGACCCATTATCACCTCATATCAAATTTGGTTCAAATCGACCTGACGATTCTGAAAATAGAAATTTTAGGCGTGGCCAAAATTTTGGCCCCTCCCATAACGAAGGCAAATAATGCCCGACAAACTTCTCTTGAACAAACTTGAGTCTACACCTCAAAAGGAAGCTGCATACCAAATATCAAGTTTCTGCTATTGCTGGTTCTTGAGAAGAAGATTTTTTAAGAAATGGAGCATTTTTGCCCCATCCCTCTGTCAATATGAGCTGAAACCTAATTTGACAAAAAATCAAAATGCCCTTAGATAGCCCCTGCTCACATGAAATTTCATTAAAATGCGGCCAGTGGTTTGGGAGAAAAAGGCCCAAACACCACCTTCACGACGGACGACGGACGCCGGACGACGGACGACGGACGAAAAGTGATCAGAAAAGCTCACCCAGACTTTCAGTCAGGTGAGCTAAAAAATTAAACGGTTCATGTCCGATATTTTTTTCCCATGTTATTAAAATTAATAAATTTGTCCCTGGAGTCCAACAAGGTTTATGCTATACATGTAGCATTGCAAAGCCTTCTTGCGCTCAAGTGATGGAATACACCTCCATCCAAGCTATTCTGTAGATTATGAGGCCTAAAACAAACCAAGAACATGAACTTATGCATGAATATTATTACAATGAATACACTGTCTTACACAGAGGAATACCACACAATCCAGTGTAGACTGATTTCAAAAAGTCCTCCGTAGTGGAAGGGCAATTTTAACAAACATACAGGCCCAAATAAGCTTCATACACAGTGTAAAAATTCCACAAAATTAATAAACATTCATATATGTTTAATAGGAATTAGGAGTATTGTAATTAAAAGTCAATTGTGTAGTTGTTTATAAACTTATATTACTTTGTTATCAGGTGTTAAAAAATATGAATATTTGTAAACACACCCACCCATTTAGATCAGTCCCTGCTCATAGCAGTGACACAGACATACAGTACAGTTGCTGGTCACAATCCTTGCATGGGCAGTGCATGATGTCCATGCATGTTTTTTCCAGGTAATAGAAAATCATCATCAATAAAATTTTAATTAATGAAGCACCGAATTGTATCCTGTGATTCATTAATTAAATTTTTGATGATTATTGCTGTAAATAATGTTTGAAAACTAATATCATTGCATCCGCAGAAATATTGCCCACCCACAGAAAGTGACCAGTACACAGCAGCACAGAGTCAAGGTAATTATGTTTTACTGTCTTGAATTTCAAATTTTGTTGTTGTTGTTTTTTTTTGTTTTGTTTTTTTTTTTTGGGGGGGGGGGGGTGCACCAGACCCCTCCACTGATGAGAGGGTCACACACCCTCTTGTCCTCACCCCTATCTCACTGCTATGTGGCTCAGGTGATTATGTGCATCATACTCTTTATGACTCCCACTAGATACATGTATTACTCTTGCCCCTACATGTAACTTAGATATCCTGGCTTAGCACCAGTATAGTGGTAAACTAACATCAAAATGTGTGCTTATGTACAGTAGCTAACATATTGGAATAGTATAATGAGCTTTGTCAGAAACTTTATCAGGTATTGATGACAAACAACAATTTTCATTACCAGTACCTGGTGCCAGTAATAAAATAAGATTTGCAATATCACCCTGCGTTTTTGTCAGCTATTAACTAACATAAAATTGTGCGCTTCATTAAAATTATTATGGTACTACCTGTTAAAAATTACCGTTTTTTGTTTTGCTCTTTTAGAAAAAGAAATCACTCCTTTTCTGGCGGGCATACTAAACACCGAGGCAACCGAGGGATACCAAGGTGAAGGAAAACAGGAGAGAAACGGGTATGAGGTGGTGTGTTCTTTTTATTATTTATTTATTGGTGTTTAAGGTCACATTTATCTGCACAACAGCTTATTGTGACCCTGGCAGTTTTATGGATGGAGGAAACTAGAGTACCCAGGAGAACCACTGAGCAATGGCAAGCAACTGTGAGCTTCCCAACATACTACACAAGCACGGTTAGCCTTGTTCGAAGACAGGTGCACCAAGAATATGCAGTATACCTTAGTACACAGCATACCTTTCCCCCACATGGGTAGTGGGGGGTGAAGTGTCTTGTCCAAGGACACAAAGCTGTTGCCGCAGGTGGGATTCGAACCGAGGATCTCTCGGCTTGCAGTCTGCACCTCTACCTACTGAGCTAATGCACCCCTGATGGTGTATTCTGATTATGTAAATAGATTTAAGCAGTACTAGTATGTGATTGGTTTTAATGCCATATTTGAGAATTATGGGTGCTGAAGTAATAAGAGTGCACTGAAAAATCTTCCCTTTGGTATTTAGTAGGTAGCTTGGTAATGGTAAAGTGACTCCACCTCTCAGTAAGCAACAGTGTGAAAGCTGGCAGCCATCTTTATTATCGGGCTGCCGCACCCAAAAACACTCATTCTCATCCTAAGGTGATAACAAAGGTGCCCAAGAAGTTTCATGAAGATCGGTTCATAAATACAGCCTCCAGAATTAGCGTATTGACATGTGCACTTACAGTGTATAAGTAGCACTGAATAAATTAAAGGTCATCTAATTTGCATAATTTCTGCAAGAGAAAAAACCTGTATTATACAGTATTTTTTGTGATGTACAGTTAAAACTAGAAGTCCTGTCACGAAGTGTGCGCTTATCTAGGCTTAATTGCGCGTATGAATTGCGCGCAATTGTCATATCGAATGGCATTCAAAGCACGGCAGGTTCTCCTGGTTACTTATAGCAAACACGGGCAATGTTTCTGCCAATGGACCTCCGGGTTACCCGGAGGTCCATTGGCTGAAACATTGCTTGTGCACAGGCCATATTTACAGAATTTGATTGCCTTACTATGGTCATATCACATAGATTAACACGCATATCGACGTGCTATTTGTGCACATTTCAGGACAGGACTTTTAGTTTAACTGTATTCCAAGTTACTAAACATTCATACAAAAATTTATTCAAATCAGAACTTTCATACAGAAGTTCTGTACAAAAAACTGATCGCACTAATTTTAGTACAAATTGGCTGCTAGTGGCCATCTTGAATTTCGAACTGCACCCAAAAACATTCGCTCTCATCCCACGGTGATAACAAAGGTACCCAAGACGTTTTGTAAAGATCGGTTCATAAATACGGCCTCTAGCCTGAGCCGTATAGAAGTTGTTTACAAAAAACTGATTGGACCTAATTTTGGTACAAAATGGCCACTGGCAGCCATGTTGAATTTTGGATCGCACCTCAAAACACTCGTTCTCGTCCCTAGGTGATAACAAAGGTACCCAAGAAGCTTGGTGAAGATCCGTTCATAAATACAGCCCCTAACCCGATCCGTATTGAAATGTGTACTTACTGTGTATAAGTATCACTGAATAAATCAAAGTTCATCTAATTTGCATAATTTCTGTATAAGAAAAAAACCTGTATTTTATGTGATGTATTCCATGTTACTAAACAATCATACAAAAATTTATTCAAATCAGAACTTTCATACAGAAGTTCCGTACAAAAAACTGATTGCAGTAATTTCAGTACAAAATAGCTGCCGGCGGCCATCTAGAATTTTGGACTCCCCCAAAAAACACTCATTCTAACATCATGGTGATAACAAAGGTACCCAAGAAATTTCGTAAAGATCGGTTCATAAATACAGCCTCTAGCCCATCTAGCCCAAGTGGTATAGACGTTTCGTACAAAAAACTGATTGTACCTAATTTCAGTACAAAATGGCCACTGGTAGCCATCTTGAATTTTGGACTGCACCCAAAAACACTCATTCTCATCCCAAGGTGATAACAAAGGTACCCAAGAAGTTTCATGAAGATCAGTTCATAAATACTGTACAGCCCAGCCCGAGCCGTATTCACATGTGCACTTACTGGGTATACATGTAAGTAGCAGTGAATAAATTAAAGTTCATCTAATTTGCATAATTTCACAACGAGAAAAAAACCTGTATTATCTGTGATGTACTCCATGTTACTAAACATTCATAGAAAAATTTATTCAAATCAGACCTTTCATACAGAAGTTCTGTACAAAAATGCTGATTGCACTAATTTCTGTACAAAATGGCTGCTGGAGGCCATCTTGAATTTTGGACCGCACCCAAAAACACTCGTTCTTGTCCCACGTGATAACAAAGGTACCCAAGAAGTTTCGTAAAGATCGGTTCATAAATACAACCTCTAGCCCGAGCCGTATTGAATTGCTGTTCCCGAACAGACGGACAATGGGCCATGACATAACCTTAAATTTGACTTTGTCAAAGTTGAGCTAAAAATGGAGAGTATCCAGAGTATCACAAAACAAAAACCTATTTGTAAAGGACTCCTCCTTTCAAGGACAATGGGGCAGTGTTGGCATTCACCACCATGCTGCCTTGAGGCTGCATTTTGAATTCCTGTGTTTGTTGTTCTAATGAAATATTATTTTATTATTATCAGTTATGGTACAAATATGGTACCGATAGCACACTTTCAGGAACCGCTGACTGATGTCGACTGTGTGTCAGTGCGTGAGGTGCACACATACTTTTGGGGTTCTATACACCACATCCTTCATTTTGCTATATAATTTGTGTAAATTTATTTGGAATTTATAGAATTTCAGATTTGTAAAATTTCATAGTATTGTTTTTGCCTTAGTTATGGTGCTTTATAAGTAATGGGCAATTTAGTTTGAAAAAAAGGGGTTCATGAATATTCAGTCACAGGAAGATTCAGCCCTCATACTTTTTCTGAGAATATTCGGTCCCCAATTTCATTCATGCCCCCACCCCTCTCTCCTGTTTACCCATATAACGAACATCCCAAAAGACATTTTAATATCTAGATATTTATGCTTGTTCGCAACGTATTATGGACACAAATGGACACAGAGTCGAGGTAATTGTGTTTTACTGTCTGGAATTTCAATTTTTTTTTGGGGGGGGGGGGTGGGGGGTGGGGGAGGAGTGTGGGGGGGTGCACCCTACCCCTCCACTGATGAGAGGGTCACACACCCTCTTGTCCTCACCCCTATCTCACTGATATGTGGCTCAGGTGATTCTGTGCATCATATTCTTTATTACCCGGCCCCACTCCCACTAGATATTACTCTTGCCCCTACATGTAACTTAGATTTCCTGGCTAAGCACCCGTATATAGTGGTAAACCAACATCAAATTGTTCGCTTATGTCCAGTCGCTAACATACTGGAATAGTATAATGTGCTTTGTCGGAAATTGATGACAAACAGCAATTTTCATTACCAGTACCTGGTGCCAGTAATAAAATAAGATTTGCAAATATCACCCTGCGTTTTTTCAGCTATTAACTAAGATAAAATTGTGCGCTTCACGAAAATTATTTCGTTACTACCTGTTAAAATTATTGTTTCTTGTTTTGCTCTTTTAGAAAAAGAAATCACTCCTTTTCTGGCGGGCATACTAAACACCAAGGCAAACCGAGGGATACCAAGGTGAATGAAAACTGGAGAGTCTAAACGGGTATGAGGTGGTGTGTTCTTTTTATTATTTATTTATTGGTGTTTAAGGTCACATGTATCTGCACAGCAGCTTATTGTGACCATGGCAGTTTTATGGATGGAGGAAACTAGAGTACCCCAGGAGAACCACTGAGCAATGGCAAGCAACTGTGAGCTCCCCAACATACTACGCAAGCTGGGTTAGCCTTGTTCGAAGACAGGTGCACCAAGAACATACAGTATGCCTTAGTACACAGCATACCTTGCCCCCACATGTGTAGTGGGGGTGAAGTGTCTTGCCCAAGGACACAAAGCTGTTGCCGCAAGTGGATTCAAACCGAGGATCTCTCGGCTTGCAGTCTGCACCTCTAGCTACTGAGCTAATGCACCCCTGATGGTGTATTCTGATTATGTGAATAGATTTAAACAGTACAAGTATGTGATTGGTTTTAATGCCATATTTGAGAATTATGGGCACTGAAGTAATAAGAGTGCGCTGAAAAATCTTCCCTTTGGTATTTAGTAGGTAGCTTGGTAATGGTGAAGTGACTTCACCTCAGTAAGCAACACTGTGAAAGCCGGCAGCCATCTTTCATTTCGGGCCGCACCCAAAAACACTTGTTCTCATCCCAAGGTGATAACAAAGGTACCCAAGAAGTTTCATGAAGATCGGTTCATAAATACAGCCTCCAGCCTTATAGTATTGACATGTGCACTTACAGTGTATAAGAAGCACTGAATAAATCAAAGGTCATCTAATTTGCATAATTTCTGCAAGAGAAAAAAAACTGTATTATACAGTATTTTTTGTGATGTATTCCATGTTACTAAACATTCATACAAAAATTTATTCAAATCAGAACTTTCATACAGAAGTTCTGTACAAAAAACTGATTGCACTAATTTTGGGACAAAATGGCTGCTAGTGGCCATCTTGAATTTCGGAGTGCACCCAAAAACACTCGCTCTCATCCCACGGTGATAACAAAGGTACCCACGACGTTTCGTAAAGATTGGTTCATAAATACAGGCTCTAGCCTGAGCCGTATAGAAGTTGTGTACAAAAAACTGATTGTATCTAATTTTGGTACAAAATGGCCTCTGGCAGCCATCTTGAATTTTGGATCGCACCCCAACACACTCATTCTCGTCCCTAGGTGATAACAGAGGTACCCAAGAAGCTTGGTGAAGATCGGTTCATAACTACAGCCCCTAGCCCGAGCCGTATTGACATGTGTACTTACTGTGTATAAGTAGTACTGAATAAATCAAAGTTTGTCTAATTTGCATAATTTCTGTATAAGAAAAAAACCTGTATTTTATGTGATGTATTCCATGTTACTAAACAATCATACACAAATTTATTCAAATCAGAACTTTCATACAGAAGTTCTGTACAAAAAACTGATTGCAGTAATTTCATTTTCAGTACAAAATAGCTGCCGGCGGCCATCTAGAATTTTGGACTCCCCCCAAAAACACTCATTCTAACCCCATGGTGATAACAAAGGTACCCAAGAAATTTTGTAAAGATTGATTCATAATTACGGCCCCTAGCCCAAATTGTATAGAAGTTCTGTACAAAAAACTGATTGTACCTAATTTCGGTACAAAATGGCCACTGGTAGCCATATTGAATTTTGGACCGCACCCAAAAACACTCATTCTCATCCCAAGGTGATAGCAAAGGTACCCAAAGAAGTTTCATGAAGATCAGTTCATAAATACAGCCTAGCCCGAGCAATATTGGCATGTGCACTTACTGGGTATACATGTAAGTAGCAGTGAATAAATTAAAGTTCATCTAATTTGCATAATTTCAGCACGAGAAAAAAACCTGTATTATATGTGATGTACTCCATGTTACTAAACATTCATACAAAAATTTGTTCAAATCAGAACTTTCATACAGAAGTTCTGTACAAAAAACTGATTGCACTAATTTCTGGACAAAATGGCTTCTGGATGCCATCTTGCATTTTGGACCGCACCCAAAAACACTCGTTCTCGTCCCGCGGTGATAACAAAGGTACCCAAGAAGTTTCGTAAAGATCGGTTCATAAATACAACCTCTAGCCCGAGTCGTATTGAATTGTTGTTCCCAAACAGACGGACAACGGGCTATGACACAACCTTAAATATGACTTTGTCAAAGCTGAGCTAAAAATGGGGAGTATCCAGAGTATCACAAAACAAAAACCTATTTTGTAAAGGACTCCCCCTTTCAAGGACAATGGGACAGCATTGGCATTCACCACCATGCTGCCTTGAAGCTGCATTTTGAATTCCTGTGTTTGTTGTTCTTATGAAATATTATTTTATTATTATCAATTATGGTACAAATATGGTACCGATAGCACACTTTCAGGATCCGCTGATGTCTGATGGCGATTGTGTGTCAGGGTGTGAGATGCACACATACTATACACCACATCCTTCATTTTGCTATATAATTTGTGTAAATTTATTTGGAATTTATAGAATTAATTTGTGTAAATTTATTTGGAATTTATAGAATTTCAGACTTGGATTTCATAGTATTGTTTTTGCCTTTGTTATGGTGCTTTATAAGTAATGGGCAATTTAGTTTGAAAAAAAGGGTTCATGAAGATTCAGTCACAGGAAGATGCACCCTCATACTTTTTCTTAGAATATTCGGTCTCAGTCGTGGTCGAATGTCATCACCTCTTGAGGTCAAATCCTCACAGAATTTTTTTTTTTAATATTCTATGCATTTTTTCTATTGTTTTATGTTAAGGATTTATGATTACTAATTATGACAAAATTACAAGTGCGATATGAAACAAACCTTAATGAAGGTGGAACAAAAAAAAACTTCCCAAAACAAGCTGTGAGAGGTTCTCAGCTCGAATCCCAATTGCGGCAACTGAAATAAGGCGTACTGCACATCGATGGTGCACTTGTCTTCAACCAATGCTAACCCTGCTTGCTTGGAGTTATAATGTTGAGAAGCTGACAGTTGCTTGTCATTGTTGCTCGGTAGTTCTCTCTGGGTGCTCTGGCTGGGTTCCTCCCCCAGTAAAACTGTTGGCTGGCCCTGGCTGTAAAAATTGTTGTTAAACCCAATAAATAAAGAAATCAAATTTGCTGAATCCAAGACCTTTGAATGATGGTTTTGATTGGGGTGTGTGTGTGGGGGGGGGGGGGGGGGGGGTTATACAGTCGTGCCCACTTAATTGGATATATCTTAATTGTATACAGTTGAAACTAGAAGTCCTGTCCCGAATTGTGCGCTTATCTAGGCTTAATTGCGCGTAGGAATTGCGCGCAATTGCCATATCGAATGGCACCCAAAGCACGGCAAGTTCTCCTGATTACTCATAGTAAACACAGGCAATGTTTCTGCCAATGGACCTCCGGGTTACCCGGAGGCCCATTGGCTGAAACATTGCTTGTGCACAGGCCATATGTACAGAATATGATAGCCTTACTATGGTCATAACGCGTAGATTAACGCGCAAATCGACGTGCTATTTGTGCGCATTTCATGTTAGGACTTCTAGTTTTAACTGTATCCCTGTTAATAGAATATAATTTCCCAACACAAAACCATTTACCTCCAGTACAAATTTGACCTGGTAATTGAATATAGGTTATAGAGTAATCTCCTGTTAACTGAATAAAAAATCGTGTAACATGTTGAGAAATTGCCCTGACTCTTCCCAGTTTTCCTTTGGTTATAGACCAATTTGGCCTCAGTACATTCAATACAGGCATTTAATCTATTATATCTTGTTTGACAGAGCTCATGGAGCTCTGTCAAACAAAATATAATAGAATAAATGCTAAGTTTATCTCTGGAATACAGGAAAGTGACACAATCCCTGTTAATTGAATACTCCTGCTAATTGAATAATGTTATTGGCAAAGTGGCTCTTCAATTAACAGGGTTCCACTGTACAGCAAAAACAAATATCACAAACTAATAATGAAACTATGTACTTGTGAAATTTTCATGTAGTCATTCTACAAAATGTTTTAGCTGGTACTATACAGTTTTGAAGGTTAAAGGGCTCAGTACTTAGAGGTGAAGGCTGCAAGCCAAAGGGTCCTCTATCAAATACCACCTGTGGCAACCACTTTGTTTCCTTGGGCAATACACTTCATTCCCACTGCCCACGTAGTGCCATTGCGTACCAAGGCATACTGCATGTCAATCGTACACTTGTCTTCAACCAATGCTAACCCAGCGTGTGTGTTGTTTGTACGTTAGATGTTTGTAATTGCTCTGTGGTTCTCTCTGGCTTTTCCCACCTGTAAAACTGTCCGACATGAAGTGACCCTGGCTATCGAAGTGTCATTAAACCCCAATAAATAAATCAATAAGAATCATGTGTCCCTATTCTGGAGAACAGTTTGGGGCAAATTGCCAAAGGATGGTTTGGGTTAGATTAGTATCCAGTTTGGGTCAAATTGTTGGAGGACAGTTTGGATGCAATTCTCACGAATTCCAGTCACTTTGGCCCCAAGTCATTTTGGCCCCAGTCATTACAGCCTCAGGTCAATTCAGCCCCAATATACCAGGTCATTTCGGCCTCTTTAAATATTTTCAAATATTGTTTAAATTTTAACATTTTTCTATTTAATTTTTTTTCGACATATATATCTCTCAATTAGATATTCAGGTATACATGATATATGTCTAGTAGATTTTCTTTCATGATGAATAAATAAAAGAAAAGTTTCAGCACGTCGAAGATGCACATGGACTATGTGGGATTTGAAATCACTTGTGACCTGAATAATTTTATTTGCTTATGAATCTATGAGAGCCGGAAGCGAGGGTAAGTAATGAGATTTGGTTTGAGTGTACGCCTTGGAAGTGGGGCAATGGGATCAGACCCCCTTGGACATCAAACTGGAAGGGGACTAGGAATTGCGCATAACTACAAGGATTCTGCTCTGTGTTTTAGAAAATGTGGACATATTTATGGTAGTATCAAAATCGCAGTTTGATGGTTGTTTCAGAAAAAAGAAAAGAAAAAGAAACCCTGTGAACCTCAAACTGGAAGGCGACTAGGAATTGTGCATAACAATATGAATAAATGACTGCATATTCCGGTACTTTGCAAAATTTCAAAGTAAAATAATTTCTCTTACTTATACAGATAGCATCTTAAATGTATGTAAAATTGAACACATGGATAATTTTTAATGTCATGTATAACTGTTCTGTACACTGTGTAAATACAAATAACTGAACATTACTTAATAAAGGTAATTACCCATTATTTCTAAACATGAACTATGCACTGATCTTTATAGATCTCTACACTTAAAATGGTGCCGAAATGACCAAGGGACCAAAGTGACTAGGACAGAGATGACTTTGAGGTCGAATTGACCAGAGGACGAAATGACTTGGAGCCGAAGTGATTGGATATCATTCTAACAGATGAGAGACGTTAATTAGGCCCTATTACAGAACACATTGAATGTGAATTTACAGCAGAGATAATTGCTCGACGATATATTATATTAATATTTTTTCAATAAATATCGAACAATCTATTAATATTTTTTTTAAGAATTATTTTCAGGAGTTAAAACGAATATCGTAGCGTATCTAAAATATCCTACCAGATGTGTACTGCTTTTCTTTTGGATGATTCTTTCCTCGGCCTAGTTCTCCCCAGGCTGAAGATTCCCCCAGTTCCCGAAAAAAGATGACATGCCATTTTCAATGGCGGTAAATATCCAAAAGGGTTATTATTTTCCATTTTTTAGTTTTTGAAACTATGAAGCACTGCTCAGAAATACAGATGCACCAAACAGTAACACATTATTACTTTGTTTTGGTTTCTAACGGGACTGAAAGCAACCTATCAGTATCACTTTTTCGAATTACACCCATTTCGTCTGCTAACCAAATCGTCCGCTGCAATTTTACCCAAGTCGTCCTCTATAATTATACCCAACACGTCCGAAACTCGTTCGCTGGGGGAAAGTATTCAAGTATTGCATTTTGAATCATTTTTTATTTATATAATAATTTTATTGTATAATTTATTGTATATTACCTATTGTAATATATCTTAATGTACCTCCATTGTAATATATCTTAATGTACCTCCTTGCATTAAATTTCATATATGAATATGAAATTCTGAAAACAGAAATGTCAGAACAAAATAAACTATCCAGCCATCTAATAAATTTTAATTACTGTTTATTCAATGGATTACCAATAAAAATTATATTATTACAGTAAAAGATCTTAAAGTATATGTACGTCATATTAAGTTCCACAACATAATCTTATAATTTTGCAATTTTTCATTGAAGAGCTCTACCGGCACCTTGCAGTGAATAATTGCAAAATTATTAGCATAAGTATTATAAGAATTAATTATATTAAGAAATGCAACAAAATTTGTTATATTAAGTTCTGCAACATAATCTTATAATTTTGCAAGTATTCATCGAGGCGCATCGTCGCTTTACAATGAATAATAGCAAAATTATTAGCAAATGTATTATAAGAATTAATTATATTAAGAAACGCATCAAAATTTATGGTTTATTAAATTCTGCAACATAATCTTATAATTTTGCAATTATTCTTGGAAGAGCATCACCGGCGCTTTACAATGAATAATCACAAAAATTATTAGCAAATGTACTAGTATTATAGGAATTAATAATATTAAGAAACGCATCAAAACGTGTTATAATTATATTAAGAAATGCATCAAAACTTGTTATATTAAGTTCCGTAACATAATCTTATAATTTTGCAATTATTCCAGGGGGAGGGGGGTCCTGGACCAAAAATTTGCAAGACGTGATGTGGGGGTGGGTGTGTCTCTTGAGTGCACCAAAAATGTGCATTTCCAACTAGTGCAAATTTTTAAAAACATATCAATATATCAGCCAATATATGACATCATTTGTGTTTCAAACCTTAAAGATGATGTTGTACATCACACTCTTAACATAAATACAACATCAGGAGGCTTTATATGTGAGAATATTGGGCTTAATCTGGGAAAATATCACACGTTAGTAGGGGTGGGTGTCTTGTTCGAAATGTAGAAAATGTGCAGACAATATTTTCCTTGATAAGCGGACGACTCGGCTTGCGGACGAAACGTCCGTATACCCTTTTTTCAAGCAAACTTTTCCTTACTTTTACAACACCTTAACATTCGGATAATTCAACAACTGGGTTTCTGTTCATCTTGATATTTCACGAGGTACGTGTCAATGCATATCTGTATACAATCGCACCAATATAACAACAATTATCAGTTATATTATCGGTTATATGTACGGTTTTTTTTCGATTGAGGTTATCACTGGCAGACAAGCTGCAACGAAATCAGGACTGAGAGTTCGATCTGAAATGACGAGATCATCAGCTGAGCATATTGACAAACCTCCAGAAGGACAGAACTCGAGTAATAATAGTAACTCTTTGGCCGTCCGCTGATTTGTCGCGGTTCTCGGTTGAGAAGGCCTGGTTACCCCTGAAGTGTAGATATGTAGGCCAATGTATCACACAAAGCTTTGAGGCGAAACAAAAAACATTTGATTCCCAGAGGGGGACAGGCCAATTGCAATTGCATGGGCAATTCGACACCGGAAGTTACGTGTTTTTTTCACTGAAATTTACTGTCCACTTCAAAAATCACATTGACGGCTATAGAGAATTCTGTTCTGGAACACATTTATCTGACTGGGTATGTGGAACCCTTTGCGGGCCTCCGGCCCGCTTGGGGTTCCTAATATAATAACACTTTGGCCAGCCGCTGATTTGTCGCGGTTCTCGGACGAGAAGGCCTTGGTTACCCCTGAACTCCCAACTGCCTCCCTGTTCCCACGCTTCTCCTCTCCTCCAAACATTCGGAGACGAACTGCTTGATGACATCCCTTGCCCCATTCTTCCCAATCTCTCCGATTAGCACATTAACCCTCTCCTTTGAGTCTCCCCCTAACCACATGTCCTTCATTCTCCCATCCCACTTCCCCATTATACTCCCAGTGAATCTCATTCTTTTAGACTGATACTTTGGGCATTCTAG
The DNA here is from genome assembly GCA_031216915.1 of Pictodentalium vernedei. Taxonomy (NCBI): domain Eukaryota; kingdom Metazoa; phylum Mollusca; class Scaphopoda; order Dentaliida; family Dentaliidae; genus Pictodentalium; species Pictodentalium vernedei. The sequence goes on from CM062296.1 coordinate 59,069,451, forward strand.
AAGGAAGTGTTCCAGGGTCTCCACCATGCCCAAGTTACACATCTGGCACTCCCTTTCACCGTCTTTCCCAATTTTTCCCCTCAGCTCCAGGGATCGCGACCTCAGCTTGAACAGCAGTGACCCCCCAAAGGTGCCATCAAAGTACTCCTCAAATCCTGGCCTCTCTTTATCACGCAGGCCACCCAAAGACCTCTTTGATTTGACCCCCTCTCGCCAATTACGGTTACAATCCTCCATGACCCTTTCTCTGACGATTTTTTTACCCTGGTTTGCCCCAACGTCCAGGTCCGAGATCTCCAAAGAGTAGTTCTCTACTAGCTCCCTCAACTGGACCATCCACCCCGTTTTGATATTTGAGTTGAAACTTCGCAGGAACATTACTTTACACCATCGTCTGTCGGGGAGATTCACCAAATAATTAAGATAACCGAGTTTCAACAGGTCTATCCTGTCCTTGATCCTCATCCACCCAAGCTCACCCCTGATTGCTTCTAGCGCTGCGGCATTACTCGACCCCGTTATCCATCGGCCTGCATCGTTCTGTAAGATTTCCAAGCTCTTTACGGCCGTCTGGTTTAGGGGTACCACTTCCGTACCGTATGTTATACTTGGCAGCCCCACCATTTCCCAAATGGTTTTCCCCACGAAAACCTTATTGAAACTGTTTCTCCCTATACGTTTCATTTGGTTAAGGATTCGCTTCCCCTTCAGAATCAATTTATTTGTGTGGTTTCGGTAGATGCCTCTTCCTGTAATGTTTATATTTACCCCCAAATACTCGTAATCACCTGTCTCTCCTACACTGAGAAGTTTGCTGCTCCCTTCCGGAATGCAGAACTCACTCACTCTCCACCTTCGAGTGGGGTCCACTTTGCGGCCCACAGGTATAACTTTGCTCTTGCTTTCATTAAGTTCGAATCTCCATTTGCTCCCATATTTTCCAACAATTCCCAGCATTTTCGTTAGCCCCTCTTCGCTTTCTGACACTAGAACCATATCGTCTGCAAAAAATAGCCCTGGGATCTTCAAGTCCCCAACTGCTACCCCCTCGTCGCTACGCAGGAGTTCATCTCCTAAACCTTTGATGTACAATGCAAACAGGATTGGCTAAAGGATACACCCCTGTTTTAGGCACACGTTTTGTTGTAATGTTTCCCAGGCTAAGTTCACTCTGTACATCTTTATATAATGCTTTCATAATTCCAACAAACTCGCCTCCTAAGCCCAGAGCCTCCAGCTTGCGCCACATACCCTCCCTCCATACTCTATCGTGTGCCTTTTTGACATCCAAAAAGGCCATAAACATCTTTTTCTTTCTTGCTTTCGCGGATTCTATCATTTGGGATAGCGTGAAAAGATGGTCGGTTACTCTCCTTCCCTTTCTGAAGCCATTCTGGATTTCTCCCAAAAAAACCTTCTCCTCAATCACCTCCTCTAGTCTTCCATAAAGGACTTTACAGAAAACCTTTCCAATGCTGCTACTGACAGAGATCCCTCGATAGTTATCCAAAACGTCTTTTTCCCCCTTTTTGTGAATAAATGTCACTTTGCTTTCCCTCCACTCCTTTGGGACCTCTTGTTTTTCTTTCGCTAAATTGAATAGGGCAGTTAGGCTTTCCAAGAGTTCCTCTCCCCCTTTTTTGATAAACTCGTTAGAAATTTCGTCCACCCCTCCCGCTTTTCCATTCCTCAATTTTGAGATCACCCTTCGCACCTCCTCAGTTTTGATTTCGCTGCACACGAAGTCCGAGAGATTTTCCTCGACCTGGTTCGGACACTCCGGTGGGTTCCCCATGGCCCATCGCTTGTCGTTTACCTTTTCCCAGTGTTTGACTAGTTCTAATGCGATTTGATCTCGCTCTTCTGTAACTCTGCCATCTACTTTAATGCTCTGTTGGTTATTCACTTTGTTACGTTTGTTCACCCATTTCCAAAATACGCTCGAACTCGACCCCCCTGTCGTTCTTATCGTCCTAATAAGACTGCTATTTCGCACTCTCCGGTTGTCGTCTTTAATCTTGTTTACTTTATTTCGTGCTTGTCGGTATTCTTCCTTTGCTACCATGGCCTCATTGCTTTCCAACCCCTTGAGTTTTCTACTTCTCCTGTATACAGCACATTTAGCTTTTCTAACCTTTATGGCCCTTTTCAGTTCTTCGTTCACTCTGTACCCAAGTTCCCGTATTGGCACCCTAATCTTTCCTACACTTTCCTTCCCTGCCTCCACTAGGCTCGCAACTATGGCGTCGGCCATCTTCTGGACACTACCCCCATTGTGTACGGCTGCAAGCTTTGGTTTCAGTTTTTCTTCGAACTTCGCCCAGTCGGCATCCTTTTTGAGTTCCCAAATCTCATTGAAGCTTCCTTTCTTTTTTTCTAGGTTTTTGGCCCTCATCGTCACTGTAATCAAGTTGTGATCACTCTCCAGCTCCATTTTGCCCTCATCATCCACTTCTACCCTTATCACCTCCCTCCATAAATTCATATCTGTGAGAATGCAGTCAATTATTGACTTTCTGTCATTTCTCTCCCAGGTCCATTTCCCCTTACATCTAGCATCCCTGTTCAGAATCTTCAGACCGAGCTCATTTGTGAAGTTCAACAGCTTCCTTCCATTCCTGTTGACTTTCTTGTCCCCACCCTCTATGCCTTCTCCCTTGTCGCCTATGTGTCCATTAAAGTCGCCCATCAGAATTATACCGAGCCCCGTGTTTTGTAGTTCAGTGATATTGGACCTTAGTGTTGAGTATATCGAGTCATTCCACTCGGGTTTACTTCCCTCCACCGCACAGTACACAATCCCAAGGGCAATACTTTTGTTTCTCAGACTGATCTTTACCCATCCAATTTCTTTTGACACATCAGCCGAGGTGATGATATCTTCCAGATATGTAATCAGTGACGGTTTTAAATCCTCTTTAATGTACATGCCTACCCCTCCCCCTTTTTCTGGCCTTCCGTTCGCCCTACACCTATCCACACATACCCGCTTACTTGGTCTACCCGTTCCTCGTGTCTTACCCACGTCTCGCTTAAGCCCATGACATCAAACTCCTCTGCCTCGATCAATGTAGCAATTTCACTTACTTTCCGGTGGAGACCCTGGATGTTGCTATAACCCACTTTCAGGGTACCGAGGTTCATTGGCTTCCGCCTACTGGGCCCATTGTTTTCTGGTGCTAGTCTTGGTAAACTTATTCTGTCCCCCTCACTCTTGTTCACCCCACCTATGTCCACTCTCGTTATACTTGCCTCTGACCTCCCACCCCGCTCCTCTCCAAAAAAGGCTCTGCCACCCGTAGAATTTTATCCCCTAATACCCGTTTCCCCGCCCTGCTAAGATGCAGCCCGTCACGCCCGTACATACTCCCATTGCCCCAAAACGTGTCCCAATGGTCGATAAAGGGAATTCCCAGATCAACACAGTAGTCCTCTAACTCTTCATTTAGCGCCAAAATCCTTGAGTTCCGTTCGTCCCCACCTCCAAGGACAGGAAGGACCCCGGATACGACTACCCTTGCATTCCTACTTAGCAGTTTGCCGACTAAGCCTCTATACGACTCCACCAAACTTACTGACCTTCTCTCCCTGATATTGTTGGTCCCCACATGGACCACCACTACCGGTTCCGGTCCTGACCCTGCCACAATGCCATCTACCCGGTCCCTGAGATCCTCCACCTTCGCCCCCGGAAAGCACAAGACTGTTCGATTGGAACTATCAGGACCACAAACTACATTGTCAGTCCCACGTACAATGCTGCTCCCCGCTACAACTAATTTTCTTCTTCTGGCCCCAGCTCCTATATCATCTGCACCTCCTCTCGTTTTGCAAGCTCCTGGCCCCCTCTTTCTCTTTACCGCCCTCCTTACCCCGACTGGCCTATCATCATCAACAACCATCTCACCCCCCACACTTTCCCCCTCACTCTCGTCCCCAGGGGTATCAGAGTCTAAAACACTAAACCTGTTTTCTAAACACCGCCAGCAACCTTGGCAGCCTTACGCCGACTCTGGATTCCAGACTCGACGCAGCCCTGACCTGACGCCACCTTCCGAATTTTCCTACTAGAACCCCCCCCCCCCTCCTCAGTTATACCCCCCCCCCCCCCCCACATCAAGCATTATTCCCCCCACGTTTCCTGCTTCCCAGTTTCCTCCTTGAGTCCACAACGACCTTCCACCCACCTTCCACCTCACCATCGTAGGTAACCTTCAACGGGGTAACTCCAGATACACCGGCCCTCCCCAACCTCCCTCTCAGCTCTGCAATCTCCCGCTCGAATCCAACACACTTCTCTAACAAGTGTAAAATATCCCTGCAATTCGCACATACCCCACTACTACCCTCCATTGACCGACACCCACCATACCTCATATTACACTGTCTGCATGCCTCCGGATCCTCACTCTCCCCCACCGCACCCCTCGACTCACCTCCTTCAGACCTCCCTTAACACCCATACTTACCTCCGTCTGAACACCCGTCGTACACTTACCATTCATGATTACAAATAATATACAGAATCCAATGACCAATAGCCAAAATTACAAAGAGGAACTAAAAATTTGAGAAAGCGGTCGAAAACGTAAACAAAACAAAACACCGAAAATGACCCGCGCGAAGATAGGGAACACGCCACTAAAATCCGACAGAGAAACTAAACTAAACACTAATATAAATATCTTTTATTACAAATCACACCTATACAACACTAAAACACTGCCTCCACGTTCTATAATAAAAAACAATGAGTCAGCTTTGGAAAACCCATCTTTTGTTAGATCGGAAATCGCAAGGCTTTTAGAAATAGGATGTGTAAAAGAGGTGAGTGATATTCCATTTGTCGTTAACCCTTTGACGGTAGCTTTCTACAAATTAGGAAAACCTAGATTGGTTTTGGATTGCAGAGAAATAAATTCTACATTTGTATAAATTTTAATATAAATATGAGTACGCTTTCGTGGCAAGAGAAATGTTTGGTAAAGGTGATTTTTTGTTTACATTTGATTTTTAGTCTGCATACCATCACATTTCAACTTTTTCCTGACGATTTCAAGTATTTAGGTTTTTCTTGTACGGATGGAATGGTTACACACTGCTGCACATTTTGCGTATTACCAGTTGGTTTGGTTACCATTGAATATATTTTCTCAAAAGTTGTAAGAGAAATAGTTAAATTTCGGAGAGACAATGAATTAAGAGTTGTCATGTTTTCAGATGACGGTTTGGGTTGTGATTCTCACCCGGCGTGAGCTGAGAGTACAAGTTTAATAATAGAAAAAGATTTGAATAACTTTGGTATTCTACTGGCACAGGAAAAGTGTGAATGGGTCCCACCACAAGTTAGAATTTGGCTTGGATTATATTGGAATGTGATAGAGGGGAGAATCACACTTACAAAGTCAAGAGTCGACAGGATTTTGTTAAGTATTCAGAGTGCAATGAAGAAAGTAGATAAAGGTCAAAATTTGATAAAGGCTCGCAATTTGGCATGTATCGCAGGTCAAATAATTTCTGCACAAATTGCATTTGGCGATAAAGTAGGGTTATATACAAGAGGTATGTATGCATGCGTAAATTCTCGAGCTAGCTGGGAAGCAAATGTAATGCTTGGTAAAGGTGCTATTACAGAAATGGTTTATTGGAAAGAAAAGTGTTTTAATCTAAACAATATAGGTGGCGACACGGATGCCAAGAAATGGCACGTGCCCGATTTCCTCGTATGGAGTGACGCGTCAGGTACTGGTTTTGGTGGTTTCGTATGCACAAGTAGTGCTGGCAACGAAACAGGTTTCGGACGTGCTTATGGGCGTGACATTGAATCAGTAAGTGAGTGTAAAAATGACATAATCGGGAGTTGGGCTCCTGGTGGTTCTGTACAGAGGTTTGAGACCTCAATTTGTGACACGAAATCCGGGAGTTGGGCTCCGCGGATAGATATCGGTATTAACAGCAGAAAGAAAGGTGAGTTTTATTACTCGGGTAAATGTTAACATACAGAGAAAGTTTGCTTCGGAAGCTGGGCTTCGGACGAGACTTGTCTCAGTTCTACGTGGCGTGAACTGGAAGAGGTGCAACGTATTCTGAAAGATTAATCAACAGGTGAGAAAGTTAATAACAAAACCATTGAGTGGTTTACGAACAAAAAAGGTTGTTAAAAAAAAATAAAAAAATAAACGTCGGTATCAACATATTTTAAAACGAGAAATGCACGGACTTTCTACCACAAGGACAGTACAGTCGCCGTGGACTGGTTGTAATCAACGCTTGGGGAAAGAAGTCCACGCTTGCATTTACCAGGTAATAAAAATCGTCATCAGTAAAATTTTAATTAATGAATCACCGGGTTGTACTCTGTGATTTAATACTTATTTTTATTGATGATTATTAATATAATTAGTGTTTGGAATCTAATATTACTACGTCCGTGGAAAGATTGCCCACGAGTGGAAAGTGACGAGTCCAGGGCGGTCGTATTGTAGGTAACGAAATGACTTGTGCATTGAATCAAAGTTAAATAACTTTCAAATTAATTTTTTTCCTTTAAATCAAAAAAACTAATTTAACTCATTTGGTTCACATTCAGGGATGTGGCGACAGGTGGGGGAGGGTGGAGGGGGGAGAGGGGGGTCTCCAGCTAGGAGTATTTTTTTCAATAGTTTGAAATTCCGAGGTCAAAAATCAAATAGTTGGAAATTAACATTGTTCATGAAAAATATTAAAATTCCAACTAATGATGAGAAATTTTGATCTTTTGTTTTCAACTGGAAACTTGAGTTTCAAATTTTCTACTCTAAAATTCACTTGGCCTCAAAATTTCGACTCTAACATCAATCCGGTAAATTTTCAGACCCAGACATATTATAAATGATGCCTTTTCCTTTCCAGGACTGGTGAAAATTTTCAGAAGGGTTCATAACTCTTTACCCAGCACAGACGATTTCAAAATTCATTATTTTAAATATCATTTTTAAAAATTTTAAAAAAAAATTCAACAAAACCATATCATGTGACCCCTCTTTGGAACGAGCTCGACGAGCTCATTCCAAAGAGGGGTCACATGATATGCTTTTGGTGAAATTTTTCGAAAAATGATATTTTTTCAGCAGCTGCATTTGCATATTCCGCGGGCGGATGCGAGCGATTCGTTGGGTAAAGGGTTAAAAGATATCACCCAGCGCTGCAGTGCAGCCACCTATCGAAACCACTCATAGTTGGAATTTACACCGGTGGCACCCCCCCCCCCCCCCCCCCCCCGCCCAGCCGAAACCTTCTAGCCACATCCCTGTTCACATTATGAAGGAAGTACTACATTTCAGCCACCTGTACTGGTTACTTTCCACGGGTGCAACCCTATTAGATTTCAAACGATAATTATAGGAATAATCAAAAATAAATTCATTAATTAAAATTTTTCTGATGACTTTCATTACCTAATAAACTCAAGCGCGGAGACTAGTGTCAACGTATGGTTTACGATCCACCCACCATGAGTGTAATGTAGCAGCATAGGCCGAATATGAATATATATGAAAAATAAATTTTTCACAATTTATCGGAGTTTATAGACACAACTCTCAAAATAATTCTAATAAAACAAAAACATTTATTATTTTGACTTAATTATTTAATAGCAAACAAGCACATCAGAAATTCATTGAAGCCTAAATACGGGCTTTAATGTTTGTAACAAAGCCCAGATTATATCAATTATAACCACTCGGTTTTATACTTGTAGATATGTGAACCATCGTCCTGCAGTATACGCTAGTAAACAATGCCACTGTGCCACCAAGTCTTGCCCAAGGAAACAACGCGATTGTCGCGGGGGGTCAAACTGAGGACGTCTTGGCTTGCAGCCTGCCCTTCTACCTACTGAGCCACTGCGCCCCAGTTGAGAAATATAGTTCTAATAATTTATTGGATATCATAGCAGCCCACCAGTAAATTTTGCCAACATATTTCAACCCTTTGATACTTTTGTGCGTCTTTTGACGTACGAAATCCAACAGCGCATTGATGCTTTTGTGTGTCTTATGACGTACGAAATCCAAAAGCGCGTTGATACTTTTGTATGTCTTATGACGTACGAAATCCAACAGCGCGTTGATACTTTTTTACGTCTTATGACGTACGGAATCCAACAGCGCGTTGATACTTTTGTATGTCATATGACGTGCGAAATCATACAGCGCGTTGATACTTGTGTATATCTTATGACGTACGAAATCCAACAACGCGTTGATACTTTTTAACGTCTTATGACGTAGGAAATCCAACAGCGCGTTGATACTTTTTTACCTCTTATGACGTACGAAATCAAACAGCGCGTTGATACTTGTGTATGTCTTATGACGTACGAAATCCAACAGCGCGTTGATACGTTTTTACGTCTTTTGACGTACGAAATCCAACAGCGCGTTGATACTTAGTGGCCATTTGTTTTGTTATTATTTTTTAGATTTTTTAAAGTTTTAACCTCAATTCTTATTTTCTCCTGAATAGTGAGTGCTCTGTGACAATCGTTGAGCCAAATGTTATCGCTGCTTCAATAAGCCACTATCAGGGCTTTCAAAAAATGATGCCACCCGAGCAAAAGCCAACACTTTCCTTGCTTATATTCATATATATATACTCATATTCAGTCAAAGACAAATGATATTTTGTTTATATAAATTTGTTTTATTACAAATTATTGGAGAGTGCATGTGGGCACTCTCCAATAATTTGTAATAACCAAGTTTTGAATAACAAATTCAGACCATCAAAAATAATCTAGCCCTTAACCAGATAATCACTTATGTGAAAAATATCTTGTACTTTGTACTTTCTGATGTTTGACGTCGCATTTTGAAAAACGTTGAAGAAACTGAATTTCCGGTGATGTTTGAATGTCGGGATAATTAAAGTCTGAAAGGGATAAAACAACGAGCAATGCATGGACTTTCAATCTCTACTACAGAACACTCACCGTGTACTGATCATAATCCTCGCCTGGGGAGGGAAGACCACGCAGGCGTTTTCTTGGTAATAAAATCGTTATCAGCAAACATTTTAATTAATGAAGCATCGAGTTGTACCCTATGATTTATTACTTAATTTTTTGATGATTATTATTATAATTAGTTTTTGGAATCTAATATTACTGTGTCCAGAGGAAGGAAATATGGCTGTTCCATTTTATTTACATTTTATTTTACCAAAAAATGAGAAGTCTTACAACGAAAAAGACAATCAGAGAAAAATGTCTCTTATTGGAATGATGACACGGGAATAGGAACTAGAGGCTTTTGAAAGCCTGTAATCGATAACCTTGGACAACTACATATCCCTCAATCTTTCTGACCAGAATCAAAGAATGCAGCGGGCTGCCATACTAATCCATCTGAGCTAAACAGAATAATGATTATTTTCAGTGGAATTTCCATACATTATTTGTGCCCAGGTTTGTTTCCATTGGCCAAGTAGAACTCTTTACCCAACGAATCGGCCGCATCCGACGGCGTGATATGCAAATTCAGCAGTTGAAAAAATATTATTTTTCTAAAAATTTTCAACAAAACCATATCATATGATATGGTTTTGTTAAAAAAGTTTGAAAAATTTAAAAAAAATTATTTAAAATAATAAATTTTGATATCGTCTGCGTTGGGTAAAGGGTTAAGGGGAAAAGATAATTTGATTTCCCATAATGCTTCCATTGTAAATATGAGCCACAACTGCGGCTATGTTTGTAACTCAATCAACATTAAATGAGGATCATTCGTAAAGGATGTCCAAGTCAACAATAACGTGAAGTTATAAACAATTGGACATGGAGTTTTAGAGGAGATGATTTTTTTTGAAAAATCGACCAATCACAATCAACGAATACGTCTGGCAACCAGGTTTTTCCACCTTCGTGAACAAAGTGAGGATCGTCTGTAGGGAATATCCTATTGACTATTCCTCCTAACTTTGATTCACATCGGCTTAGTTGCTCCAGAGAGGAAAATGAAAATGTGATTCCCCATAGAGTTTAAATGACAACTATGAGCCGCAATTGCGGTCATGTTTGCAACCCGATAAACATTTTGAGGGTGGGTGGTAGAATGCGTACTAATCATCAATCAATCACCAGATAATTAAACTATGTTCGTACATAGTTGGTAATTACAGTACCCTTTTGTATTTCATATGCTTAATTTACTATCACCTAACTCGGCTGATATGGCTTCAACGCAGCAGATATGACAGCGATCTCGGCCGATAAAAAACAAGCTAGAGATGTCAGTCTTGGTGTGGTACTGGGCGCAACCATTGTGCTTACCTTCAAATCCTTTACAATTATTGATCCTGCGCATCAGGAAAGTTTTTGTTTTTGTTATTGGATTACTTTGAATCTAATGTTTTGTATGGTGAGGAAGCAATGGCGGCAATAGGTAAAGATTAGGTGAACGGAGAAAAGAATGACAGTTGCAAAGGGAATTTAACGCAGACCAAGATTCAAGACCGTAGATTCGTCGAAGTAGTAGACGGGTTAATTCAGGAATTCGAACGTCACAGCGTGCCCACTGGGAAAGCCGATGCGTTCCGATATTTTAAATGTGAGAAGAGGCGACTTTGCGAAATGGACGAGAAACAATGAAATAATTAGAAAACAACTACTAAATATTTGTGTTTGTTTAATAAATAAAAAGGTGTTCCATTGATTTGTTTTATAACGATCAAGGTACTAGCACTCTTAACTTCACATCAGATTTCGACCTTCGGTCCCAGACTGATACAAAGTTACCTCGAGCTAATTTCTTGGCCGATATGAAACTAACCGCGTAATACCCTCTAAATAGCATCGTGAGTTTGAACGCGTTTGTGAAATAAAATTAGTTCAACAAATCTCATTTATGCTTTGGTGCTTAACGCCACATTAACAGCCAAGGCTAAATTGTGTCAAAAAATAAAAAGACCAACGTAATATATTGTGAGTTTTTCAAATATGAATTTGTAAGTGTTCATCACGTTGTTCCTTCTTCATAAAACTTTCCCAACAAATGCAACACGTGATTCGTTCTCCATTAGAAAGTTTTTGTACGGTGAAAACTTTATTGGAATTATTCTTCAAACAACTTTCGATATCACTTTCACCATTACATTCAACATTGTTGTAAAATAATTTGTCTGTAGTTGGGTAGTCGTCTTCCGAGTTGACCCTGGAATATTTACTCCAAATGGCATGTTTATTATTAAGCTCACTATCCAATGGTTTTCCGTCACTATACATCATCGTGTCGTTATTATTACATTCCTCCATCTTTGAGTATTTATCACAAATATCAAATGTTGTCGTTTTAGTCCCAATATGCATTTGAATGTGACCATCAAGTGTTTCACTTCGAGAGAAGGACATTTCGCAAATGTCACATGTGAAAGATTGTCTATGATTTGACGTTGAAGAATGTTCCTTCCGTTTATGTCCTATAATATTCTGTTTGTGACGGAAACGTTTTTCACAATCAGAGCACTCGAAAGGTCTCTCGTCAGTGTGGGTGATCTGATGTTGTTTGAGGGAGTTTTTCAAACGGAAACGTTTCGCACAAAGAGAACATTCAAATGGTCTTTCGTCAGAATGCGTGTTCTGATGAATCTTCAGGGTCGTTGTAGATCTGAAGTTTCTTTGACAAACTGAACATTTGAAAGGTTTTTCTCCTGTATGGACCATTTTATGTGCGTTGAGGGTTGATTTGTGCTTGAATGTCTTCTCACAAAAAGAACATTCAAATGGTCTTTCGTCGGTATGCGTTTTCTGATGATCTTTCAGGTTCGATTTAGATCTGAAAGTTCTTTGACAAACTGAACATTTGAAAGGTTTTTCTCCTGTATGGGTCATTTTATGTTCGTCGACATTTGATTTGCGACAGAATTTCTTCTCACAAAAAGAACATCCAAACGGCTTTATGCCATCATGAGTCCTCTGGTGATATATAAGTCGTGATTTTATTTTGAACAATTTTCCACAAAAAGAACACTCGAAAGGTTTTTTATCCACATGCATCCTCTGGTGTACGTTAATGACTTTTACTACTGGAACATACAAGTTGTGTCTGATTCTGAAATTAAAAAAATTCAAACAATGAAAAACAGACATGGAAGGGACCAACGGTATCTGTGTGTAGAGTACTATAATTATCTATCGATTGACTAGGAAAAAAATATTAGAAAAAAAATAAAACAAATGGAATAGACTTGGGTAATAGCAGCATGCGGTGACGAAACGTACCATAGTTTCGAGCCAGTGTGAATATTGATGTGGTGCATGGGGAGGAGGGCATTAATTATCCCTGTAAATGCCCCCCCCCCCTCCCCCACCCCCATCTCCAAAAAAAGTAAATATAAATAAACAGTAACACAGCGCTCCGGGCTGGTTAAAATGACAATATGAGCTATATCCTTTGAGGTCAATTTCCAGAACTTTGGGGACAATTATTTATTTATACTGGACTGAAATATTAAAATTAAGAAGCAAATCTAGTCTCAAAAGGAAGTGTGTAATTACCCACAAAAGCTAATCGATATATGTGACTCAAATCTAGATGAAAATTCCCAGACTGGAAAATTATTAGAAGGGTTTTACTCCACAAGACGTCCCCGAGTTAAGCTCCCGCATGGGGTGTGGTATTCCGTGTTAATGGCCTGATACTTTCTTGTATGTGGTGAAGAAGATGAAACCTGCTTCTAGGTGCAACAATAAAACAAATACATGCACATGTGTTTTATTCTGTGCAAAAAGGCAACAACAGGAATGGCCGCTTCAAAAAGTTTCATCGAATCAGAACAAAACTCAAAATTTATTTAAAGTGATTTTACACTGAAATAAAAGTAATATTACCATATAATTTATTTCACTCTTTCCTATCTCCTCATAAATCTTGGAGTCTCGTCAGCAGGAATTGAAATGGGTCAAAGTTGATCTATAACTGATAATCAAACGATCAAAACAGACAATTTATTATTAGAAGCTCGAGCATTCAAATTGATCTTGAATAAAATGGAACCCGTATATACGGTTTTCTGTCTCAACTCACATGTCACTGTATCGTTGAAATTATCTCACTTTCACACTTCTGTGATGTGCGATCAATTTACCAAGTCTCTCTCACTCTCTAAGCAGCTTGTTTTGAAAATACAATAAAACATCTTTCAGTTTTTCTAAACAATACACGTTATCATTAAATCCTATTGTCCAGCGCAAATCATTCTTTGTAATTCACCAAATGGAGCTTGTTTCGGGCATTATTGGAGAGTTTTATTCACACAGTGACAACTCTCGGTTGTGTGGAAGATAAAAAAAATAACCAATAATAATTCTTCGACCTTCCGCTGATTTAAATTAAACAATATTTATTTCTATTTCTCAAGTATATACAATTATATCAGTTACAGTAGGTAGTTCTTTTTTCTTCTTCGAAGTCTCCGTCTAAACCCTGTAATGGTGAATTTTTCATTACACTTTCAAAATATAGTTACGACTTGATAGTGGGTTAGTTTAAACAATATTTATTTCCAACCTCAGTGAGTACAGTATACAACATGAAGATGTTTGTGGATTCGACAGTAAGCCGTTGGCTTGTACAAGGTCGTTTCTGTCACATATAATAATAATAACTCTTTGGCCAGCCGCTGATTTGTCGCGGTCCTCATAAGAGAAGGCCATCATTCCCCCTGCACCCCACCCCCTCTTCCCCTCCTCTCCTCCCAGCATTCAGATATAAACTGCTTAATAGTGTCCCTCACTTCCTCTTTTTCAATTTCTTCAATAAGCATTCCTACCCTCTCCCTCGTGTCCCCCTTCAGCCATCTATCCTTTGTTTCTTCACCCCACTTCTGCATTATTCTTCCAGTAAATTTTATTCTATGAGGTATATACTGTGGGCATTCCAAGAGAAAATGTTCCAGGGTCTCCACTACTCCAGAGTGGCACATTTGGGATCCCTTTTCCCCATCTCTCCCAATTTTTCCCCGAAGCTCCAGTGATCTTGATCTCAGTTTGAACAGCAGTGACCCTCCAAAGGTGCCATCTAGGTACTTCTCAAAAGCTGGCTTTTCTTTATATTGTAACCCCTGCAGTGATCTTTTCACGCTAACCCCTGCTCGCCAGTTTCGATTGCAATCTTCCATGACTCTCTCTTTGACAAACCTTTTGCCTTCTTTCATTCCTACTTCTATGTTTGTGACCTCTATAGAGTAATTGTCCATTAGTTCCCTCACATGTTTTGACCACCCCGTTTCTATATTAGAATTCCAAATGGTATCGAGCATCAATTTGCACCACCGGTTGTCAGGCAGGTTTCTCAAGTAGTTAAAGTAACACAGTTTTCCCAAATCTACCCTGTCCTTGATTTTCATCCACCCAAGCTCCCCCCTTACTGCTTCCAAAGCTGCAGCATTACTCGACCCTGTTATCCATCTGCCGGCATCATTTTGAGTATTTTCCAACTTCTTAGTAACGGTTTGGTTTAATGGAATCACGTCCGTGCCATACGTTATACTTGGTAAACCCACCCTCTCCCACAGTGTTTTCCCCACAAAGACCTTGTTGAAACTATTTTTCCCTAAAAGTTTTAGTTGGTTCAGAATTCTTTTCCCCTTCAGAATCAGTTTGGCTGAGTAATTTCTGTACACCCCTCTTCCCGTTATATTTATGCTTACCCCTAGATACTCATACTCTCCCGTTTCTCCTACAGTGATTTGTTTGCTTTCCCCTTCGGGGATTGAGAACTCCCCCACTCTCCATCTCTTCGTCATATCTACCTTACGTCCAACGGGTATTACCTTGCTTTTATTTTCATTTAGTTCGAGCCGCCAAGTGTTCCCATAACTACCAACAATTTCCAGCAATTTCTCTAGCCCCTGTTCAGTTCTAGACATTAACACCATGTCGTCCGCAAAGAATAAGCCTGGTATCTTTATGTCTCCAACATTTACCCCCTCCGCACTCTGAATTAGTTCGTCCCCTAAATCTTTAACATACAATGCAAACAAAATCGGTGAAAAGATACACCCCTGCTTGAGGCCTATATCCATAGGGACTCGTTTTGTAGTGATACTCCCTAGACTGAGTTGGCTTTGCACATCTGTATACAGTGCTTTCATGATTCCCACAAAGTCACCCCCCAGTCCGATGCCCTCGAGCTTTCGCCACATACCTTCCCTCCACACTCGGTCGTACGCTTTTTTCACATCTAGAAATGCCAGAAACATCTTTTTCTTTTCAGCCTTTGTTGATTCTATCAGTTGGGTGAGTGTAAATAGGTGATCAGTGACTCTTCGTCCTTTCCTGAAACCATTTTGAATTTCTCCTAGAAAACCTTTCTCTTCAATAACTTCCTCTAGTCTACTGTATATGACCTTACAGAATACTTTTCCGATGTTACTACTAACTGATATCCCCCTATAGTTATCTAGAACTTCCTTATCCCCCTTTTTGTGTATGAACGACACCTTACTTTCCCTCCACTCTCTGGGGACCTCTTGCTTTCGCAGAGCCAGGTTGAAAAGGTTTGTCAGGACTTCAATAAGTGCCTCCCCTCCATTTTTGAGGAATTCGTTCGGAATTTCATCAGTCCCTCCCGCTTTACCATTTTTTAATTTCGAGACCACGTTCCGCACTTCTTCTGCCGTTATTTCGCTACATACACGATTGGATAGGTTCTCCTCCACCAGTGTATTTCTTTTTGGTGGGGACCCACTGCCCCATCGCCTATCGTTTATCTTTTCCCAGTGCTTGACTAACTCTGAAGCGATACGGCCTTTATCTTCTGTACTTTCCCCATCCACTTTGATACTCTGCACACTACTTTTCCCCCGTTTATTTACCCAGTTCCAAAATACGTTTGAGCTCGAACCCCCCCCCCCCCCCCCCTATAACCTTAACTGTTAAATGTGTTTGTAACAAGAAGCTAAAATGTGTGTTTGACTGAGAGCATGGGTGATTGTTTGGTTGGAGAATAGGGTTGTTGATGGTTGAGTGAACTATAATTGGATGGGCTGGTCAAGCAGCATGCTTTTTGTGTGTTAAGAGAGGGTGTGCAGAATGTAGTATGTTTTACTTGAAGAGTGTATTTGCTGAATGTCAGAGAGCTTTTACATAAAATGTGAATAGGAAACAGTTTTGAAGCTGATGGAAAATGTATGTTAAAAATGTATCAGTGACAGTTTCAGTCAGTAAAAAAAAATTGATCAGTTGGAACTGAATAGTGACATTAATGAAAAGGAAGGATTGGCAGGAATTGTACTGCAATTTAAATACCAGACCCTTGTAAGTTTTGTTTTATGCTAACAAAATTGAAAGATATTCTACAAATTTAATATAGATAAATAACTGCTTTCTGCTACATAGGTGAGCCGAGGAGTTGTAAATTAATAATTCTTGTGAAGCTGAGTGGATATTAAATAATTTTAATATTTTAAGTAATTTAAATTGTGAATTGAATTACATAGTTTTACTATTGTGTATAACTGGAAATAATTTGAGCCATGTTCATAATTAACTCTAGGGCTGCCAAGCTAGGTTGGTGGTTTTTAGAGAAAGCTTAAGGAGTGGTTAGTGGGTCTTTTTGGAACATAATTTGCCAGTGTTTATACAGTTACCATAATATTTTGATTGTAAATTTAAGGTCTAAATGCATTTGGTTAATGGGTGAGCATTGCACAAATGCATTTGGATTAATTTGGTCATCTATTTAGCCGCATTTGTGAGTAATTTTGATATATTATTTCAGGTGGCCATTACATTACATTACATTCGTGTTGCGACAAGAAGTTGAACTTTGCAATAAATAATATCATCGTTTTCCAGAACGACAGGGAGTTGTTTTTGACACACTCAATATGGGAACAGGGTGACTTAGTGTCAATCTGAAATCGGAAATGCTTTGGGCAAATGAGGCGAAGGCCACTTCGTGTGATGTAGTGCTTAGTGCAAATCTTGCAGTGCTTAGTGCAAATGTTCCAGTGCTTAGTGCAAATCTACTAGTGCTTAGTGTAAATGAAATGAGAGTCTGTTCAAAGAGTGTGTACCCTGATGTTCTGCATTTTCATTTGTGTATGGATTCATGGATTATTATCATTTAATAAAATAATATGTACAAATACATCAATGTTGATAATTTACCATCGGCCAGTGTGACAAATTGGTGTCAGAAGTGGGATTCCTTCATATTCGACATGAAAATCAATTCAACGACTTGTTTTCAATGACCAGTGTAATTCAGAACATCATATCGACTACAGTGGTTCCGAGAGTGGAAGATTAGCAAAATCAGCAGAATTTTGTTTTGTTTCTTTTGACAGTAAGAGGTTGTAGAATCTTAACTGATAAGCTCTTCCATATTGTATTGGGAGGACATCAGAAGTTGGTGGTAAAACTTTAATTGGTAGCTGATAATCTCAAATGACATTTAAATTAATCTTATTAATTGTATTGACAATGGATGTGAAAGGGCTCATGGAGCGGGGACGAGAGTTAGGATTGGAGGAAAAAGATTTAGTAGAGTATGTTGAAAGAAAGGAGAAAGAAGATTTAGAAAGGGAAGAGCGTGTACGAGAAAGAGAGCATAAAATAAGATTACAAGAGTTGGAAACTAAAGCTAAAATTGAGATTTTGGAAAAAGAAATTGAACTCGAAAAGGCTAAGAAAGGTGATGGTTCACAAAATGTTTCAGTGTCAGATAGGTCCCATGTTAAGAGTCCTAAAATACCACCTTTTGATGAATGTAGGGACGACATGGATGCCTATCTTCATAGGTATGAGAATTATGCAAAAAATTCAAAATGGCCACAAGGTGAGTGGGGTATTAATTTGAGTGCTTTACTTAAGGGGAAGGCTTTAGAGGTGTATTTAAGGCTATCGGCAATTGTTGCAAAAGATTATGATAAGATTAAGACCGCTCTCCTTAAGCAGTTTCGATTGACGGCTGAGGGGTTTAGACAAAAATTTAGAAAGTGTTCTCCAGAAAAGGGTGAGACAGGTCCCCAATTTGCTGTCAGACTAGAGCGCTATTTGGATAGATGGATTGAACTTACAGACACCGACGGAACTTTTAAAGGTTTGAAAAATTTGTTATTAAAAGAGCAGTTTATCAATGCTTGCCCCAAACTCTTGGCATTGTTTCTTAAAGAACGAAAAATAGTTGATATAGGTGACATAGCTGATTTAGCAGAGCAATATTTAGAAGCCCATGGGGAATGTTTGGGTGGATCAGATACCCAAACCACAGCTTATGGAAAGTCTACCATACAAACAGGTAAGGTTGAAAGTAAACCAAAGCATTACAATGACAAGTGGAAAAAATCTAACCAACCAGTAAGTATGGATGGCAAACGATGTTATTTCTGTCATAAAATAGGACACCAGATTGAGGATTGTTTTGAAAGACAAAAACGTTTACAAACAATGGGTCGTAAGAATATGGCGGCAATGGTTATCGATGAGGAAGGGATTAAATGTAAATGTTGTGGTAAGTGTTTGGAAAAAGAGGACATGAAGGTCTGTTTTCTAAGTGAATGTTGGGAACATACGTGTTGCACGCATAATGGAAAAGTAAAATTACATTGTGGTCACGGATTACCTCTGGTAAGTGCTGGGTGTAAAAACAAATTGCAGACAAAAATCATGCCAGTGGAGGAGGGCATGGTAAATGGTGAGGAGGTGGAAGTTCTAAGGGACACAGGGTGTTCGGGGGTGGTGATAAGGCGTTCTCTTGTTAAGGATAATCAGTTAACTGGATATACCCAGAGATGAGTGCTCATTGATGGGACAGTGCGGGATGCCGAAGTTGCCAAACTTCATATTGATACGCCCTTCTTTGTTGGTGAAGTAGAGGCTCTGTGCATGAATAAGCCTATATATGGTCTCATTATCGGTAATATACCCGGGGCATTAGATTCAAATAAATTAGAAATAAGATTAGATCCCAAACCCTACAGTGAGAAGAGGGGACAGTCAGCAAACCCAGATAAAGCTAGGGAGGTGGATAGTTGTCCGGGAGGTGAGAGTTTGGTTATGGGTAAATGTCAGGCAGTGCAAACTCGAAGTCAAGCAAAACAAGAAAGGAAGGATTTTAGCAAGCCAAATGTTGCTGAAACGTTTAATATATATACCTGTGGAAGTTTTCCGAAATGAACAATTAAATGACAGCATGTTAAACAAATGTTGGGAGAAGGCTAAAACAGTCGAAGTAAATACGTCTAAAAAAGGTGCAAATACTTGGTTTGGTACCCAAAATGGCTTTTTGTATAGGTTTTATGAAAATAAGAATTTTGAACAAGGAAAAACTCAGAAACAGTTGGTTATTCCAAACATCTGTAGGGAATCAGTTTTGAAAGTAGCACATGAGAGTATTCTTGGAGGGCACTTGGGGATGAAGAAAACGCAAGAGAGAATTTTGACACAGTTTTTCTGGCCAGGCTTACCGACTGATGTTAAACTACACTGTTTATCATGTGATCAGTGCCAATGCACCTTTCCTAAAGGTAAGGTAAGTAGGGTACCCTTGGGTCAAATGCCTCTGATTGATACACCCTTTGAGAGGGTTGCCTTTGATTTGGTTGGCCCAGTAAAGCCAGCAACAGATTCCAAGAATCGATACATCTTAACAATGGTGGATTACGCTACGCGATACCCAGAGGCAGTGCCTTTACCTGGAATTGAAGCTGAGCGGGTTGCAGAAGCTATGTTTAATATTTTAACACGGGTGGGTTTTCCAGCTGAGATATTGACTGATTTGGGGTCACAATTTACATCCAGGGTAATGAAGGAAGTCAGTAGGTTGCTGTCAATTAAAATGTTGAATACAACCCCATATCATCCAAGCTGCAACGGTTTAGTTGAAAAATTTAATGGAACGTTGAAAAGGATGCTCAGGAAGGCTTGTACTGAACGCCCAAAAGATTGGGATTGTTACATACCAGCCTTGCTGTTTGCATACCGGGAAGTTCCCCAAGAAAGCCTAGGGTTTAGCCCATTTGAATTGCTTTATGGAAGAACAGTAAGGGGTCCCCTGGCGATTTTAAAAGAGGTGTGGACACAGGAAGTCAAAGAGCCCGAGGTATGCAGTACATATGAGTATGTTTTAAATTTAAGACATCGGTTGGAGGAAACATTAGAAATTGCCAGAAGGGAGTTAGAATGTCAAAGTAAACGCTACTGTAAATACTATAATAAGAATAGTAAAGACCGACATTTTGTAGTTGGGGACAAAGTGTTAATTT
Source organism: Pictodentalium vernedei (assembly GCA_031216915.1). Lineage (NCBI taxonomy): Eukaryota > Metazoa > Mollusca > Scaphopoda > Dentaliida > Dentaliidae > Pictodentalium > Pictodentalium vernedei. The sequence goes on from CM062296.1 coordinate 59,089,701, forward strand.
TATTGCCAACTGATGGAAATAAATTATTGATGCAGTGGAAAGGGCCTTTTGAGGTGGTAGATACATTGGGAAAGTGTGATTACAGATTAAAGGTAAGTGGTAAAGTCAAAACTTATCATGCCAACTTATTGAATAGATATATTGCTAGAGGCAACCAGTCAGTGTCAGAACAGGAGGGGGAATATCGGAATGGCGGTACAGAAGCAATAAATGGAATGCTGGATGTTATAGGAGTAGGGGTTATAGAGGATGACTGGTCAGAATTCGATTGTCAGGGCAGTACTGTGAGTGATGTAAACAAAGATGATCTATCTAATTTGTATTCTTGGGAGAAAGGTAAGGAGTCAATAAGTGATGTAAAACTGGGAGGAAATCTTGCAATTGAGCAAAAACAACAGGTAAGTGATTTGCTGTATAAGTTTAAAGATGTGGTTTCTGATACACCGGGCGAAACCAACTTGGTGGAGCTTGAAATAAAATAAACATCCAATGAACCCATCAGAACAAAACAATACCCTCTACCCTTGGCTATGGAGGATACTGTCAGGAAAGAGGTACTTTCAATGTTGGAAATGGGGTAATAGAGCCATCTCAATCCCCTTATTCGTCACCAGTGGTTTTAGTGAAAAAACCAGATCAAACTATACGCTTCTGCATTGACTTTCTGAAGATTAATCGAATCACCGTGTTTGACTCAGAACCAATACCCAACCCTGAGGAAATCTTTGCAAAACTATCACAGAGTAAGTATTTATCCAAATTAGATCTGAGTAAGGGATATTGGCAGATTCGGCTTACTGAGAGTAGTAAAGAGAAAACCGCTTTTTCAACTCCATTGGGGTTGTATCAGTTCAGAAAATTACCGTTTGGTCTAAAAACAGCACAAGCTGGATTTTCTAGAATGATGAGGCAATTACTTTTGAGGCTTGAAAATGTTCAAAATTTTGTTGATGATATCTTAGTTCATACCGAAAGTTGGGAGTTACACATCGAAGTTTTGAAAAGTTTATTTGCACGGTTAAAAGCTGCCAATTTAACTGTCAAACCTAGCAAGTGCATCATTGAAATCACACAAATAGAGTTTTTAGGGCATTATGTCGGAGATGGAAAGATGCAGCCTGTCGATGAGAGAGTAACAAGCATAAGGACAGCAAAACGCCCAGAAACAAAAAAGCAGGTGAGATCGTTTCTTGGTATGGCGGGTTTTTATAGGAGGTATATTCCACATTTTGCAGAAATTGCTGCCCCTTTAACTGACCTTACCAAAAAGGGGTCCCTGAATAAAATTCCTTGGGATCATTGCCAGGAAAGAGCTTTCGAAACTTTGAAAGTTGGTTTAACAAATAAGCCAATTTTAAGATTACCAGATATGAACAAACTGTTTATTCTTAGAACAGATGCTTCAAATACTGGAATAGGTGCTATCTTACTTCAGGAGCATGAAGATGGCAAATTTCCCGTGTCATATGCCAGCAGAAAATTGTTGCCAAGGGAAACCAGATATTCAGTCATAGAAAGGGAATGTTTGGCATTGGTTTGGGGAGTTACAAAATTTCAAATGTTTTTATATGGAAAAGAATTCATTGTGGAGACTGACCATTGTCCCTTGATATATATGAACCACTGTAAATTGACAAATAATAGAATAATGAGGTGGGTGTTAACTTTACAACCATACAACTTTAAAATCCATGCTATCAAAGATGTAGAAAATGTAGGAGCAGACTATCTTAGTCGAAATTAAAAAAAAAAAAAGTTTGTCATTTAACGTCTTTTCTTCATTTTTGTTTTTTTTTTCTCTTAAGGAGGGAGATATGTCACATATAACCTTAAATGTTAAATGTGTTTGTAACAAGAAGCTAAAATGTGTGTTTGACTGAGAGCATGGGTGATTGTTTGGTTGGAGAATAGTGTTGTTGATGGCTGAGTGAACTATAACTGGATGGGCTGGTCAAGCAGCTTGTTTTTTGTGTGTTAAGAGAGGGTGTGCAGAATGTAGTATGTTTTACTTGAAGAGTGTATTTGCTGAATGTCAGAGAGGTTTTTCATAAAATGTGAATAGGAAACAGTTTTGAAGCTGATGGAAAAGGTATGTTAAAAATGTATCAGTGACAGTTTCAGTCAGTAAAAAAAAATTGATCAGTTGGAACTGAATAGTGACATTAATGAAAAGGAAGGATTGGCAGGAATTGTACTGCAATTTAAATACCAGACCCTTGTAAGTTTTGTTTTATGCTAACAAAATTGAAAGATATTCTACAAATTTAATATAGATAAATAACTGTTTTCTGCTACATAGGTGAGCCGAGGAGTTGTAAATTAATAATTCTTGTGAAGCTGAGTGGATATTAAATAATTTTAATATTTTAAGTAATTTAAATTGTGAATTGAATTACATAGTTTTACTATTGTGTATAACTGGAAATAATTTGAGCCATGTTCATAATTAACTCTAGGGCTGCCAAGCTAGGTTGGTGGTTTTTAGAGAAAGCTTAAGGAGTGGTTAGTGGGTCTTTTTGGAACATAATTTACCAGTGTTTATACAGTTACCATAATATTTTGATTGTAAATTTAAGGTCTAAATGCATTTGGTTAATGGGTGAGCATTGCACAAATGCATTTGGATTAATTTGGTCATCTATTTAGCCACATTTGTGAGTAATTTTGATATATTATTTCAGGTGGCCATTACATTACATTACATTCGTGTTGCGACAAGAAGTTGAACTTTGCAATAAATAATATCATCGTTTTCCAGAACGAAAGGGAATTGTTTTTGACACACTCAATATGGGAACAGGGTGACTTAGTGTCAATCTGAAATCGGAAATGCTTTGGGCAAATGAGGCGAAGGCCGCTTCGTGTGATGTAGTGCTTAGTGCAAATCTTGCAGTGCTTAGTGCAAATGTTCCAGTGCTTAGTGTAAATGAAATGAGAGTCTGTTCAAAGAGTGTGTACCCTGATGTTCTGCATTTTCATTTGTGTATGGATTCATGGATTATTATCATTTAATAAAATAATATGTACAAATACATCAATGTTGATAATTTACCATCGGCCAGTGTGACAGTTTCCACACCATTAATTAATTACCTATAATATATTCGAGAAACAGCTATAAAATATGTTAAATCCAAACCAGTAAATAATTTACTAAGTAATAATACGGTTTGGTATAGGTTGGAAACACATTTCTGAAATTCTGAAATTATAGAAAGAAGAAGAAGAGAAATAAAAGAGAAAACCAGAAATAGTAATCATTTAAGTAATGATAGGCTACAATTTGTAAAACGCCACACTCCACAGAACGGAAGACATGGCCTGAAATGACAACGGAGAATGGCTTGTGGTGGGTTACTTGGTTGGCAACATAGGCTGAGGGTGTCACATTTGAATTTCAAAATTCGTTAAGATTAGGATTAAGTGCCCTGGGGCGTCGCGTGACGGTAAGTGCATGGAGTGCATTGGATTCTCTTCGTCTTCATTGTGTGTGTGATAGTGGGTTAGGTACAGAGGAAAATAAGAGATAATTGTATATTTTGAACAGTGAAAAGAAGAAGAAAATGTGGAAGCATTGCAGAGAAGACTTACTGATTATAATGGGTATAAATAGACGCATGTTGATGAACCACCTCCATACTATATTTCGTTTCAATTTAGGTACCTGGATAAATGTCGGTTTTTAGGACAGTTCATCTTAGGTGAATAGTTTATAATACAACAATAATAACACTTCGACCGGCCGCTGATTTGTCGCGGTTCTCGTATGAGAAGGCCTTGGTTACCCATGTTCTACCAACTGCCTCCCTATTCCCGCGCTGCTTCTCTCCTCCCAACACTCGGAGACGAACTGCTTGATGACATCCCTTGCCCCATTCTACCCAATCTCTCCGATTAGTATATTAACCCTTTCCTTTGGGTCGCCACCTAATCACAATTTCAACGGATATTCTCTTGAATGGAAATGCTGAATACACAGCGGAAGCAAACAGCCTAATTTTTGAAAAAGTACAGAGTTATATTACTGCTTCCAAGAGATTTTACTGAACACACCTGCAGTGCTCGCCCCTCTTGTGCTCTCCCTTTATTAAAGGAAGCAGCTGCCTTTGCCCCAGACACCCCCACCCCTCCACCTTTCCCCTTCTTTCCTCTTTCATATTATTTTGTTTCAATCATAGTCTCTTCCATGCCATGAAAGTCTGATGTATTTGTTGATTGCAGGAGACAGATTACATAAGCTTCGGCTTGCTGCTGAATCCACTTTCTAATACTGTATCTCAGCATGCTGTTCTATACCTTGTATATTTATATGCAGTATTGAAATAAAATAATGTTTAAACTAACCACATGTCCTTCATTCTCCCATCTCACTTCCCCATTATACTCCCCCTGAATCTTGTTCTTTTAGACTAGTATTTTGGGCATTCTATAAGAAAGTGTTCCAGGGTCTCCACCACGCCCAAGTTACACATTTGGCAAGAATTAAACAGTATTTATTTCCAACAGCAAGTAATGAAAACATACATACAATTGATACAGATGAGTTTGGATGATGGAAACGGATTCAGCAACAAGCTGTGAAGCTTATACTCCGTGGCACAGGTTTTATCACAAAAGAGGGTATACAGCGAGACAAACACATTGTACTTGTAGCATTTGCCAAAACCAGCTGAGTGGATACATATAAATATTTACTTTGCATGGGTACGCACTCACACAAGAAACCACTAAACACTAGGCAAGGATTGAACGACTGATGAGTGCACATTTTATATAAATAAACATTTGAATAAAGATTTAACAGCCCTTTTAAGGGCTTGAGGGCATGTGTCTGTGAGAGGGTGTGTTTGTTTTTGTTTTTTTGGGGGGTGTGGGGTGTGTGGGGGTGTGTGGAGGAGGTCGACCGCTACCAAACCGGCGTATCTCTTTGGTTTTCTTTTCTCTTCTTCCCTTAAATTTGCCATCGCACAATATTACATTCTGGCTCGCCAGCATGGTGGGACTCAACCTCTACCATCACCGAGCTGGAACCGAATACAGCCCACTACCTAATAGTTTTAATGGCGCTGAGAGTTTGAGTATTGACAATCTAACACTCCAACGCAAACTGCCGGGAATTCTAACTGCGTGAATACCCCCACACACACACACGCACGCACGCACGCAAGCACATAGAGAGAGAGAAAAAAAAACAATCTGAGATAGAGAGGAAAGAGATAGGGAGAAAGAGCAGGGAACCGAGAGATAAGTCACTTGTTCACCTCCCTTCTGCAGTGACATAGACTTTAAATACGTGGAAACAAAAGATATAGAGGTAATTGTCTGTGACAAGATTCGGAGAAGCAGTGATCATGATTAACAGGCTCGTGCTGCTGACAAGTGGTGGTGCTAGGTTTGGAGAGGTTATACAGACACGGTGCGGCCTATCCAAAAATCTTAGGTAAGTGACTTCCATTAATGTCTTTCAAGTAGTACTGACTGCTGACTCAAGTAAGAAACATAAGAATGTCCGATTGAGTCAATTGTATTCAAATTAGCATATATGTTTCCTCATAAAAGAAATACCACCAATATCAGAAACCTCAGTTTACTTTCCTACCATTTGCAATGGCAGACAAAAACTACAATAATAATAATAAGACTTTGGCCAGCCGCTGATTTGTCGCGGTTCTCGGACGAGAAGGCCTTGCTTACCCCTGTACTCCCAACCGCCTCCCTATTCCCACGCTTCTCCTCTCCTCCCAACACTCGGAGACGAACTGCTTGATAACATCCCTTGCCCCATTCTTCCCAATCTATCCGATTAGCATATTAACCCTCTCCTTTGAGTCTCCCCCTAACCACATGTCCTTCGTTCTCACATCCCACTTCCCCATTATGCTCCCACTAAATCTCATTCTTTTAGACTGATACTTTGGGCATTCTAGAAGAAAGTGTTCCAGGGTCTCCACCATGCCCAAGTTAAACATCTGGCACTCCCTTTCACCATATTTCCCAATTTGTCCCCTCAGCTCCAGGGATTGCGACCTCAGCTTGAACAGCAGTGACCCCCCCCCCCCCAACGGTGCCATCAAGGTACTCTTCAAAGCCTGCCTTCTCTTTATCACGCAGGCAATGATCCATCCTCTGATTTGTCTCGGATCTCTAACGATGAGGCCTACATTAATCCAGTCCCCCGCCGGCATATTCCTCCCACATTTCTTCCCAATTTACCAGCATTCGGTCAAAAACTATTTCAAAACTGAATAAATAAACTAATTATCCTCGAAGTGTATTTGTACAAGGGTATTTATGTCTGAGTATGCATGCACTGACTAGTCGGGTGTGGGACTGCACAGAGGGAATGGTCACCCGGACCGAGCAGCTGTTTTAATTTAGTGAACAGTAGTGTTGGCGAATGAGTGTGTGTGTTTGTGGTCGTGCATGTGTGTGAAGGTGTGTGTAGGGGTTGGGACGTGTCAAATAAGTGGATACATGTGTATATTTCCAAATGCTTCTCTCCATAATTTGCCCTTGGTTTACAATACAAATTCCAGTCATTCTTCAATTTCTCCAGTTTTAACATCCACTTAATAACTAATGGTGCTTGACTTTGAGTTTAAGCATTTCATATCACATTGCTTCATGGAATGCTTTTTCAATACGTTATTCGTATTTTCTACCATTATTTTTTATACCCCATTTCAAAGCTACTTTATCCATTCTTCTTCAAACCCAAACCTTCTCGTAACCAACCTGACCTCAACTCTTACCAATGTAAAATAGTCCTGTTATTGAAAGTTACCAGTCTCCGGGCACCGTGCAGATTTCACCATCCTCAAATATTATAGTGTGTAGTCTAGATTCCTACCGTGTCCGGATTGGTACATTCAGCACTGCAATATACGTCTGCGGCATCAAACGGAAACTCAGCAAGGAGCAGACCCTGTGTTTTCTAACGTATTTGTATTTGCGCATTGTAGGTATCAGTCTTCAGGTTTGCTTAACTGTGCTGTCAGCCTTGTTTCATCTCTCCGATTCACAAGGTCAATCACTTAATAGGGGTGTGGAATTTACGAGACCCAACTTTCTTGAAAGAGGTGCTAGAACCCCACTGACACCAAACCCAGTGGCTCCAAAACTAATCGAGTCCGCTATGTGGTATCTTATAATTTTGGTAACATTGTTCCTGCCCCACTCCTGTTATTGCCTGGGGACATTGAATTAAACCCTGGGTCTGCCGCCGTAAACACTTATTGTAGCCAAAATTCACTGAAAATCTTCCAAATAAACATTCAAAGCCTCAAGCCAAAATTGCACATTATAGAGTATGAATCGTCATCCAATGACATACTGGCCTTCACCGAGACTTGGCTTCAAAGCAGCGACCAAATATCTGATATGATGATTAGTGGCTTCCAGGAACCATTGCGGCGTGACCGTTTATCGAGGGGAGGGGGGTTGCTATGTACATAAAGGATGGCTTGTGCTTTCGGCGAAGAACTGACCTCGAGGTAAATAACACTGGGAGCCTTTGGGCTGAGGTGTTTACAAATTACAGTAAATCAATACTAGTTGGAGTATTCTACCGACCACCCAATAGTACTTCAGATATCTGGCATAGCATTACAGCTTCTGTTGCTAGAGCCAAAGATACTTCAATCTCTGACCTAATCATTACTGGGGATTTTAATTAAAATCAAAATGGTTCCTCCCGAGGACACTTCCGTGAATTAAGCAACTATTTTAATCTGAGGCAGTTTGTGGTAGAGCCAACGTGCTTTACTGAGTCATCTGCGACACTGATTGATCTGTTTGCTGTAAGTGATACAGTTCCTGTCCTGGAATGTGAAGTTCTAGAGCCCCTTATTTCTGACATGACTCGATATCATTGCCCAATTTCAATTGAGGTTGAATTTAAAAAACAACGTCCAAACACTTTAGGAGACGCATTTGGGTGTATCCGGAAGGGAATTATAATGCTTTGAACAACGCCTTCAGCAGTGTAGACTGGAAGAGCTTGTTCGATAATTCATGTCTAGACACTGTAATCTCTAACTTTACCGAGATCCTACTTAACACGGCATCTAAATTCATCCCTAACAAAGATATAACTTCCAGGCCCAATCAACCCAAATGGATGCATAACCATATTCGCCTACTGATTAGGCAAAGGACCCGATTATATCGCAGAGCAAAGCGCTTAGGTTTACCATACGACTGGGAAAAATATAAACGTAATGAGGTCGTATCAGCAGTTAGGAAGGCCAAAGCCACGTATATTTCAAAAGTTGAATCAACATTGAATTGCCCAAATACATCAGTGGTGGAAAACCTTAAAAACATTTATCAGTAAAAATACCCCAGAAATCCCAACTTTAAATCGCTTGAACAAACTCTACTTTACCAATCTTGAGAAGGCGAAAGTGTTCAACGAATACTTCTGTTCCATTTCAACATTGGATGACACAAATGCAACTTTACCCGACTCATCTCATCCAGTCCTGGATTCATTTGATAAAATAATGTTAGTAAGCACTGAAGTGTATGAAGCAATCAATAGTATTAAGATATCGAAGGCGTCCGGCCCTGACCTCATAAGTCCACGGCTCCTGAAGGAATGCAGAAGTTCATTATGTGTACCACTTACGGCATTATTTAATATCCTTTTAAAAAACTGTTATATTCCACAATTATGGAAAAAAGCCAATGTGGCGCCGGTATTGAAAAAGAATCCTTCTGATGCTGTTACCAATTATCGCCCGATATCACTAATTAGCTGTACTGGCAAGTTACTTGATAAATGTGTGTTTAAAAGATTATGGCATTTCCAATGTGATAACAATATACTGAGCCAATTCCGGTCAGGGTTTACCCCAGGTGACTCAACGGTATTACAAATGACAGATCTTTATGATGAATTTTGTCATGCCCTTGACGACGGTAAAGAAGTTAGAGTTGTTTTTTGTGATGTCAGTAAAGCGTTTGATAAGGTATGGCATGTTGGTCTTATTCACAAGCTCGAGAAAATAGAGATATCTGGCGATCTACTTTGTTTTTCAAAATCTTACCTCTCCGACCGGTATCAGCGGGTTGTGGTAGCCTCTGAGGTGTCCTCCTGGAGACAAGTAACGTCTGGTGTTCCACAAGGTTCCATTCTGGGCCCACTCTTATTCCTGATATACATTAACGACATTACTGAAAATTTACTGAGCAGCATTCGTCTATTTGCAGATGATACAACTTTATATCTCATAGTAGAGAGTCCTGATCAAGCTGCAGTCTTAATCAATCGTGATTTGGCAACAATCGAAGATTGGGCCAAAACATGGCTGGTTGAGTTCAATGCTAAAAAAACAGAAACTATGCTAATATCCCGTAAAATTAATGTTCCTGAACATCCACCCTTATATCTAAGTGGAACAGGAATTACTGAGGTTACCCGTCATAAGCACTTAGGTGTAATATTGAACAAAAATTGTACGTGGAATGACCATATCGACCACGTTTGCTCTAAAGCTTGGTCACGTATTGATATGCTTAAAGCTCACAAGTTTACTCTTGAACTAAAAGTCCTCGAACGAATATATTTTGCTTTCATCAGACCACTATTAGAATATGCTGACTGTGTCTGGGACAACTGCCCAGCAATGCAAGCAGCTGACTTGGAGAAAATACAGATAGCGGCAGCAAGAATAGTTACTGGTGCCACTGTGAGCGGAAGTAGAAGCCTCCTCCATACTGAAGTTCAATGGGATACACTACAAGAAAGACGCCGAAAGCACAAGCTTACTCAGTTCTTCAAGATGTATCATGAGCTAACACCTCCATATATCTCTATCAAAGTTTCCCCATCAGTGCATCCATCAATCAAACAAAGTCATAATGTCCGATCTGCAATTAACCACCGTATTCCCTTCTGCCACACTAACTTATATCAATCCTCATTTACCCCGGATGTTACCAATCAGTGGAACAGATTATCCACCTCGGTAAAGGAAAATTCCTCCCTCATAAAGTTTAGAAGGTTCTTAAATAGTGCAAGCCAACGACCACCGATATTTTACACTGGTGCTAAATCCCGTGCTGCACAAATCTATCATTGTAAGCTATGCTTGCATTGTAGCGGTATCAATGCCCACCTCTATGACAACCATCTACCGTCATCCCCACTGTGCCAGTGTGGTGACCCAGAGACAACTGAACATTTCCTCCTATATTGTCCAATACATGTCGCTGCACGCGACTCAGCTATCAATACATTGCCTTTCACATTTGACCTCTCTACGCTTCTGTTTGGGTCTGAATGGTTGGACAACTCTAGTAATGCTCTTGTATTCGGAAATGTACAGGATTATATCACACTGAGTGGGCGCTTCCAGTGAGTCATTTGCGTTTGTAGTTCTTTGGGGAATGACTTATCACCTTCATTTCACATATTCCTTATTCAAACATTTGAGACTGATGTGATGACTTTCCAGCAAGGAATAGATGTCTTTGGTGTCAGCGGGTTGGGAGTCGTGTATGGCCGCGGCCATTGTCGGGCCCGGTGGGCTGCTTTCTTCCCGGCAGTGAGTGCGGGGGAGTGGCACTTGTGACATGACAGGAGTTGTTCCCCCGCACCCGTTGTTAGGGGGGGGGGGGCATGTCGGTCCCGGCGGTGGGCGCGGCTATGCACGTTTTTCAGACTGTGGATATTACATGCATCTGAAGTGTGAATAATGCAGCCTCATTTTACATTCTGGGCGTTAGTGCCACAGGACGCCAGGCTACGACGGAGCCATCGTGGGCAGTTCGGGCTCCGCTCTTGGGCTGTGTTTCCTCGCATGCATCGATCTAGGAAGTCTAGGATAAACAAGATGCAGATTTCTTGTGGCTTTTAATAGATTAAATTTGGTTAATAGTTTGTAAATGGCGGCTCAGGTGTGGATCCCGGGTGAGTCCGCTTTAATGATACCGCTCTCTCTCTCTTCTCTCTTTTTGTATACCTCCATTTCATGTTTAAACAATATTTTACATAGAGCAAGCAACAATCTGCAGTTTTCTTCAGATTTTCTAGGGGGACAGGTTAACATAAGTTATAGCTTACTGCTTAATCCCACCCATACAACTTGTACATCAACTATGTTGAACTACATTTATGCATACACCTGTATTACAAGTCTCCATGAACATTATGTAATTATCATTTACCTGCATGTATTATATTATAATTCATGAATAAATATTGTTTAAACTAATTATCCTCGAATCTGTCCGGTCTCTTTCGAAAAGATTGTCAATACTTTGTAGCTTGTGTGGATTCAGAGACGTTTCCACAAGAGGTGAGAGATGGTTGTAGGGCTCCCCTATCATTTGTGAAATAGACTATAGTTGGGAAGTCGAAATTCCCATATTGAAAAAAATTGGCATTTGCAGAATATTGACCTACATTCAGAATTTGGCCAAAATTTGAATTTTTAGACTGAAAGTTGTGAAAGCCCTACAAATATTGATTGCACAGTAGTATCCTCCTTGCCAAACATAATAATAATAACACTTTGGCCGGCCGCTGATTTGTCGCGATTCTCTGATGAAAAGGCATTGGTTACAACTGTATTCCCAACTGCCTCCCTATTCCCACGCTTCTTCTCTCCTCCCAACACTCGGAGACGAACTGCTTGATGACATGCCTTGCTCCATTCTTCCCAATCTCTCCGATTAGCATATTAACCCTGTCCTTTGAGTCTCCCACTAACCACATGTCCTTCATTCTCCCATCCTACTTCCCCATTATACTCCAAGTGAATTATTCTGTAGGACTGGTATCTTGGGCATTCTAGAAGAAAATGTTCCAGGGTCTCCACCAAGCCCAAATTACACGTCTGGCACTCCTTTTCAATGTTTTTCCCAATTTTCCACTGAACTCCAGGGACCGCGACCTCAGCTTGAACAACTGTGATCCACCCAAAAAGTGCCACCAAGGTACTCTTCAAAACAAGGCTTATCTTTATCACGCAGGCCACGCAAAGACATCTTTGATTTGACCCCTCTCGCCAATTACGGTTACAATCCTCCATGACCCTTTCTCTTTTTTACCCTGGTTTGCCCCAACGTCCAGGTCCGAGATCTCCAAGGAGTAGTTCTCTACTAGCTCCTTCACTTCGACCATCCACCCCGTCATGATATTAGAGTTGGAAATTCTCAGGAACATTACTTTACAACATCGGCTGTCGGGGAGATTTACCAAATAGTTAAGATAATCGAGTTTCAATAGGTCTATCCTGTCCTTGATCCTCATCCACCCAAGCTCAACCCTGATTGCTTCTAGCGCTGTGGCATTACTCTACCCATTATCCATCGGCCTCCATCGTTCTGCAGGATTTCCAAGCTCTTTACGGCCGTCTGGTTTAGGGGTACCACTTGCGTACCGTATGTTATACTTGGCACACCCACCATTTCCCAAATGGTTTTCCCCACTAAAACCTTGTTGAAACTGTTTCTCCCTATAAGTTTTATTTAGTTAAGGATTCGCCTCTCCTTCAGAATCAATTCATTTGTGTGGTTTTGGTAGATGCCTCTTCCTGTGACGTTTATATTTACTCCCAGAGTCTCGTAGTCACCTGTCTCTCCTACACTAAGAAGTTTGCTGCTACCTTCTGGAATACAGAACTCAACCACTCTCCACCTTCGAGTGGGGTCCACTTTGCGGCCCACAGGTATAACTTTGCTCTTGCTTTCATTTAGTTTGAGTCTCCATTTTCTCCATAATTCCAACAAACTCGCCTCTCAAACACAGCGCCTCCAGCTTGCTCCACATATCCTCCCTCCATACTCTATCGTATGCCTTTTTAACATCCAAAAAGGCCATAAACATCTTTTCCTGTGACGTTTATATTTACCCCCAGATACTCGTATTCACCTGTCTCTCCTACCCTAAGAAGTTTGTTGCTACCTTCTGGAATACAGAACTCAACCGCTCTCAACCTTCAGTGGGGTCCACTTTGCGGCCCACAGGTATAACTTTGCTCTTGCTTTCATTAAGTTCGAGTCTCCATTTTCTCCAAAATTTCCCAACAATTCCCAACATTTTCGCTAGCCCCTCTTCGCTTTCGGACATTAGCACTATATCGTCTGCAAAATATAGCCCTGAGATCTTCAGGTCCCCAACTGCTACCTCCTCGTCGCTATGCTGGAGTTCATCTCCTAAACATTTGATGTACAATGTAAACAGAATTGGCGAAAGGAGACACCCCTGTTTTAGGTCTATCTCCATAGGCACACGTTTTGTTGTAATGTTTCCCAGGCTAAGTTCATTATGTACGTTTTTATATAATGCTTTCCTAATTCCAACAAACTCGCCTCCTAACCCCAGAGCCTCCAGCTTGCTCCACATATCCTCCCTCCATACTCTATCGTATGCCTTTTTAACATCCAAAAAAGTCCATAAACATCTTTTTTTTTTTTGCTTTCACGGCTTCCATCATTTGGGATAGCGTGAATTGATGGTCAGTGACTCTCCTTCCCTTCATAAGGCAATTCTGGATTTCTCCCCAAAAAACCTTCTCTTCGATCACCTCCTCTAGTCTCCCATACAAGACTTTACAGAAAACGTTTCCAATGTTGCTACTGTCAGAGATCCCCCGATAGTTATCAAACGTCTCCCCCCCCCCCCTTTTTGTGAATAAATGTCACTTTGCATCCTCTCCACTCCTTTGGGACCTCTTAGTTTACTATGGCTAAGTTGAATAGGGCAGTTTAGGCTTTCCATGAATTCCTCTCCCCCTTTTTTTATAAACTCATCAGGAATTTTATCCACACTTCCGCTTTTCTATTTCTTACTTTTGAGATCACCTTTCGCACCTCCTCCGTTTTAATTTCGCTACACACGACGTTCGATAGATTTTCCTCGACCTGGTTCGAACACTCCGGTGGGCTCCCTATCCCCCATCGCGTATCGTTTATCTTTTCCCAGTGCTTGACTACTTCTGATGCGACTTGCGACTTGATCTTAATTAAACCAATATTTATTTGAATAGAAAATGGTAAGTTACATGCAAACAATAAATAACACACATATTTAAAGAACAAAGGTAATGTACTGTAACCTGGCTCTGTTGTAGAGATGACAACACGGTTATGTATATGTTCTCATGGGTTCAGTTAATTGTCAAATATCACATCAGGAAATGTTTATCATACAGATGGACATGAACCCCTATAAATAAAACAAATTACACAACTATAAATACAAAGTTATCACAGCCATGTCAGTAGATCAACACTGTCTTAAATAGTTGAAGACAAACTGTCTAATCACTTGAGCTCCAAGAGCTCACAAGCTGACACACCTCGGCGGAACAAGCTCTGAGAGCTTATTCCACAGAGGCATGGCAACCGATGAGCTCCTCTGAGTGTATACTATAAATAAATACACAAGCTCACATAAAGAAGATATGAGCCGATGGGCCACACTGGGACAAGCTCCAAGAGCTCATTCCAGTGAGGCACATCAGATGATAAGCTCCTAGGATGTAGTGCTGTGAAATCCACAGCAGGTGTCAACCAACGGGCATAGACAGGTGAGCCACACTGGAGCAACCCCAATAAGCTCATTCCAGTGGGGCACACCGATGTATGGCCTCTTGGCACCATTGTCCAATATACATCCAACAATATGCCAATGTAAATATATTCAACAGTGTTGAGAGGTAAGCTTCAGGGAATCACTTCTTTAAATAAAATACAAAAGATACAGATACAATATCCACTATGTTACGCTAACTCGGAATGAGCTGCATATGCATGCATCCACAGCACGGGCTGACTTGGTGAAGGATCACCAAGTTATCCTGTGACCACCTGGGCTGTTTAATCAACAGCCATAACCTTGAAGCAATTGGTGAGTTTACGAATAAATTATTTACAGATTGGTGCTCAATGTTACTTTGAGCTGGCAAAGCTTTATATATTTACAACAGTTAAAATCCAATTCAGCTAAGTTCAAGATTTACATACTGAACTGATAAATAAAAAAAGTACACAATCTACCAAATGATACAACTAGAAATTGCCATATTAAATTAGCAGCCAGACAGCTCTTGTATGTTTATAGTTATTTTTATCTATCAGTGTTAAGGTCGCATACTTATGTGCAATGGCTAACTGTAACCACAACATGGATATTAACCAAATTCTAGCCAACCGTTTATACCCATCCTAGCCAATTTAGAGGACTTCCACCCCAGGCACTGATTTCCATATCCTATTTTACCAGTAAAGCAGAGCTTGTTTACCAAAGTAAACAAGCACAGCCTCACTACCTGTGGCTCCCATGGGGAAACAGTTATATAAATATATATTTAGCTAACTATGCATACCATCAGTGTGACAAGGTAGTTCCCTTCCAGCTGTCTATAGCACTTCCATGGTACTGTCACTTTGGGTACACAGATCCAAAACCTGCATAATAAATACGGTACTAAATATCGGAATAGTACAAAGCATAATAAAATTGGTCCTATCATCCGCAGTGGTGTGTTGGACAATGTGTTATGCGCAGCAGAACACATTGGACAACACCGCACTGAGGATAACAAGAGTTCTAAATAATTTCCACATTATGCCAAACTGACGAACGTATTACTAAATAATGCAACAAATTGTAATAAAATAATTTGCAATTACAAAATACAAACTTTTAACGAAATGGAAACTCCACACTACAGCAATCACAACTAAGCCAAAATACTGCTGTATCATAATGAATTGTGGATAGCTCAACCAGACCAGTGCTTCACAAATGTGAAACACTGGGCTGACTGAGCAATCAACAAGTCTGCAAAATTTAGCAACAAAAACCCAAATTAATATGAAGATAACTAAGGAAGTCACTGTACCTGGACTCCAGAAATATTTATCCCTATTCCTCCTGAGAATCACATTATGAACAGGAAATGTCACGAATCAGAATATCAGCAATACAATCTGTTTACTAGTAATTTCACAAATAACAAAATACGAAGAATTTACAAAACAACACAACTTTCAGAAGGAAGATTGATGGTATGCCAGCCTGTACCTAACATTCTGCTCAATGCAGGTAAAACACAGTAGAGTGGAAACCAATTATCCAATCAGATTGCCTGGAACAAGTTTTAGTGCTAAAAATACACAAATGTTACTGCAGTGGTCAGTGAGAGTAACTGGAAAAGCATGCAGTGTCATTGCCAGTGAAGCAGAATAATATACAATCAAAGCACACTCTGGACCTCATTGACCTAAAATAAAACTTGACATCATTCTCCACAGTTTAGGCCTAATCAACTGCTATCAGTAAATGGAACAAGCATTTAGTTATGCTTGAAGTTAAAACCTGAAAATGTATTGGAATAATCTCTAGGAACACCAAATTAATCCCACATTGATTGTTCCACATAAACCTAAAATGTACAATAAATTACATGAGTCTGTGGGACTTGACTGAGACTAAAAGTATAACATTAACCCCTTTACCTGTAACTGCCACAGTACAGAACAGAACACAACAATACATAACTTAAGAGGTTGTTTGATAGGTGATTCGATAGAAAGCTTCGAGCTTATATTAGTCGGCTCCCCAGATCCACACACTTACGCTGTATTTTATGTGGCAGTGGTTGGCTGTGTGTATCGTCACCCAAAGTCCCAGTATTCAGTGCCCGAAATATTTGGATCCACTAACATTCCATCACTGGCTGCAGTCATCCACAAACAGGTTTCAGCACTGCCTCGTCCGTCCTAAATCAAAACCAACGTAATGGCCAAACAGCAGCCGGCAAGGAATGTTGGGATTGGCTAATTGATCCTAGGTTCCTAGGTGACGATAACTGTTGTTAGTTTAACAGTTCTGGTGAGAATTAAGGAAGAGAAGAGAAAAAAAGCAAGAAATGGTAGAAAGCAAAGTATATATACAAAAAGAAGACAGAAAATAGTGTGAAAGCCGACCTGAACACGGGTACACGTAACTTGAAAAAATTGTTGAAACAGTGTCAGATGCGGCTAGTCGTACCTAAATTGGGAAATAGACATATTACCTATGGGATAACCTAGAAAATGCTCACTTTGATGTCCAACAATTAAAACGCTTACTCATTATAATAAAATCCTGAACTGAGTAGAAGATAAGGCGGTTCTCGTTGTTACTTAGGGATTCTGAGCCATTCTTATGAAGGCAAAGTATATTCTTTCCAGAATTTTGCGGTCAAGTTTGAATTTGTGTTTTCGCAGCAAATCCAAATTGGGCCAGGGTTTGGAGCAAATATAGTTGATGTGGTCATTCCATGTACATGTGCTATTTAAAATCACTCCCAGATGTTTGTGAGTTTTGACTTCTGATATCTGTGTACCA
This sequence comes from Pictodentalium vernedei, assembly GCA_031216915.1. Classification (NCBI taxonomy): domain Eukaryota; kingdom Metazoa; phylum Mollusca; class Scaphopoda; order Dentaliida; family Dentaliidae; genus Pictodentalium; species Pictodentalium vernedei. The sequence continues at coordinate 59,107,048 of CM062296.1, forward strand.
CCTAGAAAAAGTGGCGGATGTACATTGGGATCGTTCTTCCATGAGACAAGCATGTTCTCAGTTTTGAGGGGGTTAAAATCAACCAACCATTTTTTGGACCAGTGTTCTATTGTCTCAAAGTCATTGTTTAGTATATTTGACGCCAGTTCGGGGTTGTCAACTATAAGGTACAAGGAAGTGTCGTCGACAAAAAGGCGTATACTACTGAGTAAGTTATCGGTCATATCGTCGATATAAATAAGGAACAATAGAGGACCCAATATTGATCCTTGGGGACCACCAGCAGAGACTGGTCGCCACGACGACATCTTGGAAGCTAGGACAACCCTCTGCGATCTACCGGATAAATATGATTTTATAAGTGACAACAAGTCGCCTGAAATAGCAATGTGTTGTAGCTTATGAATCAAACCTGCATGCCAAACTTTATCAAAAGCTTTGCTAACGTCACAGAAGACCACTCGGATTTTCTTACTTCCATCAAGAGCATGACAAAATTCGTCGTATATATCAGTTAACTGTAAAACAGTTGAATCACTGGGTCTAAACCCCGACTTGAATTGATTAAGCATATTATTATCAACCACAAAAGCCCATATACGTTTGAAGATACACATTCCGAGTAGTTTGCCAAGACTGCTCAGTAAAGAAATGGGGCGGTAATTGGTAAAACAATTTGAAGGTTGTTTTTTTTTTAAATTGAAGAAGAGACGTTAGCGTTTTTCCACGCTGCTGGAAAGTGTGAATTGTTAAGCAATATGTTGAATAATAACGTAAGAGGCTCACTGAGGGATGATTAGCATTAACTTAAAAGATGAGGTCTTGGCCCGACTCCTTGGACGCCTTGATTAATTTCATTGCTTCGAATACTTCAGTACATTGTAGGGTTATGTCTCCCAATTTATTAGGAGGCTGGGGTAGAAGGTCTGGAAGCGAGGCGGACTTGATCTTGCTCGCCTGTAACTCTGTAATCTACTTAAATACACTGAGGGTTACTTCCTTTGTTACGTTTATTCAACCATTTCCAAAATACGTTCAAGCGCGACCCCCCCCCCCCCCCCCCTGTCATTCTTATCGTCCTAATAAGACTGCTATTTCGCACTCTCTGATTATCGTCTTTAATCTTTATTACTTTATTTCGTGCTTAGTTAGTTTAAACAAAAATTGATATTATGCACACAATAGTGAATGTCAAGAACAAAATCAAAATGAGTGTACATTATGGCAATTAGCAAAGTATGTATCATTATCAAGATAAATGAACGAAACGACAAATATATAGTCAGGATTTGGCAGGAAGCTAATAGCTTATTTCGTGCTTGTTGGTATTCTTCCTTTGCTACTGTGGCCCTATTGCTTTCCACCCCCTTAGTTTTCTACTTTTCCTGTGTGCAGCGCATTTAGCTTTTCTACCTTTTCAGTTCTTCGTTCACTTTGTACCCAAGTTCCCGTGTTGGCACCTTGACCTTTCCTACACTTTGCTCCCCTGCCTCCACTAGGCTCCCAACTATGGCGTCGGCCATCTTCTGGACACTGCCCCCTTGTGTACGGTTGAAATCCTTGGTTTCAGTTTTTCTTCGAACTTCGACCAGTCAGCATCCTATTTGAGTTCCCTTATCTCCTTGAAGTTTCCTTTGCTTTTTACTAGGTTTTGGGCCCTAATAGTCACTGTAATCAAGTTGTGATCATTATCCACCTCCATTGTACCCTCAGCATCCACTTTTACCCCTATAACCTCCCTCCATAAGTTAATATCTGTGAGAATGTAGTCGATTATTGTTTTTCTGTCGTTCCTCCCCCAGGTCCATTTCCCCTTACACCTCGCGCCCCTTCAGAATCTTCAGATCGAGCTCATTTGTGAAGTTCAACAGCTTTCTTCCATTCCTGTTGATTTTCTTGTCGCCATCCTCTTTGCCTTCATCCTTATCACCTTTGTGTCCATTAAAGTCACCCATCAAAATTATACCGACCTCCTCATTTCTAGTTCTGTGATATTGGACCTTAGTGTTGAGAATATCGAGCCATTCCACTCGGGTTTGCTTCCCTCCACCGCACAGTACACAACCCCAAGGACAATACTTTTGTTTCTCAGATTGATCTTTACCCATCAAATTTCTTTCCATACCTCAGCCGAGGTGCTGACATCTTCCAGGTCTTTGATCAGCGACGGTTTTAAATCCTCTTTAATGTACAGGCCTACCCCTTTCTCCTTTTTCGGGCCTTCCGTTCGCCCTACACCTATCCACACGCACCCCCTTACTTAGTCTATCCGTTCCTCGTGTCTTACCCACGTCTCGCTTAAGCCCATGACACCAAACTCCTCTGCCTCGGCCAATGTAGCAATTTCACTTACTTTCCGGTGGAGACACTGGATGTTGCTATAACCCACTTTCAGGGTAACGAGATTCATTGGCTTCCGCCTACTGGTCCTATTGTTATCTAGTCCCTGTATGTTTGTATATCCTATTTTGTGTACCTGGGCTTTCCTTGGGATGCTATTCCTATTGAAATTAATTTTTAGTCTCGTTTCCTCACCCCTCCCCATCCCATTTTTTACAACTATGGTTCATAATACATTTCCCGTGTTCATTCTCCCCTTCTCTGTTCCCCTCCTCTCCCTATACCAAAAAAGGCTCCACCACCTGCAACATATTTCTTCCTTGAACCTCTGTACCCTTTGGGCTAAGATGGAGACCATCCTTTCCATATAGGTCATTTCTCCCGCAAAATGATCGCCAATTGTCTACAAAAGGTATCCCAAGTCCCTTACAATACTCCCCCAATTCCTCGTTGACCTCAATGATCCTCGAATTACGCTCGCCCCCACAATCTAGTCCTGGGAGAAGCCCCGAAACCACTACCAGTGCATTCTTAGCATTCAGTTGGGTTATTAAGTCCTTGTAAGTCTCAATAAGCTGAACTGATTTCCTCCCCCTGATGTTGTTGGTCCCCACGTGTACAACAACCATTGTGTCTGGGCCTGACGACTATACTAATCCCCCCCCCCCCCCCCACACACACACTCACACACACTGTCCCTTAGGTGCTCCACCCTAGCCCCCGGAAAGCACAAATTGGTACTGTTGATCTGTAGTTGGAATTTGTGACTTCTAAGGATCACTGTGGGGGTAATTTACATTCCAATGGGATATGCGCATGGAAGTACGCAGCATGTCAGGTGGTTATCAATACTGCTATACAAATGTATAAAACCTTTCTATGGGCTTCATTTGAAACTAGTAGTCCTGTCATGAAATACCACAAATAACACGTCGATCTGCACGTTAATCAACGCATTATATCCATATTAGGGCTATCAAATTCTGTACATATGGCTTGTGCACAAGCAATGTTTCAGCCAATGAACCTCCGGGTAACCCGGAGGTCCATTGGCGGAAACATTTCCTGTGTTTGCTAAGAGTAACCACAAGAACCTGTCGGGCTTTGGATGCCATTCGATATGACAATTGCGCACAATTAAGCCTAGATAAACGCACGGTTCATGAGAGGACTTCTAATTTTAACTGTATACCTATCTTCGATGACATAAACGTTACCTTCAATTATAAATTACGTAATTCAAAGTATTGTACTAATTATACAGCTCGCAGTTGCAATTAGCATACGCTGATAGGTCTGAGCTTGGAAGCAAGCTTGTTCAGCACTTGTGTTCAGTATATGAGCCGTGTGTAATGATTTGGACTTTGTCTTTCAAACAAGAAGTACAAGTCATCAACTCACTACCTTACAGAATGTGGTGCATACTCAATTCAAATTCACAACGGCTTTGCTGGTGGCAAGGAAAATTTTCACTTCACATGTGACTGAGTTGCTTCCCCTCAATCCCTCCACGCAACAGTCTTCCTCTCTATTTGATCTCCTTTCGCATCGGAAGTTGAAATTGTTCGAATCTATTGTAGGGTGTAAACATAAATTATTATTTTTAAATATACAATAATCAATTCCCTCGTCATGACAATGAGAGATTCCAAATTGTGTCCCGGAGACGGCTTACACAAGCAAAAATGTTTGCTGCCGAATCCTACCTTGTGTCTAGTCTGTATAACATTAATACTCATCTTACTCATTGCATCATTATTTTTGTACACGCTAAAAACTAAAGTGTTAAAAACTATACTTAAAGTGCTGTATTTAACACTTACTATGTGCTGAAGTAGCACTTTGTTCAAGTGTAGATATCCCAGAACTTGATAGGTGTTACAATAATACCACTTGACAAGTGTAATGTCGCGACACTTAAAAGGAAACAACGCAGATGACGCGGATCAGGCTCGAAGTCTCGAGCCTGATCCGTGTCATCTGCGTTGTGTCCTTTTAGTTATGTACCCACCAAGCGCAAATCAAATTATGGACGATTCTGCAAGAACCACCAATGCGAGACACATGGGAAGTGCCATCCATTCACGTTTCAGATGTCTGACGATTGTAATGTCTAAGTGCTTAAAGCATTGCACTTCGAGTGTTAAAACAAACCCTAAGAGTTAGAATTTGTTTAACACCTTGAAAGTGTCAGTTTTAACACTTTAGTTTTTAGTGTGTATTCATACTTTTTTTCACAAATAAATATTGTTTAAACTAAAACTGAATTCTGCATTTTTACCCTCCACAGAACGAAAATGTCGCATCCGCCCTATGCAAATTCAGAAGTTGAAAAAAATTGAATTTTTCATAAATTTGAAACTAACCATATCCAGTGACCCCCTCATTCGAACGAGGTGGTCGAGCACGTTCCAATGAGGGGCCTCATGATATAGTTTTGTTGAATCTATTGATTATTCAAACTAATAAATTTTGATATTGTTTGTGTTGGGTAAAGGGTTAACAAATTCAAGAGCAAACAGAAAATTCTAAATATTTTACCAAAACCAAATTATGTGACTCCTCATTCTAACATATGTAAACCTGTAAAATTTTACTGCGAGGAGGAGGGGGGGGGGGGGGGGAGAGTCCCATCACCTACTTTTATAGGCGGCATGGATAATATGAACTGGACAAAAACAATATTTCATAACCTTGATAGCAAGTTTGTTGGAGTGAGGGGGGGGGGGGGGGGGGGTGCTGTTGTTTGCGCTGAGTTCGCCGCTGTTTGTAATGGGTTCAATAGAAAATGGGTGCAAAATGGATCAGTAATGGACACAAAGAAAGGCTTTTGCTTACAATGTCCAACACATAAGAATGAGAGAACACGTTTCCCGGGGAATACACTGACAAAGTGGGGTTAGTTTAAACAGTATTTATTTCCAACAGCAAGTAACGTAACAGCAACATAGATACAATCCATACAGATGAATTTGAGTGATGGAGACGGATTCAGCAACAAGCGGTCTACTTTTCACTAGGCTGTTTCCGTGGCACAGGTTTTATCATAAAATAAATTATATAGCGTGACAAACTCATAGTATTTGTAACATTTGCCTTAACCAGTTGAGTGGATACATATATAGAGGATATGGAATGAGTGTTTTTCTCATATAATATTTATGAAACGAGTCTAAGAATTTTCCGTTTTGGCGAGCCCAAACGGAAAATTCGGACGAGTTTCATAAATATTATATGAGAAAAACACTCATTTCATATTCTATGTATCATATGACACACACGCGCACAAATTAGCCACTTAGTATGACTTTTTAACACATCACCTAACTTGAGTTGCAGACGGCACTTGGAAAAAACATTCTCGAATATCTAAAAAAATTCATTTTTTGCTTCCAAAACATAGGTTATGACCCCTCATTGGAACGAGCTCGTCGAGCTCGTTCCAATGAAGGGTCATAACCTATATTTTGGAAGCAAAAAGTGAAAATATAAAAAAAATGAATGGCGTTTTTCTTGTAGGTAAAAGATTAATACAATATAACCCACCCTAAATAGGACAGATAACGTAAATTCTCCCTACTGAAATTATGCAAATGTAACCCAGTTGTATTTTGTTTAGCCAATCAAATTGTCCAGTTTTGAAATTGACCAATGAAAGCTCCCAACTCTAATTATGCAAATTATGAAAATGTGGCTCAGTTGTATTTTGTTCAGCCAATCAAATTGTCTTGTTTTGAAATTGACCAATGAAATTGACAGAAGGCGTTATTTATCACTGATTAATATGAAAGCAAATTATCAAATGTTTTAAAGTGAACAAAACGAACAAATCATATGATAAAAAACTTTGCTCAACATAGGCACGCATTCACTCACAAGCGCAGGCGCGCGCCCAGACACACACACATAGACACACCACACAAACTCACACAGACACACACACGCGCACACACACAACACAGAGAGAGAGGAAACAAAAAGAATTTTTTTTTAAAATGAGGGGGGAAAGAGCGGAGAGTGGGAGAAGGAGCAATGAACAGAGAGATAACTCACTTGTTCCCCTCCCTGCTGCAGTGGCATAGACTTTAACTAAGTGGAAGACTAAGAGCCACAATGGGGTAATTTACGATCCAAGGCGGAATACACATGGAATTCTGAATTTCAACCCTCCACAGAACGAAAATGTCGCACCCGCATGCGTAACATGCAAATTCAAGAGTTGAAAAAATAGAATTTTTCAACAAATTTGAAAAATAAACATATCAAGTGACCCCTCATTAGAATGAGGTAGTCGACCCCGTTCCAATGAGGGGCCTCATGATATGGTTTTGTTGAAATTTTCGAACAAAAAAACTAACAAAATGATATTTAAGTTAATAAATTTTAATATTGTTTGCGTTGGGTAAAGGGTTAACAAATTCAACAGTTAACCCTTTACCTAACGTAACGACCAAAACCGGCCAGCGCTATTCTCAAAAATCGCCAAATAATTTTCATTATTTTTTTCATATTTTGTCTCAAAAACATAGGTTATGACCCCTCGTTGGAACGAGCTCGTCGAGCTCGTTCCAACGAGGGGGCATAACCTATGTTTTTGAGACAAAAAATGAAAAAAATTAGTTATTCAAGAATTATTTTTGCAAGTGTCGTCTGCTTTTCATGTTAGGTAAAGGGTTAAAAGAAAATTCTTAATATTTCGCCTAAACCATATTATGTGACTCCTCATAACCTCATTCTGACACAAGAGAGCTTGATAGCACGCGGTCTGGGTAGATGTTGAAAACCTGTATTTTAAAATTTAATTGCAGATGGGGTGGGGTGGGGAGTGAGGGTGGAAAGTCCCACCAGTTGGAAATTTATGAAAATCCTTCGTGCGTATTTTGCCAATTTGCTGGGAGAGTTAGAAATATAAAGGTGGACACACGCCCCCCCACCCCACCCCACCCCACACGCATCATAAGAGGCATGGATAATGTGGACAAAAGCAATATTTCATAATCTTGATAGCAAGTTTGTTGGAGTGGGGTGAAAGGGTGGGGGGGGGGGGCTGTTGTTTGAGCTGACTTCGTCTCTGTTACTGATGGGTTCAATAGAAAATGCTTACAAAATGTGTCAGTAGTGGACACAAAGAAACGCTTTTGCTTACAATGTCCAACACAAAAGAATGAGAAAACACGATTTCCGGGGAATACACCGTCAAAAGGGGGGTGAAGACAGGTGACCAGTGGGTCATGCAATGATGAAAGATAAATTTTTATACTTGCTTCAAAAGAGAGCATTATTATGCCGTTCAGTGAAACTCTGATGGAGGAGGGACGGAGTATTTTCAAAACAGTTCCTCTCTGAGTGTTGGGGGAGAGACTCCGAGAGAGGGTGTGGAACGACATCTCGGAGCACTGAGGTAATCAATGTGTTTTCATCGTAAATCTGTGGTAAATCGGCTGTTGGTCGATGAATTATTATTAACGGTACAAGTCTTTGGTTAACCGAGTGGCAAGTGGCTTTATTTTAGCTGCACGAATGAATGAAATGGTGATTTTAAAAAAATGGTCTCTTTAACTGTCAAGTTAGTTTTCAATATTCTGTTTTGATCGTTCAGTTGGTAGCTGAAGCAGAAGAAGCGTCTGACCAAAAAGGACAAGAAAGCTGAGGTAACTCATGTGACAGTAATTGTCCGATTATTTGGACATGTATTTAGGAGCCAACATATTTTCGAAATAAAATAATAATTATTACACGATATATCAGGGTGTGTTCCATACGAAAGCACTCGTGCTCGACAGAATGTTGCTAATGGAACTTTCGAATAAAATACCTGTGTGTGATCACCGAAACCCCGTCCCTGAATAATATCAACGTGAAAATCGACTTTCGATAAAATTATTATCTCCCTTGAAATTATAGACGCGCGATCAAGGCCAAATTAAGAAGCAAAAAAAATTCGGAGGAAATACCTTTGGCACAAGTAAAATATGGAACCAGGTTTCCTTATTACATTTAGTAAACGAAAAGAACAGGCAGCTTTTGGTCTGTCTATTGTTTACGTTTATTAAAAGTTACACAGGGAAACTTGACTTTTTATGGGAAGCTAATTAGAAGAAACCACTTAGCAGATAATTCGTTGTTAAAAATATCTATCAGTTGACCACTCTCTCATAATGGAAAGAGACTGTTAAAATTACGAATGGTGAATAGTAGCCGTAAATTCGTCGGGCTGTCAAAAAACCTTTTCGCAGAATGAAGACTACACACTAAAAACTAAAGTGTTGAAACTGACACTTTCAAGGTGTTAAACCCATTCTAACACTTAGGGTTTGATTTTAACACTCAAAGTGCAATGCTTTAAGCACTTAGACATTACAATCGTCAGATATCTGAAACTTGAATGGATGGCACTTCCCATGTGTCGAGTATTGGTGGTTCTGCCAGAATCGTCCATAATTTGATTTGCGCTTGGCGGGTACATAATTAAAAGGACACAACGCAGATGACGCGGATCAGGCTCGAGAGTTCGAGCCTGATCCGCGTCATCTGCGTTGTTTCCTTTTAAGTGTCGCGACATTACACTTGTCAAGTGGTATTATTGTCAACACCTGTCAAGTTCAGGGATATCTACACTTAAACAAAGTGCTAGTTCAGCACTTAGTAAGTGTTAAATGCAGCACTTCAAGTGTAGTTTTTAACACTTTAGTTTTTAGCGTGTACGATTTCGTTTGTGTTTCCCATGTTTCCCGTGTTTCGCGACGGCGAATGATTTGATTGCAGTAAGAAATGAAACTTTAGGCTACATGGCGATGGCTTTTTAAGGACATAATCTTCCAGTGAAAACCCGCAATAAATGGCACGTTGTGTGCTGTCATTAGAGCGTTCCACAATCTGGAACTGCTATTTTTAGACAGCTTTTATGCACTGTTATTTTAGAACGGCCAACTAGAAGGAAACCTCACTTGAGACAATATATAGATATGGAATGAGTGTTTTTCTCATATAATATTTATGAAACGAGTCTTAAGAATTTTCCGTTTTGGCGAGCCTCTGGCGAGCCCAAACGAAAAATTCGGACGAGTTTCATAAATATTATGTGAGAAAAACACTTATTTCATATTCTATTTATCATATGACACACACACGCTCAAATTAGCAACTTAGTATGACTTTTTAACCCATCACCTAACTTGAGTTGCAGACGGCACTTGGAAAAAACATCCTCGTATAACTAAAATTTTCATTTTTTGCTTCCAAAACATAGGTTATGACCCCTCATTGGATCGAGCGCGAAACGCTAGTTCCAATGAGGGGTCATAAGCTATGTTTTGGAAGCAAAAAGTAAAAACATAAAAAAAAATGAATGGAATTTTAAAGATTAATACAATATAACCCACCCTAAATAGGAGAGATAACGTAAATTGTCCCTACTGAAATTATACAAATGTGACCCAATTGTATTTTGTTTAGCCAATCAAATTGTCCAGTTTTAAAATTGACCAATGAGTGCTCCCAATTAACTTTAATTATGCAAATTATGAAAATGTGGCCCAGTTGTATTTTGCTCAGCCAATCAAATTGTCTAGTTTTGAAATTGACCAATGAAATTGACGGAAGGCTTTATTTATTACTGATTAATATGAAAACAATTTATCAAATGTTTTAAAGTGAACACAACGGACAAGTCATATGATGAAAAAAAATAATAAATACTCTTCCACAGCATGCTTCTTCTCATGGTTCTCGTTGTCCTTGTAGCGTACTTGCTGTTCCTCCACTTCTCCACTAATTCTCCTTCGAGGCTACCGATGGTCACTGGAGTTACGTAGGTCTCGGTTGTCGCCGTTTGGGAACATATTGGCAATGAATTTGTGTCTCACGGAATCATATATTTGAAGTGGTCACATATATTATTTGTATCTCCATGTTGCAGTCACGATTATTATTTGTTCGGAAAAATGTGACCATGAACTCCAATAATACTAATTGAGAAATACCTCATTTTGACATAATTTGTCGGCCCTCATAATATTGTAAAACCCGAGCCTTGGACTCTCGAACCTTGGTTGGAAAGTACTGACTCGAGCTCAGGTTTGGAGACGCGTCCCACACCCTTAATTGATCTCCAACACCACACCCGTGGTGGTTCTACCATTTACCACACTCAAGCCGGGTTACTCACTACACCACTTCGTCGCTTCGGGAACTCACACAATAGGTTTGAATGACTGACAATATTTTATTTCCAAACAAAGAATATAAAAAGTAACAAAAACAGAGATTACACACTAATAACATAAGCTGTGAATTGGAAAATGGACCCAGTAATGGGCTTGGAGAGGAGTATGTGCGACACTGCATTTAGTTCAAGTATCTATATAATTCGGCGAGGGCAGATACATATAATTGCCATTTAAAAAATTCGGAGGAAGCTACATACACAAAATATTTGTTACCAGCATTTTGTAGAGAGCCAGTGGAACCGCAAAAAAATTGTAAACTCTTGAACAAGATATATAAATGGTTTATTTTGTTTCCAATACTTTTCGTTATTATTGTTCCAAATACAAACATGTGCAAGTAAAGCAAACACCGATACAACGCAAATCACAAAAACATAAGTATCGAAAGATACCACCAATTTAACCCTTTACCTAACCTGAAAAGCAGACGACGCTTGCAAAAATAATTCTTGAATAACTAATTTTTTTCATTTTTTGTCTCAAAAACATAGGTTATGACCCCTCGTTGGAACGAGCTCGTTCCAACGAGGGGTCATAACCTATGCTTTTGAGACAAAAAAATGAAAAAAAATAATGAAAATTAATTGGCGATTTTTGAGAATAGCGCTGGCCGGTTTTGAACGTTACGTTAGGTAAAGGGTTAATTTACGAGTTTTTGGCCGTTATTCAGGGCATGAACTGCAATGAATACCTCGCAACTGCAGATGAACCAGAAACGTTGTAACCGACATCTCTAGTTCAACGGTTGGTCCTAAGAACTCATTGAATATCGCGTTCACTCTCATTCTCTAATAAAAAAAAATAAATATGAACAATATTAACATCATATTCAGTGACGTCCATCCGCTTAACGTCAAAACCTCAGAAAAAGAAAAACAAAAGAACTGAAAAAGCTACCCCATTCGAGGCTTCCAATCTGGCATGCACACTGAATCGACGTACCTCAGATAAGTTTATAGGATTTTGAATATACAGAGAGCGACACACGCGTGTGACTGATTTAATAGATGTGACACAAATGCAAGCGAGGAAGGGTATTGGTCATTTAACACACGAGGGCAATATTTCCACGGACGCAATAATATTACATATCCAAACACTAATTATAGGAATAATCATAAAAAACAATGTACGTCCAGTCTACGACGGTTCTACTGTATTACAATATTTAACTCAAATAGTGCAAGAAGTTTGTCGAACTTTATTAAATATCATTGAGAAATTATTCATTTATTTATTGGTGTTTTTAAGGTCACATATTTCTGCACAATGGCTAATCACGACCATGGCAGTTTTGCGGGTGGAGGAAGCCGGAGTATCCAGACTGAACTACAGAACAACGGCGAGCAGCTGTCAGCTCCCCAACATGCCGACTCCAGGGTTGGTATTGATTGAAGACACCTAGGTGCACCATCGACGTGCAGTACGGCTTTGTACACAATGTCACCGTGTCCCCACCTGGAAAATAGGGGTGAAGTGTCTTGCCCAATGACAACGTGGATACCGCAGGTGGGATTCGAACCGAGAAGCTCGGGCTTGCAACCTGGACCGCAACCTACTGAGCCACCGCGCCTCCAGTTGAAAAATATATTTCTCACAATTTATTCGATATCATAGCAAGCCACAAGTAAATTGTACGAAGATATTTTAAAACAACGAGAAATGCACGGACTTTCTACCACAAGGACAATACAGTCGCCGTGGACTGGTTGTAATAAACGATTGGTGAATGAAGCCCACGCATGCATTTAACAGGTAATAAAAATCGTCATAAGCAAAATTTTAATTAATAAATCTCTGGGTTGTACCCTGTGAATTATTACTCAATTTTTGGATGATTAATAATATAATTAGTGTTTGGAATCTAATATTACCACGTCCGTGGAAAGATTGCCCAACCAGTCGAATGTGACAAGACCACGGCGGTGGTACTGTAGGTAACGAAATCACTTGTGCATTGAATCATAGATAAATATAACTTCCAAATTTAAATTTTTCCTCTAAATCAACAAACCTGTTGTAACTCATTTGGTTCACATTATGAAGGAAGCACAACATTTCAGCCACCTGTACTGTTCACTTTCCACGGGTATGCAATATATATATACGGATGCAATCGTATTAGATTCCAAACGCTAATTATAGGAATAATCAACAACAAAAAATAATTAATTCCTTAATTAAAATTGTTCTGATGATGATTTTCATTTACCTGGTAAATTCACGCGCGGAGATAACTGCCAAGGTTATGGTTTACGACAAATCCACTATGAGCGTAATGTAGCAGAAAAGGCCGAATATCCATATGAAAAATTATTTTTTCACAATTAATCGGAGTTGATAGAGACACAAAGATACTCTTAAAATAATTTTAATAAAACAAAAACATTTATTATTTTAACTTTATTATTTAACAGCAAGTAAGCACATGGGTAATTCACTGAAGCCTAAATACGGGTTTTAATGTTTGTAACAAAGCCCAGCTTATACCAATTTTAACCACTCAGTTTTACATTTTTAGACCTGTGAACTATCGTCCTGCAGTACGGCTTAGTAAACAACGCCACCGTGCCCCGGCAATGGGCGTGAACTGTCTTGCCCAAGGAAACAAAGCGATTGTCGCAAGAGGGGGGGGGGGGGTGGTGGTGTGAACTGAGGAGGTCTGCCCCTCTAACTACTGAGCCACTGCGCCCCAGTTCAGAAATATATTTCTCCTAATTTATTGGATATCATAGCAGTCCGCCAGTAAATTGTACCAACACATTTTAAAGCAACGAGCAATGTATGGACCCCAACTACAGTACACTCGCCGTGGACTGATCGCAATCCTCGCCTGGGGAGAGAAGACCACGCATGCGTTTTCTTGGTAATAAAAATCGTTATCAGCAACATTTTAAGTAATGAAGCATCGGGTTGTACCCGGTGATTTATTACTTAATTCTTTGATGATTATTATTATAAGTACACAGAAGAAGTCTCCTTGGTTACGAATCGAAATTAAGTATTTTTATTGTTTACTAATCATATATATTTCATTTTCAGGTTATTTTATTCAACTTTGTGGGGAGTTAGTTTAGTATAGTAACTGGGACAAAGTTAGGAGGTCTTAAATAAAACTGTGAGCGCTAAGTTGTCGAACGGTTCGTCGCGTTGCCTTTTGTCGCGTGTGTACAGTTTTCCCTGTCCGATCGCGTAATTTTGTCTTGATGATGGCGAGCATGTCTGTTCAGACGGAGGTAAGTATGGAGGTAAATACGTGTAATATCGCGGTCCAGGTCAACGGTGCCAACGGGGTAAGTATTGGTGTGCAGACAGAGGTCACTGGGGGTGTCGGTCAGAGCCGGGTTGGTGGGGCCACCGATGGCGATATTGGGCTTGAAGTTTGTAAACAGTGTTCTATGATGTATGGGGACTGTCGCTCGGTGGGATATGGAGAGGTATGTGCAAACTGCCAGGAAATCCTCCGCCTACTTGAGACAATTGTTAAGTTTGAGGGGGAGAGTGCTGAGCTGAAGGGAAAACTTGGTAGGGCGGGGCTGTCTGGAGTTACGCCTGTGAAAGTAGCTTTCCGAGAAGGATGGAAGGTTGTCGGTGGTTCCAAGAGGAAACATGGGGGTAGAACCTTTGATGTGAATGAGGTAGGTGATGAGGTGGGGGCTGCTAGAAAAGTACGTAGGACAGATGAGGGGGGCCCAGGCCGGAGCAATGCTGTAAAGCGTTTGGCGTGGACTATCAAAAGTGGTAGGAAAGGGGGGCCAGAGAAGCAGGTAGATAGGGGTGTAAAGTCCAAAGGCAGTGGGGAGTGCAGCGCCAGAAACAGATTTGATGTGCTCGGTTCGGAAGAGACAGAGGGGGAGATGGAGGTAGTTGCAACAGATAGTAGCTTGGGGTCTAGGCCAGGAAAAAGGAGGAGGGATACGGGAGAAGACCAGGGGAGTAGTCCAGGTAGTTCAGGGCCTGGAAAGAGACGGAGGGACAAGGATAGGAGTAATCCTAGGTCAAAGATACCGATACCGATAATGACTCCGAGTGGGACTGTTGGAGAGGAAGAGGACGCTGTAAACAATAGGAGACTAGAGGAGATAAATAGGGCGAGGGCCAAAAGTAAGTTGGTGGTTGCGGGAAGTAGCATAGTTCGGGGGATCGACAAGGTTGTCTGTGGTCCGGACAGTAAAAATAGAACAGTTCTGTGCTTTCCGGGGGCTAAAGTGGAGGACCTGAGGGATAGAGTGGACGGTATTGTAGCTGGGTCTGGGCCTGATCCGGTAGTGGTATTACATGTGGGGTCCAATAACATCAGGGAGAGGAAATCAGTTCGTTTGGTGGACACATACAAGGACCTAATTAGTAAGCTACTTAGCAGGAATGCTCGGACCATCGTTTCAGGGGTGCTCCCCGTTATGGGTGGTGGGAATGAGAGGAACTCGCGGATTATGGCACTAAACGGGGAGCTGGAAGAGCACTGCAAAGACTTGGGAATACATTTCATTGACCACTGGGATTCATTCTGGGGACAAGGAGAGTTGTATGGGCGAGACGGATTGCATTTAAGTAGGATGGGTACAGACCTGTTGGGCCAAAAAATTTTACAGGTGACTGGGCCTTTTTTGGAGAAAAGGGGGGTAGGGGACCACAGCCGATAACCCAGAGGGGCACAAATGCTGGGAACATAGGAAGAACAACAAACATGCACAATACAGGGACATACCAGGGTTATAATAATGTGCCAGTGATGACAAAAAAACAAAGATTCATTAAGTTTGGGTACTGCAACATCCAGGGTCTGCACAAGAAAGTAAGCGAAATATCAACAATGATCGACGAAGGAGACTTTGATATAATGGGTCTAAGTGAGACGTGGATACGACGGGATGAGCGGGTTGATCAGATGAAGGGTTGCGTGTGGATAGGAGCTGGGCGAACTGAGGGTCAGAAACGGGGTGGGGGTGTTGGCATCTACGCTAAAGAGGAATTACAGCCCTCATTGATTACAGATCTCACAGAAGCAAGGACTCAGATTCCAGTATCCAACGAAATAGTATGGGCAAAAATCAAGTTAGGAAGCAGGAGTGTTGCCGTTGGTGTTGTATACTTAGCAGTGGAGGGAAGTAAGCCTGAGTGGAATGATTCAATATATACAACTCTTAGATCGAATATCACAGAGCTTGGAAGCAGGGGGTTCAGTATTGTCCTAATGGGGGACTTCAATGGGCACATCGGGGATGAGGAGGAGGGCATACAGGGAGGTGATAGGAAAATTAACACGAATGGGAGGAAGATGTTGGACCTATCAAAAGAGCTTGGTTTAAAGATCCTGAACAGGGATGCGAAATGTAAGGGTAAATGGACCTGGGAGAGGAACGATAAGAAAACAATAATTGATTATATACTCATTGACATTAGCGTATGGAGGGAGGTTATAGATGTAGAAATAGATGACGAGGGAAAAAATGACTTGGGTAGTGATCACAACCTGATAACAGTTTAGATTATGGGTAAAAAGACGAATAGAGACAGAAATACCTTCAAGGAAGTTTGGGGACTAAAACAAGGAACCGACTGGAAGCAGTTTCGGGAAAAACTAAAACCAAATCTTGAATGTATACCTAGGGATGCAAATGTCCAGAGTATTTCAGATGGCATAGTAAATAGCCTAACAGAGGCAGGGAGGGATTGTATAGGAAGGGTGAGGGTCCCAACGAGAGAACTTGGATACAGGGTTAACGAGGGACTGAAAAAGGCTATAAAAGAAAGGAAGGTAAAATGCGCTGCTTACAGAAGAAGTAGGAAGCTTAAAGGGGTGGATAACAATGACACGAGACTAATGAAAGGAGATTATGAACTGGCACGGAGAAAGGTGAATGAGATAAAGAATAATAATAGGAAGGGGCACAATTGCAGTCTTGCCAGAACAATAAAGAAAACGGGGGGTTCGAGCTCAAACGTATTTTGGAACTGGATAAATAAACGGGGGAAAAGTAGTGTGCAGAGTATCAAAGTGGATGGGGAAAGTACAGAAGATAAAGGCCGTATCGCTTCAGAGTTAGTCAAGCACTGGGAAAAGATAAACGATAGGCGATGGGGCAGTGGGTCCCCACCAAAAAGAAATACACTGGTGGAGGAGAACCTATCCAATCGTGTATGTAGCGAAATAACGGCAGAAGAAGTGCGGAACGTGGTCTCGAAATTAAAAAATGGTAAAGCGGGAGGGACCGATGAAATTCCGAACGAATTCCTCAAAAATGGAGGGGAGGCACTTATTGAAGTCCTGACAAACCTTTTCAACCTGGCTCTGCGAAAGCAAGAGGTCCCCAGAGAGTGGAGGGAAAGTAAGGTGTCGTTCATACACAAAAAGGGGGATAAGGAAGTTCTAGATAACTATAGGGGGATATCAGTTAGTAGTAACATCGGAAAAGTATTCTGTAAGGTCATATACGGTAGACTAGAGGAAGTTATTGAAGAGAAAGGTTTTTTAGGAGAAATTCAAAATGGTTTCAGGAAAGGACGAAGAGTCACTGATCACCTATTTAAACTCACCCAACTGATAGAATCAACAAAGGCTGAAAAGAAAAAGGTGTTTCTGGCATTTCTAGATGTGAAAAAAGCGTACGACCGAGTGTGGAGGGAAGGTATGTGGCGAAAGCTCAAGGGCATCGGACTGGGGGGTGACTTTGTGGGAATCATGAAAGCACTGTATACAGATGTGCAAAGCCAACTCAGTCTAGGGAGTATCACTACAAAACGAGTCCCTATGGATATAGGCCTCAAGCAGGGGTGTATCTTTTCACCGATTTTGTTTGCATTGTATGTTAAAGATTTAGGGGACGAACTAATTCAGAGTGCGGAGGGGGTAAATGTTGGAGACATAAAGATACCAGGCTTATTCTTTGCGGACGACATGGTGTTAATGTCTAGAACTGAACAGGGGCTAGAGAAACTGATGGAAATTGTTGGTAGATATGGGAACACTTGGCGGCTCGAACTAAATGAAAATAAAAGCAAGGTAATACCCGTTGGACGCAAGGTAGATATGACGAAGAGATGGAGAGTGGGGGAGTTCTCAATCCCCGAAGGGGAATGCAAACAAATCACTGTAGGAGAAACGGGAGAGTATGAGTATCTAGGGGTAAGCATAAATATAACGGGAAGAGGGGTGTACAGAAATTACTCAGCCAAACTGATTCTGAAGGGGAAAAGAATTCTGAACCAACTAAAACTTTTAGGGAAAATAGTTTCAATAAGGTCTTTGTGGGGAAAACACTGTGGGAGAGGGTGGGTTTACCAAGTATAACGTATGGCACGGACGTGATTCCATTAAACCAAACCGTTATTAAGAAGTTGGAAAGTACTCAGAATGATGCCGGCAGATGGATAACAGGGTCGAGTAATGCTGCAGCTTTGGAAGCAGTAAGGGGGGAGCTTGGGTGGATGAAAATCAAGGACAGGGTAGATTTGGGAAAACTGTGTTACTTTAACTACTTGAGAAACCTGCCTGACAACCGGTGGTGCAAATTGATGCTCGATACCATTTGGAATTCTAATATAGAAACGGGGTGGTCAAAACATGTGAGGGAACTAATGGACAATTACTCTATAGAGGTCACAAACATAGAAGTAGGAATGAAAGAAGGCAAAAGGTTTGTCAAAGAGAGAGTCATGGAAGACTGCAATCGAAACTGGCGAGCAGGGGTTAGCGTGAAAAGATCACTGCAGGGGTTACAATGTAAAGAAAAGCCAGCTTTTGAGAAGTACCTAGATGGCACCTTTGGAGGGTCACTGCTGTTCAAACTGAGATCAAGATCACTGGAGCTTCGGGGAAAAATTGGGAGAGATGGGGAAAAGGGATGCCAAATGTGCCACTCTGGAGTAGTGGAGACCCTGGAACATTTTCTCTTGGAATGCCCACAGTATATACCTCATAGAATAAAATTTACTGGAAGAATAATGCAGAAGTGGGGTGAAGAAACAAAGGATAGATGGCTGAAGGGGGACACGAGGGAGAGGGTAGTAATGCTTATTGAAGAAATTGAAAAAGAGGAAGTGAGGGACACTATTAAGCAGTTTATATCTGAATGCTGGGAGGAGAGGAGGGGAAGAGGGGGTGGGGTGCAGGGGGAATGATGGCCTTCTCTTATGAGGACCGCGACAAATCAGCGGCTGGCCAAAGAGTTATTATTATTATAATTAGTGTTGAAATCTAATATCACTGTGTCCAAAGAATGGAAATATGGCTGGTCCATTTTATTTACATTTTTTTTTTTTACCAAAAAATGAAAACTCTTAAAACCGCAAAGAAAATCTTCTCCTTCATTTTCCTACACAGTGTTTCAATCCAAAGTACAAATGTTTATACGTATTCCTAACAAAACGTATGGCGTACGAACAGGTTCGAAAATAATTATTGAGGTACATACTATATTATTTGAGGTTCATCCTATATTATTTCAGGTTCATCCTATATTATTTCAGGTTCATCCTATATTATTTCAGGTTCATCCTAAAATAATATTTATGACCCTCTCGTACGCGATCAATAATTTGTCCGACCCTGGATGGACTATAATTATTGTTTCATGTTGAACCAGATTCGACATAAATATTTCAGGTTCATTCTATATTAATTGAGGATGAACCTGAAATAATTTGTCCGACTCTGGATGGACCATAATTATTGTTTCATGTTGAACCAGGTTCGACATAAATATTTGAGGTTCATCCTATATTAATTGAGGATGAACCTGAAATAATTTGTCCGATCCTGAATGGACCATAATTATTGTTTCATGTTGAACCAGGTTCGACATAAATATTTCAGGTTCATCCTATATTAATTGAGGACGAACCTGAAATAATTTGTCCTACCCTGGATCGACCATAATTATTGTTTCATGTTGAACCAGGTTCGACATCAATATTTCAGGTTCATCCTATATTAATTGAGGATCAACCTGAAATAATTTGTCCGACCCTGGTGGACCATAGTTATTGTTTCATGTTAAACCAGGTTCGACATAAATATTTCAGGTTCATCCTATATTAATTGAGGATGAACCTGAAATAATTTGTCCGACCCTAGATGGACCATAATTATTGCTTCATGTTGAACCAGGTTCGACAAAAATATTTGAGGTTCATCCTATATTAATTGAGGATGAACCTAAAATAATTTGTCCGACCCTGGATCGACTATAATTATTCAGGATGATGCTAAAATCCCACGATGCAATACGCTCCACGAGCCAATCAGTTGAGTCGTTACAAACGCGACATAACTGGGGGAAAAAAGCAAGATAAACTTGATGCAGGCACACAGCTTCAGACAAAGAATCCCGCTGGGAGATTGTTTTGTATGCGCTTCACACGATTTTTTTTCGACCCTTTGAAATCACGCAAAATAAATAAGATTTTTTCCCATGAAAATATCAAATGAGCAGTGTTGATTGTTTATTGTACTGTTACAAACAAGTTGTGTTTTAATATTGAAATATGACTCGCTAACCAATAGTGTTGCGGACCGGACGGCAAACAAACGGTCAGGTACCGGTCCAGGCGTGGTCCGCGGTACGGTTCGATGAGGACCGGGCCGCCCCTGCTGTACTGGTACTCAGGCACGCTGGACCGGTCCGGGGCGGTCCAAGGGACCGGTCCAGGGAGACGCAAAGGGAAGTTTTGCACTCTCCCAATTGATACACAAACTGATAATTTCATCTTGATAGACGGTGAATACATTGAAGTCGAGTAAGTTTGAAGTATCTGTCAACTATATTAAGCCAATCTGTCACCAATCAACCACCTGCATTCTGTGATTCCTGTCACGGGTGTCGGGTGAAGGTATCAGCGATGAGCGGTTCTACAAAAAAGTTCCCAAAATAGCGGACGCTCAAATTCGGTGACAAGAAGCTGTCATTCAATTCCGTTGTCGGCAAAGAATTTCAACGTGTATTGTGTATCTATTTCTATAAACCCCGATCTGGATTATGTGCACATGGAAACTATTTAGTTGGTAGTAACTTGGTCCCTGTATTTCATCTGGTAGGTTTGGTGTGGTGACCCTATTAAATTGGACCATGGGCGCAGATCGTGTGTGTGTGGGGGGGGGGGGAGGCAGTGGGTGGGTGGGGGAGGGGATTATCCCCACAAAGTTTTTTCGGGGGGGGGGGGCATTACATGTTATGCCCCCCCCCCCCCCCGCGCTCCTCCCACATATATAGGTCCGATACCAGCTGATATTGTTCGAGCAATGCTGCAATAGGTGAAAATCGCGTATTTTCAGGTTGCTTTTTCAAAATTTCCTCCCGCAAGGCCAAACCATGCTTGGCCCTGCGCGTTGTGTGTCCTAGCAATGCTACAATAGGCGGAAATCGTGTATTTTCCGTTTACATTTTCAAATTTTCCGCCCGCAGGACCAAAACATGGTTGGCCCTGCGCATTGTGTAGACCCCCCCCCCCCCCCCCCCCACACACACACACACACACTCTAAAGAGAGAGACCTGTGCCCCTGAATTGGACGGCCTTGGACCGGTCCATCTAGAAAAGAATGGACCGCCTGCCCGAATATCGGACCGCTATTTCATGGACCGGACCGGACCGGAACACCATTGGCGGTCCGGTATGGTCCGCATCACTGCTAACCAACATATCGGGAAAACGTCTCGTGAAGTTTAAAAATTTAATGGAGCAGTTCTTAAAAGTGCCTCTGTGGGGTAGGGTGGGGAAGGGCAAAAATGATGGATTTCGTATGTATGTTTGTTTGTCTGTGTGTCTGCCATAGAAATAAATATGGAGCCATCCATAGTGCCCAAAATTGGCCTACGTTATGGCGGAGGTCATTGTCAGGTTTAAAAAAGTGCAGGGGTGGGATTGGAGAGGGGAACCAAAAGCTATGACCAATTTGTTTTTTACTGATATAGGTCCTTAAAGGGGTCTACTAGTGGTGACTTTTTATCAGGAATCTTAAAGGTTTCAAAAAATTGCCGGTGGTGGTGTTGGGAAGGGGCAATACTTGTGGATTTTGTGTGTATGTCTGTATGACCACTATAAAAAGACATACGGAGCCACCCACAGTGCACAAGCTGGTTCTGCTAGGGTTTTTTTTTTCTACGCCGGGAGTCATGGATTGAAAAAGTCAGGATTGAAAAAGTGCCGGGGTGGGGAGAGTCACCCAATGTCATGACAATTTTTCTTTTCACCTCTATAGATATTCAAAGGGGTCTACCTGAGGTCACCTTTTACCGGCAATATTATGGTTCGGTTAAGGCCGCAGGCCTGCCCAAGTTACTCTTTTGAAGTCAGGGCTGTGGTTTTATGAACTGTTTTTTCGTAGAAATTTACCGTACAGCATCGGGTAACCCTGCTAGTATTATTCGTTAAAACCTGTTTTGACTCATCATTTTCACACAGGTAACAATGTTGGGAAGCAGTTTAGTATGCCAGAATGCTCGAAATGCATCCCCACCCCCTCTTTCCCCCACAGAATTTCAAATTGCTCTGCGGCTCCTGGGTCAGCATGTTTTCGGTGTCATTGTGGGGCATGTCACGGTGTTATGTTCATGGAAGCAGGTGACTGTTTTGAACAAATCACGCGATAATGCCTCAGGTGTAGGGCCGTCGCTAGGGCCTTTTAATGAGGGGTGGGGGTGAGAGCCCTCGAAATTCCAACTGGGTAGTGGGCGCGTTCTTGACAAACTATTAGAACTGTAGAGCTTCTTAATTCGGCGAGCACGGTCGCGCCGGGCCGCCCATGGTTCGGCCCGACGTGAGAAAATTGTTAAATTTGAAATTAAAAGGAGCAATTTCCTGGCTTCTGGAGGGAGTGTCAATCCCCACTTCAGAATACCCCAAAAAGTTTCATTTGGGCCGATTTAGGGCGGGAAAATGTTGAAAGTTTTTACTATTATCCCGATAGTTTCGTAGGCTAGCGAATATTTTTCGCTTTGAGAAAAATGTTTGCCGTCCCCCAAAAAATTTCAGACACTGTTTTTTTCTCCACCAATGAGCAACTAATTCATGTCTGTCATTAAACTAGTTGTAATCCTATATGTGAGTCTTATATTGTTATCACTGCGATGTTTATTCAACACACAGATTACACACAGCTATGACAATAGGAGCACATTAACTAATTAACAAAAGAAATTATGTTCAATAGAAGGTTATTTTGGATGAGTGGTAATTGAACATAGGAGAAAATTTTTAAACTTCACGAGACGTTTTCCCGATATGTTGGTTAGCAGTGATGCGGACAATGGTGTTCCGGTCCGGTCCGGTCCAAGAAATAGCGGTCCGATATTCGGGCAAGCGGTCCATTTTTTTTTCTAGATGGACCGGTCCAAGGCGGTCCAATTCAGGAGCACAGGACTCTCTCTTTAGAGTGTGTGTGTGTGGGGGGGGGGGGGGGGGGGGGGGTATGGGCTACACAACGCGCAGGGCCAACCATGTTTTGGTCCTGCGGGCGGAAAATTTGAAAATGTAAGCTGAAAATACACGATTTCCGCCTATTGGAGCATTGCTTGGGCGCATAACGCGCAGGACCAAGCTTGGTTTGGCCCTGTGGGAGGAAATTTTGAAAAAGCAAACTGAAAATACGCGATTTTCGCCTATTGCTGCATTGCTCGAATAATATCAGCTGGTATCGGACCTATATATGTGGGAGGAGCGCGGGGGACATAACATGTAATCCCCCCCCCCCGAAAACTGGGTGGGGCATGCACGCCCCCTCGTCTCGCACCCCCCCCCCCCCCCCTATGATCTGCGCCCATGGTCCAATTTAATAGGGTCACCACACCAAACCTACCAGATGTAATACAGGGACCAAGTTACCACCAACTAAATAGTTTCCATGTGCACATAATCCAGATCGGGGTTTATAGAAATAGATACACAATACACATTGAAATTCTTTGCCGACAATGGAATTGAATGACAGCTTCTTGTCACCGAATTTGAGCGTCCGCTATTTTGGGAACTTTTTTGTAGAACCGCACATCGCTGATACCTTCACCCGACACCCGTGACAGGAATCACAGGATGCAGGTGGTTGATTGGTGACAGATTGGCTCAATATAGTTGACAGTTACTTCAAACTTACTCGACTTCAATGTATTCACCGTCTATCAAGATGAAATTATCAGTTTGTGTATCAATTGGGAGACTGCAAAACTTCCCTTTGCGTCTCCCTGGACCGGTCCCTTGGACCGCCCCGGACCCGTCCAGCGTGCCTGTGTACCGGTACAGAGGGGGCGGCCCGGTCCTCATCGGACCGTACCGCGGACCACGCCTGGACCGGTACCTGACCGTTTGTTTGCGGTCCGGTCCGCAACACTATTTGTTAGCGAGTCATATTTCAATATTAAAACACAACTTGTTTGTAACAGTACAGTAAACAATCAACACTGCTCATTTGACATTTTCATGGGAAAAAATCTTATTTATTTCGCGTGATTACAAAGGGTCGAAAAAAATCGTGTGAAGCGCATACAAAACAATCTCTCAGTGGAATTCTTTGTCTGAAGTTGTGTGCCTGCATCAAGTTTATCTTGCTTTTTTCCCCCAGTTAGGTCCCATTGTTCGCGTTTGTAACGACTCAACTGATTGGCTCGTGGAGTGTATTGCATCGTGGGATTTTAGCATCATCCTGAATAATTATGGTCGATCCAGGGTCGGACAAATTATTTTAGGTTCATCCTCAATTAATATAGGATGAACCTCAAATATTTATGTCGAACCTGGTTCAACATGAAGCAATAATTATGGTCGATCCAGGGTCGGACAAATTATTTCAGGTTCATCCTCAATTAATATAGGATGAACCTGAAATATTTATGTCGAACCTGGTTCAACATGAAACAATAATTATAGTCGATCCAGGGTCGGACAAATTATTTCAGGTTGATCCTCAATTAATATAGGATGAACCTGAAATATTGATGTCGAACCTGGTTCAACATGAAACAATAATTATGGTCCATCCAGGGTCGGACAAATTATTTCAGGTTCATCCTCAATTAATATAGGATGAACCTGAAATATTTATGTCGAACCTGGTTCAACATGAAACAATAATTATGGTCCATCCAGGGTCGGACAAATTATTTTAGGTTCATCCTCAATTAATATAGAATGAACCTGAAATATTGATGTCGAACCTGGTTCAACATGAAACAATAATTATGGTCCATCCAGGGTCGGACAAATTATTTCAGGTTCATCCTCAATTAATATAGGATGAACTTGAAATATTTATGTCGAACCTGGTTCAACATGAAACAATAATTATGGTCCATCCAGGATCGGACAAATTATTTCAGGTCCATCCTCAATTAATATAGGATGAACCTCAAATATTGATGTCGAACCTGGTTCAACATGAAACAATAATTATGGTCGATCCAGGGTCGGACAAATTATTTTAGGTTCATCCTCAATTAATATAGGATGAACCTGAAATATTTATGTCGAACCTGGTTCAACATGAAACAATAATTATAGTCCATCCAGGGTCGGACAAATTATTGATCGCGTACGAGAGGGTCATAAATATTATTTTAGGATGAGCCTGAAATAATATATGATGAACCTGAAATAATATAGGATGAACCTGAAATAATATAGGATGAACCTCAATAATTATTTAATTGTTTGGTGGTCATGGTAACCCGCGTGACAACCAAACATGGCGCCACCAGGTCACGTGACTATGACGTCACATGAGATCCTGCATGAGATCCTGCCAAACAGGGACTATCCATCCCTCTCCTACTACTAATGCAGCTGACTGCCATACTCCTCCATCTCAGCTAAACAGAATGATGATTGTCTTTCCATACATTAATTGTGCCAAGTTTTGTTTACATTGGCCAAGTAGTTGAAGAGAAAAAGATGAAAATGTGATTTCCCATAATGTTTCCATTGTAAATATGAGCCGCAATTGCGGCCATGTTTGCAACCCAATCAACATTAAATGAGGACCGTTGGTAAAGGGTGTCCCAGTCAACAATAATGTGAAGTTATAAACAATTGGACTTAGAGTTTAAGAGGAGACGATTTTTGAAAATCGACCAATCAGAATCAAAGAACACCGCTGGCGACCTTGTTTTTCAACCGACGTGCACAAAATGAGCTTAAATGAAGGGAATGTCCTATATACCATTCCTCCTAAGTTTGGTTCAAATGTGCTTAGTAGTTCCAGATAGGAAAATGAAAATGTGATTCCCCATAGAGTTTACATGGTAATTATGAGCCTCAATTGCGGTCACGTTTGCAACCCGATCAACATATTGAGGGCGGTTGGTAGAATGTGTACCAGTCATCAATCATGTGAAGTGTGTGAAGTGTCAAAACATTTGGCTGTGTAGTTTCTGGAGAAGATTGTAAAAAATCAGCAGATCAGAATTAAAGAATGCCTCTGGTGGCCATGTTTTTCATCCGAAGATAAAAATGCTCGTTTGCAGAGGACCGCCGATACACAATTTTTCCCAAGTTTGGAACACATCTGCTGAGCAGTTCCAGAAAAGAAGGAGAAAATGTGAAAAGTTTAAGGACGACAAAGGACACCAAGCGATGGCAATAGCTCATGTGACCCTTTGGGCCAGCTGAGCAAAAATAAAAAAATAGCTTCCGTATTAAATTTATTTCCAGAAAAATTTCCAGTAAGAATACAGTCGCCGTGGACTGGTTGCAATCAACGCTTGGGGAATGAAGTCCACGCTTGCATTTACCAGGTAATAAAAATCGTCATCAGTAAAATTTCAATTAATGAATCTCCGAGTTGTAGTCTGTGATTTATTACTTAATTTTTTGATGATTATTAATATAATTAGTGTTTGGAATCTAATATTACTGTGTCCGTGGAAAGATTGTCCACCAGTGGAAAGTGACCAGTCCACGGCGGTCGTACTGTTGGTAACGAAATAACTTGTGCATTGAATCATAGACAAATACAACTTTCAAATTTAAATGTTTCCTTTAAATCAACAAACCTAATTTAACTCATTTGGTTCACATTATAAAGTTCAGCCACATGTTTCTGGTCACTTTTAACGGGTATGCTATATATCCACCGATGCAATCGTATTAGATTCCAATTGCTAATTATAGGAATACTCATCAAACAATTAATCAATTCATTTTTTCTGATGATGACTTTCATTACCTGGTAAACACACGCGCGGAGATTACTGCCAACGTATGGTTTACGACCCACCCACTATGGGTGTAATGTAGCAGCTTAAGCCGAATATTCATATATGATAAATTATTTTTTCACAATTTATCGGAGTTGATAGAGACAGAAACATACTCTCAAAATAATTCTAATGAAACAAAAACATTTATTATTTTAACTTTATTATTTAACAGCAAGTAAGCACATGAATAATTCACTGAAGCCAAAATATGAGTTTTAATGTTTGTAACAAAGTCCAGCTTATATCAATTATAACCACTCGGTTTTATATTTTTAGACATGTGAACCATCGTCCTGCAGTACACCCGAGTAAACAATGCCACCGTGCAAGTGCCCACTTGGGCACTTGCACGGTGGCATTGTTTACTATGGTGTACTGCAGGACTAAGGTGTACTGCAGGGGGGATTCGAACTGAGGACCTGTCGGCTTGCAGCCTGCCCCTCTCACTACTGAGTCACTGCGCCCCTAGTAGTGAAATATATTTCTCATAATCTATTGGATATCATCCGACGAGAATAAACTGTAAAATGTGAAATGGCTCGTTTCTAGAGGACCGCCGATAGACCATACTTCCCAAGTTTGGAACACATCCGCTCAGCAGATCCAGAAAAGAAGGAGAAAATGTGAAAACCTTACGGACGACAAAGGACGCCAAGCGATGTCATTAACTCGTGTGGCACTTTGGGCCAGGTGAGCCAAAAATAAAAGAAACGCTTCCGTATTAAATTTATTTCCAGAAAAAATATTAGCTGTCGATAATTTCACAGAAATATAAAAATGCTCAAGAGCTTGTTCGGATCACATACATATTTGTATGATTCTACGTACAGGAAAGCAAAAAACTTGTTGACCACAATTAGTAAAATCATTCCCAGAAAAATCAAAAAGCAGTAACTTTGTAAATTAAAATTGTTGTCCAAACAAATCTTATCCTCAAACAAGAATTACCAGGTGATTCAACTATGTTCGTACATAGTCGGGAATTACACTACTCTTATTTATTACATATGATTAATTTACTATTATCAAACTCGACTGATATGGCTTCAAACGCAGCAGATATGATGCAGATCTCGGCCGATAAAAATCAAGCTAGAGTTGTCCGCCTTGATGTGGTACTGAGCGCAACCATTGCGCATACCTCGAAATAGTTTACAGTAATTGATCGACCACATCTGAAAAACTGTTGTTTCCAGAAATAATGGAGTAGTTTGAATCTAATGTTTTGTATGGTGAGGAAAATTACGTGAATTGAGAAAAGAAAGAGAGTTGTAAAGACAATCTAGCGCATACCAAGATTCAGAGTCGTAGATTCGTAGAAGTGGGAGACGGGTTAATTCAGCAATTCGAACGTCGCAGCGGACCCTGTGGGGAAGCCTATTCTTTCCGATGGCTAAAATGTGAGAAGGGGAGACAGTGTGAAATGAACGAGAAACAATTAGAAAACAACGACTAAATATTTGTGTTGGTTTAATAAATAAAAAAGGTGTTCCCTCGGTCTGTTTCATATCGGCCGAGATACTAGCACTCGGTAACTTCACATCAGCTTTCGACCTTGGGTGTCAGGCTGTTGCGAAGTTACCTCGGGCCGATATGAAACTATCTGTGTAATGACCTCTAAATGGCATCGTAAAAAATCGTAACCCTTTTCGTGTTGATTTAATAATTTGTACGCGTTGGTAACATAAAATTAGTTGAACGGATCTTATTCATTTGTTGGTGCATAATGCCACACCAGCCAAGGCTATATCGTGGCGAAAGATGACAAGACCAGCGTAATATATTGTGAGTTTTTCAAATATGAATTTGTAAGTGTTCATCACGTTGTTCCTTCTCCATAAAACTTTCCCAACAAATGCAACACTTGAATCGTTCTCCATTAGAAAGTTTTTGTACGGGGAAAACTTTATTGGAATTATTCGACAAACAATTGTTGATATCACTTTCACCATTACATTCAACATTATTGTAAAATCATTTGTCTGTAGTTGGGTAGTCGTCTTCCGAGTTGACCCTGGAATATTTACTCCAAATGGCATGGTTATTATTAAGCACACTATCCAATGATTTTCCGTCACTATACATCATCGTATCGTTATTATTACATTCCTCCATCTTTGAGTATTTATCACAAATATCAAATGTTGTCATTGTAGTCCCAATATGCATTTGAATGTGACCATCAAGTGTTTCACTTCGAGAGAAGGACATTTCGCAAATGTCACATGTGAAAGATTGTCTACGATTTGGCGTTGAAGAATGTAGTTTCTGTTTATGCCCTATAAGATTCCGTTTGTGACGGAAACGTTTTTCACAATCAGAGCACTCGAAAGGTCTATCGTCAGTGTGGGTGATCTGATGTTGTTTGAGGCACGGTTTCGAACGGAAACTTTTCGCACAAAGAGAACATTCAAATGGTTTGTCGTCAGTGTGCGTGGTCTGATGAATCTTCAGGGTCGATGTAGATCGGAAAGGTCTTTGACAAATTGAACATTTGAAAGGTTTTTCTCCTGTATGGATCATTTTATGTGCGCTGAGGTTTGATGTGTAGCTGAATTGCTTCCCACAAAAAGAACATTCAAACGGCTTCACGCCATTATGCATCCTTTGATGATATACAAGTAGCGATTTTATTTTGAACAATTTTCCACAAAAAGAACACTCGAAGGGTCTTTTATCCACATGCATTCTCTGGAGTACGTTGATGGACTTTTATTACTAGAATATACAAGATGTGAGTGATGCTGAAATTAAAAAAAATTATATCAAACGTAGCAAAACAGACATGGAGGGGACCAACGGTATCTGTGCGTAGAGTACTATAATTGTCTAACGATTGACAAGAAAAAAATATTACAAGAAAAGGAGCAGCATGCGGTGACTAAATACACATTTACTGTACGGAAGTGGTACCCCTAAACCAGACGGCCGTAAAGAGCGTGGAAATCTTGCAGAACGATGCAGGCCGATGGATAACGGTGTCGAGTAATGCCGCAGCGTTAGATGCAATCATGGGTGAGCTTGGGTGGATGAGGATCAAGGACAGGATAGACCTGTTGAAACTCGGTTATCTTAATTATTTGGTAAATCTCCCCGACAGCCGACGGTGTAAAGTAATGTTCCTGAGAATTTTCAACTCAAATATCAAAACGCGATGGATGGTCCAAGTGAGGGAGCTAGTAGAGAACTACTCATTGGAGACCTCGGACCTGGACGTTGGGGGCAAACCAGGGTAAAAAAGAGAAAGGGTCATGGAGGATTGTAACCGTAATTGGCGAAAGGGGGTCAAATCAAAGAGGTCTTTGGGTGGCCTGCGTGATAAAGAGAGGCCAGGTTTTGAAGGGTACCTTCATGGCACCTTCGGGGGGGGGGGGGGGTCACTGTTGTTCAAGCTGAGGTCGCGATCACTGGAGGTGAGGGGAAAAATTGGGAAGGACGGTGAAAGGGAGTGCCAGATGTGTAACTTGGCCATGGCGGAGACCCTGGAACACTTTCTTCTAGAATGCCCAAAGTATCAGTCTAAAAGAATGAGATTCACTGGGAGTATAATGGGGAAGTGGGATGGGAGAATGAAGGACATGTGGTTAGGGGGAGACTCGAAGGAGAGGGTTAATATGCTAATCGGAGAGATTGGGAAGAATGGGGCAAGGCATGCCATCAAGCAGTTCGTCTCCGAGTGTTGGGAGGAGAGGAGAAGCGTGGAAATAGGGAGGCAGTTGGGAGTTCAGGGGTAACCATGGCCTTCTCGTCCGAAAACCGCGACAAATCAGCGGCTGGCCAAAGTGTTATTATTATTATTATACCATAGTTCCGGGCCAGTGTGAATACTTTTGCAGGGTGATGAGAGGAAGGCATTAATCATCCCTGTAAATGCCCACCCCCCCCCCCCCCCCAAAAAAAAAAATAAATAAATAAATAAATAAATAAACAAAACACAACTTCCAGCCCCCATTCCAACGAGTACTCTGGGCTGGTTAAAATGGCAACATGAACTACCGTTTGAGGCATATTTCCAGGCCTTTGGGGACAATTATTTATTTATACTGGATTGAAATAAAATATTAAGATTAAGAAGCAAAACTAGTCCAGTGAGGAAGTGCGTAATTTCCAGCAAGAGCTAAGCGATATCTATGACTCAAATTCAGATGAATCCTCCCGGACTGGAAAATTATTAGAGGGGTTTTGCACCTCAAGACACGCCAGAAGTAAACTCCGGCGTGGGGTCCTGCATGGGGTGTGATATTCCAAGTCACCTCCCGATGTTTTATTGTATGCGGTGGAAACGATAAAACCTGCATCTGAGTGCAACACTAAATAAAACAAATACATGTACACGTGTTGATAAACTTATTCCGTGCATATACGCAAAAAAGCAATGGACGCTTCGAACCAGAACAAAACATAGCCACAAAAGTTGTTTAAAGTGATTTTACGCTGAAAGAAAAGTAATATTAGGCCACACAAAGTAGACCTTCTGTTTCGCAGGCCATTATTTCTAAAATTGCATGCGGGCGACGCGAGCGATTTTTTATTTTATTTTTTTTTTTGTCTGTAATTATTTCTTGGCCATCAAAGTTCATGTTCTTGGTTTATGTTTTAGGCCTCATATTCTACGGAACAGCATGGGTGATGGTGTATTTCGTCCCTTGAGAGCAAGAAGGCTTTGCAATGCTAAAGCATTGCAAAGCCTTCTTGTACTCAAGGTGCAAATTTATCAATTTTTTAACTTGGGCAAAATATCAGACATAAACCATTTAATTTTTATTTTTTTAAGTTTACATTGGTCATAAAAAGAAAGCACGCGGCAGCCAAAAGGAGGGCCTGAGAAACATGTTTTAAAAATTTTTTTAGACCTTACCGTATAATTTATTTAACTCTTTGCTATACCCTCATAACTCTTGGCGTCTTTTCAGCAGGAATTGAAATGGGTCTAAGTTGAGCTATAATTGAGAGCCGAACGATCAAAACAGTCAAGTCATTATTAGAAGAAATTGAGCATTCACTTTGATCTTGAATAAAACGGAACCTGTATATATGGTTTTCTGTCTCAACTCACGTGTCACTCCAGCGTTGAAATTATCTCACTTCCACACTTCTTCTTTGATGTGCGATCAATTAACAAGTCTTTCTCACATTCTAACCAACTTGTTTGAAATACAACAACACATCATTCAGTATTTCTGAACACTCCACGTTATCATTAAATCCTATTGTCCGGTGCAAATCATTATTTGTAATTCACCAAGTGGAGCTTGTTTCGGGCATTATTGGAGAGTTTTATTCACAGAGTGACAACTGTCAGTTGTGTGGAAGATAATATAATACCAATAATAATTCTTCGGCCTTCCGCTGATTTTGTTTAAACAATATTTATTTAGTTTAGTTTAAACATTATTTTATTTCATAAATAAATACAAGTGCACAAGATATGAAATAACATGATTTAACAAGAGCTTGTGAAATCTGGATTCAGCAGCAAGCCGAAACTTATGTAAGCTGTTTCCAACTGGCAACACGCACAGTAAACTTTCATGGCATTTAATACACTTTTATCATCATGAAATTATTTTGAGAATAGTTGTAAAGGAAGGGGTAAAGGACAGAGAATACCCAGGGTCAAGGCAGCTGTTTCCTTACTCAAGTGTCGCGGAATGGGAGGGACAGTTGACGCTGCAATGAGGTCAGCTTAAGTACATGTAGACGAATTAAGTGGTGAAGAGCGTTTAACAAAAGGATCTCACCCGGAGGTCCGATTACTCTCACGGATAGGTAAAGCCCCAATCGAATTTGGTGAAAGGGTGTCGTGAGAACAGCCCTGCTGTACTCCGATGAGTGAGCATCTGCGTCAGGTCCGCAACGCTCACTTGTCGAAACAATGCCCGCGTTTTAGTTCCCAATCCTGCTTTGGCACCATGCACCATTTGGTTAAAGGAAGAGGTTCACAGCACGAACATTCAGTAAAATCTTTTTGTGGTACTTATATAATTGTGCAGTTTTTCAGTGATTTCTATGTTACTTTCCACGGTATACGTTACACATCCATTTAGTAGTATGTCCGTGGTAATTGTGAAAGGAAGGGTAGCCAGTGTATTAACTCTAATATCTGCATAAATCGGACAATGGAATAAGAAATGGTCGCTTGTTTTACGGGTGCCACACGAACAGTCAGGAGAATCTGATAAGTAATTTCTAAACAAGTGGTCATTTAGGTTACTGCAGCCTAAACGAAGTCTACAATGGTGTATCTGTGCTTTACGATCCTTATTGCGTTTGAAGTAGGTAGGGACAATCGACTTGCTTCTATTTAAGTAAGACTTGAAAATAAGCAACGAACTATTATCTCTCACGTGTGGCGGGAGGGCATTCCATTGTCGCGTAGTTGACGGCAGGAATGATTCCTGGTGTCGTTGAGTGCGGCAGAATGGGACAGTGAGATTGGTATTGTTACGGAGACTATACCCATGGGACTCGGAGGCTAAGGGAGGAATCATCAACGACAGATATGATGGGGCCATTCTATGGAACATTTTAAAATATTGTATCAGTTTATGTTTCTCTCTTTATACTTTTACCGTTTCCCAGCCAGTTTCTTTCTTTACTGGCACTCAGTGTGGCGCCTGTCACAATCCGTGCAGCTTCGATCTGAATACGTTCGAGTTTTTCAGATTGGAGTTCAGAACAATAGTCCCACACAGAGTCTGAGTACTCCAAAAGTGGTCTGATGAAAGTAAGGTATATTGTTTCTAATGTTTTGCGGTCAAATCTGTATTCGAATTTTCTCATGATGCCGATTCTCTTCCAAGCTTTAGCTGCTATCGCTTCGATGTGACCATCCCATGAGCCCTGATTGTTTAAAAGTAAACCAAGATGGGCGTGACAACTAACTTCTTCTATAGTCTCGTTACACATTTTCAGGGGTGGGTGATTAATCCTTATATTTTTACGTGAGATAAGCATAGACTCGGGTTTTGATGGGTTAAAATCGACGAGCCACTGCTTTGACCAGCTTTCAAGTTGCATTATGTCGTGATTTAGAATATCAGCAGCTAAGTCGGGATTTTCTATTATCAAGTAGATAGTCGTATCATCAGCAAACAAGCGGATGTTGCTGGAAATGTTATTAACTATATCGTTGATGTATATTATAAATAGCGAAGGACCAAGGATGGATCCTTGAGGCACGCCTGCCAGAATTTGTCGCCACGTGAAGGCTTCAGAATTAATGACCACCCGCTGTTGCCGATTACTCAAATATGATTCGAACCACCGTAGCAGATTACCAGTTATTCCTATTTGTTCGAGTTTAAAAAGAAGACCTTTGTGCCAAACTTTATCAAACGCTTTACTAACGTCGCAAAAGACAAGGCGGATTTCTTTACCTTCGTCACGGGCAGTACTAATAGTATTATAAATTTCTGTGAGTTGTAGAGTAGTTGAATCGGTGGGTGTGAATCCAGACTGGAATCGAGTAATCAAGGAATTTGACTGGAGAAACGCCAGTACTTTCTTGAATATACACTTTTCGAAAACTTTGCCAATGCAGCTAAGCAACGATATGGGCCTGTAGTTTTTTTCTAGGTTCGGATCGTTCTTTTTGAATATAGGGGATACATTAGTTTTTTCCACTCAGAAATTACACTGGGATAAGAGGTAGTTGAAGATATCTGTAAGTGGCTTTGTCAAACTATTTCTACATTCCTTGAGAATTCTCGGACGTATGTTGTCTGGTCCACTTGCTTTTTAAGTTTTTAGAGAATTTAGGGCACCAATGACGTCATCGGTCAATATTTGGATATTTTCTATGGTCGGACGGCGAATATTGTGACTAAGGGGAGGTAAGAAGGCATTCGAGTCGTCCACTTCGGATATCTGACAAAAGTAGTCGTTAAATGCTTCTGCCCTTTCAGTATTCGATGACAGGTCACGATTCTTGTATTGAAGGGCGGGAATATCTAATTTATGTTTGTTCATAAGTTTGTCGAGTGTCTTCCACCAGTTGGCAGAGGAGTGTGATTTGTTGTTGAGATCTTTTTCCAGTTTAGTGAAATATTTATCTTTAGCATTTCGAATTGCAGTTGTGGTTTGGTTTCTCTTCTTGCGATATTTTTCCCATGCCTGTGGTGTGTCAACTCGTTTTGCATGTTGGTGAATACGTTTACGCTGGCGAATAAGTTTTCTGATATCGTTATGGAACCACGATGGCTCATTTTGCCGGCATGTGACTAATGTGTGCGGGATAAATTTTGAGACAGTTGACTCGAGATAGTTCTGAAAATCACGATTTACGTCATCGCCCGAAGAGTAGGAGAGCACCTTATTCCAGTTCGTTTCCATGAATGTGTTGTTCAGATTGGTGTAGCCACCTTCGTTGAAGAACCACATTTTACGTTTGTGTGCTTGGGAACGCTTGACGGAAGACTTCAATACAGCTGTAATGGGACAGTGGTAGCGCATGCCGTCATCGTGAAGAGGACCGTCGACACCGCACTCAGCAACAAAAGAGGTATTGTTTGTTATGATCAAATCGAGAAGGGAAGTTGAGGTTTCCGTAAAGTGTGTTGGTTGGTTTAAAAGTTGCGACAAGTTATATTGCTCGAGGATGCGTTGTATTGGGCCGTTTTGGTTTGTCAGTTGATCGTCATTGAAGTCACCGGTTATAACTACGTTTGAAGAGTCTGTGTCTAATGCCTGTTCAATGGAGGTAGCTATCAAGTTCCACGATTCTACAGTTGCGTTTGGAGGACGGTAGAAGGTCCCCAGGAGGAAGTGACAAGCTTTGTTATTAATCTCAAGCCACACGCTTTCAATGCCCGAAATCTCAAGGTCATTCCGAACTTTGAAGGGGATATCGTTCTTTAAATAAATAATGATTCCACCACCTCTAGAGTCTCGATCTTTTCTAACGGGTTGTTGAAATCCCGGGAACAAGAGGTCATTATTTTCGTCATTGGCATCCAACCAAGATTCAGTGAAAATGCAAATGTCGTATTCTAAGGCCTCGCAACGTAATGTATCAATTTTTGGAATAAGACTTTGTACGTTCAAGTGTAGCATAGATGTTCCACCAATTCGCTGTGCATGGTGATAGTAGTCGTGGGGCTGTTCAGAGGATCGGGATGACGAATCATCACTAGGACCTGGGTTCGTCTCAATGTCACCCGACAGAGTGATTAATAAAGCGATACAACAATAGATGCATGTAATAATGAAAGAGAGAGGTTCGAGGGACCACCGGTTCATTTTATATATATTTGCCTGGGTATATGGGCTGAGGGGCATGACTGGGAAGTGTGGTGGGTTAAGTAAATTTATTGGGTTTGACTTTAGGTCATTGACTCTTGGTACAGGTATTGTGATATTGTTACAAGTGATTATAAAGATCAATAGAGAAATACCACAAATGCCGTAACAATAAATCAATGCAGCGAGAACACTTTCATCCGGGTTTAATGTCTTGACACTGTGTCTGCCGTGCTACTGAATAAAATAGGCCCACTCTCATTCTGTATGTTGATATGTCAATGATTGTTTAGACTTACGAATGTGTGGGAAGGTACATCATATTTTCTGAGAGTAGGTCTGGATGTGTGAGGTAACAGCTGCCTATTCTTGGAATTTGGTCTATGGGGCGGAGAATAGAAGAAAATGATGAGTGAGAAAATAATACAATTTGGATCTTGGAGTAGGGTATGAACAGGGGGAATATTTGGACTGTAGTCTGATAGTACTGGAATATTAAAATATGTGAGTAAGTATAAGTACATGAGAGGTATGAAAATCAAGAAGAATAAAGGTAACATAGTTGTGTTTGTTTTGATTATTGTATTTTCTCTGGTTGTTATTCGACACTGAACACGTTTTACGTGCTGGTTCACTACTTATGACTTGGGCTATGTCAGGTAACCACTTCATGCTGACAGCAGGTGGTGGATGTACCACAAGCACCGCTGTGTTTGTGGTACCCCCACCATCCGGTTTTTCATAACGAGTTGTAGAGTTAGGCAATCGAAGTGCAGGGCCGTGGTGCACACTTAGAAGCAACTCGTCAATAAAGTCCGAAGATCTTGGTTCAGGCACAGTTGAGGGAGGAGTTGGATTGGAGGTAGAGTCAGTATGGGAGGTCTAAAGGGGAGTGCGATTTGTTTCGGTATTGAAAGCTCAGTAAGTTAGCTTGATTTTGAAGCGAACAATGGGCGAGTCATGTGACGGCATGAAAGGTAGCACTTAACAACGTTAATTCGTGTGTTAAAACAGCATTAACATTGACAAATGACTATTAATTTTGTAGGGATTATCTAACTTTAGCACTAGAAGACATAGTTAGGATTGAGTGATAGGAGTGTATACGAGACAATAACTTATTGTCAGGTAAGGGGTTAACATAACATTATCATTAACTTTCTATGTGATTGTTGATGGTTGCCGCTCTATTTGTAAACGAGTCATGGCTCGTGCCCTGTCCATAAAATATACCAATGTTTGGTAATTATCACTCACTATGCACAAGAGTCAAACTCGTAATACGCCGCCGAGTCGAGCTCAAGGAGTTCTTTCCAAGGAAGGGCCCCCAGCCATGGTTCCTGTGGCAATGACTACAGATTACAGTAGTCATACAGTCTACAGACTACAGAGACTTAGATGTAGGAATATACATGGGTTGGTATTTCTATTGTAAGAATGATCGAATTGTACTTTCTCGTGAGGCGAACGATTCGTACGATCGTTATTTCACATATTCAAATGGTCCAATACAAAAAACATAGTAATAAAATGCAGGTAATGATGAGTTATTTTACACAGGCCACGAAAACCACCCCCCCCCCCCCCAAAAAAAAAACGTCGTTGTTTCCATATTATTGGTAATCATCGCTGGTTCAGGTTGTGTCCGATTGGAGGGAGACTTGTTATCTAACAGGAAGGTGATCACCTTTAAGTCAGCTAATGGATTACGATAGCATTATCATTAATTTTCCGAGTCAGTGATTCTCATTGGTTTTGCGCAAGAGCTGAGGCTTGTGGTCTCCCGCGGGGATAAGCTAAACGAACTCACTCCAGTGAGGGGCCACAAGCCGTGGCTCTCGAGGCAATGGATTCATTTTCCACAGGTCGGCGGTGTGGTACGTAAAGGATCAATGCTTTTGAGTTACGATAACATTATCATTAATTTTCCGAGTCAGAGCTACTCATTGGTTTTGCGCAAGAGCTGAGGCTTGCGGTCTCCCGCGGGGATGAGCTAAACGAACTCACTCCAGTGAGGGGCCACAAGCCATGGCACTCGAGGCAATGGATTCGTTTTCCACAGGTCGGCGGTGTGGTACGTAAAGGATCAATGTAACATTATCTTTAGTTAGTTTTCCATATTATTAGTGATTATCACTTATTTAGAACAGGAGTCGTTGTTCGCGGCCCCTCATCGGGATGAGCCAAACGAACTCATTCCAAAGAAGTGTCACAAGTCGTGACTCCTGAGGCAATGTCTACAAGCTGTGGGATATATATAAGTGCTATTCCACTGTAACGGTGACTAATTTACGCTTTCATGCGAGGTAAGAAATTGATATGACATTAGCTAACAGATCACATAGACCTGTGCAAAGACCATGATTGTTCCAAAATGCATTCAAGAATGCATGCAAGAATCCTCAAACTCAAGTATCAGAGGTTGTTTCTTGCTTTGTTAGAAACGATATTACATAACGTTGGACAGTGGGCGGATATATTATACAGCGACTGTGGCCTATCAACAAATTCCAAGAGGGAAATTTAATTTACGTCCGGTTGCAACGGGAGGGGGGGGGGAGGCGCTATCTATTAGCAGGCTTCTTTTTACCCGCTCACCTATATGTTATGTTTAGAAATTTAATTTACATCCGATTGCAGGTGGTGGGGGGGGGGGGGGGGGGGGGTATATGTTCTTTTATCAAGATCATCTATATGTTTTGTTTAGGTAAATGGTTAAAATAAAATGAACATTATTTATCCCGTGTTTTAAGTGATTATAAAATATCATTGATATTAGTTTTCGAACTTATTGGTGGTTAACACTCGCTTTGTAGAAGGGTCAAAGCTCATCCCCCCCCCCCCCCCCCCACACACACACACATACACAGTGATAAGTACAAAGGCTCTTGGGGGATGAATTCGTTTTCCACAGGTCACCGGTTTGGTCAGTAAGGGATTAAAGTAATGTTGTACAATAATAACTGATTTGTACCTGCACGTGAGGTAGGGGGCTGATAAAACAGCTAACATGTTCATGTGGACCGGTAAGAAACATTGTTGTTGAGTGCAGGCAAGAATCCTTAAATACAATTACCTGAAGCTATTTTTCACCTTGTTGAAGACAGATGTTCCATAACGAAGGACAGCGAGGGTGGATATGTTATGCAGCAAACGAAACCCGTCAGCAAATTGTAGGAGTTAATACAAGTTGCATCCGGTTTCGAAGGGACTCATTATCTGTCAGTAGTCTTCTTTTCACGGATCGGCGATATGCTAGGTTAGGGGCTAGAATAGCATGAGCATTGGTCTTCCATATTTTAGTTAATTATCACTCGTTTTGCCAAAATAGTCGAGGCTTGCGGACCCCCACTGGGACGAGCTCAGTGAGCTCGTTCGGGTGGGGGACCACAAGCCGCGGCTCATGCGGCAATGTATTCGTTTCCTTCGGGCCACTGTTTATTCGGTGGAAGGTTAATAACATCGTCATCAGTTTTCCTACATTATTTATTAGTAATTATCACCAAATTAGCATGAGAGTCACGGCCAGCGGCCCATCAACGGAATGAGCCCTACGAGCTCGTTCCATGGAAGGGTCACAAGCCGTGACTTGTGAAGCAATAACTACTGGGTATGGGATTTACGTGAGTGATATTCTGTTGTAAGGATGGACGATTTGTACTTTCACGTATGGAAGTGGCAAGGTATATCATTCATTTATTACACGAGTGATATTCCCGCTATAAGGATGGCCGGTTTGTACTTTCACGTGAGGTAAGGACAATGTATTACATCGGCAAACAGATCCATATGGACCAGTACAAAAACATTATTGCAAAGTGCAGGCAAGAATCCTCAAAAACGAAAACCAGAACAGAGGTTATGCCTCACCTTGTTGGAAGCAGGTGTTCCATGACGATGCACAATATTTATTTAGTTTAAACAGTATTTATTTCAAAAGAATTTCCATGGTAATACATAGCTTACCTAAAACCTTTCATTTCATGGTAATACATAGCTTACATTATCATTGGGTGTGGATTCGACAGTAAGCTGTTAGCTTATCTGTGGTCGTTTCCACTCATAGTAATTTTAACAGGTAGCAAACGAGAAGACGGTGAGACCAATTCCTTCTATAAACGTGTACAATAAGTTACCTGTTAACACAAATAATTCGCTCATAAAGAAAAATAGAAAATACTATAAAAAGATACAAATTGGTTAGATTTCCCTAACTGATATAGATAAAGAAGATAGAAGTACAGTTCTTAGGAAGAGAAAGAGTAAGGAGCGCCTAGTCCGAACCGAACCACCTCCGTGTTTGTACCTTGATACTGTAACAAGCGAATTCTAAATTTTAACGTTGTTGGACTATCATAAGAACATGTACTCTAGTGAGGGAAATGACCGGAGTTAGTTTATCGTGGTACAATAATTCTGATCATATTTTGGTGGATTTTCACAGTTAAACAATAGCATAAACAGATTTCGGCGCCCGGATACCACTGCGTTCCATGTCCCAGTGGTACATACAACACTTAACTCTCCGGCGACGAATTGTACTTTCATCGATCATTAGCGACAACCTTCGGGGACGGACCATGTATTATTCCCAGGTGCCAGATGCACTTTATTGCTTTATGCTTGCAAGTGGGAGTCCAAACATAGAGACGGTCCGATAATTCCAGTTAGCCCATGTCGGACGTGCACTTGAGTTTTTATTTATATTTATTTCTATTTCTCAAATACATGCAATTATATCCGAAATAGTAGGTGTGGATCCGACAGTAAGCGTTTTCCAAGTTGTTTCCATCAGTAAAACATTTGCACATAAAACAGCCGAGATGACAGGTACGCATACAATCAAAGTCTCCGTCCAAACTCTAAAATGGTGAATTTTCCATTACACTTTCAAAATATAGTTATGATGTTGAACAGCCAAAAGAAGAACAAAATGTAGAAAAACGGACGAAAAGACTTACTGATTATAATGGGTATAAATAGACTCATGTTGATGAACCACCTCCATACTATATTTCGTTTCAGTTTAGGTACCTGTACAATTTTCGTTTTTTACGATAGTTCATCTTTGGTAAATGACTTTCATTAATGTCTTTTAAGACGTATTGATTGCAGACTCAGGTGAGAAACGCGAGAAAAAGAATGTCCGGTTGAGTCAATTGTATTCAAATAGGCATGGATGTTTCCTTACAAAAATGTGCCACCAATTTCAAGAAGCTCAATGTACTTTCCTACCAGTTGCAGTGACAGACAAAACCTACAATCCAACCTCTGATACCTAACGAGGAGGCCTATATTAATCCAGTCCCTCGCCGGCGTACCCCCCCCCCCCCCTCCTCCCCCAACTCTCCTTCTCAATCTCCCAGCGGTCAGTCAAAAACTATTTCATAACTGAAAAAATAAACTGATTATCCTCGAATCTGCCCGGCCTCTTTCAAATAAATTGTCAATACTTTATAGCTGGTGTAGATTCAGAGACGTTTCCGCAGGAGGTGGGTGGATTGGGGGAGAGTCCCCCATCATTTGTGAAATATACAATAGATGGAAGTCGAAGTTAGAAATTGGAAAAAAAGTTGGCGTTTGTAGAATATTTACAAACATATTTAGAACTGGGCCAAAATATGTATTTTTAGACTGTAAAGTTGTGAAAGCCCGTCAAATATTGACACTAGATGTCATCCTCCACGGGTTCCAAGAACCACCGAGATTTGACCGCTCGATAAGGGGAGGTGGGGTTGCCATTTACATTAAAGACGGTATTTCATTTCGACCTAGACCCGACCTACAGTTAAAACTAGAAGTCCTGTCACGAATAGTGCGCTTATCTAGGCTTAATTGCGCGCAATTGCCATATCGAATGGCATCCAAAGCACGGCAAGTTCTCTTGGTTACTCATAGCAAACACATGCAATGTTTCTGCCAATGGACCTGCGGGGTACCTGGAGGTCCATTGGCTGAAACATTGCTTGTGCACAGGCCATATGTACAGAATTTGATAGCTTTACTTGGGCCATAACGCGTACATTAAGGGGACGTCCAACCTAACTTTGGTCAAATTTCATGTAATTTTCTTTCAAGTCTAAAAAAGGCCCAAAATGAATAACCCCAATAAATTATATACCAAAATGCTTGGAATGAAACATAGAACATGTGGAAACTGAAATTTGCCATGGAACTGCTGCCATGTGTAAATAGCACCACCTGAAAGTATGCTATGGCATAAGTAAGAGAACAAAATTTTTACAATAAAATACCTCAAAATAAAATAACAGCTGTATTCTATAAACATTTAAGTACATACTCGAAGAAATCTTTTCCTAATTCATGAAAGTAATGAAGATTGAGACCAAATGTTATAAGTGGAGTGCTCACTGACTGAAGGCAGACATTTTCTTTTGTTTATGTTTTGATTTGGGGAGTTCAACAAAGGTCAACTTGAAGGAGTCCAGCAGAAGAAGTATGGAAGGACAAAAGAGTGTCTCCCAATATCAAGATGTATGTGTTACTGTAATGGTTTGGAAAGAAAATATGATATTCTCCTATGTAGAATGCACTGCAAAGTCATACATTGTAGTTGAATAAATATATTTACAAACCCCTTGCACTGTAACCCCTTTTATCCCATGCATCAATTTGATAGTGATTAAATTGTTAAATTTGTCTGGTTTATCAATAAGTACATTAGTTTTGTTTAACTCTTGGACACCAATACACTCATGATATCTGTTGGAGAAGAAATAAGGGTAACTGTAACCTGTCACTGCAATAAACCATCTAATGTACTTAAAAGTACATTGTTATTCAAAACACATCAAATCAACCTTACATAACCATTATTGCATGTACTTTCCCCAAGGAGGCTTACTGACATATTGAGATCAGAAGGGCACATCCAGAGGGTCTCACATATTTTTTTCAAGAACGCAGTACACAAAGCAATCCCCAAAAGATGACAAGTGAGCTCCATTTGACACAGAAAATTTTGGGGGTGGGGGGGGTGGGGGGGGGGGGCTCTCTTCCTTGTATGACTCTACCTCCGGCACTCAAGGCATATGCCTTTTTTCTCAAAGTTTAACTCTTTTTTTCTTTTTGAAGATCCTGGCCACACATGTTCCAAACACTATCAGACAGGTAAACCTCCATGTTACATTGCAAAACATTCTTTTTAGAGTTTTAGTTCTGGACCTTTCATGCTTCTTACTTCCAACTATAACACTTAA
Source organism: Pictodentalium vernedei (assembly GCA_031216915.1). NCBI lineage: Eukaryota > Metazoa > Mollusca > Scaphopoda > Dentaliida > Dentaliidae > Pictodentalium > Pictodentalium vernedei. Next base: position 59,150,261 of record CM062296.1, read on the forward strand.
TTTATCGATTCATGGGTGAATAGAAAAGTCCTGCCATAATCAACATTTTGAGTTCCATAAGCCTTCAAAACAGCTCCAATAAAAGTGTCAAACATCAGATTGGTGGCTTTATACAGAATATTCATTAGGTTGTTGCTTGATAAGTAATAGGAACAAAATCTTCACAAGAAAATTCTGCAGCAATACAATTGAGGGTATTAGCAGGCACTCTGCAACAAATTGTAACAAATCAACTAGTTATAAACAAAATTTTCTAACTCAAAAGAGTGAAAAAGTACCACAACTCTGAAAAAATGTGGGAAGAAACACATGCTACAGCAGCTACACAGGCATTGTTTCTCCATGATGCTCGATCACAAAACCAAATATCCTTCAAATTGGAGTAGCAATGGTTGAGATACAAGGGGGAATGTTGGTACATGCAATGATGAATGGGTAAGACTAAGATTAAGAGGACAGGGGGTCACCACTGCACGGCCCTAGATGCACCTTTGATTTTCCAACTTCCACTAAGTTCCAGGTCTGGGGCATAATAATCGCAACACACCCAACTTATCAGTTCATAATTTCAGTTAAATAAAAGAAATTATCAATTTGAATTAAATAATAGATGATGTAAAAATATTTGGCTTCCTTCGCCTTCTCGTACTATTTAATTACCACAAACAATATCAGTTTGATGCCGACAAACGAAACTGAACGCATGTGGTTTGATTAAAAAGTAACTCGGCATGAATAATGAAGAAATTGCGAATATTTCGTGTATTTCATTTATTTAAAAGCCAATTGCAGCTAATATTGACCGTGCATTCGATAATTCGTTTCGGTTTTGACCACACGGCCACGCTGACACTCCGTGACAGCGGTTATGTTTATTGTGATATGCAAATTGGGGGATGGTTTCCGGTGAAGGAGATTTGTCACATTTGTCAGTGTAAAACGATAAAAAAAACCACTGATCGACGCTTGTATTACTATGGTTGGTTGGAAGAAAAAACTAAATTCTCAGCATCGTCCAAGCGCACCTTATTTAAAAGCACGAATGCATCATTTTCAACCCATCTTCAATCGGTCCTTTGCAGACATCAAACATACCCGTCTTCAAATTCCATGGTTACTAGGACGTAAATAACTTCGCAGCGACAGGGGGAAATTAACACACTCAATATAGTTCGAGGTCACTTGGAATATACTTCGTGAAAAAGTGATTTCTGAAGCATTCTGCTTACTTTGTTATGAATATTGCCTTATTTTATGTGTATCGTCCCGATTTTATACACTCGGTTATTTTTTTTACAAGTGGTTCATGTTGTCTTTCTAGTGCGCAATAATTCAGATTTTTTGTCAACAAAAAAGTTCAGACGGCCTGTAAACACGAGAGGGAATTTCGAACCATATTTTGCAGTTATGACATTAACAGCTTAAGTACTTGCTGTCACCTGTTTGCAAATACGCTCATACATTGTCTCGAACAAATAAAGGGCGTGATCACGTACTTGCATTCTTACGATTGCCCAAATCGAGTATTTCTGCAAGAACCACATCGTAATCACATGACCGGAAAAACATCGTTGAAACATGGCCACATCCGGAACATCAAAAATTTGTGTTGATGTTATTACATTCAAACGTCAAAACCCACCAGAGTGTGTGTCAAAAAAATGCTTTCTCCGAGTCTGTAGTATGTTATCATTATATTGAGGACAAGGCTTTCGAATTACCGATTATTTTGTGGTTTTACCGGTCCGTTACTTATGCCATTTGCAAATTAATCTTCTTCAAAATCATAAAATTCACTTTTTTTCCTGAAAAAAAATATATGTACCTTTTCTATGCACTTTACTCATTATTTTGATATATAATTTGCCTTTCCTTACTTCTCTTATCTGTTTCTGAGGCATTGGGAAAAATGTAAAAAAATTGACCAAAGTTAGGTTGGACGACCCCTTAACGCGCATATCAACGTGCTATTTGTGCACATTTCATGACAGGAGTTCTAGTTTTAACTGTACATACGCTGAATGTAGAGTGCCTATGGGCGGAAGTATTTACAAAACGGACAAGATCGTTACTCTTAGGGGTATTCTACCGGCCACCAAACAGTCCCTCAGATACTTGGGAAGCCATATCAGCATCCATCGATAAAGCTAGAGACACAGAAATTGCCGATCTAATTGTCACAGGTGATTTTAATGACAACCAAGTGGTTCCCTCATGAAGTGGCTTTTCTGAAATATATCATTATTTTAATTTCAGGCAAGTTGTACGTGGACCAACTTGTTTTACCGAATCGTCAACTTCATTATTAGATCTCTTTACTATTAGTAACACAATCAACATGAAAAATTGTGATGTCTTTGAACCGACTATCCCAGACATGATTCGCTACCATTGTCCAATTTCACTGGAAGCTGAAGTTTTAAAACTACCATCCCTCTCATTTGAGAGGAGAATATGGCTCTATTCCCAGGGTAATTACGAAGCGTTAAACGAAGCCTTCACTAGCGTCGACTGGAATTCTCTCTTTGATAATCCATGTCTCGATACTATAGTTTTTAATTTTATGGACAAGATACTTGATACTGCATCCACCCACATACCCAACAAACTTATTACCACGCGAATAGACCAACCGAAATGGATGCATAATCAAATAAGATTACTGATTAGACAGAGAAAACGTTTGTGTCGCAATGCCAAACGCACCGACAATCCACATGCCTGGGCAAAATATAAACTGAAACGGAACGAATTTGTATCAGCCATTAGGAAGGCCAAAGCGCTATATTTGTCCAAAGTCCAATCCACTCTGAGGAGCAGCGAAACACCACTATCACGTTGGTGAAAGACCCTGAAATCATTCCTCTGTAGCACTATCTCAGTAGGAATTCCTACTCTCATCCACTCCAACAAAATATACTCCTCAAGTGTTGAAAAAGCTGAAGTGTTCAATGAATATTTCAGCTCTATCTCAACAGTTGATGATTCAAATGCTTTCCTGCCGAACGCACAACCTCGAGTTTCCGTAAGTATCGATTGTATTACTCTGCATTGCAGCGAAGTGTATCCTGCAATGAAGTCGATAAAAGTGTCCAAAGCATCTGGTCCAGATCTAATAAGCCCGCGTCTCCTCAAAGAGTGTAAATCGTCTTTTTGTGAGCCACTTTCGGTCTTATTTAATATACTAATGAATAACTCGTACTTCCCGTCACTGTGGTAAAAAGCAAACCTTTCCCCAATATTGAAAAACAACCCTCCAATTCTGTTACTAATTACCGCCCAATATCGCTGATTAGCTGTGTTGGTAAAATATTTGAAAAAATGTGTATTCAAGCGTTTGTGGGAGTTCCTAATTGCCAATAACGTTCTCAGTCAATTTCAGTCCGGTTTTTCTCACGGTGATTCAACTGTCCTCCAACTGACTGACAAAACTGATGAATTCTGTCGAGCCCTTGATGAAGGTAAAGAAGTCAAGGTTGTCGTTGTCATATCGCCCATATTTGCTTTAAAGCCTGGTCTCGCTTAGACTTACTGAGGAGGCACAAATTTAATTTAGATCGTAGTGTCTTAGAAAAAATATATTTTGCTTTTATTAGGCCTCTTCTTGAATACGCGGATAGTGTTTGGGACAACTGTTCTGTAACAAAAGTGGCGGAACTGGAAAAAAAATACAGATTGCTGCGGCAAGGATTATTACGGGGGCAACTCTTAGTGCTAGTAAGTCCTCACTTTAATTAGAAACACGATGGGACCCATTACAAGAAAGACGTCGCAAACACAAGTTAATTCAGTTCTTTAAAATGAATCATCGCATGGTTCCTCGACATATCTCCAGTAAAGTCCCCCCACTTGCATCTTTGACCAATCCATCACTCAGTCTCAGATCAAGTCTAAACCACCGTGTTCCCTTTTGTCGGACAGAACTGTACAAGTCTTCCTTTATTCCAAGCGTTACCGACCAATGGAATAACCTGCCCCTGCCTGTTCGCGAGAACTCGTCATTGGTTAATTTCAAAACTTAACTAAACGATGGTAATCGACGACCTCCAAGGTTTTATAGTGAGGCGAAATCATCTCGCACAGCCCAAATATATCATTGTAGGCTACGTCTGGGGTGCAGTAACCTCAATTCACACCTATATGATAATCATTTATTTCCAAACCCCATATGCCAGTGTGGCGAGCAAGAGACTACTGATCGCTTTCTCTTGCATTGTCCTATTTTCACAGACGATCGTAATTATACAATTAACCTGCTCCCGTTTGGAGCAGACGTATCTACATTTCTTTTTTGTTCGGAATTCTTGAAAATGAAGACAACCGTCTTGTTTTTGAAGTGGTACATGATTTCATATTATCAAGTAAGCGATTCCAATGATTAATGTGTATCACAATATTAAACCAGTCTCAATATCATTTAATATTATTATGAATGGTTGCCAAACTAGCCCAACGGAACAAATATAGCCCTCCAATCAACTTTCATTGCAGCTCAGAGCTACCCGAACTGTATTCACAGTTTGTATTCATAATCTTCTGCTGAACGATTTGAATGAAATTAGTTTTAAACAGTATTTATTCAAAAAATTAAAAAATAAACACATGCAAAACATATACAATAAGGAGATATACAACTTAATAATAGGAACATCGATACAAGTTAAGCATAATTGAATAATGGAAAATTGAGATATTGACAGGATTCTGCATCAAGCCTGAGCTTATTTTAAGCCGTCTCCGTTCACCTTCAGCATTCACATTTGAGAATGAGGGATTGACATTTTGTGAAATGTTCTATACAAGCTGTATTGGAACTGTTTTTGCTGTGAGAGAGAGAGAGAGAGAAAGAGAGAGAGAGAGAGAGAGAGAGAGAGAGAGAGAGAGAGAGAAGGAACGTGAGAGAGATAGGAAAAGGAGAACGAGAGAGAGAGGGAGAGGAAAAGAGAATGAATGAATGGTGCCGGTTTACGTAGGGAGGTAGTAAAAACGCTCCGGGGAGTATAATTATCACAAAAAGGTTGCAGATGATTTGTAGCTGACTCTTTGAAGATTATACAGATCTTTAGTTTAAACAATATTTATTCAATAAGTATGCAATATGTTACAATATTAGACACCAATAAAAGTGACAATATATATAGAGATAGAGAACACGAAGAATATAACATATACTAACAAAAAAAACATATTATTATGTAATGGGGGATCTGACAGAAAGCTAGGAGCTTATGTTAGTCATCTCCTGGGGTCATTCAAAAATTTCCACAAAAGGTGGTATAATAGAGTAGATGGACTCATATATCGCCGACTGGAACCCATGGACTGTGGTCGGTCGCAACCATGATCATCAGCCACGTGCCAAGCCGGGGCACAGCATCCATGCACACAGCGAGAGCTGCCTGTAGGCCCTAAGAATGTAGACCTAGGAGCAAATACCTGAGAGATCATTCAGATTTGATTTGTCAGCATCGTTGTCGACACTAGCAGGTACCCTCGAGTGCGAGGACACGACACCCCGGCCCTGAACAAAACCGGTGAGAAAGTTGGTGGTAATTCTAGCCGAAGAAAGGTAAGCACATGGAGTCAAACTACCAGGCGGCGACACATGATATTGTTTAAACCTTGCTTGTGAATGAAGGAAAGGGTGAAAAGAAGGTATAAAGAAAAGGAGCAACAGAAAACAGGGGATGCCAGCTTGAAAGCACAATGCATTGCCTTCACATTCAAGACACTCGCAATTAAGCAGCGGAACCACTGCTAGTGAGAAGTGAGACGGAAGCAGCCTTGATACAGATCTTTACCAGTGAGTTCCCCATTGCGACAACACTGACCGAAAAAGACCGTTACGCGATGTAATAGGCCTGCTTTTATCGACACTTCTCATAACAGCACGTTATTAAAATCTTTTACTTTTGATTATAAACTTTTGTACTTTTAGAAATACCTGAGTATTCGTTATGTTATCGTTGTATTGTGAACCAAATAAGTAGTATAGCACGTATGAATCATGCCCCATTACCCAGACTTTTGGGGGTGCAGCTAGTGTTAAATTCCCATAGGAACCGGACTTTTGGGGGAGCAACTTTTGGGGGAGCAAAAGTACGGCTCTTTGCAGCTAGATCCGCCAAGCAGTAGTACTACATATATAGTATGCTATGGTATGTATAGTGATATATGTACGCATGGGGCTATAGGTATATATTTGGGTAAGTGATGGAAAGATGGGAAAATTGGGTTATCTTGAAAGTTTTTCCCTCGAAACGGTTGACGTTGCTATTGACGTCGTGACGTCATGATACGCGCGCGACGTCATAGAGATGCTGACCACTGTTATTGTCCAGTATACAATTTGACATAACGTTATTCGGTCAGGGTATGGCGGACTTCTCGTATGGGGTGGCGGTGATATGGTAGTAGCGGAATATATCCATGTAGGTCCCCTATTAGCCCTCGAGCCTTCATATTATCCTATGTCAGCTATAGCTAAGTCAAGCAGTAGAGTGGGTGGGGGGGGGGGGGGGGGGGGTAGTGTGGTCGGCCAGTGCGGTACTGCGAGATAGTCATTGGTGATTTAGATTGACAGTACAGGATGAATGGTCTGTTGGGTTATCACCCCCTTAGTACTATTAACCTACCGAATCATTAATAGTAGCTAATGGCTGGTATTGGTAGTATGGAATTCCAGACCAGGCAGTATTATACAAGGTTGTTTAGAACAGTAGTAAAGGGTTAACGGCCTGTTGGTCTATTATCCACTAAGTTCTAACCTATTAACTCGTTTCGGGACGGGGGTGGGTGGGGGTGATATTGGTAGTACGAAATACGGACTACTATGGAAATGAGGTTAGCCTTTGTGGTGGTTTGGCTCCTGAATCCCAGAAAAGCCTTTAGGCCTCTTACTTCCAAGCTCCTACACAACCTATTTATGGCTCCTATGTGGCTCCTATTTCTATAAGCGTCCTATACAATAGATAACAGAAGGCTTTTCAACATTCAATACATTTTATTCTATACAACATAATAATATTACAATATACATTCATTTGACAAAACACGATTTAATTGCAGTTTTCAAATATACACGACTAATGAATGACGTGTAATACAGAAAAATGAATTTTTCACATCAAGATTGCAGTGACAAAACAGCTGATGGTCAGAGTACATTAATGTCAAAATATCCAGTGGTTTAGTCGAGGTTCCATCTTCTTGAACTTTTCTTTTCGGGTAAAAATATGGCAGTCCATCTTTGATCTGACTATAAGTGTACATTTGATTATTGTTCACCACAAATCCACGGTTAACTCCTGTTCCACTCTGTTGCGTTTTCAACACATGCATATATTTGTTCTTCGTTAGGTCGTTTTGGCGTTTATTTATTCCCTTCGAACTAAACTTGCTACTCGGGACAAAACAGTAGTAGGTTTTGCTACAGAGACCCACAATTCCATCTCCGCTCCATTCAACCTTGAAAAGACCAGGTGTTCTTTTATCGAATGCTTTCCGGTCGCTGCAACATGACCCCTTCGGTGACCATACATCTCCTCTAATTTTGGTTTGAACAAAGTCTTCTCTGTACTCATCGCATGATTCTGACGGTAACCATTGATGATACTCTCTATAAAACTGTTCTTTCTTTTCCGGTTTTATTACTTCTTCCAGAGATGATTTGGTGAATGAGATGTATCCAGAATCTGTATCCATGGGGCAGTACTGAAAATCACGTCTATCCACGAAGGTATCAATAAGATCATAGTAAAACTGCAACATCTTCATCTTTGCGTATTGGTACACGAAGAATCCGATATGAAGTGGTAAGTTCAGCTTGATGCGGTTCTTATTCATTTCCAACTCGTATACTGTTTCGCTCAAAGGGTTCATTTGTCGGAAGTGCACGTTGTTTATTAAGCGAGAAGCTTCGTCGTCATGATAGTAAATAATATTTCTGTGTTTTTCTTTGTTGGTTACTGTCTTTCCGTACCCGCTATTCCCAAGAAGTTTCATTGTGTCAGCAACTATTGCCTTATCTGGATTCCGATCACCGTCTCTTCTAGCCTGTGATACCTCTTCTCCAAATTTCTTGAAGCACGCTTTTGGTTCGTATTGTATGACTTGGTAAATTTGTGTCACCTCGAGGCCGTGATCAAGGTACCATTTCAGGAGTGGCGTCGCAAGCAATATCCTCTTCGCATGGTAACTCTCGATCAAACTTCTTCTCGGCTGGCGCATGACGTGGTTTTTCTCTGCAAACTTTCTCATTTGATCTCCAATGTCGTCTGTACTAATGGTGGTATTTTTAAAGATGGGTGTCATTTCTTCAAAGTGATGTCTGAGGTGGTCTGGAACATGAATGTCACACTCGACTAATCCGAACAGATTGCCCGAAATCACATGCTGCGTTACTTCACTCTCGTTCATTGTCCATGTTAAAGTGTTGCTCCCAAGTTTCTCTAGGTAACATTTTACTGCAGGATCCTTTCTCATTTTCAACCACTGACATTCCCAAATTTCCACAAGTTTGTATCCTTGATCAGCAATGTATTTGGCGTTCTTGATAGTCTCTTTGTGAAGATCTTCCATTTGTTTTTCTCGAACACTGTTGAAAAGAATTGCTTCTCCATTTCTTTTGGTGTTTAGTCGACAATTGTGGCCATGCCAGAAGCAACCGTGAAATTGGTACACCGTCTGCGTTTCTTTGCACCAGTCGTCTACGGGCAGATGTATCCTTCCAATCTTTTTCTCTTCTCCATTGAACTGATGCCGAATTTCAAGACTGTCTCTTCTGGAGATATAGTTTAACCACTGCTGCGCCATTCTGCTATATTTGTGAGAATACTCCGGTTTGAAGTCATGTTCTTTACGTCTTCTTATATACATCCCAGTTGGCATCTCTTGCATTAAACACCACAAGTAAAGAGCGTTGGCGTCATAACCAACTACACTCCCACACGTTTTAGCTTCCTCTCCATACTGATAAGATCTAATTTTTGTTAGTCCTTTTTCTTGATGACGGTCAAAAATTATCGATGACCTCCCACGATGTTGTCTTTTACCAGGTGATGTAAATCTTTGTTCTTCTCGTTGAAAATGGTAAAATGGGTTTCATTGTCGATCGTGTTGAACAAATACTTCAATGTCAGTCCGGGTACACTCATTCCATCTTTCATCATATCAATCCCGCGCTCTTTGTAGAAGGCAAACTGTTTCTCTAGTGCTTCTAGGAATGGTTGGGCATCACGATTGTTGTACCAGATGAGAAAATCGCGAATTGTCTTCGTCTGTGCTGCAGCATGTATATTGTTACGACCCAATTCAATCTGAGTGTATAGCATTTTTCCTAGAAGTGTAATTTGTGGCTGCCCCTCCCCATGCCGCATATCTCTACAGGCTGCATGACTGCATTCATTATTTTGTAGTTTACGGTTATTTTCTAAAACTTCCGAAACTTGAATTGGGTCGTAACAATATACATGCTGCAGCACAGACGAAGTCAATTCGTCATCAACACCTGAAAAATGTTTCGTTTCCCTCAAAACACCCATACAGTTGACTTTCCACCCAGACAGAAATTGACAATCTGTTTAGAGAAAATGTAAAACGCTCAGTATGTAGACTTTCTGTCCCACATGCAACGTTACAGCTGCTCTCAGCCACTGCCCCTCGAATTATTATTTCGATAAGTCTGAGGGAAAAGCGCGATAACGGCAGCAAACGTTTTTCTGTATAAAAGAGATATCATATTTTTTTTTAATTTCGGCGCGCCTCCTCGTGCGTTTTCATTATATCACAAGCTGTTTGCGACCAATATCTACACAAGTTCGATTATTTGTGACATTAATGTACAAATTTCGATACCTCTCCATTTCCGAATTATCTTCATGCGTAGAATTTTCCTAACACAACACCACACCTTTGGGGTATATGTACAGATTCTTATATAGGTCCGTCGCCAGCTCGATTTTGCGTAAATATTTAGAATCGTGTAAAAATTTCTATCGATCCACTTTGCTTTCTAAAATCACGGTAAGTTTTATTAAATTTGAAAAAAAATATATATAATAAGCTGTGTCTTTACTATTTATTATAGATTACGCATCTTTCGGTCCAGTTCAGTGAGCAAGATCAGCCTTCCATGGGCAATCCGTTTAAATTCCAGGCACTTCCACTTTGATTGGAACCCTTGTGTTTCAGCGGAATGAGTTGATTATAACCTGAAGTAACATTCAAGGACATCTCACTGGACTGATAAAATGCCGTGGAATGGTATTTCACATGATGCATCAATTGTACAGACTGACTGTTGTTTTTTAAATATAACTATAGAACAAGTCGGGTGGCGGGGGGGGGGGGGTGGTCGGCGCTTCAGCGCCATTTGTTGCTGCTGATGTGGGGAGAGTGGCTTCCAGAAGGTATAAAAGGCGACGTGCACTGCGCAATCGGTCATTCGCCATCCAGCAGCCGAGGTGAACACATCGTCAGTGAGCAGCTCTGCTAATTTGAAATTTTTTCCAATAATTTCAGGCAAGAGACACCGACAACGCTACCAACATGCTACCAGCCTCCTTTGTGTGCCACCAGTGTGAAAAGTCGTTCAGCAGAAGGAGCAACTTGGAGAGACATATAAGGACTGTACACCTGGAAGAAAGAAGACACGAATGTCAGAGATGCTGCAAGAAATTCGCTCGGAAAGAAAAACTGGAGCACCACTTAGAGAAATGCACAAGTCAATGGAAATGCGGAGACTGCCAGCGAGAATTCAGCAATCTCATACCCTATCGACTGCATCTGAAAACAGATCACCAGTACCATACTAAGGGGAAAGAAGACAAGAAGATACAAGGTGTTATAAGAAATCTCCAGAAAAAGTTTTATAAAAGAGACGATGAAAAGACATTAACTTCATTAGAATGCGAACAGTGTAAAAGAATATTTTACGACAGAAGCAACTTGGAGCGACATGTGAGAAGTGTACATATGAAGAAAAAGATATATGGATGCTGCTACATGAAGTATTCCAGGAATGAAGATCTCGAGCATCACTTGAAAAAATGTGAAAAGCGTCGGCAAGAATTCAGTGAACTGTCTCAAACCAGTGTACATATGCAAGCAGCTCATCAATCTGACAAGAAAACAGCCATAAAACGAAAATCGAATGACGACCAACAGCAGTCAAGTGAGAAGACGAAGAAATCCAGAACATCATTCATGGAGTATGATCCTGCAGTGTTTTCACCTGAACTACTATACGAAGAGGAATGTGATGAGATGAACGCTCTCTACAAAGTGAACTGGGACATTATACGGACCCACCATATCACGAACAGAAAACTTCAAGACACTTACAATTTTCGCATCAAGACCGGCGACATAACAGCTATGGCAAGTGAATTTACAGAAACAATTTTTCAACAACAAGAATGGAAGTTCAAAATCAACCTGAGCTACGGATTCATCTTACGTAACAATGAAACTGACGACCTCCGATACTATCACGCATCCCAGAATAATGTCAGATTCCTGGATACACCACGCCTTGTTTCGAATCTAGAAGATTTTGAAAAGTTTATGAGAGATGTTTACCAAGAAGATGTATTAGAGTGGGCTAGACAACAGCGACCCGATTCCAAATGGAGTGTATATAAAGTGACCAACATAACATTCTACATCAATAGAATCAAAGATCATCCTATTGGATGCGCCACAGATTTACCTGCGTACATCATGGACAATCCAGCCATAATTGCTTTAATGAAAGACCAGCACCACAACTTCAAGTACGACGATAACCTGTGTTTATTCAGATGCCTAGCCCTTTCAAGAGGGGCTACCTTCCACAACTTGAACACAGAAACAAAACACCTGTTTCGACAGTATACAAATGAAGATACGGAAACTTTCAAAGGAGTGAATCTCAACCAGTTACCTGAAATAGAGAACTTATTCAAACTGAACATCAACGTTTATCAGTTGCAACACAATGAGGATGGAGAAACAAATGCTAGTCTAGTCAGACGATCACTCGGCCGTTTTAGTGAGACGATGTATCAACATTCACGAAGAACATTTCAGTTACATCAGAGACATCAATCATTACTGTAAGTCATTTACCTGTCGGAAGTGTGGCAAATTGTGGAAGACTGGCTTTCAACTCAACAGGCATGAGAGAACATGTACAAAAGAAGTATCTTATGAATATACTGGCGGTGCTTATAATGTTCCAAAAACAGTTTTTGAACTCTTAGAAGATGAAGGCATCTCAGTTCCAAGTGAAAATAGATATTACCCGTACCGAGCAACCTTTGACTTCGAATGCTATTTCGATACAACTCATATACCTACAAAAAGTGAAAAACTGACCTGGGAAGCCCGACACGTTCCACTGAGCGTAAGTGTAAGCAGCAATGTACCAGGATTTGTAGAACCGGTCTGCTTTATTACAGAAGGAAATGCACAAGAACTGGTGAGCCGTATGATGAATTACTTGGAAGAGATTTCAAACGAGGCCTATGCGCTGTTAAAGTCAGAATATCAACCTTACATTGATGAACTCAATACGAAGATCACAGAAGCAATTGCGAGCGACCCATTGTTAAATGAAGAAGGACGTGCCAGGTCACATCCCTTGGAGGAGCTACATCACCAGTTTGTTGCTTATCTGAAAGAAATGCCGGTTGTTGGATTCAACTCTGGAAAGTATGATTTCAATGTTGTGAAGTGCGAGCTACTTACTTTCTTGAAAACGAAACAGGATATTGGATTCACTGTGAAGAGAAACAACAATTTCGTGTGCCTTAAAACAGAACAGTTCAAATTCCTCGACATTGTGAATTATCTGGCACCTGGTTTTTCGTATGATAAATTTCTCAGAGCATTTGGATGTTCAGTGACGAAAGGTTACCTGCCATACGAGTGGATTGATGATTTGAAGAAACTTGAACAAGACCACTTGCCCGACTACGATACATTCTACAGTTCGCTCAAAGGGGGAAATATATCTAAAGAAGAATACATCTACTGGCAGAAAGTATGGAAAGACCACAAGATGAACACCTTTCGCGATTTTCTCATCTGGTACAACAATCGTGTTGTCCAACCATTCCAAGAAGCACTAGAGAAACAGTTTGCCTTCTACAAAGAGCGCGGGATTGATATGATGAAAGATGGAATGAGTGTACCCGGACTGACAGTGAAGTATTTGTTCAACACGATCGACAATGAAACCCATTTTACCATTTTCAACGAGAAGAACAAAGATTTACATCACCTGGTAAAAGACAACATCGTGGGAGGTCCTTCGATAATTTTTGACCGTCATCAAGAAAAAGGACTAACAAAAATTAGATCTTATCAGTATGGAGAGGAAGCTAAAATGTGTGGGAGTGTAGTTGGTTATGACGCCAACGCTCTTTACTTGTGGTGTTTAATGCAAGAGATGCCAACTGGGATGTATATAAGAAGACGTAAAGAACATGACTTCAAACCGGAGTATTCTCACAAATATAGCAGAATGGCGCAGCAGTGGTTAAACTATATCTCCAGAAGAGACAGTCTTGAAATTCGGCATCAGTTCAATGGAGAAGAGAAAAAGATTGGAAGGAGACATCTGCCCGTAGACGACTGGTGCAAAGAAACGCAGACGGTGTACCAATTTCACGGTTGCTTCTGGCATGGCCACAATTGTCGACTAAACACCAAAAGAAACGGAGAAGCAATTCTTTTCAACAGTGTTCGAGAAAAACAAATGGAAGATCTTCACAAAGAGACTATCAAGAACGCCAAATACATTGCTGATCAAGGATACAAACTTGTTGAAATTTGGGAATGTCAGTGGTTGAAAATGAGAAAGGATCCTGCAGTAAAATGTTACCTAGAGAAACTTGGGAGTAACACTTTAACATGGACAATGAACGAGAGTGAAGTAACGCAGCATGTGATTTCGGGCAATCTGTTCGGATTAGTCGAGTGTGACATTCATGTTCCAGACCACCTCAGACATCACTTTGAAGAAATGACACCCATCTTTAAAAATACCACCATTAGTACAGACGACATTGGAGATCACATGAGAAAGTTTGCAGAGAAAAACCACGTCATGCGCCAGCCGAGAAGAAGTTTGATCGGGAGTTACCATGCGAAGAGGATATTGCTTGCAACGCCACTCCTGAAATGGTACCTTGATCACGGCCTCGAGGTGACACAAATTTACCAAGTCATACAATACGAACCAAAAGCGTGCTTCAAGAAATTTGGAGAAGAGGTATCACAGGCTAGAAGAGACGGTGATCGGAATCCAGATAAGGCAATAGTTGCTGACACAATGAAACTCCTTGGGAATAGCGGGTACGGAAAGACAGTAACCAACAAAGAAAAACACAGAAATATTATTTACTGTAATGACGACGAAGCTTCTCGCTTAATAAACAACGTGCACTTCCGACAAATGGACCCTTTGAGCGAAACAGTATACGAGTTGGAAATGAATAAGAACCGCATCAAGCTGAACTTACCACTTCATATCGGATTCTTCGTGTACCAATACGCAAAGATGAAGATGTTGCAGTTTTACTATGATTTTATTGATACCTTCGTGGATAGACTGCCTCATGGATACAGATTCTGGATACATCTCATTCACCAAATCATCTCTGGAAGAAGTAATAAAACCGGAAAAGAAAGAACAGTTTTATAGAGAGTATCATCAATGGTTACCGTCAGAATCATGCGATGAGTACAGAGAAGACTTTGTTCAAAACCAAGATTAGAGGAGATATATGGTCACCGAAGGGGTCATGTTGCAGCGACCGGACAGCATTCGATAAAAGAACACCTGGCCTTTTCAAGGTTGAATGGAGCGGAGATGGAATTGTGGGTCTCTGTAGCAAAACCTACTACTGTTTTGGCCCGAGTAGCAAGTTTAGTTCCAAGGGAATAAATAAACGCCAAAACGACCTAACGAAGAACAAATATATGCATGTGTTGAAAACGCAACAGAGTGGAACAGGAGTTAACCGTGGATTTGTGGTGAACAATAATCACATGTACACTTATAGTCAGATCAAAGATGGACTGCCATATTTTTACCCGAAAAGAAAAGTTCAAGAAGATGGAACCTCGACCAAACCACTGGATATATAGACATTAATGTACTCTGACCATCAGCTGTTTTGTCACTGCAATCTTGATGTGAAAAATTTATTTTTCTGTGTTACACGTCATTCATTAGTCGTGTGTATTTGAAAACTGCAATTAAATCGTGTTTTGTCAAATGAATGTATATTGTAATATTATTATGTTGTATAGAATAAAATGTATTGAATGTTGAAAAGCCTTCTGTTATCTATTGTATAGGACGCTTATAGAAATAGGAGCCACATAGGAGCCATAAATAGGTTGTGTAGGAGCTTGGAAGTAAGAGGCCTAAAGGCTTTTCTGGGATTCAGGAGCCAAACCACTACAAAGGCTAACCTCATTTCCATAGTAGTCCGTATTTCGTACTACCAATATCACCCCCACCCACCCCCGTCCCAAAACGAGTTAATAGATTAGAACTTAGTGGATAATAGACCAACAGGCCGTTAATCCTTTACTACTGTTCTAAACAACCTTGTATAATACCGCCTGGTCTGGAATTCCATACTACCAATACCAGCCATTAGCTACTATAAATGATTCGGTAGGTTAATAGTACTAAGGGGGTGATAACCCAACAGACCATTCATCCTGTAATGCCAATCTAAATCACCAATGACTATCTCGCAGTACCGCACTGGCCGACCACACTACCCCCCACCCACCCTACTGCTTGACTTAGCTATAGCTGATATAGGATAATATGAAGGCTCGAGGGCTAATAGGGGACCTACATGGATATATTCCGCTACTACCATATCACCGCCACCCCATACGAGAAGTCCGCCATACCCTGACCGAATAACGTTATGTCAGATTGTATACTGGACAATAACAGTGGTCAGCATCTCTATGACGTCGCGCGCGTATCATGACGTCACGACGTCAATAACAACGTCAACCGTTTCGAGGGAAAAACTTTCAAGATAACCCAATTTTCCCATCATCTTTCCATCACTTACCCAAATATATACCTATAGCCCCATGCGTACATATATCACTATACATACCATAGTATACTATATATGTGGTACTACACTGCTTGGCGGATCTAGCTGCAAAGAGCCGTACTTTTGCTCCCCCAAAAGTTGCTCCCCCAAAAGTCCGGTTCCTATGGGAATTTAACACTAGCTGCTCCCCCAAAAGTCCGGGTAATGGGGCACGATTCATACGTGCTATACTACTCAAATATTAAAGTATCGTTGTCTAAACGAATACCGAGAGTTCCAAGGGTACTGAGCGCGTTGCATCGTAAATCAGACAATACAGTAAGAAATGTTCACATGTTTCAACGGCTCCACACAGACAGAGGGGTGAATCAGACAAAAGATTATTGAAGAGGTCTTCCTGAAGGTTACTACATCTTCGTCTTAGTCGGCAGTGGATAATTTGGCCCATGCGGTTGTAGCTCTGATTAAAATGTTTAGGGGTTTTTCGAAGATTATTATTCAGTACGCGCTTGAAGGCAACAGTTGTTGTACAGTTTCGAGTATCTACAGGCAGGTCATTCCATAACTTTACAGGTGAATACAGATATGCACGCTGACCTTGGGTTGATCTTCGGTTTGGTAACGACAAGTCACGAGAATTCCTTAGATTGTAGTCTTGTATTTGTGATACTTGTGGTGGGATATAATTGTAAAGGTATGCTGGGGTCTGTTTTTGAACCATTTTGTGAAACTGGATAAGTTTATGCTTCCTAACGCCTTGCTTCTAAAGATTCCCAGCCAGTTTCTATTTCGAGTTGGGTCCTAGATATACTTTTCGTTGCACCTGTAACGATTCTCGCTGCTTCCAATTGAATTTTTTCTAGTCTTTGGGATTCTTCAACTGTACAATTGTCCCACACTTTACAGCCATATTCTAACAGGGGGCGGTTGAAGGAAAAGTAGATTGTTTGTAAAGTGGAGCGATTCAACTGATATTTATACTTTTTAAGAATATTAATACGCTTCCATGCCTTATTGGAACGCGTTCTTCCCATGTCGCTCGATTATAAAAAATTAATCCAAGGTGTTTGTGGTTTGCTACTTCTTGAATGCGTTGATTAAACATTTTAAGTTCTGGCTGTATCTGGTGGTTTCTTTTCCTTGTAATTGTCATTGTTTCCGTTTTAGATGGATTAAATTGTACAATTCATTGCTGGGACCATGATTCGATTTTGGAGATGTCGTTTGAGAGTATTTGGGCAGAGTGTTCCGGGTTCTCAATTACAATAAATAGCGTGGTATCGTCGGCAGACAGTCTGATGTCAGATATTATATCGTCTACTATGTCATTAATATATATTAAGAATAAAAGGGGACCAAGAATTGACCCTTGTAGAACTCCACTTGATACAGTTGTCCATTGTGAGGCGCAGGAACCTATGACAACTCGTTGTTTCCTGTCGCTGAGATAATCTTTAAACCACGCCAGTAAATGACCAGTTACTCCGATTTTTTCTAATTTATAAAGTAAACCTTTGTGCCAGACTTTGTCAAATGCTTTACTAATATCGCAAAAGAGTAGTCTAACATTTTTATTGTCGTCTAAGGAGCTGATAATATTTTCATAAATATCCGTTAGTTGGTACACAGTTGAGTCTCTCGGTGTAAAATCGGATTGACACTTCGATAGAAGGCCATTAGATTTCAAGAAATCAAACATTTTCTTAAAAACACACTTTTCAAATGTTTTACTTAAAGAACTCAGTACTGAAATGGGACGATAATTATTTACTTTGGAATCATCAACACCTTTAGAGACCGGTGAGACATTCGCAAGTTCCCATCCATTTGGGAAAAAGGAGTTTTGTAGTGACGTATTAAAAATTAAGGTCAAGGGCTCAGCTAGGCTGTCTTTGCAATTTTTAAGTATATATGGGCTGACACAATCGGAAATTACTTATGTCATTCTCGCGTGTAGTAAATGCAACATGTCTTCAAGCTGGTCGAGATTTGTTTCTTTTCTTATTATTTATTATCGTTCTCATATCGTCTAACTTGTAGTCTAAATATTCCTACACATCGTCTTCCGGTGGTCCCTGCCTCTGGCTCATGTGACGGCCAGAATTAGGGGGTCCTATTAACAAAAACTCCCATTCAAATTTTATTTCCTTAACAATTCTGGACTCGGAAACATAGCCCGTGGCCCTCCACTGGAATGAGCATGTTGAGCCCGCGCCGGTGGGGGATCATGAGCTGTGTATTTTGAAACAGAAGATAAACAATGTTGAGTGGTTTCAAGACGCCTTTTGTGCAACTGTCGTACTCTATCCGTGTTGGGTAAGGGGTTAATCTGAAGTACGGGGCGGGGCCCCCCGGACGACGATGTGTGAGCTCGACTACTGACACTTGTGTAATTTATACAAATACTGTTTCAACTAGAGAAATAAAGCCACTCACACCTGCTATTGACATTGGTAACTATTTGTAATCTTGTTTTGGGTGGAAACGGCCTTGTATAAGCTTATAGCTTCCTGCCGAATTCACATCAATGTATGTAACAATTTCTATTTTATATTCTTGAAATAAATATTGTTTAAACAAAATATTGATTACTTGCCCACGATTAGCCATTGTGCAGAAGTGTGTGACCTTAAACACCAGTAAATGCAGTACCCTCCTTGACAAATATTGATCTGTATTTGGAATTTGTGACTAATAAGAGCCATAGTGGGGTAATTTACAGTCCGATGATGTATACACATGGAATTCTGAATTTTTACCCTACATAAAACGAAAATATTGCATCCGCCTGCGTAATATGCAAATTCAGAGATTGAAAAAAATAATTTTCCAACAAATTTGAGCAAAAACATATCAAGTGACACCTCATTGTATCGAGGTAGTCGAGATCGTTCCAATGAGGGGTCAATATGATATGGTTTTGTTGAAAATAAAAAAAAATAACAAAATGATATTTAAATTAATAAATTTTGATACGATTGCGTTGGGTAAAGGGTTAACAAATTCAAGAGTTAAAAGAAAATACTAAATATTTCACCTAAACCATTTTATGTGACTCCTCATTCTATCATAAGAGAACTTGATAGCACGTGATCTGGGTACAGTTAAAACTAGAAGTCCTGTCACGTACTGTGCGCTTATTTAGACTTAATTGCGCGTAGGAATTGCGCGCAATTGCCATATCGAATGGCATCCAAACCACGGCAGGTTCTCCTGGTTACTCATATCAAACACAGGCAATGTTTCTGAGAATGAACCTCCGAGTTACCCGGAGGTCCATTGGCTGAAATATTGCTTTTGCACAGGCCAAATGTATAGAATTTGGTAGCCTTACTATGGTCATAACGCGTGGATTAACGCGCAGATCGACGTGCTATCTGTGCGCATTTCATGACAAGACTTCTAGTTTTAACTGTAGATGTGAAAAACCGGTATTTTAAAATTTGACCACAGGGAGAGGGTGGGAAGGGGTGATGGAATTTCCCATCAATTGGACGTTTTGAAATCGTAGTGCGAATTTTGCCCATTTGATGGGGGCGATTGGGAATATACAGGTGGACCCACCATCCCCCCCGCTACCCCACACTTCATAGGCGGCATGCATAAAATGGACAAAAACAATATTTCATAAACTTGATAGCAAGTTTGTTGAAGTGGGGGCGGACTGTTGTTTCCTCTGAGTTCGTCGCTGTTTTTTATGGCTTAAATAGAAAATGGGTACAAAATGTGTCAGTAATGGACACAAAGAAAAGCTTTTGCTTACAATGTCCAACACATAAGAATGAGAGAACACGATACAATAACAAAGTGGGGTTGAAGACACGTGATTAGTGGGTGATATAATGATGAAAGATAAATTGTTATACTTGGTACACAAGAGAGAGTCAGGATGCCGCTCAGAGAAACTGTGATGGAGGAGGGACGGGATATTTTCAAAGCAATTCCTTTCTGTTTGTTGGGAGGAGAGAATGGTGGCGGAGGAACGGCACCTCGGAGCCCTGAGGTAATCCGTGTTTCCTCACTGTAAATATGCGGTAAATCAGCGGTTGGTCAATGAATTATTATTCACGGTACGAGGCTTTGGTTAACCGAGTGGCAAGTGGCATTTCTTGTAGCCGCGACAAATCAGCGGCCGGACAAATTGTTGTTACGAATGAATAAAATGGTGATTTTAGAAAATGGTCTCTTTAACTGTCAAGTCAGTTTTCAATATTCTGTATTGATCGTCCAGTTGGTAGCTGAAGCGGAAGAAGCGTCTGACCAAAAGGAACAAGAAAGCTGAGGTAACTGATGTGACAGTAATTGTCCGATGATTTGGACATGTATTCAGGGGATACCAGATTATATTTACGATATCAAATAATAATTATTACACGATATATCAGGGTATGTTCCATACGAAAACACTCGTGCTCGACAGCGTGTTATTTAATGGAACTTACGAATAAGATACCCGAGTCTGATCCCTGAATTATATCGTCGTGAAAATCGATTTTCGATACAATTATCACCCTTGAAATTATTAGATGCGCAAGCCAGGCCCATTTGGTTTAAACATATTTTATTCTTTAAAAATGTCATATGTAACAAAATGTTTACAAAAAGTAAAGAAGTAGGATGAGATTATTATAATCCCTGATGGGTACGGGTGTGGGATGGGAAAATCTCACCCTCGGGACAAGATATTTGATCCAGATACGAGGCTTGAGGGCTGCCGAGTGTCTGGACCAAATATCTTGTCCCGAGAGTGAGATTATCCCATCCCACACCTGTACCCATCAGGGATTATTTTTCTCTCCCCACCATATAGCGGTTACGTTAGCAGAGGTAATCGGCGGTTACGAGCTGATATGATCAACTCATTTGGTATTCGTTGTTTTGAAAAACTAATGACACCATCGGAAAGAGCATGCAAAAGTTATGTATATACCAAAGGTATATACCACGAAATCAGTTGGGAATGGTGGCATCTTGGGGTCTAAAGAGTTTTAGAGCATCAAACTTTGATCACACGGCATTCTGATGACGTCAATATGAATTAGTTGGTAGCAAAAAACTGATACGATACGCATAACGTCATAATAACGTTATAAATGTATAACGTCACGTGGGTGGGGTGGGATACATCTGTCTCTCCCTGCTATCTCACCCTGGACAGACGTATGTTACACGTGCAGTGGTGGGGGGGGGGGGGGGGGGGAAGAGAAATCTTATATAGTATTTGTTCAACAATGTAGAGTAACAGAATAATAGAGGGATTTGACAAAAAGCTGAAAGCTTATGTGCGTCATCTCCCTGGCCCATTTAAGAAGCATTTAATTTCTGAGAAAATACCTATGGTATAAGTAAAATATAGAGCCAAGTTTCCTTGTTACTTTTAGTTAACGAAAACAACAGACAGCTTTAGGGCTGTCTGTTGTTTGCGTTTATTAAAAGTTACAAAAGGAAACTTGACTTTTTGTAGGTAGCTAATTAGAAGGAACTACTTCGCAATAAACTGGAACCTCTACCGCGACATGATCGATGTCAAACTCCCCGACAGCTCCCCATCAATCGCCATTGAGCTCGAAGCCCAATGCGAGGGCATAGAAAAAATCATCAACTGAACCCTAAATGAAATATCCCCAATATAAGAAGTGCGCCCGTGGAGAAGAACCACCTCGTGTGAAACACTTTCATTAATCAAAACCAAACGAAAAGCCCTTCGCGCTCTTAAATTAGAAAAATGACGCCCTCAAAAAAGCTGACCTCAAAAAACATACAAACTTCTTCATGGCGAGGTTAAGAAAGCCCTCCAAACTGAAAAACAAGCTAACTGGGAAAAAGCAACAGCCATCCTAGACGAGGTCAGGGAAGCCAAAAAATTCTGGAACTCTTTCCAAACCCTCACAGGTGAAGAAACCGAAGCAATAAAGCAGCAGCCAAACCCCTTAAAAAGGAAGATGGCTCCTTCGCGCGTACCGACAAAGACAAAGCCGAAACCTCCTCCAAACTCCTCAGAAAAACTGATCGCCCATATCAAGGCCCCGACAATGATGACGTCATCATAAACGCGATTGACGATTTCATCAACGAACACCCAGATATCTACCGTCACCCTAACTTTAACACCGATCCAGAAGTAGGAGACGACGATGACCTCGTCATTCCCATCACTAATGGAGAAATCATAAATATCATAAAAAAGTGCAAAAACTCTTCGTCGCCCGGCGAGGATGAAGTTAGCTACAAAATTCTGAAACAAAACCCAAACTCCCCAATTGACAAACTCAACAACCTATTCAACGCATGCCTCACCAACGGCTACTTTCCAAAATGTCGGAAAACAGCCATTGGGGTCATGATACCCAAACCAGTCAATAGCCTCTCCAATCCGGCCAGCTACTGCCCAATTCGTCTCCTTAGTTGCATGCATTGGGAAGATATTCGAAAGGATCCTCACCAATCGATTGAGGGGGCACCTAGAAGAAATCGACTTTTTCAATAAATGGCAAAGAGCTTATAGGAACCGTAAAGAAGGCATTGAGCATGTCTGCCGCCTTGTCGAACAAATGAAAACGACGATCAACAACCAGCAAATAGACGCGGCAGTCGTATTAGACGCAGAAAAGGCGTTCGATTCCGTTCGGCACAATGGTATTCTCCTAAAAGTATCACGAATGAATCTCCCCATGAAATTGCTTAGATTACTCTCCTACTTCCTTAACGACCGCGAAATAAAAATTCGAGTCAATAACGAAATGTCCGATACTGGCACCTTCGAGGCTAACCCCCCCCCCACCCCACCCCACCCCCAGGATCCGTCCTAAGCCCCCTCCTATATATCATCTACGTCAATGATCTCAAAATCACCGATAACCGCGTTCAAATCTCACAATTTGCGGACGATAAGGGCCTCTGGTACTCTAATAGCACCACGCATCTAGCTCAAAAACCACTGCAACGTGCATGACCTGGAGCAATGGTGTGCAAAATGGAGAATCAAGCTGAACGCTAACAAAACCCAAAGAATCACGTTCACCCGTAAGAAAAACAATCGGGACTTTGACCTAAAACTACTGAACAAAGTCCTCCCTGAATGCACAGATGCGAAATTCCTTGGCATATCCATTGACGAAAACCTATCCCTCAACAAACACACCAACGATATTGCGAGCAGAGCGACAAGACGTATTAACCTGCTAAAAAGCGACGAAGCACATCCTGGGAAGCCAACCAAACTATTCTACTTAAACAAAACAAAGCCTTCGTGCGTCCATTTCTCGAGTACGGGGCAATAATCCTAACCGACTGTAACTGATAACTGGTAGAGTGCTGGAAGCCCATATTTGGGCTTTATTCTGAAATGCAGGTGCTTCAGCTTAAAGGCTTCATTTTTGGAGGATGAGCTTCATAATACTTTTGAAGTTAAATAATTTTGTCTATTAGGATTTGCCTTGTTACAATTCATGAGAGAGTGCCCATTGGCACTCTCTCATGAACTGAAACAAGGCAAAGACACATGAACAAATTTTGATGATCAACAATAATTCAGCATTCTACCAGTTAACCACACCAATATGAGGAAATTCCAAAAGGTTCAACGCCACGCGCTCAGGGTCGCTCTCCGTGCTTCCTGGGATACATCCATCAAAAATACTCCACGACAGAGCCGACATTCCAACCATAAAAGATTGCCTCACCTTCCTAGCCACTAAAAATCGCGACCGGCTCGCCGACAGCCAACTAATATCCGAACTCCACGACATTTGCGAGAGCCGACAAAAACCTAGAAGCGCCACAATTTAAATCTAACCACCCTGTAAGTAGGAATCAAACCGCGGAGGTAAGGGCAGGAAATAACCCCCTCGGGTGTGGCATTTTGTGAAGGCCTGCTCCCCTCCCAATTCTGACAGCAACATACCTAACTAAGAGTACCTATAAGCTAAGGGAAGGTGATTAATCAGGCAGTGAAATCGGCTGTGCTGAGACCATTTACCAGAATCATCTATCTAGCTTGGAATCTTAGCAGAGGGACAAACGGGTAAGAAACACCCTCGGGTGTGGTATTTTGTGAAAGCCTGCTCTCTCCTCTCTCTGGACCCATCCAACCTAAAGTAACTCAAAATAACCAAAATTGCAAACTCAAATATGAATCTTAGCGGAGGAACAAACAGGAAAGAAACACCCTCGGGTGTGGTATTTTGTGAAAACCTGTTCTCCGATCTCTAAAACCGATCCCATCCAAAGTTACTCAAAATAACTAAAATGGCAAATTCAAATATGAATCTTAGCGGAGATACAAACTGGAAAGAAACAGCCTCGGGTGTTGTATTTTGTGAAAGCCCCCCCCCCCCCCCTCCCCTCTCTCTCTCTCTCTCTACACCGATATCATTCAAAGCGAATCAATCAACAAAAGCGGGAATCCAGCCTTCATGACCTCGTCTTTTGTCTTGGGAGCACGGCCCGTGACATCGCACTGGACGGAGTTCCAAGAGCTCGCCCCAGTGAGAGGCCAGGGTGTGTGCCTTCGAGACAGAGGCGATCAACATTTAAGCCATACAAAAATCCCACCTGTGAGCACCGTCTACTTCTCTTGTAAAAAGGGCAGGATGACTGCTCCCCGCAACAAAAAATCAGAGTCTAGGAAGGGAGGGGAGCTATAATAACCTAACAACCTCTAATAAGCGAGAATCTTAGGGAAGGTGATTAAACAGGCAGTGAAATCGGCTATGCTGAGACCATTTACCAGAACGGGCTGTCTTCACCTATGTAGCTACCATAATAAACCTAACCAATAATAGGGGGTAACTAGGAACAGTGGAAGGTGAACAAAGGCAGTGAAATCGGCTCTGCTGGGACCATTTACCAGAATGGGCTGTCTTCACCTGTCTGGGCATAATAACTAACCGCTCAGAAGCAAGAATTTAGGTCCATAGGAAAATTAAGGGCTGCTTCCAGGAATCGATTACCAACTATAATCTAACTATATATTTTTGCTAATTTTAAAAACTTACTAATTCTGCCTTTTCTCTTCTAGAAGCTACACACAGATGCTTTCTCTCTGATCTCCAGCTCCCCAATAACCGCTATGAAAAAACACTAACCGATATGGAATACAATAACCGCTATGGACTCTATGCATCCTTCGCTCCATCCCTAGACGTAGTCATCCATCTCCTGTGAGGCGAGCGTTAGTCCTGCGTTCCTTTTTACCCCTTTTTGTAAGCGGGACTTTCTCGGGTGTGGTCCCCGAAAGGAGCCGTTATTGCTTTTCCACGATCCAACAAAACAGAATCCAATAAAACGAATCAACTACAGTAAGCATCGACCGCCTATCGTTACCTGGAGGTCCATTGGCTGAAACACTGCCTGTGCACAGGCCATATGTTCAGAATATGATACCTTTAATTGGGCCATAACGCGCACATTAACGCGCATATCAACGTGCTATTTGTGCGCATTTCATGACAGGACTTCTAGTTTTAACTGTGGATCCCCCAATAGGGCACGGTTACCTCATCTCCTACTACTTATTAGTTTGGAGAGTTTCCTTTGCCTACCGAAAGTCATTCTCTTTGTGATGGCAACAGCAAGCGGAATGGCTTCGTGTACGGGACTACCCGACTGTTACATGCTTTCATACAGCACCTAACACGAAAAAACACATTGAAGGAAAGGGTGTTTCTGTATAAGGATAAATGTTGTGGCGTCGAAGGGTTTATTCTTCTTCTTTCTCAACTTGGCGGGTTTTAGGGAAAAAAATGGCATTCGGACGCCGAACAGTTTTTTCCGACGGACTGAAAATATTTCTTATAGGCATGGACACGTGGGTGGGGGTGAACTGCCCAATGCCCTGCATCCTTACTGGCTTGGTGTCTGTAGCCAAGGTGGGTCTTGAGATAGGGGCGATTCATACTTCTGCTTCCAGCCCCAGAGAGAAATGAATGCCAGAGTGTGACCTTTATTTTATATAGTAACTACACAACTGTTGCACTAATGATCCTTATATTCCATATCGAAACCAGTGGCGGCGCTACGGGGGGGGGGGGGGTCATGGAGGGCATTTGCCCCCCCCCCCCCCAACGAAGGCTTTGCCCCCCCCCCCCCCAGTTGCCCCCCCCCCCAACCATCTCGCATCATGCTAAGACTTGCCCCTCTTCAAGTTCATGGGGAGCCTGCTCCCAACTTGCCCCCCTGTGAAAGATTTTCTGGCGCCGCAACTGCTCTCTCTCTCTCTCTCTCTCTCTCTCTCTCTCTCTCTCTCTCTCTCTCTTCTCTCTCTGTCTCAAAAAATCCTGGATCCACCAGACGCGGATCCAGGATTTTTTGAAAGGAGGACCGCATTACATTTAGTCGAAACTTGGACCCAAAGTCCGTAATATAATTTTTTGGTTTGGTACGTCCACAGGACGTACCAAACCAAAAAAGTATATTACGGACTTTGGGTCCAAGTTTCGACTACCTCATAACAAAGTAATGATATGATCCTTTACGTATTTGCCCCCCTTCATGGGAGTCTGCCCCCCTAGTTGCCCCCCCCCCCCCCCCACAAAAAAAAATTTCTAGCGCCGCCACTGATCGAAACCTTATCCAGTGGAGCACCTTTTTATCAGTGACTCTATTCTACTCGTCTGAGAACTTGATATTAATTGTGTGTAATCTTTAACAACCCGAACCACAGTGAGTCAGCTATGATGCTGATATCTTGTTTTGTGTTTGTATATATTTTTATGTTTAGATGTTTATTTATTTCTACAAAACACTCTCTTATTTTTCTTACTCTCTATCTTCTGAAAAGGCATAATTGTCTCAACAAAACTACAAAACTACATGGGATATTAGCTGTGACATTTCCTGTTCCTGGTTCCTCGGTGCTATGTGTGCTTCTGTACTGTGTGGGACCCACTCGCTCTCAATATAAGTATAATATTTTATTTCTAAGGTTGTATAATGTGTAGTATAGATACTTACAGAATGCGTGTGGGTCTCTTCATCGTACGTGCAGACAGGAGTGTACACAGAAAAAACATGATGGACCTGCCCTGTATTGTTTAAGTAAATTTAATACTCAAGTATCAGCTCAAAGGATTTACCATTATGTTTGCCCTGATGCATTCGTGTTATGGACCTATCAGCAGTAGATTGCCTACCTCACTGTTTTCAGGCGCTGTTCCCCGAAGCACTTCCGAAAAATTACCTAACGTTCGTCACCTAAAGCTAAAAAACTCGCTGTCAATTTTACGCATTGGCATAAACTTATTACTCAACAGTGGAGTATGTGAGTGCTTGTCAATAGTATTGATTTTCCTCTTCAACTCATTTGTTTTTATGCTTCTATTTCTGGTCGGTGATATTGAACTAAATCCTGGCCCCTCGATCGAAATAAGCCTGCATTCATCATGTCATAAATCCCGATCAACAGCTTTCAAAATTTGCCACAGGAACATACAAAGTCTAAAGCCTAAAATTGACATGCTACAATGTGAAATGCAGGGCAATGACATATGCGCATTCACTGAAACATGGTTAAAATCTTCTGATGAAAGTGCTGACGTTCAGCTCGGTAACTTTCAAGAAGTAATTAGAAAGGATCGTCCATATAGGGGAGGGGGTATTGCAATATATATCCTAAATGATATGCCATTTAAGCTGAGGCCTGATCTCGAAGTATGTCCACTTGAATGTATATGGATCGAAGTCATTACCACTGCCTCGTCATTTCTGCTTGATGTCTTCTATGGACCCCCTAATAGTGGCAACAAATGTTGGGATATGATTCCCACATCTTTTGAGAGAGCAAAGGATTCGGGAATTGCTCGTACAATATACTACTCAAAAGAACCAAATATTTGACACATCATTTTGAAATTTGCTTGTGGCATATTTCTGGTACTTTAGGTGGATATGATTGAGGAATATATTGAGATGGGCCACAGTGTTTACATTAGCTCTCTTGGCAGGCAGACTTTTTGTGATAGTCATGGAAAGCATGTACCCCTTGATTTTTATGATGTTTTCGTGTACAATCTACATGTACATGACATGTGTAGGGTATTCAATCTTTATTTCAACACAAACCCTTGCGATTTAATGAGTGAATATGGCAAATGCAAATGTAAGACGACGTTTGTCTGAAGCAGAAATGTGGCGCGCTGTAGGGATAGTGGAGCAAGGGGCTACCCATCGTCAGGTTGGTGAAGCCCTTGGTGCGCAAGATTTCAGCAGAATGGCACACCAGTAACATGGCATGATGGTGGCAGAGACAGGGCAACATCTGCAGCTGAAGACCGGTTTTTGATCATGCAGGCCCGTAGGAACCACTTTGCCACAGCAGCCCAGCTTCGCAGTGACCTTCAGAATGCATCCGGGGTAAATGTTGCGACGCAGACTATCCAGCCAAGGTTGCACGAAGGTGGTCTCCGATCGAGAAGACCATTTATTCGCATTCCGCTGTCCCAGGCACGATATGGATGGGCCATGGTCCACGTTGGATAGACCAGAGAAGATTGGCGACCTGTCCTTTTTTACAGATGAGTCAGGGTACTGCCGAGACCACACAGATAGGCGTCCTGGAGTATGGAGATGACCAGTAGACCGATTCCATGCAGCTAGCATTGCTGAGCATGACCGCTATGTTAGAGGGTCAATCGTGGTCTGGGCGGCATCAGCAGGGCTGGACGTACAGAGTCCTGTGTCCTTGAACGTGGTACATTGACTGCACAGTGGTATATTGATGAGATCCTGGATGTCTACGTCAGACAGGTGCTGTGGGTGATAGATTCATTCTAATGGACGATAATGCAATCCTCATGTTGCACATGTTGTCGGGGAGTACCGACAGAGAGAGGTGACTGAGCGTATAGACTGGCCAAAAAGATCCCCTGACCTCAATCCAATCGAACATGCCTGGAATGAGTTGCAGCTTGCAATTTCAGCCGGTCCAGTCCAGCCAAGAAGTGACCAGGTGCTTGGTGCCATACTGGCCTAAGAATAGAACAACATCCCACAGAGGACCACCAGGAGCTTGATTGGGAGCATGAGACGGCGTTGTCAGACTGTAATTAACAGTAATGGGTCTCATACTCGATATTGAACCCATACCAGTTCGCCCCGTCAACTTTTTTGGCAAATTGAAAAATTTCCTCGTTTACCAATAATATCCATTTTCCATGGTTGTCGTATTCAAAAGCTGAAAAATAATGTCAAACACAAATAAAATCTTAATTTCTGTACTTAAGTCATTAAAGATATAATTAAATAAAAAAATATATACACTTTTCATTACAATATTTCAACTAAAACGTAAAACAGGTAGTTGGATGTACTTGGTGCTTTGCAAACTTTGAGTAGTATACGTTGTATCACAGGAACACCGTTCTTATTATATTAGGAGGGTGTGTGCGCGTATTATGTTATTTTTTACTGACTATTGTTCAGTACTAATTAGGTTCCAAGTTCCTGTGGTTACATGGCTTGGGGTTCCTCCTTACGCCTTGCGTATTGTCATATTATCCCTTTACCCAAGGAATCGTCTGCATGTGCCCACGTAATATACAAATTCAGCAGTTGAAAAAATAATTTTCAAAAATTTCAACAAAACTATATCAAGTGACCCCTCATTGGAATGAGCTCGTTCCAATGAGGGGTCACCTGATATTGTTTTGTAATCAATTTGGAAAACTCTGATAAACTAACTTTTAAAATGATAAATTTTGATATCGTCTCCGTTGGGTAAAGATGTAATGGGTCTCATACTCGATATTGAACACATACCAGTTCGCTCCGTCAACTTTTTGGAAAATTGAAAAATTTTACCACCAATAATATCCATTTCCCATGGTTATCGTATTCAAAGGCTAAACAATAATGTCAAACACACATAAAATCTTAATTTCTGTACTTAAATCTTAATATTAAAGATATAATTAAATAAAATATATGTACACTTGTCATTACAATATTTCAACTAAAACGTAAAACAGGAAGTTGGATATACTTGTTGCTTAGCAAACTTTGAGTAGTATATTTACAGGTGATTTTAATGATAACGCACTATTTCCAACTAGGGGAAAAGTCAGGGAGATTATGGATTACCTTAATTTTAGACAATTCGTGTCGGAACCTACATTTACAGAAACCTCAGAAACCTTATTAGACCTTGTTGCGGTCAGCGAAACAGTGAATGTGCTATCCTGTGAAGTGGATGACCCATTTATACCCGACCTAATTAGATATCACTGCCCCGTCCACATTGAAGTAGATTTCAGAAAAAAATTCATTGAAAAGTTTTAAACGTAAAATCTGGTTATATGATGAGAGCAACTTTGTAGAACTCAATAATACATTGACAAGCACAAAGTGGAATAGTATCTTAGCTCAAAGAAGTCTGGGCACAATGGTGGAATATTTTTCTTCCAATGTTCTAGAAATTGCGTCTGCCTTTGTTCCAACAAAGGAAGTGACAATCAGGAGTAAAGGTCCTAAGTGGATGCATAACGAAATTAGTCTACTAATACGTCAGAGGAAACGTCTTTATCGTTCAGCAAAATCGAAAAATTGACCCGAGACTTGAACGAAATATCGCGCAAAAAGAAATAAAGTTGTCTCTGTTATAAGTGAATCAAAAACAACATATTACAACAAAATGCAGTTAACACTAATTATTACCACTTTTGCAGGCGTTCCTAGCACAATAACGACGTTTTAGCGGGCGTTGAAACCTCATAATGCTCAACAAGTACAGGTCATGTGACGTGTTGGGCCGTTATTGACTATAACAGCCCAAAACGTCAATAACAGCCCGACACGTCTAAATATAGACAATGACGTCACATCTCTCAGCCGATCAATATGTTTCCCAGATTTCCATTTGGATCGAAATTCAATTCGGATTTTTTTAATTTGTAAACACAATTAACACATTTGTTTCAAGTGTTTCCCTTTGTGTCACGGACAGATAATTATCAAATATAGGAAGCGATACACACAAAGTAAGTGATGACATCTTTGATGAATAAACTCCTTGCCTAAAGTTCGCATTTCGAAGATATATTTCATCATCTAACTTTCCAAATTTCGCCGTAGACTGATCAGACGATAGTCATGTTACCCGGTTTGTTTGTCAACAAATCAGACGATAGTGTCGCTGTTTTTTTTTAATTCTAAAACGTCAAACTTCATTTATTTATCTTTTTTCCCATATAATTTAATCGTAATGTACCCGATGTACGAAAGAGGCAATAATAGAAATAGCATGACTTTGTCGGGCATTACAGTGTATCAACGGCTCAGTAAAAATGGTTAACAGCCCTTGAGCTTATTAGCGGCCCTCGACTTCGTCGCGGGCCGCTAATAAACTCTTAGACTGTGAACCATTTCTGTTGAGCCGTTAAAACACTGTAAAGCCCTTCAAAATCATGTTATTGTTATAATAACAGGGCCACCATCTCCTCTCATTGGTGGAAAACTCTAACATTACTCCTGGGAAATAAAGTGGCAGAAATCCCGTACCAGTTTTACCAGAACAAACTTACTTCGAGTAATGAAGAAAAAGCGGCAGTATTCAATGACTACTGTAGCATTGCTACACTTGATGATTCTCATGCAAGCCTCGCAGTACTGCCCTCTCATAGAGGTACAACTATTGCAACTTGAAAATAAGTGAAAATAAGGTGAATGAGTCTTAAATCTTTAAAAATATCCAAGGCATCGGCCCCGACCTGGTGAGCCCACGTCTATTAAAGGAGTGTGTGGCTTCTTTGATGAAACCGCTCACTGGTGTGTTCAATATTTTACTCCAAAATTCCTACTTACCACTGCAGTGGAAAAGGGTTAACGTAACACCAGTACTTAAAAAGGCTCCTCCCAACCTGGTGTCTAATTATCGTCCGATATTATTACTGAGTTGTTTAGGGGACGTATTCGAAAGGTATGTTTTTAAACTATTGTGGCAATTTTTAGAGAACAACATACTCTCTTCCTTCCAGTCAGGTTTCTCTCCGCACGATTCTTCTGTACTCCAACTAACGGATATACACGACGAGTTTAGCTGCGCCTTAGATGAAGGCAAAGATGTAAGGGTTGTTTTCTACGACGTTAGTAAAGCTTTTGATAAAGAGGATTGTGGCAAAGAGGATTGATTCGTAAACAGGAACAAATTGGAATCACCGGTATTAAATCTTATCTCAATAATCGTATGCAAAGAGTGAGAGTAAGTTCTGAAACCTCATCGTGGAAACCAGTCACCTCAGGAGTTCCTCAGGGATCAATCCTTGGAACGTTGCTCTTTGTAATCTACGTAAATGATATAGGATTTGACCTAAAAAGTAGCATTCGATTATTTGCAGATGATACAATCTACTTAATAGTAGATAACTCCAATCGAGTCTCTTGTGTTTTAAATAGCGACTTGGTCAAAACTGAACATGGTTTGTTGCATTTAACGCTCTAAAAACTGAAACAATGGTCATATCTCGAAAACTGGCCTCAGTGAGACGCCCCCAGTAGTAATGGAAGGTACGAGCATTAAAGAAGTCACTGAATACAAACACTTGGGTGTTATCTTAAACTCGCGATGTACGCGGAAACATCACATTGACCATATCTGCGCAAAGGCTTGGTCACGTCTAGATCAAATTAGAAGGAATAAATTCTTATTAGATCGTAAAACTCTGGGAAAAATATATTTCGCCTTCATTCGACCTTTGCCCGAATACACAGATACGGCTTGGGACATCTACACTCAACTTGAATCGACGAGGCTTGAAATCATCCAAATAGCTGCTGCATGTATTGTGACAGGTGCTACCCTGAGTGCCAGTAAAGATTTATTATAGGTGGAAACTGGTTGGGGTACCCTCGAATCACGACGGGAGAAGCATAAACTGATCCAGTGCTATATACCGAACAGCATCCCTCCCCTATTTCATTCAATCAAACCAACGATCTCCGTAGAGCAAATAACCATCGCTTACCCTTTTGTCGAACTAAAAATTACCAAACATCGTTCATTCCCTCAACAACAAACGTATGGAACGAGCTACCTTCACACATCAGGAACAACTCCTCTTTGGTCGAGTTTAAAAATGATCTTAATCGCAACAATAACCGACCCCCACCGTATTTCGTCCATTCTTCCTCTCGTAAGTACAAATACTTCATTGCAGGATGCGTCTACGGTGTAGTAACCTGAAGGACTGCACCATCTTGTTGATCCCCCGTACTGCTTGTTTGGAGAGCACGAATCCCCTGAACACTTTTTTTAAACTGTCCTATTTACGCTCAAACACACAGAGCGACACTTGGCCAACTTCCGTATCCACTTGATTGTAATACGTTGTTGTATGGTTCGGGAATTTATTGTGAAGTGGAAAATAAAACTATTTTTGAAACAGTCCATAAATTCATTCTCGATTCTGCAAGATTCGCTTAATCTCACCCCTTTGTGCTCTCGGTGGTGGTGTCTACTGTGTCGGATCGGTGACGGCGATTGAGAGAGGGTGTCCATGTTACATTTTGTGCAGTAGACCATCTAATGTTCGCGACATGCGACCTTGTGTCTGCACGCTGACAGCATTAAGTGGTCTCCTTCCGACATTCATTTATTGCTCGTCCCGCCTAATGAAATTGTGACGTGTCATGCTCGTGTCCCGAAAAAAAATCTTCTGGTATTAAAAGGGTTAACCCCGAAGAGTATATTTATTTTGAATCAGAACTGGGCGTGCAATCTACTTGGACGTTTTCTAAAACGTGGTACATCTCCATATTGCACGTGCGCACGCGGGCACCGGGGGGCCAGACAGATACAAACAGAAAAATCCAAAACAGAATTAAACATAATCTAGGACAAATTCTCAGGCTTCTTTTACTCTCTTCTTATCCTAAGTACTGTTATATTGTACCCAAAAGTTGAAATCTTCCTATGCACACGATACGTGGTGAGTGTGCTGTCGCGGGGTTGCCCGCGGGGTGGAGTTGAAACCGGGGGTATCATTTTCAAATTATGTATATATGTACACAAAACATAGGCAATGTTGGAGTCTGTGGACATCCTGATTTACTTCAGACATCCATTGGTTGGAACCTTGCTTGTGTTTGTTATGCTGGGTGAAGTCTCCGTTCTGCGGGTGATTTGGTGGTGGTACGCTTTACACGTACTGTGGTAGCACCGGACTGTTTATAAGTTTGGTGCCAATGAGGTCATACCTGTGTCCTCCGAGTTGTTGGCGTTATTCATACGCCGATCCTCTACCTCCTACTCCTCGAAGCTGCACCATATGTTGTAGATACTCAACGAGGTTCACACGTCTCCTGGCGGGCAATTATGGAGTTTAGTATAAAATCTTCATATATAACTAGCAATACCTAGATGTTGCTATCGATACTTAAAGATAAATACTGAGCAGCTGTGGCTCGGTATAAGTTCTTGTCCTTATGGAACCTCCAAGGAATAGCACTACCATGACCCTTGGGGACATATCGATCCCAGTTGCAATACTCTAATATTGCAGTTAACACCGTCATGCTACCACGACGAAGACTAAGTTCAATAATACAATAAATTATAGTATTTTTCCGTCGACTATAGAATTAAAATGGATGATAAATTTCATCCCACGACGGTTCTGGAACATCATTAAAGGCCACTACTAATGCCTTTATAAATGTATACAAGCATTCGACATATGCCGATAAACAGTTACTGGCGATTGTCCCGGCGCTACGCGTCCCGATGGCCATGTGCGCCCATGTATTCTGTCCTGGTCTCTCTTTGCTCGCCTTCGGCTTGGTGAGTTGTTGATGCCTCCTAAAATTCTAGCCCATCAGTACTATCTCCTTTACTTGTTCTAACTTATTCACTCTGTTCAACTAAAAAACCAAGGTAGTAATATTTGTTTCCAACATGACTGCATTCTGATATCATATTGAATAGAACACGCTTGACAAATCAGAAGCTATGTATTGTAAATGTTTAATGAAGTAATTTAATTAACATATCGTGCCATCACATTTGTAAATGTACCTTTTTTGGAAACGACCTTTATAAGCTTCCAGCTTACTGTCGAATCAACACACATTTCATGTCCTTTTCTCTGACATTTCGAAATAAATATTGTTTAAACTAAGACTTTGATCATTCTTTTGGAATTTTTTAACAGTCACGATCCTAACATCAAACTTAAAGCTACCATACGTCAAGATTCTGTTGATATTCTAGATATGACAGTCTACAAAGGCTAACAATTTCAATTCACCGGTCGGCTTGACTATAAAGTGTTTTTCACCCCAACCAATTCACATAAACTTTTAGATACGAAATCATTCCCTCCACCCCACACATTCAAGTGCACCCTGAAATCACAGGTCACACGGTTTCACTGCAATACGAGTGATGAGATAAATGTCATCGAGGCCTGTTCTATTCTTTTCAGGTCGCTGAGGTCGAGGGGATATTCCACTCGCCTTCTCAGAAGTTTAAAATCTGAAACCCTTAGAAAATTGGAAAATCATGGAAAATCAAAGATTTGAGACCATTGCAAATTGAAAACAATAAAGTATTACATATCAAAAAAGGCCCATTTGTTAATTGTGACAAATCTCGCTGCAGATTACTTAAGGAATGATCGTTTCTTTTTGTCTATTTCTTATGAACCCCAAAAAACAAAGTCCAAACTGTGTAAATGGGCGTAGCCCATTTACACAGTTTGGACTTTGTTTTTTGGGGTTCATAACTCAAGAAATAGACAAAAAGAAACGACCATTCCTTATAATTAAACGTTCGTGACACAAATAAATAAATAGTGTCAGTCGTCCTCTACTTCAGCGAGCAAACACTTAAAAACTAAAACTGGTAGACATATTATTTTTCTGGCATAAAAGAGGGCGCATATTATTGAAATGCAGAAAGCAATTGACACACTTTCCAAGTCAAATGCACTTATGTCATCAATTTTTTTATTGGCCAATGAATTACGTAATGCAAAGAAAACGTCATAAGGCACGCCTCCCTCAAATTTCATTCAACTGTTCACTTCACGTAAAAGGTACGTTCCGTGGAAGTAGGCCATCAGTATTACATTGTATTTTGGTTTTGGCCGTTTTCCGAGAACTGAAAAACACAGTTTGTAAAAGTCGAGTTAGATATAAAGCCAGATGACATGAAATTAGTTGAATTCAATGTCAAAATTGCCGTATTCGTCGTGACCAGCCATTGTTTACAATCGATTTGGGTAAAACGATGAACGCAGACGATCACTCAGTGTGCGTAAAAATTGAAATGTCAAATAAATACAGTAGTGAAGAAAAAGAAAAATTGACCCACCACGGTCATTTAAATATTTTATAAATAATTTCATGGTGATAAATTTGTAATATAAATTTATTTTTCTTTTTCAGATTTAGAACGTGCCAGTGTTCTAACTTCTATTGATTTGACACCATGTTGCAACTCCGAAGACTGGTATTTTAGGGGCGTGGCTGGAGGCGGACTTAATTGTGTTTTTTTCCGTTCATTGAGTTATGAAAAGAAAAAACAGAATCGTATGAGCCAATCGTTTTATCTGAAAACGCATGAACCGAAAAAAAGTTTAATTATATTCTTTTATTCCGGATAAAATGATGAATTTTCGTCGAAAAAAACTAAAAATCTCTACGAAATTCGCAGCTTCCTCCATTGTGATTCGCCTAAGGTGGTTTATCTCATCATTTGTAATCGTTGTCGAAAACAGTATGTTGGTGAAACTCAGAATCCATTCCGTGAACGAGTTACAAAGCACAAACTTGATATAAAACACAATTATGATACCCCAGTAGCAGAACATTTCAATCTTCCTGGCCATTCATTAAAAAATTTCAAAATACACCCGATTGAGCAACCACCTATTACAGAGGCCGAATCGGAAACAGATGAGTACAGAAAACAAAGAGAAGCTTTCAGGATCGACTGCCTTCAAACACTGAGTCCTGTCGAAATAAAAAAAGTCTAGAGGGCAGTTCGAGAAACAGCTCATCATTCCATTCACTATAACATATAAAAGAAATAATGTTAAAATTTCAAAAATACTAAACGAGGAATTTAATTTGGTGAATTCAAAATTGTGAGTTCCACTAAATCGTAGACCTATCATTGCCTGTAGAAAAAAAAAACAGAAGCCTGCGCAATCTCCTCGTTAGGGCCAAACTTGAACCCACCGGGGAATAGTATAAACTTCAGTTTTTGCCAGTCAGGTTAATCAGTTTCCTTTCTTTCTATCTTTAACTCTATAAAAAAATTTCCAGGAGGACAGCCTGGTCCATTTAAAACAAAACAAAAAAATATATAAAAAACAATAAAAAAAAAACTTTTCAGATGTTTGTGACCCAATGGGGACGCCGAAATCCATTTTAACTTTGTCCTGTTGTTGCAGTTCCTGGGCACTGTGTGGATGGGAAGGGCGGGTGGATTGGACCTTTAGTCCTTCAGCTCAGCTCATTGGTCGCAAAATACCATTATTATTAAGTGGCATATAAAAAGTAATAAAATGTGTCTCAGTAAACATCTGTGCCAGTGCGTCTTCTCAGTTTAAAGTACTTACAGTTAAAACTAGAAGTCCTGTCATGAAATGCGCAAACATAGCACGTCGGTCTGCGCTCTAATCTACGTGCTATGACCATAGTAAGGCTATCAAATTTTGTATATGTAGCCTGTGCACAAGCAATGTTTCAGCCAATGGACCTCCAGGTAACCCGGAGGTCCATTGACCAAAACATTGCCTGTGTTTGCTATGTTGGTTTAACCATGAATGATGACACACCACAGCTTTAATTTTAGGAATACGCTGTGCGTATCCCCACCATTTCTGTTATTATCCTGATGTTTTCAAGGTGAGTGAAATAATTTTTATTGGAATATCAAAAACTGGAGCAGGAGAGCACATTTGTATATCACTGTCGATAAAAGCACATCAAATTGCATGAAGGGTAGTCTGCGTGCGAAAAATTTGAAAACAACGGTCTATACAGATTATCACCACAGTGTGTGTCTCCTGGAATTCAGATCAAGTCGAGTAGTAGGCACAGAACAGTATTTCGACGAGCCCTAACGGAATAGCGTTCATTGATCTCCATATTGAGGTCAGTGATGGCGCACACTTCAGAGAAAATTACGTCACTGGGTTTCACTGTACTGAATACTGTCTTGAGAAGTGGAGCAACCGTGTGTTTCGTCAACGTGAATTTGGTTGTTACTTTTGCAATAATTACTGGTGACTTAAATATCCCTCTTGGTGTAAAGGTTTATTATATTTTAAAATATGCTGTTCATCGTTTATTGAGGTGTAGTTTTCCACATTTCATAGCGAAAGCTAATCCTTCAACTTCAAGAGAGAAGCCTCGACTCGAGCGTTCAGGAAAATCCCAATAATAGGCTACAAACCAGCCCAAGATGCCGAAAAGTGCGCGTAATTTAACTATTCGTTGAGTTAACTTCCCCAGTGACATTTTAGCATCCCGTGCTTAATAAATACGTTACAGGGCGTTTAGTTGGCAGATACAGTGCCATATACGGCTCAGAGAAAACAATATTAGGTTCGGCTTCGCCTCACCTAATATTGTTTTCTCTGAAGGGAAAAACGCGAAGCGATCGAAAAATGATATTAATGCCGTTGTTTTGGCAACAACAGAATCACGCGCTTCTATCAGGGGCCCTTGATACGGATGCGGAACAAGGGCCCAGATACATTGAACTTTAGTTGCGTAACATTGCAAAAACGCCCTATTGTGAGATAAATTACAAGATGGAATTCCGTACCCAATTTCGACCACTGACCAAAAGGTTGACCAGAGATGACAAGTGGAAAAAAACATATACACAAAGTCTCCTGCAACCTGATATGCCTAAGCTTCTAAAATTTTGCACAGCGAGACCGATAACCTTATATTTGTAATTTATCTGTCTTTTGGTGTCTATAAGTGTGATATTCCACACCGTGATGTTATTCTGCAGCACATTTGATAAAATATGACAAATATATGGGTCCTTAAAAACCTATAAACCGCGTCAGAGATTTGTTAAATCATTTTCGTATGACCTGTCATTAATATGTCAGTTGGAGAATGTGTTTGCCACGTTTTGTGATGAATGTGACAACATACCGCCACCTAAGGGAAAACTGGAGTATATACTGCAAAAATCTATTTTTGCAATTTCTTTTATAAATACAAGAAGATTTCCATTAATTACGGAAATCAATATGACAAGTACTAATGGAGCTACAGAAGGAAACATAACAAGTTCCACCGTAATTAAGTTTGAAGATTGCATCAACAGATGTGTTGAAAGCATTTTCCTTTAATGCTTTCAGTTCGATTTGATTGATAGAAAGGTCGCAAGATACGTGTCACGTAACTTCTATTTCTAAGTGAAACTATACCACAAGGGCAAGGGAAGCATCTGAGGGCACGGGCGGGGGAGATATCAAAAAAAAAATGCACTCGACTCTGGGTAAGAGTTAAGACGGGGAGCTTACAACGAAACATACATTGTAATGTGACACTCAATAATGCTTGCATTTTTATATACCGAGTCAAAAAAGAAAGTATACTAAACTTTGAGGAGCAATTTGTTTTAGAATTATCGACTTTAATCCCAAACAAATTATTGTAAATTCATATTTCGAACCTAGCTGTATGAATTTTCATAATTTCATGTTCTTACTGCAACCAGCTTCACGTCAGGACGTCGCAATTCAGACATGGGGTGAAATGAAAAGTTCACACAGGCAGTCAGTAGCGTGTATGTCCACCATTTGCCTCTTGGGTGGTATGACACCGACGGCGCATGGACCTGATAAGTGTCTGGGTGTCACCCTGTGGTAATGCGTTCCACTCCTTCCTTAGAACATTACGTAAATCGCCTAACGTCTGCAGATCATGGCGTCGTGCACGACGGTCCAATTGATCCCAAAGATGCTCGATTGGAAACAAATCTGGCGAAAGCTGGGGGCCAGGAAAGAAGTTCGAAACTCTGCTCCTCAAGAAAGTCACGACAGATACGTTCCATGTGACATCGGGCACTGTCTTGCTGGAATAACTGCAATCCGACGTTAGCTTTGAACAACGAGTCAACAACAGCGTTCAGAATTTCGTCCCTATATCGCTGCCCATTCACATTACCATCGCTGAAGATCAACTGCTTTCTATGGTGCAAGGAAATTCTTGCCCAAACCATTACACCACCCACGCCGAAACGGTCGTATTCCTTCACGCAAGCATCAGAAAACCGTCCTTCTCGTCAGCGATACACACTTGCCCTACCATCAGTGCGCCGTAGACAAAATCTTGATTAATCACTAAACAGAACTGTGCCCCAACTCTGCTGACTCCAGCGAACACGCCGACGTACCGATTTCATTCTGACGGTACGATGAGGTTGGATAAGGATTGGTCCGTGGCATGGACGCCAACTTAGGATGTCGTGTTTAGCGAGTCTGTTGCTGACAGTTTGTGCACTGATTCTATTGTTAGTTCTACCAGGAACTCGTAGCATGAAGGAAACGACTCCGCAAGTAAGACGTCCTGATGTGTCGATCTTGTGCAAGGGTCGTAACCCTTGGTCCACCGGAACGCAGTGGGTCGGCAGTAGATCCAGTGGTTCTAGATATTCCAATGAGACGGTAAATAGCGGCCACAGTGACTCCGAACTCAGCAGCGATTTCATCTGGAGGTATCCCAGACTCATGCATACCAATGGCATGCAACCTCTGATTTTCGGTTAACCTTGGCATTTTTTAAATGTCAGAACACAAAAACTAGCCTGTTTTCTCAATAACCCAGGCTTTCGAGCACAACAAAGCACAAAGAAAATCGTCGGTCACCCATTTCATTTTACATTCTCGGGTAGCACGTGCTATTTTGAAATCCATAGCAAAATTATATACGGTTGGATGGACAAGAGCAACATGTCATTAAACTCTTTGCACGACTTCTTGTCCACAATTATGCCACATTAGAACTATTATATTTCATCCTTTATGCTATTTTTTTCACATTTGTTTCTATTATACTCTCTTTTTTGAGAGTATATATCGTCCTGTGGGAGAAAAAAGGCGTCATCTTCAATGTTGAATCAATGCCGATGGCACATTGGTCCACACAAGGGTGATATAAATGTAGGCTATTACAGTTAAAACTAGAAGTCATGTCATGAACTGTGTGCCTAAGTGGGCTTAATTGCAAGTAGCAGTTGCGCGCCATTGCCATATCGAATGGAATCCAATGCACGGCAGGTTCTCCTGGTTACCCATAGCAAACACAGGCAATGTTTCTGCCAATGGACCTCCGGGCTACTCGGAGGTCCATTGGCTGAAACATTGCTTATACACAGGCCATGTATGATAGCCTTACTATGGCCAGAACGCGTAGATTAAAGCGCAGATTGACGTGCTATTGGTGCGAATGTCATGACAGGGGTTCTAGTTTTAACTGTACTTGCAAGTGGGTTTCCGAGAAGGTGTATGTAATTCGAGACCTCGTGTCTGTGCATATATCCGTGAGGCCGTTAGGACGAGTCATTATATACTAGCGGACAAAAAAAGAAACGCAAGTTTGTTTTTGTTGTAAATATTTCAAATGTGTTTTGGATAATTATTATTCCATTGTTTGGATTTTGATCTTCTTTTAATTGACGAGTTTCGTTGTCTTAACACAGACGCCGTTTGCATGGATAACGTACACACGTGGGTACTCTACGTCATTTCCAGAGCAAAGTCAATAGCGGGTGTGCCCACCCTGGCTTCAGTCACTGTTCTAACTCTCTTTACTATTGACCCCATCAAAAGTTGTTTATGGTCCTTTGTGGGATGTTATTCCACTCCTGAAGAAGAGCCTACGTGAGCTGAGCGACGTTGCTTGGGATATTCATGAGCTTCCTGGCCAGCCTGTCCAACTCGTCCCACAAATGCTCGATCGGGAAAAATTCTGGACTGTGGGGTGGCCAAGAACTGAGGCATTGTTTTGCTTGAGGAAGTTTTTATCATGATGCAGCCTAAGGTTTCGCAAATCGATAGGTGGAAGGTCGTGAGATATGAGGACCTGATCCATAAACATCTTTTTCTTTTTTTTTTGGTTTCGCGGATTCTATCATTTGGGACAGCGTGAAAAGATGGTCAGTGACTCTCCCAAGAAACCCTTCTCCTCAATCACCTCCTCTAAATCTCCCATACAGGACTTTACAGAATACTTTTCCAATGTTGCTACTGATAGAGATCCCTCGATAATTATCCAAACCGTCTTTTTCCCCCTTTTTGTGAATAAATGTCATTTTACTTCCTCTCCGCTCATTTGGGGCCTCTTGTTTTTCTATGGCTACATTGAATAGGGCAGTTAGGCTTTCCAAGAGTTCCTCTTCCCCTTTTTTGATAAACTCGTTAGGAATTTTATCCACACCTTCCACTTTTCCATCCCTTAATTTTGAGATCACCTTTCGCACCTCTTCCGTTTTAATTTCGCTGCACACGAAGTTCGATAGATTTTCCTCGCCCTGGTTCGGACACTCCGGTGGGTTCCCCATGCCCCGTCGCTTATCGTTTACCTTTTCCCAGTGCTTGACTAGTTCTGATGCGATTTGATCTTGATCGTCTGTAACTCTGTCATCTACTTAGATAGATATTTTGTATTCATAGTGTGCAAGAGACATTTACAGTACAGTACAAATACGGTACGTAATGAATACTTCAGAAATAAAGGCGAACATACTGCAGGTGATAACATAGCGAGATTGGCAGTCTACCTGGCATCCCCTCTTCGAAGAAAAAAAACTCTTATGCATACAGTCTGCGAGAACGAAAAAAAAGGCTACAATTTGTACATATTTCCAATCAGCTGAAAACCGAATCCAAAAGAGAAGAAAAGAATCAATTGGTACTCTTTCTAAATTTTCAGTTTATGTTGTAAATTTGTTTGGGTCTGTCCGACACTACTGTCCCACACGGGCTTGATGGTTCACAGTCAGAATTATTAGACCTGCATGCCCACTCCACCCCATCATTAATGAACGACAATTTCAACTCTTTGGTTAGCCGCTAATTTGTCGCAGTCATAGCAATAAGACAACTGGCAACGGATATATCGTTACAAAATATCATTGTTAAGTGGGTGTTGACAGGTGTTCGAATGTGCAGACTTGAGCAGCAGGACTGAACTAGACGGGGTTCCCAGATTACGTGCAGAGCGCGACCACCATTGCACACGGGTATTAATTGACGTAATGAATACAGTTGGAACCGGGATGTAGAATTAACTAACAAAATTAAAATAATTACGAAACAGTCAGGACAATACGGATTATTACAATGAACATCAGTAAAATATGAAGACAGGAAGTTTGACGTCAGAGTTTTTTTTAACCCTTTACCTAACATGAAAAGCAGACGACACTTGCAAAAGAAATTCTTGAATAACTAATTTTTTTCATTTTTTGTCTCAAAAACATAGGTTATGACCCCTCGTTGGAACGAGCTCGACGAGCTCGTTCCAACGAGGGGTCATAACCTATGTTTTTGAGACAAAAAAAATAAAATATTTTGAAAATTAATTGGCGATTTTTGAGAATAGCGCTGGCCGGTTTTGGCGGTTACGTTGGGTAAAGGGTTAAAGAGCTTTGGATTACTAACATCAGGAATGGAACTGTCTAATGAATTTCAAATCCTCGGATATGTATATAACGGAAGGTTATCAATTGATTTGGGTCGGGTTTTTCCTACATATAGGAGACCGGATTGTCTGGTTGTCATGCCTAAGGGATTATCAGCTATAATGCTAAGTGTATTATTAAAGGATACCGGTAGTCTACCATTGCGCCAATCAAAGAAAAACAAGGAGGTTTGAAATGTAAACATGTCATCGACCTTGAGATCTTGTCCTTTTTAAATAGGGGGTCGGTATGAGCATTATATCGTTTACTGTTGATTATATGCAGGGAACGCTTTTGTATGACCATTACTTTTATTATTGATCTTGCATTTCCCCAAACTTGAATTGCGCATGTCAAAGGGCTACGGATTAAAGCGTAATAGAGAGTTTTTAGT
The DNA here is from genome assembly GCA_031216915.1 of Pictodentalium vernedei. Classification (NCBI taxonomy): domain Eukaryota; kingdom Metazoa; phylum Mollusca; class Scaphopoda; order Dentaliida; family Dentaliidae; genus Pictodentalium; species Pictodentalium vernedei. Next base: position 59,194,383 of record CM062296.1, read on the forward strand.
AATTCGTGTGAAAGAATCTTTTTAACCTTATTAAGACTATAAGGTGCGCGGGCTAATTTAGAATAGATTTGAGATATGTGGGCATTATACAATACGTGGAGAGTGTATTATCACTAAATCACCCGCAGAGTGGAGATTCCACCCGAGAAATAATTGCAAATTTGTTGCAAAGCATAACCAGCACCAGCAAAGTTTCAGCCAACGGACCTCCCGGTTAAACCCGGAGGTCCATTGGATGAAACATTGCTTGTGTGTTTTATCGATATGTACAAAATTTGAAAGTTATAGCTTGGGTGATGACTCCACTCCGCGGGTGATTTAGTTACAATCCACTCTCCACGTGCTGTAGGACAGGTGTTCATCGATGCTTATACCGAGAAAGTTTAGTGATTTTTCAGGTTTGGTGTCTCCAACGTTAGTTATCTTTTGGTTATTGATATAAATATCCAATCCTGAATGACCATTGTTGTTTCTTGTTTTGTTTATATTAAGTGTCATACATTTGGTTTTATTGGCATTTAACAGTGGTTGATTGGTTGAGCCCCTTTCGAATATGTTTTGAAGTTCACTATTGAAATTCATCCTTAAAAGGACTTCGTTTGGACTAGAATCGTGTCCCGTCCTATCGTTGGCAAAACAGAGAAGATTTAACGAAGCTGCATTAGCAATGTCGTTGATATATAAAAGGAATAGGATTGGACCCAAGACTGACCCATGCGGAACACCACAGTTCACTACGACTGAGTCCGATTTGTGTTCATTGTACACCACATGATATTGAGATCTATCGGACAGGTAGCTTTTGAACCACTTATTAGTAAGTCCTCTGATACCAAATATTTCCAATTTTCCCCATAAAATATCATGATTAATGGTATCAAAGGCTTTTGACAAGTCTAGAAACACGGCTAGCGTATTATTTTTGTCTTGAGTATTGTTTTCTTACGCGACGCTACTTAGCAACTGAAGAACGGGGTGAATAGTACTGTAGTGTTTTCGAAGTCCGTATTGGTGAGGCTGTGGGATATTGAACCTGTCCAAAAAACTTGAAAGTCTAACGGACATCAGTTTTTCCATTACCTTAGAGAATACAGCTAGCAAGCTGATTGGTCAAAAATTTGTAAAACAATGGACATCACCGGATTTAAATACGGGTACAATTTTCGCTACTTTTACTTTATCTGGAACTGAGCCTTCACTAACGGAAGTGTTGATAATATGTGCAAGCGAATCAGAAAAATCCCATTGCAGTCCATTGTCGATTTGGATTTTAATTTGTTGACAACAAAACTAACTTCTAGAGGACTTGTAGGTCTAAGTAAAGTTATTTGGAAAATTATTGCTCATGTAGTCTGTATATGCCTTGTTTGGCCTCTGATTTTTTTCAGATGTTGACTTTCCTACATTGGCGAAGAATTTATTGAATTCATTGGCTATTTTAAGCGGGGTATATATTTCAGCACTGTCAAGTGAGAAATATGACGGTAGCGTGTTAGTGCTTTTCTCTTTATTAATTGCTTCACTTAAGATTTGCCATGTTTTTGCATATTACTTTTATATTCCTGTAGTGTGTCTCTGTAATAGATAGCTTTACATTGCTTTTTGACTTGATTGAAAACTGGACAATATTTTTTATAGTTTAAAATATATTGATCGTTTGGGGATTTGAGTTTTTTATGGTAAAACTTCAATTTGTTGTTATAGGATATGGCAAGTCCCTTGGTTATCCAGGGCTGCTTTTTAATAAGCTTCTTCTTTGGGCGAACGTTCTTCAAAGGAAACGCAGAGTGGTAAACATTCATATAAATATTCAGGAATGTATCATATGCCATATTTGGAGAGGTGGACTGCATGACAGAAGAGAAATCATTTTGTGAGAAGAGTCTTTTGAATTCAGCAATACTTTAAGTGTTTATGATTCTTTTTGGAAATACATATTGGGTACTGGTTGTCTTGGAAGTTATTTCGGCATGAAAAATTCCAAAATGATCGGAGACGTCAGAAATAATTATACCAGAAAGGGTGTTGGGTGAGAGACTGTTAGAAAAGATATGATCAATAATAGTTACATAATGCCTAGTCACTCCCATTGGCTTTATAATATGAGGCAAAACTCCTTCGCTGAACATGAGATTGACACATTCTTCTGTTTTTTTTGTGAGTAGATGTTTTCAACAGATCCAAATTGAAGTCGCCCATGATGTACGCCTTTTTGTTTCTGCGTTTAAAATATCATTTATTTCATTTAGTTTAGATAGAAAGATATTTACATCGGCTTTGGATGAAGTATTCGGTCTATAAATGACACCAACTATTTTATTACTATGGTTTTATTTAATTTCAACAAAGAGTGATTCGAGAATATGAGGGATAAAAACTGAGAGGTCTTTTCGCACTCTATAGGCTAAACCCCTTTAATATACATTTCCACCCCTCCCCGACCGTCATCAGTCTGAGGCCTTGTGTTTTTAATAAGTGATTCATAACCCTCCAGACCATAAGAAATAATGCGAGGAATTTGAAATATTTCGGTAAGTCCGATAATATCGAATAACTTCTCGTCCGGTTGTAGATCGCATAACGTACAGTATGTGGAGAGGGGATTGTGACTAAACACCTGCGCAGTGGAGTTATCACCCAAGCTATAACTTTCAAATTTTGTACATATCAACAAAAAAACACAAGCAGAGTTTCAGCCAATGGACCTCCGGGTTTAACCCGGAGGTCCATTGGCTGAAACTTTGCTGGTGCTGGTTATGCTTTGCGACAAATTTGCAACTATTGCTCGGGTGGAACCTCCACTCTGTGGGTGATTTAGTGATAATACACTCTCCATGTACTGTACTTTTGAGATAATCCCAGTGGGCTTTCAGACTTTGGCAATTGATGTGGAACAAGGAAAAATCAGAATCTATTTTACTAATAGTCGATCTGAAATCTTTAGGGAGAAAATAATTACATTCTTTCACGCAATCCGTGAAGGGGGATTCGTTAGAATGAGACATCGAGCTTGTAAAGGTGGGTAAAATCGTACTCTGCACTTGTCTGAACCTCGTCAAGTGTTACGCTATCCGCCATTGAAATCAGGAGATCCATCATACATCCCCACCGGACACCTGTGTGAGACAGACCTTATACCACGAAGTTGGATGAGACTTCTTTCAGTTGAAATTAACATTATACCTACAATTTTTCTCACAGATTGCAGCAACAGTGGAATGAAATGCTAAGTGGCAATAAAACAAAGCAAACAAATGATGAAAAGAAAAAAAGATGAACATTTTAGAAATCATAATTCAATGAGAGGGGAAGGGGGATTACATTCAGAAATATCATACAATGTCAATCAATTGTAATACCAGGTATTATTAGTTACCCCGTGTCTGATCACGTGGTGCGGGTTTTTGTAGGTAAAAACCCGTACCACGTGATCAGACACGGGGTAACGATTTTATCTATTGACTTTCCGTTTTAGAAGTACAATCTATTTCATGTGTGAACACACACAGCATGAGATCTTTTATCTTCCGTTGTTGAGCCATACAGGTTTCTGTGGAATTTTTGTGCAAAAGAGTTTTTGTGAAAATATGCCGATATGACTAGTATAAACAAATTATTGAATTTTTTTTTTCTTTTTTGTCTCAAAAACATAGCTTATGAACCCCACATTGGAGGGTACTCGACAAGCTTATTCCAATAAGGAGTCATGAGCTATATTTTGGAGATAAAAAATTAAAATATAATACATGTACACTGTAAAACTGGAATTACGCGTCTTCTACGGGGTATGGGCAATTTGTAGATTTCGGAACGAGGCTTCCACTGGGTATGGAAAATTTGTCAGTGGCTGGGCGGACGTATCGTGGGTTTCAATAAATATGGTCTCATACCACGTATCTATCAACCAATCAAATCAAAAAATTCACTTTAGTCAACAGATAAAGTCAAAGTCTAGGTAGATAGGGAGACCAAGGAAATCGCATCTGGGAGGAAAGATATGCGTGCAGAAAAAGCAAAGCTGTGCGAAACACGGCTGGAAAGAGCCACGTGTTGGTAGATCTCTCCTGTCATGCCAGGGACAATATAAGTTATCTCGGGCAACATCCAGGGTACATGGAGATTTAATACCTGGATGGCTGTTTTCAACCATGAGGCGCAAGCCGAATGGTTGAAAAGGAGACATCCGGGTATTAAATCTCCATGTACCCTGGATGTTGCCCTAGATAACGATTTTGTCCCGCCTCCTAACACAGAAATAATGGGGAGATGTAAAATATGATCCCACATTAAGACTCAGGCGATGAAGTTTAAACCCCACACTGAGCCCCAGGTTTTGAATTAAACAGCGAAACAATCGTCACAGCATAACTATAAATAGATCGAGTCTATTTCCGAATCGTTGTTTATAAACCAGGTCATACATGGAAAAGTTTTTCACTTTGGTGAATTTGAATTCGTTCAAAAAGTTTTGAAACCGTGTAAATTCAGCCTTCCAGAGTGTATTGTATTTCCATGGAACAAGCTGCAGCATGTTAGATGTGCTGTGTTGTGTGTTTTATTCATGTCGTTGGGAGAATACTCAGAATAGTTGAAATATTCACTTAAGTTAAAACGACGCTGGACATGGATGATGGAACAAGGAAGGTGACATTTTGAATTTCGGAAACGATGTCTCACAATTTCAGACTCCACTTGGGTTTAAACTTGAAGATTTTGAATTGGGCCGCAGTCATTGAATTTTGTAAGAGGTACGTGGAATTAATAGCATGCATTTCTACGCTGACCATCGGAAACCGCAAAATAAATTATGAAGTGCGCCGAGATTTAATGCCATGGTAATGTTAATTTGTTGTTCTGCAATCGATGTGACCCAGTCGGGGTCAAAGGTTATTTTAAAGGGCGATGGAGCCGAAGGCTCCCGAGCGATCGCCGACGCCGAGCGACATCGTCCTTTATATTGTTTTCACTATTTTTTTTTATCGTAGGAAGTAGTTAACGAGATGAGACTTCACGAGAATGACTCTGGCTGATTAAACTTTTAGGGATTTTTCCCAAAGGAACCGGGGACAAATGAGGTTACATTTTTTCAAGGATACTCGGACGCGAGAACAAGTGATGGCTCTCCACCATTGCTTTCACCGTCATTGGGTCAAGGGACACTTAATATATTGGGTGTGTGTGTGGGGGGGGGGGGGGGGGGGGGGGGGCTAATGGGTCACTGATTGATTATGTCATATGACGTCCATAGCAAGTAAATCACGTCCCTAGCAAAGGGCAAACTACTGGGCAAATTTTGACCAATTTTGATACATGGACCCAACATGCATTGCAAACGAAAACAGACAGGTCACTGGTGTCGTCACGTGCCTTTCCTAGCAACCAGAGCGCCCCCTTAGCAACGGGCTAACTACTGGGTCTATTTGGACCAAATTCGGTATACGGACCCAGAATGCATTGCATATGAAAACGGTCAGATCAATGATGACGTCACGTAACTTCCCTAGCAACCATAGCGCCTCCTTAGCAACGGATTAACTACTAGGCCGATTTTGACCAAATTCGGTATACGGACCCAAAATGCATTGCAAATCAAAAGAGACAGATCAATGTTGACGTCACGTGACTTCCCTAGCAACCAGAGCGCCCCCTTAGCAACGGGCCAACTACTGGGCCGATTTGGACCAAATTCGGTATACGGACACAAAATGCATTGCAAATTAAAACAGACAGATAAATGATGACGTCACGTGACTTTCCCAGCAATCAGAGCGCCCCCTTAGCAACGGGCTAACAGATCAAAGTTTATGTCTTGTGTCTTCTCTAGCAACGAGAGCTCCCCTTTGCAACGAGCTAACTACTGGGCCGATTTTGAACAAATTCGGTATACGGACCCAAAATGCATTGCAAATAAAACAGGCAGGTCAATGTTGACGTCACGTCTTTATTCCCCAGATTTTTCCTCAACGTAATGTTTTACATGAAACTACATTTGTGATACTCAGTTTTATTATTTTAAAGATGGTCTTTTCAGTAAAACTGCATTGGCATATTATCATCGTCCTTTTTTGCACAGCACTGCTGTATTTTCTTGTTTTTATCACCTGGGTGTTTCTCGAGTGACAAACGGGGAACAACGGCGCGCGCTCTTATCACCCACATGTTTGACGCAGGGGCACCGGAACGGCCCAAACATTGGCCCGACCATAACACCCAGATCCCTGTTTTTTCGAATTGTTGCCATCGATTATGTGGGGGGAGAAAAAAAATGACAGTGCATGCAGTTCGTCTTTCGAGGAACATAATATAACAAAATTCCCAGCCAAATTGACAAAAGGAAATTTGGCAGGGAATTTTGTCATATCATGTTCCTCGAAAGACGAACTTCACTGTGGAGGCCCCAACAAAATGTGGGGACCCTGGGTGTTCGCCCAGTCTACCCATTCGTAAATCCGGCCCTGCCCACAGAAAATTTAAAAATGACATCTCTCACGCCAATTTTGGGGCTGCTTCTTTAGTGTTCCAACCGTTTCCGAAGCGGTTGGAATACTAAAGAAGTAGCCCCCCAAATCCTCTTATCTTACGTTAACTCGTCATTAATAGCCGCCATTGTGTGCCCAATATTAAAGAAACAAGACGATCTATGCGCGCACTATTTTCGGATATCCGCCAGAACAAAATTAAAAAATCATAGCCTAGTTATCTGATATGAATGACGTTCGGCTGAAGGTCGATCACAAAATTATCATGATCGGCAAATGTTTTGCCCAGACATTGGTCGGGGTGGTCGTGCGGCTCCAGCGCCCCTGTGAAGATAGCCGATACCGTGGCTATTTGTTTTGGTCACGTTGACCAATCAGAAGACGCGATGCATACTGATACAGGGACAAGTTTACTTCAACTATCAACCAGAGCTGTCGCGAAAGCAATTTTCATTAACAGCTCGTCAAAATACATTTTGCTGGGAGCGATCATAATTCTCGAAGTTCAGTAAAAGTCTGGGGACGTAAGAACCGATGTTATAAGTTGTCACTCATAGAGTAGAGTTACCACCCGAACACTCAAAGAATAGTGAAATTCAAAAATCACAATGGGATGTTGAGTACCGGGTGGGGGAGATTGAGAGCTGTTTGACACACTGTCGGAAAGTGCTCTGTAACCCCCCCCCCCCCCCCCCTCCAACAGTGGTTTCTACAGCAATTCCACATCAAATAACATTCTGCCGAGACCGATCATAGGCATTCAGTGCATTTGTATTATTCTCGAAGTTCAGTACATTTCTGGGCACCTAAGGACCGATCATATAAATTGCCACTCATGGAGTGGAGTTACTACCCGAACAATCAATGAGTAGTAGAATTCAAGAATCAAGTTATAAATTGGGAGTACCGGATGGGGGCAGAATTTGAGTTGTGTGACACATCGCTGAAAAGTGCTCTCCCCAGCATTGGTCCACACGACAGTTCAGCACCAAATAACATTTTGCTGAGGGCGATCAGAGGCATCTAATATATTTGCAATATTCTCGAAGTACAGTAAATTTCTGGGCACCCCTGAACCGATGATATAAGTTATCACTCATGGAGTGGAGTTACCATCCGAACAATCAAAGAATAATAAAATTCAAAAATCACACTAGGAATTGAAGTACCAGGTATGGGGCTAAATGTGGGTTTTGTGACTCGCTGTTGGAAAGTGTTCTGAGAGCTTCCTCCTACAGCGGTTCACACAGCAGTTTAACATTAAATAACATTCTGACGAGGGTGATCATGGGCATTCAGTACATTTGCCATATCTCGAAGTTCAGTAAATTTCTGGGCATCTGCGGGCCAATAATTTAGTTTATCACTCAAGGGGCGAAGTTACCACCCAGACAATTATAAAATAATTGAATTAAAAAAATCGCATTAGGATTTGGAGCACAGGGTGGAGGCAGAATGTGAGTTGTGTGAGTACTGGGTTGGGGCAGAAAATGAGTGATTGAAAGTGTTCGATAAGCTACCTCCTTCAGTGGCCCACACGACAGTTTAACTTCAGTTAGCAATCTACAGAGAGCGATCACGACCATCCAGTACACTGACAGTCTATTTAAAGTTTAGTAAATCACTGACTACCTGAAAAGTGATGATATATTTTGTCACTCATTAAGCGCGGTTTCCACCCGAGCCGCCGAAGAATAGATGAATTAAAAAATAATTTTAATCATTTGCCCCGCCTCTGCGTTTGATTGGTTGAAAGCATACAGTGTGAAAGTCGTCAAAATCGTATAAACCAAATCACGTCAAGATTTGGAATGTCTACACGTTCGCCCATCCGATCCAACTTTGAAGACTATGGAAGTCCCGCCCACTCAATCCAATTGTCACCGTGAGGGCGTGGCGGCAGACTGATAGATGGATAACAAGCTTGTAAACAAAGAGCAATGATCGATTTTTCATCGCCTCCAGTCAGCGAGAATATAATGATAATTTATCGGGAACAATTGAATTTAATAAAATATACCGAAGTGGGAGACGAATAAAAGATCATACACCCAAACATGATTTTGGGAGAACTTAAAAAAAATGTTTTTAATGATATTGTTACGTGATTTGATAAATATCTGTCGTCTGCGATCGAAAATCAGAACAACAAACAATTTGACAATGATTGACGTGACCTGTTTGTGGCACACTTTCCTGAGTTTGACTGTTGTCTTTTGCGAAAATTAAAAGTTTTTCGTTCACGTACACATAGTTTTTATATTTTAATATTACAGCCGGATTAAATTATAAGAAATAACTTGTTTTTCTTCGGTTTATGCGATATAAACCGAAAATTTTCAGCACAAGCTTAATCATAACTCGCTACGCGAGTTATGAAGCTTGTGTTGAAATTTTTCGGTTTATATCGCATAAACCGAAGGAAAACACAACAGTTATTTCTTAAATAACAAATAAATTGGCGTATCGGGGGGGGGGGGGGGGAGTCGGGGGGGGGGGGGGGGGGCGGGGCGGAATATGAGGTGTTTGACCCACTATTGGAAAGGGCTCTGAAAGTTCTCTCCAATAGTGGTTCGCACAACATCAAGTAACATTTTGCTGAGAGCTGTCAAGGGAATCCAATACATTGGCATTATTTTCGATGTTCAGTAAGATTCTTGGGACCTATGATGTATGATGCCACTCGAGGAGTAGAGTTGTCACCCGAACAATCATAGAATAATAGAATTCAAAGATCACATTAAAATTTGGTTTACCGGGGGGTGAATGAGAGTTGGGCGACATACTGTTGGAATGTGCTCTGAAAGGTCCCTCCAACAGTGGTTCACACAACAAATCAAGTCCGGTATATCGGTAGTATTCAGGAAGTTAAGTAAAATTTCTGGGCATCTAAAAACCGGTGATATAAATTCTCAGTCATGGAGTGGAGTTACCTCCCAACAATCAAGGAGCCCCAATTATAAATATTTATATATATTTACCTTATTAAAGTTTCCCGTAAAGTCGGGGACGATTTATTTAACAAAATCTTCTTTGCAACTTATGGTAGTTTACGGGGGAAAGAAATGACTGTTTCCTTGTTCTGGCTTAACACACAGCCAATGTACAACTAAGATTAAATTATATTGTGCTTGTTCTGGCTTAACATACAGCCAATGTACAACTAAGATTAAATTATATTATGCTTACTAGTTTTGGGTGTTACGTATCAAAGTACCCGGTGATATAAATTCTCACTCACCGAGTGGAGTTATCACCCCCACAGACAAGGAACCCCGATTATAAATATTTATATATATATATAGCTTATTAAGGTACCTGTAAAGTTGGGGACGATTTATTTAACAAAATCTTCTTTGCAACGTTTGGTAATTAAAAAAGGAAAGAAATAAGAACTGTTTCCTTGTTCTGGCTAAACACTCAGTCGATGTAGAACTAAGATTAAATTTTATCATATGACTCGTCCGTTTTGTTCACTTTAAAACATTTGATATTTTGTTTTCATATTAATCAGTGATAAATAAATCCTGCCGTCAATTTCATTGGTCAATTTCAAAACTAGACAATTTGATTGGCTAAACAAAATACAACTGGGCCACATTTTCATAATTTGCATAATTAGAGTTGGCAGCTTTCAGTGGTCAATTTCAAAACTGGACAATTTGATTAGCTAAACAAAATACAACTGGGTCACATTTGCATAATTTCAGTAGGGAGAATTTACGTTATGTGTCCTATTTGTGGAGGGTTATATTGTATTAATCTTTTACCTAACGTAACGGCAAAAACCGTCTCGCGCAATACAAGAAAAACGCCATTAATTTTTTTTTATATTTTCACTTTTTGCTTCCAAAACATAGGTTATGACCTCTCATTGGAACTAGCGTGTCGCGCTCGTACCAATGAGGGGCCATAGCCTATGTTTTGGAAGCAAAAAATGAAAATTTTTAGTTATACGAGGATGTTTTTTCCAAGTGCCGTCTGCAACTCAAGTTAGGTGATGGGTTAAAAAGTCATACTAAGTGGCTAATTTGTGAGTGTGTGTGTCATATGATAAATAGAATATGAAATGAGTGTTTCTCTCATACAATATTTATGAAACTCGTCCGAATTTTCCGTTTGGGCGAGCCTCTAAATTTTTTACCCTCGTTTCATAAATATTATATGAGAAAAACACCCATTCCATATCCTGTATATATTATGCTTACTAGTTTTTGGTGTTACGTATTACCATTTTAATTTTGAGACTAATTGGTCATACTCATTCTCGTTGGGAATGCGCTTAACAAAATTGGTTTTAAGCTTCACAAAAACCACACCATCATAAGTCCATGTACTGTCAATCTTAGTATCTTTCAGTAGGCGTCGACATTTGGCGGCAATTCTTGAACGTGCGGCAGTTAAATGTTCGTTGATGAAGACGTTTCGCATTGATGAGTCATTTCTTAGCAAACGCTTGTATCGATAGAAGCGGTCGCGAACTCTTTGGGTTGAAAACTTTACGAGCAATGTTCTTGGAGCACTAGGACCGCCAGATGCACGCGATTGACGTTGAATATCGGCCCGAACCAGTGGGCCAGATCTATGGCTTCTTTCGATTTCATCCAACTTAAGTGATATCTTCATATAGCCAGACCAAGGACAAGTTTGTCAGTGTTTTCCCCAGGATTTTCAGGAATACCACATATACGCAACGAACAACGCATTCCATACTGCTTAAGATCCTCAAGCCCTGTCTCCAGATCGTTAATTTGTTTATCTTTCTCACCTACTTTCCTCTCAAGGTGTGAAACTTTGTCAGTTAACTCATCGAAACGTGAACTAATTATAGAGGAAAATAGAGGAAAACATACTTTCAAAACTCTTTTGGGCACCAGGATGCTGCATGGCGATAACAATGCACCACCAGACGCCATGATGTCAGTTTCTGTACCTGTACTGTGCCCAAGTGGTGAATCAAGACTACTGAACACAAACGACGAGCTGTGGTCCACGCCCGTCCTTAACCTTCTTGATATCTAGACAATGACTTATTTATTTATTTATTTATTTATTTATTTATTTATTTATTTATTTATTTATTTATTTATTGGTGTTTAAGGTCATATACTAATGCATACTGGCTTATCATGACCGCGACAATTTTACGGGTGGAGGAAGCCGGAGTACCCGGTTGACAATCACTTAGAAAGGAACTATCGTCCAATACCCTTAGTTGCTTATTTGTTTCTGTAATCTTTTAAATAATTTAACCCTTTAACCAACGGAGACGATATCAAAATTTATTACTTTAAATATTACTTTTTAAATTTTTTAAAAAAATTTCAACAAAACCATGTCAAGCGGCCCCTCATTGGAACGAGCTCGACGAGCGCGTTCCAAAGAGGGGTCACATGATATGGTTTAGTTGACATTTTTCGAAAAATAATATTTTTTCAGCTGCTGAATTTGCATATTACGCGGACGGATGCGAGCGATTCGGTGGGTAAAGGGTTAAGATACTCAAGGCCATATGAGATATTTTAATTATAGATTAATTCAAAGATAGAAGTCAGGAACAACAGTTTCCAGGAGTTTTCACAAGACCTTCTCTACATGACTGTACATTTAAGGAATGATCGTTTCTTTTTGTCTATTTCTTGAGTTATGAACCCCCAAAAAACAAAGTCCAAACTGTGTAAATGGGCGTAGCCCATTTACACAGTTTGGACTTTGTTTTACGCCCCCATTTACACAGTTTGGGACTTTGTTTTTTGGGGGTTCATAACTCAAGAAATAGACAAAAAGAAACGATCATTCCTTATAATTAAACGTTCGCGACCCAAATAAATAAATAGTGTTAGTCGTCCTCCACTTCAGCGAGCAAAGACTTAAAAACTAAAACTGGTAGACATATCATTTTTCTGGCATAAAAGAGGGCGCATATTATTGAAATGCAGGTAGCAATTGACACACATTCCAAGTCAAATGCACTTATGTCATTAATTTTTTTATTGACCAATGAATTACGTAATGCAAAGAAAACGTCATAAGCCACGCCTCCCTCAAATTTCATTCAATTGTTCACTTCTCGTAAAAGTTACGTTCCGTGGTAGGTGGAAAGTAGGCCATCAGTATTACATTGTGTTTTGGTTTTGACCGTTTCCCGAGAACTGAAAAACACAGTTTGTAAAAAGTGGAGTTAGATATAAAGCCAAATATTCTTCCTCAAATACAAAATCATTTTGATTTCCAAAAATTTCATTCAAATTAGCAATGTCAAAATTGCCGTATTCGTCGTGACCAGCCATTGTTTACAATCGATTTGGGTAAAACGATGAACGCAGACGATCACCCAGTGTGCGTAAAAATTGAAATGTCAAATAAATGCAGCCGTGAAGAAAAAGAAAAATTGACCCACCACGGTCATTTAAATAATTTTATAAATAATTTCATGGTGATAAATTAGTAATATAAATTTATTTTTCTTTTTCACATTTAGAACGTGGCTAGTGTTCTAACTTCTATTGATTGGAACACCATGTTGCCAACTCCGAAGACTGGTATTTTAGGGGCGTGGCTGGGGGCGGACCTAATTGTGTTTTTTTCGGTTCATTGAGTTATGAAAAGAAAAAACAGAATCGTGTGAGCCAATCCGTTTTATCTGAAAACCCCATGAACCGATATAAAGTTTAATTATGACTAAGTGAACAGATCACATCTGACAACTCCACATTGAGTGAGCACAACAACACAATTGTAACACAACAGAAACACAAAGAGACCGAGAGTTCAGTCAACCGTTTCCAGATCATCTTCTTTAATAACTTCTTTGATGGCTCGAAACTGAAACAACTTGTCACAGCCTGAAATACAAATTTACATTTTCCTCACAATCTTGGCTCCACACGTTCTGTCTTTCCAACCACAGAATACCTAGCACTAAATACTTCAATTCTCGATTAAACCCTCATATCAACAAATCACTAAAATTTACATTTTTCCTCCTCCCGAAGAGAGAGTAAAAATTAAAGTCCAGCCATTCAGGTCTGCGCAGTCTGATGAATAACATTGGTTAACTCGATTAACCTTGGTTAACTCCAATTACTTTAATGCTCAGTGGGTCACTTCCTTTGTTACGTTTATTCACCCCATTTCCAAAATACGTTCGAACTCGACCCCCCCCCCCCCCCCCAACCCTGTCATTCCTATCGTCCTAATAAGACTGCTATTTCACCCTCTCCGATTATCGTCTTTAATCTCATTTACTTTATTTCGCGCTTGTTGGTATTCTTCCTTTGCTACCGTGGCCTCGTTGCTTTCCTCCCCCTTAAGTTTTCTACTTCTCCTGCATGCAGCACATTTAGCTTTTCTACCCCTTTATGGCCCTTTTCAGTTCTTTGTTCACGCTGTACCCAAGTTCCCGTGTTGGCACCGTAATCTTTCCCACACTTTCCTTCCTTGCCTCCACTAGGCTCGCAACTATGGCGTCGGCCATCTATTGGACACTGGCCGTCTTGTGTACGGTTGCAAGGTTTGGTTTAAATTTTTCTTCGAACTCCGCCCACTCAGCAATCTTTTTGAGTTCCCAAATCTCCTTGAAGCTTCCTTTGCTTTTACTAGGTTTTTTGGCCCTGATCGTCACTGTAATCAAGTTGTGATCACTATCCACCTCCATTTTACCCTCATCATCCACTTCTACCCCTATCACCCCTCGATAAATTAATATCTGTGAGAATGCAGTCGATTTTTAATTTTGCTTCGTTTCTCTCCCAGGTCCATTTCCCCTTACACCTCGCGTCCCTGTTCAGAATCTTCAGACCGAGCTCATTTGTAAAGTTCAACAGCTTCCTTCCATTCCTGGTGACTTTCTTGTCTCCACCCTCTATGCCTTCTTCCTTATCACCTATGTGTCCATTAAAGTCTCCCATCAGAATTAAACCGAGCCTCCCTGTTTTCTAGTTCTGTGATACTGGACCTTAGTGTTGAGTATATTGAGTCATTCCCCGCGGATTTCCTTCCCTCCACCCCACAGTACACAATCCCAAGGGCAATACTTTTGTTTCTTAGACTGATCTTTACCCATGCAATTTCCTTCAATACCTCATCCGAGGCGCTGACATCTTCCAGATCTGTGATTAACGACGGATTTAAATCCTCTTTGATGTACATGCCTACCTCTCCCTTCTTTTCTGGTCTTCCGTTCTCCCTTCACCTATCCACACACACCCCCTTACTTGCTCTACCCGTTCCTCGTGTCTTACCCACGACTCACTTAAGCCCATGGCATCAAGGTCCTCTACCTAGATCAATGTAGCAATTTCACTTACTTTCCGGGGAGACCCTGAATGTTGCTATAACGCACTTTCAGGATACCGAGATTCATTGGCTTCCACCTACTGGTCCCATTGTTTTCTGGCGCTAGCCTTGGTAAACTTATTCTGTCCCACTCGCTCTTGTTTACCACGCCTGTATACTTTCCTCTGGCCTCCCACCCCGCTCCTCTCTAAAAAGGCTCCACTACCCGCAGAATTTTATCCCTCAATATCCGTTTTCCCATCCTGCTAAGATGCATTGGGTGACTTGAAAATGTCAGTTATATTTGAATTTATGCCAAGATGTCATCAATTGTGAATTATCTTAGTTATGATTTTAAAAAATAGAACCCTTTTTTCAAAACATATCGAGCTTTTTCCCAACATGGTCCAAGTGAGGGAGCTGATAGTAAAATACACATTAGAGATCTCGAACCTAGACGTTGGGGTATATCAGGGTAAAAAAATGGGAGATGGTAACCTTAATTGGCGAGAGAAGGTCAAATCAAAGAGGTCTTTGGGTGGCCTGCGTGACAAAGAGAAGCTTGGTTTTGAAGAGTACCTTGATGGCACATTTGGGGAGGAGGGGGGGGGGTACTGTTGTTCAAGCTGAGGTCGTGGACCCCGGAGCTGAGGGGAGAAATTGGGAAAAACAGTGGAAAGGAGTTTCAGATGTGTAGTTTGGGCGTGATGGAAACACTGGAACACTTTCTTCGAGAATGCCCAAAATACCAGTCTAAAAGAAAAACATTCACTGGGAGCATTATGGGGAAGTGGGAGAGAATGAAGGACATGTGGTTAGTGAGAGACTCAAAAGGGATGGTTGATACGCTAATCGGTGAGATTGGGAAAAATTTGGCAAGGAATGTCATCAAACAGTTCGTCTCCGAGACTCCGAGTGTTGGGAGGAGAGAAGAAGGGTGGGAATAGGGAGGTAGTTGGTGGTACACGGGTAATCAAGGCCTTCTCATCCGAGAACCGCGACAAATCAGCGGCCAGCCAAAGTGTTATTATTATTTTTATGCAGTTATATAAGTTACAGTAGGTGTGGATCCAACAGAAATCTGCAAGCTTATACGAGGTTGCTTCCACCAGTAAAACATTTGAACATAAAACAGCCGATATGACAGGTACGCATACAATCAAAGTCTCCGTCCAAACTCTAAAATGGTGAATTTATCATTACACTTTCAAAGTATATTTACGATTTGATAGTAGGTTAGGTACAGAGGAAAATAAGTTATATTTGTATATGATGAACAGTGAAAAGAAGAACAAAATGTAGAAAAATGGAAGAAAAGACTTACTGATTATAATGGGTATAAATAGGCGCACGTTGATGAACCACCTCCATACTATATTTCGTGTCAATTGAGGTGCCTGTACAATTTTCGCTTTTTACGATAGTTCATCTTTGGTAAATGACTTTCATTAATGTCTTTCAGGAAGTACTGACTGCTAACTCTGGTACGAAACATAAGAATAAGAATGTCCGATTGAGTCAATTGTATTCAAATAGGCATATATGTTTCCTTCCAAAGGAAAAGCCAGCAATTTCAAAAAGCTCAATGTACATTCTTACCATTTTCAGTGACAAACAAGAACTACAATCCAGCCTCTGAGTTGCCTCGTTTCCCTAACGAGGAGTCAACATTAACCCAGTCCCTCGCCGGCGTATTTCTCCCTCAACCTTCTTCTCAATCTCCCTGCATTCAGTGAAAAACTATTTCAAAACTGAATAAATAAACTGATTATCCTCTAATCTGTCCGGTCTCTTTCTAATAAATTGCCAATACTTTGTAGCTGGTGTAGATTCAGGGACGTTTCCGCAGGAGGTGGGTGAATGGGTATACAGTTAAAACTAGAAGTCCTGTCATGAAATGCACACAAATAGCACGTTAATATGCGCATTAATGTACGCGTTATGGCCCAAGTAAAGCTATCAAATTATGTACATATGGCCTGTGCACAAGCAATGTTTCAGCCAATGGACCTCCGGGTAACCCGGAGGTCCATTGGCAGAAACATTGCATGTGTTTGCTATGAGTAACCAAGAGAACCTGCCGTGCTTTGGATGCCATTCGGTATGGCAATTACGCGTAATTCCAACGCGCATTTAAGCCTAGATAAGCGCACTATTCGTGACAGGACTTCTAGTTTTAACTGTAGGCTCACCCCCACCCCCACCCCACCCCCATCATTTGTGAAATATACAATAGTTAGGAAGTCGAAGTTAGCAATTGGAAAAAGTTGGCGTTTGTAGAATAGTTGCAAACATATCCAGAATTTGGCCAAAATATGGATTTTTAGACTGAAATGTTGTGAAAGCCCGTCAAATATTGATTGAACTGTAGCACCCCCCTTGTCTAATATTGATCAGTAGTTGGAATTTGTGATTACTAAGAGCCACAGTGGGGTAACTTACAGTCCAAGGGTGTATACACATAAAAATCTGAATTTTTACCCTCCACAGAACGAAAATGTTGCATCCGCCCGCGTAATATACAAATTCGGTGTGTGTGTGTGAGGGGGGGGGGGGGGGGGGGGGGGGGGTGCTGGTGTATCGGCTCGACACATGTCGCAAGCAAGTTCCGGGGGGTTTTGGCCCCAGGAATGAGTTTGTGGCATGTCGTGCTGGGATCCCAACCCACAGTTAGACAAAAAGATTAGACAAAGTTAAGTTAGAGTGAGGTAGCAGAATTAATTGTAGGGGTTCAAAAATGAAACTTTCCCCGGTGGAGAGCCCCGACCCACACCATCGAGAGGAAATACTTCCGCTGTAGGGGCGGGGGTGCCACGACATGCCGTAGGAAAGTTCCGAGCGCATTCTACCCCGTGAACGTGTACGCGGCATGTTGTGCCGGGATCCCAACCCCCAGCGAGCAGTCTAAAAGACCCCCCCCCCCCATCCCCCACTCCACATTATAGACTCTCCGCCCAGATACCTAAATGACGACCATTGCGTAACGTATGGATAACAAGCTCACCATTATACTAAAACTTTGAGATAGCTGATTATACCGTGTGTTCGGGGATTGTCAAGGCCTTAAATTTCCACTGATCTCGAATTTTCAACCTACTCCAGTACTGAGTACAGAAGGCCAGGGGCGGCGGAAGCTCCAAAAAGTGGGGAGGGGGGCACAATTTTTTTTCTGGGTAACTGCAGGGGTGTACACATGCGCATGTTTTACCCTAGTCCAAACTTGACCCCTATTCCGTAATGTATTTCTTTTGATTTGGTACGTCCAAAGGACATTACGGACTTTGGGTCAAAGTTTGGACTAGTTTTACTTTTACTATACACGTAGTCAGTGCTTATTATGGCTAGTTGCGAACTTGTGATGTGCAATATCTCAATATATAAAATGGACAATGACACCGATAGTATTATGTTGCTAATTTTGATAGA
This sequence comes from Pictodentalium vernedei, assembly GCA_031216915.1. Taxonomy (NCBI): domain Eukaryota; kingdom Metazoa; phylum Mollusca; class Scaphopoda; order Dentaliida; family Dentaliidae; genus Pictodentalium; species Pictodentalium vernedei. The sequence goes on from CM062296.1 coordinate 59,212,565, forward strand.
AGTATATTACTATCTCCCACATTCAATATGGCCATAGGGGTTGTGTACGTTATGTCAGAATATGTCCTGTTAGGGTACCCATAATTGGTGAAAAAAGTGGTGGGGTGGGGGCACGTTCCCCCTGTGCCCCCACCCCCACCCCACCCACCCCGGCTCCGCCGCCCATGCAGAGGGCATCTATAGTTCTTCTATGTTCAATTTGCTGATATTGATTGTTTCATTTGTAAATATGTTTCTTACCTGCTTTTCATGTATTTTATTCTTTCCAAACAAAACAACACCTTCCAACAATCTGTTTTGTACTTCCCCACTCCAACCTGCCTGCATACACAACTGCTTTCTTACAAAATGAGCCTATGTCATTCCCTAAATCAAAGTCTGTCTTGTTTGCTCGATCGAATCGTCCGTTATGAATACCGTATGGGTGCCCGCTCGGCACTGGAAGTAATAGTTAACATGTGTATAGATAATGTTTGATTTGGCTACTTATAGAGCTCGAGTGGGCTTATTCCTTGCACGGGCACCCAGGGGCGCAGATCCTAAGGATACTATGGATTTCACTTGCATACTACTGGCGAACCTACTTCTCAGGTTTCGTTCCAAGGGAGTCCGACTGATGTTAGCCTACCTACTATACTGTGATATGTGTGGATACTCGACTGCTCAGTCATACCCCAGATTTTATCAGCCAGGAAAATATAACTGTAGTTCATGGAAATATTCAGCTTTGAGCCAGCGTGAACACTCAAATATGTCAAAAATAAGTATTTTGATTTCGAGCGATGTTGATTGTATATGAACATCTCCAGACCAAACTACTTTTCTGTTCGAATACAACAGGAAACTCACTGTAAACCCTCTATATTATATGATCAGTTATTAAGCCCATACATGAGAAATGGTAATGCGCGCCTTTGCATTAATAGAAAGTGCACCGGGAGTACTTTAATGTATTTAAATGTCTTTGTGTGCCTCTTGGATCATATTATAAACCGAATCCCCCAACTCGTCCCATTTTATAACGAAATTTACAAACTCGTTCAATAAATTAGGTCCGGACTGAGTTAAAGTCTTATTCACAAGCTGAAGAGAATTGGGGTCTTAGGTGAACTACTGTTGTTCTTTAAATCGTACCTTCCGGATAGGTCGCAACGAGTTGTGATAGGCTCGGACGCATCATCCTGGAGACCCCTCAATGCTGGTGTTCCACAAGTGTCGATACTTGGACTTTTATTGTTCCTAATATATATTAATGATATAACTGAAAACATACTTAGTAGCATGCGCCTTTTTGCAGACGACACTTCCCTATATCTAATTGTATAGAGAATCCAGAGCAAGCTTCGAGTTTAATCGATCATGACCTTTCCACAATAGAACTTTGGGCTAAGACTTGGGTGATTGAGTTTAATCCCATCAAAACAGAGAGTATGCTTATATCACGTAAAATCAACCCCACTGCCCACTCACCATTATTCTTAGGCGGTACACAGATATCCGATGTAACTAATCATAAACATTTAGGAGTCATATTAAATAGCTCTTATACATGGACCGGCGACATTGGCCACATCTGCTTTAAAGCCTGGTTTCGCGTAAACATACCGGGTAAGCAGAAATTCAATCTCGATCGCAGCGTTTTGTACAAAAAATATACTTTGCCTTCGTTTGGCCTTTACTAGAATACGCTGATGCTGTCTGGGATAATTGCTCGGCAGCTAAAGTAGCCGAGCTAGAAATATTACAGATTGCAGCCGAGAGGATCATTACTGGGGGAACTGTCAGTTGTAGTAAGTCTTTACTTTATTCTGAAACACGTTGGGAGTATTTACAAGTAAGACGTCGCAAACACAAGTTAACACAGTTTTTCTAAATGTTGTCATCATATGACCCCCCCCCCCCCCCCCCCCCCCCCCCCCATATATTCGGCCGCTCGTCGCATCACCAAATCCATCCCTCAATCTGCGGTCATGTCACAACCACAGAGTTCCATTTTGTCGGATGCACTTGCCTTAGTCGTCTTCCTTTCTTGCGTTACAGACCAATGGAACAATATGCCCTTGTCTGTCCCCTAGAACTCGTCCCTGATCCACTTCAAGATTTTTTTTAAATGCTGGAAATCAACGCACACCTGTGTTTTACAGCAGGGCGAAATCTCACACAGCTCAAAATATATCACTGCAGGTTACGACTGCGTTGTGGTGGCCTTAATTCGCATTTATACGATAACCATCTGTCACGCACCTTTTCCTGTCAGTGTAGGGAGAGCGAGACACCAGAGTATTTTCTCTTGCACTGCCCAAACTTCTCAGATGTTCGTAATAACACTATCAGTTTACTCCCATTTACTCTAGATATATCGACATTTCTTTTTGGCTCCGAATTCTTGAATAATCAGGAGAACCATCTTGTTTTTGAAGTGATGCACGAGTTCGTTTTATCAAATGGGCGTTTCCAATGACTACAGCTCACCGACTTACCTTGTACGATCTCCGTACTTGTCCAGCCGGTAGACGTTACCCCATACTTCCCCTTATCATTGGGCTTTCTTCACCTTATTACAAGGCTATCTCAATGTTGTAATATTAGTTATCCTTGTGTTTTCCAGGGTGTAAATTCCCATACAGCCTGGAAAACACAAGGATAACAGATTTATTTCCAAGAATTTTGGTGTACTTGATACTTTAACCTACATTGTGGGCAAAAACTGATAGAAAATTGGTACTTCGTAAGTTTCTTAATAAATAAAACCAGACAAACATGGATGTCATTGGCACTGGCTCAATGAGCCAGTTCCAATGACATCCATATCTGTAATATTTTATTGCACATAAATATTAAATTTCCTGTATTTTTATTTTTGTCCAAACATAACTGAATAGAAGGTACGAATTATTAATTAAAAATTGGTACTTTTTTAGCCATATAGCCTGCTATTGTATATCCTTGTTTTTTACAACGTGGTTAACCACGGTGTACAAAGAAGCCACTGTGGATTGCAAGTTACACCGTACCTCTCAGCCAATCAAAATGCAGTATTTTGTTTCATTTGGAAATAACAGTTCTTATCCTTATTAAACGTGCATACACTGTTTAACATCTTTTGAAAATGAAGGCATCGCATTCATGTTTTCAAGCTGGCTTCTCATTGTATTTTTTTCTAATTTGGATTTTCCTAAGGGGAAAATCTATTTGTTATTGCAAAGATTATTATTTTTTTGGATTTTCCTAAAGGGAAAATCTATTTGTTATTGCAAAGATTATTTTTTTTTTTTATTATTCTTCCACACTTTTATTTTCACTATTTCTCGAAAACGCTCTGAACGATTTTTTTTAAAGTTTCTGTACTTTTTTGTTTTGTTTTGTTTTTTTTTTTGTTTCCACCGGGCTACTTTGCCGTCACAGTACTCAACAAGGGGTTCAATTTGAAAACTTCTAAGGGTAGAGATGTTGAAGACACAGTGTACATGAACAGTTATCATCTTTTGGAAATGGAGTTGTTCTTAATTTGGCTTATGCTAGCAGACAAACATGGCTTTGGGACACTGTGACCAAAAATTGAAAAAAAAATTCTTGTTTTTTTTTTTACTTTATTATGTCTAGATTCATTATTTCTCATAAATAAAAACTATCAATGACGGCCATGAGTCCTAATAAATAAAACCATCAGTATTTGGGGCAAAATGTTTCTTGTTGGAACAAAAACGCCCAAAAACGCCCCAAACCGCCCAAACCTTTATAGGCCAATATCTCCTGAAGGAGAAAAGCTATCGACTTAATTTCTTGACAGACTTGTCAGAATTACTCTTCTCTAAAACAAACATAATCGGTATTTTTTTTCCATTTTTTATGTTTTCTGCCAAAATTTTTCACAAAACGGAAAGTTATCTCGAAAATCGGCCATTTTGGATTGAAATATCGAGATTTAAATACAATGAGCCCTCTAAAAGGGATCCAAATTGAAGGCAGAATACCGCTTTATAAGAAAAATCGAAAGAATTTCGTTTCGATTTTTCGTTAATCTAAAATGGCGACCCAAAAAATCGAAAAAAATTTTTCTCGTTTTTTTATGCATTTTATTCAATTTTAAGACGCAAATTTTTTTTTTTGTTTTTTTACACTGAAAATTTTCGGTCTTACTCGGACTTGGAAATTGTCGACCAAAAGTCGGAAATTTTTGTTACGACCGGGCTACTTTGCCGCCTGAGTACTCAACAACAGGGATGATTTGAAAGCTTCTAAGGTTAGAAATGTTGAATTCACAATGTACATGAACAGTTATCGTCTTTTGGAATTGGAGTTGTTCTTCGTTTGGCTTCTGCTAGCAGTCAAACATGGCTTCGGGATACTGTGACCAAAAATTGAAAAAAATTTTCTGGTGTTTTTTTTTACTTCATTATGTCTAGATTCATTATTTCTCATAAATAAAATCTATCAATGACGGCCATGAGTCCTAATAAATAAAAACATCAGTATTTGGGGCAAGATGTTTCTTGTTGGGCAAAAACGCCCAAAAACGCCCAAACCTTTATAGGCCAATATCTCCTGAAGGAGAAAATCTATCGACTTAATTTCTTGACAGACTTGTCAGAATTACTCTTGTCTAAAACAAACATAATCAGTATTTTTTTCCATTTTTTATGTTTTCTGCCAAAATTTTTCACAAAACGGAAAGTTATCTCGAAAATCGGCCATTTTCGATTGAAATATCGAGATTTAAATATAAAGAGCCCTCTAAAAGGGTTCCAAATTGAAGGAAGTAATACCGCTTTATACAAAAAATCGAAAGACTTTCGTTTCGATTTTTCGTTAATCCAAAATGGCGGCCAAAAAAATCGAAATTTTTTTTTTCGTTTTTTATGTTTTGTTCAATTTTGAGACGAAAAAAAAATTTTTTTTTTACACTGAAAATTTTCGGTCCGGTTCGGACTTCCGAAATTTTCGACCAAAATTCGGAAATTTTTGTTTTTGGTTTTTATGTGTTTTGTTCAATTTTGAGACGAAAAAATTTTTTTTTTTTTTTTACACACCACCACCAAGAAACGAAAATTGGTCTTCAGACTGGTACTTTTACCTAATTATACTGTACTACCGGAGTGAGTTAAAAGCGGCGGTGATTACGAATGTGTAGCGCATATATAGGTAAAAAGATTCCCCGTAGTTTGGAAGCACAATTTTGTTGCGTTTGCCTTCGGGCGGTCGCCAAAAGTACACTCTCGGCCTCTCAACGGTCCGTACACCCTCTTTTTGGCATGAGAATACTCGGAATTCTTGACTCGTATAAGGATTTGGTGATGCATATGGTATCATTCACGGTCTGTTTAAACCTTTCCCCACCACATGGGAATAAGGTTTTATTTCACTTGGCTTCTGATGGCTGGAGAACTACCACTCAGGTTCGGACTTTTCGACCGAAATTCGGAAATTTTTGTTTTTGTTTTTTATGTGTTTTGTTCACTTTTGAGACGAAATTTTTTTTTTTTTTTCACACTACACCAAAAAAACGAAAAATCGGTCTTCAGACTGGTACTTTCACCTAATTATACTGTACTACCGGAGTGGGTTAAAAGCGGTGGTGATTGAGAATGTGTAGCCCGTATATAGGTAAAAAGATTCCCCGTAGTTTGGAAGCACAATTTTGTTGAGTTTGGCTTCGGGCGGTCACCAAAATACACTCTCGGCCTCTCAACGGTCCGTACACCCTCTTTTCGGCATGAGAATACTCGGCGTTCTTGAATCGTATAAGGCTTCCGTGTTTGAAATGGCAACATTCACGGTATCTTATGGGAATAGGGTTTTATTTCACTTGGCTTCTGATGGCTGGAGAACTACCACTCCGGTTCGGACTTTTAGACCAAAATCCGGAAATTTTTGTTTCTGTTTTTTTTTATGTGTTTTGTTCAATTTTGAGACGAAAACAATTTTTTTTTACCTGGAAATTTTTTGGTCCGGTTTGGACTGAAAATTTTTGATAAAAAAACCAACTTTTTTTTTTAGATCACCACTTTGACCTGACACAACTGTACTACGAGGCGGGTTAAAGTGGCCGTTATTCAGAATTTGGATGTTGAGGCTCTTCCTCCACCAGTAAGACTATCCGACGCGACAGCCCAACCCCCACCCAAGGCAAACACGCATTCGACTCTACAGACTCTGGCGTCCAAGCCAGGAAACACGTCTGAAAAACCTTGATCATTTTGCACCCGGCGACCTCAATTTCAGTGAACGTTGTTCATAATGTTACATGGTATTTTGTATCCTAAACTGAAATCGAAAGTAGAACACTGAGAGTCTGTTATTTTTTATGGGAATATGACTCCAGCTACTCATCCCCTCCCCCGTCCTCATTGAATTTGATGACGGTGACAATTCCGACGGTATTGCCAGAGTGTTACTAACTGTGTAGACATTACATAGCGACACATCCCTAATTTGCCTGGCTGCCATTACCGAATCGGACTGTATCAAATTTTTGTGGCAATCCACGAAGCGATTTGGAACAATTCTCACACGTGTACGGCTCATCATTACAAACAATATTTATGCGAACCCTGAAAAACCTTGCGCGAACCGTCGAGGATTTCGAAGCAACCCATTTTTCGTTCGCGTATTTTTCAATTCAGGCGACCTCCAGGCGAACCAAAAGATCGTTCGCTTAAATAGCAGGCCTTTTGTGTTAACCACTGACTAAACGCAGAGCCATGACAATCCTCAAATGAGGCATTATGAGGCTCTAGAATAGTTATCAGAGACTCTTATTTAAAAAAATCGGGAAGGGGGGACCCCCTCCAATACCCTCCCTCACCTCGGCGGGGCTGTGCATTTTGGGTATGCCCAATATATTACGGACTTTGGGTCCAAGTTCGAATTAGCCTTAGGTACAGAATTGTCCCCTCCTCCCCCCCCCCCCCTCCTCTCCCCACACCCATGTCGAATTTTTATATAATGCTGACTTCGGGCCGGGGAAGTTGCCTTCTGGTACCAGCGTTTCAATGTCAGGCTTTCACCATAAGAGCTCACGGCATAGATAAATAACTGAGAATTATTCATCTACCCTGCGACGTACATGTAGATAAGAAGCAACAGGAAGGGTTGGGGAAATATGACCAATGTCTGGTGGAATTCCTCTAAAGTGACAACAGAATACATGATTGGTTAATCTTGATTTTAGGCCTACACATGTTGTGGTCATACAAATCCATGTTTGTCATTGTCAGAATGGCAGGGGGCCATAATGTTCCGCCTAGAATGGGTCCAGGTGGGCCATTTTTGTTCCACCTTAATTCATTAAAAGCCTTTCTTGAGTTGACACGAAGTTAGTTGAGCTTTGCCAATCCAGTGAATAGTGATGTCCCACAAATATCAAATAGTTTACCTTGGGTACCGGCAAGAAATTTGGTGAAAAAAAACACCAAAGAATAATACATGGTGGTAAATATATTGGAAGAATTTTTACTCAATAAAGAAATATTTTGATATGCTGTTATTTCGAAAACAAAACGCTTCAAAAAACGGAATTGTGAAAGCAAGAAAAGAAACTTGGAATGCGATGCTGAAAACAAAGCTCTGCCCATCAAGGGAGAGTACTCATCACAATTCTCTTGCCAAAGCCATCTGTTTCAAAAACGCATTGTCATTCACTTCACGTGGTTAGAAGCCTCTGCACTGATCAACACGGCGTAATGACAGTTTGTGTCTGTCACATTGAGACATGCTGGCACTCAGATCTAAATACATGCATTTATGACAGAGAACAGTTATATTCAGAAAAATATGCGCTTTTAGATTATACAGGGTAGGCGTTTGATTTACTGCCAAATGACGTCCACTCGTTGACATTTAATGAGGTCGACATAGTAATAACGCGCAGTGTGAAATGTCTGTGGTTGTTTCAATATATGGAGCCTTGGCGGTCAGTACAGAATTTCATTAGATGCGACCTCTGGGAGCTGGCATACTGCATAGCGATCCTGCCGACATTGCTGCTGTTTTGATTCAGTAGTGTATAGCCACGGAATTAAGGGGAGGGGAGAGGGGGGGGGGGCAAGTCCCTAAATGTTTCCCCCTCCACCCCCCCCCCCCCCAAAAAAAAATTGACCCAGTGCAATTTCATACAACATGGAGCCCCCACAAATGCTCTCCAATATAGGGCAGCACATGCTACAACTGCTCAGATTGAATCTTAAGAGTACTGAACTTTGCAAAATATTCTCGGGAAGACTTTGTCCTTACTAGGAGTCTATGACCCTCTGGACATTATCCCCTCCGCAAATTTCTCTGTACTAACCCCAAAAACCGACAACGACCTTCCAAATACCATGGTAGTTATCACACTTTTCTCCTGAACAATAGCTGCTGGTCAAACGAGAAGACCCTAGTGATTTACACCAAACAACATGGTTTCTGTAAAAAAAATCTTGACATTATATCGTCTACCGTCAATGTGTTAATAGGCTCATCAAAAATCCTTTTTTTCTGCGTTCTTCTCAATTTTGAGAGGAAAAATAGGAGGAAAATCATGTGTATTGTGCGGGCACAATCACTTCATCTAGTTTGGATTTTCCTAAAGGGAAAATCTATTTGTTATTGCAAAGATTATTTTTTGGATTTTCCTAAAGGGAAAACCTATTTGTTATTGCAAAGATTATTTTTTTTTTTTTTTTTTTTTTTCTTTATTATTCTTCCACACTTTTATTTTCACTATTTCTCGAAAACGCTCCGAACGATTTTTTTTAAAGTTTCTGTACTCATAAAGGGTCATAAGTTGTAACTACTCGTCACATTCCCATTTTTCGGAAAATGTTTTAGTTAACCCTTTAACGAAAATAGTCGAAAGCTCATATCTTTGGACTGGAAAGGGCGATTGACTTGAAATTTTCTCAGACATGTCAGCAAAACACCCCTCTATCAGCGTATGGTACAAAAATGTATGTAGTTAACACCTTTCTGCCAAAACATTTTTCAAAACGAAAAAAAAATTCAAATTTTGACCATTTTTGAACTCAGTCTCGGGACAGGGATATGCTGAACCAACTAAAATGGCTTAGAAATGAAGACTGTATCACCGAATTGTAAAAACCATCCAAAAAATTTCGATTCGAATTTCCGACAATCCAAAATGGCGGCCGAAAAATCGAATTTTTATTTTCGGTTATTTATGCATTTCAGGCCATTTGGAGACGAAAAAAAATTTTTTTTTGCACCAGAAAAATTTTCGGTTTGGACTGAAATTTTCGACCAAAAGTCGGAAATTTTTTATTCGACCGGGCTACTTTGCCGTCACAGTACTCAACAAGGGGGACGATTTGAAAGCTTCTAAGGGTAGAAATGTTGACGACACAGTGTACATGAACAGCTATCATCTTTTGGAAGTGGAGTGGTTCTTCCTTTGGCTTCTGCTAGCAGTCAAACATGGCTTCAGGACACTGTGACCAAAAATTGAAAAAAAAATTCTTGTGTTTTTTTTACTTTATTATGTCTAGATTCATTGGTTCTCATAAATAAAAACTATCAATGACGGCCATGAGTCCTAATAAATAAAACCATCAGTATTTGGGGGAAAATGTTTCTTGTTGGGCAAAAACGCCCAAACATTCATAGGCCAATATCTCATGAAGGAAAAATGCTATCGACTTAATTTCTCGACAGACTTGTCAGAATTACTCTTATCTAAAACAAACATAATCGGTATTTTTTTCCATTTTTTATGTTCTCTGCCAAAATTGTTCACAAATCGGAAAGTTATCTCGAAAATCGGCCATTTTGGATTGAAATATCGAAATTTAAATATAATGAGCCCTCTAAAAGGGATCCAAATTGAAGGCAGTTATACCGCTTTATAAGGAAAATTGAAAGAATTTCGTTTCAATTTTTCATTAATCCAAAATGGTGGCCAAAAAATCGAAAACCTTTTCTTGGTTTTTGATGCGTTTCGTTCAATTTTGAGACGAAAAATTCTTTTTTTTTCTACACTGAAAATTTTTGGTCCGATTCGGACTGAAATTTTCGACCAAATGTCCGAAATTTTTGTTACGACCGGGCTTCTTTGGGGTCAGAGTACACAATAACGGGGATGATTTGAAAGCTTCTGAGGTTTGAAATGTTGAATTCACAGTGTACATGAAAAGTAATCGTCTTTTGGAATTGGAGTTGTCCTTCATTTGGCTTCTGCTAGCTCTCAAACATGGCTTCGGGACACTGTGACCAAAAATTGAAAAAAAATTTTCTTGTGTTTTTTTTTACTTTATTATGTCTAGACTCATTAGTTCTGATAAATAAAACTATCCGCATATTGCGGAAAATGTTTTTCCAGCCAAAACCGTCCAAAAACACTCAAATATGCAGGAGCCGATATTGACTTGAACTTTTCACAGGAATGACTGTAATAAACTTCTCTATTAATCAAGGGCACAAAATGGTAGTTAATTAACATCTTTCTGCCAAAACCGAAAAAAATTCAAATTTTTATTTGGTATGGAGCTCCCTTAGGACTTGCTGAGTAGAATAGTGAGTAAAAACACTAAGGAAAATCCTGTGTATTGTTCCGAAGGTACAATCACTTCCTCTAGTTTGGATTTTCCTAAAGGGAAAATATATTTGTTATTGCAATGATTTTTTTTTTTTTTTTTTTTTATTATTTGGATTTTCCTAAAGGGAAAATCTATTTGTTATTGCAATGATTATTTTTTTTTTTTTTTTTGGATTTTCCTAAAGGGAAAATCTATTTGTTATTGCAATGATTATTTTTTTTTTTTTATTATTATTATTATTATTCTTCCACACTTTTATTTTCACTATTTCTCGAAAACGCTCTGAACGATTTTTTTTTAAGTTTTTATACTCATAAAGGGTCGTAAGTTGTATGCCCTCGCCATATTCCCATTTTTCTGAAAATGTTTTTGTTAACCCTTTAACAAAAATTGTCGACAGCTCATATCTTTGGACTGGAAAGGGCGATTGACTTGAAATTTTCGCAGACATGTCCGCAATATACCCCTCTATCAGCATATGGTACAAAAATGTATGTAGTTAACACCTTTCTGCCAAAACATTTTTCGAAACGAAAAAAAATTTCAAAATTTGACCATTTTTTAACTCAATCTCGGGACATGGATATGCTGAACCATCCAAAATGACTTGGAGATGAAGACTCTATCACCGAATTGTGAAAACCATCGAAAAAAATTCGATTCGAATTTCCGACAATCCAAAATGGCCGCCGAAAAATCGTATTTTTATTTTCGGTTATTTATGCGTTTCAGACCATTTGGAGACGAAAAAAAATTTTTTTTTGCACCAGAAAAATTTTCAGTTTGGACTTGGAAATTTTCGACCAAAAGTCGGAAATTTTTGTTACGACCGGGCTACTTTGCCGTCACAGTACTCAACAACGGGGATGATTTGACAGCTACTAAGGTTAGAAATGTTGAAATCACAGTGTACATAAACAGTTATCGTCTTTTGGAAATGGAGTTGTTCTTCGTTTGGCTTCTGCTAGCAGTCAAACATGGCTTCGGGACACTGTGAGCAAAAATTGAAAAAAATTTTCTTGTGTTTTTTTTTACTTTATTATGTCTAGGTTCATTAGTTCTCATAAATGAAAACTATCAATGATGGCCATGAGTCCTAATAAATAAAACCATCAGTATTTGGGACAAAATGATTCTTGTTGGGCAAAAACGCCCAAAAATGCCCAAACATTCATAGGTCAATATCTCATGAAGGAAAAATGCTATCGACTTAATTCCTCGACAGACTTGTCAGAACTACTCTTGTCTAAAACAAACATAATCGGTATTTTTTTCCATTTTTTATGTTTTCTGCCAAAATTTTTCACAAAACGGAAAGTTATCTCGAAAATCAGCCATTTTGGATTGAAATATCCAGATTTAAATATAATGAGCCCTCTAAAAGGGATCCAAATTGAAGGCAGTAATACTGCTTTATAATAAAAATCGAATGAATTTCGTTTCGATTTTTCGTTAATCCAAAATGGCGGCCAAAAAATCGAAAAAAAATTTTTCGTTTTCTATGCGTTTCGTTCAATGTTGAAACGAAAAAAAAATTTTTTTTACACTAAAAATTTTCGGTCCGGCCTGTCCGGACTTAGAAATTTTCGATCAAAAATTTTTGTTTTTGGTTTTTTAGGCGTTTTGGTCAATTTTAAGACCCCCAAAAAATTAACATGGAGAATTTGGGGTCCGAGTGGGACTTAAATTTGGGACCATAGAATAAAAACACTTAATTCGGTTCAAAAGTACAATTTCATTCCCTTGTCAAAGCCTTTTGTTTCAAAAACGCATTGTCATTCACTTCACGTGGTTAGAGAAGCATGTGCACTGTTCAACACAGTGTAATGACAGAATTTGTGCCTTTCACATTGCGACATGCTATCACTCGGATCTAAATATATGCATTTATGACAGAGAAGAACTCATTATTCAAGTCGACAGAAAGATTTCCCAACACCAGAACCGAGACCAGAAAGAGCGAGATTTGAAATCGAAAGTACAACACTGAGAATCTATTATTTTTTATGACCATATGACTCCCCCCCCCCCCCCCCCCCTCCGCCTTCATTGAATTTGACGACGGTGGCAGTTGCGACGGCATTGCCAAAATTTAATGTCACAGCCAATTCAGAGGACTGGTGAATATTGTCATTTTCTTCTTTGAGATTCAAATTTATTACGAATCAAAGGTGTGGCGTCGTATTGTTTTAAATTTCCCAAACCAAAGGCCATCTGTTATTGAGTTGAATACACCCGCCAAGGGCCATGGAGCAATTTCAAAGTTCAAAAGTTAGTGTGTGTGTGGGGGGGGGGGGGGGGGGGCGGGGAGGAGGAGGTGTCGTACGTTTCTACCGCGAAGTAGCAGATGGCCAACAGCAAGTGCTGGCCATGCTAGTGGGGTCTTGGGGCATGCTCACATAGAAGAGTTTTGAAATAGGACACCCTTAGAATGCATCTCTAGCGTTCTATCATACGGCAACCGCTTCCAAAAATTATTTGTTACCTGTGTGAAAATGGTGAGTCAAAACATGTTTTTAACAAATATTTGGTGTCGGTATGAATATCTTGGGCTTCAGTACTTCACCTGATGCGGATAGAACCCTCTGTAACGCCGAATACTGTGTATTCTTGTGCTTGCATGCCCCCCCCCCCCCCCCCCAACCGATTTAAGTCAAGAGACCAACCAGACAGTACAAGTCGTCCAACGAGGAATCTCCATATAGTCTTCCGACGGTCGTCGCTTGGACTTGTCTCACCGGACAGTACAAGTTTTTTTAATACGAGCACTGGTTTCCACAAAGACAATAGTTTGCTTGTAGTTCTCCCACACAAGTTTGGTAAGTTCGCTTGGGGCCTTGCCAGTGTTTTTGTTGGTGTGTGTGTGGGGGGGGGGGGTGGGGCGTGGGTCCTCTGGTCGTTTCTCCATCCCCCCACTTCCACTTGCATGGCCATCACTTGCTGTTGGTCACCTGTCACTTCGCGGCAGGAACCCCCAATCCCCCACCCCCCCCACCCCATACACACACACACACACAAAGTTTGAACTTTCAATTTGCTCCACGGCCCTTGCCGAGTGAATTCAAGTCATTAACAGAAGTTAATAATAAATAAGAATTTGCTGTAACCCTACCAAATTAAATCACAGTCACCTCAATTAAACCTTGATGACTTTCGTTAGGCATCAGTCAAATTCTCATAAGTTCAAAAATTCCAGGACAAAAGCCGCAAAACTATTATGGCGAATTTCACAATTACTCTACCATACAATTACACGCCAAGTTCAAATTGGATTCAATTTACCAGAAATGATTTGGGCACGGATATATGATTTCAAAGAAATCACATCACCTACGGATGTCCAAACAATCTCTATATATAATAAAAGAAGTACACAACTCGATCAAACGCAATGACCAGGAAGAGTTTTCATGTACACGAACCACTCTTTCGACACAAGAATATCCGCGAGGGATAGAACGTTTCTATGATTGAAAAGGTAGCATTGACAATCTATTAAAACTTGTTGTATTTTGAAAGCAAAATTTTGTTTCATTTCGCGCCTGATAGCTGCCAAAACTAGCTTCTCGGATCCATTATCTGACCCGTTCTTGCTCTTTTGACACAAGAATACCCTATGTCATTGACAAGTTAAAAGCTTCTGTGACTGAAAAGGTGGAATTCAAAGTTCATTTGAACTTTTTATCATCTTTTGGAAGTAAAGTTTTGCTTCATTTGCCTTCTGAAATGTGCCATACGTAGCCTCTTTAATACCTTATGTGATCAAAAATCGCGTATCTGTTGACTTATTTGTCTTTCTCCGCGCTGCTGGAGAGCCCAGACCACCTATTGGTGGCGATGACCTCTTATAAGCTATGATATCGTGATATTCAAAAGGCATTAACCCCAGCCAGCCACCCCCCCCCCTCTCACCCATCAAAAAAGAGCAAGTGAAGATCTGTTATAAGTCCATTTTCCCATAGCCGCCGTCAAGATTTTCGTGCTGGACAATCGCTTAAAAGTGAAGCGTGGCTGGGTGTGGCACCCTACAAAACGTTGCACAGAGACGGCGTATTTCCCAAACAGGTCTGGTTTGGCTATTACAGACTGTTGTGTGACCTTGACCTCCAACTAAATTTTACATGACTGTTCGCGGTCCGAATCAAGACATCAGCAGATTATTTTGGTTATATCACCAGTAATAGCCATTATTTACTAAATGGACACCATCACAAAATAAACTTATGGTCCAATATAGTCATTTAGCCGAGGGTATACCATAACCTCGGATGTGACCCTTTACTGTCAAACGAGACCTCAACAGGGAACAATTACCCAAACCAGACACAACAATTGTCACATGCGTGACCGAGAAGTCGCTGATCAAATAGATGGCTCACTCTCTCTCTCTCTCTCTCTCTCTCTCTCTCTCTCTCTCTCAGTAGCTGTAAACACAGCCCATTCCTCCATTTATTTATGTACTCCGAACAGTATCAAGCCACTCCATTTGATAATTCCATCGCCAAAGTGAATTCCCGACGAGAAAGTAACCCATTTGTCTGCTCGTGACCATTTATTCTAATAAAAAACATTCACAGTATTTCCCCGTGTTAACTTCGGGAAGTGAAGCAATGCTTGTTTGCTATGGTGAAGAAGTTCTGCTTTACTGGCAAAATTGGACCCAGTCACCAATGCTGGAGGTGGAAGTCTACTAAACTGGACGACATGGGTGTAAACGATTGATGAAACTTGATTTTATCTCCATGTTGTTGTCACAATTAGCTATAAATAGTATTAAATACCAATAAATAATTTGGATTTTCCTAAAGGGAAAATCTATTTGTTATTGCAATGATTATTTTTTTTTTTTTTTATTTGGATTTTCCTAAAGGGAAAATCTATTTGTTATTGCAATGATTATTTTTTTTTTTTTATTTGGATTTCCCTAAAGGGAAAATCTATTTGTTATTGCAATGATTATTTTTTTTTTTTTTTTTTTTTTTATTATTATTATTATTATTATTATTCTTCCACACTTTTATTTTCACTATTTCTCGAAAACGCTCTGAACGATTTTGTTAC
Organism: Pictodentalium vernedei; assembly: GCA_031216915.1. NCBI lineage: Eukaryota > Metazoa > Mollusca > Scaphopoda > Dentaliida > Dentaliidae > Pictodentalium > Pictodentalium vernedei. The sequence continues at coordinate 59,228,155 of CM062296.1, forward strand.
GACCGAAATTTCTGTTACGACCGGGCTACTTTGCCGTCACAGTACTCAACAATGGGGATGATTTGACAGCTACTAAGGTTAGAAATGTTGAAAACACAGTGTACATAAACAGTTATCGTCTTTTGGAAATGGAGTTGTTGTTCGTTTGGCTTCTGCTAGCAGTCAAACATAGCTTCGGGACACTGTGAGCAAAAATTGAAAAAAATTTTCTTGTGTTTTTTTTTACTTTATTATGTCTAGATTCATTAGTTCTGATAAATAAAACTATCCGCATATTGCGGAAAATGTTTTTCCAGCCAAAACCGTCCAAAAACGCCCAAATATGCAGGAGCCGATATCTTTGGACTGGAAGGGGCGATTAACTTGAACTTTTCACGGGAATGACTGTAATACACTTCTCTATTAATCAAGGGCACAAAATGGTAGTTGATTAACGCCTTTCTACCAAAACATTTCACGAAACCGAAAAAAAATCAAATTTTTATTTGGTATGGAGCTCCCTTAGGACTTGCTGAGTAGAACAGTCAGTAAAACACAAAGGAAAATCCTGTGTATTGTTCCGAAGGTACAATCACTTCCTCTAGTTTATTATTATTATTATTATTATTATTCTTCCACACTTTTATTTTCACTATTTCTCGAAAACGCTCTGAACGATTTTTTTTAAAGTTTCTGTACTCATAAAGGGTCATAAGTTGTATGCCCTCGTCATATTCCCATTTTTCTGAAAATGTTTTTGTTAACCCTTTAACAAAAATTGTCGGCAGCTCATATCTTTGGACTGGAAAGGGCGATTGACTTGAAATTTTCGCAGACATGTCAGCAATCCACCCCTCTATCAGCATATGGTACAAAACTGTATGTAGTTAACACCTTTCTGCCAAAACATTTTTCGAAACGAAATTTTTTTTCAAAATTTGACCATTTTTGAACTCAATCTCGGGACATGGATATGCTAAAGCGTCCAAAATGACTTCGGGACACTGTGACCAAAAATTGAAAAAAATTTTCAAACATGACTTCGGGACACTGTGACCAAAAATTGAAAAAAATTTTCTTGTGTTTTTTTTTACTTTATTATGTCTAGGTTCATTAGTTCTCATAAATGAAAACTATCAATGATGGCCAGGAGTCCTAATAAATAAAACCATCAGTATTTGGGGCAAAATGTTTCTTGTTGGGCAAAAACGCCAAAAAACGCCCTAACATTCATAGGCCAATATCTCATGAAGGAAAAATGCTATCAACTTAATTCCTTGACAGACTTGTCAGAACTACTCTTGTCTAAAACAAACATAATTGGTATTTTTTTCCTTTTTTATGTTTTCTGCCAAAATTTTTCACAAAACAGAAAGTTATCTCGAAAATCGGCCATTTTGGATTGAAATATCACGATCTAAATATAATGAGCCCTCTAAAAGGGATCCAAATTAAAGGCAGTAATACCGCTTTATAAGAAAAATCGAAAGAATTTCGTTTCGATTTTTCGTTAATCCAAAATGGCGGTCAAAAAATCCCAAAAACATTTTTTGTTTTTTATGCGCTTCGTTCAATTTTGAGACAAAAATTTTTTTTTTTTTACACTGAAAATTTTCGGTCCGAATCGGACTGAAATTTTCGACCAAAAGTCGGAACCTTTTGTTACGACCAGGCTACTTTGTCGTCAGAGTACTCAACAACGGGGATGATTTGAAAGCTACTAAGGTTAGAAATGTTGAATTCACAGTGTACATGAACAGTTATCGTCTTTTGGAATTGGAGTTGTTCTTCATTTGGCTTCTGCTAGCAGTCAAACATGGCTTCGGGACACTGTGACGAAAAATTGAAAAAAAATTTCTTCTGTTCTTTTTTTAACTTTATTATGTCTAAATTCATTAGTTTGATAAATAAAACTATACGCATATTGCAGAAAATGTTTATCTGGCCCAAAACGCCCAAATATGAGGGAGCCAATATTTTTGGACTGGAAGGGGCGATTGACTTGAACTTTTCACAGGAATGACTGTAATACATTTCTCTATTAATCAAGGGCACAAAATGGTAGTTGGTTAACACCTTTCTGCCATAACATTTGACGAAGCTGAAAAAAATTCAAATTTTTATTTGGTATCGAGCTTCCTTCGGACTTACTGAGTAGAACAGTGAGTAAAACCACTAAGGAAAATCTTGTGTATTTTTCCGAAGGTACAATCACTTCCTCTAGTTTGGATTTTCCTAAAGGGAAAATCTATTTGTTATTGCAATGATTATTTTTTTTTTTTTTTATTATTATTATTATTATTATTATTCTTCCACATTTTTATTTTCACTATTTCTCGAAAACGCTCTGAACGATTTTTTTTAAAGTTTTTATACTCATAAAGGGTCATATGCTGTATGCCCTCGCCATATTCCCATTTTTCTGAAAATGTTTTTGTTAACCCTTTAACAAAAATTGTCAACAGCTCATATCTTTGGACTGGAAAGGGCGATTGACTTGAAATTTTCGCAGACATGTCCGCAATATACCCCTCTATCAGCATATGGTACAAAAATGTATGTAGTTAACACCTTTCTGCCAAAACATTTTTCGAAATGAAAAAAAAATTCAAAATTTGACTATTTTTCAACTCAATCTCGGGACATGGATATGCTGAACCATCCAAAATGACTTGGAAATGAAGACTCTATCACCGAATTGTGAAAACCATCAAAAAAATTTCGATTCGAATTTCCGACAATCCAAAATGGCCGCCGAAAAATCGTATTTTTATTTTCGGTTATTTATGCGTTTCAGGCCATTTGGAGACGAAAAAAAATTTTTTTTTGCACCAGAAAAATTTTAGGTTTCGACCAAAAGTTGGAAATTTTTGTTACGACCGGGCTACTTTGCCGTCACAGTACTCAACAACGGGGATGATTTGGCAGCTACTAAGGTTAGAAATGTTGAAATCACAGTGTACATAAACAGTTATCGTCTTTTGGAATTGGAGTTGTTCTTCGTTTGGCTTCTGCTAGCAGTCAAACATGGCTTCGGGACACTGTGAGCAAAAATTGAAAAAAATTTTCTTGTGTTTTTTTTTACTTTATTATGTCAAGGTTCATTAGTTCTCATAAATGAAAACTATCAATGATGGCCATGAGTCCTAATAAATAAAACCATCAGTATTTGGGACAAAATGTTTCTTGTTGGGCAAAAACGCCGAAAAACGCCCAAACATTCATAGGTCAATATCTCATGAAGGAAAAATGCTATCGACTTAATTCCTCGACAGACTTGTCAGAACTACTCTTGTCTAAAACAAACATAATCGGTATTTTTTTCCATTTTTTATGTTTTCTGCCAACATTTTTCACAAAACGGAAAGTTATATCGAAAATCGGCCATTTTGGATTGAAATATCAAGATTTAAATATAATGAGCCTTCTAAAAGGGATCCAAATTGAAGGCAGTAATACCGCTTTATAAGAAAAATCGAAAGAATTTCGTTTCGATTTTTCGTTAATCCAAAATGGTGGCCAAAAAATCGAAAATCTTTTTTTTCGTTTCTTATGCGTTTCGTTCAATTTTGAGACAAAAAATTCTTTTTTTTCTACACTGAAAATTTTCGGTCCGCTTCAGACTGAAAATTTTGACCATATGTCCAAAATTTTTGTTACGACTGGGCTACTTTGGGGTCAGAGTACACAATAACGGGTATGATTTGAAAGCTTCTGATGTTAGAAATGTTGAATTCACAGTGTACATGAACAGTTGTCATCTTTTGGAATTGGGGTTGTTCTTCGTTTGGCTTCTGCTAGCAGTCAAACATGTCTTCGGGACCCTGTGACCAAAAATTGAAAAAAAATTTCTTGTGTTTTTCTTTACTTTATTATGTCTAGATTCATTAGTTCTGATAAATAAAACTATCCGCATATTGCGGAAAATGTTTTTCCAGCCAAAACCGTCCAAAAACGCCCAAATATGCAGGAGCCGATATCTTTGGACTGGAAGGGGCGATTAACTTGAACTTTTCACGGGAATGACTGTAATACACTTCTCTATTAATCAAGGGCACAAAATGGTAGTTGATTAACGCCTTTCTACCAAAACATTTCACGAAACCGAAAAAAAATCAAATTTTTATTTGGTATGGAGCTCCCTTTGGACTTGCTGAGTAGAACAGTCAGTAAAAACACAAAGGAAAATCCTGTGTATTGTTCCGAAGGTACAATCACTTCCTCTAGTTTGGATTTTCCTAAAGGGAAAATCTATTTGTTATTGCAATGATTATTTTTTTTTTTTTTTTTTTTTTTATTATTATTATTATTCTTCCACACTTTTTGTTTTCACTATTTCTCGAAAACGCTCTTGACGATTTTTTTTAAAGTTTCTGTACTCATAAAGGGTCATAAGTTGTAACTAATCGTCATATTCCCATTTTTCTGAAAATGTTTTAGTTAACCCTTTATGCCAAAAAACACAAAAATATTTGGCAGCTCATATCTTTGGACTGGAAAGGACGATTGACTTGAAATTTTCTCAGACATGTCAGCAATACACCCCTCTATCAGCATATGGTACAAAAATGTATCTAGTTAACACCTTTCTGCCAAAACATTTTTCGTAACGAAAAAAAAAATCAAAATTTGACCATTTTTGAACTCAATCTCGGGACAGGGATATGCTGAACCATCTAAAATAGCTTAGATATGAAGACTTTATCACCGAATTGTAAAAACCATCGAAAAAATTTCGACTCGAATTTCCGACAATCCAAAATGGCGGCCGAAAAATCGAATTTTTATTTTCGGTTATTTATGCGTTTCAGGCCATTTGGAGACGAACAAAAAATTTTTTTTGCACCAGAAAAATTTTCGGTTTGGACTTTGAAATTTTCGACCAAAAGTCGGAAATTTTTGTTTCCACCGGGCTACTTTGCCGTCACAGTACTCAACAAGTGGGACGATTTGAAAGCTTCTAAGGGTAGAAATGTTGAAGTCACAGTGTACATGAACAGTTATCATCTTTTGGAAATGGAGTTGTTCTTAATTTGGCTTCTGCTAGCAGTCAAACATGGCTTCGGGACACTGTGACCAAAAAATGAAAAAAAATTTCTTGGTTTTTTTTACTTTATTATGTCTAGATTCATTATTTCTCATAAATAAAAACTATCAATGACGGCCATGAGTCCTAATAAATAAAACCGTCAGTATTTGGGGCAAAATGTTTCTTGTTGGGCAAAAACGCCCCAAAACGCCCCAAAACGCCCTAAAACGCCCAAACCTTTATAGGCCAATATCTCCTGAAGGAGAAAAGCTATCGACTTAATTTCTTGACAGACTTGTCAGAATTACTCTTCTCTAAAACAAACATAATCGGTATTTTTTTCATTTTTTATGTTTTCTGCCAAAATTTTTCACAAAACAGAAAGTTATCTCGAAAATCGGCCATTTTGGATTGAAATATCGAGATTTAAATATAATGAGCCCTCTAAAAGGGATCCAAATTCAAGGCAGTAATACCGCTTTATAAGAAAAATCGAAAGAATTTCGTTTCGATTTTTCGTTAATCCAAAATGGCGGCCAAAAAATCGAAAATCTTTTTTTTCGTTTTTTAGGCGTTTCGTTCAATTTTGACACAAAAAATTCTTTTTTTTTCTACACTGAAATTTTTCGGTCCGCTTCAGACTGAAATTTTTGACCAAATGTCCAAAATTTTTGTTACGACTGGGCTACTTTGGGGCCAGAGTACACAATAACGGGGATGATTTGAAAGCTTCTGATGTTAGAAATGTTGAATTCACAGTGTACATGAACAGTTGTCATCTTTTGGAATTGGGGTTGTTCTTCGTTTGGCTTCTGCTAGCAGTCAAACATGGCTTCGGGACCCTGTGACCAAAAATTGAAAAAAAATTTCTTGTGTTTTTCTTTACTTTATTATGTCTAGATTCATTAGTTCTGATAAATAAAACTATCCGCATATTGCGGAAAATGTTTTTCCAGCCAAAACCGTCCAAAAACGCCAAATATGCAGGAGACGATATCTTTGGACTGGAAGGGGCGATTAACTTGAACTTTTCACGGGAATGACTGTAATACACTTCTCTATTAATCAAGGGCACAAAATGGTAGTTGATTAACGCCTTTCTGACAAAACATTTCACGAAACCAAAAAAAATTCAAATTATTATTTGGTATGGAGCTCCCTTAGGACTTGCTAAGTAGAACAGTCAGTAAAAACACAAAGGAAAATCCTGTGTATTGTTCCGAAGGTACAATCACTTCCTCTAGTTATTATTTGGATTTTCCTAAAGGGAAAATCTATTTGTTATTGCAATGATTATTTTTTTTTTTTTTTTTTTTTTTATTATTTGGATTTTCCTAAAGGGAAAATCTATTTGTTATTGCAAAGATTATTTGGATTTTCCTAAAGGGAAAATCTATTTGTTATTGCAAAGATTATTTTTTTTTTTTTTTTTTTTTTTTTTTTTTTTTTTTTTTTTTATTATTCTTCCACACTTTTATTTTCACTATTTCTCGAAAACGCTCTGAACGATTTTTTTTTAAGTTTCTGTACTCATAAAGGGTCAAAAGTTCTAACTAATCGTCACATTCCCATTTTTCTGAAAATGGTTTGGTTAACCCTTTAACAAAAATAGTCGGCAGCTCATATCTTTGGACTGGAAAGGGCGATTGACTTGAAATTTTCTCAGACATGTCAGCAAAACACCCCTCTATCAGCCTATGGTACGAAAATGTATGTAGTTAACACCTTTCTGCCAAAACATTTTTCAAAACGAAGAAAAAATTCAAATTTTGACCATTTTTGAACTCAATCTCGGGACAGGGATATGCTGAACCAACTAAAATGGCTTAGAAATGAAGACTGTATCACCGAATTGTTAAAACCATCGAAAAAATTTCGATTTGATTTTTCGTTAATCCAAAATGACGGCCGAAAAATCGAATTTTTATTTTTGGTTATTTATGCGTTTCAGGCCATTTGGAGACGAAAAAAAATTTTTTTTTTGCACCAGAAAAATTTTCGGTTTGGACTTAGAAATTTTCGACCAAAAGTCGGAAATTTTTGTTTCCACCGGGCTACTTTGCCGTCACAGTACTCAACAAGTGGGACGATTTGAAAGCTTCTAAGGGTAGAAATGTTGAAGTCACAGTGTACATGAACAGTTATCATCTTTTGGAAATGGAGTTGTTCTTAATTTGGCTTCTGCTAGCAGTCAAACATGGCTTCGGGACACTGTGACCAAAAATTGAAAAAAAATTTCTTGTGTTTTTTTTTTACTTTATAATGTCTAGATTCATTATTTCTCCTAAATAAAAACTTTTAATGACGGCCATGAGTCCTAATAAATAAAACCATCAATATTTGGGGCAAAATGTTTGTTATTGGGCAAAAACGCCCCAAAACGCCCAAACCTTTATAGGCCAATATCTCATGAAGGAAGAAAGCTATCGACTTAATTTCTTGACAGACTTGTCAGAATTACTCTTGTCTAAAACAAACATAATCGGTATTTTTTTTCATTTTTTATGTTTTCTGCCAAAATTTTTCACAAAACGGAAAGTTATCTCGAAAATCGGCTATTTTGGATTGAAAAATCAAGATTTAAATATAATGAGCCCTCTAAAAGGGATCCAAATTCAAGGCAGTAATACAGCTTTATAAAAAAAATCGAAAGAATTTCGTTTCGATTTTTCGTTAATCCAAAATGGCGGCCAAAAAATCGAAAAATTTTTTTTTCGTTTTTTCTGCGTTTCGTTCAATTTTGAGACAAAAAATGTTTTGTTTTTTTTTCACACTACGCCAAAAAACGAAAAATCGGTCTTCAGACTGGTACTTTGACCTAATTATACTGTATTACCGGAGTGGGTTAAAAGCGGCGATGATTGAGAATGTGTAGCCCGAATATAGGTTAAAAGATTCCCCATAGTCTGGGAGCTCAATTTTGTTGTGTTTGGCTTCGGGCGGTCGCTAAAAGTACACTCTCAGCATCTCAACGGTCCGTACACCCTTTTTTTGGCATGAGAATACTCGGCATTTTTTACTCGTATAAGGCTTCCGTGATTGAAATAGCAACATTCACGGTCTCTTTAAACCTTTCCCCACCCCATGGGAATAGGGTTTTATTTCACTTGGCTTCTGATGACTGGAGAACTACCACTCCGGTTCGGACATAGAAATTTTCGACCAAAGTCCGGAAATTTTTGTTTTTTGTGTTTTGTTCAATTTTGAGACGAAATTAATTTTTTTTTTACACTACCACCAAAAAACGAAAAATCGGTCTTCAGACTGGTACTTTGACCTAATTATACTGTACTACTTAAGTGGGTTAAAAGCTGCGGTGATTGCGAATGTGTTGCCCGTATATAGGTAAAAAGATTCCCCGTACTCTGGAAGCACAATTTTGTTGCGTTTGACTTCGGGCGTTCGCCAAAAGTACACTCTCGGCCTCTCAACGGCCCGTACACCCTCTTTTTGGCACGAGAATACTCGGCGTTCTTGACTCGTATAAGGCTGCCGTGATTGAAATGGCAACATTCACGGTCTCTTTAAACCTTACCCCCACCCCATGGGAATAGGGTTTTATTCACTTTGCTTCTGATGGCTGAAGATCTTCCACTCCGGTTCGGACTTAGACATTTTCGACCAAAATCCGGAAATTTCTGTTTTTGTTTTTTATGTGTTTTGTTCAATTTTGAGACGAAAACAATTTTTTTTTTACCTGGCTGGTCCGGTTTGGACTGAAAATTTTTGATCCAAAACCAAACTTTTTTCTTTCGATCACCACTTTCACCTGACAAAACGGTACTACGATACGGGTTAAAGTGGCCGTTATTCAGAACTTGGATGTTGAGGCTCTTCCTCCACCCGTAAAACTATCCGACGCGACTGCCCAACCCCCACCCAACACAAACACCCATTAGACTCTATGGACTCGGGCGTCCAAGCCAGGGAACAGGTCTGAAAAACATTGATCATTTTGCACCCGGCGACCTCAACTTCAGCGAATGCTGTACACAATGTCAAGTGGTATTTTGTATCCTAAACTGAAATGGAAAGTAGAACACTGAGAGTGTGTTATTTTTTATGGGCATATGACACCAGCTTCTCATCCCCTCCCCCGCCCTCATTGAATTTGATGACGGTGACAATTCCGACGGTATTGTCAGATGTCACAACAAAATTAGATTTCTGCTGAATATTGTCACTTTCTTTGTTATTAAAATTTATGTCGGATAAAAAATGTGATGGCGTCGTACTGACCGTCGATTACCTCTTACTGACTTGAATGCACTCCACAGGGGTCGCAGAGCAATTTGAAGGTGTTTGTGTTTTGGCTGGGAGGTGGGGGGGGGGGGGGGCAGGTTTCTGCCGCGAGCTGCCAACATTAATGCTAGTGGACTTCCTTCCCTCGAGAAGTTTCGAAAAAGCAGAGAAAGACATTTCTAGCGTTCTGGCACACCAAGACGCATTCCTTTGTGAAAGTGGTGAGTCAGAACACGTTGTTACCAAATATTTGATGTTGGTTTTTACAGAAGCCATGTATAAAGTTGTTAGGAATTAGGAATATCATTAGGAATGTCATGAGCTTCGATAGGGGCCTAGTTTGCTTTTAGTATTGGTAATTTTTATTTGTTAGCTTTCAAGGGCGTTTGTTGATCAAAGACCAGCGAGAGCGAGAATGGAATGGTATAACGCGCCGAAGGCGCGCTGGGACGGTATGGGGAGCAAGCCCCTTTCGACCCTCATTGGCTGTAAATGATTAATTTCGACATGTCTATTCGTGTTGAAGGAGGAACAGGTTCAGATACTCGACAGGTGTCACCGGTTGCGGCGTGATGGTCTCTTTGACTGATGTCGGTTGAACCCTCGGGTGAGGACCAGTGTGAGAGGTTGGGTCCTCTGAGAGAGAGAACAGCCGTGATGCAGCCTTTTATACCTTTCCATAACGTAACACGTGACGTTGGTTGACTCAAGATGCTGCTTTCAGGATTCCCGTATTTTGTTCAGTAATGCTGACAGAAAGAACTATTTCTGTCAGTATCCTGACCGAACATTGTTTGGGACAACAATAACCCAATAAATATTGCTATGGTAGTGGAAATTTAACCATTTTATGAACGAGTATGAAAAAGACACATGTTTCACTGAATTACGAAACAAGTTTTAGTTAAGAAAGGGTAAAAACTTTAATTATACAAGTTGAACCGTGGATACAAAATCAGACGGTATTTTGCGTGATAATCGGCTGCACAGTGTTAAGTATACCCGAATGAATCATGTCTGATCGAATTACATGATTAGGTTAAACATCTAAAGTCGCCATAAGATGGCTTTAACTATATCATTAGATGGGTGAGCAGAGTTAACAATAAGCAATTTACATGAATGTACGATCCACCCCTAAAACTATTCTAATGAACGGGTCTCTGCACATCCCATATTTGGTAATAAGACCACGTGACTCCATCAGCGTCTCGAAAGTTGAAAGTACAATAATAAATGGCTGTGTTTACTACTGTTATTAACAAACGCAATGTAAAACAATAGACGATACTTTATAAGGAACAGTTCCCATACATTGCCAGTGATGTACATTTTGCAACGATATATAATCTTTGACTACAGAAAAGCTGAGTACATGACACTCAATAGATTTATTTTACTGGAAGGAAAATGTGCTAAAAATTGGGTCTGATTTCATGAGTAATTTACGAAGGCGATCGACACAATTATGTTTCCCAGCTTGTTCACCCTAAAATAATACAAACTAAATACCCAATATGTCTGGGAACTGCAATCCCAAATTGTATAGAAATGGATAATAATTTACAGCCCCAATATGTTACGAAAACCTGATTGATTTCGTCGTAATATATTTACAGGTTGTGCAATGTTTCCTGAATTCGCGTTGTTAACACACTGTCACTGGCAATGCAAAGACGGTGTGCCTAAAATCACTAAATATAGCTAGGCTACATAATTTCAACAAATGCAATCAGCGTAATTTATCGGTGGGTAGGTTCACCACACCTTACTGAATCGAAGTTACTGCCAAACCATCAATACCAGGTACCAATTATTTATTAGAAATCCCAGAGCAGAGTGTATTACATAAAAATCAGAAAATATGCTTTTTAGATTATATAGGGTAGGCGTTCAGTGTCATTTTACGTTTTGAGTGAAAAATTAAACTAACACTCCTGCTCATAATGATTGTCAGCCCTCCCCCACAACCTAACGCCCGACCCCACCCAATTACGCGCTCGTTTTTTGATTTCTGAATTCTAGATTTCTTCTGCAATCGTGAGGGTCCACGACATCACTGCCTATCATGTAGTAGTCTTTCCGCCTCCACGCATGAGAGTCGGATGCCAAAGCGGTTGGAAATCTTCGAAAATAATGTTCATTGAAACATTTATGGTAGCAGTTGTCTTGGACTTCTGAATGGGAATTACAGCTGCCGTGGATTTACTGATAATGTCGTCCACTCATTGACATTTAATGAGGTCGACATAGTAATAATGCGCAGTTTGGAATGGGTATGGTTGTTCCAATGTATGGAGCCTTGGCGGTCAGTACAGAATTTCATTAGATGCGACCTCTGGGAGCTGGCGTACTGCATAGAGGTGCTGCCGACATTGCTTCTGTTTTGATTTAGTAGCGTAGCCATGGAATTCAGGGGGGGGGGGGGGCAAGTCTTCTAAATGTTTACCCCCCCCCCAAAAAAAAAAGGAAAGGAGAGAATTGACCCAATGCAATTTCACACAACTTAGAGCCCTCACAAATGCTCTCCAATGTTGGGCAGCACATGCTACAACTGATCAGATTGAATCTTAAAGAGGAGTGAATTTTGCAAAATATTCTCGGGGAGGCTTTGTCCTTACTAGAAGTCTAGGGCCCTCTAGCTATTACCCCCTCCACAAATTTCTCTGTCCTAACCCCGAAACCCGAGAACAACCTTCCGAATATCATGGTAGTTATCACACTTCTCCCCTGAACAATGGCTGTCAGACAAACGAGAAGACCCCAGTGATTTACATCAAACAGGGTTTCTGTAAAAAAAAAACCTTGCCATTATATCACCTAGCGTCAATGTATGTTAATAGGCTCATAAAAAATTCGTTTTTTTGCGTTCTTCTCAATTTTGAGACGTGACTCCATCAGCGTCTCGAAAGTTGAAAGTACAATAATAAATGGCTGTGTTTACTACTGTTATTAACAAACGCAATGTAAAACAATAGACGATACTTTATAAGGAACAGTTCAGATACATTGCCAGTGATGTACATTTTGCAACGATATATAATCTTTGACTATAGAAAAGCTGAGTACATGACACTCAATAGATTTTTTTACTGGAAGGTAAATGTGCTAAAAATTGGGTCTGATTTCATGAGTAATTTACGAAGGCGATCGACACAATTATGTTTCCCAGCTTGTTCACCCTAAAATAATACAAACTAAATACCGAATATGCCTGGGTCCCTCAAAATAATCAACAGCGGGGATGATTTGAAAGCTTCTAAGGTTAGAAATGTTGAAAAATAATTTCTTGTGTTTTTTTTTCACTTCATTATGTCTGGATTCATTAGTTCTCATAAATAAAACTCTCTACTTCAGACTGGTACTTTGACCTAATTATACTGTATTACCGGAGTGGGTTAAAAGCGGCGATGATTGAGAATGTGTAGCCCGAATATAGGTTAAAAGATTCCCCATAGTCTGGGAGCTCAATTTTGTTGTGTTTGGCTTCGGGCGGTCGCTAAAAGTACACTCTCGGCATCTCAACGGTCCGTACACCCTTTTTTTGTCATGAGAATACTCGGCATTTTTGACTCGTATAAGGCTTCCGTGATTGAAATAGCAACATTCACGGTCTCTTTAAACCTTTCCCCACCCCATGGGAATAGGGTTTTATTTCACTTGGCTTCTGATGACTGGAGAACTACCACTCCGGTTCGGACTTAGAAATTTTCGACCAAAGTTCGGAAATTTTTGTTTTTTGTGTTTTGTTCAATTTTGAGACGAAATTAATTTTTTTTTTTTACACTACCACCAAAAAACGAAAAATCGGTCTTCAGACTGGTACTTTGACCTAATTATACTGTACTACTTGAGTGGGTTAAAAGCTGCGGTGATTGCGAATGTGGGGAGCGCGGTGGCTCAGTAGGTAGAGGTGCAGGCTGCAAGCCGAGAGGTCCTCGGTTCGAATCCCACCTGCAGCAACCGCGTTGTGTCCTTGGGCAAGACACTTCATCCCCATTGCCCGTGTGGGGGCACGATGACGCCGTGTACTAAGGCGTACTGAACGTCGATGGTACGCATGTCTTCAACCAATCTAACCCTGCCTGTGCTGCAGTGCGGAGTTACGATGTTGGGGAGCTGGCAGCTGCTCGTCGTTGCTCGGTGGTTCTCTCCGGGTACTCCGGCTTCCTCCACCCGTAAAACTGTCACGGTCATGATTAGCCATTGTGCATAAATATGTGACCTTAAACCTCAATAAATAAATAAATAAATAATTGCGAATGTGTTGCCCGTATATAGGTAAAAAGATTCCCCGTACTCTGGAAGCACAATTTTGTTGCGTTTGACTTCGGGCGTTCGCCAAAAGTACACTCTCGGCCTCTCAACGGCCCGTACACCCTCTTTTTGGCACGAGAATACTCGGCGTTCTTGACTCGTATAAGGCTGCCGTGATTGAAATGGCAACATTCACGGTCTCTTTAAACCTTACCCCCACCCCATGGGAATAGGGTTTTATTCACTTGGCTTCTGATGGCTGAAGATCTTCCACTCCGGTTCGGACTTAGACATTTTCGACCAAAATCCGGAAATTTCTGTTTTTGTTTTTTATGTGTTTTGTTCAATTTTGAGACGAAAACAATTTTTTTTTTACCTGGAAACTTTTTGGTCCGGTTTGGACTGAAAATTTTTGATCCAAAACCAAACTTTTTTCTTTCGATCACCACTTTCACCTGACAAAACAGTACTACGATACGGGTTAAAGTGGCCGTTATTCAGAACTTGGATGTTGAGGCTCTTCCTCCACCCGTAAAACTATCCGACGCGACTGCCCAACCCCCACCCAACACAAACACCCATTAGACTCTATGGACTCGGGCGTCCAAGCCAGGGAACACGTCTGAAAAACATTGATCATTTTGCACCCGGCGACCTCAACTTCGGCGAATGCTGTACACAATGTCAAGTGGTATTTTGTATCCTAAACTGAAATGGAAAGTAGAACACTGAGAGTGTGTTATTTTTTATGGGCATATGACACCAGCTACTCATCCCCTCCCCCGCCCTCATTGAATTTGATGACGGTGACAATTCCGACGGTATTGTCAGATGTCACAACAAAATTAGATTTCTGCTGAATATTGTCACTTTCTTTGTTATTAAAATTTATGTCGAATAAAAAATGTGATGGCGTCGTACTGACCGTCGATTACCTCTTACTGACTTGAATGCACTCCACAGGGGTCGCAGAGCAATTTGAAGGTGTTTGTGTTTTGGCTGGGAGGTGGGGGGGGGGGGGGGTGGGCAGGTTTCTGCCGCGAGCTGCCAACATTAATGCTAGTGGACTTCCTTCCCTCGAGAAGTTTCGAAAAAGCAGAGAAAGACATTTCTAGCGTTCTGGCACACCAAGACGCATTCCTTTGTGAAAGTGGTGAGTCAGAACACGTTGTTACCAAATATTTGATGTTGGTTTTTACAGAAGCCATGTATAAAGTTGTTAGGAATTAGGAATATCATTAGGAATGTCATGAGCTTCGATAGGGGCCTAGTTTGCTTTTAGTATTGGTAATTTTTATTTGTTAGCTTTCAAGGGCGTTTGTTGATCAAAGACCAGCGAGAGCGAGAATGGAATGGTATAACGCGCCGAAGGCGCGCTGGGACGGTATGGGGAACAAGCCCCTTTCGACCCTCATATGCTGTAAATGATTAATTTCGACATGTCTATTCGTGTTGAAGGAGGAACAGGTTCAGATACTCGGCAGGTGTCACCGGTTGCGGCGTGATGGTCTCTTTGACTGATGTCGGTTGAACCCTCGGTGAGGACCAGTGTGAGAGGTTGGGTCCTCTGAGAGAGAGAACAGCCGTGATGCAGCCTTTTATACCTTTCCATAACGTAACACGTGACGTTGGTTGACTCAAGATGCTGCTTTCAGGATTCCCGTATTTTGTTCAGTAATGCTGACAGAAAGAACTATTTCTGTCAGTATCCTGACCGAACATTGTTTGGGACAACAATAACCCAATAAATATTGCTATGGTAGTGGAAATTTAACCATTTTATGACGAGTATGAAAAAGACACATGTTTCACTGAATTAGGAAACAAGTTTTAGTTAAGAAAGGGTAAAAACTTTAATTATACAAGTTGAACCGTGGATGCAAAATCAGACGGTATTTTGCGTGATAATCGGCTGCACAGTGTTAAGTATACCCGAATGAATCATGTCTGATCGAATTACATGATTAGGTTAAACATCTAAAGTCGCCATAAGATGGCTTTAACTATATCATTAGATGGGTGAGCAGAGTTAACAATAAGCAATTTACATGAATGTACGATCCACCCCTAAAACTATTCTAATGAACGGGTCTCTGCACATCCCATATTTGGTAATAAGACCACGTGACTCCATCAGCGTCTCGAAAGTTGAAAGTACAATAATAAATGGCTGTGTTTACTACTGTTATTAACAAACGCAATGTAAAACAATAGACGATACTTTATAAGGAACAGTTCCCATACATTGCCAGTGATGTACATTTTGCAACGATATATAATCTTTGACTACAGAAAAGCTGAGTACATGACACTCAATAGATTTTTTTACTGGAAGGTAAATGTGCTAAAAATTGGGTCTGATTTCATGAGTAATTTTCGAAGGCGATCGACACAATTATGTTTCCCAGCTTGTTCACCCTAAAATAATACAAACTAAATACCGAATATGTCTGGGAACTGCAATCCCAAATTGTATAGAAATGGATAATAATTTACAGCCCCAATATGTTACGAAAACCTGATTGATTTCGTCGTAATATATTTACAGGTTGTGCAATGTTTCCTGAATTCGCGTTGTTAACACACTGTCACTGGCAATGCAAAGACGGTGTGCCTAAAATCACTAAATATAGCTAGGCTACATAATTTCAACTAATGCAATCAGCGTAATTTATCGGTGGGTAGGTTCACCACACCTTACTGAATCGAAGTTACTGCCAAACCATCAATACCAGGTACCAATTATTTATTAGAAATCCCAGAGCAGAGTGTATTACATAAAAATCAGAAAATATGCGTTTTAGATTATATAGGGTAGGCGTTCAGTGTCATTTTACGTTTTGAGTGAAAAATTAAACTAACACTCCTGCTAATAATGATTGTCAGCCCCCCCCCCCCCCACAACCTAACGCCCGACCCCACCCAATTACGCGCTCGTTTTTTGATTTCTGAATTCTAGATTTCTTCTGCAATCGTGAGGGTCCACGACATCACTGCCTATCATGTAGTAGTCTTTCCGCCTCCACGCATGAGAGTCGGATGCCAAAGCGGTTGGAAATCTTCGAAAATAATGTTCATTGAAACATTTATGGTAGCAGTTGTCTTGGACTTCTGAATGGGAATTACAGCTGCCGTGGATTTACTGATAATGTCGTCCACTCATTGACATTTAATGAGGCCGATATAGTAATAATGCGCAGTTTGGAATGGGTATGGTTGTTCCAATGTATGGAGCCTTGGCGGTCAGTACAGAATTTCATTAGATGCGACCTCTGGGAGCTGGCGTACTGCATAGAGGTGCTGCCGACATTGCTGCTGTTTTGATTTAGTAGCGTAGCCATGGAATTAAGGGGGGGGGGGGGGGCAAGTCTTCTAAATGTTTACCTCCCCCCCCCCCCAAAAAAAGGAAAGGAGAGAACTGACCCAATGCAATTTCGCACAACTTAGAGCCCTCACAAATGCTCTCCAATGTTGGGCAGCACATGCTACAACTGATCAGATTGAATCTTAAAGAGGAGTGAATTTTGCAAAATATTCTCGGGGAAGCTTTGTCCTTACTAGAAGTCTAGGGCCCTCTAGCTATTACCCCCTCCACACATTTCTCTGTCCTAACCCCGAAACCCGAGAACAACCTTCCGAATATCATGGTAGTTATCACACTTCTCCCCTGAACAATGGCTGTCAGACAAACGAGAAGACCCCAGTGATTTACATCAAACAGGGTTTCTGTAAAAAAAAACCTTGCCATTATATCACCTAGCGTCAATGTATGTTAATAGACTCATAAAAAATTCGTTTTTTTGCGTTCTTCTCAATTTTGAGACGAAAAAGCCGAAGAATGACGAAAAAAAAAGTTTTTTTGCACCATAAAAAATTTCGGTTTGGACTTATTCTACTTTGAAATTTTCGACCAAAAGTCTGAAATTTTTGTTACGACCGGGCTACTTTGCCGTCAAAATACTCAACAGCGGGGATGATTTGAAAGCTTCTAAGGTTAGAAATGTTGAAAAATAATTTCTTGTGTTTTTTTTTTCACTTTATTATGTCTGGATTCATTAGTTCTCATAAATAAAACTATCTGCAAATTGCGGAAAATGTTTTCCAGCCAAAACCGCCCCAAAAATGCGAGAGCCGATATCTTTGGACTGGAAGGGGCGATTGACTTGAACTTTTCACAGGAATGACTGTAATACATTTCACTCATAATCAAGGGCACATAATGGTAGTTGGTTAACACCTTTCTGCCAAAACATTTCACGAAACCATAAAAAATTCAAATTTTTATTTGGTATCGAGCTCCCTTAGAACTTGCTGAGTAGAACAGTGACTAAAACCACTAAGGAAAATCCTGTGTATTGTTCCGAAGGTACAATCACTTCCTCTAGTTTTATTTTTTTTTTTTTTTTTTTTTTTTTTTTTTTTTATTATTCTTCCACACTTTTATTTTCACTATTTCTCGAAAACGCTCTGAACGATTTTTTTTTAAGTTTCTGTACTCATAAAGGGTCAAAAGTTCTAACTAATCGTCACATTCCCATTTTTCTGAAAATGGTTTGGTTAACCCTTTAACAAAAATAGTCGGCAGCTCATATCTTTGGACTGGAAAGGGCGATTGACTTGAAATTTTCTCAGACATGTCAGCAAAACACCCATCTATCAGCCTATGGTACGAAAATGTATGTAGTTAACACCTTTCTGCCAAAACATTTTTCAAAACGAAAAAAAAATTCAAATTTTGACCATTTTTGAACTCAATCTCGGGACAGGGATATGCTGAACCAACTAAAATGGCTTAGAAATGAAGACTGTATCACCGAATTGTTAAAACCATCGAAAAAATTTCGATTCGATTTTTCGTTAATCCAAAATGACGGCCGAAAAATCGAATTTTTATTTTTGGTTATTTATGCGTTTCAGGCCATTTGGAGACGAAAAAAAAATTTTTTTTTGCACCAGAAAAATTTTCGGTTTGGACCAAAAGTCGGACATTTTTGTTACGACAGGGCTACTTTGCCGTCACAGTACTCAACAACGGGGATGATTTGAAAGCTTCTAAGGGTAGAAATGTTGAATGCGCAGTGTACATGAACAGTTATCATCTTTTGGAATTGGAGTTGTTCTTCGTTTGGCTTCTGCTGGCAGTCAAACATGGCTTCGGGACACTCTGACCAAAAATTGAAAAAAAATTTTCTTGTGTTTTTTTTTTACTTTATTATGTCTAGATTCTTTAGTTCTCATAAATAAAACCATCCGCATATTGTGGAAAATGTTTTTCCAGCCAAAACCGCCCAAAAACGCCCAAATGTGCGGGAGCTGTTATCATTGGACTGGAAGGGGCGATTGACTTGAACTTTCCACAGGAATGACTAGAATACACTTCTCTATTAATCAAGGGCACAAAATGATAGCTGGTTAACACCTTTCTGCCAAAACCTTTCATGAAGCCGAAAAAAATTCAAGTTTTTATTTGGTATCGAGCTCCCTTAGGTCTTGCTGAGAAGAACAGTGAGTGAAACCACTAAGGAAAATCCTGTGTATTGTTCCGAAGGTACAATCACTTCCTCTAGTTTTATTAGTTTTATTTATTTTCTTTTATTTTCTTTGGGTTTTTTTTTTTTTTTTTTTTTTTGGGGGGGGGGGGTTCTTTTTTTATTTCTAAACTCTTCCTTTAATATTTTCTTTTCACATTAATTTTTCATTTACATGCTAAGTTTAAACTATACCACGCATGCTTTCTGGCGGTCTGGGCCACCTGCGTTCCATTTTCTACGACAGTTGGATCATTTGGTCTTGTGTCCAGTCAGAGCGTCGCCTTCGTGCACTTGCAGATACAAGCGTATGTTGGGTATGACGTTGTTGGGTGATGTGTGAATAGTACCACAATCATTCGCCCACATTCTTAGGATTTCTGGCGGACCATCACTGTGTGTGCGGGGGTGCGACGGCCTAACTTGGTTTCGGGAAAGGGGGGGGGGGGGGGGGGTGAGACGAAGATTTTTCCCAAAACCAAATCATCATGGTGAGTGACCACTGGCCCTGCCCCCCAGAGGGCGATGTTTGAATCCATGTGTGAACCCTTGTGATCTCTACCACCTTTTAGAGTAATTAGTCAGGGTGAAACACACAGACTATTGTTTTTGCACGGTTTCTTTTTCTTTCTTTTTTTTCTTTTTTTTTTCTTCTTCTTCTTCTTCTTCTTCTTCTTCTTCTTCTTCTTCTTCTCCTGGTTTTCTGTCTTCTCATCACTTTTTTGTCCGCAAGATAACTCGAAAACGAATTGCCCTATCTCGTTGATTTTTGGCATGCTGATAGACAGCCGCAAGTTCTCGGCCATCTATGTTTTTCAGATTCCTGGGATGTCAGGGGTGTCTGAAGGAGTGTCTTGAAAGTGGGTCACGCCCATATCTCAGGCGTGGTATGACCTACAGACCTGGGACCAACACCAAATGAGTTGACACTCGATGGAGGTTCAAAATATGGATCAAGGTCACGGAGGTCACCTAGGGGTCATTGAGTACATTTTTCAGAATTGCTGGAAATCACATTTTTTGACCCCCTTAAAGTATTCCTGACGTACACACATGCATTTTGACGTAAAAAGTGGGCGTGGCCAAAATTTTTGAAAGTGGGCCACGCCCAAATCTCAGGCGTGGTATGACGTATGGACCTGGGAACAACACGGAATGAGTCGACACTTGATGTAGATTCAAAATATGGGTCAAGGTCACGGAGGTTTCCTATGGGTCATTGAGTGCATTTTTCAGAATTGCTGGAAATCACATTTTTTGACCCCCTAAAGTATTCCTGACGTACACACTTGCACTTTGACGGAAAAAAGTGGGCGTGGTCAAAAGTTTTGAAAGTGGGTCACGCCTATATCTCAAGCGTGGTATGACGTATGGACCTGGGACCAACACCAAATGAGTCGACACTTGATGGAGATTCAAAATATGGGTCAAGGTCACAGAGGTCACCTAGGAGTCATTGAGTGCATTGTTCAGAATTGCTGGAAATCACATTTGTTGACCCCCCAAAGTATTCCTGACGTACACACTTGCATTTTGACGTAAAAAAGTGGGCGTGGTCAAAATTTTTGACAGTGGGTCACGCCCATATCTCCGGCGTGGTATGACGTATGGACCTGGGACCAACACCAAAATGAGTCGACACTTGATGGAGATTCAAAATATGGGTCAAGGTCACAGAGGTCACCTAGGGGTCATTGTGTGCATTGTTCAGAATTTCTGGAAATCACATTTTTTGACCCCCCCCCCCCCCAAAGTATTCCTGACGTACACACATGCATTTTGACGTAAAAAAGTGGGCCTGGCCAAACATTTTGAAAGTGGGTCACGCCCATATCTCAAGCGTGGTATGACCTACGGACCTGGGACCAACATCAAATGAGTCGACACTCGATGGAGGTTCAAAAATATGGGTCAAGGTGACGGAGGTCACCTAGGGGTCATTGAGTGCATTTTTCAGAATTGCTGGAAATCATTTTTTGACCCCCTAAAGTATTCCTGACGTACACACATGCACTTTGGCGTAAAAAAGTGGGCGTGGCCAAAATTTTGGAAAGTGGATCACGCCCATATCTCAAGTGTGGTATGACCTACGGACCTGGGACCAACACCACATGAGTCGACACTCGATGGAGGTCCAAAATATGGGTCAAGATCACGGAGATCACCTAGGGTCATTGAGTACATTTTTCATAATTGCTGGAAATCACATTTTTTGCCCCCCCCCCCCCAAAGCATTCCTGAGATTCATACATGCATTTTTACGTTAAAAAAGTGGGCGTGGCCAAAGAATATGAAAGTGGGTCACGCTCATATCACAAGCATGGTATGATAAAAGGACCTGGGACTAACACCAAATGAGTCGACACTTGATGGAGATTCAAAATATGGGTCAAGGTCACAGAGGTCACCTAGGAGTCATTGAGTGCATTGTTCAGAATTGCTGGAAATCACATTTGTTGACCCCCTAAAGTATTCCTGACGTACACACTTGCATTTTGACGTAAAAAAAGTGGGCGTGGTCACAATTTTTGAAAGTGGGTCAAGCCCATATCTCAGGCGTGGTATGACGTATGGACCTGGGACCAACACCAAAATGAGTCGACGCTTGGAGATTCAAAATATGGGTCAAGGTCACAGAGGTCACCTAGGGGTCATTGTGTGCATTGTTCAGAATTGCTGGAAATCACATTTTTTGACCCCCCAAAGTATTCCTGACGTACACACATGCATTTTGACGTAAAAAAGGGGGCCTGGCCAAACATTTTGAAAGTGGGTCACGCCCATATCTCAAGCGTGGTATGACCTACGGACCTGGGACCAACACCAAATGAGTCGACACTCGATGGAGGTTCAAAAATATGGGTCAAGGTGACGGAGGTCACCTAGGGGTCATTGAGTGCATTTTTCAGAATTGCTGGAAATCACATTTTTTGACCCCCTAAAGTATTCCTGACGTACACACATGCACTTTGACGTAAAAAAGTGGGCGTGTCCAAAATTTTGGAAAGTGGATCACGCCCATATCTCAAGCATGGTATGGCCTACGGACATGGGACCAACACCACATGAGTCGACACTCGATGGAGGTTCAAAATATTGGTGTAGATCACGGAGATCACCTAGGGTCATTGAGTACATTTTTCATAATTGCTGGAAATCACATTTTTTGCCCCCCAAAGCATTCCTGAGATTCATACATGCATTTTTACGTTAAAAAAGTGGGCGTGGCCAAAGAATATGAAAGTGGGTCACGCTCATATCTCAAGCATGGTATGATAAATGGACCTGGGACTAACACCAAATGAGTCGACACTTGATGGAGATTCAAAATATGGGTCAGGGTCAAGGAGGTCACCTAGGGGTCAATAAGTGCATTTTCATGATTGCTGGAAATCACATTTTCTGACCCCCAAAGCATTCCTGAGGTCCATACATGCATTTTTATGTTAAAAAAGTGGGCGTAGCCAACATTTTTGAAAGTGGTTCATGCTCCTATCTCAATCGTGGTATGATGAATGGACCTGTAACTAACACCAAATAAGTCGACACTTGATGGAAATTCAAAATATGGGTCAAGGTCACGGAGGTCACCTAGGGTCCGCCTGAAAGAGGTCACCAAAGTCATCAAGTGCGTATTATTCAGAAATACTGGGAAATGAATTTTATTACACCTTAATGCGTTTCTAAAGTTTATGAACGTATTTCATCACTCAAATTAGTGGACAGAGCCAAAAATGTCCATTTCTGATTCGAGTATCGAACCCTTTGAATGCTGGTCACATATATGCCTTTTCTGGTTTCTTATAAATAATTGTTCTGATTCCAGTATGAATATCTATAAACACTGTTAACGAAAACCCATTTCTGGTTTGTTTAAAAATATTTTACACCTGAAAATAAGCCTCCATAAATTCTCTTTCTGTATAGTTTATTCCTGATACTTTAACCCTTTTCACACAGACTTGAATTTCCTGGGTGCTGTAAATTCTGTTTCTCTAGTTGTATGTATGACTTCGGAAGATGACTTACATCAGCTACCTGTCAAATTCCTCCATCATTCAGCAATCTGACTACTTTTAATATATGTTATATTTTGAGCTATTGCACTAGCACTGTTACTCTTCTGGTATTCAATTCTGTAACATATTATTTAAATAAATATTGTTTAAACTAAAACTCGGTTCAGAGTACTCAGACCTAATTTAACCCTTTACCCAACGTAACGGGCAAAACCGGCCAGCGCTATGCTCAAAAATCGCCAATTAATTTCATTATTCTTTTCATTTTTGTCTCAAAAACATAGGTTATGACCCCTCGTTGGAACGAGCTCGTCGAGCTCGTTTCAACGAGGGGTCATAACCTATGTTTTTGAGACAAAAAATGAAAAAAAATAGTTATTCAAGAATTATTTTTGCAAGTGTCGTCTGCTTTTCAGGTTAGGTAAAGGGTTAATGAAGGGGTTTTGTAAATTTCGATATGAACTGGGGACTCGTTGGAGATCCACAATGTATTTGACTTGGAAGGCAAACACAATTGTATGAGCTCGTTGATCTCATCCCTCCCTAAATGGCATTCTCATTTACAATGCCGGTTGCAGCAAATGTGAGAATCCCGTTTGCATTTTCAAGAAGATTCAACAAGAGTTTGACCTTACATCGCTATAGGACTTAGAGCTAGCTGTAGGTTAACCGAAACCGAAACCGAAGCGAGGTTTTTAGATTTTTTTTAAAAACCGAAACCGAAACTGTCGCCATCCCGTAATCTAAGGTTTTTCGTTTTTTGTTAAATATTCTCTTGCTGCAGAAATTCACAGAATGTAACCATCCCAGAGTAGTGGCAGTGTCTGGGTACTCTCACTACTCTGGGAAACTACATTCTGTGAATTTCCGACATTTCAGTTTAGTTGTGTTTGCAGCTTTCCTCAAGTAGCGTGTAGGTGTTAGACCTCGAAAATGGCCAAGCACAATAAAAGTTCTATATATTTAGGTAATTATTATATTGGCCTTCCTGATTCTTCATGTATTATAGCTTATTTCGGGAATTCATTGAGTTTCACTCAATTTCACTGCCATTCAGTTATGACTCCGGACATAAGAATGAGTTTTATTGAATTTTACTTGGCCTCATGAACAAACCAAAAACCGAACCGAACCGAGGTTTTACTCCACCTGAAAAACCAAAACCGAAACCGAACAAGAAATTTAAAAACCTACAGCCGTAATAGGACTTTGTGATTCAATTGTTATTGATCATCAGAGCCTATATTTTCATCAATGTGTCGTTTATCGGGCGACTTTCAAATTTACTTACTTTCACGCAAGTAATTTTGGACACGGTGATGATAGCCAGGGTTCACAACTTTACCAACAATCAGATCAATGAAAGTATCACTTTACAAAACTCAGCGTCCATCCTGATATTTCCTAAATTGTACACAAAACCGTCCTCACGGCCAAGAATCTTGTGCATAAAGTCGATGGTATGAAGATGTTAAAAATATCTGTATCAATGAAACACGGCGCGTCGATATTCTTATCACAGTGGCATTTAATTGGAGTAAAAGATCCACTCTGGTCTGTATTTGTTCCACTTATGGAACGAAAAGACATAGTACCTACAAAGGGATCGAATAGTACACAGCAACTACTGTGGAGCTACACAGATGGTGTGATGTGATTTCTTACCTTAACCCTTAAGCTTGCGGCCGACGGGTCTGAGTAATTTAATTTATACTACCCCGGGCGAGTGAAAGAGTAGAGGTATAATTAAATTAAGGTGCAATCTAAGTAACAACAAAAATGGATTTCTTTTAAAATCCAAGTCTGAATTCCTTAACCCTTTGAACTCTAGTGGTATCTTCCATGTCAGTTCAATGGCAGCAATTAGAAGAGTCCGGTGTATCAATATTTTTGTTTCTTGTTATAGATTATCTGTAAATTGTAAAACGTCATTGATATATCATAAAACAAAATATCTTTCTATCTTTCAGTATTCATTATTTTAAGCAGACCAATCAATATTTACAACGTGCAGCCTCGGGGCTGCACGTTGAAAATATTGATTCGTCTACCATATACATTTACTGAACGGCCATCTTATTTAATGACGTTATGACGTATCATGTTGCTGGCCGGAAAAAAGGCCGCAAGAGTTCAAAGGGTTAAAACACAACTATATGTACACAAATTATTCACCAAAATGAAGTTCGCGGTGTACAAAATACATGAATTATAAGTCTTTAACCCACAATGTTGATGGCAGACATAAACGGTTCCCAGAAGTCTGCTACTGTATTTGATCCTGAACTGATCATAAAATATTTAAAATGCATATCCTAGTCTAGATACTCGAATTCAGAAGTGTGTGTGTTAGTGAGTGTGGGGTATATTTATGTGTGGGTAAGGTGTTGTGTTCAGTTCTGGAACGTGGTGAATTATGTTCTGTTCTGGAACGTGGTGAAATTATTGGTTATCTAACATCGGACTTCAGATCGCAAGGTAGCATGCTGGCTTTCAATCCGCCACATCTGAGATCTGTCTCTGCGCAAAGCACCTAACCTCTATTGTCTGTGCACGGAGTGTTAAGGCTACTGCGCATCGGTGGTATGCATGTCGTCAAACCATTCTAACGCTGATAGTGAAGGGCTAGTAAGTCGGAGATTTCGATAGTTACTAGCCGCTACATGATGGTTCTACTCCAGCTTCTCCCACCTGTAGAACTGTCCGACACGATATTACCCCTCCCTTATAAAAAAAGTACCATTGTAAACCATGGTAACTCACAAAATACCCTGGTAATACCATGGTATACCATGGTATTACCAGGGTATTATGGGATTTATCATGGTTTACCATAAAGCTGTAGGTTAACCGAAACTGAACCGAGGTTTTTAGTTTTTTTAAAAAACCGAAACCGAAACCGTCGACATACCGTAATCTAAGGTTTTTCGTTTTTTATTAAATACTCTCTTGCCAGCTCTTGCTGCAGAAATTCACAGAATGTAGCCATCCCAGAGTAGTGAGAGTACCCAGACACTGCCAATGGCTGTGTCCGGGTACTCTCACTACTCTGGGAAGACTACATTCTGTGAATTTCCGACATTTCAGTTTAGTTGTGTTTGCAGCTTTCCTCAAGTTGCGTGTAGGTGTCAGACCTCGAAAAATGGCCAAGCACAATAAAAGTTCTGTATATTTAGGTAATTATTATATTGGCATTCCTGATTCTTCATGTATTATAGCTTATTTCGGGCATTCATTGAGTTTCACTCATTTTCACTGCCATTCAGTTATGACTCCGGACATAAGAATGAGTTTTATTGAATTTTACTTGGCCTCATGAACAAACCGAAAACCGAACCGAACCGAGGTTTTTCTCCACCCGAAAAACCAAAACCGAAACCGAACAAGAAATTTAAAAACCTACAGCTCTAATTTACCATGGTACTTTTTTTTTATAAGGGCTGCTGATGAAAGTGTCGTTAAACCTTAATAAAAAATATAATTTTATTCTTTTCTTTATAATGGATGATTAATCTTTATTTATGAAACTTTAATCTGACAACTAGAGAGGCTTGTGGGGTAAAATATTATTCTCCTCTCTTCCGATTTGTTTCCCACTGTGCCGTCTACTCGTCCACTGCTAAACTATCCAGTCACATTCTGTGAGGAATTAGGCCTTGTTAAGGCACTAAACCTGTCTAACCCTTATTTATTTATTTATTTATTTATTTATTTATTTTACGACACTTTCAGCAACCAGGGTCACACCGTGTCGCACAGTTTTACATGTGGAGGGACGGTAGTAATACCCGGAGACAACCACCAAGCAGCTCTAAGCAACTGTCAGATCCTTTATCTTACCAAATCGAAACAAGCAGAGTTAGCAGTGGTTGAAAGCAAGTGCGCTGTCGATGTGCAGTACGCTTTAGTTCACAGTGCGCCCCCCCCCCCTTTCCCCCGACTGGGCACTCGGGATAAGGTTTCTTTCCAAAGACACAACGCAGATGAAGTGGGTAATGATCGAACCGTCGACCTGTTGGTATAAGGTTCAATGCTCTAGCCCATGACACACTGCACTGTTTTTCTCACTACTGGATTACAGTGTTGACCACGCCTGAACGTTTACATTTTCTCTCTTTCTCTCTCTTCTCTCCTCTCCCCTTCTCTCTGTGAATTTGAGCTATGCTTATTTTACGGGTTTGTTATCGCCAGTTTTTAACGATTATTCGTCATATAATTTAATGATTTGCCCCGCCTCTGCGTTTGATTGGTTGAAAGCATACAGTGTGAAAGTCGTCAAAATCGTATAAACCAAATCACGTTGATTTGGAATGTCTACACGTTCGCAATAACTTCGCACATCCGATCCAACTTTGAAGACTCTGGAAGCCCCGCCCACTCAATCCAATTGTCACCGTGAGGGCGTGACGGCAGACTGATAGATGTAAACAAAGATCAATGATCGATTTTTCATCGCCTCCGATCAGCGAGAATATAATGATAATTTCTCGGGAACAATTGAATTTAATAAACTATACCGAACTGGGAGACGAATAAAAAAAGATCATACACCCAAACATGATTTTGGGAGAACTTAAAAAAAAATGTTTTTAATAATATTGTTACGTGACTTGCTAAATATCTGTCGTCTACGATCGAAAATCAAAACAACAAACAATTTGACAATGATTGGCGTGACCTGTTTGTGGCACATTTTCCTGAGTTTGAACATGTGTTATCTTTTGCGAAAATTAAAAGTTTGTCGTTCACGTGCACATAGTTTTTATATTTTAATATTACAGCCGGATTAAATTATAAGAAATAACTGTTGTTTTCCTTCGGTTTGTGCGATATAAACCGAAGGAAAACAACAGTTATTTTTTAATTTCATGTTTT